>JAKZAP010000020.1:14441997-15856515 GCA_023053575.1 Branchinecta lynchi
TCAAACTTGTGATGTCCTTTTCGCTTTTCCTGCCAAATCTGCCTTTACATGCAGCTTTATATTAGTATATTGTTTGCTTTTTTTTACTGCACTTTTTCCCTTCTCCCTTTTTTATTGCAATAAAACCTTACGGATACAGATGTAGTTGCAGCGGCCTTCCGGGGTGTAAGTATATTTATTATTCCTTTGTTTTTAGTCAGTCTGCTATGACCAGCATTCCTCTGCTCTAAGACAATCGCAAGCGCACAGCGTTAAAATACAGGTTTCCTCGGTTAGTTGGGACTCGTTCAGATTCAGCCGTTGCTCTTTCTATCCCACACGAATTTTATCTCGTAAAACTACACATGGAGCTGACAAACAAAAACTTACGTCGGTTCAGTTTGGCGAGGTATGCAATCCGGAGTTAGTTTAATTCCTATTCTCACTTTGTAATCAAAATATATAGTCTACGAAAAATAGCCGAGAGAAAGCAAGCAACACAGTACATTTAGTATTTTTGCCAGGTTATTTTTGCCGAATCCTTACTGCCGTACCAATCCTTTGCCGTACCAACACATATTTTTCCAATCCTGAATTTTCACTTGGTTTTGCTTCGAATATAAGTCAATATATTGCCTATGATACTATTTATTATTTAAGCTATATATTTATTTTATTGTGAATGGGTCTACAGAAGTATCAGAATGCAATTCTCTTTATCTTTTATTTTCTATTTTCCATTTTAAGGCGGAACTAACTAAATAAGTTAATGAATAGCCTACTACATGCGACGGGTTGCCCATTCTCGATTGTAGTGTACAGCAAGTGCCCGGTGCCAGCATCGGTTGCAACATTAAAATCAACATTTTCAGAACTGGAATCGTCTTATTTAATACCGGCACCGCTTATCTTGGCTGGTGCCAGCCGGTGCCGGGAAAGGGTCTACAGCAGGTGACGGGGAGTGGGTAGCCCCTTGACTACATACCACATAACAACAATATGATGGTTAGAAAAGCTTTCCTCCACTCACTTTTAATCATGTCTTATTAATAGACTTCATTCTTCTGATTTTGTTTTACAATTTATAAGTTGTACTCCTCAATCTTGAGGGAAATAAATGAATAAATAAATAAATACATTTTCTTTATTACCCTGGTATTGCGCGAATAACATTCATAAGTGATTCGAAGCGCCACCAAGTATACTCAGTTAACAGCATCCAGGACATTCCGGTGAACTATCCAAGGGAGAGAGCACACCGCCAGGCGGCAACATCTGATCGCGACCGATAAGAGCTTTCCGAACACAAACATGGACTTCTTAATCGCAATCTAATCCTCAGCTTTTGTTTCAAACAAACTCACCCTTTGCTGTGGGTCATCATCAAGGGAAGACAAAGAGTTCGGGCATCAAACATTCCTGTGCTCAACAGCAACACCAAGACAGAAAAAAAAAAAGAAGACTCTTATGCTTAAGTTTGGTGGATGCAGAAGTTACATATGTCAGGAAATAAGCAATAAAGCTGTTTTCAAGCAGAAAGAACGTACTTTGAGACAGTCCTTAACCGCAGCAAGTTTAGGCCCCCGACTTGACCTCCAATAGGTCTTCGTGTCAGGATGGAAGTTGTTCAGTATTATTTCGAAAAGGCCTTATAAAATGCTATTTCTGTTTCATTTCCATCCACAGAAATTTAGTGATACATTTACGTTCTTGCCTTAACACAAAATCATAATTTTCCGTTCATGCTCATAAAGCATTGTTCAAATCGGTGTAATAAGCTGAATAGTGCTATAATGTTTACGTCTTAATACACAACCCTGTTCAAATAGGAAGTGAAAAGATTTTAATCAATACAGCGTCCGGTGTTGCCACGAAGATACAATACAATACAAACAATTGAAAGATCAGAAAAAATAATTCTTAGTAATACTGCAGGAGTACAATTTGACGCCCATTATATTGCAATAAGCTATACGGACAGCATTCGTCATCAAACTAACAATAAGCAGCCGTAAAAGAACAAAACGTGCTCTTTTAAATAAAAGTTGTTTCTTCAACTTTCAACAAAGTAGAACTTTAGTGCTTCCGGAGGCAATTCTGACGGCGCTGCTCCTTTCCTCGGGTCGCTGGCGGGACCAACCAAGCGATCTAATTGACTCAGCATAAGCGAAAATAGAACCCCGGTCTATTCTCCTTATCCGCCTTATTAGAGCGAGCCCTGAGGAAACGAGGAATGTGTAATACACCTTATCCGCCGTAATTTTTCTCATTAAACTTATTTTTAACCCACAAATCGTACAAGAAGAGAGTAGTAGAGTACAAAGGAAAATAAACAGAGAAAATTAGGGAAAAAATAACACATCCGAGAAAGTACTACCCATGTTAAATAAGGTACTCGACATTCGGACTGATCTTCATTTTCCGGCCAAAAACATATTTACCCACAGGCCCATATCCATTAATTTTTTGGGGGGCCTGCGGGTCGGACAAAAAAATACAAAAAAGACATAGATCAGAAGTAAAAGCCTATAAAAAAATGACCATTTTTGTATGTTCCGGGGGGGGGGGGGTCAACCCCCTAACCCCCCCCCCCTGGATACGGCCTTGTATACCCAGTACGCTGCCTTTTTAAATTTACGGCTACGTTCATGGCTGATAGTGAGCAGGTCACCAGAAAATTAATGTCACTGTTTAATTGAGAATCAAGAATAGGTTGAAATTAAAGATTTCGGTGTTTTTGTGGTTTAGGGTATAGAACTGGAGCCAAGACGTTCGTCGAAATGGAAGCTTCTAATTCGAGAACTAGACGGAAATGAAACAAAAAGTGAATTTTTCGGTTATTATAATACGGATGTGAAAATCTGAGCCTCAGCTTGAGGTTTGACAGGAACAAAATTAGGAGTTTCCCAGGCAGCGACGGGGTGACGGGAAACTTATGTAAAATGCATATAACAAGTCCCATCAAGGGGATGTAAGTAGTGAAATTAACGATGCAGGACAGCTGTGACCGTAAAACATTGCTCAAATGGAGGGCGTTTTCCCTGACAATCCAGACTGACGATTCACAATCCGGATTCTCTGAAATGCGTTTTCTCTGACAATACAGATTATGAAAAATCTACCTCTGACAATCTGAGCTTGGTCACCTGGGCTCATTTCCTGGCTTTTTGGGTTGCAGAAGTAGAAAAAAGAAAAAGAACAAGATAATCTAATTCTGAATTTTGTCGTTTTAAATTCAGGAGATCAATTAGAGCAAATAGTGTGTATAATTGTTTTACGGGAACCCTAATTGACCCCTAATTACAGTCTGTTCATTATCCCAAGGCTGCCATAGAGCCAATCAAAACTCACGCCGCCTAGGGATTTTCAGTTGTTTGTCGAATAGGCCTTTTTATTTAAGCCCAGTGTGACCAAGCTCTCTGACTATCCAGATCCGTTCTTGGATCGGCGATTCGAGAATCTTGCAATGGGGCAAGATCGTCGGATTGCCGTTTTGTAATCTGAGATAGTCGATTCGCCGTTTTCTCTGATGAATCAGTTATCAGGATTATAATCCGGGATTGCCGCGGAAAAACTCCTTAGATAATTAGTATTACATCAATTTTGTGTTTTGAAATATCTTATTCTAATGAGCTTTAAAGGAAAGTGCGCCAAATGACTAAGTACAGCTACAGATACTTATGCAATCTCACATCCTCCCAACTATGTAAATTCACTCTATTGAAGGCCTGTGCAAATCGTGGTAACATTTTACGACTCCCTTATTTATCGCCGGCTCTTTTAACAAATGCGGTCACTCGGAACTGCAGGATGTTAGGAACTCTACTTGGGAGCTTGGAAGAGCAATGGCGGAGCAGTATTTATCGAAACTTAGAAAATATACAGCACAGAGCGTGTTCCATTCTACTTACCGTAGTTACTACGCATGACGTCACGAATTCTGGCTTTTTTCTGGAACGATTTTTCTATTTTCCAGCAGAATATCATGCCACGGGCGAATCTGACCAATCACGTTACATAGATCGGTAGTTACCACGCTTCCGAGCGTGGTAAGCAAATATTAACTGTTAGTTACTATTTCGAGAAGGTTGGAACGGTCAGCGTAGTAACTTGTGGTGAGGTTGGAACGGAAATAGTAACTAATAGTTACTATTTGTAGAAGGGTGGAACACGCTCATAGTAATCCCTTTGGCTACCTCCACACCTGATAATTTGCAAGAGCGGTATGAATCCTAGGAGACCAACTTTTTAACCCAGCTAATGTGACGAAGTGGTAGAGACATTTAAAGTTTAACTGAAAAGCCAATCTATTTTTGTACCATTTAACCGAATACACTGCATTTTTTGGACTGTGTTAAGGAATTTTTTATATTTCATTATTTGCTCCAGAATGACGTTCAGAATATCTACGGTCGTCCCCACAACGCAAATTTCTACTATGACACAGAAAAATTTAATCTCAATACATACGAGGCGTTTCAGTAGCCAGTGATCAGCTTACACAAGGTAGCTCACTGCGTGAACACATATTAATCGTAAATAGTTTTGGTCGAGCATACAACACAGATAAAAGCGCATAGAGCATACAAACATACAAATCAGGCAAGGGAATTCCATTATTTGAAAACTGATTAATCTTAAATAGCGGAGCAATGAAGTAACGCCTTTTCGCCGGGTTTTCAAGCTTCTTTAAGTGAATAAGTGATGGGAGACTAGATGTTCCTATCTAAGCTCTTTTCAGTTAAACTTGAGAGCTCGGGTCTAGCCGACAGTCCCTAGGATAGGCTCAATGCAAGTCAGTAATATAAAGTGTGCATTACTAGTGTTACTGAAGCGATATGTTGCAGGTCCTGGCCGAACGACTGCTTCGTTTTCAAACATGAAACTTTTGATAGTTTCAGTTCTGGTGGCACTTACATCTGGACTTCCAACAGAAAACGAAGAAAAAGTCGCAGGACAAGGTATGACTTTTGTTTCAGTGTATTCTATCATAACCAAATTTTTGTCCGTATGAAACGATGCGACAATATGCTGAAACTGTCAACAAATGAATGTAATGGATACATAAAGCGAGTTGGATGTCAGACACGAAACGAGTTGGCAGGACAGATTCTCCTACAGTTTACACCTATATTTTCTAGAACGATGTCAAATGATTCCGCTCAGTTCCGTTCTGTATTTTGTTCATTTGTTTCAAGAAAACAGGTAAGGGCAGGGTCCTTGTTCTGAGGCAGGAACCCTGTTTTGGTTAGCCTCATTGACGAACAGGCTTCTGAATAGTACAACCCGTATCCGAACTTTCGGGTGACATACCCCGAAACCTGTTTCTAGTGATCCGCACCACTGGTTCAGACTGGCTAATGTAGCGTTTATAGTGCGAACAGAGGATCGGGAGCTTCTGGGCGGGAATTCGTGCCCGGATTTGCGGCACCATCATCACTTTCATATACAAAAGTTGAAATTTTTTCAAGTTGATGATGAAAGTGCAGGAAATCCGGCCGGGAAATCCTCATCATGTGTTCGCACTGCGACACGGACAAGAACTCCCGTCGGGTAGAAAGGACTTCAGGTCGACCCGAAAGGATTCCGTTCGCGAAGACGAGTAGAAAAGAAGTCTAGCGGGACCCGAATTTTTTCATGGTGGAAGGAACTCCGGTCTACTTGAAAGGAATCTTGTTGGCTGCGCTGATAAAAAAAATACAAAAAAAAGTCTAGCTAGCTTTTGAGAGCAGCAATAATCAGTACTGATGTCCCCAAAACATTTTTTTTTGTATTGGCTAGTGAATTTCTTTATGTCAGATTTTCTGGTTCCAAGAATTTAGTTTTTTCCCTCTGCGTGTAAACATGCTCTTGTCACCAAGATCGGATTCTGTTCCAAGTTTTCCTGTACTTGTAAACGATGCATAAGGAGCAATGCAGAAACTCTGGTCTGAAACATTAGGAACATACAAGTCGACTGTCGGGTGTATGAATGTCCCCAGCCTACTCCGTTCCTAAAATTCGTCATCATATAGTTCGATTTCACTTTCTGGATGGCAGGTGTATCGTAACCACGTGATTCTCGGTTCACTTTTGCTTTTTGTTTACAATCGGCTATTCTGTCGTTCCCACGAATTCACTCTCCAACAAGACAAAAGGTGTCGATGGGATCCCCAAAATCTAATATTTGATTCAGACAATCGGGTCTTGTCTTCGCCAGGCTAATCTTGTTCGGCGAGAAAATGGTTTTGACCATCGTGTTTAGCATGCCTTCTTACCTCAAAATCGACTATTTAATCAACTCCAAATAAAACTTTTACTTTTAACCAACTTTCCGGTTTTTGCCGGATTCCGGACGAACTATCGTGCTCTGCATGTCTTATAACCCCACATTAGTTGTTTAAAAATATTTTGTATGTCCCTTAATTTGACCCCCCTCCCCCACCCCTGAATGTAGAGCCACATAGCCCATCTACGAACTTGACCTTACCCTTGACCCAATGAAGCCTCACACCAAGTTTCATCAAAATGTCTCATTCCCTTCGAGAGTTATCGTGCTCACAGACAGACGGCCATTTTTGCGATGTAATAAGTATCCCTCCACTTACGTTTTCGGATCCCAAAAAGCAAAGCGAGAATACTCTATATGACGTCCAAAACACCACCAATGATCCTGAGGAAGAAGGAGTAAGCGTCTCTGAAGTGACTCAAACTCAGGACTCAAATCCTGTGTCAAACCAATCACGGCGATAATTGGTAGCAGCTGTGACACCACTTCTGCCTTTCTTCCGATGAGGTACCCGGAGAGGCCGGAGATTTTGCATCGTCAAGGAGAGATAGTCATCAAGAGAATTCGCTGAACAAACGAACAGTCGTTGCGCCTTTTACAACTTCTCACTGGCTCGCTGAGATCCACTTTCCACGTCTGTAGTTGATCCAATGTCTACGTTACTTTCCAAAACTAGCTGAGTGAAAGAAAGAACAGCCTCTGAAAGCGAAGCGAGATTTAGCCGCAATCGCAAGAGCGCAGGATTTCAGACCGCCAGAATCGCCCGAAAGTTGAACAAAAATCCCGCAGACAATGCGGTGGCAGGCCATCTGACGAACTTGATTTCTGTGATTTTAGGATAGGAGCAAGGTCGTTGTCTAGTGACTAGGAACTAGGTCTCGACTGCATTCCCCGACACACGCTGAACTAGTTTTCTTTTATAGACCCGCAACACTGGTACAGACTAGCTAAGGAGGACATCGCCAAGGCGGAAAGGCTGGTTCGAAACACAAAATTAGCCAAAAATGTCATATTCTTCGTTGGCGACGGGATGGGTGTATCCACTGTCGCCGCTGCTAGGATCTACAAAGGACAAAAGGAAGGAAAACCAGGAGAAGAAGGATACCTTTCCTTCGAGAAATTTCCACACTTGTCCCTAGTCAAGGTATACAAAGAATTCACGAATTTTGATATCCCCTTCCAGCAAGTTTTATAGGTCCCATTCTAGGTTCAAGATCCCCCTATACCCTTGATGACTAACTCTTGGTGCAGATGAAAAAGCGTCGTGTGCCCAGCGAAGAGCCAGAAACATCACGACAACAACGTTGTTGACTGGTTTACGCATAATTTTAATCAATTCAGAGGGTTCCTTTGGACGACGTTTCTTGTTCTTCCTAAGGTTCACAGGCGTATTTCGGACTGTCATATAGAGTATTTCCGCAGCTTTGCGCCTGAGTTCCCTTATGCCAGAGCAACGCACTGGTTTCCCGACGCAGTCGACGATCTTTGCGTTCCCCGAGAAACGCAGTTTCCTGCACCACATACTCCGAATTCGCATTTCGCATTTTGCGGCTTGCAAGGGGTGTGCATAAGCGGACAAGAGAAGAATTATGTCACTTTAACGACGACTTTCTCTGAGAAGAAACAGAAGTTTTTTTTTAAAGGATCTGCAGTAAAAAAAAAGAAGACAGATTATTCCTTTAGCCCAAGATGGCTACAAATCCCGTTTTTCACTGCCTGAAGAGGACCGTTGCCAACACGGGCCGAAGTATCGCAGAAATAAAATCTCAGCTCACTAATCGTTTAGCACATTCAAGAAGAGGTACGATCTCCCGATTACTCCTCCCTCCGCTCCCCACGGAGGCTCTCATTCGAGAAAGGGAGTTTTCTAGTCTGCGTGCCAAGTCCCATTGTCCTATATAGCTTAAGGCGGAACGGTACTTTAAAACTCATAAAGAGCAGGTATACACTTTTCCCATGTTAATTGACAATATCTGTTTCAAGCGTGTCAAGCCAAATTGACGGTGGCGGAAAAATTCCAAGATACCCATTTTGAAGAGCTTTTTACGGGCTATAAAACGTTTGGAGCAGTTTTCAAAGCCGACTCACCGTTTGCTAGGTAGGCTAGAAATAAGAAAAAAAGTGTCTTGTCTGCCAACTGGCTGTCAACGACCTGGGTAAACTCTGTCGCTATACATTTGGTATGTCTGGCAGAGCACTGAGTAAGCAACCAAACGTTTGGAATGGATTTTGGAATTTTCATTTCTTGTAGTTTCAGTCCCTTCTTTTCTCAAAAAAAAAAATTTCTCTCATTTCGTTTCCATACCATGGGCTGTTATCGCAAGGAAGCATCAAGATCTGTAACCCCGTTGGGACAGCAGGGGCTATTCACAGGGGGTCAAGAGAGAGATGATGAAAACAGATTATTATGCGAGATTAAAATCAAAATAATTCAAAGGACTTTCAGTAATATGGTACGTTTAAATAAGTCAGTTGCGTAGTAAAATTCAATCGTGCTAGCAAAATGAGAAAAAAGAACAAAATAACTTGAGAAGTGGATCAATTCATAGGGAGCAACTTGAAGTAAAATATATAAGACTAGGACGCCCGACTTTGCCTGCAATATGTGCTTAGTGTGATAACAAAGGATTACGACATCACAAATGACATATCGACAAGAAGCGAGACAACTGCAGGAAATTCGAATAATGACCACACCATCAAAACTCGGACAGCGTTCAGAAACTTGAAATACCCTGAACTTGAAATCTGCCGACGGCTCGTCAATGTCCTCGATATGCTTCAATGTCCCCCATATGTTTATGTTTCGGAACGCAATTTCTCAAGCATGTGTAACTTTCTTCTTTCATTCAAGTAGGCTAATCTCTACAAAACTCCGTCGTCGTCGGTCAGTCCGGGTTTTGCCAGTTGTGGCACTTCCAAATAACGTTGAAACTTGCCAGCATAATTTTAAAGAACCCTACCTAAACCTCTAGGTAAATTTCGTTTTTCGGATTCAACCATCTGTGGGGGAGTGGAGGAATGGGAAATCCGGAAACTTGTGGGAAGCGACTTCAAACGGGCGATACGACTGGAATGAGACTTGATGAGTGTAAGAGAAAATGCCCGATAATCCATTTACTTGTCCGACCGGATTCGGCCACAGTGGAAGAAACTGGACGGGGGCACCAGACATTTTGTGGCGTTTTTGTTGCATTTTGAATGCAACTTGGAATATAGTGATATCATATGCCCTAGATTACACAATTTCTAGTCTGGACCGGATCCGTCCACGGTTGGTGGGGGCGGTACCGAAATTCCTCGAAAATTGTTTGTGGTAACTGGAAAACTTGGTAGGTGGTAAGGAAAGTTTCCCTAGACGAACTTTTTACGTGTTAAAACCGAATTCGACTCGGTGGGGAGTTAGAGGGCAATTGGGCACAATTTTTGGCACACACATGGATGAAATGATGCAGTGAAATGAGTGGTGTTGCGGACATGAAACTTAGAAGGTACAAAGGTCATATGTTCTACATCTACAGGATCCTTTTCAGGGCTGCGAACTGATTTGATCTCGGTAGATGGAGCTGGAGGGGCATCGGAAACTTTCCGGAAATGAAAACTTGCCGGGTTGGTAAGATAAGACGCTCTTGATGACGTATTCATATGCTGAAACTGGAGTAGTTATAGTAGTAGTCATTCAAATAAACAGCGTTTGGCGGTAAGGTAAGAGTGTTGTCTGGTCCTTACTTTTGCCCAATGCGTGGACATTTGGGCAAAAATATTTTTCACGTAATGTGCGTATGCCCTGAGCTTTCAGATCTTCGTGGGGAAATTTTTGGTGTTAGTAATTGGGGGGGAGGATTGGTTGGTAAAAGTAATGGGAAGTAAAATATATGGTGATATTGAAAAGTTGGGAAGATTCCTTTCGGTTTCGATGAACCACAGAGAAAGATTCCTGTAAAGGAATATGTAAAATAGTTAGCATTTATTTGGTTTGTATTTTTTATTTTTGTTTGTGTTTATTTTTCTCCCATGGCCTTTGTGCTTTTAGTGGAATAGATCTTATTCGTTACTGGAGTAACAAGAGCTGTAAGCTCATGTGGCACTTGCACGGGTTGAGATGTATTGTTTGATCAAAAGTACTTTTTGACTTTGCGGTTTAGATGCGCACTCTAAGGGAGCTACAACTTCATTTGCAAGCAAAGCCCTTGAGGCAAAAACGATAATGGGCTCATGAGGATCATGAAAATTTATATTTTGCTTAAAGTATTTTTCTTTTGCGGTCAAGATTGGTACTTCAGTGAATAGTCTGATCTGGACAGTGGCGATTTCTGAACCAATCTTGTCGAATCTCTAATATTCCAGCCAAGTTTAATCGTCCTAGCACATCTGGAAGTACCTTAACTCGCGATCACCGGAATTCCGGACCCCCCGGAATGTTATTTTCAGTTACTAATTTCACTCGAATCCGATCACCGGTTCCAAAGTTACGCATGACTCAATATTCCGAAATCCCCCTCCCTCCAATCCCCCATGATTATCGCATCGATAATTTATTTTATTTCCAAGTCAGTTTGATCCGATCCTTGCTATACCTGCCAAGTTTCGTCGTGAAAATCCCCAAAACCACCATCACCGGAATCCCCCCCCCCCCCCTCCCCCGCGAGTGTCCGGATCCAGTCCAATTATATAAATGATTTATCTAGAGCAGATGCTTGTTCTTCCCAGCAAGTTTCACTCATCCCTCTATTCTAACCATTTCTCGAGATTCCCCCCCCCCCCAACTCCTCCGTAGCTGTCAAATTCGGTCGAGACTTCAAATGGCCCGATGAAAAATTTGTAGCCTGCGTAGTAATATGGTAGTAGTACAAAAACGTTGCATGTAATACTATGTAATAGCAAAGAATACTATAATTTTATGTGCCTCAGACTGGTCCAATCTTATGCACTAGTATCCAGTAGCATCCTGTCTTGTCATAGTGGCATCCGATCTTGCTAATAGTAGCATATAGTAGTATGCAGTAACACGGTAGCCTTGAAGTAGAAGCATGTAGTAGCATCGTTAGTAGTGAATGCTATTTTTTCGTACTACTTCATAGTACTATTTTGAGATAAATTTTTCATCGGGGGGACATCTGAGATACATCATCTGTTCAGGTATTAAGTTTCATTCCAATCCGATCACCCGTTCGAAAGTTACAGACTACTGAATTTTCCTGATTCCCTTTTCCCTCCAGTCCCCCCCCCCCCTCCGGATGGTCGGATCGAGAAACCGATTGTTTTCAAGTTGGTTTGGCCGGGTCCCTGACACGCCTGCCAAGTTTCACCGTCCCAGCACATCTGGAAGTACCGTAACTAAAAAAAAGTGGGACAAACAAACTCGGACAGACCGGCAACGGGAACTGCGGTCGGGATATGGCACTTAAGGCAAAGGCCGCAAGTGCCATAACAATATATGCTGAAAGTGCTGTAACCGTTTCTGAACTATCTGACTAGTAATTGAACGGAAATTTCGGAATGAACAAACTTGTTAAATCAGAATATTTCATGGGTTTTCGACTAACAACGGTATTCCGGTAGGGATCTTACCACAATCTAGGTAATCTAACCTTGAGAAAACAATATATTTCCGCATTCACCCTCCCTCTAGCCATGATGAAGTTGTTTGGTCGGGTCCCGGATATGCCTGCCAAGTTTCATCGTCATAGCACTTATGGAAGTAGCCTAACTCGAGAACAGTGAACCGACAGACAGACACGATGAAAATGATTATGACAACCATTTTCTCGCCAGACAAGTAGTTCGCCTGGGATCCGGCCAAAATCGGAAAGTTTGTTAATAGTAAAAGTTTTATTTGAAGTTGATTAGGTGTTTGATATTGGGGTAAAGAGATACATTGAATTTGTTGTTTAGCTTTATTTTATTGCCAGACAAGCAGTTCGCCTGAGATTCGGCCGAAACGGAAAATTCGGCTGAAGTACGGCAGGAAGTTTTGATCAGTTTCGTCAAAAATGGTATGACATATAGGGGTAAACACAAATGGTGTGAATCCATACCTGAACTTGGTTTTCTCAGATGATTAGCTATTTGGCCTCAATCTGTTTCTACATTTTAATAGTAAAAATGTTCAACGAGTCTGGTGAAGACAGGGTCTGGCGAAGACTAGACCCAATTGTGGATCAAATATTAATTTTTGGGATCCCATCGAAACTTTTGGTCTTGCTATGTTTTGGGATCCCACAGCAACTTATAGCCTTGTTACTCGATTTTTTTTCCAATTTTCGAAGATTTTCAATATTTTGACTGTTAGACGCTTTTACTTTACGATAAGTGACTCTTTTACTCGACAAGTGAATTAGCGAACTGGTTGCTTAAGGTACTTCAATGACTTCGAAAAAGCAGCAGCCAAAAGGTCATTCAGATGTAATTACTGTCAGTCTCTCGACCCAAATCCCTCTGATGACCTCTGAGACATAGATAAACATCGCACAGAGGGAGTCCTTTGACTTTGACCTGTTCACCGACAAAAACCCGTGCTGAATCTGCAATAACGAGTTTCGACTACCGTTCCCCCTTAAGCGGAAGTACTCGAAACAGCAAAAGTTGAAGAGATGGAGCGACATCAAGAACAAATAAGCCAACAGAATTGTGATGTTCCGCGTAGCTCCTACCCTCCGCTCGTTTGCACCAGGCAGCATATCGGGAATCTATTCGACTCCCCATGGTCATATTAGAGAGATCGGGAGGCGGATGTTCTTTTGCTTACTTGTTCTTGGCGACAGCCATTACGGTCGCTATCTGGCGCTTGAAATGAAGATTGCAAGTGCCGTACAACTTCATGGAGAGATCTTGTGGCCTTTGTGCTTTAAGGAAAAACCCAGGTGGATCCCCTTCTAGTGCAGAATGAGCATTTTGCTTACTCGATTCCCCGTCTTAACCATGGACAATGACTCAAGCCACGTTGGCTTCTTCGCGAGTCACTGAACTGTTGTAACTTTTATTTTCCTGACCTCGTACAACCTTTAAAGCTGCTTTCACATTGACGCGTCGTTGCGACGAGTTATCTTGTGCTGCGTAGCGTATCTTTCAAACCTGCGCAAGAAGCTTTCAGGCTGGATGCTCATTTACGTTTTCCTTTTTCGGCGCTTCTGCTGAATTTCAATTTCTTCCACTAGTAGCAAGTTTTTTCAATCATCAGCATTTTTTTTTTTTTTTTTTCTTCAAAAAATCTGATGCATACCTGTCGACGGAACGCAAGAATAGAACTTGGTTCCATTCTTGCGTTGTGCTTTATTTGTCTGCGTAATCTCTGCATTACGTCGACGCAGAGGTTGCGTCGTGAAAGGCTCAACGTGTCAATGTGAAAGCGGCTTAACGCGACACCAACAATACTCTATATGACTAAGTCTAAAACACGCCAGCGATCCTCAGGAAGAAGGAGTAAGCGTGTCCGTACGAGTCAAACTCAACGACCCAAACCCTGTGTCAATCAATAACCGCGATCTTGGGAAGCAGCTGTGACACCACTTCTGCCTTTCTTCCGCTAGCTACCCGGAGAGGCCGGAGATTTTGCATCCGCAAGGAGAGATAGTCATCAAGAGTATACCAGTAGACTACCGAGATTAAGAGATAATCCATCGGCATGATCTGCATACAGATCTAGCTTACTTTTCGTTCATAGACGTACAACGTGGACAAACAAGTTCCGGACAGCGCTGCAACAGCGACAGCGTATCTTTGCGGAGTGAAAGGCAACTACTACACTCTCGGTGTCAACGCACAGGCAAAGTTTAATGTTTGCGACACAGAATTAAGAAGGGAAACGTGGGCGGATTCAGTCGTACAGTGGGCACAGGAAAGCGGTCGAGATACAGGTGAGTCAGCCCCTCTTAACACCCCCCCCCCCTGCCGTGGCACAAATTTAGCGAATACTGTGGTCAGAAGAATCCAGCAACGGAAAAGGGTTTTAGTGAACTGTTGGACCTTGCACAAACGGCATGCAGCCCTGCCTGCTTTGCTATCTAGGAAGAAGATCTTGTGCATTTACTACATTATTGAAACCTCAGTGTATCTTTTCCTTTGTCTGTACTGCGCCATTTCCCTCTTCTTAAGTGCGTAAATGAAATTTCATCATCACCTAATAGTCTGGATAAAGCTTAAATTCTGAGAAAAAAAAAAAACAATTTGGGAAACGAGAAGTGATGGAACGATTACTGAAGAGTGAAGAAATATAGGTGAGAGTAATCCATTTTTAACTGAAGGGTTTCTGACGACAACACGCATTACTCATGCCACCCCTGCTGCCATCTACGCCCACTCCAACAACCGCGAATGGGAAGCGGATAGCAATCTTCCGGAGGAAGCGAGGGAGAAGGGATCCTGCAAAGACATCGCCCGCCAGATGGTTGAAAACAGTCCAGGAAAGAACACCAAGGTACCCCCCACCGCCCCTGTTCCAACTAGCGGACTTGAACGTCAAAGCCTTACTGCTGAATCCTGGAACCATGGTCGAGTTCCAAGATTCAACAAAGAAATCCATTTTCTTCTGCAAAGTGAGGACGAATAATGATTAGAACTTCCTTCTCAAGTCAAAATCCGGGATTGCGTTCCGTAGCTATTGAGCCGGCCATTGTATGAAAGAAGTGTATTCTAGTTCACAGAAAGAACAGGGAATGATAAAAACTTCCTTCTCTCGCCAGAAATCAAAATCCGGGGGCAAACATTAATATCCGGGAGCAAAATCCGGAGCTGTGTTCCGTAATTACTTACTGGGCAATTATATATATCTGTATTGAAAAACCCAAAGGCCATATACAGGATAAATAAACAACTCGTAGGAAACTAAAGAAAATAACACACTAAGAAACAGCACTTCTCAACTCGAGTGCTTTTTGCCCAAAATTACCAAAAGAAACAATCACTCTTGGTGAAGAAGAGCGTAAGATACCAAGAAGCTGACCACCATTCCCAGAAAATACTGAACCCCTTAAGTGCGAAAGCTCTTGGCACCTGAAAAGAAAATGATCCAGACCATCCCCATCAAGATGGCAAAGAGGACAAAAACGTACTCGATCCGGATCCGGACACATAGAATTTCACGAATTACCACCACAGCGCGGAATGGAAAACGCGAAACGCGAACTTTAATTGGTTTTCTTGGGAAATTTAGCTTTTTTTATTTACCTACTTACACCGGGTAGCTAGGCCACCTATTTTACATGGCACCACAGAGCTTATCTTTTGAACGTAGTAGATAGTGAAAGATATTTCTTTTCTGTTTTTTGAATTATTAAAAAACCTTTCAGTAAGAAACTTTAAAGGACCCATCGTACCTATAGTGCCAATGCAACCTACTTTCGAAGTACAGTAATTAATTCTTAAGCTTGAAGATCTAAATTTCATACGTTACATTCTAAACCCGCTCCACACTAATCTTTGCACTAGCTGCAATTCAATTTTTTCCATGCGCATATTCTCCTAACGAGTTTTCGCGTATCATGCTACTGATGCGCAAGACCCGTTATCTCAATCTTGCCGAGTTTCTGCTACAAGTCAATGGATCTGGGAAAAGGCTTAAAACAGCCAAAGTCGTGGATAATTTCTTAAAAGTAGAGCTTAGTTTTACAGTATTCAGAGAGTTTTGCAAATTGGAACTTAAACAGTGTGAAGTGCGAGGCGGACATTAAGAAATTTTGAAGAGTTTATTAAAGATGTACAGAAAATGGCGGAAATTTTAAAATTAAGGAAAAACAAGTGTCGATAGTATTGAACAAGAGTGTTCAATATTACGTAAAAATGAAACGCAGGGAATGAGGACATTGTAGGTAAAGATAATTATATCAGTCGATGATTAAATATATGTTTTATTATTTTTTAATTTAAAACCGCTGATGTAACCGAGGGCAAGTGGAAGCGTAGTCGCCTGGTCAAATCATAAGACGGGAAAGAAGGAAAAGAAATTTAGCAAAATTAGCAAATAAGTGAAAGTGCACGAGTTTCGGGTACATTTATAGCCTGGTAGTAGCGCTCATCCCGGCCGGAAATTTCACAGTAGGAACAGGATGCATTGCGGGGAAAGACTAGCTTCTACTACGCAGTAGTTTTATGGATTCTTGGCTTCTAAAGAGGTGACCGGCGTTGAGAGAGATTGCAGCCTACCCGAAGAAAACGGAAATGGGTATAAAAAGGTAAATTGCGAATTTGAGACTGATTTGCCCACGTTTGATAATTATTCTGAGCCTGTAAATGATCGGAAACATTTTGCTGGCTCTTTGTTAATTGTATAATTCCAGCTTTGCAGAAAAGTTTCACCAGAAATGGAGCTTGAAGGCTTCAAACTTTCAATACAAAACGAATCTTGCCTCCTTTTTTGAAAAACGCGTCATAACCGACTAACCCGACAAACAGGATGCGAGACTCCGTTTTTGTGTTCAAACTTTGAATCCTTCAAGCTCTCATTTTAAAGGAAACTCTTTTGCAAGAGTGTGATTTTACAAAAAAAAAATAGTCAGATTAACCTTTCCAGTAATTCACTGGCTCAGATTGATGACCGAACAGCGACAATTTAGCCTCAAAGTCGAAAGTCCCATACCTTCCAATCTTAAATTATTTTGTTATGGTCATACCATGGTTTAGAAATATCCGTCTTCGTCGGATAGGGTGCAGTCTCTGTATATGGCAAAACGCACAGGAGGTGGCCAGTACGTTCAGAATTATTAAATGTGGTCTTTCTTCCTAGATTATCCTCGGTGGGGGTAGACAACAATTCCAGAATACGGGCAACACCACAAAGCGACTGGATGGCCGAGATCTAATTCAGGAGTGGCACGACGAAAAGAAAGGAAGAGGAGCGACACACCGCTTCGTCGAGAATCGCGACGAACTACTCAGCAAGGATTTAATGGATAACGAATTCGTTCTTGGTAAGCTTTGCCGCCCTGAGCGGCGGGAAACGCCTATGTTTATAATTACCGCTCCAATTTTTCAACTTTCACTGCCTTTGCGGAAAAAATGGAGCGACGAACTTGTGGTTCGTTGATTCTTTTGATACATATGTGGTTATGTGTGATATTTAGGCTAGAATGTGTGTTTTTTCCTCTGTGTATATGGCTACGGCTGAATTAAATAAATAAATAAAATAAATAATCTTTTCAGTATGGCTTACATAATAATATTATAATGCAACAGAAAAGGCTTTCGCCTCTAAGAGCGTGTTCCACCCTACTTACCGAAGTTACTACGCATGACGTCACGAATTCTGTTTTTTTTTGCCGTCACAAGCAGGAACAGTTTTACTATTTTCCGGCAGAACATCATGCCATGTGCGAATCCGACCAATCACGTTACAGAGATGCGTAGTTACCACGCTTGCTACGCTTCCGAGCATGGTAAGCAAACGGTTACTATTAGCTACTAATTCGAGGAGGTTGGAACGGTCAGCGTAGTAACTTTTTACGAGGTTAGATCGAAAATAGTAACTAATAGTTACTATTGTTAGAAGGGTGGAACACGCTCTAAATAATCTGTGAATATGGGAGTAATCGCACTGAGCAGATTTCCAATGACCAACAATTCTGTTACCGAAGTTCCACTCATACGCATCCTTGTGGATTCCTGATTTCGCTAGCTTGAGCGCATGATGCGCATTGAAAGAATGCTGAATCTTATTAAATCGGTTACTTCAAAACTTACGACGATTAATTTGAATGTCTTAATCAAGTCTCCTCTATGACATCTATCTGCGAAGGAGGGAAGGCACAACTAATGGTGCTCTTAATTTTTGTTGCAGAGATTCCAGTGAAAAATTATACCATGGTCCTATAGGTTCCACTTGTTATGCATGTTTGACGACTGTGTACCGCTAATAACAGGCGAATAACAAAGCAAAAGTAGGCCTTCGTCCGCTTCTATTTGACTTGTTTGCAGTTAAGATGCATAGGATGTTATTAAAACAAGAGCTAGAAGCTCATATGACACTTGCAAGACTGGGTCAGAGGACGAAGTAGAAATTCGCCAATTCGTGGAGTTGGTCCATTTTTATTCATGTGTTTTGTAGGGAGAGAGGTTTCAGCTTAACATCTTTTAAATAAATAAATAAACAATGAGATTTATGTTTCCGGTTTAAAATTGCTACAAACTTCACTCGTTTTGCCGGAAGTTTAATTTTTACCTAAGGGTGTTCTTAAGTAAATAGTTTTAAAGATACACAAATAATTAAAAAAAAAAAATAGCCCAGCGTGACAGAGAGAAGAGAGAGTTCAAAGTCAGATAAAGATAGATTAATTGAAAACTTTAGTAGCTTATGCGTAATCAATAAAAGCCACAGAAACGTATAAATGATTCCATGTTCACACGATTGTCCCTTCTTGTTGAGTGATCCATTGTGATTCTTCGCTGAACATGTTTGCCACAACCTTTACGGCGCTCTGATGTTCGCTCTGTTCAATACCTCTACTGTACACGGGTGGTTTTCTTTACCATGAAACTCTGAACCTAGGTCTTTTCTCGCCAAACCACATCCCGTATGAACTGGACCGCAACGAATCAACTGAAGCGCCCACTCTCCTTGAAATGACGATGACCGCAGTCAAGTTCCTTCAGAAGAACAAGGACAATGGATTCTTTCTTGTGGTTCGTATTATCCTATCTAAAACTTACAGAGAACGTGAATTTGTTCAACGACGCGAACTGGATTGAGTTGGAGCTTAAATCGCGTGGCGCGAATTTTTCCGCTGCGACCCCGAATTCGCCTAGGCGAATGCGAATCCGTGTTCTGTTGGCACCAAACCGCTTCTTCCTTCCAAAGGCTGACTACGACTGGGGCTTGAATGTCACCTCACAGCTCAGACAACTAATGGAGCTACGATACACAGATCTCCTTAAAAGACCCGTCATACCTACATTACTTAACCGTAAGTGCCTAACCGTTCAATCTTTCATTCCCGAGATTCCGAACGCAAGAATGATTCTTCCACTCTCCTTGTTTGGCGCTTTAAGACCGTGGACCAGATCAGAGGTTTATCACTTTTATCAGTTCATCGGTTGGGAATACCGGCTATGCAAGTTTCTCCATGTTTCTCATCAAAACCAAGGGGCTCCGCGCGGCTTCAAACAGCCGAGACGGGTTTGTAGTGAATGTTGGGGTTTTTACCTAAGAACTGGAGATTTGTTCATAAAATTAGGAATTTTCCTACATTAAGTCTATTATGAAACAAGAGAACTAAAAGGCTTGTCAATCATTAGTTAATCCGAAAGCAGTCTTATTTCACATTATTTTAGTTCAGGGAGTCAGCCTTAAAATACCTACATTTCGATAAGCATCTGCAGCTCACAATGTTCTAACGATGTTTTTTACTGTAAACAAAATAACCAGATTTTGATTATTATCTGATAAGAAATGAGAAAAATCAGAAAATTCCTCCCCCCAATCACCGAATAAAAAAATAAAAAAAAATTCGACTTTTACCGGATGACGCAGCTCCTCCGCTATTTCTTGTTTTGGTTATTTATTTTAAAAGAAAGGTGTGCTAATGTTTTATGTCGTGGCAACACTTGACGAATCTGAATCCTGAAATCCATCGAGAAAGGAATCTCGAGACCAGTCGGGCTATAGAAGAGGCCCGTTTGCGGAGAAATAAGCCAGAGTTGCGTTTTCAGACACTTGTGTTTTATATGAGTTTAACAAAAAGCGTGTTCAACTGCCAGAGTCCAACACTGTGTTACTGTGTTTATGTCTAAAAGCATTTTAGGCCTCCGTGTTATGCCCGGGTTTAAAACCTATTATCCAGGACACGCAACCTCCCAAATAGCAGGTTACGTTACGTGTTTAGACGTAGACTCAAGAGTAAACACGGTGGGATGAAAATTGGTGTTAAACTCCGTGTTAAACCAATTGTTGTCTGAAAACGGAACGCAGGCCTTCATTCTTCTTTCGAGGCCCAGATATTTCAATCTTTTAGGTCGAAGCCGGTCGTATCGACCACGCACACCACGACAACAATGCTGCAAGGGCACTAGAGGAAACAGTGGCACTTCACAAAACGGTCGAGGAGGTGATGAAAATGGTGAACCTGGATGAAACACTTATCATTGTGACTGCCGATCACTCTCACAGCTTTACTGTCAATGGATATCCGGAACGCGGGAACAACATTCTTGGTAAGCAATGTGGATATATCCAGGAATAACTAATTAATTTGGTCTACATTTACTCCTACTTCTGCACAAACATCCGTTTTCCTCTTACTGTTTGGGTTCTCAACATTATCCGTTTTCCTCTTACTGTTTGGGTTCTCAACATCCTTGCAACACCTTTGCTTAAAAGTTATCCCGGATGCCGACTTCCATGCATGTAAAGTAACTAGAAACGGCAATAAATATCATAGCATGACACTTCATGTTTCTGGAACGAAATTATCCAGCTTTTTTCAATTTCCCAAAGATTTATCTACTATCTTTCTGACACGTCTAATATCTTCACTATCCTATCTTTTCTGACACTTCTCTGGCTTTTGTGTTTAAACTGTATATGGAGGTATATGAAAGGAGGTATTTGGTGAGAGAGTGTTTAATGAAGAATGGATGGTAAGGATGTATGCTTTGTTACTGTAAAAATACTTGGACGTTACTTGAGGCTTGCGATGGATGGATGGAACGAGATTTTTAGAATAGAAGCTGTGTGTTAGTTATGTAAGTTAGTGCATTTATTACAATTATTGTTGGCATGGCCCACGGGCTTTTTTCGGTAATTACATTCTATTCTATTCTATTATTGACATCTGTAAATCTGCTGTAAATGTGTTGAATTTCCTTGTTTCTTTATGACTATCCATGACATGCAAATTCGGCCTCATCCTATGAAAGTCATTTTCTAAATTCTACCTAGCCCTACACGTCTCTCTATTATCTTTCTGTGATTTTAGGGAAAATCGAAGGGAAGTCAATGGAGTACGACACAGACCTTCCCTACACAACACTAATGTACGCCACTGGACCAGGTTTCAACAAGCACATCAACGCATCATCCACCGATCCCTTTCGACCCTTTATCAACCTGGACAACGTAGACACAACAGACAAAAATTTCGTCCAGCTCAGTCAGGTTCAACAGCCTTGGTCTTCCCACGGCGGAGAGGATGTTCCAGTCTACGCTATAGGTAGGCAGTGTTGCCACATGTCGCACGATAGTGTGCATTGTCACTCTATTTTCTTTTTGTCACTCTTCTCCTAGGTAGGACATAAAAATCAGTCTAGCTCAGATAACGTCCAAATGTGTCATTTTTGTTGCAGAGAATTCGATCAGAAGTTACTATTTCAAGTTTCATGAAAATAAAATTAGGATGTGTCATTTTTTCTGAGGCGATTCCGACCAAAAAATACCATTTCACGTTTTTTCGATGAAAACAAATTTGCACTCCCAATTCACTCTCTGTTTTGGGCCACAAGTCCCTCTCAAAATGTTTTTGATGTGGCAACCCGGTAGGTAGGTAGGTTGATCCAACTTGTTAAGTACCAAACAAACCCAAATATTTCCCATAGATAGATAGAGAGATATTTAATGCATAAAAGCCAACAAGGGCCATCGCACAAAATCAACAAAAGGAAAACTATGTATAAAAAAAACAAGAACACTATGCCTATATTTAAAACTACAGGGATATACAGTTTCCCCTGTGTGCTAACCCTACCCGGAGGAACCTTCCAAACAGTTGAATAGCCTGGAAACTTTTATCTTTCATTCTCTCAATTAATCACTCACTCCCACACGCTCTCACGCCAAAAAACTCTTGTCTCAACCCATTCAATTCCTCACACTCTCCCACAAATGATTAATACTCTCTTTGAGAAGAGGTCAAGTGAAGCACTGGTCACAGACACAAGGACTGATCTATGATTCCATGGGTAGTCCTTACTTTTATTTTCGATCCCAAAAAGATGCTTAATCATCAACATTTCCAAAGATTCCGCCCGCGGAGCCTTTCGTATACTATTTTCGTAATTCTGTGGAAGTGCGCGTCATTTAGCTGGGGGTTTTAATCCAGTTTTAGGCTTGGGATTCGAGAAATATTAAATCAATCAATTAATATTTGTATTAACCCATATAGAAATGGCAAAACATCCCCATACGGAGTATACGAAAAACAATAAACGCCGGTCTAGAGAAGAGTCAAACTCGGCACGGCGTTGGGCCAAAGCCACAAAGAGATCGGTAACGCCGTAAAGTCGCGTAACTTTGTGGTTCGAAGCCCATGGGGGAAGGCCGAGTAGGTACTTAGCATACTTATAGAACAATTTACGAATTGTCCTTAAATCATTCATGCTAAATAACTTCCAAAAAGGAGATAGGGCTAGAATGTGCGGGATTGAGTAAGCGGTGTAAAGTCTGGCCAAAATATTTGTACTATAACGGGTTTTAGCATTAACTAATAGAGCGTAAACAGTTCCTAGGAGTTGCTCACTCCCAGAAACGATGTACACCAAGTGGCACGTGCCGCGGTGCCGCGCCGAGGTGTACACCGGTGGCGCGGAGTGAGCAACCCCTCGAACTCTTCTACCCCGAGTAGTCCAGCACGGGTACTTTTCAAGTCGGTACCAAGTGGTTGACCGGGATAAGTCAGGGATGACGAAACCTGGATACTGGAATCACCCAAAGAAACTGTAGCGCTATCGGAACCTGGTTGATTACAATTAAACTTGACGCATTCGCTCTTACTCGAATTGACTTTTAAGTATAAGGATAGATATCCTTATACTTCCCACTTAAACTAGCAAAATTTTCCCTGTAAGATAGGGTTTTACTCAGATTAAAAAATATCATCAGCATAATTTAGTAGCGACAAGTTCAGACCTCGAAAAATAAAACTCGTTTCAACTTTTATCTGGGCATCGACCACACTATTCGTAAATAGCGGGGGTGAAGGTATAGTTATAAAAACTGGAATCTGCATGGAAATAGTTTAATTGGGCAGGAAAAAGCGAACTTAAAAAATCTCGCCTCTGGCGCTCACTTATGTGGTCATGGGCAGTAGGGTAGCATACAGTAGTTACAAGCTGCTGCCGGGACGTCGCTCCATCCGGTTTTAATGTTTCTGGAAATTATTGGGATCTTGGTGTGTAATCCACTTTAAAAGATAAGAACTTGTACGGGAAGCAGTTAAATTTTTACAGAAAAGCAAATCGAATAAAGAAATTTTCGCCTGCGGCACTCGATTTAATTTTAATCTTGGGTACAGTAAATAGAAGCTGCTACTGGAATCGTGCCCAGCATTTTACTCTCCAAGAGGACTTCGCAAAAACGACGCCTAGTAGCTGTCTAACCATCGTTCACGCTGTACTTCAGTGTTTCTCTTTGTACCTAATCTTCTCTATTAAATATTTAAAATAATTTAAAGCTCGAATTCTCAATTTCTGGGATTCGGTAGAACTTTGGAAAGAACGGTAAGATTTTGGCTCTTCACACCCCAACGAAAATGCACTTAAGACGCCCTTGGTTGTGTAAGATATGCAATTTGGTTTTGCTCTTCGCTGAAGACGGTTGCTGGAAGTGCAACCGAAATATCCGAAATTATATATATCCCTCGCATAACATCTTAGAGGATAACATCTTAACATCTTAAGATGACTAGCTCATAAAAAAAAAAGAAATCTCGGTTTAATTTGATAGTGCAAAACGGATACGTCAGCTGAATTTAATTGGAGCTGTATTTCAGCCTTCAGGCTTCAGGCTTCAGGCTCAAAACCGCTCAAGTTGGAAAAACGAACTTGTGGGAAAAAATGAAAAAGATAGAAATGAAGGAAATGAAATAGCAGAACTGTTTTCGTGTAGCCTTTTCGTAGTCAAATCGTAACCACATGTGATTTCACAACGTTGTCACTTGCCAATGCTAACATTAATTCACCACCTTATTTATTCTCAGGACCCATGTCCCATATGTTCCACGGCGTCCACGAACAGACCTACGTTGCCCATATCATGGGCTATGCGGCATGTATGGGCCCCTACGCAGAAGACTGCCCCCACGGCTCCAACCTACTTCCCAACACTGTCGAGAAGTTGTCCGTGGCAAAATCTGCCACAGGATCGAGCTTGTATTTCAGTGGTTTACTTGTCATTTTCTTATCCATTCTTTCGTTTTTATAAAATATATAATACATCTGTTTTAAGTTTTTTAACAATTCTAATTTGAGGGGTCCCGTCAGTACCGCAACACGTCAGCTGACATAAACGTCAGTTCGCCACAGAATTCCGTCAGTACGTTAGCATTTTCCGACAGTTTCCCTACACGTCAGTTGGCCCTCAAAAATCTGTCAGTTGACCAACACGTCACATCTTCCACACGTCCGTTGATCAACCGTCAGTTCGCCTACCGTCAGTTGATCCAAACGTCAGTAAGCCTACACGTTAGAGCCTAATTTGAAACTAGTATCCCTTCAAAGCCAAAGCGCAGGAGGTGAAAGAGGGATATGCTTGCCACTATCTTACCATGCTCCTAATTCGGAGGATATGCGGAGATCCGTCACTACATCCACCCGTCAGCTCGCCTACCAAAATCGGTCCCTACGTCCAGTTTTTCCGAAAGTCCACGCACCTGTTAGCTGACACAATAAAAACCGATCACTCTACCCACCCATTAGTCCGCCCACCAGTCAACTGACCTATTTCTTCGGTTCTTTCACTAATCAACCCATCCGCGAATTGTCATTTCGAAACGAACTACTAATGCCCCATTCACGACGGGTTTTAGCCAATACTCGATACCAGCTGGCTCTGAAAATCGTTCCGAGACCGAAGCTTTGCCGGGTTTCTGTCGTTCGCAATGGATACTGGGGCCAGTTTTGAGTACCAGCTAGTTTCTGACCCAAGTTGAAATCAGTTCAACTTTTGAGGGTACTAGCCAGTCATATTACTTTGGTGAATATTCCGATTGGCTAGTTTCGAACCAAGCTCAATAGATAAAATCACATCCACACCTTGCTGTCTCGAAAATTGAAAGTGAATTAGGTCACTTTTGTTCGGTCCGACATGGTTCAGCACTAGCCAATCAAAATATTCTTCAAAATTCCTCAAAGCAATCTGGTTCGCTAGTACCATAAAAAGTTGAACTGATTTCAACTTGGGGCCGAGACTAGCTGGTACTCGAAACTGGCAACAATATCAATTGCTAACGGCAGAAACCCGGCAAAGCCTCGGTCTCGGGAGTGATTTTCAGAACTGCCCGGTACTAAGTATTACCTAAAACCCGTTGTGAATAGGCCTGAAGCGATTCCGTGTTTTTAGCAGCAACCAACAGACCAATAGCAGAAACCGAAAAATTCTAAACCAGTAATATGCTTTATACACCTTAAAAAGAAGGAATCTCTGATGTTCAACACCCCAGACTTCCAGACCCTTTTGGCCTGGCTTCACCTTCCAGGTCTGTCTCGACGAAAACGGTTGTCTGCAATCCCGAAGAAAAATCTGGAAGACCCGTTACATCAGAAGCTGGAAATTATTACCAACATATAAAGCCGGTCGTAGAAAAGTATTTGTTGGAAGTGGATGCAAAAAAGTGATGTGGAAGAAATATACTGGCTGGAATTCCGAGTGAAAGTTTCTGCGGTTTCTCGGGCAAATTGTAAGATAATCACTGAGCATGTACACTAACTAAATCATTGCTAAGGATTCAAAGAATTGTACAGATACCCAAAACTATTCTTAACACGCTTTAAACACCTTGAAAAGAAGGAGGACCTACTTGTATCATCTGTGTCTTCGACTCCCTGTATATCCTTTAGCAAATGCTTCTCAACAGACGCATGCGCAGTGAGGCGCCCTTCATATAGCGCAGCTGAGGCCCAGTCCATAATATCTGAGTTCATTCGATACTGCACTGTCAGCATACGAGTCACTTTGTCTCCAAACTTTTTGATAAGGCGCTCCATAAGCGAGAGAGCCAGTCCCTACAAAATGGGGAGAAACTGTTATTCTTCCTAAGAGAATCAACCTAAACAGGATTTAGTACCGATTTCCAAATTCATTGGAAATATTCTTGTTGCTTAAAGTAAGGAAACTTTCGTACGCCTTTCAAGACCATTTAGATAAGTTATCAAACGCTCCTTGTATGTCAATGAAAAGAGCGTATAAAGTTTCAATTTTATTTCTAGATTGACTAATTTTAAAGTATATTTGATAGTACAATTTGGATGAGTCAGCTGAATTTTTTTGGAGCTATATTTCGTGGTATATTTGTGGTGTTTCCACAAGTTCGTTTTTCCAACTTGAGCGATTTTTAGCCTTGCCAAAAAGGGCCGAAATCTTTTTTTTTTCGAAATTTTTTTTTCTTTTCTATTTTTCGCAATGAAGAATGTTTGGATGAATGAAGTGAATTTTGTTTGAAATAGCATTTAACACATCAATGCGCGCCCTTGTGTTTAATGTAGTGACCAATGCCATAATATTCAAGTTATTACCCTTGTAAAGTGTTACCCTTATCTTAGGTACCTCCACCTGCGCCTCCAAAAGCGCTTAGGGCATCAAACAAGAGTCGCCAAACGTCTTTCACATAAACCACTTCCCAGGCATCTTCCCACTCGGGCCAGACGGACTCGCTGATATTGCTAAGGCCCCGCGCCACGTAATAGGTGCGGCGACGAATGTTCTTCTGTCGCATTTCTCGTTTCCATCTCTCTGGTCGCCACTATGGGATAGCATTCGGGAGTCCCAGTTATCAAGCGGCGGACCCTGATAAATCGCGAAAAGAAAACGCTTAAAAGAGGCATAAAATAAATATTACCGGCGTCCGTCATAATTTAACACAAAAACGAACATCCACGCAGTAAATATAAAAATTCTGACAGTGCGACTTCTGGAGTTTCTGGCACAGTTCCTGGTCTACAACTCGGTCAAGCAAAGTCTATCATCGTATATTTTGAGCCTGCTGCACCCTACTTACCATAGTTACTACGCATTACGTAACGAATTTTGGCTTCTTGGCTTCAAGGCTGGAACAAACTTTTCTATTTTCGGCCAAATATCATGCCACGGGCTAATCTGGCCAATCATGTTACAGAGATTCGTAGTTACCGGACTTGCTACGCTCTTGAGCATGGTCAGCAAATAGTTACTATTTCGAGAAGGTTGGAACGGTCAGCGTAGTAACTTTTTACGAGGTTGGAACGAAAATAGTACTAATAGTTATAATTGTTAGAAGGGTGGAACACGCTCTTTGTCTCACCTGTTTTGCTGCTTCCGTGCTAATAACGGTGGGGGGCAGCTGCCACGGGTCTCCAGCTAAAACGACTTTCTTGGCCCGAGGCAAAACGATCCAGCATGCAATCTCAGTCGCCTGAAAAAAGTACGGATCCATTTCAGTTAGGCTACACTACAACTCGGCCAGAACAAGGATATTCTTGGGATTCGAGAGGAGCATGGGGTAATATCAACGAGATAAACAAAATATACTGGTAGAAACCATTTCTTCGCTGGGATTATAGAAATAAGACCATTAAAGTTTAACTGAAAAGGCACCTTGTTGTTTAAGTGCTTTAGTGCTTTAGTGCCAAGTGCTTTAGCAAAGCTTTACGCTTGTTTTTGTAATCCAGCTGTTCTGTTCAACGCTGGTTTATACAGTATCTTGACAGAACGTGATCTTAAACGGATTAGAATCGATTATTTTCGATACTGTAAATTTCTACTGTATTTACCACGTTCGCACAGTAACCGCAAAATTATCCGTGTTTACGGTGCTACTGATATACTTGTACTTTTTAAATCCTTACACGAGGATTTACTGGCCGATGCTTGTATGAGGTTGAATCCTCACCACCGCCTTATTAGGTTATTTTAGTCTTTTTTGTTAACGTATTTTGTCTTTTTTTTTTTTTTTTTCTTTTTTTTTTTCTCCTTATTTACTCCACTGTTTGTTTTTGTCAAAACTTTAGTGGGTTATAAATATACTTACTTACTTTTTTACCTCTGATATCTGAATACGCTGAAGTATTTTGACTCAACTAAGGGATGTTATATTTTTTCACCCGGGGTTCTATTAATAACGTTTAGAACGTGCGCTGCTTGCATGACAACCCGAAATTCGTCCTGACGCGGAGAATTTGAATTTTTAACAAAAGACTGCATTTCCATGTGTTACGGACGCTAAGCTTGGAAATTCAGGGATAAAAAAAGAAGGAGACTGATGATAAGATTTGTCTATTGTTATACTACTGTTATTTTTCGGTAATGGATTATCTTTCTGGTTGCTGAACATTTCAAGCATAGAGGGACAAGCACATAGACGTACCACAAATCCGAAACAATAAGTTCATTCGATGAAATCGATTTTCTATGGTTAGCGGACCAACGAAGTAACGCATTTTTATCGGGTTTTCCGACTTTTATTTAAGTGAATAAGTGAAATGTAACTAGACTGTCGGATATCAGCATTGTTCAGTTAAAAATAATTTAGGATAACGCTCCGATCTGGGTGTCGTGTGAGAAGATCCTTTACTGCGGTGTTTTTCCAAAAACCCTGATAAATGGACGGACTGGTCTGCTGAAATTTGTATTCAGCGACTTCAGATTCTTAGCTACGGTCTAGAAGGCACTTGACACGAATGGCTGAAATACAGCCGAAAAAAAAACGCAGTCCGTTTAGCACCACCAACCTAATTTGCAGTCAGTTTACGGGGAAGGAACAGTTAAGAAAAGTTTTAAGCGATGGTGGTAAGGCTGACCTCCGGAAAGTTTACCTCAAATATGGGAAATATCTCCTTAGAATCTCGTCTCGTCTTCGTCAAGAAATAGGCTTTTAGAAGATACTGTTTGAGGGATCCGGTAACCAAAATAGCTTACCGGATGAATGTCAATGATCACCCCTGGAAGGTCATTCTACTTTAATATTTAATTTAGTAAGTTAGTTTGTTTTGTATTTGGGTGTTATTTAGTTAATTCCTTATTTTTATGGGACTTGCCCATATAGCGATCGCAATTTCCGTCCTTCCGTCTGTCTGTCTGTCGGTCTGTACAAGTTTCGCTAGTTCGGGCACTTCCACATAAGCTAGGACGATGAAACTTGGCAGGCATATAAGAGACCCCAAAAGAATAAGTTGGAAATAATCATTTCCCCGATCCAGAAATCGTGGAGGGAGGGGGATTCCAGAATCTAGAGGCAAGGAAGGACCCCGTGTCTCAGAAGACCCATCTCAAATCCCGACCTGATCCGGTGACTTTGGGGGAGCTGGAGGGGGGGGGGGGCTGCAAATTTTGGGAAATACTTAGAATGGAGGGATCGGGATAAAACTTGGTGCGAAGAACAAAAGTCCTAAATGCATCGTTAACATAGACGGACCAGATTCGGGCACTGTGGAGGACTTGGGGGGGGGGGGGGGGGTCCGGAATCTGGTAATCCCACGAGTTCGGTATTTCCTGATGTGCTAGGACGATGAAACTTGGGAGGCGTATCGGGAACCCGAACAGGCTGACTTAATTATGTTTTTTTTCCCGATCCAACCATCATGGTGGGAGCGGAGGAATGGGGAGCCCAGATTTAGTGGCATGCATAACTTTTGAAAGGGTTATCAGAATAGAATGAAACTTGGCAAGTGGAAACAGCTAGCGTCTCAGATGTTCCATGTCAAGTCCTGATCGGATCCAATACCTGTGTGTGTGGGGGGGGGGGGGGGATTGTAGTGCGGCACCTGAAATCTAGTGAGACGCTTAGAGTCGAGGGATTGGGATGGAACTTGGTCGGAAGAACAAGCATTAGCCCTAGATACGTAACTGACAAAACAAAATCGAATCGAGGCTTATGGGCGAGTTCGAGGGTGTTCTATTGTAAGGACCGATGAAACTTTGCAGGCGTATTAGTGACTTAAGGACGAGCCCTCCTTGTTACTTCCAAATCGCCAAAGGTGCCATACATTGAGCTTCTTCGGAGTTTCAAGCTGGAATCTTTGGCCCAACGTCGGGAAAAAATGTGCCTTAAATTTGGAGTTAAGACGCTTGAGAATCCTCGTCTGCGAGACATTTTCCCGCCTGAATTTGAACCCGTTAGGCCTAGACCTGCGCGAATGGTTTCTCAGCCGATTCCTAAGCTACATCCTGTTTCTGCATCTCATGACCGATACAGAAAAAGCTTCGTACCGTCATTCGTCGAAATGTATAACTCATCGTGATTCTTGTATAATTCATCGTAATTCGTGCTTATTTTATAATTGTTTGAATCCTAGTTCTTACATACGTTTAATGTGACGTCATTCGTCGAAATGCATAATTCGTTCTATTTCTTGTTTATGTTTTAGTGATTTGAATTTCAGTTCTAATATAAGTGTAATTGTCAATGATCACTTACAGTGATTCGAATTCTATATAAGTTTATTATTTATGACAAAATTATGACAAAGGTGTTGATGTTATTATGTTTATGACGAAAAATCCAATGTTCGGCTTGCCCGTGAAGGAATTTTTAAATTAAACTGAATTGAAATTGATAGACTTATGGCCCTTGCCTTGGGCTTTCAAGGCAAATCAATATCACATCATAATTCCAGTTCCTGGATCCGACCATCTTTGGGGAGTTGAGAAGGGGTATACGCAAATCACTAGCTTCATTAAGCTGCGAACAGGTGGACCGATTCGAGTGAAAATTTATGGGTGATAAACTGGTCACCTAGACAAGCAAAACATGCGTCCGAAATCCGAACTTTTGACATTCATAAAAATCAAACAGATGGACAGAAAGGGATGCAAGTTGGTCAGTACCGAGTTTATGCGGCCTTGATTTGTTATTTGACGTCTGGATCGGATCCGGCCAGGGTATGGGGAAGGGGGGGGGGGGGTGAAGCGCGAATCGAAAATTTGCAGATAGGCTATGCTAGGCTTGATGAACGGGAGTAGGACATGTCAGATATGCGACTTTTATGTTTCAGAGTCGTATTCAGCCACAGCGGGGGAGCTGGAAGGGGAGTTCCGTAAATGATGTGGCTAGCATAGAGGTCAAACAAGTGGAGCGATCCGAATGAAACGTGGAATGACCAGAGATCACATGCCCTAGATGGCATATTTTAGGGTTCGCTGGATCCGACCACGGTGGGGGGGGGGGAGAGTTACCGGAAGTTCCCAAAAAAAGCTCTGATTTGAGTTAAACTTTATAGGCAGTAAGAGAAAATACTTCAGATGATCCATTTAGGAGTCCGAACCAGATTCGGCCGCGGTAGGGGGAGTTGAGGAGGGTTATACCGCAAATCGTGTGGCACGTCTAGCGACCAAACGAGTGGATCTACTGGTATGAAACTTGGAAAGTAGAAAACTCTTTTTCCTAGATGATCCGAGACGATGTCGGTAATGCTCAGGCTTGAGTGAAACAGAATAGCATTTTTGGATGGCAGGGTATTTTGTGACGTTCTAATCTTCTTTCGTGCCACCTACTCGTACAAGTGCCATATGAGCTCTTGGCTCTTGTTTTAATCACCGTATCATGCTTTTGTACCTGTTACACATGGATTACCACTATACAAATACAATTATAAATAATGTGATCGTTTTACGGGGCAGGGTCAGCTAGTCAAGAGCATGGACTTCAAGAACGAGCTCGTTCAGAGCGTGTTCTATCCTACTCACAGTAGTTACTACGCATGACGTCACGAACTCTGGCTTTTTGCCGTCAAGGCTGAAACGATTTTTCTATTTTCCAGCATAGTATCATGTCACGGGCATTACCACCAATCACGTTACACAAATGCGTATATCACGTTTACTACGCTCCCGAGCATGGTAAGTAAATAGTTACTATTTCGACAAGGCTGGAACGGTCAGCGTAGTAAATTTTTACGAGGTTGGAACGAAAATAGTAACTAATAGTTACTATTGTTAGAAGGGTGGAACACGCCCTTAGCCCTACAGCACTAAGGCCCCACGACAAGGCCCATAATACCACCACCGTACAAACAAAATTGCTCCCTAACCTGTGAGCACTCGTCGACCACCACATAATCAAAGTGATCTTCTGCCAGATGTCTCAGGGGGCCATCCTCATGAGCGCTCGTGAGAGTCGCCAAAACCACATCAGCGGAAGAGAGGACTTCCTTCATGGCTGCGGCTTCACGTTTTTCCAGTTCTTTTCTGAGGCTTTTGACATTTTCTGCGGCTCCCTTCCGGCGACCTTTTATGTCCCGGATGGCTTTTGTGATGTCTGCTCGCACGTCTGCAAAAAACAGCGACTGTAAAGGCGTCATGCCCTTTTCTTAAAATCGTTTGTCCCCGTATTTCCAAATTGGGTGAAATCGATTTCGAGAAGTCCCCGCGTTTTTGTTGGTCCCAGGGATTCACTCCCCGTATTCTCGCGACTCCCCACGGACGGAAAATGCTCCAATTATCATCATCATAAAAAAAGGACTCCCCTTCCGATTTGGAGGGGAATCAATTTTTGTTGGTGTTGGTGCAATGTAAAACTAATTAAAAACAATCAGAATAAATAAAACCAAAAGTAAGCTGTATCTAGACAAATTTCGCCAATTGCATATTTTTGTCGAACAAAATATATTTTGGAAGCATTCTCGTTGTTTTCCATGCGCCGAGTCTCCGTGGAGTGACTCCCTCTACTCTCGCCATCCCTTTGATCCCCGAGGAGTCCTCGGGGAATGCCATAAGAATCATATGAATGAATGAATGAATGAATGATTTATTTCCACACTAAAGCCATCCGGACATCATGCAACAAAACGAAATATTTGACAGTGAAAATCGGATACGTCAGCTGAATTTTATTAGAGCTATCTTTCGGCCCTTCTTGGCAAATCCTGTCATTGCTTTTCAGCTATCCATGAGTTTTTCCAGTTCATTTTCCACTTTGGGCGGCTTGAGTTCCAAGTTTTTTAGTTCTGTCTTGCCAAGGGGCCGAAATATAGCTCTAAGAAAATTCAGCTGACGCATCCGTTTTGTAGCCTAATGTTTAATATAATATATAGTCAATTTGGGCTGAAGGTTTTAACGGTTAAAAAGTTAAAGCACAATGGACACTTCTAATGCTTTACTTTGTATTAAATGCTTCACAAATAAAGATTTCCGACTTCCTTTAGAAGGCGCTACGAAAATGGGCCATTTTCTTGTTATTCCTTGTCTTTACCTCTCTGGCATTTCGGCGATCCAAATCTCAGGAGCTGGGATATCGTGGCAGGAAATTCAAAAACTCCCAGCAATGCTTGATAGAAAAGGATATATTTGAGATGTCGCCAAAGTCAAGCCTTAGATGCAGTTTACCTGATTGACAGTTTACCCTAAGTGCCTATTAAAAGTTTTTCTTTGTGGAATAGTGTCTTGATTAGCTTGCTTTAAAAAATGTACTAGAATATGCAATAAGCTTATAAAAAATAACATAGCTACAAAAATCACTGAAAAACAAATAACCTATTCAAATCTGAATTATACAAGCTGATTTATGCATAAACTAAAGATCTACTAAGTATTATAAGAAACATCGCTTTTATCTTTGTCCAAGCTAGTAAACTGAGCATGTACTGGCCCCAAAAACTACGCTTTGAAATATCACAGAGAGGAAACTGTTGAAAAAGCTGCTGATCTAGAGGGTAAGCGTTGTTCCTAGGTTGTTACAGAGTGGGATTCGGGTAGTTTGATGTGCCCCTTGAACTTTAATATAGTTTAACGCGTGTGTATAATTTTATTTTCTTGTAAATTTAGTATTCTTTGGCCAGATTGTTTTTTTTGTAGTAAGTATTGGATTCAGGTGCAAGCAAACTGTTTACCGCTGTGTGGTGATAATTCGTGGAATTCTAGGGGAGATACTTTTTTGTCCTCTTTGCCATCTTGGTGGGGATGATCTGGATCATTTTCCTTTTAGGTGCCAGTAGCTTTCGCACTTAAGGGGTTCATTATTTTCTTGGAATGGTTGGCAACTTCTTGGTATTTTCCGCTCTACGTCACCATGAGTGATGCTTTCTTTTGGTAATTTTGTGCAAAAGGCCCTCGAGTTGAGAAGTGCTGTTTCTTAGTTTGTTATTTTGTTTAGTTTCCTCTGAGTTGTTTGTTTACCTGTATCTGGCCTTTGGGACTTCCAATACAGATATATTTGTATATCCGAGCGAAAGAGTTAATTCTCACCCGACTGCGAAAATTCACGTGCTTTAGTCGAACGAAACATGCGAAACGTAAGTCGAAACGTGCTTTAGTCGAAATGTATTCACGTGCTTTAGTTGCCTTAGTCGAAACTGGGAAATACGACAGTGGTGCTCGTTTAAGTCATTCCATCAATTTTGTTGCATCCGTAAAATAGCACTGTGTATAGACACTAATGAACAAACAAAAAATGTGAAATATATTACATGTTGGGCCAATTTGATTGTATTTATTTCATTTCATACTCTCCGATCTTGGAGGTGAATAAAATATTTGAATTTGAATATTTAGACTGTAAGAATAATAAAGGTTAACTTCCAAGATCGAGATTGATATCGGAGCATTCTCCTGCAATACGTTAGTTCAGTAGATAGTTAATGTTGTTTGTAGTAGTCTTGTTTGTTTTTCTTTTATTATAGCGTTTTCTTCTTCTTTTCTTCTCTCATTCCTACTCCGTCTGTGCCTTGTGCTTCTGATGGGTGAAAAAAATAGTATTATTATTATTATAATTATGAAGATGATAAAGCGAACAGTTGATGAAAAGGACCTAGTTTCATCTCAAATGAACCGGAGGTGGAGCCAGTGCTCAGGGAGGTTTAATCAGAGCAAAATCAAGAAAACAAGTGGCATTTTCAGTGGGAATATGGTTGCAATAAGGTATGACCCAGGTTGGTTGGCTAGGAAAGCAAGATTTTCTTTCAGTTTAGAAATATTTTTTTTTAATGTTTTTCAACATTTTTTTCTGGATAGTTTTTTAGTTTTTTTGTTTTCTTTCTGATAGTTTTTTGAAATTTAATTTTTTTCTGGAATGTTTTTTAGTTTTTTTGTTTTCTTTCTTTGTTTGTTTTAATTTTTGGAGGTCAGGTTCTGCTTTTCAGTACTTAAGGAAAAGTGCTTGGTGAACTTCTGCGGAAGTTGATACGGCATCGTATCATCCGCTCCGGGGGCCGATACGATATCGTATCAACCTCCACGAAACTCATTGTCATAATAACTATAGGCGTATTCTCTCCGTTCCCCCTCGGGGAATCAAAGGGAACGGCGAGAATATAGGGAGTCACTCCACGCGGACTTCGCGTACGGGAAACAACGAGAACAAGGGGAATGCTTCCCAAATGGATTTTGTTCGAAAAAAAATATGCATTTGCCAAAACTAGTCTGGATCCAATTTATTTTTTTTGTTTATTCTGATTGTTTTTAATTAATTTTACATTGCACCAACAGCAGCAAAAACTGGTTCCCCTCCGAATCTGAAAGGGAGTCCTTTGTGATGATGGTGATGATAATCGGAGCATTCCCCGTCCGTTGGGAACTCGCGAGAATGTGGGCAGTCCTCGAGGAACGGCGAGAATACGCCTTACCTGTGGGACATAGGAAGATATAGATCACATAGCTGTTCGACCCAAGTTATCATTAATAATAACAACGCAACTGTTGTGAACGTCTTGAATGGCCGAGTAACTCCCTCTGCTCACTACATAAATTATAGCCTACAGTCGCTCTTAGTGTTACGGAATTTAATCAAGCACAAAATCTCATTCTTTTTCCGCTTTCTATTTGTTTTCACAATCAACCCAACGGGAAAGTGGAAAGCAATTCCAGAAGTCGGATTCCGACAGTTTAGGCGCAAAAGCCTATAAGAAAGTCGCTTTCACACTGACGCGTTGAGGCTTTCCCACTGAGCTACGCAACCTCTCCGTCGCGCTTTCGCTGACGCAACGCAGAGCTTACGCAGACAAATAAAACGCAACGCAATCTTGCGTTGCGTTAACGCATACGCATCAGGGTTTTTTTTTAATGAAAAATGGAAGTTTTTGAGGACAAACTGGAGAAAACCTGCAAACGCTGAAGAAAAACTTAGTAATGATGAAAGAAACGAGAACTCAGCATAAGAAACCGAGAAAGTAAAACGTAAATACGCATCCAGCGTGAAAGCTTCTCGCGCAGGTGTGAAAGATACGCTACGCAACCTGTATGCAGCCCAAGATAAACGCATACGCAGCGCATCGCAACGACGCGTCAATGTCAAAGCAGCTTACGGATGGCTGGGGCCTAGTTAATACTTGAATGGGAGGCCATCATCGCATGGGGACGAATAAAGTGGCTTCGTCGACGTCCTAGGCGCCAATAATAGCTGTGGAGGAATTCAGTTCTAAGGTATGCTCATGCTTATGGTAAACGTTTTGACGGACACGGAAAATATTTCTGTTACGACCCTTTTTAGTGTTCTGTTTGAATAGAATAGAAGTATAGAATAGAATAGTAATTTATTCGCTCACAATTTCAATGTTACAAAACCAAAATGTGTGGGTACTGTCATGTACAAATTTATCAGTATAACATATACATTTAAAAGTAGCCTAGGTACAAATGCTCAAAGGCTATTTAAAATTTCAACAATCTTTGGTATAAAACTATTTTTGTAACGGCTATGTTTGGCCGCTACTGGTTGGAATATTGGGACCTTCGTAGAGACTGCTCGCTCTTGCCTTTCCCTAACATTGTTGTATGGGGGAGGGAGAAACTCATTGTAGATGGGGTGCGAGATAAGTTTCTTTACCGATCTCGAGGCATAGGTTCAGTCTCCGTTTCTCAAAGGTTCAATTGTGTACGTGCGAGAAGAAGGGAGTAGGGTACTTTTGGGCCTTTATGGATAATCTGGAGAGCGCATTTTCGGATTCTTTCAATACGTGAGTTTTGATCTGCAGTTGGACCAAAATGCCACAATGCGCAAGCGTACTCCTGTCTTATGAAAGAGGTATAAATCCTGAGGATGTGAAGAATTGGGATATTATGCTTTGATAAAAGCTTTAATATATGCAGGCTTGAGTTTGCCTTACGGAGTATTTCTACTGTATTATCTTCCCAATCTAAAGTTTCAGTAATAACTATACTCCAAGGAGTTTTAGTTTTTTACAGCCAAATTTTCAATGAGCTTTGGTTCAAATTCCGGGGTTGATTTTAAAAAGAAATAGTTAAAACAGCACTTTTTATGGCACTTGAGCTTACTCAAGTGCCATATAGCGATTGTAATTTCTGTCCGTCAGTAGGTCTGTCGGTCCCGGTTTTGCTAGTTCGGGCACTTCCAGACAAGCTAGGACGATGAAACTTGGCAGGCATATCAGGAACTGACCAGATTAAATTAGAAATTGTCACTTCCTCGATCCGACCATCTGGAGGGGAGTGGAGGGAGGGGGAAACCGGAAAAAATAGGAAAAATGAGATATTTTTAGCTTACGAACGGGTGATCGGATCTTAATGAAACTTGGTATATGGAAGGACGTCGTGTCTCAGACCCTCCATTTTAAATCCAGACCGGATCCGGTGACACTGGGGGGAGTTGGAGGGGGAAACCGGAAATCTTGGAAAACACTTAGAGTGGAGGGATCCGGATGAAACTTGGTGGAAAGTACAAGCAAAAGTCCTAGATACGTGACTGATACAACCGGAACGGATCCGCTCACTTTGGAGGAGTTGGGGGGGGGGAGTCCGAATTTGTAGTGATCCCGCGAGTTCCGTGCTTCCTGATGTGCTGGAACGATGAAAATTGACAGGCATGTCTGGGACCCGACCAGATTAAATAGGAAATCGTCCATTCCCCGACTCGACCATCTCGGGGGGGGGGGGGGGTGGAGGGAGGGTGAAGCTAAAATTTTAGGTATTTTTAGCTTGCGAACGGGTGATCGGATCTTGATGAAAATTGATATTTAGGATGACCTCGTGTCTCAGACATCTCACTTTAAATCCAGGCCGGATCCGATGACACAGGGGGGGGAGTTGGAGGAGGGAACCGGAAATTTTGAGAAACGCTTAAAGTGGAGGGATCGGGATGAAACTTGGTAGGAAAAACAAGCACAGGTCCTAGACACGTCATTGACATAACCGGACCGGATCAGGGCACTGTGGGGGAGTTGGGGTGGGGGTCCGGATTTCTAGCGATCTCGCGAGTTCGGAATACTTCCTGATGTCCTAGGGCGATGAAACTTGGCAGGTATGTCAGGGATCCGAACAGATTGACTTGAGAACAGCCGTTTTCCCGACCCGACCATCGTGGGGGGAGTGGGTGGATGGGGAGTCCGGAATCTAGTGGCGTGCATAACTTTCGAACGGGTGATCGGATTTGAATGAAACTTGTCTGGTGAGCTATCACCTCGGACGTTCAGTGTCACGTCCGGGTCGGGTCCAATACCTGTGGGGATGGGGGGGGGGGGTGAAAAACTCAAGAAACTCTAAAAGCAGAGGGATTGGGACGAAACTTAATGGATGGAACAAGCATTAGGCCTAGATGAAATTGACGGAGCCAGATGGTTTCGGGGCTCTGTGGGGGGAGTTGAAGGGGGGTTCCTGGAATTCCGGTAGTCGTGAGTTAGAATAGTTCCAGATGTAAAACGACAACGAAACTTTGCAGGCATATTAGCGACCCGAATTATCTTGACTTAAGAACCTGACACAACATACCCCTGGAAACTTCCGTTCCTAGATCCGAGTATTTTTTGGGGAGCAAGAGAAGAGAAATATGGAAATTGACTTCTATAAATTGCAAACGAGTGGTCTGATTCGAGTGAAACTTCATGGGTGATACGAATCGATGGCCTCGACATGTAAAACATGCGTTCGAACCATATGCGACCACGATTAGGGGAATTGGGGGTGGGGGGACTTTTGACATGCACAAAAACCAAACGGATGGACCGAATGAGATGCAAATTCGACAGTGCCGAGGTTATGCGGCCTAGATTTGTTATTTGGCGTCCGGGACGGATTCGGCCAAGGTAGGGGGGGGGGGGGTACTGGAAACTTGCAGATAGGCTATGCTCCAATTTCAGTAAAACTTGATGGACAGGAACAGGGAATTCAGAGATTGGGCCCGAACCGGCTCCGACAACGTTGGTGGGAGGGGGGGGGGACCGGAACTTTCCAAAAATGCTCAGATTCGAGTGAAACTTGATAGATGGTATAAAAGAAGATGCTTTAGGTGGTCAATTTTTTTTTATTCCAAACCAGACTCGGCCACGGTAGGTGGAGATAGAGTGAGTACCGGAAATCGTGTAGCACGTCTAGGGATCAAACAAATGGATTTATTTGGATGAAATTTTTAACAGTCATGTGCATTTGCTACAGACAATCGAGACGATGCCGGAACTGCTCAGAAATGAGTGAAACTAAATATCCAGATCCAGATAATCGGTTTTACGCATCTGTAGCATGAGACGCGAAAACTCTTTCGGAGCATAACGAACACGGAAAATAGTGAAATATGGCAAATGCAAAGATTAGTGAGGTGTCGTTCTTGTACAGCCTACTCGTACAAGTGCCATATGAGCTCGTAGCTCTTGTTTCTATGGTGACGTGCATATCGGACAAAGACGCTTCATTTTGTATGCCTTCCCTGACTGCTGCTGCTGAACTTTTAATATGACGGTAGCATACTACGGTATAGTACTCAAATCGTCAACATACCTCAATCGATCCGGTAGATCCTGTGCAAGTTCAGAAATCATAACCAAAAAAAGCAAAGGTCCTAAAAGAGTACCTTGAGGTACACCACAAAAAGTGGGAACCGGGTCAGAAAAAAATACTTTTACATTTAGTCATTTGTTTTCTTTCGTATAGGAAACTTGCAATTATTCTAATTATATGAGGGCTTACATTGAATTGACTAGAAAGTTTACCAATTAAAATCTTATAGTTAATGAAGTCAAAACCTTTACGAAAATCAATTGCTATCAAATTTATCCATTTTCCTGGTTCTTCCATCATTTTTCAGAATAAGGTCAATTAATTGTATTAGGTAATGGGTAGTAGAGGATTAAGGTATCTTACCGAACGGCCGTGGATATATTTTGATAAGATCTCATTTTTAAGCCACGTTGCAACGAAACTTTCATAGATTTTGCTAAGCACGGGTGTTAAAGTGATTGGTCTAACCACACTGAAGTCGACTTAGCGAAAAAGCAACACTTAAAAAGATCGTAACGGTAGGCGTCGTAACATTTAACCCAAGAATGCGTCCATGTGTTAAGGACCTATCTTATTTATAATACTAACACAACCTACTTCCACAATCGCTCCATATATTTCTAAACCTAGAGACCTCAATTTCGTACGGTACATTCTAACCCCTCTAACAAAACCACGCTGTTTTCTCACATGTAGTGTTTCCTTCTATGTGTATGACGCTGTCGACGGTTGTCAACGAGAAGTTTTACTATCAGAAAAACCGGTTATGTAAATTGTTTACCTGCTGTAAGTCAACGGGTCTCGGAAAAGGCTTAAAACAGCCCAAACCGTGGGTTATTTGTTGAAAGCACAGGCTAATTTTAAAGTATTCAAATATATTAAAAACTGAAATTTGAAGAGTAAACAGTGCAAGGGGTCCTTAAGTTCTCAGATTCTGACAGCGTACTGTCCTACTATAGTAGGTTTCAGCAACCAACGGGCAAGTCAGGCAGGGAAGCTAATTCAAACGCTATCGATTACCCCCCATTCCTCGTTCCCATCCTTATTACCTTGTATGATCTTGAAAGAATCGCTGCTGTCCAGAATAGCATCTAATGAGTACTTCTGCAGACTTTCTTCAGACCGAGCTGGATGCCCGACGCGAACAACGCGAACTTTCTGGCGGACCAGTCGCTCTACCATGTTATCCACAGCAACATTTGACGGAGCCGTGGCTAATACCTAAACGTAGAATCTTTAGTTAAAATTCCCACTGACCTTTCTTAGTCCTAATCTGTAGCAGAGCAAAATAACTCTAGAGAGTATTGCGGGAACTTTGAAAAAGTGACACACAGTCAAATCGCAGCGACACTAGCTCCCCTAGAGGACACGAACATCCCTACTGAAACTCAACCAGCACCGCATCTTAGCCTTGCTAGAATTTTCTACATCCGCCACTGCGTGCACGAACAAAGCGAGCTGGGCGGCGCTGCGACGGAGGCCCATTTTGATGCATGGGAAGGATAGGTCTTCGCATTACTCTCTAGAGTTATTTTGCTCTGATCTGCAGACACTTTGATTCAAATATCTTCCGAGGGATGTACTATGTACTCTTGTTTAAATGTCTTTTTTTCAGACTTGCGTATTGCAAACGACCGTACGCATAGCCACTACCAGTACCTTGCCTTGGGATACCCTTTTTAACCATAATGCTGCTCGCCTGAAGTTCTTTTTCTCTTACTTTGTTCTTCCGCACTCTGGTTACAACTTATCCTCTGTTTCCCCTGACCAATGGGCTGAGCATGAGTAGTGTGCCTGTTTTTTTTTCTTTTTTTTCTAATCCTTTGCGTCTTGTTCGTGACCATAGGACATTCAAAATAACAGATATTGCCCATCATAGTGCACAAATATACAAAAAGACGGAGAAATTAAATACAGACCAAGAAAAAGAACAAAGAAAGAAAGGAAAAATCGTAGAAAGCTTAGACTGGGCGTATACGGGTAAGGGGCCCAGGTTCGGGTTGGAATGTTTCTCATATAAGAAATGGATAATTAAAGTGATGGGAAGCAAAGATTTTAAAGAAAAAAGAAATGGTGGGAAGTTCCTCAGGTTACCTTTTGAACACTGGAAAGATTTCTTCTGATGTGGAAGTTGTGTTTTAATGGCACTTGCCTTCCGGACAAGTGCCATATACCGATCGCTTTTCCGTCGGTCTGTCGGTCTGTCTGTCTGTCGGTCTGTCGCTCCGGTGTTTGCGAGTTAGTGTACTTCCAGATGTGCTAGGACGATGAAACTTGGCAGGCATATTAGGGACCCGACCAAACTAACATGGAAATAGTCACTTGCACAATGCGACCATCGTGGGGGGGGGGGAGCCGGAATAAGGAATTTAGTGGCACGCATAACTTTCGAACAGGTGATCGGATCTTAATGAAACTTGATATTTGGAAAGATGTGATGATGCCTCACATGTCCCATTTCAAGTCCGGATCGAATTCGATGAATGTGGGGGGCGGAGTCGGAGGGGGAACCGGAAATCATGTGACACACATATAGTGGAGCGATCGGGATGAAACTTGGTGGGAGGAACAATCACAAGCCCTAGGTACACCATTGACAGAACTGGACCGGATTCGTGACCTTTGGGGGGAGTCGGAGAGGGATTCCGGAATTCCGGTGATACGGAGTTAAGTTATCTCAAGGTGGGCTAGGACAAGGAAACTTGGCAGGCAAATTATGGACCCGACCAGATTAACCTGGAAATAGTCAACTTCCCAATCTGATCATCGTGGGGGGAGTGGACGGGGCGAGAATCCTGGATCTTGAGGTACATATAACTTTTGAACGGGTGATCGGATCATGATAAAACTTGATATGTAGAAAGACCACATGTCTCTGATATCCTTTTCAAGTTCGGAATGAAACTTGATGGGAAGAACAAACTCAAACCCTATGTACATCAGTGACTGAACCGGACAAGATTAGGGCACTTTGGGGGAGTTAGAGGGGGGGGGGCAGAATTCCGGTGATCACAAGTTAGGGTACTTCCAGACGTGCTAGGATGATGAAACTTGGCTTGAAAATCTGAACATGATTGGCTTAGAAATAGTCAGTTCCCTGGCCCGACCATCGTGGGGGGAGTGGAGGGAGGGAAAATCCTGGATCTTGAGGTATGTGTAACTTTTGAACGGGTGATCGGATTTTAATGAAACTTGATATTTGGAAAGACCTCATGTCTCAAATGTCTTATTTAAAGTCCGGATGTAATCCGATGAATGTTCGGGGCAGGTGGAGGGGAGAACCGGAAATATTGTGACAAGCTTAGAGTGGAGCGATTGGGATGAAACTTGATTGGGAGAACAAGCACAAGCCCTAGATACATCAGTGACAGAACCAGACCGGGTTCGGGCACTGTGGGGGGAGTTGGAGGGGGTCCGGAATTCCGGTGATCGCGAATCAAGGTACTTCCAGATGTGCTAGGATGATGATAATTGGCTTGGAAATTTGATACTTTGCAAGATCGGCTTAGAAATAGTCCGTTTCCAGATTCGATCATCCCTTAAAGTACTAATTCTAACCGCAAAGTAAAAAAAAAAACACTTTTAAGCAAAATATACATTTTCTTGACCCCTATGAGCCAATGATCATTTTGCCTCAAGAGTTTCGCTTATAATTGATTTCCTTAAAGTACAAACAATACTTTTGGGCAAAATATAGATTTTCGTACTCCCGATGAGTTCATTATCATTTTTGCTTCACAAGTTCTGATTACAAATGATAAGAATAAACCCACGAATTCCTATTTTCGTCCTCTGACCCAGTCCTGCAAGTGCCATATGAGCTTCCAGCTCTTGTTAGTGTTAATAAAGTATTCAGAGTAAATAAAAAATATTAAGAGTGTGTTAGTGAGTATATATGCATGTAAGACTGTTCACGTTTTCTTTATTTTGTTGCATGATGGCCTGATGGCTTCAATATGCAAATAAATCATTCATTCATTCATATTCATATATTGCTTCTGGTAGTAAAACGTGGGTATCAGCCTTGCCTCCAAAAGTTGAAGCAAAAGGACAAAGACAAAATCATCACAACAGGGAAATTCAATTTCGTAATAATACACCCACCGCTAGAATTGTCACAGATGTTGCAGAATATTTCCTTAATGAAACACATACTATGTAACGAGATGAAGAATAATAATAGACCATTATGGGTACCCGTTTCTATGTACATAGCCAAGTTATATCTTCTTATTCTATCGAGCTGAGGAACTGTTGCACAAATAGGATATTTATTAGCTGTTGTCGCTATATTTGCCAGCGGAAAATGCATACCTATTATTTGGTGCAAGAGTGGTGTTCGGTACAATGTCAGAAGTTGAATAATATTTAGCACATCGATGCACATCATTTGTGTTAAAAAAAATTTAAAGAATTTCCAGAATATTAATCTTATGATCAGTTCAGCTTTGTTTGAAAAAAATCAATAACAAATGAGATATTGCAACTATCCGTATGGGGAGACAAGGTCAATGATACAAACAACAAGAGCTGCGAGCTCATATGGGACTTATTACGAGTAGGTGGTGTGAGAAACGAGAAAGGAAATGTGGGATTTTTTCCGGAAATTCTGATACCCCTTCCCAACGTGGTCGGATCCTGTCCTGACACTAAGATATGTCATCTAAGGCATACGATTTATCTACTTTCCATGTTTCATTCCAATCACTTCACCCCTATGCGAGCCAGAACGTCTCCAAGACTCAATTCAATTAAATTTTTTCAATTTAATTCAATTCAATTTATTTGTTGCCAATTTCATAAGATAGTTTGGACGCGTCACAAAGAAGACAATGTTACAAATCTCACAACACGCACAATTGGGATTAGGCAAAAATACTGACAATTATAAATAAATAAACTAAATCAAAATCAAAAATATATTTACAATTACTCAAATCTTATATTTACAGTTTAATTCAATCAGCAGTCAGTTTCTCTAAGCTTGTCTTCATTAAAATTCCGAACGAAATAAGGCACAAAAGACTTCTCATTGCGGCTTGTCCTGCATGGAGGCATTTGTAGCTGCTCCACTTCACTCAGTTTTGATTTCAGCCTTGTATTTGGGCGACTTCTTGTCACTACTTTGTCCATGAAGGCTGGCAGAATGCTTCGATGTATCGGGGAAGCAAGATATTTCTTGCCCAAGTCCTTCAGTAGGCAGTGCCTGCGGCTGGGAATCGTTTGCAGTCTTAGTGTTTTCAGACTTGACTCGTCGTCTTTATACTGGCTACCCAAGATGCTCTTGCAGACCCTCTTTTGTAGTGCTTCAAGCTTGTCCGTCTGATACTGTGATAATGCTGCATGCCATACCGGACAGGCATATTCAAGGTTGGGCAGAATGTGTGTCTTGTACACTGTTAAGAGAACTTTCTAGTCCTGGGAGAATCGTCAAACCACCGCAAATAGATGAAGAAGTAACCCGCCTTTCTTGATTATATTGTTTACTTAGGTTTTCCAGCTCAAGTCGCTGTCAATGTGGATGCCAAGGTTTCTTGCCGATTTTGCTGTAGATAGACCAAGGCTCTGGATACACGGTACTTCTCTTTTCAGGAAGCAAAACCTGAGGATGGAGCTCTTCTCTGTGCTGAGCGTTAGCTTGACATCCTCGGCATTACTTGTTAGTGTTTCAATCGTCGAAACCAGAGGATCTTCGCCTGTCGGGTCGCTTAACTTGCGGAGTACATTGATTGAAAGATTATCAGCAAATTTGTACTTGTTTTTGATGTCCTGAAGGAATCGGTTGATCACGATCAGGAAGACCAGCGGTCCTACCTTGGTTCCTTGAGGCGCTCCGCAAGTTATCGCTTTCACCTCCGAGATGACGTTCTTTAGTATGACTCTTTGGGAGCGGCCAGAGAGAAAACTAGCCAGCATGCGCAATGAGTGCTGACTTGCTCCCATTTTTGCCACTTCTGTAGAATTGTTTCATGGTCGTAAGAGGTCGGTAGCTTTCACAAAGTCACTCCCCCTTCAACTAACCCCCCCCCCCCCCCTCCCACACACTTTGGCCGAATACGGCTCGGACACATAGACTTCGCACCTCTAACATCTTCTCATCCCGTCCATCAAGTTTAACTCGAATCGGAGAATATCTGCAAATTTCCGATTCCCGCTTCATCCTCCTCCTACCTTGGTCGTATCCGGGTCGGACGCCGAATAACAAATCTGGGCCGCGTAAACTTGGTACTGTCCAGCTTGCATCCCATTCTGCCCATCCGTTTCGTTTGTGTGGATGTCACAAAGTTTTCGGACCCCCCCCCACCCCAACTCCCCCAATTACGGCCGCGGGGGGTTCGTACCCATGCTTTGCATATCTAGGTCAGCAGTTCTTTTACCCATAAAATTTCACTTAAATCGGACATTTTTTTCGGAACCTACGGAAGTAAGTAATTCCCGGATCCCCCCTCCCTCAACTTCCCGAAAAATGGGTCGGATCCATGAACAGACGGATTCCTAGGGCATTGTATCAGGGCCTTAAGTCCGTTTGGTCGTGTCAATAATATGCCTGCCAATTTTTATCGTCCTTAGCACATCTGGAAGTATCCTGTCTTGCGATCACCAGAATTCCGGGAAACCCCCTCCAACTCCCCCCAAAGAACTCTGATGTGATCTGGTTCTGTCAAGAACGTATCTAATGCTTGTACTTGTTTTTCCCACCAAATTACATCCCGATCCCTCGACAGTAAGCGTTTCGTAAAAATTCCGATGCCCCCCCCCCCCCCCCCCCCAAGTATCGGATCCGATCCGATCCGGACTTGACAAGGAACATCTGAGACAATAGCTCTTTCCGATTGCCAAGTTTCATTCAAATCCGATCACCCGTTCAAAAGTTATAAATGCCACTAGATTCCGGATTCCCCGTCCCTCCACTCCCACCACGATGTTCCGGTCGTGTAAATGACTATTCTAAAGTAGGTCTACGATGGATACCTCACATTCCTGCCGAGTTTCATCATCCTACTATACCAGGAAGTACCTAACTCGCTGGATCGAGAGAATCCCCCCACCCAAACTCCCCCCCACAGTGCCCGAATCCGGTCCGGTTATGTCAATGATGTATCTAGGACTTGTGCTTGTTCTTCTAACCAAGTTTGATCCCGGTCCCTCCAGTCTTAAGCGTTTCCTAAGATTTTCGGTTCCCCCCTCCAACTCCCCCCCAAGTAACCGGATCCGGTTCGGATTTGAAATAGGTCGTCTGAGTCGAAAATATCGTCCAAATATCAAGTTTCATTAAGATCCGACCGCCCGTTCAAAAGTTAGAAATACCTCAAGATTCCAAATTCCCCCTCCCTCCACTCCCCCACGATGCTCGGACCAGGGAAGCGTTAATTATTTGGGGTCCCTGATACGCCTGCCAAGTTTCATCGTCCTAGCTTATGTGGAAGTGCTCAAACTAGCAAAACTCAGACCGGCCGACAGACAGACAGCCCGCTCGACCGACGGACGGACAGAAACTGCGATCGCTATATGGCACTTGGCCGAAGGGCAACTGCCATAAGAATACCGACCCTCGTCGTGAAAAATTATAGTTGACAGAATGAAAAGCAATCTGTTACACTGTCAGAAGTTTAATAAGATATTATTAGATAATATATGTTATGACCTTTTCAGTGTTCCGTACTGAGAAATAATGTATGTTATGACCCCTTTGAAGTATTATGTTTCGTGAAAATAAACATTTAATAGTGTCATAACATTTCATAAGTTTAACACAAGGGTGCGTAAACCTGTGCTACCTTTTAATCAAAATTTTGACGGTGTAGTAAATATGGAGTGAGGCCATTTCAACTGTTATCTTTTCGCGAAACACAATCCATATAGATATCACGTAAATGGAACATTATTGCAGGGAATTGCTACCGTGGCAAATAAAAAGAAGTACATTTTTGAACTGAATTTAGAAAATCAGGATTCGAATGTCAGAGCCTCATGGAGGCTCTCGTAACAGCGGAGTATGAATTTTATTCATACTCCGCTGTTACGCAAAATGCGGGTCATAAATAAATAAATAAATCAAATAAATAAATAGACAGACCAGAACCCACATGATGAGGCCTCGTGTGTAACGACACGAAATAATCAATTCGGAACGTTTATTACAATCTAAACAAGGTGTTCTTTTCTCGCATAGCGCCCGTAAGTTGTCTTGACGTTTTGCTTGTATTTATGAGAGCAGTGCCACTTTTTAAGTTCCATGGCACTGCTTCGAGCAAAGACACAAACCAGGTATGTAAGGACCAATTTATATGTATTACGAGAGTCAGTAATGATGAGGGAAAGTTGGATTAACAGATGTATTCGATGTATGCAGAACTTCAATATTAAAAGTAATTGTGTTTTCTAAACACTGCTTATATAACGTAGGACCCAGGACCTACCGTCCGAACTTCCCCCTCCACAGTCACGAACCAACCCTTCGAGGATTAAGATCGGAGTACAGCTATAGTCCAATATGTACCAACCGCTCGGGTACACGCTACACGTATATTAAATGCTCGGTTCCAGACAACAAATTGCAGTTTACTTCTTACTTAGTAAATAATTCAATAATCAATGAAAATCAGTTTGGATTTCAGAAAGATCGGTCAACTGAGCTTGCTATCCATAATCTTCTTTTGTCGATCAATGATGCTCTTGACACTAGTCAACACGCTTGTGCAGTTTTTATTGATATTTGTAAAGCATTTGACTCAATTGACCATGGGATTTTGCTTGATAAACTGAAACAGTATGGCATTGAAGAAAAGACACTTGACTTTTTTGCTTCTTACCTATCCAAGAGAAGTCTCTCTTGTGGGCAAGTTGGCGAATTTTCAGATGAATTTCCTATAGAATTTGGAGTACCACAGGGGTCTGTCCTTGGACCCACTTTGTTCCTACTTTACATTAATGACCTTCCAGAATATATGCCTTTTGTCAAAGTTATCATGTTTGCGGACGACACTGTGATTTTTGGTTCGCATTCAGATTTGATTCAGTTGTTTAGTGTTCTTAATTCAGCTCTTTTGATTGCTTCTGACTGGTTTACATCTAATTTACTAGCTGTAAACGCGGAAAAATGTCGTTACATGCTTTTCTCCCGGTCTGGTTCAATTTCAGTTTCTGGTAAACTTTTTCTTTCTGGCACTGAACTTCTAAGATCTTTTAATTTTAAATATCTTGGCCTTATCCTTGATGAAAATCTTTCTTTCAAGCAGCACACCGATGCTTTGGCTTTTAAGTTGAGCCGAAATGCTGGTGTGCTCTCCTGCCTCAAACATTGTCTTCCACAATTCATACTTCGATTGATTTATTTCTCCCTGGTCCATTCTTATCTTTCATATTGTATTTCAGCTTGGGCTTCTACTTTTTCAGAACATATTAATCGGATTCAAATCCTACAAAACAAATCAATTAGAGCAATTTATGGTCTTCCATTTTCTTCATCAGTTTCTCATATTCTGCCTAGTCTTTTTATTTTAAATGTCCGTCAGATTAGAGACTGGAATATTGCAACACTTGTTTACCGTCATCTTCTAGAAGATTCACTACCTGCTGATTTTAAAAATCTTTTTGCCTGAACAGTCAATTTCATGACTATAACACAAGACGGCGCTCCAATCTTTCTACCATTTGTTATCCTTCTACAAGGTCTAGCTTTTCTATTCGTCATACAGGTGTAAAAGTATGGAATTCGTTGCCTGAAACTGTCAGGGTGTCCGAAGATAGGAAAGTATTTAAAAGAGCTCTAAAAAGATTTATGTTATCTAGCAATTATATTTCTTCTGTCTGATTTAATCGATTCATTTTTGTTTGTGCTCGGAGGAAGATCAGGCCCATGTGGCAAACCTTTTTTATTTTTCATTTTTTCTTTAGTCATATGTCTGTTGTCGTAAATTCTCGTGTTGTCCTTAAATTTTAGTGTTGATGTGTGATAGTTGTTCGTTTGTTTTTTGTTTACAATGGTTTAGGCTAGAATTGTATTAATATTTTTTACAATCCCATCAGAATTAGTGAAGCGTCGTTTTTTATGCCACTGGCATGTCTGACGCTTTTATGAAACACCAGGTTTATTTATTTTTGCCATTAAAATTGTACCTTACCTTACCTTAAATTAAAACGTAAGGTATCACTAGATACATAATTTAACACACAATGAAAACAAAAGTTTTAGTTTGTTGGAGGAAGCGCAGTTGAGATGGAAACAGTAAAGCAGTCAACTGAAAGAAAAAAGTGGTCCTCAGCCGGGATTTGAACCCAGGACCTCAGGTTTTCTAGAGCAGTACTATACAGAAGGATATCCGGCCGGCTTCTATCTGACTACTGTAGTAGTGTGCGAGCTTATGATCACAATCACAAGCCCTGCTGTACCTCGGTTGTAGAGCACTGTCCTAGAAAGCCAAAGGTCCTGGGTTCAAATCCCGGCCGAGCAGCACTTTGGTCTTTCATTTCCCTTCCTAATAAGCGTGTACTAAGTTGTGCAACGTTTCTGCAAGACAACGTTTCTAAGAAAACAGAGAGGAAAGGGTGAGCTAACCTTAGCTCCGGATCGAACAGCCTGAGCAATGATCTCCACGACCGTTGTAGTTTTGCCAGTTCCAGGAGGACCGTGAATTAGTGCCAAGTCTTTCTGCTTGAGTGCAAATTCCACTGCAGCACACTGGGAATCGTCAAGGTTTCCTGAAAATTCAAAGCCATGATAACCACAATAATACATTGCATCATAAATATGCTTTCGCCTCAAGACACTGGGAATACCCATACAAATCTTAGTTGAAAATATGATCTACTATGCCACCTCCAGAGGCGTGAAAGCGGGACTAGTTGAATAACAGGCGCAGTGTTGCCAGATAGCTTATATCCCGCTTCATCGGCTTATATCCCGCTCCATGGGCTTGTTTCTGTGCGCTGGGGCGGACGATTTTAGCGATCGGCTTGGGCCGGGAAACTGGGCTTGTTGATTTCGATGTGGTTTGGGCTTTTTCTTGGAATCCCACGAAACAAAGAATTCTAAATTAAACTTGTTTTTCCAGTAGCCTATCTACACTCTTACATACTACTGCACGTGCAGGCAACCTTTGGCCGATTCTTATTCGGGTTTTCTTATATCAGTTTCAGCGCAGGTTCCGTAAAAACCTAACCTTAGCGTAAGTACAACTCTTACTAGAAATATCTTTTCACGATAAATTAGTTCAGATATGTCGATTCCCGAAAATACCAAGAGGCTACTTAATTGCCCCTCGGAATCAGCAATTTTCTTGTTGGCGCCTGTCGATTCTATCCAGACTATTATCCAACGAGGCGGTTGGACTCAAAATATTTGAAAATCGTGCGCACCGTGTTCAAAAGAGTGGGACAAGCAAACAAAAGAAAAGGACTCCGAACGCAAGCTAAGCCTGTCGGCCTACTAAGTCTTCTAAAAATGACAAACTCACTTTGATTCATCTCATGCGCTTATTTTAGAAAGATCTACTGGCGGACTTTGAAGGTTTCGGCAAAGTGCATGCTCCGTGACTGACAAACTCGGCTTCAAAACGGCAAAAATATAGCTTACAATTCAACAGGAGAGCTATGGATAATAGAAAAGGCAGAAATAAGTAAAAAGCAACTTAAGATTGTTCCAGTTTACAAAATTCCCATATCTTTTCTTGCAGTTTACTCGCTTATTACCTCGGAAAGAAATGGAAAAAAAAATAAAAACTTAAATTACTCACGGTTTATCAAGTTGAGTTTGCTATTCACTCCTCTGCAGGGGGGTGGAAGGGAGTCACTAGGTGGCGCTGGCTCACTCTCTCCAAGAAGTAATTCAACTATTTTCTTTCCACCACTGATTTGATGTTTGAGACGTTCAGCAGCCCTACAGGAGGGGCAGAATTGCAAGAGAGAAGTACCAGATCGTGAGCGGCCGTGATTACAGTTTTCTTCTGCCTTGCCCAGCCAACTGACATAGGCTACCACATAAATATTCCTTCAGCCCAAGCTGACTGCGAATCATATTTGATAGTGCAAAACGGATACGTCAGCTGAATTTCATTAGAGCTATATATCCGTTTTGCACTATCAAACATAGGCTTCCGGAGTCTACCACAAAATATTAAGTGAATTAACAAAAATATTATGTACTCGCATATCAGTGTATTGACGTTTCCGATGATATTTTCCTTTACTGACTTGTGTTTTATTTATTTTCTTCATTTACTCCGCTTTTTCAATATGGCGGTTCATAAATAAATTACTTACTTACTTTACAAACAATTTTTGGAAAAGCACAGTGAATTGAATTGAAAAAAAAACCTATGTCTGCTACGTCAAATGCTGGATACTCTAGCCCTTCAAAAGCATTGTTTGAGTGAAGCTCAGAAATCACCCAATCGCTACGCCTTTATAGTACGTCAGGGTTAGTGTACCAACAGCAACAGGTATCCAGCGTGTGGCAAAGGGTATCCAGTACGGTAGAGGGTATGCTAAATGCTATATATAACAAGCTTTTGGCACAGAATATATCAAAACAGGGATTTGGTAGACTGCACTACCATAACTTTGACCACAATCACAGTTACAATCCCTGGTTTACAGATCCGGCGTTAATAACGTTGTTTTTTTTCCTGGCTCTGACAGATGTCACTGACTGACCTACGGGAAGGCGGGGGGGCTTGAAATTTCTGCTCTGCGTGCAAACTAAGAACTTTAAAGTTCAATGGGCACATCAAACTACCCCAATCCCACTCTGTAACAACCTAGGAACAATGCTTACCCCCTAGATCAGAAGCTTTTTCAACAGTTTCCTCTCTGTGATATTTCAAAGCGTAATTTTTTGGGCCAGTACATGCTCAATTTACTAGCTTGGACACATGTTTCAAAGTCAGCTTGGGCTCAAAGAATATTTATTTTATAAGCTTATTGCATATTCTGGTACATTTTATAAAGCAAGCTAATCAAGCTTCACAACACTTCCACAAAGAAAAACTTTTAATGGGCACTTTAAGCCATGGAACTTCTGATGAAACACTAGAACAGTCAGATAAACTGCATCTGCGGCTTGAGTTTGGTGGCATCTCAAATATATCCTTTTCTATCAAGCATTGCTGGGAGTTTCTGAATTTCCTACCACGATATACCAGCTCCTAAGATTTGGATCGCCGAAATGCCAGAGAGGTAAAGACAAGGGATAACAAGAAAACGGCCGATTTTCGTAGCGCCTTCTAAAGGAAGTCGGAAATGTTTATTTGTGAAGCATTTAATAATGTCCAGTGTGCTTTAACAAAATAAAACTTGAGAGATAACCATTCTGTCACCAAGATGACTATTTTACCGCATTCCTTGATATTGAACAGAGGATTCCCACCCAGTGAAATATGATATTGTGCCAGCCAAGATCAGATATAAACAGTCTCCGACTTACATTCTGGGCTGCTAGGAGTAACGTCTGTCTGATTTACAATGGACCACAGGAGATGAAACACTATTATAATCTCCCACAGATCTCCCGTTCAAGGTAGACTGTCCCACACTTTTCCTACATCTCCAACAGAGACTTTCCAGACAGCGAAATATGATGTCTGAGAGACCCAGATCAGACACAAATAACTTACACTAGTTACACTTACAATCTAAGCCGTTTATGAGTAACATCTGATGTCCACTGAACCACTGCAGTTGAGACGCTGTCTGAAATGTCTGCATCCCCACCGTCTAAGGCAACTACAATCTCTTTCTTTGATATTCTCTGGACAAGTCCGGTAGCCTCTGGGTTACCAGTGATATCGCTTGTCTGATAAACAGCGACAATATGACCTGAAATGCATACAAATTTCCAAAATTTGCATCATAAAAGCACACACGTCATTCCAATTCTAAAGCAATGCATCCAAAAAGCTTAAAGTTCAATGGGCACATCAAACTACCCCAATCCCACTCTGTAACAACCTAGGAACAATGCTTACCCCCTAGATCAGCAGCTTTTTCAATAGTTTCCTCTCTGTGATATTTCAAAGCGTAATTTTTTGGGCCAGTACATGCTCAATTTACTAGCTTGTACAAAGATAAAAGTGATGTTTCTTGTAAGACTTAGTAGATCTTTATTTTATGCATAAATCAGCTTGTATAATTCAGATTTGAATAGGTTATTTGTTTTTGAATGATTTTTATAGCTATGTTATTTTTATAAGCTTGTTGCATATTCTGGTACATTTTATAAAGCAAGCTAATCAAGCTTCACAACACTATTCCACAAAGACAAAATTATAATAGGCACTTTAAGCCATGGAACTTCTAATGAAACACTAGAACAATAAGGTAAACTGCATCTGCGGCTTGAATTTGGTGACATCTCAAATATATCCTTTTCTATCAAGCATTACTGGGAGTTTTTGAATTTCCTGCCACGATATCCCAGCTCCTAAGATTTGGATCACCGAAATGCTAGAGAGGTAAAGACAAGGGATAACAAGAAAAGGCAGATTTTCGTAGCGCCTTCTAAAGGAAGTCGGTAATGTTTATTTGTGAAGCATTTAATACAAAGTAAAGCATTAGAAGTGTCCATTGTGCTTTAAAGGGCCCCTCTTGCTTATTATGCCTTTTATAATTTACCTAGCTCCATTGTACAGTTTTAAGCTTCTAAAATCCCCACCTTTCTCTATTGTTTCGTTTTGTGCCTACGAACTTTAAGCGCTTTTTCGAATGTGCCGAGTTTTGCCCGGCACACAACGCAAAGTTTGACAGAATCTTCAATGTCCGCTGACGACTCTTCCCATATAAGGATATGAGATTCTTCTGTATTTGACTTCTTTTATTTGCTTCGTTTTCCAACATTTTAATCAAGGCGTGTTCAGTTTTCAAACGTTTTGCGCCCAGCCGCCGCGTCGGAGAGCAGGACAGAGTCGACAAGCTCTAACAAGAAAATCGCTAATTTCAGATGGAAAGTAATGGTATTTTTCGAAAACATTTTTCTGATCCGTTTCATGGGGAAAGGATCATTTCTAGTAAGAGTTGTTCTTTAAGCAGTGCAAGTTCAAAGATGGCTCCCCTCTTCTGTCATTCTACCGACAAAACAACAGTGTTTTGATATTTTTATTTTCTGAACTATAACAAGAACTACGAGCTCATATGGCACTTGTTTACGAGTACACTGTAAAAAGTTTCTCCGAATAAGGATGCAGTATTTGCTACTGGGATTAATGTCATCTCTATTGGGATATAATTAATCCGAATTGGGGATAATCTTATTTCAATAAAGACAAGATTAATCCCAGTAGGAAATACTGCAAGATTTTTGTTTACAGTGTAGGTGGTAAAGCAAGTTGATGAGAACGTCACAAAATACCAAGACATCCAAAAATGCGGTTTGGACCTAGAAATACGATATCTAGTTTCATACAAGTGTGAACATTTCTGGCATCGCCTCGGATCATCTAGGGCAAATGACTTTTCTACCTTCCAAGTTTCAACCCAATAGATCCACTCGTTTGGTCCCTAGACGTGCCACACGATTTCCGGTACCCCTACATCTCCTCGCAGCGGCAGAATCTGGTTCTACTCCTAAATTGATCATTTGAAGCATTTTCTCGTACCACCCATCAAGTTTCACTCGAAACCGAGCATTTTTTTCAACTTCCGGTGCCCCCCCCCCCCCCCCCCACCGTTGTCGGATCCGGTGTGAACCCTAAAACGTGTATCTAGGGCCAGGGGCGTCGCTATGGGGGTGGGGTGGGGGGTACAACTACCATCACCATCACCACCACCCGCACCCCCCCCCCCCTCGAAGAAAGAAAAAAGCTAACTGGGCGCTCGCAGAGCGCCCGACCAAATAAAATAAGCTAATCTGGGAGATCGGAGAGCGCCCCACCACAAAAGTCCAGTTAAACGGGCGCCCATCCAGGAAACCTGAATGGGGGTGGCAGTGAGCCCGAAAAAGTCAGTAAGGCTAGTTAAGGTTTACCAAGAATCAGCTTGGACCTATGCCGTTCTGGGTTCTCGAGCGTTTGAGACTTCAGGAATTGAATTCTAAGTCGCGTGTTTCTAGCTTGCTAGATTGACAGTTTAACACGATCTCTTATGTACCAATATCTCTCAATTCATGTCAAAATCAGGTTAGTTTCTTAACAGAATAGAATTTGAGGAGAAGTATTTTCTTCCAGTGAGACGCTGTAATAACGGGCCTGATTATTACAACATGTCGTTTGATTTTTATTTTGTTTGTTTTTCTAACTGGAAACTCCTTACTGGAACTGGACTTCCTAACTGGAAATCTGCTCTGTTTCAAGTTTTTTTTTGTTTCTGGATGATCAGTAGGCTACTTCTTTTTGGGGCTCTGTTCACACTAAATCTGACCCTGACACGCCTGCAAAGTTTCATCGTCCTAGCATATCAAGAAGTACCGAACTCGCGGGGTATTCAGATAACCTCCCAAAACTCCCCCACAGTGACCGGATCCGATCCGGTTATGTCAATCAAGTATCTAGGACTTGTGCTTGTTCTTCCCACCAAGTTTCATCCCAAACCATCCACTCAAAGCGTTTCCCAAGATTTCCAGTCCCTCCTCCACCCCCACCCCCCCCCCACCCCCCACTGTCACCGGATCCGGTCCGGATTGAAAATGGAGCGTTTGAGACACGAGGTCATTCTATATATCAAGTTTCATTAAGATCCGATCACCCGTTATTAATTTAAAAATACTTCACCTTTCCTGATTCCCAATTCCTCCAGCCCCCCCCCCCCCCCCCCCAGATGGTCGGATCGGGGAAGCGACTATTCTCAAGTCAATCTGTTCGGGTCCCTGACATGCCTGACAATTTTCATCGTCCTAGCACATCAGGAAGCACCGAACTCGGGGGATCAATAGAAATTCGGACCCCCCACCCCAAATCCCCCAAAGTGAGCAGATCCGGTCCGGTTATGTCAATCACGTATCTAGGACTTGTGCTTGTTCTTTCCACCAAGTTTCGTTTTCTAGAATTTCCAGTTTCCCCCTTCAACTCTCCCAATGTCATCGGATCCGGTCTGGATTTAAAATGGAACGTCTTTGAAAGGAGGTCCTTCCATATTTCAAGTTTCATTAAGATCCGATCACCTGTTCGTAGGCTTAAAGTACCTCATTTTTCCTAATTTCTCCAGATTCCCCCTCCCTCCACTCCCCTCCAGATGGTCGGATCGGGGGAACGACTATTTCTAATTTAGTCTGGTCCGGTCCCTGATACGCCTGCCAAGTTTCATCGTCCTAGCTTATCTGGAAGTGCCCGAACTAGCAAAATCGGGACCGACAGATCGACTGACGAACAGAAATTACAATCTCTTTATGGCACTTGGCCGAAGGGCAAGTGCCATAAAAAAAAACATAAGATATGGGTAACAAGAGTGATGGAACGGTGAAGAAAATAGTAACTGGATTTTTGGCTGTTTGAGCTCTAAATGCTGATTTCTTAGCCAGAAACAGCAGACTTGGTGCAGCAACATACCTGATTTTTTTTTCAGAGACAAGGGCATGCCCCTTGTTCTAGCGAACTTTTTTTCTTCTTGGTATGAACCTCAGAAAGTTGCCATGTTTTTGCAGCCCCAATCTCTAAGAACAGTAACTGTATGACTTATTCCTGTAATGATACACCCAGCCAGATATTGATAGACAAAGTTCAAGTTCAACAGAAAGATATTCAGTTTTCTTTTAACAGTGCTAGATGCCTTTTTTTTTTGCTATATAGGCTAACCATCCCCCTCCCCCACAAACCCATACAGTAAAGTGACCCCTGTTATTTTTTTTATCCTTAAGTAGAACAATTGTTTCGTAGGTATTCTTTTATAAAGTACGCTGATAACTGAGTCTAAGTAAATTATGTTTTCTAGTCAAAAACCGAACTGATGGTTGCTAATCATATTGTCAGATTCTGATTATCTACCCTGTCTGTTTGTTGTTTACCTGGGTGCCAAAAAACAGATTAGAAGTGTTGGTAAACTTGTCTATCTATTCATTTAGTGTTCTTGGGTGCATCAAGAGAGCTCAAAAGTAAAATGTAAGCTAAAGTTGCATTCGGCCTACTTGTTTTGAAGCAGCAGAGGTTATGTTTTAAGCCCTAATATTGTGTGTATTTATAATATGACACCACACTTGCAGTAGACCAATCAGTTAAGGTAAAAGGCAAGGGTTGCAAGGGTCAAGCTAGAAGCTCTTTTACTCCTATTTTTTTGCAGGGTTGCCATACTACAGGTCAAAATTCATCTAAGGGATCTATTTAGATATGTCCTTACATTGTTGGCTTGTTTTCCAAATTTTCAGATTTCCTACAGTAAAAGTATGCTAATTTGAACACCCCTCTCAATTTTTTCTTACCTCGGTTTTGTTTCTTGCTGATAAAACATACAAATAGAAAGGGAAACTAACAAACTTGATATCAGTTAAGCCATCAGCCACGACCCATCCATTGGCACCAAACAATTTTAAAAATTAATTCTGTTTTTATAATGTCCTTGAATTTTAAAAACTCTTCTACTTCCAAATCATTGATTTGAGCAATTTAGCAATGAGGTAAAGAAATCTATCTAGGGTCATCCTTTGAATTGAATGTTGTCCACCTATGAACGACAGATACATGATAAAGATCCTGTGTGGTGTCACCTTTTAGTAATAGTGTTTATGGCACTTGCCTTCCGGCCAAGTGCCATATACCGATCACTTTTCCGTCGGTCTATCTGTCTGTCGGTCGGTCGGTTAGTCCGGTGTTTGCGAGTTAGGGTACTCCAGATAAGCTAGGACGATGAAACTTGGCAGGCATATTAGGGACCCGACCAAACTAAGTTGGAAATAGTCACTTTCCCGATCCGGCCGTCGTGGGGGGGAGGGAGGGGAGCTGAAATCCGGAATTTAGGAGCATGCATAACTTTCGGACGGGTTATCGGATCTTAATGAAATTTGATATTTGGAAAGACGTCATGTCTCAGATGTCCCATTTCAAGTCCAGACTGAATCCGATTAATGTGGGGGGGGGGAGGCGGAGGGGAATCGGTAATCATGTGACACGCTTAGAGTGGAGGGATCGGGATGAAACTTGGTGAGAGGAACAAGCTCATGCCCTAGGTACATCATTGACAGAACCAAAAGGGATTCGTGCACTGTGGGGGGAGTTGGAGGGGGGGGGTCGGGAATTCCGGTAATACGGAGTTAAGTTACTTCCAAGTGGGTTAGGACAGTGAAACTTAGCAAGCATACCAGGGACCCGACCAAACTAACTTGGAAGTAGTCACTTCCCCGATCCGACCACCGTGGGAGGAGTGGAGGGAAGGGGAATCCGGAATCTAGAGGTACGTATAACTTTGGAACGGGTGATCAGGTCTTAATGAAACTTGATATTTGGAAAGATCTCGTGTCTCGGATGTCCCATGTGAAGTCCGAACCGGATCCGATTATTGTGTGGGGGGGGGAGGATTCAGAGGCGGGAGCCGTGAATCTTGTGACACGCCTAGACTGGAGTTATTGGGATGAAACTTGGTGGGAAGAACAAGCACAAGCCCTAGATTCATCAGTGACAGAACTGGATCGGATCGAGCAGTGTTGGGGGAGTTAGATAGGGGGGGGGGGAGTACGAAATTCCGGTGGTGACGAGTTAAGGTACTTCCAGATGTGCTGAGTTGACATGATTAGATCATTTTTGCCTCAAGGGTCTTGCTTACAACTGAATTTCTTAAAGTACAAATGATACTTTTGAGTAAAATATACATTTCATTCTGTCGATGAGCTCATCATCATTCTTGCTTCAAGAGTTTTGATTACAGATGAATTTCTAGCGCCCCTAAAGTGCGCATCATCACAGCCAAGTGCATTACCAAACGATATGTTCTCGTGATTTACAAAGACCCATTATCTCAAGGGTTTTGCTTACAAATAATCACAACAAACCCACAAACTGAAGAATTCCTACGTTCATCCTCTGACCCAGCCTTGCAAGTGCCACATGAGCTTCCAGCTCTCGTTTTTATTTTGAAGCAATAGGTGTCATTATCTGAATGGTGCAAGACCTGAAAGAGGAACAGAAGGAAGTTAACAACAGCAAAATCTGGAAATTCTTTCCTTTGTGGTAAATAGGCAGCAGGAATAAATGATAGCTTGTGTGGGTTTTAGTGTTTTAGTCTGCGATCATTCACTACTGGTTTGACATTCAAATATGGATACCTCCTCTACTATCTCAGAAACAAGGGAAATTCTGATTGCAAGACTTGATAAATCATAAAAATTCAGACGTGTATGAAAAAAGCGGAGAAAGTGGCTGTTTCTAATGAATGAGTACGATGTCGGACCCGCAAGCCGATGTGGAGTTATGATCCAAATTTGAAAAAAGTGAAAAATCAAGCTAAGCTTTGGTTTAGTTGGTTGGTATTCCACAGTCTTCTTGGACTCAATATTACTTGAATGTTTTTTCCCGTGTTAATTTTGCTGTTCATCACCGTTATTCACAATTACTTTCGATTTGTTTCCCTACGAAAGTAGAACAAAAAATTTACCTCCCGTCAGGGGCGCGTCTAGCCAAAACTCGATGGGGGGGGGGGTTTCAGCTTTTCGTCTCATATGTGATAATAAAACTCGTGATAAGTGCTAGCGTTGAAGACTGAATATTAGAAGACTAGTTGTATCTCCCAGCACAGAAGCGGTTTGAAGGGCTTGGGCGTGGGAGGTGAGTATCTTAAAATATATGACTGGTAGATATCCGGAAAGCCCAAGAGTCATACAAGTTAGAAACACAGCACTATATCCGTAAAACTGTATATCAGACAGAACGAAAATGAGCCCTGCAGGCGAAATTTTTGAAGTAGGCCATTAACTTTTTTTGGACATTACTCTACTACCCTGCAACAAGATCTATATAGCTTTTAACGGGGCCCAAGCCCCGAAATTTCAAGCCTAAAATCCGAATGAAATGACAAGACTTTCTTAAAGGCACCGCAGACAAATTCTGAGGAATCCTGTATGATCAGACCGCCTTTTCGGATTCCAAATGAAGGTAAGGGCCACTTAGCAGGATCTGCCCGTCTGTCTTTCTTCACAACGATTCCAAAAAAATGTGAGACATTCAGCTGGAAGTTGGATAATGTGCTTCATTTCGAACCTTTCTCAAAAAGAAGTACTGATCATCCAGAAAAAAACTGAAATTTGGAGTTCATCTAAATCAAATGACGTGTTGTAATAATCAGACCCGTCATTGAATCTTCTCTCATTGCTCATGAAGCCGATTTATTTTTTAATGCTGGACTGGAGAAAAATTCTTATAATTAAATGCTTTTCTACTAAAATACAAAGGATCTTTACATGAAACTAACAAATAATTGGAAAGGTCCGCCACAAGCAAAATCAGCATGATTTTTACTTGATCAAGAGATACTAGTAGACAACAGACCGTGGTAAAACTTAGGTTAAAACTGTGTGCTGCAATGCGAAACTCAATACTTGTCTTCTGTCGTCCTTGAAAGCTTAGATCTAACAATCGTACTTCTCATTCTGACAAAATATGATTAACAAACCTCTTTGTATCTGAACGACTAGAAATAGCCTGCCTCTCGAAACATGCGACTGAGAATGCAATCACTTAAGTTTCAGACGCTCGAGAACCCAGAAAGCCGATGCCTTAATAACTAGCTTTAGGCCTACTGATTTTTCCGGGTGCACTGCCAGCCTTCCATTTAGATTTTCTGGGTGAGCGCCCAGATGAGCTGAATTTTCGTGGTCGGGCGTCTGCGAGTTGGTACCACCCCCTGGCCCCTGTGATGCCCCTGCTCCCATGTCTGTTGCAGATATTGTTAACTCAATTAAGCGGCTCAAATCTTCTTCGGTTCCTATTGATTGTATTAGTTTTCGGAATCTGCATAAAGATTCTCCTGATTCGAAGAATCATGTGCAGTTACTTTGTCAAACGTGTCTATGTTTGTCACTTGTACCTGGACAGTTTTCTTTGTTTCACTTCAGTGTTGAAAAGAAGGAAAGATCCAAATAAATCTGATTCTTACCAGCCAATTACTGTTGCCTGTAATATAAGTATAGTTTTTGAGTATGTACTACTCCCATCTGTCATTGATCATATAAATTACGATCCCAATCAGTTTGGTTTTAAAAAAAGATTGGATGTCAGCATGCACACAGGGCGCTTGCTGTTCTCCTCAAGGATGTGCATACCAAAGGTCAGTCATTACAAATTTGTGCTCTGGACATTTCTAAAGCATTTGACACTGTTGTCCATTCACAAGCTCTACTGTCACTGTATCAGCTTGGTGTAAACATTTCAATTATATCTGTGCTCCGTTTCTGGTATTCAAATTCGCATGTGAGATTGAAATCTAACGGTCATATTTTCGGGAATATTCCAGTAAAGTTCGGGGTCAGACAAGAAGGGCGTCATGACTGGGGGGGAGGGGGTACGCCCCCCCCCCCCAATGGTGTTGGCCAGTCAGTAAAAAATAACCTATGTTAAATATTCTTTGAGCCCAAGCTGACTTTGAAACATTTATTCAAACAATGTTTACAACGGATGAGTCAGCTATGATTCTTCATCGCGTCAGGCCTGACGAGGACCCTTGCCAAGAAGGGCCGAAATATCGCTGATGAAGAATCATAGCTGAAGTATCCGTTGTAAACATTGTTTTAATAAATAACCTATGCTCCGCGATTTTCATAAAAACAGTTGATTTTTTTCATGAAAATAGTCATTTTTCTGAAAATAGTAATTTTTTCTGAAAATTGGTTGATTTTTCTTCAAAATAATCATTTTTTCTGAAAATCAGTGGATTTTTCTGAAAATCAGTCGATTTTGTTGTTGAAGAAGTCGTTTTTTCTGCAGAAAAAGTCGGTAAAAATGTCCAGCCAGTCGGTAAATTCCTCGTCCCTCCCCCCAAAACATTTTGGCTAGTAACGACTCTGCAGACAAGAAGGTGTCCTTTCGCCGTACATCAGTACAGCATCAGTACATATATATATATTGCTTGTATCTTTAGAGTATCTATCAAATATATCAAAATATACATTTATCGATAGGAATAAACAACAATTTTTCATTTTCAGAGGTAAAATAGATCAAATGGGTGTGATCTCATACTTGTTACAGGTGTATGGAATTACGATATAACTTAGCCTAGACCATTTTTTTCGTAATGGGCGGCTACTGGTCATGATTGTACCCTAGTGAATAAATTCACTAAAATGGGTAATTCTAGATAAGAAAACTCACCATTAGATAGAGTTGAGGTTGGTAGCTCTCCACTCTGCCCCATAGGTTGCAAAGTAAGGAAGACCCTTCCAAGAAGGCCTGTCCGTCTCTCACTGACAGTCAATTTGGTAACAGCTATCCCATTTTTCTGCAACTCACGCAGGCTGCTGGTTGATCTTATTTTCTTTGCTTCCTCTATTTCAGCATCTTTCTCCAGCTGAAGTAGCCGTAACTGTTTTTCTATAAAGGCTTCGCACATTTTGGTGAGTTTTCAAAATTTCCCGCTGTGCCAAGCAAGGATGGGTCAAGGATCATATGTTTCTTCTTCGACGATTTGTTACCTCTGTGGCTAATCATGTCTCTTCTACTGTTCGCGGCATTTTTGAAAGTGCTCTAACGTGGCAATCCTACTTTATCATGAGTAAGAAGGAAGTATCTGCAGTTGATGGTGTTTTGAAGTATCTAAATACACAGAATAGACCATACAGCGTCAACGATATGGTTCAGAACTTGCATAAAGAATTTGGGAAAACAGCAATTCAGAAGGCAGTGGATTTGCTTGTTTTAGTGAGTTTTTCCTTTTGCAAGTTGGGATTTTGGCCAGGAAAGAGAAAAGATGTTTATGTAAATGATAAAATTCATGTTATGCTCGGTGTCAAAGTTAGAAAGAGTTCTTGAAATGACGTAGAGTGTCAGTGGGATACTGTGGGCTAGTATACAGAGTAATAGAAAATCTTGAGACCTGACTGTTTTGTCTTGAGACCTGACTTTGTTTTGTCAGAATTATTTTATTATGCAGTGGAGTAGCCTCAGTCAGCCACAAATCCCTGATTTTTGGATACCCTATGCCAAACGCTGGATATATCTAGTGTTTGGTATAGCCTATGCCCAACGCTGGATACCCTATGCCAAACGCTAGATACCTGTTGGTACCCTAACCCTGACCTACAACACTATAGGTGAATCCTGATTGGTTGATTTCTGAGCTTCACTCAAATCATCAATATTTTATTGGGTTAGAGTATCTAGCATTTGGCATAGTGTATCCAGCGTTAGGCACAGGGTATGCCAAACGCTAGATATACCCAGCGTTTGGCATAGGGTATCCAAAAATCAGGGGTTTCTGGTAGACTGAGTAGCCTAGGCCAGAAATTCTGGCTGAAAGTGAAACTCAGGTCGCAAGTGACCCATTGACTGTTGACAATGATTCGATTAGGAAATAGAGACAATCTGACAATGGCACTCTTACAATCTCCCACCAGTTCCGAACAGAATTGATGAAAATATCACTCTATAAACACAGTTGGTGAAAATATAACTCATTCTACCAAATTTTATTCAGATTTAACCAACTTAAAAGCTGTGCAATCTTCCTAGCCTATCAGTTACAGGTAGCTGGACAGCTGTTTCAGGTGAGCTTTTCTCATTACATCATTCAAATCAACACTCATAGAGTCAGATGCTTCCAGGCCTTGCCTTGTCCAAGCTGGCAGTCTTGGACAAAGTCTGTATTTTTCTCTTTGTTTTATTCTACAATGTATACACAATAGCGATCCAGTATTTCCTGTTATTGTATTACATATTCCTAGGTTTCCAGTTCCAGTAACATCGTGGATGATTCCCCGGATTTCATCATTTTTCATAGCAACTAACCTTCTTGTTGGTGCTGCATTGTATGATTTGTATGTGGGTAATAAACTTTGCATTGAATCCACTCGTTTTTATATGTTTTATCTACCTTTCTATTCTTCCAGTCCTGGCTTTCTGTTTTCCACCTATTCTTTGAGATAGGAATAAAAGGTTCAGGTCCAACTATAACCATCTTGGTAGCTTCTTTAGCTTATGCATAAGCTTCATTGCTTCCTGGAATACCAGGGTGTTCTGGGACCCACATCAATGTGATTTGACTCAATCCTTTGCCAATGCATAGTCTTGTTAAATGGTTTCACAAACCCATATTTGTTTGAAGATGGATAGTAAAGATTTTTGTTTTTTTAGGGTAATATACTTTTCATTTTTGTTTACTGAATCCACTCTTTGAGTTTGATTGTAATTCAACTGCTTTAACACCGTTTTGCATTTGAAGATGTAGGAATAAATTCCCACAGGTCCAGCTCCTAACGCTCACACATAGTTCTTTTCAGGACAAAAAGATCAAAGAAAAGACATATGGCAAACAAAAAGTGTATTGTGCAGACCAGAGCCAGTTCCCAACCATAGATGAAAAAGAATTGCAGGAAATGGAAGCACAAATTGTAAAATTAACTCAAGAATTAAAGTCGGCTGGAGATCAAGTTAGGTTTCATGAAGCTCAGTTGAAAGATATCAGCTCTTCCTTGACCACGGGTGAGGCCAAGAAGCAATTAGAAGAGGTAAGGACTTTCATCATCTGTTTACTCCCTGCAGAACAATATGAATAAGTTTAGATACCATGCTCCTCAGTCTCATTTCCAGCCCTGTTAGCAAACCCTGCTGGATCTGGAGATGTGCAGGCCAAGGTAATTCATAACATCTTGGCTAGTTGGTAAAGATATAGGACGAAAATATCGGGGGGAAATTTTGCTTTAAAGGACACCTGAACAATGAAACCATACTTGAACACACTATGGAGAATGCATTTACAGACATGGCCACGGAGAGCATTTTTCTCCTGATCGTGACGTTTTGAAAATAGGGATGTTCGTTTCTCCAAGACAAAAAGCGCCATTCATTCAAATCTTGTACAGCGCTGGCCGGATAGTATTGGAATTTCTTCTAGATATACGTTGGAAGGGTTTATTGGAGACATTTGTTAATTTCTAAATTGTTCGGTACTGAAATAAGGTCAGATTGAAAATGGAGCAAAAATCATAGCTTGGAAACACTATTTCGTATTTGGATTGGGTTTTCTGCAGGCAATGTTAACGGACATCATACAGATAGGGATGATACTCTTCATTCAGTTGTCCTTTAAGGAGGAAAGAATTCAGAGCAATTCTTTCCCACTTGCTCCAGGCCAAAAAGACATCGCACTTCCCTAATTTGGACTAGAAGCTGCTGGTAAGTTATTCGTGCCTCAAATTAAGGGTCGCGCTGATGTGTGAGTGAGAATAGGTTTTGGATTTTATGGCTTTGTTCTTAGTGTGTTTGTGGTTGGTTATCAGATGACAAGAGAGTTGACAGTCGGGCCATTAGGGACTGGTTAAAGTAGAACTGTCAATGTTTGAAACAACCAGAATCTACGAGCATGGATAATTGTGTCTTGAGACTTGCTTGAGAACAGCCCAAACTTGGCGGAGATTCTAATTACGCGACGTGTGTTACCGGTGTTACGTACTTCGCGAAAAGCAAATAAATGTATTCTGTTGGATACACTCCAGGTGTGAATTTCACGATTAGGATTGTATTTTCTTGGCATTTGGCTCCTTATTACTTCCGTTAATAGTAGGATCTACGAAGTTTGTTTTGTCTTTTAGTATCTGAGATAAACCGTCCATTCATGCATTTTGGAGTTTAGTAGGCCTGTGTTTATTTTGAATCTCACCTGTTGGTGGGGCTATGCAAAATTGCGTGACATTTTACAACCCCCATAGATACCGCCAGTTTTTTTTTAGGAATATTTCAACAGCCATTTGAGAGACAGTTTTGTTAAACACACGTGAAGAAATCACAAGAGAACAGTGTCGGGGCACAAGTATTTCATATCTTTTTGTTTTAAACGAGCGAAGCCTATCACAGCCCTTTGGCTACTTTCTATACCTTGTCAGTAGCCCTGGATTTCAAAACCCTTCGAGACCAACAATATGAGCGTGTTCCACTCTTCTAACAATAGTAAATTTTAGTTACCATTTTCGTTCCAAGCCATTTAAAAGTTACTACGCTGATCGTTCCAACCTTCTCGAAATAGTAACTAATAGTAACTATTTGCTTACCATGCTCGGGAGCGTAGTAAGCCTGGTATCTACGCATCTCTGTAACCTGATTAGTCGGATTCGCCCGTGGCATGATATTCTGCTGGAAAATAGATAAATCTTCCCAACCTTGACGGCAAAAAGCCAAAACTCGTGACGTCATGTGTAGTAACTATGGTAAGTAGGATGGAACACGCTCTATGACACTTCAAATTCACGGAAGGAGAGAGCCTGTTGAAGGCAGACATAGAACCGACGTACCCCGGATACAGCTAGTTGCCCATTCGTGATGTAAAAATAAAGATGAAACTGTCCCCAGGTCGCCACTGAGGTTAAACGTCTTGAGAAAAAGCTGAAGGAGCTCTCGGAAACTCAAGTTCAGATCCCGAAAGAAGATCAGGAGCGCATACAGAAAGAAAATGTTACTGCTGTCAAAGAATGGAGGAAAAGAAAGAGAATGTGTATGGAGATGGCGAACTCGATCCTGGAAAATTATCCAAAACCCAAAAAGACACTTTTAGAGGAAATGGGTATTGATGACGACGAAGAATATGGGGTAGCTCTACCCAGGTGAAAAATCGGGTACCTCTTCATAACGTAAGCTATTTTGTGTAATTTTTTAACGTAATTTCTGCGGTCTATCGAAGCTGTTTCAAACGTTTCAGTGGGGATTAATGTCTCGCACTGCGGAGACAAGGGTCCGTTGCCACACTTGGATCACAGGGCTGGTAACTACACAGGCTTGTAGTGGATTTTTGGACCTGTCTTACCTATAATACTAACGCAACCTACTTTCATAGTTCACTCCATATATTTCTAAACCCGGATACCCCAATTTCGTACGTTACATCCTAACCCCTCTAACGAAACGACGCTGATTTTCTCACTTGCCCTCTTTTGCTACCTTCGATGTGGATCACGCTGTCGACGGTTGTCTGCTAGAAGTTTTTCCATCAGAAACACCGGTTATGTAAATCGCTTCCCTGTTTTCGATATAAGTCAACGGCAGGGGCGTCACTAGCCTTTTACCTTTGGGGGGGGGGACGTCCGGTTTGTGCCGACGGACTAAAAAATTTGCCGACAAAAAACGCCGTTGCCGCTTCGCGGCAACGGCGTACATTTTCCGCCAGCACAGAATAGAATCGGAATAGAATGCATCAGTTGAGATTATTCCTTTGATGTAATTTCGTATTTTAAGTTCACATATTTGGCTTTTCATTTTAGCCTTCGCTAAAAAGCGAAGCTTCCAACGACTGTACCAAGAACAAGTTAAATTGAGCGCCGCAGGCGAAATTTTTTAAATCTTCCTTTTTTTCTGGAAAAATTTAACTATACCTACCATACAAGTTCTAGCTTTTAACGTGTTTCAGCGAATTTCAATCCTAAAACGACAAGCTAAATGAAACACTGTTCTTCTCAATAAAGAATACTACAAAATGCGCCACAGGCGAAATTTTGTGTGAATTAACTGTAACAACGCATCAATTGAGGTTATTCCTTTGGTATAATCTCGTATTTTAAAGTTCACACGTTCGTCTTTTCATTTGAACTTTCGCTGGAAATCAAAGCTTCCAACGACTGTACCAAGGAAAGTTAAACCAAGCGCCGAAGGCGAAATTTTTTTAATTTTTTTTTTTGCGGAAAATTCAGCTATAGTACCATACAAATTCCGGCTTTTAACGTGTTTCAAACCCCAAGAATTTCTATCGTAAAAGGAAAACTAAATGATACACCATTCTTCAAAATAGGGAATACTACAAAATGCGCCAGGCGAAATTTTGTGTAAAACTTACTGTAATGCATCAGTTGACATAGTTCCTTTGATGTAAATACATATATTTAATTTCACATATTCGGCTTTTCGTTTCAACTTTTGCTAAGAAGCGAAGCTTCCAACGACTGTACCCAGAACAAGTTGAACTAAGCAACGCCGGCGAATTTTTTTTATCTGTATTTTTCCGGAAAAGTTTGCGACCGGCAAATGTTTGCAGAATTTGATTTCTTACGTATAGAACACTCGGTGTGCGGACAAGAACACCGACGCCCGACAAAAGCATTCAGAATTAGAATTCTTCTGTGTTTTGCCCGACAAGATTGTAAAGAACGTGTAAATAGAAGCCGATGGACCGACGAGACTTGAAATTTCGGCATGGGCCCGATAAAAAGTTACAGAATTTTTTATTTTTTTTATTTTTTTTTAAAGAACCCGATGTGCCGACGAGAATACCGACGCCCGACAAAACCATCAAGCATTTGATTTGTTCTGTGTTTTGCTCGTCTAGACTGTACAGAACTTGATTCATACGTGTAGAAATAACCCCTTGTGCCAATGAAACTTAAACTTCCTGGGTGCGCCCGACAAAGTTTGCAAAATTTGGTTTCTTACGTATAAGTAGAACCCGATATGCCGACGAGTCGACCGACGCCCGACAAAAGCATAAAAAAATATTTCTTCTGGATTTCTTTTCTATAAAAAGAACCCGATGTGCCGACGAACCGAGGCACGACAGAATCTTGCAGAATTCGATTTCTCCAGTGCTTTGCCTGACAAATGTTTGCAGGATTTCATTTCTTGCGTATAAAAAGAACCCGATGTGCCGACGAGTCGACCGATGCCCGACAAAAACTTAATTTGTTTTTATTTCTTCTGGATTCCTTCTGTATAAAAAGAACCCGATGTGCCGACGAGAATACCGAGGCACGACAAAAGCATGCAGAATTCGATTTCTTCAATGTTTTGCCCGACAAACGTTTGCAGGATTTCATTTCTTGCATATAAAAACTCCCGATGTGCCGACGGATCTACCGATGCCTGATAAAAAGCATACAAAATATTATTTTTTCTATGTTTGCCGGCGCTTCGCGCCGACAAACAGGTGAACTTTCGCCGGGCTTCGCCCGACGAAAGTACTTTCTCAGGACCTTTAGGGGGTGGGAGTCCCCCCCTCCCCCCCCCCCATAGTGACGCTCCTGGTCAACGGGTCTCGGAAAAGGCTCAAAACAGCCAAAATCGTGGGTTATTTGTTGAAAACACAGCCTAGTATTAAAGTATCCAAATATTTTAAAATACTGTAAGTTGAGCAGTAAATTGTGCGAGGGGTCCTTGAAGGCACAATTCTTACTAGAAATGATGTTTTCACGATGAAATGGCTTAGAAATATTCTCCATATGTAATTAGCGATTTTCTTGTTACCGCTTGTCGACTCTGTCCAGCCTTCACGCACTGCGACGTGCCGTTTGGACGCAAAAAATGTGAAAACTGAAATTCCATGGTTTACAAGTGGGAAAACCAAGCAAAACAAAAGAAGTCTAAGTCTCCCCAAGTGAAAACTTACGCCTGAAACCTGAAATAGTTGTTGGCGAACCTTGAAGCTTAAGGCGAAGTTTGCGTTGCGTCACTGGCAAATTCGGCTCTCCCCCCAAAGCGCTGAAAAGTCGTGGATACGAAACGAAAAAATGTCGAAAAACGTCCGAAGCTGATAGTTCCATAAGAGAGCTAAGGATAATATTAAAAGCAGAATAAGCAAGAGGGTAGGCTACACTGTAAAAAGTTTCTCCGAGTAAGGATTAAAGTTAACTGCAGTATTTGCTACTGGGGTTAATCCTATCTCTACTGAGATAAGATTAATCCGAATTAGAGATAATATTATCTTAAAAGAGACAAGATTAATCCCAGTAGCACATACTGCAAGATTTTTTTTTTACAGTGTACTCTCTTACTATTTTCATGTAAATAATTTGAAAACTAGCCGAGCTGAGCTGAGCGAACCTTAAGTAACCTGAGTGAACGCTGAGTGAAGTATCGATTTGGTGTCACAAAAGCCGCTATACTTTCGGTCTCCCCGAAAACATATTTCACAAGTTTCATAAAAGGGGACGTAAATGTACGCAAATCAAAGGCCGAGTCTGGCCTTCTCTTGATTCGCTTTTGAGAAAGGAAAGGGAGAATCTGCTGAGCGCAAGAATAAACGGAAAATTATTGCGCCTTTACAAGGTCTCGCTGACTTGCCAACTCACTTTCCAATCCTCTTGATGACTAACTCTTCTTGATGATGAAAAATTGCCCTGTACCTAAGCGGAAGAGCCAGAAGCGGTATCACAGCTGCTCCTAAACATCGCCTTGATTGGTTAACACAGGATTGAGTTGTTGAGTTTGAATCGTTAGTGCTACGTTTTCTCGTTCTTCCCGAGGATCACTGGCGTGTTTTGGGCTTAGTCATAAGGCTTACTCCCGCCGTTCCCCGCGGACTCCACTTGAGGAGTCCCCGCGTTTTTGTTTGTCCGGGGGACTCACTCCCCGTATTCTCGCGAGTCCCCAGCGGACGGGGAATGCTCCGATTATCATCACCATCATCAAAAAGGACTCCCTTTCAGACTCGGAGGGGAATCAATTTTTGCTGGTGTTGGTGCAATGTAAAGTTAATTAAAAATAATCAGAATAAACAAAACCAAAAATAAATTGGCTCCAGATTAATTTCGTCAACTGCATATTTATTTGTCGAACAAAATCCATGTTGGAAGCATTCCCCGTGTTCTGTTTCTCCCCGCGAAGTCCGCCTGGAGTGACTCCCTCTATTCTCGCCGTTCCCTTTGATTCCCCGAGGAGTCCTCGTGGAACGGCGAGAATACGACTATAAAGAGTATCCCCTAGTGGATTACTTGCCGCGTCACTTTCCAAAACTAGTGGAGCGCAAGAACAACTCTAGAAAGCGAAGCGAGTTATTAGCCGAAGGCGTAAGGACAGCTGGCGCATTTACCTCGGCACTAACTAGCGGAACACGATGCCGTAAACCCCTTGGCAATCCTGAACTGAGCCTCCAACCCCTCGTAATTAGCCAGAGCGAAAACAATCCTTTGAGACTGACTTTATGATCTTATCCATCGAATGGATCATACGTACTTGTTTCTGACCCTTGTAAGGGTAATACTGACCATATAGACAGCAGGAAATTCTACTAATCTTTAACAATTTCAGAATGTCCCCTTCACAAATCTCTTGCCACCACCTTCCAGATTCGAGAATCTGTGTGAGGGGGGGGGGGGGGGAGGGTAACAAGCTTATGCCCGGGCCCCACTATAGTCACACCTAGTAATAAGGCCGTCTTATTGTCGAAATTTGGAAGAAGAGACGCTGAAGACGTAAGATTGTCGAGATGGAAAAATCCATCTCCGTCATTTTGAAACGTATCTTTGGAGTGTTTGGACCAATCACAGACCAGAGTCGCTGATTTTAGCCAGTTTTGTTTCGTTTGAGTGATGATGGTGGTAATATATCTTGAATTTCTTCGTTCCAGGTGTGACCAGGATGAAACGTAAGTGTGTTATAACCAAGTTAACGAACCAAATTACGTACAGATGTGACTGAATGTGGCCCGGGCATTAACCGATTATCAGAAATATGTGTCTTCGTAAAGTCATGTGTACTCTTTGGATACCATGGTAATGGCGATAGACCTATGACTATTAACACCCTCTGCGATTCCGGAATGGGGGGGGGGGGGGGGGGCATCCTGGATCTGAATCGACGAAAACCTAAATCCAGAAGTTGAAGCCTGTATGTGTATAGCAGGTGTCTCTGAACTTGTATACTGGTGCAGAAGAGACAAATCCCTCCCATGTCTGCCGTCAGAATACGCAATGCAATCAGCCGAGTTCAATCAAGGTCTAACCCCTCGTGTGTCAAAATAATGTCGCGCCAGCCTGTATTTCTTGGTATCCGTTTGGTTCAGCGTATGTACGACGTTGGATGTCTACTGCGTTGTACAGATCGAAAGGCTTGCAAAGAACCGACTGATTTCTTCTTGACAAGATGAGTAAGACGGTGCTTATTACTGGATGCCACCGAGGAATAGGACTCGGTTTGGTGAATCAGTATTTAAAAGAAGGATATAAGGTAAGCCCACGTTTTGTTTGTCTCTTTCGTTGTTAGCCAAGGGGTTGCCGACTTGGTTTGTACCACTGTAAATCCTCTCGTCGGGGTTTACTGCATATATATGTTTCGAGAGGGGCAACCCATCGGTTGGCCCCACAGCGAATTACCGTTTTCGGATGCAATAGTTCGCATTAGTAGCGTTTGTGTTCGGCTTTTGCCTTTCCTTTTTCGGCTTTAGGTTTTAGCCTTTTTCAGATCTTTCGAACATTTTCGCGTTTTTGGAAGTCGCCGTTACTACTACATTAATTGTAAAATGTTTCTCCGAACAAGGATGCAGTATTTGCTACAGGGATTAACCTTATCTCTGTTGGGATAAAATTAATCTGAATTAGGGATGGTGTCGTCTCAATAAAGACAAGATTAATCCCAGTAGCAAATACTGCAATAACAGTGAAAGGACTCTGTAAGGACTTTACAGTTTTCTTGGATAACAAGACCAAAGGTTTCGATGGGATCCAAAAAACTTAATATTTGATCCAGACAATTGGGTCTTATATTCGCCAGTTCCAGTCTTCTACAGACTCGTGGAACATTTCTACTTTTGAAATGTAGAAGCAGATTAAGGCCAAATAGCTAATCATCTGAGAAAACGAAATTCAGACATGGATTCAGCATGTGTGTTTACCCTTATAAGTCATATATATTCCGACGTCACTCATCGAAAATTCCTGCCTTACATCTTCCAAATTTTCAGTTTTGGCAGAATTTTGGCAAAAAAAACGGGTCTTGGAAAAAAAAATAAAGCTTAAAATCGAATTCAGCGTATCTCCTTGCCCCTGTATAGAACGTCTAATCAACTTCAAATAAAACATTTACTTTCAACAAAGTTTTCGGTTTCAGCTGGATTCCGAGCGAACTAGATACCCGGGCGAAAATGATTGTCATATACGGATTCAGCATCTCTTCTTGCCCCGGTATCGGAATTCTAATCAACTACAAATAAAACCTTTGCATTTAACGAATTTTCCGGTTTTGGCCGGATTCCGGGCGAACTACTTGTCCGGGTAGAAAATGATTTTCGCAGATATTTCCAGTATAGCTGTATACAGTATATCAAATTGAACATCTAATCAACTTCAAATAAAACTTTATTTTTAACAACTTTCCTGCTTTGGCCGGATTCCGGGCGAACTACTTGTCCGAGGAGAAAATGGTTTTCACGTTCGTGTTCAGCAAGTCTTCTACACCCCTTAATCGACTATCTTATTAGCTGTTAGAAATATTTTTTGTGCCCCTTAATTTGACCCCCCCCCCCAACCCGTAAATGTAGGGCTACAAAGCCCGTCTACGAATTCGACCTTTCCTTTGACCTAAAGAAGCCTCACACCAAGTTTCATCGAATTATCTCATTCCCTTCGATAGTTATCGTGCTTACAGACGGACAACTTTTGCGATCACTTCCATTTTGGGATCCCAAAAACGCAGTTTCTACAAATGCTATTTTGTAGTAGTGTAAATTTTTCTTCTTTGAGATCCGGGACGGTTCTCCTGATTGATTATTACTTTGACTAAAATCAATCTTTTACTGGATTTTGGGGTCGCGAGGCAGAAAGCCAAAGAGGGTCTAAATCTACGTTGTAACGGAATTCTATACAAGATTGACGTCACACCCTTTACGTCAGAAGACGAAAAATAGTAGCTTATTCTTATCAGTGAATATATAATTTATATATAGAGCCGAGTGCGTTTACATTTATGGAACAACTTAGGGACAGTCAAATCCTGTGTTGGGTCCTTAATCACTTGACGTCACGACTGTATAGATTCCGTTACAATTTAGTCGACACCAAAAAACGAGCGCAACTTGGGTCAGCTACCAAGTTTCTTTGTTTGTAAAAGTGAGGGGGAAGGCGAAGCCGGCGTTTGCCTTTTTGACAAAAACGGTAAATTGTCAAACAAGGCTTTGGAGCATTTTACGAAAAAGCAAAACAAGTAAAAAGCCATCGAACCGGCGAGTGAAAAAGCCAAGAAAAACACAACTGATTGTATTGTAGTCTGGATTTATAAAGGCGACAGTGATAAGATCCTACCACGAGTAACTACTAGTTGCGTTTTTGATCAAAGTTTTGTTTGTCGTTGGTTTAGCCGGTTGCTTAATTTCGGTTTTCGAACGCTGTCGAAAGTTCACAGTTCGACGGTCAGAGTTTGAAGGACAAAGAAATGGTGACTGGCGACCAAAAAGGTATTTAAATAGACCTTTAGATTAAAAGGTAACTTCTAACTTCGATCAAAAACGCAACTACTGTAGTTCAAGCTTTTGTTTATTTCTATTTCAAGACAGCCTACTCTGAGATAGATCCGACAAGCACAGCAGAGAAACACACTTTGTAAGGCGATGTTTATCTGGACCAGAAGAAATCCTTATAGAAAGGAAATTTGAAATATATGATAAATATCTTTTGTATAAAAAATATCTTTTGTTTGAAAATGTGTTTTGAAGATGTGTTTGTGACTAAGACCAATTCTAGTTTATTTATTTTCTTTCACTTACTCTGCTTTTTCGAACAGGTTACAAATAAATCACTTGCTTAGTTTGTATCTCGAGATACCGATAAACTTCAGTTGCGTAGACAAGCAACGCGGACATACGTCGTCACTCTTACAGGAGTTCCGGCAGAACCGATATATATATATATATATATATACGTGTATTTAAAAGCCGGTGGCCATATAAACAACTACAAACACAAAAAATGAACGTAAAAGACACTAACACTCAACACCTTCAAGTCGCTGCCTTCAAGTCGAACGCCACCATAGTTTGTATCGCCTATGACCATCGTAAGAAAATTGTAACCATCGTAGCAGTCGTGGAAAGAAAATGATAAAAAAGGAGGAGCTAATTTACTCATTACGGCGGTCTCTGGAACGGAAATAATAACAAGAATAGTGTCGATTGGAACCAATAATAAGTCGCTGGAACGCCACCAAGGATTTTATTTGCTGTGACCTGGGCTCCTTGATTATCGACTGTCGAGCACAGTAGCATCACGACGCCAGAGTTCTGGAAGTCTCTGGAACTCTATATGTGAACTGAATGACTAGTGGGCAATAGAATTTGTGTCCAAACGAATATTTTACAAATCGTTTTCGTTTTATTTTCTTCTTGCTCTAGTTTTCTTGTGATACGACAGAAAGGCAGAGACTCTAAAATCTTTCCTTGGTTTGATAGCGGTTTATCTTAGCAATAAAGGGATCCACTTGAATTTTGTCTTATTATATCATTCAATCTATTTATTACCCGTCAAGAGAAACAGTGGAGGGCGTGTAGCCCTAGTGACGGAGTAGAACAAGACCAAAGGTTTCGATGGGATCCCAAAAATTCAGTATTTGATCCAGACAGTTGGGTCTTGTCTTCGCCAGATCCAGTCTTGGCCAAGACTCCTTGAAAATTTGTACTATTAATATTCAGAAACAGATTAAGGCCAAATAGCTAATCATCTTAGAAAACCAAGTTCAGGTATGGATTCAGCATGTGTACATGTTTACATATATAAGTCATATCTGTTTTGACAAAACTTCCTGCCAATTTCCCGGTTTCGGCCGAATTCCGGAACTACTTGTCCGGCAAAAAAAGAAAGCTCAAAAACGAACTCGGTGTATCTTCTTTCCGCAGTATTGAACATCTAATAAACTTCAAATAAAAATTTAACTTATAACAAATTTTCCGGCTCCAGCCGGATTCCGGTCGAACTATATGTCCGGGTAAAAAATTATTTGTCATACACGGGTTCAGCATCTTTACCCCTAAATCGGATATCTAATGAACTACAAATAAAACTTTAACTTTTAACAGTTTTTCGGTTTTGGCAGGATTCCAGGCGAACTACTTGTCCGGGTAGAAAATTGTTTTCACGTAAGTGTTCAGCATGTCTTAATCTTACCTCTACATCGAACATGTAATCAACTCCAAATAAAACTTTTACTTTTAACAAACTTTTCGGTTTTGGCTAACTACTTGTCTGATGACAAAATGGTTTTCACCGTCGTGTTCAGCATGTCCTCTTACCCATAATCAACTATCACATTATCTGTTTAAAAATATTTCATTTGCCCCTTAATTTGAACCCCTTCCCCCACCCCTAAATATAGGGCTACAGGGCCCATCTACGAACTCGACCTTACTCTTGACCCAAAGAGTCGTCACACCAAGTTTCATCAAAATATCTCATTCCCTTCGAGAGTTACCGTGCTCACAGACGGACAACTTTTGCGATTTCATAGGTACCCCGCAACTTACGTTTTGGGATCCCAAAAAAACAGAAAAGAAAAAAACAACAAGAAACAGGAGCTGAAAGCTCATATGGCACTTGCAAGAATAGGCAAAATGTTGGCAGGAGTTTTTGGGATCCCAAAACGTAAGTGGAGGGATACCCATGACATCGCAAAAGTTGTCCGTCCGTCTGTAAGCACGATAACTCTCGAAGGGAATGAGATATTTTGATGAAACTTGGTGTGAGGATTCGTTGGGTCGTCGGACCAGTCGAGTTCGTAGATGGGATTTGTAGCCCTACAGTTAGGGGTGGGGGAAGGGGTTCAAATTAAGGGGCAAACAAAATATTTTGAAACAGCTAAATTGATAGTCGATTATGGGGTAAGAAGACATGCTGAAACGATTGTAAAAACAATTGTCATCGGACAAGCACTTCGCCCGGAACCTGGCCAAAACCGGAAAGCTTGTTCAAAGTAAATGTTCTATTTGAAGTTGATTAAATGTTTGATTTTGGGGTAGGAAGCATGCTGAGGACGGTGGTGAAAACCATTTTCTCGACGGACAAGTAGTTCGTCCAGAATCCAGCCCAAACCGGAAAGTTTGTTAAAATTAAATGTTTTTTTTTGGAGTTGATTAGATGTTCGATTTAGGGCAAGAAGACATGCTGAACACTTAATTATGTGAAAAAATTTTCTGCCTGGAGATGTAGTTCCCCCTGAATCCGGCCAAAACCGGAAAATTGTGAGAAGCTCAAGTTTTATTTCTAGTTGATTAGATATCCGGTTTTAAGGGTTAGAAGAGATGCTGAACCGTGCTTGACAATCATATTTTACCTGGAAATATAGTTCGACCGGAATCCGGCTGGAGTCGGAAAATTTGTTGATTAGAAGTTCATTTTGGGGAAAGAAGATACCCTGAGTTCGTTTTTGAGCTTTCTTCGCCGGACAAGTAGTTATGGAGTCGGGCCGAAACCAGGATATTGGCAGAAGTGGCAGGAAGTTTTCGTCAAAACAGATATGACTTATAGGGGTAAACACACACATGCTGAATCCATATCTGAACTTGGTTTTCTCAGATGACTAGCTATTTGGCCTTAATTTTGCTTCTGAATTTTAATTTGAAAATCTTCAAGGAGTCTGGCGATGACTGGATCTGGCTAAGACAAGACCTAGTTGTCTGGATCAGATATTGAATTTTTGGGATCCCATCGAAACCTTTGGTCTTGTTTCGTATTAGAAGCAGGAAAAAAATATATCCTGCGGGAGTTGATTTCACTTATATGGTGTCATTTCTTTAGGTTGTCGCAACGACCCGCAACTTGGATGAAGCCGGGGACCTGAAAAATTGTCTAAAAAATGCAGGAGAGGATCCGCCGATCCGATTGGATGTCACCGATGACGTATCGATAAACGATGCTGTGAGATCAACTCGTGAACGGATCGACAAGTTGGATATCCTGATTAATAATGCAGGCAAGTGCGAGTTTGTTTTCTCGGTACACGGTAAAAAGTTTCTTCGAGTAAGGATTAAAGTTAACTGCAGTATTTGCTCCTGGGATTAATCTTATATACTGCGCTAAGATTAGTCCGAATTAGAGATAACATTATCTTTTCAGAGAGAAGATTAATCCCAGTAGCAGATACTGCAAGATTTTGTTTGTACAGTGTAATGGCGTATATGTTCGCTTTCAGACTTGCAGACGTTTCCAGACTGTGTTCTCGTAGGTTCTTTTCGACGTCGGACTGAGTAATTCGCCATTTTTGGGTTCCCAAAACGAAAGTGGAGGGATACCTATGACATCGCAAAAGTTTTCCGTCTGTCCGTCCGTCCGTCCGTCCGTCCGTCTGTAAGCACGATAACTCTGGAAGGGAATGAGATATTTTGATGAAACTTGGTTCGAGGATTGTCTGGGTCAAGAGTAAGGAGTTCGTAGATGGGCTTCGTAGCCTTATATTTAGGGGTGGGGGAGGGGGTTTAAATTAAGAGGCAAGCAAAATATTTTCAAACAGCTAGTGCGACAGTCGATTATGGGGTAAGAAGACATGCTGAACACGATGATGTAAACCATTGTCTCGCCGGACATGTAGTTCGCCCGGAATCTGGCCAAAACCGGAAAGTTTGTTAAAAGTAAAAGTTTTATTTGAAGTTGATGGGATGTTCGATTTAGGGGTAGTTGGCCCGGAATCCGGCCAAAACCAGAAAATATGTTAAAAGTAAAAGCTTTATTTAAAGTTAATGATATGTTCGGTTTAGGGGTAGGAAGACATGCTGAACAAGATGGGGAAAATCATTTTCTCGCCGGGCAAATAGTTAGCCCGGAATCCGGCCAAAGCCGGAAAGTTTGTTAAAAGTAAAAGTTTTATTTGAAGTTGATTGGATGTTCGATTGAGGGGTAAAAAAAACATGCAGGACACGATGGTGGAAACCATCTTTTCGCCGGACAAGTAGTTAGCCCGGAATCCGGCCAACACTCGAAAATCTATTAAAAGTAGAAGTTTTCTTTGAAGTTAATTGTATTTTCGATTTATGGGTAGGAAGACATGCTGAACACGATGGTGAAAATCATTTTCTCGCCGGGCAAGTAGTTCGCCCGGAATCCGGCCAAAACCGGAAAATTCTTAAAAGTATTTGTACTTGTCCGGCGAGAAAATAATCTTCAAATGCGGATTCAGCATGCCTCCTTACCAATACATCGAACCTCTAATCAACTTCAGATAGCCAAAAAAAAAAAAAAAATTCGTGTTTCGGCCTTATTCCGGGTGATCTACTTCGAGGATAAAATGATGGTCATTTATGGATTCAACATGTCTTCTTACCCCTAAATCGAATATTTAATCAACTTCAAATAAGACGTTTATTTTTAATAAATTTCTTGGTTTGGCCGGATTCCGGACGAACTACTTGTCCGGGTAGAAAACGATTGTCGTATATGGATTCAGCAGATCTTCTTACCCTCACATCACTTCGCGCTGAAGAATATGGTGCTGCAGGGCTGTTCTACGAACTCTATCGAATGGATCCTTGTACCAAGTTTGAAGAGGAGAGATTCTAGGACAGTTTGTCACAGGACAATTCGTCACACGGACAGTTAGTCACAGGCTTGACTTACTTGACTTAAGGCTCCTGCCGCATGGGGTGCGGCGTAGAGAGCTTCGCAACTTGACTTCTCCAGGCGGACCGGTCTGCTGCTAAATGAGACGCCTCGTCGACAGCAATGTTGGCCATCACCAAGAATTTGTCGAGGCTGTCTTTCCACCTTGTCCGAGGTCTGCCCCTCGGGCGAGACCAGCCATGTGCTTTTGGGTCGAAATCGTACACTATTCGGGCTGGCGTTGATGTCGGCATTCGTAGGAGGTGTCCGAACCATCTGAGAGACCTCTGCGCTATTTGGACGGAGAATGGCACCTGGGAGGTGAGAGTAAGCAACCTTGCGTTGCTTACAAAATCATCCCACCGGAATCCCTCAATCCGGCGAAGCTGTTTCGTCTGACAGACGTCTATCATTTTAAGGATGGTTGATTTGAGGGGCCAGGTTTCAGCCGCGTAGAGCAGGACGGAGCTTACGGATGCGTTATAGATTCGCATTTTCGTACGCCTTGAGATGTGCGGCATTCTCCATAGACTGTTGAGTCTACCGACGATGGAAGAGGCTTTCGATATTCGGCTGCATACCTCTTCGTCTACGGAGCCATCATTGGACAGCACAGAGCCGAGGTAAGTGAAGTTTTTAACGACTTCAACAAGTGTTCCGCAGACAGTTATGGTATCAGGGTGCGAGACTGGACCTGGGGGTTCAATTGCCATAATCTTAGTTTTGAGCCAGTTGATTTTCAGCCCCACTTTTGCTGCCTCTTCCTTCAGGACTTCCAGAGCGTCAGTCAGCTGGTCGATTGAGTCGGCAACGAGAGCAAGATCGTCTGCGAAGTCCGCATCCGTCAGAATGCGATCTCCAAACTGCAGACCAAAGGGCAGGCGATTTGTAGTTCTTGTCATCACATAATCTATCACACAATTGAACAATTCCGGGGCGGCGGCACACCCTTGGCGAACGCCAGTTTTGATATTGAATGTCGTGCTCCGTTTTCCGTTGACTTGGACGCAACTCTCGGTCTCTTCGTACAGCTTTTCAAAAAGCTTGCAGTATTTATCTGGTAGACCCGTCGATCTAAGTATTAGCCAAACAGAGTTGCGATCGACGGAGTCAAAAGCAGCTTTGAAGTCTACGAAGGCCACGTATGCGTTCCTCCTGAATTCTCTAGTTTTCTCAATTAACTGGCGCATAGTGAAGATTTGTTCGACAGTGGACCTCCCTGGCATAAATCCGGCCTGCTGAACTCTCCTTTTTCTTCGGAGGATACTCGAGCATCTGTCTAGCAGGGTCATGGCAAAGAGCTTTCCAGGGACTGAGAGAAGGGTTATACCTCTGTAATTAGAGCAGATGCTCTTGCTCCCCTTTCTCTTCCAAAGGGGCAAGATTATGCCAAGTCGCCAGTCCTTCGGGACCCATTCAGTGCGCCACACCACGGAAAACAGCATTTGCAGCCAAAGTAACATCGCCGGTCCAGCATACTTCAGGAGCTCAGCGGATACTCCGCATACGCCCGCCGCTTTGTTATTCTTTAGACGTTTCAAAGCAGAGTGGATTTCTGCTGTCGTGAAGGAAGTCTCTGGTTCGTTTGACGGCACTTCCTGAGTGCTGGCAGCTAGGCGTGCGAGTTCCTGGTCAGTCTGTGCTACAGCATCGGCATTGAGGAGACTTGAGAAGTGGTCTTTCCATCGACTGACCTGAGCAGCTTCGTCACTAAGTGGCTGGCCGTCCGCAGAGACAACAGATGCAACTGAGGGGGCTTTGTCGCTTGTGAGGTCACGGAGGTGCTTGTAGAGGCTCCCGACGTCCCCTTTCATGGCTGCGTCCTCCAGCTCGTTTGCCTTCCTTTCCACAAACAGTTTCTTGTCTCGCTGTATCAGCTTGTTGCGGACACCATTGAGGCGCCTGTAGGTCGGCATGTCGCCCAGGAGCCTTGCCTTGCGTCTCTGCTCAATGACGTCAAGCGTATCGAACTGAACCCACGCTTTCTTAGCACGCTTCGCCCGTCCAATATTTGCGGTCGCTGACTCCAGGACATTCTTCTTAAACGAGATCCATGCGTCCTCAGAACTTTCAAATGGCAGGAGTGCGTCGAAGCGGTTCGAGACATCAATGGCATACTTGGACCGTATCTCTTGATCGGAGAGACGAGAGACATCAATCTTGGTCGGTCTAGGTTGCGAGCGCTGGGCTTGGAGCCTCAGTCGCATATTAGCTACAACGAGGCGATGGTCAGTGTTACCAATCTCGGCTGACCTGTACGTCCTGCAGTTACTAATCGAGGATCTCCATCTCTGTGAGACAATGATATAGTCGATCATTTTTTTGGTACGGCCGTCGTTGCTGTACCATGTGTATTTGTGAATATCCTTCCTTGCGAACAGCGTGTTCGTAATGACAAGGTTATGCATGCTACACAGTTGAAGGAGCCTTAGCCCATTGTCATTTAGAGGGTCCGGAATAACTGGTCCGATGACTTGCCGCCATAGGTCGTGGTTGTCGCTCACTGTTGCATTCAGATCACCCAAAAGGATGACAATATCGTGGGGGGATATCTTGGACAGTTCATTAGCCAGGGCAGAGTAGAAAGTTTCTTTTGCTTCGTCGTCGGCTTCATTTGTCGGAGCATAGCAGACAAGGACTGTGATTTTTCCTTGCTTGTGACTCAGTCGAGCATTAGCTATTCTATCCGAGACGGGAGTAAATGACAGTAGACACTTTATGGACTTGTTATCAAGAACTAGTCCGACCCCATTTCTCCTAGTCGTTGTCTGTCCAGACCATAGAAGGTGGTATCCCTCACCTATGGGATCAGTCCCATTCCCGACTAGGTGGGTTTCTGTTATTGCAGCAATAGAGATGCGGAATCGCTTCAGTTCCATCGCCAGAAGCGTCTTTGCTCCGGGAAAATTCAATGTCAATACATTCCAGGTGGCAATACGGAGGCCACCTTGGTCAAGGAGATTCAAACGCTGGTCAAACGCTTAGTCACAGGGACAATTCTGAATTCGTCACAGGTTAATTGGTCACACGGACAATTCGTCACTAGGACAGTTCGTCATATTTTAGAAAATTTGCTTGGATAAAATAAAAAATGCAACCCCTTTACAAGAGGTAGTATGAGTCAATATTTGAATCATTATTTTTAATCCTGGCTCTAATCTCCGATATATAATGATCAGTCTTAGTGTTATATATTACCTGCATAATTATGGAACATGGCATAGTGATGAAATAGTAGTGGATTTACGTCACGGTACCCGGTCTTCATTTTCAATGAAACACCTGGGTCCATCTGTATGGAATGAACTATACCAGTGAGCATTAGGGAGGCGGAAGACGTACCTCGGTAAATGTAAAAGGTGGTTAGGGCAGGAAGAGTGGGCTAGTGAATTAAGGGTCGGCAGGGGGTGGTTAGGTGATGTTGGGAGGGACGAATTGGGGGAGGGGGGTTGAGTATTGGTGAGTGCGAGTTCTTTTTTTTTTGCATATATATAGGTTAGAAGTTATGTGGAATTTCGCGCGGATGCAAACCTTTATAGATTTTTTCTCCAGTTTGATAGTGCTGTTTTTTATTTATTTATTTGTGAATGTTGAAAATAAAAAAAACATGGACTTGAACAATATTTGCATTGTCGTATGTAGAGGTAAATATTTTTTTCTTCAACCGGAGCAGGGCAAAACAAAAATGAGTATTGGGGGATTTGTTGCTGCGTGCTCGAACCCACCCAAGAAGTTGAAGTACGAAGACTACCCTGCGACTGAAAACCATATATTATTCTAGTCAAATTGACGTATCGAATATATGCGGGAAATTGCTCATAAATACATGTTTTAATGTAGTATATAGCCATACTTTTTTGTTGTAACCGAGTATTTCTTAATATACAGCTTATAAACGAAATCCAAACTTGAAATAAGGCTCTATGTGACGAAATGTCCAGATGACGAGTCCTAATGACGAACTGTCCGTATGACGAATTGTCCTTGTGACGAAATGTCCTTGTGACAAATTGTCCTGTGACGAATTGTCTGTGATGAATTGTAACTTTTACGAAGTCATACTTATTCCTCCACTTACGTTCTGGGAATCCAAAAATCTGCTTTGATGGTAGGCTACTTCGCTTTGGCCCTAAATTTATGATTTAGTGTTTGCGTTTCTAAGTATTTTCTTTTGCAGGAATTACGACAAAGAATCATCCGGACGATAAAGCGCTCAACATTGTGCGCAAGGAAATGCTATCTGTCTATGACACAGACGTGATTGGTGCATTGTGCGTTTCCAAGGCATTCTACCCGCTGATGGAAAATAGCGACGTCAAGAAGGTAAGGTCGCGTACCCTTCGTTGCTTCCTGCTACATAATAGAACCGTGTTTACATAGCACCAGGGAGATGTTGTGTGCCTTAAGAGGACTCTTGCCAAGAAGAGGGCCGAAATATAGCTCTAATAAAATGTAGCCGAAGTATCCGTTTTGCATTGTCAAGTATGATTTGCAGTCAGCTTGTGCTGAAGGAATATCTATAATTTATGCCTGATATTTATTTATTTTTCCTTCGAAAGTAATAATTAAGTCGTTTTTCCTGCCACCCCACACTGAGAAGAACAACGTATTCACCGTATACCTGTCTGCTTTCTTATTTTTCGATACCATTACAAATATTTGATATAAGTTTTATTTGTTTTTTTTTTACTTCAAATAGCCGAGTTACCCGGAATTTCAAACTATTTTTTTTACGAATTTGTGCCATTTTTGCAAGTCTGAAGACTGCAAGACAACTAAATTTGACTCTTGACGCACTCACGAGATGTTTTGTGTTAATATGTTTCGTTAAACACAAGAAGAAAGTACGAAATTAGTATTTTCTTTTTAATTTCCGCGTTAACCTCAAAGAGTTGATCAAAACGGAAATGTCACGTAAAGGCTGAAACGTCGTAGGATTTCTCACGTCACTAGACATTTTTGACGCCACCAATGCTGCATTAATAATAGAAGTAATTCTAGTCTTAACTGAAAACGCTACGAAAAGTGTTACATTAATGCTGCATTTTTGAGCTTTCAGACACGCTCCAAGTATGTTGTGGAGGTGATGTTCATCCTCCTTATTCGTTTCGCGATTAACGCTAGGCGACGCGCTGCTACACAAAACATAGCAGATGCCGTGGGGCATTCTTCGTGGAAAGAAATTGCCTTGTTGAATACGAAAGAGAGTAAAAGGAGTTTCTGGTTTAATTAGTTTAATTAAACTGGCCGGATCTGACCTCGGTGGGCGGAGCTCGACGAAGGATTTACCGGATAGTTCCCGGACACCAACAACCCGACTAGTTGCAGACTTAGTGAATGATAGGAGGAGATGCCCTAGATCAGTGGTTCCCAACCTTTTCTGTCCACGTACCCCTAATCAAGGTTCGAAAAGATTGCGTACCCCCTTTTTATGGCAGCATACTCAAATGCCATATAGCGATCGTAATTTCTGTCGGTCTGTCGGTCTGTCTGTCTGTCGTTCTGTCGCTCTGTCGGTCTGTCGGTCTGTCCAGGTTTTGCTAGTTTGGGCACTTCCACACAAGCTAGGACGATGAAACTTCACAGGCATATCAGGAACCCGACCAGATCAACTTACAAATAATCACTTCCCCAATCCAACTTTCCCCGGATCCGGGAGTCCGGAAACTATGAAGTAAAACGGGAGCAAAAAGTAAAACGGGAGCAAAACAAAGCACTGGCCAAGCGCGGGATCGAACTAGGAACCTTTGGGTTTACAGTCCAGTATTCTACCACTGAGCTATGCGACTATATATCAAGAAGCGTTAGCGGGAATAATTACGGTTTAAAGATGATCAGTCCAAGTCAAACAAATCTAGTGAAACGTTTGGCAGGAATATCAGCGAACCGACCAGATTAACTTGGATATAATCATATTCCGGATCCGATCATAGTGGGGGGAGTGGAGGGATGGGAAATCCGGAAACTATTAACATGCATAACTTTGGAAAGGGTAATCAGACATACGTGAAACTTGACCTTTGTGTTGCCAGTCCAGTTTTCTACCACTGAGCCATGCTATGATGTATAAAAAGCGAATGCGAGAATAGATACGGTTTAAGATGATCAGTCTAAGTCAAACAAATCTAGTGAAACGCTTAGCAGGAATATCAGGGAACCGACAAGATTAACTTGGATATAATCATATTCCGGATACGATCATAGTGGGGGGGGGGGGGGGGGAGGGATGAGAAATCCGGAAACGACGGTCTGTCGGTCTGTCCCGGTTTTGCTAGTTTGGGCACTTCCACATAAGCTAGGACGATGAAACTTGGCAGGCGTATAAGGGACCGAACCAGATTAACATGGAAACAGTCACTTCCCCGATCCGGCCATCGTGGGGGGGGGGGGGGGGGGTTGGAGCAACAAGAAATCCGGAAACTAGTAACATGCATAACTTTAGAACGGGTAATCGGACTTGCGTGAAACTTGACATATGTCAAGAACAATTGCCGATAACTGGGGGGGGGGGGGGGCTGGAGGGGGGCACCCAAAACCTCGTGAAACGCTTCCACATAAGCTAGAACGATGAAACTTGGCAGGCGTGTTGGGAAACCGACCAGATTAACTTGGAAATAATCACTTCCCCGATCCGGCCATCTTGGGGGCAGTGGAGGGATGGGAAATCCGGAAAGTAGTAGCATGCCTAATTTTTGAACGGGTAATCAGATATGCCTGAAACTTGACATATGTCAAGAACAAGTGCTTCAGAAGCTCAATTTCAAATCCGGACCAGATCCGATAACTGGGGGGGACTGGAGGGGGCACCGGAAATCTCATGAAACGCTTCCAAATAAGCTAGGACAATGAAATTTGCGGGCATATCAGGGAACCGACCAGAAGAACTTGGAAATAATCACTTTCCCCATCCGGTCATTGTGGGAGGAGTGGAGGGATGGGAAATCCGGAAACTAGTAACATGCATAACTTTGGAACGGGTTATCAGACATGCAAGAAACTTGACATATGTCAAGAACAAGTGCTTCAGATGCTCAGTTTCAAATCCGGACCAGATCCGATCACTGGGGGGGGGGGAGCTGGAGGGGCAACCGGAAATCTGGTGAAACGCTTCCAAATAAGCTAGCACAATAAAACTTAACAGGCATATGAGGGAACCAACCAGATTAACATGGAAATAATCGCTTCCCCGATCCTGCTATCGCGGGGAGGGGGGTGGAGGGAAGGGGAATCCGGAAACTAGAAACATGCATAACTCTGGAATGGATAATCGGACATGCATAAAACTTGACAATTGTGAAGAACAAGTGTCTCAGATTTTCAGTTTCAAATCTGGACCAAATCCGAAGAGAGGGGGATTAGAGGGGGGACCGGAAATGTCGTGAAATGCTTAGGGTCGATGGATCGGGATGTCACAGTAGAGGGGTTGGAAGGGGTTTACCCGGATTTCCGGTGATCACGAGTTAGGGTACTTCGAGGGGTACTTCCACATGTACTAGGACCATGAAACTTGGCAGACATATTAGGTACTCTTCCAGGTCAACTTGAAAATAGTTCTTTTCCCGATCCGATGATCATGGGGGAGATTCTATTGACATGCATAACTTTGGAACAGGTGATCAGACGTGCATGAAACTTGTCAAGTGTCAAGAACAAGTGACTCAGATGATCAATTTCGAGTCTGGAACGGATCTTATAACATCGGGAGGAGCTGAAGGGGGGGGGGTGAAATCTCTTGAAGCGCGTCGAGTCGAGAGATCAGGATGGGACTTGGAGGGAAGAACAAGCATAAGCCATAGATACATTGTAGAGGCTTAACCTTAACGGCCTGCCATTCAATTTGCAAATATATTATTATTATTATTATTATTATTGACAAAACAGGACCGATCGTGTCACAGTGGGGGGAGTTGGAGGGGGTTTTCCCTAATTCCGATGATCACGAGTTAGGGTACTTCCAGATGTGCTATGACCGTGAAACTTTGCAGGCATGTTAGGGACTCTATTAGATTGGCTTGAAAATATAGTCCCTCCCCCGATCCGATCATCGTTGGAGGAAGATACAGTTGTCAATGAGTGGTATAACCATTTCAGATCTAATAGATCAAGCCCATTTTCTGATGAAATGAATATCGGGAGAGAGATCCAGCCTTGAAAACTGCAAACCGTATCTGACAAACATGCTAACTGTTCTTACAAGTGCCATATGAGCTCTTGTTCAGAAAGTGAAATATAGGCTACGATATTTATTATCATAAATGATAACACAACACAAAATCAATGAGGCAATCACTTGAGGCTGCTTTGTAGCTAAAATTCTGTCGAATCTGGACGTCGTTAACGGCAATATTTTTTACAGTCAGCCCTGAGTCAGCCTGTTTCTGAGCTTGGTTGTGTTGCTTCCGTGCTTTCATCAAGCTGCATCGCAAACTTTTTCGTTAGCTCGATTCGCAACCTGAGTGACAATGTCGCTTGCAATGTCTTCGATCTTCTTGAAACAATAGTGCTTGATTGATACAGGAACAGATTTTACGGCAGTAGGCTAGCTGTTTCTGAATCAACATATCTCATTGACTTTAACCAGGGCTTGTAGTCAGAAGGGTCACGCACGGGTTGGCAATACCCCTCCCCTACAAAAGGTCGGCCAGACGATTAAGAGGAAAGAGTCGGCGCGAAGCGCTGCTATTTTTGGGATCCCAAAACGTAAGTGGAGGGATACCTATGACATCGCAAAAGTTGCCCGTCCGGCCGTCTGTCCGTCTGTAAGCACGATAACTCTCGAAGGGAGTGAGATATTTTGATGAAACTTGGTGTGAGGATTCGTTGGGTCGTCGGACCAGTCAAGTTCGTAGATGGGCTTTGTAGCCCTACATTTAGGGGTGGGGGAGGGGGTTCAAATTAAGGGGCAAACAAAATATTTTGAAACAGCTAATGTGATAGTCATGTGATAGTCGATTATGGGGTAAGAAGACATGCTGAGCACGATTGTGAAATCAATTTCTCGACGGACAAGTAGTTCGCCCGGAGGCCGAAACCGGAAAGTTTGTTAAAATTAGAAGTTTTATTTCGAGTTGATTAGATGTTCGATTTAGGGCAAGAAGACATTTTTAACACTTATGTGAAAACAATTTTCTACCCGGAGATGTAGTTCGCCCGGAATCCGGCGAAAACCGGAAAGTTTGTTAAAAATAAAAGTTTAATCTGAAGTTGATTAAATGTTTGATTTATGCGTAAAAAGACATGCGGAACACGATGGTGAAAATCATTTTCTCGCTGGACAACTAGTTCGCCCGGAATCCGGCCAAAGCAGGAAAATTTGTTAAAAGCAAAAGTTCGATTAGATGACAGATTAAGGGGTAAGGAGAGAGGCCGAGTCGGTTTATGACAATGGTTTTTTTTACCCGGACATATAATTATTCCGGAATCCGGTTTTAGCCGGAATTTTTTTTAAGTCAGACTTTTATTCAAAGTTGATTAGATGTTCTTGATAGGGATAAGGAGATACGCTGGTTTTGTTTCTGTATTTTTTTTTTGCTGGACTAGTAGTTCGCTCGGAAATCGCCAGGGAGTCTCGGTCAGTATCGTCAAAATAGATATGGCTTATAGAGGTATATCTGAACTTGTTTTTTCTCTGATGATTAGCCTGTCCAAGACTGGATCTGGCGAAGGCAAGACTCGATTGTCTGAATCAAATATTAGATTTTTGGGATCCCATCGACACCTTTGGTCTTGTTCGTAAAAGCAGTTATTACAAAAAAACAGTCGGTAAAAATCACCTGTCGGGTCAGTAGAAAATACTTTGCTCCTTAAAATATATGTTGGCTGGTGACGCTCAGCTGGTAATATTAGACTTTCGGCAATCAAAAAAGAAGCTACAGACTAAATCAACTTTGGTTCCTTTGAGTACCCTTTCAAGGGTCTCGCGTACCACGGGTTGGGAATCACTGCCCTAAATGTTCCATTTCTAGATCCGAACTGTACCCGGGGGGGGGGGGGGACGACCTCTTTTTGGGATCCCAAAAAACAAGTGGAGGGATGCCTATGACATCGCAAAATTGTCCGTCTGTCTGTGAGCACGATAATTCTCGAAGAGAATGATATATTTTGATGAAACTTGGTGTGAGGATTCATCGGGTCAAGGGTAAAGTCAAGTTCGTAGATGGGCTATGTAGCTTCACATCTAGGGGTGGGGGAGGGGTTTCAGATTAAGGTACAAACAAAATATTTTAAACAGCTAATGTGATAATCGATTATGGGGTAAGAAGGCATGCTGAGCACGATATTGAAAACCACTTTATCGCCGGCCAAGTAGTTCGTCTGGAATCCGGCAAAAAACGGAAAGTTGGTTAAAAGTAAAGTTTTATTTGAAGTTGATTAAATGGTCGATTCAGGGGTAAGAAGACATGCTGAACTCGATGGTGTAAACAATTTTCTCGCAGAACAAGCAGTTAGTCTGGAATCCGGTGAAAACCGAAAAGTTGGTTAAAAGTAAAAGTTTAATTTGAAGTTGCATAAATGTTCGATTTATAGGTAAAAAAAAAAACATGCTGAACACGATGGTGAAAATCATTTTCTCGCCTTACAACTAGTTCGCCCGAAATCCGACCAAAACCGGAAAATTTGTTAAAATCAAAAGTTCGATTAGATGACAGATTAAGGGATAAGAACAGAGGCTGAGTAGGTATATGACAATCGTTTTTTACCCGGACATATAATTAGTCCGGAATCCGGTTGTAACCGGATTTGCTTAAGTCAAACTTGTATTCAGAGTTGATTAGATGTTCTTTATAGGGATTAGGAGATACGCTGGATTTGTTTCTGAATTTTCTTTTTTCGCTGGACTAGTAGTTCGCTCGGAAATCGGGCGAAACCGGAAACTTGGAAGGAGTAAAGCATGAAGTCTCGGTCAGTATCGTCAAAATACATATGGCTTATAGAGGTATATCTGAACTTGTTTCTGATGATTAGCCTGTCCAAGACTGGATCTGACGAAGACAAGACCCGATTGTCTGAAAAAAAATAATAGATTTTTGGGATCCCATCGACACCTTTGGTCTTGTTCTTTATTGTACTACATTCCCATAGCAAGTCAATATGAGCTCATAGCTCTGTAGAACGGGCTTCAAAGATACTTCATTTAAATCTGAACTAGAATGGAACCCTTTTTTTTTTATTAGATTACGTTTATTACAAACAAATACACACCACGTAATCTGCATCACCTGCAGGGGAAATCCCGGGGGACTTATACTACTAACACTACATTTCTAATTACTAAATCAAATAATAAAGAAAAAGAAAAAAGAAATTCGACAAAAGTGACTCTGAATGGGAAGAAAGCCGCTCTGTTGGAAGAGCAGGCAATAGTTGCGTTTTTGCAGATACCATGGTATCTGTTACCACGGTCTAAAATCTTTTCGCAGTTACCGTGGTATCTGATATCACGGTCAAAAGGCATTTTTGCAGTATCGTGCTATCTGAACTCAGTTAAGACAAACTCCTGTTGAACCTTGATACACCGTCAGAAGTTTGATAGCCTTATCACTAGGATATGCATATTGCATCCATATGTTATGCTGCTCTTCGTTACTTAATATGATAACTTAGGATGTGCATTGTTTCGTTAAGTGACGTCAGACTTCTAAGAGGGTAATAGGTACCGCTTTCTGACTGGATAAGTAGAGTGAAATAGTCGAGGCTTTTCCACAGCTTGGAATTGTTGGAAAACTCCAAGTAAGTTTTAGCAGGGCATTATGTGTAAGTGTTTCCTGGCAAAGCTTACAGCAGCTTATTTTTCTCAGCTCAGCTGAATTGGTTGGGTTAACGGAGAGCGTGTTATTCTTTCGGCTGTACTTGGCCTGTTGTGTGGGGGAAGGACTTTGATAGTGTCTGCAAAGGAAGAATAGTTGTTTGGCTGTTTCGGGCATGCCATCCGAGTTAATGGGAACTTTAGCTTGTTCTCTCATTTTCTCAGAAGTCAGTATATACCTTGTAGAAGGATATATGCGTCTTTTCTTTGTTAGTTTTGGAAATCTTTAGTCACTTCTTGCTCTTTAAAGCGACTTTTCATCTTTCACTGCTATGGTTCGGCTTTACATATTTCCTTGGCTGTACACTAATCTTAATTTCCGGCTTTGGTGTGATTGCCTTCGTGCTTTTTCGTTTCTCCTGGCTGGTTAGGTCACTTGACTTACCATCTCTTCCAGATCATAAACATGTCTTCGACCATGGGAAGTCTAACCGCCAACCAGCCAGGGGACAAGCGCGGTCTCGGACATGGAAACGCGACTAGCTACCGGTGTGCCAAGTCGGCGTTGAACATGGCCACGCGGAACTTGGCCTACGAGCTGCCAGGCTACATCGTTGTTTCGGTTCATCCTGGCCATGTTGAGACGGTTATGGGGACAATGAACGAGCAGCCGCCGGCTTCTATTTCAATTGAGGACAGCGGGAAAGAGCTCTTTAGATTCATCGAACAGAGGAAAGAGGAAGACACAAGCTTCTATTTCAACTTCGATGGATCTAAAATTGAGTGGTTAGTAATAAACTGAGTAGGAAGGGGCACCGTTTCAAGCTTCCTGTGATCGGCTGTCTGTCCTCGACACGAGTTCGCGTTTGATGGATTGTTGTAGGGTATGGGAGGGGATGTAGCAGTCATACACAAATCCTCAGTTGTTGGGCATGGTGCTCAACCGTTACTGTTCTTTTGCTCCAGGACGTGGTGCCTCAAATTGCGAGCACCATAATCGTATTTTGGGTATGCCCTGACGTTCACCTTGCCTAAAACGAGGATTTGAGCACGACTGGGATGTATGGCCTGCTTGCACGAATTTAGCCTACTGTTGTGCCATGGCTGGAGGTTGAGTCTGTGTATTTGCAGATCGTAAGCATCTCGTCGAACATGGGAAGCTTGGGACTAAACGCTCCGAATAACGCACATAAGCTCTGGGTTGGCAATACCACCGCTTACCGCTGCGCCAAAGCAGCTTTGAACATGGCGACTAGAAACTTGGCTTATGAGCTACCGGGACACACAGTTGTGGCCGTACATCCAGGATGGGTCCAGACTGCCATGGGAAATGCCGGCGATCAGGAAGCACCGATGAGCGTTGAAGATAGCTCGTCTCATTTGTTCGATACCATTGACAATTTCGGCAGGGACAGCTCAAGCTTCTACTACAACTTCGATGGGACATCCATTGAATGGTTAGACCAAGGCTTGTTTAGTGCATTTTGTATCTTGGTTCCTGTCTTTCCATATGTGTCAGTTCAGTTAGAGACATGCCAGTTTCGTTGTTAAGAAGCCTGGGATAACGATTAGCCTCGGCTGTATTAGTCGGTGGGGAACGAGTTCCTAATCTGCTTCTCGTCTTTCTGTAGCCTCTTGGTTTGCACCAGTGCCGATTTCTTTATTTTCCAGGTAAGGTGTGGAGATGCTTTTTCAACTATACCCGTGTACAGCAATGTGATAGATTTAAATGGTTTGCGTCCGTCGAAGTATGCTGTAATCAACAAGATCATCCGACCCACCTTGTTCGATCTTTTCGTTGCTGATCCTTCCGTGATCTCCCAGGATATTGATGGGAATTACGGAACGAACCCGGAAAGTCTGCCTCGGAAAGGACCTACGCAGGATGCTCATGAGCTGCCGGAAAACCCTCCGCCACCGTTGAAACCACCACCAGAGGACCAGACTCCACAGCCTCCAAAACCCGGCGGGTCGACTCCCTACACAGAACCACCTCCCGAATCCGTAACGAAAGGAGGGCCCAAGAAAGACCCGCCTCCAAATACCGGACAGAAATCCGCTACGCGACGACCCCGGGAGTCGGAAATCATCGAAAAGGGACGAAGAGTTCCGCAGAAGGAGGAGTCAATTCGCTCTAGGATCAGGGGCAGACGAGCTACAATCCAGGAATACCACGATTACAAAAACCCCGCCAACTCCCCCGCGGTTGACACCAGCACCGGCCCTCTGATTTCTATTGATGGTCCGGAACGTATTCACCCTCGACATGTGTCTGGATTAGAGAAGTTTGCCACGAAGAAACCGCCGGAAGATCCGAACAAACCAAAGGGGGATATAAAAGGGAACCCTGATAAGGATGGTGGGTACGGGGGAAGCCCTAGCAAGCAGGATATCGGAAAAGGGAAGGGGTCTGATAAGGGAAAAGGAAAAAGTGCAGCAGCTTGGTGCTTTTACCCTATGGACCAGAAAGAAAAAGTGGAAGATGCGAAGTACAGACCCCCAAACGCGATGGAAGAACCCGACTCGAAAGACTCGAAGCAAGATCCTAAAGAGCGGCCAGGATACGGGGGAGAGACGCAGGATTGGCTGCCAGGAGAGCCAACGATACCTCAAGCGGAAGTCGATGAAGAATCCGTAGTAGGAGACCCACCCAAGCCAGAAGATATGGCATCTTCCTCTCCATTTGGTGGAAGCGACGAACTTCTTGATGACTTGAACGATGCCGCTGATCAGTCCTGTGTCGTTCAAAACAAGCGGGACCTTCACCGGCACAGTATGCTTGGCATCAGACCGAGTACGCCGCACCTGCTTGACATCTTCTACGACGACTTGAAGCAGGCTGTTGATGAAGAGGCACTGGTTATAGATATTGAACCGCCAAAGGAAATAGTTGTTGAAGCGTTGGAGGTCGTCAATGTTGAAGCCACCTTCGAAATAGTGGAAAATTATGCGATGGAAGTAAATGACAAGGAGCAGAGCCCTGGAACCGTTAAAAAACCTCCGCCAGGGAGCTTTTATACAGGAGAAGAAAAGAGTAACATTCATAAAGACCAGCAGCATGTCCCTGAATTTTCGCCCGAGTTCCCGAGCGAAAACCCAACGCCCAAGAGTCCAGACGAGTGGCAATCCCCTCACAATCCAGAGATTCCAGATAGCCATCAACCTTCAACGAATTCTCAGTCTCTTGCACCTGGGCAGCCTCTTCTCTCCTACCTTCGACCGAGCTCCGGAGTTTCAAGACCATCTCATCGAAACGACCCTACCCCGCATCCATTGGAGAGAAAACAGGGACCGTTCCCGAAGCGACCGATTCCCGACCCTGGGCAATCGCTGCCGGGTAGGAGGGGTCCCACAGAACCATCACCGTCTCCCGACGATTCCAATCCGTTGCCAGGAAGTGGGGGTCCGATTATACCGCCGGATCCGGGCTCTTTCTTGCCAAATGAACAAATCCGTCATTAGTTTGAGCTCACAGTTCACAGCGATGAAAGCAAACCTAGGTGTGTATTTTAGTTCATAGTGACGACGTAGTAGCATACAAATTTAGCCATCTTCTAAAATTAGTAGTTTCTAGTTGGTTAGAGCGGTTTAGAGTAGTAGATCGGTTTGACTGCGAACAAGTGCTTTTTTTGCGATGTCAGATGGTTTTGGCGAATAAACGCATTACGTATTTTACCCTTAATAAGGCTCGATTGATCACGTGTGTACCCTACGAAATGGTGTGATCTGTGGTCCCGCTTATACTGCATTAAACTTGTACTTTGGACCACTTGCAAGACATCGAAGATTGTGATTGAGCGTGCTACGTAGGGTTGCTCCCGATGAGCTTGAGGAAAACGCAACACAGGCGGAACCTAGGCAAAGTGGTATTTTGGTCCAGCAAACAAGGGAGCAACTGAAACAAAGAACGAAGATTTAAAGACCAGACTAAAGATTTTTCACAGACGGAGTGGTACTGTTTCGGACTGGAGGTAGGCATTTATAACGAAATAGCATTTGCCTTGGCCACGAGTAGTTTTTGGGATCCCGAAACGTAAGTGGAGGGATACCTATGACATCGCAAAAGTCGTCCGTCCGTCTGTGCGCACGACAGCTCTCGAAGGGATTGAGATATTTTGATGAAACTTGGTGGGAGGGTCCTCCCCTCGAAGTTGGGCTCTGTAGCCCTATATTTGAGGGTGGGGGAGGGGTTTCAGATTAAGGGACACAGAAAAATATTTTTTGAAAGCTATTGAGATAGTCGATGATGATGTAAGAAGACATGCTGAGCACGATGGTGAAATCCATTTTCTTGTCGGGACTAGTAGTTCGTCCGGAACCCGAGAAAAATCGGAAAGTGGGTTAAAAGTAAAAGTTTCATTTGAAGTTGATTAAATGATTCGTTTAGGAGTAAAAAGACATGCTGAACACGATGCTGAAAGCCATTTTCTCGACGGACAACTAATTCGCCTTTAATCCGTCCAGAACTGGAAAATGTGTTAAAAGCAGAAGTTTTATTAGATGATAGATTTGGGAGTAAGAAGAGACGCTGAGTCTGTATATGACAATTATTTTTGCAGGGGCATATAACTCGTCCGGAATCCGGTTGTACCTGCATTATTTTTAAGTCAAAAATTTATTTAAAGTTGATTAGATTTTCTTTATAGGGACAGGGAGATAACGGTGGATTCGTTTCCGAATTTCCTTTTTTTGCTGGACTAGTAGTTCGCTCGGAATTCAAGTAAAGCAGGAAGTTTCGGTCAATATCGTCAAAATAGATATGGCTTATAGAGGTATAGATAGATAGATAGATAGAATATCTGAACTCGGTTTCCTCTGATGATTAGCATAGCGAAGACTGGATCTGGCGAAGACGAGACCCAGTTGTCTGGATCAAATCTTAGATTTTTGGTATCCCATCGACACCTTTGGTCTTGTTATATTAGCGGGCGTGTGGTGCTGTGGGAAGTTTGTAACAAGACCAACGGCTTCGATGTGATCCCAACAATCTAACATTGATTCAAACAGTAAGGTAATGTCTTCGCCATTCAGTCGTCGTCAGATTCCTTGGACGATTTTTAGTGTCAAAATAAAGTTCAGAATTGGATTCTGCATGTCTCTTTGTCCCGACGCCGAATCTCTAATTGTTTAGGGGTAGGGAATGCTATAGCCGAAAATTGGTCGACAAATTTTGTGTCCGGTTTTCGTTGGATTCCGGTTAACTACTTGTCCGGCGATAAGATAACGCTCACATTTGGATTCAGCATGTCTCCTTGCCCCTAAATCAACTATCTCAACAGCTTTTAAAAACAATTTTGATTGACTCTTAATTGGAAACCCCTCCCCGACCCTTAAATATAGGGATACAGAGCCCATCTGCGAATTAACCTTACTCTTGACCGAAGGATCCCCCCCACCAATTTTCATCAATATCTCATTCCCTTCGAGAGCTACGTGCTTAAAGACGGACGGACAACTTTTGCGATGTCGTCTGTATCCCTCCACTTACGTTTTGGGACCCCAAAAAGGAAACGTCTTGTCTCGACAAGCATTAGAAGGACCATGTCTAACATCCATGCCGAACGTATCTCGAGGTTGCATATACGCCTTGTTCCGGGGCAAATGGACTCCATTCCAGACTCCGGTTTGTTCAACGTACTGAGATGTATGAATAGAATAGAATAGAATAGAATATAATTTACCAAAAAAGCCCGAGGGCTATGGCAACAAAAACTCTAAGAAACGCACTCACTTACATAGATAACACGCAGCTCCTATTCTAAAAATCTCCTTCTATGCTCCATCGCAAGCCTCAAGAAACGTCCAAGTATTTTTACAGTAACAAATACTCATCCTTCATCATCCTTACCATCCATTCTTCATTAAACACTCTCTCACCAAATACCTCCTTTCTCCATTCATTCAATTCCACACAATCACACGTATGTAAGATGCGTTTGGACACTGAATAAAATCTGGGCGTATGTACGTCAATTTTTTTATAGAAATTATTTTCTGGCGAAAAAACGAGCATAAGACACGCATGTATATTAACAAGCGCAGATAAACCCGGCACGATTGTGTAACTCTCTTCTTTCGTTCGAAGCAACCTTTTTTTTGGGATCCCAAAACGTAAGTGGAGGGATACCTATGACATCGCGAAAGTTGTCCGTCTGCAAGCACGATAACCCTCGAAGGGAATGAGATATTTTGATAAAACGTGGTGGGAGGATCGTTCGGGTCGGGTCAAGGGAAAGGTCGAGTTCGTAGATGGGTCCTGTATCCCTACATTTATAGGTGGGGGAGGGGTTTAAATTAAGGGAGAATCAAAATATTTTCAAACTGCTGATGAGATAGTCGATTAAGGGGTAAGAAGACATGATGAAGACGAATATGAAAACCATTTTTTCACCGGACAAGTAGTTGGCCCGGGATCCGGCCCAAACCGGAAAGTTTGTTAAAAGTAAAAGTTTTATTTGAGGTTGATTAGATGTTCGATTTAGGGTAAGAAGGCATGCTGGACACTTATGTGAAAGTTATTTTGGACTTGGACCGTTAGTTAGCTCGAAATCCGACCCAAACCGAAACATTTGTAAAAAGCTAAAGTTGTATTTTTAGTTGATTAGATGTCCGATTTAAGAGCAAGAGGAGATGCTGAATCCGTATATGACAGTGATTTTTTAGCTGGACATATAGTTCGTCCGGAATCCGGCTGAAAACGGAAAATTTTATGAAGTCTTATCTGAAGTCGATCAGAGATTGGACGTAGTGGTAAGGAGGTAAGGAGAAGGCAGATATGACGCACGCTATTGGGATAAGCGTGCTGAATCCATATCCGAACTTGATCTTCTCAGATGATTACCATTTGCCTAGTCTTTTTCTAAATTGTATTAGTAAAGTTTTCAAGGAGTCTACACTGTAAAGTAATATACCCCTCTTTCTGTGAAATACGTTGCAAATGACACGGATTCCGTTTACCCAGCTTTACTTTCTGAGCTTTAGAAAAGACATACATCGTTAGATCAGGTTGAAAGATAGTGGACTGTGCTGGGACTTGTAAGAGTAAAGGCAACGTAATACATATAACGCTAGAAAAGGAAATTTATTTTCGTTCGATTTTGAAACTGGAAAACTCTTTAAACAAAAACGTTACCCTGGTCTTTTTTTCTCACGAACTTGCGTCGCCGAATTCTATTGGCTCTCCTCTGCTACGATATGGTCATGAAGGCTCAGAATGACTCCTTTTCGGTTTAATTGAAGGTCTATATCTTGAAAAAAAAAAAAAATCTGCCTACTTCAACGTTCTTACAAAAAGAGTCAGCTTGATGGCTAGTTTGTAACATTTTCTGTGAAACGTTTTTGTGAAAGAACCTGTTTTGAGAACTGTTTTAAGATCCGTTGAACAAAGTATAGGTTGCAAAAACGTTTCTGCAATAAACGTTTATGGACCTTGAACCCTGAGTTCGAACTTTTTGCGGAGGCTATGTATTCGTCAATTCAGTTTCGGAAAACCCTACAATCGGAAACTACACTCGGAAAATTATGTGTCTCGATCAGAGGCATTACCAGCCAAAATGTTTCGGGGAAGGGGGGAAGGTAATTACCGACTGGCTGGTCGTTTTACCGACTGTTTTAGCAGAGATACCGACAGTTTTTAAGAATAATACATGTTTTGACGAAAAATCGACTGTTTTGAAGATTGAAAACTTTGTTTTTGTATTGACTGTATCCGTGTGACTATTTCCACAAACTGAATGGACAACCTCCCCCCCCCATTCGTGGTGCCCCTGGTCTCGATTCTTGTTCTTGTTATCGCTTTGCTTTTAACCTGAACAACATCACTTTGATATTCATGTTTTATTGGGTTCTGGGGTAAATAGATAAAATTCATGAGGTAAAAGTCCCAAGAAAAGAGCGTAGCTTGGTCGACAACCAAGGTCATTCAACAGGAAATAATTTATATATACTTTTGCTAAACATAAAAACCGTAAAAAACGGTCGAAGTGATCAAACTTTTCCGAAAACAGAAAAGGGCATAAACGAAATAACTTAACACTGTGATGTACGGGACTTCCTAAAAGTGTGTTCTCGCCCTTGCCCGAGTACTCCTCGGTGAATGGAAGGGAACGGGGAGAATAGAGGGAGTCACTCCACGCGGACTCCGCCTAGGAAAATAACGAGAACACGGAGAATGCTTCTAAAATGTATTTTGTTCGAAAAAAAGAATGTGCAGTTGACGAAATTACTAGAACCACTTTATTTTGGGATTTGTTTATTCTGATTCTTTTTAATTAATTTTACATTGCACAAACACTGGCAAAAATTGAATCCCTCCGAATATGAAAGGGAGTCGTTTTTTACGATGGTGATGATAATCAGAGCATTTCCCGCACGTGGGGACTCGGGAGAATAGTGGGAGTGGCTCCCCGGGACAAACAAACGCGGCTACTCCTTAAGTGGCGACCTCAGGGAACGTCGAGAACACGCTCTAAGTGAAAGCGTTTGTGAACCTGCAATTGGCTGGAAAAGGTATCCTAACTTTTTTTTTACCGTATGATTACATTTTTCGCATAGGTGTTTGAAAAGATATTACAGCTTAAGTCTTCACACTCTTATTACAAAAGAGAATTATGCTTTCTATTGGTTGGTTTTGCATAAAGCGTCATAGCCTATCAAAAGTAGAAAAGACTAATTTTGTCTTTAAAAAAGCAATTCACATCTTATTTTCACAACTCTGTTAGAAAAATATTATTGAACTAGTTGGCAACATTTCTACCATTAACAGGCTCTTAATTGTCATCATACGCCGATAAGTATCTGTTAACTCGGGAATCTAAATCAAAAGTCCTTTACCTCCCGCTGTTAAACTCATTTTGTTAGCTTCCTTCCATGAAAGAAAATTCCGTTTTCTTCTTGTTTGTCGTGCCGTCTTTCAAACTGAAAAGTGCGCGAATTGTGACTCATCACTATGGAGGAGTCAGATAATTATATAAATTTGTCGAAAAGGACAAAGATGTTCTGGAGTTCTACCAGAGTAAGTAAATAATTTAATCTCTGTTTTTGTTTTCTTTGTTAGCCTGTCTCAGACCAACTGGATGCTCGTAAGCTTTTCTTGGTTAGCCTGTCTCAGACCAACTGAATGCTCATAATCTACAATCCTATTTGCATAAGCTTAGCGAAGAAATGATTGCTTAATTCCCTTGATTAATTTCTTTTGATAATTCTGTGAATAATTTCTGAACTAATTTAATACCAATCAGTTTTACTTTCACCTGACGAACTTACCTGACCAAACCAGATATATCATTTGCTATGAGAGTTATCGTGCGAACAGACGGACAATTTTTACGACGTCATAGGTATCCCTCCACTTACGTTTTGGGATCCCCAAAACCGGATGCAAAGCAAATCAGCATTAGAACTTAGCCTAGTCTGGTGAATGCTATGCTATGTCACCTGAAAGAGTGAGGTGTAAATACTGTGGTTATAAATTCTACAGTGAGTTGTTTCTTCAGAAACATTAGGCGATAGATGTCTCGTTCATATGGAGATTGATCGAGATACGCTTTTCTGCCTTTTTTGTGGTCAGAAAAGATTTTGTATAGTAGTTTTGTAAGTCAAGTTTGGATGTCCACATCCAGTTGGTTCATCCTTCTGATACTGTGAATTCCCCATTGTCTTGTCCTGGTCTTGTCTTGTGGTTTTTTAATCCTACTTCATCTTCTGAGACTGCATCCCTTCCTGAACCTTTCCCTATCCCAGCCCTATATCTCAGCCTCCCATACCATCTCAATTCCCAATGTTTGTTGTTGATGATACTGATATTGGAGAAAATGTCTGTGACTATTTTCCTGATGTGACAGTTAAGCGGGAAGAAGCAAAGCTTTTCCTTAAGTAAGTAATTTATTTATGACCCACCATTTTGAAAAGGCAGAGTAAATGAAGAAAATAAACAAAACACATAAACACACAGAAAAAAGATAGGCTACTTAATTTTTAATCTTCGGTCAGGAAGCAGTGGACAACTTTGTGCGCTGGTTGGGCCCTGTTGTCCATGATTTTTGAAAGCGATGGAAATATCCCAAAGGGTCACACTTGCATCTTGAATTTTTAATTTCTCTGTCAATGTATGGTTATTACATAATTTCGTTAAGTGAAGCAGGTGCTTCGCAAATTTAAAATAACATGATCTCATCTTTTTAATCTTCAGTATTAAGCTTCAATATTTCCACACAGTCAGTAAGAAGGTTTCTGATGAAATTATTGCTGGAATTCAGAAACTTCAACCTTTATGTCAAGCACATTGTTCTGGTTCTGACCCAGAAGTTTATGTTTATGTTCCATTTGAGAAGCTGGACTCAAAGGATAAGAGAATTGTTTTTTACCATTGCAACCTACATCTACCAACAGTTTGACCATATTGCTTTACAAAATAGTTTTTTCAAGTGGAAAGGAAGAAATAAGAGAATGGTGTGGGTACAGAGTATAATTACATGAAAATCTGAATGCTATGATGGGAGATCCTGAAGTATTATCCTGGTAGTTTCAAGGAAAGAAGTACAAGGTTTCAAATACTGTCAGTTATACTGATGCTCCTTCTAAAAATAATTTGAGGATCTAAGGTCTAAGGTAAGGTCTGCGTTAAGTTGTGCTCTCTAATTTGTTGTTGACAAGTCTTAAGTTATCAATTCGCCTTATTCTGGCTCAGCATTCAAAGTGGACTAGATTCTGTTAGTCCCCCATTGTCTCAAAATCAACACAATCAACACTTATATGTGTCCATAGACATACTTATAAGTTGGGTCTATAGGGTAATGGGTAACTTACATTTTCTATACTACCAGCAGGGAGCAGATTCCAGATTTTCTACTCGTCAACCTGAGAGCTATTTTACTATGTCTGTCAGATGTGCTGATGGTGAGACATAGGGGGAATAATAGAAACTAGTCAGCTTGGAAGTGGAAGTACTTACTGTGATTTTTTTTCTTGTTGTTTTATTTGTGCCATGATTTTAACTCGATGTGATTTACTATGATTTGTTTCCCTTTCCAAAACCAATTTGACCTCAATTTTTATGCTTATAAGCTTACTGTCAATATTTTCTTGATGAGTTATTTCGAAGATTACTGTGATTGTTTTCTTGATGCCTTATTTACCAGTTTCCAAAGCGTCCAAAGTTATATGTAATAATTAAAATCCATGGTTTCTTGAATAGCCCGGTTCTTATGTCACTTGCAGCTTTGCTCAAGTGCCATATACAGATCACTTTTTGGTCTGTTGGTCCATCGGTCGGTCGGTTCACTGTTCTCGAGTTAGGGTACTTCCAGAAAGTTAGGACGATGAAACTTGGCAGGCATATAAGGGACCCAACCAAACTAACTTGGAAATAGTCACTTCCCCAATCCGACCACCGAGGGGGGAATGGAGGGATGGAGAATCCGGAATGTTGAGGCATCTATAACTTTACATTAACAATCTCGTGTCTCAGATCTCCCACTTCGAGTCCTGAACGGATCCGATGAATGTGGGGGGGGGGCGGAAGTCGGAGAGGAGAACCGGAAATATTGTGACACGATTAGACTGGAGCGATTGGGATGAAACTTGGTGGGAAGAACAAACACATGCCCTAGATACATCAGCGACGGAACCGGGCCGGATTCGGACCCTGGAGGGGGGGGAGGGGGGGGCTAAGACGATGAAAATTGGCTTGACCATTTGAGGCTTGAGATGATTGGCTGAAAATAGTCAGTTTCCCAATCTGACCATCGTGGGGAGGGGGGGGGGGGTGTGGAGAATCCGGAGTCTTGAGGCATGTATAACTTTCGAAGGGGTGATCGGATCTGAATGAAACTTGATATTTGGAAAAGCCTCGTATCTCAAATTTCCGAGGTCAGTTCCGACCAGATCCCAGGAATGTGGGGTGGGGGTGGTTGGAGGGGAGAACCGGAAATCTTGTGACACCCTTAGAGTGGAGCGATGAAACTTGGCGGGAAGAGCAAGCACAAGCCATAGATACGTCACAGTACCGGACCAGATTCGGGCACCTTTGGGAGAGTTGTAGGGGGTGTGGGTCCGAAATTCCGGTCACCGCGAGTTAAGGTACTTCCAGATCCGCAAGGACGATGAAACTCGACTTTGAACATCAGAGACTTAACAAGATTGGCTTAGAAATTGTCATTTCTCAGATTCGACCATCCCTTGAAGTACTATTAAAGCAAAATATACTTTTTCATGATCCCCATTAGCCCATGATCGTTAATGCCTCAAGGATTTTGCTAAGAAATGAATTTTTAGCACCCTTAAATTACATATCTTACCGAAAAGTAAAAAAACACTTTTGACCAAAAGATATAATTATATTCGTGATCCCCAAGGGCCCATGATCCGTTTTGCCTCAAGGGTTTTGTGATTTCCTTAAAGTAAAAACAATTATTTTGAGCAAAATACATATTTTCATGATTTCAATGAGCTTATCATCATTTTTGCAAGAGTGTTCGTTACGGATGAATGTTCTAGCGCCCTTAAAGTGAGCATCATCACAGCCAAATGCGTAAATAGAATAGTTTTTAAGAACGATCCATTCTCACGATTTCAAAGGACCCATGATCATTCTTATCTCAAGGGGTTTGCTTACAAATGAACACAACTAACGCACGAATTGGCAAATTCCTATTTTCATCCTTTGATACAGCGTTGCAAGTGCCATATGAGCTTCTAGCTCTTGTCTTCTAAACTCTTAATGAATAAAATATTATCTTATAAAGTCATTATTATTGACTATACATGTATATAAATGGTAATGGTGATAGGGATAGGAGAGGAATTTCTGTGAGATTGCTGCAGTAAGAAGCCTTTTCAGAAAACTCACGTTTTTGGGATCCCAAAACGTAAGTGGAGGGATACCTATGACATCGCAAAAGTTGTCCGTCTGTCCGTCCGTCCGTCCGTCTGTCCGTCCGTCTGTAAGCACGATAACTCTCGAAGGGAATGAGATATTTTGATGAAACTTGGTGTGAGGGTTCGTTGGGTCGTCGGACCAGTCAAGTTCGTAGATGGGTTTTGTAGCTCTACATTTAGGGGTGGGGGAGGGGATTCAAATTAAGGGACAAACAAAATATTTTGAAACAGCTAATGTGATAGTCGATTATGAGGTAAGAAGACATGCTGAGCACGATGGTGAAAACCATTTTGTCGTCGGACATGTAGTTCGCCCGGAATCCGGCCAAAACCGGAAAGTTTGTCGAAAGTACAAGTTTTATTTGAAGTTGATTAGATGTTCGATTTAGGGGTAGAAAGACATGCTGAAGACGATGGTGTAAATTATTTTCTCGACGGACAAGTATTTCGCCCGGAATCCGGCCCAAACCGGAAAGTTTGTTGAAAGTAAAAGTTTTATTTAAAATTGATTAGATGTTTGATTTAGGGGTAGGAAGACATGCTGAAGACGATGGTGAAAACTATTTTCTCGATGGACAACTATTTCGCCCGGAATCCGGCCCAAACCGGAAAGTTTGTTGAAAGTAAAAGTTTTATTTGAAGTTGATTAAATGTTCGATTTAGAGGTAGGGAGACATGCTGAAGACGATGGTGAAAACTATTTTCTCGACGGACAAGTATTTCGACCGGAATCCGGCCCAAACCGGAAAGTTTGTCAAAATTATAAGTTTTGTTTGGAGTTGATTAGATGTTTGATTTAGGGCAAGAAGACATGCTGAACACTTATGTGAAAACAAGTTTCTACCCGGACATGTAGTTCGTCCGGAATCCGGCCAAAACCGGAAAACTGTTGGAAGTCAAAGTTTTATTTCTAGTTGATTAGATAAGCGATTTAGGGGTAAGAAGAGATGCTCAGTCCCTGTGTGACAATCGTATTTTACCCGGACATATAGTTCGACCGGAATCCGGCTGGAATCGGAAAATTTGTTATAAGCTAAATTTCTATTTGAAGTTGATTAGATGTTCATTACTGGGGAAAGAAGATACCCTGATTTCGTCTTTGAGCTTTCTTTTTTCGCCGGACAAATAGTTCTGGAGTTCGGCCGGAACCGGGAAATTGGCAGAAGTGGCAGGAAGTTTTCGTCAAAACAGATATGACTTGTAGGGGTAAACACACATGCTGAATCCAAATCTGAACTTGGTTTTCTCAGGTGATTAGCTATTTGGCCTTAATCTGTTTCTGAATTTTAATTGTAAAAATGTTCAAGGAGTCTGGCGAAGACTGGATCTGGCTAAGACAAGACCCAGTTGTCTGGATCAGATATTGAATTTTTGGGATCCCATCGAAACCTTTGGTCTTGTTTCAAACGGGGAGGTCAGACGTTCCCATCGGTCATTGATTTTCATCGTCTCTTGACTAATGTATCGCGCAGAAGACTATCCAAATCAGAAGAAGGAAGCTTGTTGGGATCCCAAAACGTAAGTGGAGGGATACCTATGACATCGCAAAAGTTTTCCGTCTGCCCGTCCGTCTGTAAGCACGATAACTCTCGAAGGGAACGAGATATTTTGATGAAACTTGGTGTGAGGGTTCGTTGGGTCGTCGGACCAGTCAAGTTCGTAGATGGGCTTTGTAGCTCTACGTTTAGGGGTGGGGGAGGGGATTCAAATTAAGGGACAAACAAAATATTTTGAAACAGCTAATGTGATAGTTGATTGTGGGGTAAGAAAACATGCTGAACACGATGGTGAAAACTATTTTGTCAACGGACAAGTAGTTCGCCCGGAATCCGTCCCAAACCGGAAAGTTTGTTGAAAGTAAAAGTTTTATTTGAAATTGATTAGATGTTCGATTTAGGGGTAGGAAGACATGCTGAAGACGATGGTGAAAACTATTTTCTCGACGGACAAGTATTTCGCCCGGAATCCGGCCCAAACCGGAAAGTTTGTTGAAAGTAAAAGTTTTATTTGAAGTTGATTAGATGTTTGATTTAGAGGTAGGAAGACATGCTGAAGACGATGGTGAAAACTATTTTCTCGACCGACAAGTATTTCGACCGGAATCTGGCCCAAACCGGAAAGTTTGTCAAAATTAAAAGTTTCATTTGGAGTTGATTAGATGTTCGATTTAGGGCAAGAAGACATGCTGAACACTTATGTGAAAACAATTTTCTACCCGGACATGTAGTTCGTCCGGAATCCGGCCAAAACCGGAAATATGTTGGAAGTCAAAGTTTTATTTCTAGTTGATTAGATAAGCGATTTAGGGGTAAGAAGAGATGCTCAGTCCCTGTATGACAATAATATTTTACCCGGACATATAGTTCGACCGGAATTTGGCTGGAATCGGAAAATTTGTTATAAGCTAAATTTCTATTTGAAGTTGATTAGATGTTCATTACTGGGGAAAGAAGATACCCTGATTTCGGCCGGTACCGGGAAATTGGCAGAAGTGGCAGGAAGTTTTCGTCAAAACAGATATGACTTATAGGGGTAAACACACATGCTGAATCCAAATCTGAACTTGGTTTTCTCAGGTGATTAGCTATTTGGCCTTAATTCTGTTTCTGAATTTTAATTGTAAAAATGTTCAAGGAGTCTGGCGAAGACTGGATCTGGCTAATACAAGATCCAGTTGTCTGGATCAGATATTGAATTTTTGGGATCCCATCGAAACCTTTGGTCTTGTTTTTCATCGGATCATTATTATGTCTCACGTGTACTTCTGGCACGAATTCCCGATGAAACGTTATGTAGCTGCAACCCTTCAGCATGCAACGCTGCCGGCCTTTTGAACCAGTTTTCCGATGAAACGTTATGTAGCTGCAACCCTTTAGCATGCAACGCTGCCGGCCCTTTGAACCAGTTTTGCGATGAAACGTTATGTAGCTTCAACCCTTCAGGATGCAACGCTGCCGGGCCTTTGAACCAGTTTTCTAAGAAACGCTTTTGCAAATAGAAACGCTTTCTCCTGCAACATATTCTTGTGCGGTACGTTTTCTCTTGAAATGGATTCGCTAAAACGGTTTATAGGAGAAACGCGAAGAACTCTTTCCTGGGCCACAAAGGATGGTTTTCGCTTGCTCGTCTTCAACCTACAGCCTATAGAGATGGAGTGGGGTTCTATAGTTTATATCTTTCATATGCATCTCGCTTATTGCCCTTTAATATATCTGGCTACATTTAAAACTCATCTTAAACCATTATAGATTTTACAAAACCGTGCTTTAAGATTTTGCGAACTTTTTTACCATTACCGTCATCACTTCCTGGGGTAAGTCAAACAGAAACCCTGTATACTCTGATTAATATTTTGCCCTTTTCTGAACTATTTAACTTTGCGTCATTCCTATTTAAAACAAAGTATGACCGTTGCCAGCTTCCATCGTATTTCCATTCAAATGATTTCTTTCCTTGCCCACCAAAGCACCAGTACAATAATCGTCATAAATGTCAAAGAGTAGCTTCAGAGAGGTCTCGTTTTTCTCCATCTTATTCAGTTTTGAATTCATGGCAAATTTTATTTCCTAAAATTGATTCTAGAAAATCCCTTCAAAGTATAAAAAAACAGCTGTCCCAAATTCTCATTAACAAGTTTAAGAATGGATAATTAACAGTTAGAGATTGGTTGTATTTCATGTTTATTTATGTGTTTTCCTCTAGTGATACTGGTTTTCAGTCACCCTTCCCTCATTTTTATGGCACTTGCCCTTCGGCTAAGTGCTATATAGCGATCGCAATTTCTGTCCGTCCGTCGGTCTGTCCAGGTTTTGCTAGTTCGGGCTCTTCCACATAAGCTAGGACGATAAAACTTGGCAGGCGTATCAGGGACCCCAAATGATTAAGTTGGAAATAGTCACTTCCCCGATCCGAGCACCGTGGGGGGAGTGGAGGGAGGGGGAATCCGGAATCTTGAGGTATTTATAACTTTTGAACGGGTGATCGGGTCTCGATGAAACGTGATATTTGGAACGACCTCATGCCTCAGACGACCCACTTAAAATCCGGACCGGATCCGGTGACTTTTGGGGGGAGCTGGAGGGGGCAACCGGAAATCTTGGGAAACGCTATGAGTGGAGGGATCGAGATGAAACTTGGTGGGAAGACACCTAGCAAACACTAGATACATCATTGACATAACCGAGCCGATTCGGGCACTGTGGGGGGAGTGGAGGGAGGGGGAATCCGGAATCTTGAGGTATTTATAACTTTTGAACGGGTGATCGGATCTCGATGGAGCTTGATATTTGGAAAGACCTCATGCCTCAGACGACCCACTTAAAATCCGGACCGGATCCGGTGACTTTTGGGGGGAGCTAGAGGGGGCAACCGGAAATCTTGGGAAACGCTATGAGTGGAGGGATCGAGATGAAACTTGGTGGGAAGACACCTAGCAAACACTAGATACATCATTGACATAACCGAGCCTATTCGGGCACTGTGGGGGGAGTGGAGGGAGGGGGAATCCGGAATCTTGAGGTATTTATAACTTTTGAACGGGTGATCGGATCTCAATGGAACTTGATATTTGGAAAGACCTCATGTCTCAGACGACCCGCTTAAATTCCGGACCGGATCCGGTGACTTTTGGGGGGAGCTGGAGGAGGCAACCGGAAATCTTGGGAAACGCTATGAGTGGAGGGATCGAGATGAAACTTGGTGGGAAGAAACCTAGCAAAAACTAGATACATCATTGACATGACCGAGCCGATTCGGGCACTGTCGGGGGAGTGGAGGGAGGGGAAATCCGGAATCTTGAGGTATTTATAACTTTGGATCAGGTGACCGGATCTCGATGAAACTTGATATTTGGAACGACCTCATGCCTCAGACGACCCACTTAAAATCCGGACCGGATCCAGTGACTTTGGGGGGAGCTGGAGGGGGCAACCGGAAATCTTGGGAAACGCTATGAGTGGGGGGATCGAGATGAAACTTGGTGGGAAGACACCTAGCAAACACTAGATACATCATTGACATAACCGAGCCAATTCGGGCACTGTGGGGGGGAGTGGAGGGAGGGGGAATCCGGAATCTTGAGGTATTTATAACTTTTGAACGGGTGATCGGATCTCGATGGAACTTGATATTTGGAAAGACCTCATGCCTCAGACGACCCACTTAAAATCCGGACCGGATCCGGTGACTTTTGGGGGGAGCTGCAGGGGGCAACCGGAAATCTTGGGAAACGCTATGAGTGGAGGGATCGAGATGAAACTTGGTGGGAAGACACCTAGCAAACACTAGATACATCATTGGCATGACCGAGCCGATTCGGGCACTGTCGGGGGAGTGGAGGGAGGGGGAATCCGGAATCTTGAGGTATTTATGACTTTTAAACGGGTGACCGGATCTCGATGAAACTTGATATTTGGAAAGACCTCATGCCTCAGACGACCCCCTTAAAATCCGGACCGGATCCGGTGACTTTTGGGGGGAGCTGGAGGGGATAACCGGAAATATTGGAAAACGCTATGAGTGGAGGGATCGAGATGAAACTTGGTGGGAAGACACCTAGCAAACACTAGATATATCATTGACATAACCGATCCGTGCCTACTCGTAATAAGTGCCATATGAGCTCGTGGCTCTTGTTGTTGTTGTTTTTGTTTGGATTGGTTTCGCTTCGTGTTGGCGATGTCGTGCGGTGATCTTTCTACTCAGCGTTGGATCGATTTCGTTTTATTAATTTTCTTTTATGGAAGGGTCTGAACCATTCGATGTTTTTCTTCTCTCCAGTTCAAACCTTGAAATAATTATAAGTGCAGAGTATAGTATTGTTAATGTTTATGTATTATATAAAGTAAGAATAAAAAAACCTTGAACCTTGAACTTAAATATCCTCGACTATACCAGCTTAGTTTTTTATTCCAGTCACGGTTCAGAAACTTAACTCATGCGCAAATTGGGCCCACTTGCCCATGAACGGGGAGGGTGGTCGTGGTTTAACTCCACATATGAATCCCCACCATATGATCCAAAAGCACAGAGGAATTTCATCGCCCTGTTAATAAATATTAAAAAATGGGCAATCTGGGCCCAATCGCTGAACCTAGTGGGGATGGGGTTTGGGACCCGCAAAATTGAAAAGGAGACCCCAATGGTGACAAACCTACCAAGTTTCAACTTGATACATGTAGGTTCCTGTCACGGGTAACGGGCTTTACTCCTGGGCCATCTGGGCCCAGTTGCCCAGTAACGGGATGGGTGGGGGGGGGGGTGCAACTTTAAAAGTAGTTTCCCAGCCCTAGGATGTACAAGTACAAGGAATTTCATCGTCTTATGTCCAACTGGTCAAGTTATGAACATTGTTTACTGGGAAATCTGGGCCCATTTGCCCCTGAACCGGGTGGGTGTGGGGGGTGGGACCCTCGAAAGGCACAACTGTACCCCAATGCCCACTTGCACTCGTTCACGAGTTATGAGCTCCACAAAATATGGTGAAAACCGAAAACCGAGAGCTGAAAGCTGCTACAGCGCTCGCAATAGTGGATTGTTCCAAGGAACACTCCACTAAAAACGGAGTGTCGCATCTTATTAGTTCATTATGATGCGTCGTGCAACAAAATAATGCCCCTTTCCGTTTTAGTCGGGTAGACTGCAGTCTGTTTATACAGTATACAGCCATACTGCACTGGCAGAATTTACCGAGAAAGTAGTGTTACTAGCCAAAATGTTTGGGGGGGGGGGGGAAGGCATTTACCGGCTGAATGGTAATTTTTACCGACTGTTTCCAAGAAAAAAAACGACTGTTTCCAATAAAAAACGACAGTTTTGAAAAAAGTCGACTGATTTTCAGAAAAACCGACTGTTTTCATGAAAAAAAAATCAACTGTTTTGACGAAAATCGCGGCACGGTGTTTTTTTACCGACTGGCTGACAACATTGGGGGGGGGGGGCGTCCCCCCCCCCCCTAGTCGTGACGTCTCTGAGTACTTACTGACAGTTGCAGCCAGAAATAAGGACGTCAGCGTTGCTCCACTCCGCGCGAGGCGCATCGTGCATCCCTGTCGAATACCAATTGTCCAGCCAATCCGCCAAACAAGCACTAGTATCAGCTGAGCGTGTGAAAGGCAACCAGATCATAGAAGTGGTTGCTGATATATCAGGAATAATATCTAGGGCTCGTTCCTGTCAGTGACCCATACCACATGGTAAGGCAATGTGGAGGCACTTACGAAATGTTTGTGTTACTCGCTTTTGTACAAGTTAGAATTTGCAATACGAATATAATAGCGTCGAGAGGAACTGTTATAACACAAACCTGTATGTGAGAGCCAGAGTAGGCTAAAGCTAAATTTTGCGATTGTGAGGGAGTCTGACTTCTAGCACATGCGAAGATGAGTTGCACTGGAGAGGACTTTCTCGCGTCAACGGCATTGTTCAATGAGACAAGCCATCATGATATGTATTTTTGTTGTGAATGTCATCCGAGGGGTCGACGACTCTCTCGGAATGGTGTACACGTCCCGAAGGAATAATCCGGAATGGTCAAGAATAATCCGGTATAGTCAGGAATAATCAGGAATGGTCAAGAATAATCCGGAATGGATTATATTAGATTAGATTAAATTTTATTAGGTGACAGTCTTCTCTATTCTACATAATGTGGTAACACTATTCATACACGGTTCATACATATACAAAACACTCACGCATCATTACCACCGTTTTGCAAGGAAAAATCTCTTCACTGTAGCCATGAAGGATGCCGGATGACTCGAATTTCTAATTTCAACTGGAATTATATCCCACACAGAGGGTTAGGAATATCCGCAATAGTTAGGAATAATCCGGAATGGTTAGGAATAATCCAGAATGGTCAGGATTATTAGGTTATTCCGGAATGGTGTACATAAGAAATTAGAGTCGTCGGCCCCTCGATGTCATCCTTCTCCTGTCATCCTTGAATAGCTGAATGGGCGACGTCAGTGTTGATCTCAAGACCTGAGGATTGTAAGGGAGGCTCAGGTGGCACTGTTAGACAAAACTTTATTGAACTGTTGAACGACTATAATGTCGAGCTCAACAAATGTTCGTGAAATGGCATCGTCCGATGGCATTTTCGCGTGGAGCTTATGTTGAGCTCAACAGCTATTCAAGCGAAAACCTCCCCCTAGTCTCCCCCCCCCCCTCCCATGGCCAGGGCCGTATCTACGTTGGAAAGGGGTTTACCCCCCCCCCCCCCCGGAATATAAAAATACAATAGTTTTCTTATAGGATTCATACTCTGATCTGTGTTTTGTCCTAGTTTTGGTATGGATTAGGCGGGTAGATTCCCCCCCCTCCCCGAAATAAATTCCTGGATCCCTGTGCACTAAGGCGCCCTCCTCAAATGCGAAAAATTTATTACAGCCGGGTTGCAGATCACTTCGGGTTCTTCCTCTGTTTGCAGAGCAGTAGGATACATTCCCAAGGACCGTGTCCTATCTTATGTAGCGTTGACACGGACAAGAAATCCTGTCGAGTAGAAAGGAATTCCGGTCGGTTTGAAAGAATTCCGTTCGTAAAGACGACTAGAAGAAAAGTCTAGCGGGACGAGAATTCATTTCATGATTAAAGGAATTCCGGTATACTTGAAACGAATCTCGTTGGCGGCGCTGGTGAAAAGACTAAAAAATTTATATCTAGCTTTTGACAGCAGCAGTCATCCGTACTGATGTCAAATATGCCATCAAAACATTTTTTTTGTTGGTTGGTGAATTTAGTTTTGTCAAATTTTCTCGTTTGAAGAATTATTTTTTTTCCCTCTGCGTGTGAACATAATCTTGTCACCAAGACTGTATTCTGTTCAAGTTTTCCTGTACTTGTAAAGGCTGCATTAGGCTTAGCCTCATTAGCTCTAGTCAGTCATAAGGAAGAGCACATAGTCCATACACTGGTAGGCCTCAACTATTTAATAAATATAATCAGACTTGCTGTTCTTAAAGTTTAACTGAAAAGCAAACTTATTTTTGTATCATTTAGTTGAATACACTGAGTTATTTGGTTCCTGCTAAGATATTTTTATTTTCCACTATCTGCTCTCATAGTGAGGTTCAGGATATCCGCGGCTGTCCCCCCAGCGCAAATTCTACTATGACGCGGAATACTTGAATCTGAAGACAAACGCGGCTTTTTAGTGGGTAGTGATATGGTTGGTGAACACTGCTTGGTGTCTGAACAAGACAAACTCATAAATATTTTTCGTCAAGCATGCGACACAGGTAGTACCACAAATCTGACAGGGAAATCCCACTATTTAAAAATTGATTATTCGTAAAAAGCGGTTCAACGAAGTAACGCATTTTCAATCGGGTCTTCAATCCTCTTTAAGTGAATAAGTGAGAGGTAACAAGGCTGTCCCATCTCTGCCATTTTCAGTTAAACTTTAAAGCACACCTCGCAGTATTTACTTTTTATTTTCCAGTATTCACAACTATCTGATTACTGTATGATTAGTCTCTGCTTTTAGCAAATTATCCACGGTTTTATCTCTTTCAAGCTTTCTCCCAGGCCGGTTGACTTCTAGTAGAGACTCGTCAAAGTTCAGATAACCGGTTTTACGCATTAATTGCATGATATGCGACCACTCGTCAGGAGGACAGTGCGCATGGAAAATAGTGAATGTTGGCAAGTGCAAAGATTAGTGAGATATCGTTAGCAGGCTTAGAATGTCACTAATGTTAATCCTTTTGTCAGGGGCAGTTCGAGGGGCTTGGGCATGGGGGGGGGAGGACTTCAAAATATACGAATGGCTAAAAACACAGCACCAACAGGCTCAAGAAATATTAACGTTATAAGTTGTAAAACGTTTAGGAAAATGCCATTGTAGTAATAAATAATAAACAAATAAGTAACAGGAATTAGACGATGCCGTTCATATCAAATTTCGCTAGAGAGAAGACAAGCTTGGGACCAGCTTCTGAAATGTCTACTCAAGACAAACTAAAGTGAGTGCCGCTGGCGAAATTTGTTCAAAATTCAACTATTCCTTTAGAACTCCTACCTTTTAATGAAGCTTAGACTCCAAGTCTCAATCTTAAAACCCCACATAAATGATGCACACTTCAACTAAATAGAAATAGCGTAGGACTATGAAAGAGCCGCATGCAAAATTTGTTAAATTGGCCTTTAGTCGGCAATATTCGACTACTTCCCACACAAACTCTTGCTTTTAACGTGGCTCAGATCCCAAGAAGCAGCTTTTTACCATATGTACCTAAGCCAAATTTAAACTCAGCGCCGCAGGCGATTTTTTTGTAATCCCACCTTTTTCTGGCATTTCTAGTGGCTGAAATCTAAGGGATCGACTAAAAGCAGGAAAGGAAAGGCAAGAGAAAAGTAGGAAAGAATACTAAAAATAGGAAGGGCAAACGAAAACGAGGAAAGAATTACCAGGAATCGAGGATTCGAAAAACTGGCAAGCCTTTCCTTTGTTTAATATCCCGTGAGGGGTCGGAAACTTACATTTGTAAAAGTTCACATTTTCCTCCTTTTAGTATTCGAAAAAAAAACTGGCACGCTGTGCCGTGCTTTTCCTTAGTTTAGTTTCTCATGAGGGGTCGGCAACTTACATTTGTAAAAGTTCACCTTTTCCTCCTTTTAGTACCTTGTCGGTAGGCGATCATGAGTCCAGCGAGGGGTTGGCAACTAAGATATTTCAAGCCCACCATTTCTTGCCTGGTTTTAGTAGCTTGTCACGGAGAGTACCAAAACGAGGAAAGAAATTAGGAATTCTAAAAAACTGGCAAGCCTTTCCTCTGTTTAGTATGCCGTGAGGGGTTTAGTTCGCCTTTTAGTATTAGAAAAAACTGGCAAGCTGTGCCGTGCTTTTCCTCTGTTTAGTATCTCGTGAGGTGTGGGCAACTTACGCTTGTAAAAGTTCACCGTTTTCCTCCTTTTAGTCCCTCACGGGATACTAGGCAAGGCTTGCCAGTTTTTTCGAATACTAAAAGGAGGAAAAGGTGACTTTAACAAATGGAAGTTGCTGACCCCTCACGGGATGGTAAACAGAGGAAAGGCTTGCCAATTTTTCGAATCCCCGATTCCTGGTTATTCTTTCCTCGTTTTAGTTTGCCCTTCCTGGTTTTAGTATTCTTTCCTGCTTTTCTCTTGCCTTTCCTTTCCTGCTTTTAGTCGATCCCGAAATCTAAGGCCTAACACCTCACCTAATTACGGGCCATTCAACCAGATAGCGAGTAGGCGAATATGAAAGACGGCGCAGGTAAAGTTTTGCGAAATATTTTAAAGGCTGCCTACTATATCACATATCTGTCAGTGCCCCGATAACTCGCAAACGGAGTGGGATATTTTCCCGGAAGTTGGTACGTGGTAGTACTTCCACTTTGAATTTAGACTACACAAAAAAATAGTGCAATCATCAGGCGGTTGTGCCTGTTTCTTTTTAAGATAAGGAGATTTTTGCAGAAAACCAAGTAGGATAATGCTGAAACGTCGCGCCGCAGGCGAAATTTTCGCAAATCAGCCTGTTTTCGCACCACACAGCGAAAATCACGACTTCGTAATGGCATTTATGTCACTCTGGCAAGATCGAGACATACGACTATCATTCGAACAAGCTCAAAGCAGACGATAATTCGTAACGTAATATCTGCCTCATATGGCAAGCTCAAAACTTACGACTCTCTCTAGTAGAAGACTGGAAAATCTCTTGGTAAAACACGACAAGAAACGGGTCATTTTCAGGGAAAATTCGCGGTTGATGTCATTCTGGCAAGTTCCTTACCACTGATTCTGACAAAATGAAAACACGAAACTGTGAATCTGAAAAACTTAAAACATACTACTAAAATCTCTATGGAACGATTCGACCAGAAACAGGTCATTTGAAGGCAAAGTTCCCGATGAACTAACTGCTTTGTCTGCCTTTTATCTGACAAGGTCAATGCTTACGACTGTCTCTAGTCGTAAAGTACGACAAGAAACGGGTCTTTTCAGCAAAATTCGCGGTAGGTGTCATTCTGGCAAGATCAAACATACGACTTACATTCTCGAAAACTCAGAAAACATAATTGTGAATCTGAAAACATACGAATAGAAATTTCTTCGTGGCCATACAACTAAAAAATGTGATTTGTGGGTGAAATTCACGTTTGGTAACTGACTGCATGTCATTCTGACAAGCTCGAAACATAAGATTGAGAGTAGATTCTCTGGAGCATGGGGGGAAACCCCCCTTCGATCAGGCCCCTGGCTTTTGTGGATTGCCTTGGTTTCTTGTTCTTATTGAAGGGGTTGAGATTTGTTTACTGGGTCGCAGATTCTAGTGCAGAGTGGCGATCTTTTTGCGAGGTTTTCGACTAGGCCTGCAGCCTTCAAAGGTATTAGTTAGTTAGTTAGTTAGTTCAAGTTATTTTTATTGACAAGCTTATATATACACAAATAACATAATGCTAACATAGACAAAAAACAAAATGTATTTATTAAAAGAATCCCAAGGGCTCTATGGCCCGTTGGTTGGGAAACATTTATCTTTGCATTAAAACCAAACAATTCACGAGGTGTTCTCGCGAATACAACCGACCTCCACATCACCACGCAACAAAATAATAAAAAAATAGATAAACAAACAAATTCATCGATAGCCAACACTATAACTTCTCATTTTTTTAAACTAATAAAATAAAATAAACACCCATATTCAAACGTTATTGCTTTTTTTCAATAAATTCATTGAACAATGTGCCTCGTCGTCAGAACTAGTTCTGGCTAGGACTGCCTCACTTCAGTTCCTTGTTCCCACCGTCAGGTCCCTGTCCTCATCTGCAGGACTTCCTCTGGGTCAAGACTATCTGCAGTCGATTTGAAGACAATTCTGCTACCTGTTGCGAGTCTCCAACCCTTCAGCATTTCATCCAGACTGTAGTAACCCTTTCCATCGTTGTTAAACAACATTCAGTCTGTCTACTGCGCTTCCACGCCTTTGTTTTTCTAGCCTACCACATTTTTAAGGCCATGCCATTGCCTTATCACCTTTCTAATTCGGCCGCTAGTTAAAACAACATCTACGTCTGTCAGCGTTCAGAAGCGATGTTTATTTTTCAAGTCGTAAGTGCGGTAACCACCGCTTTTTCGTCACTTGCTCATAGAGATACTACTGCATTTTCACAAGAAGAAGACGAAAACCAACCGTCTTTTTGGGATCCCAAAACGTAAGTGGAGGGGTACCTAGGACATCGTAAAAGTTTTCCGTCTGTCCGTCCGTCCGTCCGTCTGTCAGCACGATAACTCTCGAAGGGAATGAGATATTTTAATGAAACTTGATGTGAGGACTCTTCCAGTCAAGGGAAAGATCGAGTTCGTAGATGTGCACGATAGCTGCATATTCAGGGGAGGGGGAGGGGTTTCAAATCAAGGGGTGATGTTTATTTTTTAAAGCTAATGAGATAGTCGATTACGAGGTAAGACGACATACTGAACACGAATATGAAAACCATTTTCTCGCCGGACAAGTAGTTCAGCCGGAATCTGGCTAAAACCGTAGAGTTTGTTAAAAGTAAAAGTTTTATCTGAAGTTGATTAGATATCCGATTAAGGGGTAAAGAGACATGCTGAATCCGAATTTAAAATGATTTTCTCGTCGGACAAGTAGATCGCCCGGAATCCGGCCATAACCAGAAAATCTGTTAAAAGTAAAAGTTTATATGAATTTCATTAGGTGTTCGATTTGCGGGTAAGAAGACAGGCTGAATTCGTGTATGACAATCATTTTATACCTGAGGCGTATTCTCGCCGTTCCCCGAGGACTCATCGGGGAATCGAAGGGAACGGCGAGATTAGAGGGAGTCGGTTCACGTGGAGTCCGCCTAGGAAAACAACAAGAATGCTTCTAAAATGGATTTTGTTCGAAACAAAAATATGCAGTTGACGACATTAGTCTGGATCCACTTTATTTTTGGTTTTGTTTATTCTGATTCTTCTTAATTAATTTTATACTGCACAACACAAGCAAAAATTGATTCCCCTCCGAATCTGAAAGGGATGATGGAGATGATGATGGAGATGATGATGGAGATGATAATCAGAGCATTCCCTGTCCGTAGGGACTCACGATAATACGGGGAGAAACAAAAACGCGGGGACTCCTCAAGTGGAGTCCTCGGGGAACGGCGAGAATACGCCTCTGGACACATAGTTCGCCACGAATCCTGCTGAAATCGGAAAATTTGTTAAAAGTTGAAGTTTTATCTGAAGTTGATTAGAGGGTCGACAAGGGGTATGGAGATATGCTGAATATGTTTTTGAACTTCAATTTTTTGCAAGACAAGTAGTTCGCCCGGAATCTGGCTGAAACCGGGAATTTGGCAGAAATAAGGCAGGAACTTTCGTCAAAGTAGACATGACGCAGGCTATATGGGTAGACTCACCTGCTGAATCCATATTTGAACTTCGTCTTCTCAGATGATTGCCACTGGACCTCTACAAGACCCGACCGTCTGTAAATATTAAATTTTTGGGTTCCCATCGAAACCTTTGGTCTTGTTGTTCTGGATCTCCGATTCATCTTGTGAGAAAATGCGGAACTAAGATTTATTTGACAAATTTGGTGTCGGCGAAAGACGTGAAGTGAGGACAGCATGTAGCTTAGTAAGAAAACAGCATGTACCTTACAGCTTGCAAGCAGAAAGTCTTTTGCTGGATAGTTTCCTTTCCGTCTGTCACTTATCTTTCTGCTGACAAGGTCTATGGAGATTGACAGGTCTGACGTCAACTCGCCTGGATCTGGAAATCAGTGCTTCCACTTTCTAGGGAGATTACCCTTTTCTAAGGTAAAACGGACTTTTTCAGGGATACTGATTTTCATGCTAGGGATTCAGGGTAATCTAGGGGAAAACAACAGTTTTCAGGGTATATTACTTTTATTTTAGAAATGGGCGACTATACTGTGGAAAGTGTTCGCTTTCTTATATTTTTAATCGACTCAAACGTGAATTTTGAATCTGATTCGTGGCAACGGCTCTCACAATTTTTCCGACAGGCGGTAAATTCAAAACTAAGAAAACGCTGACTTTCCCGTATGAGAAGGTTAGAAAGTCGCGTTTCAGAAATTGTTTCCTATTAGACATGAACCGTGATTCGGTATCCCAGAACTCTCAGAGTGCTTCTCTACAGTTCACCAGTATCAATGATTGCAGAAGAACAATTATTACTCCTAGTCTATCCTAGCATAGCTCACAGTAGCCTAACACATAATGGGCAGGTAATCCCGATGAAAAATTTACCTCAGAATAGTACTATGAAGTAGTACGAAAAAGTAGCATGCAGTACTAACGATGCTACTACATGCTTCTACTTAGAGCCTACCGTGTTCTACTTAAAGCCTACCGCTACTATTAGAAAGACTAGATGCTACTATGGCAAGACAGGATGCTACTGGATACTACTACATAAGATTGAACCAGTCTGAGGCACATTAAATGGTAGTATTATTTGCTATTACATAGTATTACATGCAACGTTTTCGTATTACTACCATACTACTACGCAGGCTACAAATTTTTCATTGGGATAGGAGGGGTATCCAACCTTGAACTATATAACCATAAGTGTCTCCTAAACATGTTAAAATGAAAATTCTGTGCAGTTCTAAGTACGATTATTTCGTGGGAAATATATGGCACAGCAGCATCTTTCCTATTATAGGGGGAAATAAACACAGAAAACTGAGTTTTAGGCGGGGAAATTTTGTGACTTAGGGAAAATGGAAATAAAAAAGTGGAAAGACTATCTGGAATAGTCGTATAGTCGCCAGTCGTATCGTTTGCCGACTGGGAAGCTGATCGATCGTAAAAAACAAGACCAAAGGTTTCGATGGGATCCCAAAAATCTAATACTTGATCCAGACAATTGCGAACTAACTAGGAACTAACTAACGAACTAACTAAAAAAAAGAAAGTTCAGAAGCGAATTCAGCGTATCTCCCTATCCGTATAAAGAGCTTCTAATCAACTTCAAGTAAAACTTCTTATACAAAAAAAATCCGTTTTCAACCGGATTCTGAACTAACTATACGTCCCGGTAAAAATAGATTGTCATATACAGATTCAGCGTGTCTTCTTACCCCTAAATCTGTCAGCTAATCAACTTCAGACAAAACTTTTGATTTTAAGAAATTTTCCGGTTTCTGCCTGATTTCGGCGAACAAGTTGTCCGGTAGAAAATACTTTTCAAATAAGTGTTCGGCATGTCGTCTTACCCCTAAATCGAAAATCTAATCAACTTCATATAAAACTTTTACTTTCAACAAACTTTCCGGTTTTGGCCGAATTCCAGGCGAACTTCTTGCCCTGCGAGGAAAATGGTTTCCCCATCGTGTTCAGCATGTCTTTCTACCCCTAAATTGAACATCTAATCAACTCCAAATAAATTTTACTAGCAACAAACTTTTCGGTTTTGCCGGATTCCTGGCGAACTACTTGTCCGGCGAGAAAATGGTTTTCACCATCGTGTTCAGCATATCTTCTTACCCCATAATCGACTATCACATCATCTATTTAAAAATATTTCATTTGCCCCGTAATTTAAACCCCCACCCCTAAATGTCTACAGAGCCCATCTACGAACTCGACATTACTCTTGAGTCTTGACCCAAAGAGTCCTCACACCAAGTTTTATCAAGATCATTCCTTTCGAGAGTTATAGCGCGCACAGACGGACAGACGGACAACTCTTGCGATTTCATAGGTATCCCTCCACTTACGTTTTGGGTTCCAAAAACTGATCGGCTAAGGGCAGGCACTCTAAAAATTTGCGTGGTAATGCTTTAGTGTTGGATAAGACAGTTTAATTGCGGAAACGGTTTAGGAAATATTGTGGACTTTACAGGTAAACGGCAGTTGCAAAACAGTGGAAGGCAGTGATAAATTTCTAGCAACTCCTTGTCTGTTACAGTTTCTGATTTCAACCACTCCAACTATAAAGCTCTGCGTTGTAAGTTGTATACAACAGCAAGTCTTGTCAGGTTACAACTACACCGTAATGAAAGCTGATTATGTGTAGGATCATGGGATACAAGTCGACAGTTCCAAACAGTACGACACGGGTGTATTTAGTTCTACGAAATATTTGTATTACCACGGAATATCACTCATACTGTTATAACTCCGAAAATCATAGTGCTATGAAGTAGGAATGAATCGTGTGTGCAGCGACTTTTATTAAGAGTAAGGAACATTTCCAGAGGCGTCACTGGACAAAAAAAAAAAAAATTCGGGGGGGGATAAGGTGTTTACCGACTGGTTTGTCATTTTAAAGACTGGTTTTGCTGATAGAAACGACTATTATTGAGAAAAAAACGACTGATTTTTAAGAAAAAATGACTATTCTCAAGAAAATGTCGAACAAGACCAATGGTTTCGATGGGATCCCAAAAATTCAATATTTGATCCAGACAATTGGGTCTTGTGTTAGCCAAATCCAGTCTTCGCCAGACATTTTGAACATTTTTACTATTCAAATTCAGAAACAGATTAAGGCCAAATAGCTAATCATCTGAGAAAACCAAGTCCAGATATGGATTCAGCATGTGTGTTTACCCCTATAAGTCAAATCTGTTTTGAAGAAAACTTCCTGTCACTTCTGCCCATTTCCCGGTTTCGGCCTAATTCAGGAACTACTTGTCCGGCGAAAAAAGAAAGCTCAAAAACGAAGTCAGCGTATCTTCTTTCCCCAATAATCAACTTCAAATACAAATTTAACTTATAACAAATTTTCCGGCGTCCGGGTAAAAAATGATTGTCATACATGGATTCAGCATCTCTTCTTACCCTTAAGTCAGACATTTAATCAACTACAAATAAAACTTTAACTTTTAACAATTTTCCGGTTTTGGCCAGATTCCGGACGAACTACTTGTCCGGGTAGAAAATTGTTTTCACCTAAGTGTTCAGCATGTCTTCTTACCCCTAAATCGAACATCTAATCAACTCAAAATAAATTTTACTAGTAACAAACTTTCCGGTTTTTGCCGGATTCCGGGCGAACTACTTGTCAGATAACAAAATGGTTTTCACCATCGTGTTCAGAATTTCTTCTTACTAGGGGTAAGAAGAAATTCTGAACATGGCCGGATTCCGGGCGAACTACTTGTCAGATAACAAAATGATTTTCACCATCGTGTTCTCGTGTCTTCTTACCCTATAATCGACTATCAAATAATCTATTTAAAAATATTTCACTTGCCCCTTAATATAAACCCCCTCCCCCACTCCTGAATGTAGGGCTACAGAGCCCGTCTACGAACTCGACCTTACTCTTTTGCGATGTCATAGGTATCCCTCCACTTACATTTTGGGATCCCAAAAAGTGACATCTTGCAGAATTGGAAGTCCTTAATTACCTTACCTTAGTTACATCTAATCAACCGTCCGTGGCCGAGTGGTTAGCGCGCCGGACTAGCAAGAGAAGGGTCGCTTGTTCGAGTCTCGGTAGTGCCTACTGTTCGGTTTGGGACGGGGGTTAGTGGGTACCTGGAGCAATCCAGGGAAGGTGACAGGAAGGGTGTGTGAAAGCACAGGATGGCTGGCCCTCAACCCCCCATTGCACTTCCTGGCTGAGGGCCGAGAGTCGGAGATGAGCACCGCCAGGTTGACCTGTCAAGGCTAGTGCTGATACCTTTACCTTTTACCTTTTTACCTTAGTTACCTTAATTAATTAATTTCCACTTGAAGCAGAGCAAAATAACACTAGGGAGTAGCGCCAAGACCTATACTTTCCATGCTTCGCAAAAGGACAATACTCATAGCGCCGCCAAATAGCTTACGGCATTTAATGCGAGACAAACTTGCGGCTTTGGAAATTTTACTAAAGTTAAGGTGAGTCTGCCTACATAGAGGTAATAGGAGAGGTTGTGTCTCTTTTTTTTGCTGTATTCAGAATATGAAGTTTTTGGAGCTAATGCTAGTGCACGACTGATTGAATTTCACTTGGGACGCTAGTGGTGCTAGTGTCGCTGCTATTCGAGTGTGTGTCACTTTCTTCAAGTCTTGGCGCTACTATCTAGTCTTATTTTTCTCTGACTTGAAGTCCAATGGATCTGTGTCTGGGTTGTAGATTTTACATTGGGGAAGTTTATTTTTATTATCGTGAAAGTTCTCTCCTATAGAAGACCATTTGTGATCAGTTGTCCTTGGTGTCGAGAAAAGCTTCCCCAGAACTCGGGTTTCTGTACTCAAAGGATAGAAAAGAGAAGTGATTTTTTTTTCTTTTATGTTGTACTGTCTTAAAAGATCGACTTGGACACAGCTGTCAATTATATGCCGTTTATTTCTGTGTGCATTAAGTGACAAGCTGTTAGAGCAATGGCTAGAGCGTCGGTTATTTGTGTGCCAGAACAAAATAACACTAGAGTGTAGCGCCAAGACTTAAAAAAAGTGACACACATTCGAATAGCAGCGACACTAGCACCACTAGTGATACTGAACGTCCTTACTGAAACTCAATCGGTCGTACACAGTTGCTGGCTGAAATAACTTCCTATTCTGAACCCAGGACAAAAAATACATTCTCCCCTGTTTCCTCGATGCATACAGACCGCATCTTAGCTTTACCGGGAATTTCTAAACTGACAAGCATAGTGGGCGGCACTATGAGTATGGCCCGTTTGCGAAGCATGGAAAGTATAGGTCTTGGCGCTACTCCTTAGTCAGATCAAAATAACAGTAGAGAGTAGCGCCAAGGCTTGAAGAAAGTGACAAACACTCGAATAGCAGCGACACTAACGATAGAGAACGTCCCATGGAAAGTATAGGTCTTGGCGATCAGTCGTGCACCAGCGTTAGCTCCAATAACTTCAAATTCTGAGCAAAAAACTACCGAACGATTTTGGTAAAATATTGGGCCTCCGGCCCCAAATAACGTCTCAAAACGGTGGGGGGTGCTGCACCCCCCCCCCCCTTGCGACGCCCCTTGCCAGGACGGGGAGCTAATAAAGTGCGCCACAATCCGTCGCAAGGGCCTATGATTTGTTGATCATCTCCGGCTACTTCTGTTAAAGAGAGAGCCAGGAATTGTGAACGCCCCATCATCCGTTAGAAAGGAGACAGGTTTGTCAGTCGTTGTCGGATATAAATGCAATTTATGTTATACTACTTACAATAATTATAAATCAACAAATATTGTTTTCGATATCGATATTTACGTTTTGATATTCGATATCGATATTTGGTCCGATAAATCGATATATCGTCATCGATATCGAATACCCCCCAAGACTAGCCGGCCACTTTCGAGGGTATGCTCCTATGCAGCGTTGCCATATAAACACTATTTAGAGAGTGACTTTTGGCCTAAAACAGTGAATTGGGAGTGAAATTTTTTTTCATGAAATGTGGGCTTTTGGTCGGAATCTTCTCTGTAAAAACGACACATCTTAACTTAAGTTTCATGAACAAAAATTGAAATTGTCACTTCTGGTCGGAATCCCTGCTGCAAAAATGACACATTTGGTCATTTTTTGAAATAGAGTGATTTTTATGTCCTACGTAGAACAAGAGCTAAAAAAAAAAAATAGAGTGACAACTCACACTATCGTGCGACATGTTGCAAGTTGCAACCCTGCTCCTATGCTCCAGAATTGCAATTTCCTTGGATCCCAGGTGGGGCTCGTTTCTGTTTTATATTCTATATTCGTGTGGCACTTATCACGCTCGTTCCACTCATGTGTGGGATGATGTCGGCTCTACCAAAGCAGTCGACTTTTTCTTAGTGGATACCAATTAAACTTTCAGATATCCTTGGTACTTGTAATAAAGCAAACAATAAAGATAGGTAAATTTCTGAAAAGGGCATTAGGCAATTAAAATTCGATTAAAACGTGTATTGTGATCAAGATCTATCAAGCGAAGGTTTACATTTATTTTATCCTTGTTTTATCTTTGTGTATGAATAATAATGGTATGACCATTTGGCTAAAATGCTTCCAGTTGAAACCGCTCTCACAAACTGCTGAAGTTGTATTATTTACCTTTGTTTTTTATTGTTTTGCATGGACTCGAGACTGAATTATAAGAATAGATATTTTTTTATCGATGGAAAACACAGTTATTCCTAAGGAGCGTCTAATCGGGAATAAGAGATCGTGTCGAATCATATCAGTAGGATACCCCAGGGATACCCCTGATTATCCCGTACGATGATGTACAAAACAACTTGTCTCTAATGATGGACGTTTTAGAATGTAGCCTATTACGTCTGTGAAACGTCCATGTCACAAGGGTATGTTCCCCTATTCTTCGATTGGAGTGAAAGCTCTGCGAGAAGGCGCGTGTGAGGTTAGACTAATTGTATCTTAGAAATTTCTTATATTCCAGTTGATGAATCGACGGGAGTTTGAGAAGAGGAAACAGATGTGACATTGGTGCGACTCAGCAGTTTGTGAGAGTGGTTCCAAGAGGAAACATGAAATCTCCGGAACGGTGAGTAACTTGCAGGGTTTTTTTCCGCTTGGGTAGGATATTTTATTTGTTAACTAAATAGGACCACTACACTTTCCAGCACAAGAGAAGTCCGCTACAATTGACTGGAAACTAGAGTAACTTGTAAATAATATCTAAAACTTCGTAACTCACAGTTCTCTAAACAACACACAACCGAAATCTAGGCTATTAACTAATTTTCGAGCAATAGCTAATCCCCCCCCCCCCCAAAGAAAAAAATCGTTGAACAGATAAAATTATTAGTTATTGGACCGTATACTATTTTACCGTTTACTATTTATTTATCGAGGCTTATTATATTATATTTTTAAATACAGTATTAAATACTGTACAATACAACAAATTTTGTTGTATTGTTACATTTTTGTATTGGATTGTCGTCCTGGCTGCGTTATATGTTGTTCGTCCCATATTCCGGGCGAAAATCCGGGCTCACTGATAGTTGGAAGTTTTCGGGTCGGGAATGAAGCTCTTGAGATCTGTTCGTCGGGAGTTCATTTGGAGTCGGCCTTCAGTTTTGGTCTTTTATTTAGTGTCACACCTACTTTGGAAGTTTTCCTTTTATTCTTGTTTCCATTCCAAATGGCCATTCGGAGATTGATCTTGTTTTGTCGGCGTATGCTTTCATTGGTATTCGCAGAGAAAGGCAGTTTCCTGCAATTATTCAGGAGTTCCGGAAATTCGATGGGAGTTGCGTCCTGTCGTAGGAAATGTTTGCCGGCTTACGCGCTCACCAGTTAGTGGGAGGTTTGTAGGTCTTATATGAAGCTGCCGAGATATCTGCTCGAAGGACGACATTATCGGTTGTAACCCTTCGTATTTTGGCTTTCAATGTATTTGCACATCTAGTTGGGAAGTTTTTTGTTTTTGTAAGTATACCTCTGTCGTCGTGTTATTAGTACATTTTGAAGATATATAGGCTGCTCCTTTCGATCAGGCTGACTGGGTATCATATAAAAACATATTTGATAGTGCAAAACGGATACGTCAGCTGAATTTTATTTGAGCTATATTTTGGCCCTTCTTGGCAAGGGTTCTCTTCAGGCTCAAAGCCGCTCAAGTTGGAAAAACGAGCTTGTGGGAAACGCAAACTAAAAATTCTAGCTTAAAATTAAATATTTGATTTCGTGAAATCCTTTGTGAGAGTTGCTTGGAGTTAGAAAGGTTGCTGTAATTTCGTTTTGGACACGGCTGCTGTTTTTGCTGCTCGACTCGTTGATCGAGTAGAGATTTTTCTGCATTTGGGTAGACTTTCCTTTTGTTGTAGAAAAGAACTTGGGGTCTGAATATATAAACACGAATCAGAACGGAAAAGTCAGCTATGATATTCTTCTAAGATATGTCGGCCCTCTTAGCAAGGCTCCTCTTAAAGCATAGCAGGAAGAAACGAAATTGCTACAGCCTGAAGAGAACCCTTGCCAAGAAGAGCCGAAATATTCTACTGACTTTTAGTTTTGGTTCATTTTTGAAGTTCAATAGTTGCGTTTTCGCAGATACCATGGAATCTGATACCGCGGTCTAAAGTCGTTTTTGCAGTTATCTTGGTATCGATATCACGGTCAAAAGGCGTTTTTGCAGTTATCGTGGTATCTGGCCAGTTAGCGTGGTATCTGATATTTAAATACTACGGTCCGACCGTGGTAACTGGTCGTGGTATCTGAAAAGTCATCTCACTTTCATCAAATTTTGTCGGATTGGTGAGAAAAAAGTTTACCACTTAGTGATGTGAGTAAATATCTGTTTTTCTTTTGGGATGACTTCGAAAATCGCAATTTCGGCAATTGTCGTTTTTGCAGAGCAATCGTATATCAGATACCACGGTAACTGCAAAAACGACCAATTGCAGATACAGTTACCGTGGTAATAGACACCATGGTATCTGCCAAAACGCAACTAACCAGGGATATTGGTTCGCACAAACTGCGTATACTGTGTTGCGTTTGGAATTTGTAATTGACAGGAATTATTATTGCAAAACGTACACACGCAGCGGTTCAGCGAGCAATCGCAGTGTCTGGGAGCCTATCCATTATTATGTATTATCATAAGTATATGTTTGGTTCCTTCAAAATTGAAGGATGAGTATATAAATTTTAAACAACAACACATCAGTCAGATTCACACACAATTACATCAATATAGAACAGGTGACTAAGTATACAGACACAGTAGCCCACTTAATCTACAGCCAAATACACATAAAATAAACATATCATGGCCCTTTTGGGAAGTAAGGAAAAAGGATGTGATGCGTTCTTTTTATTAAAGGACTCGTCGATGATATTACACTTCATATGTGTATCATAAACCTCCTCTAATATCATTACACTTATTACCACGCCTGCCACGTTTGTTCTCTTTACGTGATATATCAGGTTCCCGATCATTGTTTTCGTTAGAAAGCTGGTTATGCAAATTTTGCCATGTTTGTCATCCTAGGCAAGGGGCATGGAAAAAGGCCTTAACAACAGCTGAAGCATTTGTAATTTGCAGTAAGCATACACTGTAAAAAGTTTCTCCGAGTCAGGATTAAAGTTAACTGCAGTATTTGCTACTGGGATTAATCTTATCTCTATCGGGATAAGATTAATCCGAATTAGAGATAATCTTATCTCAGTAGAGACAAGGTTATTCCCAGTAGTGAATATTGCAAGTTTTTTTTTGTTACAGGGTAGCTAAGTTTTAAAGTAGTCAACTATCTCAGAACACCCTAGTAGAAACACGAAATATTTCGAGGTGTCCTTTAAAGCCTTTGTATTTTACTATTCATAAAACGAGCGTATAAACGATGTTTCCCTTTTTTCTTTTTCAAAATGTGGAACTCCTCCTTCATTGCGAACGGAAGCAAAGTTGCCACTGGATTTTACAACACGTTTTGCAAAAATGTTATTTGATGATTTTACGAGTGCTCGTGAAGTCGTAAGCTCGAGTCGACGTGCCGAGTCGTGGATGCGAAAATTGTTTCGGTCTTTCAGCCAGTTATTAAGTTGAGAAAGAGAAAATCTCACTTTGTGGAATATGAAGGACTAACAGTGACATATACGATAAACTGGCTAGACCGGACTGTAGGCTACTATGTTAGTCAGCGATATTTCGTAGCTGAACGTTATAACTGACTTTCCGTTTTTAGCCATTTGTTACGTTTTTGCTGATACCATGGTATCTGTTACCACGGTAACTGGATCTGCAATTAGTCGTTTTTGCAGTTATCGTGGTATCTGATATACGGTGCTCAGCAAAAAGCGACTATTGCCGTAATTGCACTTTTCAGTGTCATCCCAAAGGAAAAACAGATATCTAGTTACATCTCTAAGTGTAAACTTCTTTCTCACCAATCTGACAAAATTTGATGAAAATGAGATGACTTCTCAGACACCACGACCAGTTACCACGGTCGGACCGTAGTATCTGAATATCTGATACCACGATAACTGGCCAGATACCACGATAACTGCAAAAACGCCTTTTGACCTTGGTAGCAGATACCACGATAACTGTAAAAACGACTTTAGACCGTCGTAACAGATACCATGGTATCAGCAAAAATGCAACTATTGTTTCATATATGTTTCCCAGTCAGCAAGGGCGTATTTAACCAACAGGGACATTTACAAGGCTAACGTTCTTACTCGCTCGTTACGAAGAAAACAAAAATTGTAATGCCGAATCTCTGATCTATTTCTGCCGTTCAGGTTGCCGATAACATGGAAAATCACAATAAGAGCACGAGAAAAAAAAAATTGCGACTCGGCCTGCTGGTCATTAATGATTTTTTTTATTTTAGTTTACATCTTAAAATTTGTACTGCTAAAGTGTTTTTTGCTTTTACCGGCCATCAGGTAGCCACAATGCGAGAAGCAACAAAATCCAGTGTATTAAACTAGTGCGACCTGTAATATCCCGCTTCATCCTCAAAAAGCTCTTTTTTTCTTTTTAATACAGCTTTTATTCAAAACACACTTTACGTATAAACGTGCGTACAGACAACATTCATTTACTATTCGAAATCTCTTCAGGTCGTTTCTGACACACCGCTTACTTCTAATTTTCGTAGCGGAAATGGATGGTGGAGCTACGGAAGCTGGACTGATATTTACAGTATTGCCTGTCTTTCGAACCCCCGCTTGGTGGACGTAGTCACCTTCAGGTTCTTGTTGGCTGTCTAACAATGTTGGTTGTGAGTGGGTAACCCTTGACGAAAAGTCGTAGTATGCCTAGAAGATGTGAATGAAAAGTAATTAGAGCAGGCGAAAATCTTTTTGACATCCAGATGAAGAATGATGATCAGATGATTGAGGAAAGGACAGCCGTAATGCACTGCATAACAGCAGATCTGCCGAAGAACAGTAGCGACACAACGACGGTCATAGAAAATGGATAGTTAAGACTTTCTGAACGACTTCGAAAAACGTTTGGAGGACGATAGAAAATAAAGTGAAGGAGCCCACTTATAATGTACTTCTTCTTCCTTTATAACTTCAAATTTTGAACCATGTTTTTGCAATGTTAACTTCCTTGATTTTTGAACTTATGGATACAATTCGTTTATTTTGTTTTGTTCCGCCTTAAATTACTTAGCATAAAGAAACAGATCAAAAGGGATACTATACGTTATTATACTTATACCAGTTCACCTCGTAATAAGATAAACATCTCACAACCTCCATAGGAATTACAATCTAACAAATAAACAATATGAAAAGATCTGATAAGTGAACATTTTTTCGAACAGCTACGTAATCAGGTACGTAATGTATATCATCCTACATCCGACAGGTAGTTATTTTACGATATACGCCTCTCTAGGGCTGGATTACTTATGGGACAAACGCCTCCCTACCGGTTCGTAAAATTTATAACAGTTAACTTTCCCCCATCGTAGCTGATATTGGAATAACAACCTCGACGACCATAAAAAAATATCAACAATGCCCCGATCGGTAGATATTTTTCACAACCTACCTTGCCTTCGGCTCAATTCAGTTTCAATTTAGTTTATTCATTAAAAATCTTGAAACGGCGGTAAGCCGACTAGTTGATTTTACGTCAACAATACATACAGTAAAGTTATAATATTTGAAACTGAATACTATTGACAGAGCTAAACCATACATCACAATATATCCCATAACTGGCCATTTGTCTGTCAGGTCACGTAACTTGTCAATAAAATCACAATGTTTAATATCACTTAATCTTAGTGTCAAAATTCATAATATTTACAATTAACAACAATTACGCTAAAATAACCGAACTATAAATGACCTTAAAATCTACGGCCGTCTCGATGTTATTCTCCGATACCAACCTCGATGCCGGAATTTAACCTTTATTAATAAGGCGTACTGAGATTCTGGTAAACTCTTATATTTTCTTTTTTCATTGGGATTCGTTCTTGAAGAACACGTTTTACGTAGATACTCTTGATGACTATCTCTACCTGCCCATGCAAAATCTCCGGCCTCTCCGGGCACCTAGCGGAAGAAAGACAGAAGTGGTGTCACATTTGCTCCCAAAGATCGCCGTGATTGGTTGACGAAGGATTTGAATCGTTGAGTTTGAGTCGTTACGGAGACGCTTACTCCTTCTTCCTGAGGATCGGTGGCACGATTTGGAGTTTGTCATATAGAGTATTGCCGATGCACCCTACTTTCACAACCGCTCGATCTGTTCTTAATGCCCGAGAGCCGAATTTCGTATGAGAAACTCGAACCCCCTAACGACACCTCACTGATTTATACGCTTGCCTTGCTTCGACATTTTGTGTGCGTATCATACTCCCGACGATTGTTTGCAAGAAGGTCACTCGTCAGAAAAAAAAGGTTATCCAGACTTTCCTTGCTTTCAGAAGTCATGGGCCTGAAGAAAGGCTTCAAACCGCCGAAGCCGTTGGCAGTTGTCAAAAGCAGAGCCTGGTTTTAAAGTAGTCACCGATTTTATAATTGTGGGACATCAAGAGTAAACAGCGTGATGTGTCCTTTAATGCTTCCAAAGGGTCTTCCAAATCAAAAATCATATTTTTTTTTTATTTTGAAAAATATTTATTGAATCTAGATGAACCACGTCTGGTAAAAATTGTGGATCACATATCCTATCAACTATCTTTATATTTTCAATTTGGATTCGAGTTTGTCCAAGTAGCATGTGATATGAAATAAATCCACGTTTTTATTATAGTGCGTGTAAATGTCAGATAATCGATTGATTAAAAAAGCAATACTCCTGTCCTCAAACTATCTGTAAATGAGCAAGAATCATCCTTCTGTACTGACTTTGATCTATGAGTTTATTTGCTGAGCCTTAATACTCTTAACAGATCCAACTGAATCAATACAAGTGGGGTGTCTGCAGTCATGCAAATTAATCATTAAGACCGATCAGCTTACTTCAAAAACAGACACATTTCATCGGTGTTTCCAAGCCTTGTATGGTTTCGGATATTCTGCGTTCTATCAGGAGTAGAAGCCTTTAATTGGGTGATCATTTTCATGTCGTTTCTCTGATCGAGCCTCATTTTTGCATGTGTAGTTTGGTTGGAATCTGAGTTGTGTGCTTACTAAACCTGAGCAGCCACAAAAAAGTTGAGATTCGATTTGTTCGATCAATTTGATTGGCCTGCATTCATCCCGTGTTTGTTATGTTGTCTTTTCAGTAACAACCGACCACACCCTTGGATCTGTTTGTTCATGATTGTGAGTGTAGATAGGTATGGGTATACTTCGTATACTTCTTTTGACACTTCAGTGACTTTTAATTTTAAACCACCTAGGTTTTGCTTTTCGCGTTTAAATTCTTCAAATGGAAATAATGCGTTAAGAACTTAATGTAGTCTAAGAGTCAAGTGTCACAAATAATGAAATAAAACTTAAAATTTTCAGTGGTGCTTACTTTCTGAATGTCCTTTTTCTTCTGCTGGGAATGTCCTTTTTCTTCTGCTGGGATACTTTGGACGATCGTGAAAGCGGTGCAAAACTGTTGCAGTTCTTTTGGCCCCGTATCCCCGTAAAAGAGCCAAATATTAAACAAAAATCATCTGAGAACGGACGCTTTAATTTAACTTTATTTTACTTAAACTAAGCTGTTTTCCCTCAGTAGGATATTGTTAATAAATATTTGCTACATTTGAACTTCCTCATATTCTTTCGTAGCGACGCAAGTGTCGGAACTAACATTACCACTACTATATTTTTAAGTGGAAAGAAGTGGAATTATTTTCCTTATTACGACTGAACTGTCGTCCGAGATACTATAGAGATGGCTGCAGGGCATGTCGCAAATAAACATAAATGCGTGTTATTTTACAACACCAGACTGATTGAACATTTATTCTCTAAAGTGTATAGCCCCTCGGTTGTGCCAGAGATAAATCTTTGGGTGTGCCTACTGCGAAGAATCGTGCTACGGGCTAGGCATAGAGGATTTTCGGGTGGATGCCTCAACGATAGGTTGGGCGACCCACGCTTTTATGTGATAAAATTCTCATGGTTTATCTTGATCTGAGGCTAATGGTCCACTTGCAGCCGTTATTCAGGATTAGCTGACGGAAGTCATTTTTAAACACACATTCAAAAGCTTTAGGAAGTAGAAAACTTTCTGTTTGCTATTTATGAGTTCACCACCAGAGATTGGAGTTTCTGAATTCTTTGTGTCGATTTTCCCATTCATGGTGGCTATCGAGGTTTGGTTGGTGAGTTCCGGTTTCGATTCATGGTGTGTGTTTCGCTTAATTCAGTCTCGATTTATGGTTCCAAAAAGTTTGCAACATAGTTTCGCATGGATTCTTGCAATTATTTTCGATCAACTCGTCAGAGGTAATTCTTTATTCTCAGTAGCCGCGAAAAGATAGACCTCTTACGGTGTCGAACCCTTGACTTTCGAGATTGACGAGCGACAAACGAGCAAGTCAGGATCACTGTTCTGATGTTTTTCTTCTTGTTCTTCCTTAAGATGGGATAAACAGGCATGAGCTCTGTTTTGCTTAAGGCACACTCGTACTATTTACTGTTTATGTTCCAATGTTAAAAAATATTTGAATACTGTGAAATTAGGCTTTGCTTCTTAACAAATTATCCGCGGCTTTAGCTATATATTTAAAATTTTCAAGCCTTTTCCCAGGTCGATTGAGTTCTAGCAAAAACTCTACGCATCAATAGCATGATATGCGAAGACAAAGCACATGGGAAATAGTGAATCGCTGGAAGTGCGAAGACTAGTGTGGTATCGCAGCGGTCTGCGGGCTTTAAGGACCCTTTGCACTATTTACTCTTCATTATACAGTATTTTAGGATATTTGAATACTCTAAGACTAGGTTGTGCTTTCAACAAACAACCAACGGTGTTGGCTGTTTTAAGTCTTGTTTTAGACCTGCTGACTTATAGTGAACAGAATATAGTAAACAGGGAAACATATAAATATTCTTTGAGCCCAAGCTGACTTTGAAACATTTATTCAAACAATGTTTACAACGGATACGTCAGCTATGATTCTTCATCAGCGATATTTCGGCCCTACTTGGCAAGGGTCCTCGTCAGGCTGTCAATCCTCTGGTTCAACTTCGGGGAAGGAAACAAACCTGTAAACAGGGAAACAATTTATATAACCGGTTTTTATGGCACTTGAGCTTACTCAAGTGCCATATAGCGATTGTAATTTCTGTCCGTCAGTCGGTCTGTCGGTCCCGGTTTTGCTAGTTCGGGCACTTCCAGAAAAGCTAGGACGATGAAACTTGGCAGGCATATCAGGAACTGGACCAGATTAAATTAGAAATTGTCGCTTCCTCGATCCGACCTTCTGGAGGGGAGTGGAGGGAGGGGGAATCCGGAAAAAATAGGAAAAATGATATATTTTTAGATTACGAACGGGTGATCGGATCTTAATGAAACTTGATATATGGAAGGACTTTGTGTCTCAGACCCTCCATTTTAAATCCAGACCGGATCCGGTGACACTGGGGGGAGCTGGAGGGGGAAACCGGAAATCTTGGAAAACACTTAGAGTGGAGGGATCCGGATGAAACTTGGTGGAAAGTACAAGCAAAAGTCCTAGATACGGGACTGATATAACCGGAACGGATCCGCTCACTTTGGGGGAGTTGGGGGGGGGGAGAAGTCCGAATTTGTAGTGATCCCGCGAGTTCCGTGCTTCGTGATGTGCTGGGACGATGGAAATTGACAGGCATGTCTGGTTCCCGACCAGATTAAATAGGAAATCGTCAATTCCCCGATTCGACCATCTAGGGGGGGGGGGGAGTGGAGGGAGGGTGAAGCCAAAATTTGAGGTATTTTTAGCTTGCGAACGGGTGATCGAATCTTGATGAAAGTTGATATTTAGGATGACCTCGTGTCTCAGGCATCTCACTTTAAATCCGGGCCGGATCCGTTGACACTGGGGGGAGTTGGAGGAGGGAACCGGAAATTTTGAGAAACGCTTAGAGTGGAGGGATCGGGATGAAACTTGGTGGGAAAAACAAGAACAAGTCCTTGAAACGTCATTGACATAACCGGACCGGATCAGGGCACTGTGGGAGAGTTGGGGTGGGGGTCCGATTTCTAGCGATCCCGCGAGTTCGGCATACTTCCTGACGTCCTAGGGCGATGAAACTTGGCAGGTATGTCAGGGATCCGAGCAGATTGACTTGAGAACAGCCTTTTTTCCGACCCGACCATCTTGGGGGGAGTGGGTGGATGGGGGGTCCGGAATCTAGTGGCGTGCATAACTTTTGAACGGGTGATCGGATTTGAATGAAACTTGTCTGGTGAGCTATCGCCTCGGACGTTCAGTGTCACGTCTGGGTCGGGTCCGATACCTGTGGGGATGGGGGGGGGGGGAACTCAAGAAACTCTAAAAGCAGAGGGATTGGGACGAAACTTAATGGATGGAACAAGCATTAGGCCTAGATGAAATTGAAGGAGCCAGATGGTTTCGGGACTCTGTGGGGGGAGTTGGAGGGGGTTTCCTGGAATTCCGGTAGTCGTGAGTTAGAATAGTTCCAGATGTAAAACGACAACGAAACTTTGCAGGCATATTAGCGACCCGAATTATCTTGACTTAAGAACCTGACACAACATACCCCCGGAAACTTCCGTTCCTAGATCCGAGCATTTTTTGGGGAGCAAGAGAAGAGAAATATGGAAATTGACTTCTATAAATTGCGAACGAGTGGTCTGATTCGAGTGAAACTTCATGGGTGATACAAATCGATGGCCTCGACATGTAAAACATGTGTTCGAACCACATGCGACCACGATTAGGGGAATTGGGGGTGGGGGGACTTTTGACATGCACAAAAACCAAACGGATGGACCGAATGAGATGCAAATTCGACAGTGCCGAGTTTATGTGGCCTAGATTTGTTATTTGGCGTCCGGGCCGGATTCGGCCAAGGTAGGGGGGGGGGTACTGGAAACTTGCAGATAGGCTATGCTCCAATTTCAGTCAAACTTGATGGACAGGAACAGGGAATTAAGAGATTGGGCCCGGACCGGCTCCGACAACGTTGGTGGGAGGGGGGGGGGGGGGTACCGGAACTTTCCAAAAATGCTCAGATTCGAGTGAAAGTTGATAGATGGTATAAACGAAGAAGTTTAGGTGGTCGATTTTTTTTATTCCGAACCAGATTCGGCCACGGTGGGTGGAGATAGAGTGAGTACCGGAAATCGTGTAGCACGTCTAAGGATCAAACAAATGGATTTATTGGGATGAAAGTTTGAACAGTCATGTGCATTTGCTACAGACAATCGAGACGATGCCGGAACTGCTCAGAAATGAGTGAAACTAAATATCCTATTTCTATTTCCGAACCGCATTTTTGGATGGCGGGTGTATTTTGTGACGTTCTCATCTACTTTCTTGTACAGCCAACTCGTACAAGTGCCATATGAGCTCGTAGCTCTTGTTCTGATGTAAAAATTTATCGCAGACAACCGTCGACAGCGTGATACACGTCGAGGTTAGCAAAAACGGCAAGTGAGAAAATCAGCGTATTTTGTTAGAGGGGTTAGAATGTACAGTACAAAATTGGGGTCTCCGGGTTTGGGAATGTATGGAGGGATTACGGAAGTAGGTATAGCGTTAGTATTATAGGTAAGACAGGTCCTTTAAGAATTATGAATGCATCTATGGAAGTAGGTTGCATTGGCATTATCGACAAGACGGGTCCTTTAAGGCAGAAGTCCTCTTTCGATTTACAATGAAAGTACAGGATCCCTTTTGAAAGGGTAGTAGTGGGTCCCTGGGCCTGATACTATCCTTCCGACTATTTTGTTAGCTGCCGTTTCTTCACGACCACCATGATGGAAATTTTTCGCTTTTTGAGTTTCGTAGAAGCTGAACATACCATTCCGAATGTTATGAGCTCGGTTATGAGCTCTACGTGTGAGTGGGTTTCATATCCGATGAAGCGTAGAATTGCCTGATGAGATATGTATGTGTCCGGGATGAAAGGGCGAGGGAATCGCGGGAATTTCAGAAAATATTTTTCTAGATTAGTTTAGAGATTCATTTGTGAAGTGTAATATATCCCAGGCCCAGACATATGTTGAGATCAGTTTTTTCGCCCGGGAAATTAATGAGGTTGGCATGAACTTCTAATCCGGAAAGGAAGCGATTTTCAAGATTAATGAATTTGTTATTTCTGTGGAGTTATTTTTTTTTTTAATTAAGGAAAGTGTCCAGAAAATATTTTTTCGAGATTAATTTAAGGATTGGTTTGTGAGTTATAATATATTCCAGTCTGAGACACATGTTGTAAGATTACTTAGTCGTTGGGAAGATCCGACACACAACTTTCAAATCCGGAAAATGAATATTCTTTGAGCCCAAGCTAACTTTGAAACATTTATTCAAACAATGTTTACAACGGATACGTCAGCTATGATTGAATAATATGATTCTTCATCAGCAACAGGAAAATGAAGCGATTTTTGAAGATTAATTGATTTTTTTTTCTCTGTAGTTTACATCCTGAGTATTACAGAAAGGGTCTAGACTTCGGACTAATCGTATTTGTGTTTTGTCAAAAAACGCCAGTATTCACCCATATTTACTTACCATAGATAGGCCTTCAGCCCAAGCTGACTGCGAATCATATTTGACGGTGCAAAACGGATTAGTCAGCTACATTTTATTAGAGCAATATTTCGGCCCTTCTTGGCAAGGATCCTCTTCAGGCTCAAGCCGCTCAAGCTGGAAAATGAACTTTTTCCAGAAATGCTTAAGAAATTTTCCAGCTTGACCGGCTTGAGCCTGAAGAGGACCCTTGCCAAGAAGGGCCGAAATATTGCTCTAATTAAATGTAGCTGACGTATCCGTTTTGCACCGTCAAGCATGATTCACTTACCTTTTTTAAGTGGTTCTTTCGCGTCGTGTAGAAACACTTTGCTTTCTATCTCTGATTATAACTGGCGTCTCTCAAGTTCTGCGAAAGAAGGAGATTAAAAAGATGAGATCATGTTATTTTAAATATGCAAAGCACCTGCTCCAATTGTCGAAATTATGTCATAACCATACATTGACGGAGAAATTCAAAATTCAAGATGCAAGTGTTACCCTTTTGGATGTTTCCTCATCGCTTTCAAAAATCATGGACAACAGGGCCCAACCAGCGCACGGCGTCGTCCGCTGCTTCCTGACCGAAGATTGGAAATTAAGTGTCTTTTTCCGTGCGTTTATGTGTTTTGTTTATTTTCTTCATTTACTCCGCCTTTTCAAAATGGTGGGTCATAAATAAATTACTTTCTTACTTACTTACTTATATACAAAAGAAATGTGACTTTAATCTGAAAATATCGGACTGATTGTGTAAATAGTGACTGGAAGCGCCCTGTCAGCATTCAAGGCCCCAAACAACACGCCAACTGTGTGCCTTGTCATTTTTAATTTGGTGGTTTCAGGCGAGGGCCTGGAGACTCTCTGACTTGTGTGTATTGTCTGGAAGAAAAAAAATGATGACCCAACTTAGTTACGTTATGATCCGTATTGCTAAGACTGATTTTTTGTTCATCACCGAGCCTATGAAACCTCACATCATGTTCTTCAGACAGGAATTTATTTCGGGGGGGGGGGGGGGGGGGGGGGGTTGCCTTTCGGGAGGGGGGGGTGCAAAAAACAAAAAAGACATAGATCAGAGGGAAAAGCCTATAAAAATGACTATTTGTGTGTGTTTCGGGAGGGGGGAGGGTTTCAACCCCCTACCCGCCCCCCCCTGGATACGGCCTTGTCTTCAGAACAAACTTTTTTCCAATTTTTCCGAAAGGAAGTAGTTTCTGCATTGTCATCAGTATTTATGCAGCATTCGGCATCGTTTTTAAGATTTTTTTTCTTGAACCCCGGATCGAGGCCGAATCCAGGGGGGGGGGGTTAGGGGGTTCAACCCCCCCCCCCCCCCGAAACACACAAAAATAGTCATTTTTATAGGCTTTTCCCTCTTGTCTCTGTCTTTTTTGTACTTTTTTGTGCGACCCGCAAGCAACCCCCCCCCCCCCCCCCGGAATAAATTCCTGGATACGGGCCTGCCCGGATATAGTCTTTTTCACCTTGGATACGGCCTTGACTCCTCTTCACTCGGTACTGTCAGCATATAAGCAATCAGAGCAAACAACTATAAAATATCTATATTTATTTATTTTCTTAGTTTTTATTAATCCCAAAGCTGGTAAGCGACAAGTTTTTCGCTACAAAATAACATAACTACACTATTGCTAAACAAAAAATAGACAATAACAGAGACAAAAGACGACTATACAGCATTAGGATGAACTCTCTCGTTTAGAAAAGGTAAATGACACTAACACGGGTCTACATATGACTGAGTTTTAAAATGTACTGATGAGAGTGCTATTTTAAATGTATGTATGTTGCTGACTCGTAATGAATGAATGAGCTTTATTACCCGTAAAGTGAAAACACTAAGTACGGATTATTATGAAAAAAAGAAGATAAATTGTAATAAAAAAAAATAACAAAAAAAACAAGAACAAAGTAACCAGCATCAATATATGTTTCTAGTGGAAAATGCTTATATTTTCTCCAAGAATAAATTTTGGTCATTTCTCCTTTTTGCGCGTTAAGGCGGAGCTACAACATTTCGTCTTTATTTACTAAAACCTTCGCTGAGAAATTTTTTGGTTAGATATTATTTTGTTGTTGTTTATCCATTTGTCTCCCGATCAATCTCTGAGTAGCCTATGAAAAAAAAAAGAGAAAACAAATAAATAAGCACAAAGTTTATCTGTCAAGGAAGTAACTTGAAATTCGTTCGAAAACAAAATTGCCCAACGTACAAGTTACTTTCAATTTTTCAATTTCAATTCATTTTAATTTAAATATTCTTTATAAAAAACAACAAATATAACGCTCCCAAGAAGGGCACAACCATGTTCTTGTGCTGGAGTGCACAACTCTCAATTCACCTATTACAAACGATGACACACATTTCTAGTCTTAACCTTCTCATACTACTTACTTACTACTACTTACTACTTACTACTAATACTACTACTTACAATAAATAGAAAAATAGAAGCGTTGCAGTCAAGGCCGTATCCAGGGAGGGGGAGGGGGTTCAACCCCCCCCCCCCAAAAAAAAACAAACAAACATACAAAATGATCATTCTTCATAGGCTTTCCCTGTGATACATGTCTTTTTTGTCCATCCCGCGGGCAACCCCCCCCCCCCCCCCCCCCCGAAAAAAAGTTCCTGGATACGGGCCTGGTTACAGTGTTAAGTTGTATCTCTCAAGGATGTCTGACTTTCCGGGGTTGTACACCATCTTTAAGAACATCTATCCCTCGCGTTAGATATGGTGGTTTTAAAAATCAATTTCGACGGTTCCCAGTGACAGTTTCTTGAGTAACTGTTTAGCACACGCCTACCACTTGAAGGGCTTAGGTCTGTTCTAAGTGTCAGCATTTGCGACGGACTGTCTATCACTCATTTGGAACAATTATGGTCTTTTGCGTCGTTAGGGGTTCGCAATTCGTTTAATAACCAGTTTCACCTGTATGTATGTTCCTTCAGGCCAAGCTGACTTGTGGCGATAAACGGATGTCGGCTGGGATTTATTTGCCGTATTTCGGCCGTCTTAGCAAGGGTCCTCGTCAGGCACTAGTTAGAACAAGACCAAAGGTGTCGATGGGATCCAAAAATCTAAGATTTCATCCAGATAATTGGGTCCCGTCTTCGCCAGATCCAGTCTTCGCCAGGCTTCATCAAAGAAAACCGAGTTCAGATATTCCATCTATCTACCAATCTGTACCTCTATAGGACATATCTGTTTTGACGATACTGACCGAAACTTCCTGCTTTACTTCTGCCAAATTTGTGGTTTCGCCCGAATTCCGAGCGAACTACTAGTCCAGCAAAAAAAGAAAATTAAAGAACATCTAATCAACGTTAAATAGAACTTTGATGCGGGTACAACCGTATTCCGGACTAATTATATGTCCGGGTAAATAATGATTGTCACATACAGACTCAGCGTCTCTTCTTACCCCTAAATCTAACATCTAATCAACTTCAGATAAAACTTTTGCGTTTGCCATATTTTCCGGTTTTGGCCGGATTCCAGGCGAACTAGTTGTCCAGCGAGAAACTTGTCTTTACCATCGTGTTCAGCATGTCTTCTTACACCTAAATCAAACATTTAATCAACTTCAAATGAAACTTTTACTTCTAACCAACTTTCCGGTTTTTGCCGGATTCCGGACGAACTACTTGTCCGGCGAGAAAACGATTTTCACCATCGTGCTCAGCATGTCTTCTTAACCCATAATCTACTATCACATCAGCTGTTTAAAAATATTTTGTTTGCCCCTAATTTAAACCCCCTCCCCTACCCCCAAATATAGGGCTACAGAGCCCATCTACGAAGTCGACCTTACCCTTGATCCAAACAATCCTCACACCAAATTTCATCAAAATATCTCATTCCCTTCGAGAGCTATCGTGCTTACAGCCGTATGGACGGACAACTTTTTCGATGTCATAGGTATCCCTCCACTTACGTTTTGGGATCCCAAAAACTAAGATGTGCCAAAATTCAGCCAACAAAACCAAAGTGACTCTCTGTATTGTTTGAACTCAACTTGTTTGCCGGGAGCCAACCTAAGGCATGAACAGTCTGTGTATTCATTTATAGAGGCGAACGCCTTATTACTGCAATTATATTATTATTATTAGTTCAGTTCAGTTCAGTTCAGTTTATTCATAAAAATAAAAACACCATTGACCCTTTATGGCCCCACCATAAGGCCTGGCAATGGGCGGGTAACAATATTATTATTATTCCCAAGGCCGTATCCCCACCCCCGAAACATACAAAAATAGCAATTTTACAGGCTTTTCCCTCTGATTGATGTGTGTTTGTACTTTTTTTGTCGGACCAGCAGGCACCCCCCCCCCCTTTTGGCTACCCCTCCCCCACGAAATAAATTCCTGGATAGGGGCCTGATTATTAATTTGATTTAAAATAAGTCGGTTTGACGTATTGGGGTGGGTCTATGTTTGAGCTATGGAAATAATTCCAGCTGATCCTTTTTGTGGCATCAAAGTATCAATTAACCAGGTCCCAACCTTAGATATGAATAGTCACTCTACCACTTTCAAATACTCAGTTTGATATATTGTGGAGGAGGGTCATATTTTTGCGTCCTTTTTGGACGTCGTTTAAAATGTCGCACTATACCATACCAAGGTCTTCCTTCAAGCAATTGAAAAAAAAAATATGTCTGCTCCAGTTTGGTTTAAGTTAATTGATCTCTTCAAGTTTGGTTAATTGGAAAGCAACAGATGCAGCAGTCGCGATATTTCGGCCCTTGTTCTAATCTGGCCTTTACCAAAAAACTGCGATCTTTTTTATTGATCGTATTTAGAATACCCCATCAGAACTTTCAGATCCCATAATGAGTCACATACCATACCACATCTCGACATCGGCGATAACCATCTGAAAGAAAAATAATTTCTGCGTCAACTGGGGTTAAGTGGCTAATTCAAGTTTAGTTAATTAGAAAGCGACGGATGTAGCAGTCGCGTGCCGGACGCGTTCCATTTGCACCCCGTGTGTTTTTGTCCAAATTAGAACTGTCGGATGTGACATTACGGAAACATGGTTCGATAAAATGGGGTGTGAAATTGCGAGTTGGGGTGAGGCATCAAACCGATCGCATTCCGTTTCCCATGTGGTAGTTCACGCAGGGGGGTGGGGCACCCGAAGGCCGCACACATTGATGTCTCAGGTCCGCTCAGGTCTGGATGTGGGATATTGCTGTAGTTGCAAACTTGCCTACACTGACGCGAGGTTTGATAACAGACAACACTGGCTTGCGCATCTTTGTGTTAACCGTATTTAGAATCGTTTGTTATGACCCTTTTAAATGTGGTTTTTTCGCGAAACATAACACTAAAAAGGGTCATAACAGATACATTCAATAACGTTTATACAAGGATATGCGTTATGTTACAACCTTCTGACAAACTTCGAAGGGGTCCCTGATTGCCGTGCATTAGTTAATTTCTATCTATTAGCTTTTCACCCACGTGTTCGTTATTTTTTGAATTCACACCTCTTATCTATGCAGATTGAAATGATGCCATGTGTCATTAATAAATTACTTAACTACTGTATGTTCCTGTTGACTGTTAATGTTCTCATGAACAGTATCAGCGGAGTTGATAACAAAAAAAGATGTTAACATCAGTTATTTGTTTCTACATTGAAAATTGTTGGTGGTTCATAAAGAAGTGACTTACTTATCAAATGTTCCAACCCCCAATTGATATGTTACCATTACCATGAACATTATCAGCGGAGCGAGAATAACGTTAAATAACACTAATCCTGTCATTCTAAACTGTATCGTGCTTTTTGTCAATTATCTTCAGACTTATTTCTTTCATTAAGTATGTGGTAAATTAATTAACTAGAATCCTTCCGAGTTGACTGAGTTGACCTTAATATGTTATTTCGATTAACTGATTTTTTTTTTTTTAGGAAGTCCAGGCTGTATTTGACCAGAAATCGGTTGATTAGGCTATATAATAGTAACAATTCGAGGTCAATTATTTCTTCTTCACATGTGTGACTTGTTTATAATCGGGTCCGGGCGGGCACCAACCAATTCACCTGGCATTTTATTTGTAGTTGGAACACTTTCCCCTATTTTCTTACCTCTCTCACCCCTATTGGCTCTTAACCCCGACGTGCTTTATCCATTATGCGGCTTTCACACTGAGAACGCAAGACGCTTGCGTTGCGCTTGCGTAGAGTCAGCGTTGCGTCTGTCTTGCGTCGGACCTTTCACACCGTGAAGGCTTGTGCGTTGCGTTTTCAGAAAATGGCAAAAGGCTTTACAAGGAACGTTTTAGAGCCGTTACCATATCACTTCGGTTCAGCAGTCTATTTTGTGTGTTTTATGTAATAAATGACTACCATCTAAATGACGTTGGGCACTTCTGAATTGCAGCATCACTGCTCATACCGTATACAACTGCAAATACCTTCGTTTTAAATTTCAAATATAATATGATTTAAAAAGACAGAGATCATGTGATTGAGTTGAAACAAAACTATTAATTAAATCGAATGGTCGACTTGTTGAAATGACAAATTAAACTATTCGTTCTGACACTTTTTCACAACTTGAAGCAGTTCGATTTGCATATCAATTTGTTTCTCCACTGGTACAGTTTTCATATGTTTGCTTAACATCAGAGCAAATTGAAGATCAGGGTCTTGTAAATTGACAGCAGGCTGGATTGGCTGCTCCATTTTCTTTTCAATGAATTTAAAACGAATCTTTGACAAGCCACTTGACAACTAGTTCTGACTCAACTTCAAAGACAGGTACTGGAGAATCAGTTGGTTGGTAAGAATAGGCTGGTGGGCTTTCAGATGTGCTCAGCAACTGTGTTTCAGGAGGGTTTGGCCCATTTCCAACCGTTTGCCTTCTGTGGGACACAGAATCACTTAAAAACATCAGTAACCGGAAAACTGTCTCTTCATTTGGTTTAAGTCCGGTTTCTTAGCAGCATCACCACTGCTTCCAGCTTTTTCTTTTTGAGGCGGCAGAAAGGATCACGGAGTGACTGGAATTTGTCTCTGACTTCTTTCACTGCAAAAAAAATGTAATTATTATCTGAATATATATTATATGAATTCCTATGTTTCTAAGTCAGCTTGGGCTCAAGGAATATTTAAAAAAAAATGTAAGTATAAATATCACAGAAGACTTGAAATTACATCTCAATCATCTGAGGTATGGCCGTATTTGGATTTGTGACCCTATTTGAATGTATGACCGTATTTGGATGTGACACAAAAATTGAAGACTGCAATTTCTGGGTACCATGGCGTACATACTGCCATACTGTTAAAGGTCCAGTTGAACAAAGGTATCGATTCACTATCTTAGACAGGCCTACAGATATGAAACATAAATGATGACTGGACTGAACATGGAGCCTCTAAGCTAATTCAGACAGTTTGTAGAGTGTTTATGGGTAATTTTGTACTATTCCTATTTGCAACTTGAAGGAGAGAAGGTCCAGTTAAGTGTAATGTGATACAAAGTAGGGTCAACTTACCAGTCATGCTCTTGCTAAACTCCTTGTTGGTGATTTCACAGATTGATAGCCATGTATTATTAATGAAAGTCCTGTTGTGATAGTCGGGGACCTTTTTATCATCTAGTCCAGTTCTCTCATGAACAAGCTTTACTAGTTTTTCTTCAAAAACTTCCATTTCTTATGAAAAATCTGATGCGTACGCGTCGCACGCAACGCAAAAATAGAGCTCAGTTCTATTCTTGCGTTGCGTCAATTTTTTATGCGCAAGCTCCGCGTTGCGTCGTCGCAAGCGTAACGCAAGGCTTGCGTAGCTCAGTGTGAAAGGCAAACGCGTCAATGTGAAAGCAGCTTTACGGCGTAATGATCGTATTTGCGCGCGTGTTGCTATCAGCAGGCAAACAGCAGAACTGTTTCCGGTTAAGAATCACATCTTCAGAGATCCTGGCGGTTGATTGTATCGGTTTCAATCATAGTGAACGGGTATCTAATAGAAGAGGACTAGAGAACGCTACTACTACTAACTACTTGAGAACGTTGAACCAGGAATATGCGAGGGGGTTCTCACTCCTAAAAGACATGTTCATCAAGGAACCAGTCTGCCCACCCGATGCTCAGGGACTAAGGAGGTTGTGCAGTAATCGTAGTGGAGGTTGTACAGTGATTGTAGTTGACTGTGCTGAACGGTCTGGTGAATTTCATTAGAGCGATATTTCGGCCCTTCTTGGCAAGGTTCCTCTTCAATGCCAAACCGCTCAAGCTAGAAAGTGAACTTGTGAAAAAGTAACTAAAGTTTCTAGCTTCAGTATCTGATTTTAGGGAAATTGCTTCGTGAGAATTGCTTGTAGTTAAAGTTGCTGCTGTGATTTCATTTACGGTTACAGCAAGGGACGAACAAGTGAGCACCCTCTCGAGAATAGTGTGCCCAGGGAAGATATACAGTAGTTGCCCATCAAGTTAGCACCGTCGGTTGCAGATTTTATGCAGCAAATATGTCAACGTCTTATCCCAAAATGCCATGTTCTCTGAAGTGCTGATTAGTTTCACGTACAGATGCGTTACTAGCCGAAATGATTTTTTTGTTGGGGGGGGAGGGGTTAAGGTAATCCCGATTGGCTGGCCAGTTCTACCAACTTTTTTCAAGAAAAGCTACCATTTTTTGGAAAAACCGACATTTTGTATAAAAATCGACTGCTTTCAGTAAATATCGACTGTTCTATGAAAAAATCGATGATTTTCATCGATTTGCGCGAATTAACGTTTTTTTACCGACAGGACGACAACATTGAGGGGAAGCGGGGAAGCCTCACTGTTGAGGCGTGAGAGGCGTCATACGTGACACCTCTGGTCACGTGCAATCTTGCCAAAAGAGTAAAAAATCACGGAAGGGCCACTTGGCTAACCCTGGTCTGTCTGTTCTTTGTCCGCATTCTATCTCGCATTTTACTAATGTCTACCTGTTCTTCTGCTTAGATGTTTACGCACCTATACTACACATCCGAAAAGCAGATGCAGTATAATAATCTTTCCTTTGTATTCTTGTTTGTCGGGAAAAAATTTATGGAAGGCGAGCCACGGATTGAGGAAGATGCAGGCCGCATTCCAGACTAGGCCTAGCGTTCCCAGAAGTGACAGGCCGTCTTGTTTTCTGTTTTCTTGGTCCGACGGGAATTTTTACTGATTTGTAATTCTTGGCGAAACCGCGGTCGAGTCAGTGATCGAATCGAAGGCCATGGAACAACATAGGCAAGCCTACTTCGTAAAGAACTACAAGCATAAATTAATCTAGTAGCTACGGCCAGTCATGCGGCTGTGTTGAATAGCGTAGCTATTACAAACTAAGACCTAAGCAAGAATATAGACATATGCACCCTCCTTCGTAAATAAAAAAATTAGACAGAAAATTGTAGTTCCTGTGGCTACACTGTCAGAAGTTTCATAATAGACTGCGCATAACACTTTCAAGAATAACACCTTTTCGCTTAGAAATAAAGTGTTATGACCAATTAAGTTTACACTATTTCGTGCGTAGACCTCCAACAACACCTTCAATAGGTAAAAATACTACACTGTCAGAAGTTACATAATGACAACAGAAGGATGCGCTGTTTCAACAGATAATACTTTGGGATGTTATCTGTTATGTTTCTTTCGTTCCCGTTAGTGTTTTTACCAATTGAAGGTGTTGATGGAGATCTCGGCAGCACAAATTAGTGTAAACTTAATTGATCATAACACTTTATTTCTAAGTGAAAAGGTGTTATTCTTGAAAGTGTTAGTTTTCTAACAGTGTAGTCTTGTGTCTGTATTGAATAGCCTTAGCTAGGGAAAATTAGGACCGGAATACCCCATCCACAAGTCAGGTAGGAGACATAGGTGGCGGACCAACCGAATTCGTCGTGCGTCACATCCTTATTTTCGTTGACAGTATCCTACAAGGGTCTAAGTGAAAAAACCCTGCCTAGCCCTCGGCGAAAACCTCCTGTGTGTCCGTAGGGGCGACACTCCCCGAATGCAAATATGTAGGAAATTAGGAAATCTAACACGTCAGATTTGATTGCAATGACTAGCCATCATTAGTTTAATACGAATGCAACTAACTTCCATAATCGCTGAATCCATTCTTAAACCGGGAGACCCGAGTTTCATACGGTACATTCTAACTATTTCTAACCCCCCTAAAGAAACCTCACTGTGAATAAAGTATAGTCGATACTTGTCTACGTCATTCCTATGTCGCTGGTATATTTTCTAAAGTCTCTATGAGCGTGTTCCACTCTTCTAACAATAGTAATTATTAGTTACTATTTCCGTTCCAACCTCACCAAAAGTTACTACGCTGACCGTTCCAACATTCTCGAAATAGTAACTAATAGTAACTATTTGCTTACCACGCTCGGGAGCGTAGTAAGGGTAGTAACTACGGATCTTTGTATCGTGATTGGTCGGATTCGCCCGTGACATGGTATTCTGCTGGAAAATAGAAAATTTTGTCCAGCCTTGACGGCAAAACGGCAGAATTTGTGACGTCATGCGTAGTAACTACGGTAAGTAGGATGGGACACGCTCTATATTTTCTAAAGTAAATAAATAAAACATAAAAGTAGAGTCTGTTTTTAAATCAACCAAACGAGGTTACCGGTTAGTTAATGGAGCCCATATGAGACTGCCGTAGCCTGTGTGGTTAGTTTGGAACCGCAAACTTCACGCGTGCTTTGTAGAAGGCTCGCAATCTTAAAATGTATTTTGTTGTTGTTTCCAAGTGTGGTATGTGGAATGGCTCTAGAAGCTGTAGTCAAAGTTAAATAAATAAAATAAATATGTCTGTAATAATAATGTCTGCCCCCCCCCCCTCCAAAAAAAAACCTCTCAATGTATAGCCAGCATTCATAATGCTGAATTTGGCGCTCTCACATAGCCATGATAAAAATCTTGTCATGAATAAGATTCACATTTGATTGATGTACCATCATTTCGATCACGTAAGTGTTTAGAAACCGCCAAGTGCGTCGGCTTGTCGTGTTCCTATTTCATGTTGAAATTCGGATGGATATAGATTTGAAAATGTTGATGTCCGTTTAAAGATAAACCATATTTGAAAGGACAATTACATTCGATTTAGATCGGTCTGTGCGACTTTTGCACTGTGAAAAAGGTTACGTATTCTGGGCCAGATGAGAAGATAGATATATCATGTATTTCAAAAGCCCAAGGGCCATAGAGGCATAGAGTCCTATTTGTAGAGGCTTTGTGGCCTTATTTGTTTTTGCAATAGATTGTTATTCTTGTTATTATTATTATATACAAAAAAGAAATAAAAAATATAACTTAAACACTCAGACTCCTTCTTAATTCTAAACATTTATATATAGACACGCCCACTCGAGTAATAATGGTAGGGTTGATATTACCAAGAATGAATAAGGGATAATAACTTTTCTCGAACAGGGATGCAGTGCATATCTTCCTGTGCCCCACAGGAAGTTATATTATCACAATTACTTTTCTGGAGATTGATAGGACCTCGTATCATCCTTCAGAAAGGCTGATACGAAACCGTATCAGCCGCTGCAGATATTCATGGATTAGTTTTCCTCAAATACTGAAAAGTAGAAGCCGACCGCCAAAAAAATAGACTAAAAACAATACTTCCCGTAAAAAAAAAAAAAAAAAAAAAAATTAGGTAGGCATGAGTTGCTACTTTACTAAAATGAAATTTCCTGTCTCATTAGCAAAAAAGGACACCAAAAGAAGAATAAGTCCTACCTATAAAAATATCTATTCGAAAAAGTTATAATAGTTAACATACCTCCATCCCGGTTCATATCAGTATAACAACCTGAACGGCCTTTTCAAAATATCACCCTCACCTTCGGCGCGGATAGGTTATTTTCAATGACCGTCTCACATTTCTTATGTTTATTATACTGATTTTATTATAATTTATTTACGACCTCGACCTCGGTCGAGGTATCGACCGATACCTTACGACCTCGTATCATCCTCCAGAAAGGCTGATACGAAACCGTATCAGCCGCTGTAGATATTCATTGAGTAGTTTTCCTCAAATACTGAAAAGTAAAGCTGACCTCCAAAACAATAACTAAAAATAATAACAAAAAAACACTAAAAAATTAGGTAGGCTTGGTTTGCTACTTTATTAAAATGAAATTCCCTTTTTTCATTAGCAAAAAAGTACACCAAAAGAAGAATAAGTCCTACCTTTAAAATATCTGTCAAAAATATCTGTACAATGCTTCTTTATTCTTGATATTACTGAGAATTTCGGGAAGTGACAAAGTTACACGATCTAGATAAATCTTCTTAAATCAGAAAGCTTCGGGCATCTACGGAGAAAATGGTCCAAATTTTCTTCCTCCTCGCAGAGTGGGCAAGTTAGGACAGTTAGGACAAGCTAAGTGTTGAAGGGTGTGTGGTCTTTTTCTTTTTTTCACCGTTGCTCGGTTGGGGCTGAAACTGGTAAGGTGTAAATATTAAGGATTCTTGTTGTGTATAGTGTTCAAGTTTAATTGTCTGTTATTTAAGTCATAGGCTAGGTGGATTATTGTAAGTTCTTGTGTTAGTTATTTATTTATTAAACAAGTATTATTAATAAATTGCAGCACAAGTCCCCAGGACTTTGTTTTTGCTGCAATAGGATATTAGTAATGTTATTTTATTTTATTTTCAATGTTTTGGTTAAAAATAAAAACCTACCTACCTACCTAGCTACCTACCTTAGAGAAAAATTCGCAGTACATATTGTTTCTGTCCCAGTATTCTAACACCCGTGGTTTCTCCACCTGGTTTCTCAAATATTACAAAACCGTTACCCTTTAGTTTTGATGAAAAGAATTCCTCGAAAGAAAGAAGCTTGAGCCTGACCCGCTTCGAAAAGGACCAAACACGGTAAATAAAATACAAATAAGCGTAGAACTGGAAGTATTCCCAACTTTGATTGTAGACTTGCATATTTGTTTTGAGAAAGGCATACCCGAAGGAACGGTCGGACTAGACAGCTTTAAATTTGGAAGAACGCGATGAAAAGTGTTACAACGAGTGTTTTTTTCATCAATTGTGTATGGCTTACCATCATTTTTTTTAGATTGGGCAATTGACGCACTGGTCTGTTTGTGGCCTGAGTTTTCGCCAGAGTGTTCTGCCTACCCAGCGGAATAAATACGAAATAAATAGCACGTAGACTGAAACAGCAACATAGGTCCTTTAACTTTTGATTTGACAAGAAGATTAATGTTGGCTACCAGATATACGATCAGCTGGGAACCGCCTCCTTCGTGGGCTCGTGATGTTTTTTTTCTTGTTGGAATTCCGATTGATATGGATCTGGACCAGAGTTCGTGTCCGTTCGATGATGAAGCACACTTGAGGACACTTAAATTTGACGCAAAGCGCATGGCATACTTTTTGCGCCAATACAAGGCTCATTTTTTTGGATCGTCGTTGTGGCAGAGCTTGCGGATTCGTGTAGGCCTCCTAGGTGGTTAACAGGTTGGGCACTGTGAACGAGAAATTTGATGAGATACCATAACGTGATTTACGATCAAATCTCGATCGCTTAAATCACACATGGCACCATTTTTCGTTTTTCAGCTGGTTTAACGGAGTTGAATTGGAAGCCCTCTAGTATTCGCAATATCTCGTTCTCCCCCACGCAATTATGGGTTCTGCTGGTATTTTTTTTTCTTTTATTTGCAGGTTAATTGTTATGCCAGTGTTTCTCATTTTATTTTGTCATTTCTGACCCCACTTGGTCGTTTCTTAGTTTAAATAAATAATAAATAATGAAAATCGCCACTACAAATTGGAACTCCGTGCATCTAGTAGCGCAATCCGGGAGCACCCTTTTGGTCAAGATAAAAGTAGACCATAACGAGGAAATCAGACACAAGAAAAACATTTAGAGGGAACAAAAAAGTAAAAAAAAACACAGCTAAGTGTTTGGTATTCCTTATTTCTTTCAGTAATTTGTTTTAACTGGATCGCATAAGCGTCAAAACCATGGGTTAGCCACTCACCTTATTTTTCTTATGTTTCATTCTTATGTTTGTTCTTGGGATCCCAAAACGTAAGTGGAGGGATACCCATGACATCTCAAAAACGTCCGTCTGTCTGTGAGCACGATAACCCTCGAAGGGAATGAGATATTTTGATAGAAACTTGGTGTGAGGATTCATTGGGTCAAGGGTAAGGTCAAGTTCGCAGATGGGCTCTGTAGCCCTATATTTAGGGGTGGGGGTTCAAATTAAGGGACAACAAAATATTTTTAAACAGCTGATTTGATAGTCGATTATTGAGCACGATACTGGAAACCATTGTCTCGCCTGACCAGTAGTTCGTTCGGAATCCGGCAAAAACCGGAAAGCTGGTTAAAAGTAAAAGTTTTATTTGAAGTTTATTAAGTATTCGATTTAGGGGTAAAAAGACACGCTGAACAGATGGTGAAAACCATTTTCTGCCGAACAACTAGTTCGCCTGGAATCCGGCCAAAACCGGAAAATTTGTTAAAAGCAAAAGTTTGATTGTAATATAATTATATTATAATATAATTAAGGTGTAAAAGGAGAGGCTGAGTCTGTACATGCCAATCATTTTTTACCTGGACGGAATCCGGTTGTAACCGGAATTATTTTTAAGTCAAAGTTTTATTTAAAGTTGATTAGATGTTCCTTATAGGGATAGGGAGATGCGCTGGATTCGTTTCGGTATTTTCTTTTTTTGCTAGACTAGCAGTTCGCTCGGGATTCGGGCGAAACCGGAAACTTGGCAGAAGTAAAGCAGGAAGTCTCGGTCAGTATCGTCAAAATAGATATGGCTTATAGAGGTATAGAATAGAATAGAATAGAATAGAATAGAATATAATTTACCAAAAAAGCCCGAGGGCCATGGCAACAAAAATTCTAAGAAACGCACTCACTTAGCGAACACGCAGCTCCTATTCTAAAAATCTCCTTCTATGCTCCATCGCAAGCCTCAAGAAACGTCCAAGTATTTTTACAATAACAAAACACTCATCCTTCATCATCCTTACCATCCATTCTTCATTAAACACTCTCTCACCAAATACCTCCTTTCTCCATTCATTCAATTCCACACAATCACACATCAAATGTACTACGCTTTCGTCCTCATGACCACACATAGGACAGAAGTAAGGATCTGAACTTGGTTTTCTCTAATGATTAGCCTGGCGAAGACTGGATCTGGTGAAGAAAAGACCCAATTGTCTGAATCAAATATTAGATTTTTGGATCCCATCGGCACCTTTGGTCTTGTTACTCTTGCACTGCACTTACGCCCTAAGGCAGTGCGGAATAAATTAATTCATTCATTCAAATAGCTTTGAATATTGGAACATAAACAGTAAATAGTATGAGGTGTGCTTTGAATACTGTTGGGCTGAGGTACCATATCCGTCCTGGCCGAATGGTTAGCACGCTGAACTCGAAAGAGAAGTGTCGCTTGTTCGAATCTCCGTGTTGCCTACCATGGTGTTTAAGGCGGGGGGGGGGGGGGGGGGGGGGGGTATTGTCGCAACCCTGTAAGACTAGCCTAAGTCCACCCAGCTTCAAATGGATACCACAAAAAATCTGAGGAAGGCGACAGGAAGGGTGTGCGAAAACACCAGGATTCTCCACTCGTTCTCCCCCCATGTTACTCATTATTTAAATAACCAATACACTTTCGTGTTTGCTGTTCATTTCTGCCTGTTCAGTTTCTCATTTGTTTCTGTATTTTGCCTTAACTTTTGTTGTTGATGGTAAATTATTTAGATGTTGTTAGTTATTAATGTGTGTTTATTTATCTTCTCTTTGTTGCCTTTATTTAGCTTTTCCAATTGTGGCATTTTTTTCAGTAAACCTTAAACCGGACATTGCACTTCCTGCTTGAGGGCAGGGAAGCCACTTAGTTCAAACAATGTTTACAACCGATACGTCAGCTATGATTCTTCATCAGCGATATTTCGGCCCTTCTTGGCAAGGGTCCTCGTCAGGCTGTCAATCCTCTGGTTCAACTTCGGGGAAGGAAACAAACCTGTATTAAATAACTGAAGCTTCTACCGACTATAAATATCTTATTAAAGTAAACTATCTTCAAATACCACTATAATGAAAAAACTAGTCCTGAAATTTAATTTTTGACAACGATACTGTTTTTGCTTCACGATTGGGGCGATGACAGGAAAGGGTTTTTTCTGCATTTTGATATTTATCTACGAAGCCACTTAGGCCTGTATAGGCTGAGGCGGATACCCTTACCTTACTTTTTTGTTTACCTGATGGGCTCTGTTAGCGAATCCCAAATTATAATTCATGCATCGGCCTAGTTAACTTTTTAGTTATAATGGTTTTCTCCCGAGGAGCATTAGTTGTCTTGCAGCACAATAAGTGAGTCACGTAATCAAAATGTTTTTTGAAGCGCGTACACGAAAAAATAAACAAACTGTGATCCTGTAGACAAGCCATTCATTCCAGATGGCCACATGCCTATCGCTGGCTACAGGGTTTTTTGCAAGTATGTGTGTTCGCAACTTGAATATTATATATTGTTGTCTTATCATTAAAAAAGAGCTTACAATACAATCGTCTTGCACACTACGTTTCGCGATAGAAGCTTCCGGAAATTCTGTTAAATACTTTCGCCTCAAGCAAGAAAATCTCCAGAACATCCGCACATCATGGCCTCTTAGTTTCTTAGTCAATTAAAGTCATTGTGGGATGTTTTGTTCCATTTTCTTTTTTTGCACTCCGCTGATATTTTCCTCAGAGCGGTTAAAAAAAATATTATAAGTGTAAAACCAGAAATTCAAGGGGTTTCAAGTTCAAGTTCTTTTTTTGTTGATACCGATACGACACATAACTAACATAAACAAAAGCAAAATCTACTTATTTAAATAAAATCCTAAGGGCTCTATAGCCTGTTGGTTGGAAACAGTTATCCGTATAATACAGAAAAGAGTCACCAAGTGTTCTCGCGAAAACAGCCGACCTCCACATCACCACACAACCAACAAACAAACAAACAAAAAACCAGAAAGAAACCATATTAATCGAGAGGTAACTCTAACACCTTAGGTTTTATAAAATTTTTAATTAACTTCTAATAAATAAAGAAAACAAAACAGAAAATCTGTTATTAATTTTTTTAATAAATTTCAAAAATCTTTTAAGGTGTTTTTTGAAGGAACCAAGATTCCGGGACTGCTGGGTCACAGTGGGAATCGAATTCCAGGCCTGCCCTACAGCCACGGCCAGGCCCGTATCCAGATTTTTTTTTTTTTTTTTTTTTGGGGGGGGGGGGGTGCCTGCGGGTTTGAGAAAAAAAGTACAAAAAAGACATAGATCAGAAAGAAAAGCCTATAAAATGATTATTTTTGTATGTTTCGGGGGGAGGGGTCAACCCCCTACCCCCCCCTTCCCCCGCTGGATACGGCCCCGCAGCCACGGCCAAACCGAAGCCTGGACGCAATGAAAGAGTGGAATGATCCAGTCTACCATTTGTCATGGTGATAGTCCCTTGTATAACATCCTATCTTAAAGCGGACCACAAACAATGGTCTTTCTACTACACACACAATGATAACCATCCCTACTGCCACTATGAATGTTCAAAACCACAAAAAACACCTTCAAACAATGAGCAAATTAGAAAAAAACACACCAAATTTCCTAGGTTTGAAATAATTCAGTCTGGAATAAATCTCAATTCTCAGCCTATTATAACGAACAGCCGTTATGGCACATAGGGAGCCGAGGATCAAAATAATAATTTCCATCTAATGCTCCAACTGTTTATTACAAATACAAATAAATTGAAAAACCAAGACCTGTGTGATGCTCCTGAAGACATAAAAAAATAATCAATTAAGTCTTATAATTCTTTGCTAATCGAACGTCGAAAATTTCGTCATCTGGAAAAGAAGACGTCCTGCGTGGTTTTTTTCTCGAGCCAAAAGAGCAACCGGGCAACCAAGTTCAAATTTAAATAAACTGGTGGCTTGCGATCAGTAAGAGAACGTAAATTGAATGTTTGGATTAGGTTTTTAAGTGAATATTATGAATTTGTAAGTATTTCCGTCTCAAAGGTTTCCATCACTGCGGGACTTACTGCTAAGAACAAAATCAGCGTCGGATCCTGGTTCGTTTACAAAACTAAACAACAAAAGGCTTCGACAATTCAGATTCATATTCAGATTTAGATATATTTTACTTCACAAAAAAAACATAACTACATTGTACAAAAGACTCAACAACCACGTAAACGACAACAATCCTGTGGGTGACTGTATCTTCTAACCACCTTTTAAGAGTTCTCAACTATTATAAGGGACAAAGCCGTTATGGCACATAGGGAGACAAGGATCAAAATAATAATTTCCATCTAATACTCCAACTGTTTATTACAAATACAAATAAATTGAAAAACCAAAACCAGTGTGATGCTCCTGAAGACATTCAACTGAGACATTCAGACATTCAACTAACTTTATTTTTCCGAAAATTCTTCGTTACGAAAATAGCAAAGGAGATGCCAATAAAAATTCACTGACATGTAAGTACATAGTATACTATTACTTTACATAATCTTCATGCAATGCACAATTATATTTTCTTAATTTATCAGTAATATTTGGCCAGTAATAAAAAACGTTATACACTGTACAAAAAATCTTCAAGTATTTTTTACTGGGATTAATCTTGTCTCTATTGAGATAAGATTATCTCTAATTAGGATTAATCTTATCCGAGTAGAGATAACATTAATCCCAGTAGCAAATACTGCAGTTAACTTTAATCATCAGTCGGAGAAACTTTTCACAGTGTAAGTATATGGGCTAGCAACTACTTTGCAGCCGTTGTCGTGATTGAATTAGTACGACGGATCCTTCAGAGAAACTTGTTTTGTTGTTTTGTTAATGTATTAACAAAATTGTTTATTCTTGTTTTGTTTATGTTAATAAAAAATTAGTAGATTTTGAATCAGGAGTCCTTGTACCAATCCACATTAGTTTTGTTGTAAATGCAATACCTGTAACCTTGCGATTTTCGCCATTTCTCTGTTTAGTGAATAAGTTCCCCATCACTGCAAATGGCGGGTTACTGGCGAGGATACGATTTTTCCAGAAGTTTTTACTGAGACCACTACGATGCCCCGATGTCAAGCAATCAATCAATCTTATTTCAACCCTAATAGCACTAGGCTAACATGGGCGGGAATTGGAAAAACCAACACTCACCAACAATACAAATAAAACACAAACTAACAAACAATAAATACGAAACGAACATGTATGAAGTACAGTTAAAATATTTAATGAAATACGGAACGAATGAATTTAGATATCTTTCTGAAGATTTCGTAGGCGTGGGAACAAGCTTGGGTTTCGGGTTGTTCTTGCGAACTATATAATGTAACTATATTCTGCGCCAACATCGACGCGGAACGTACTTTCCAAAGGAAAAACAATGCATTTCGTATCACTCCTAATGTCAAATTATTAGACAAGTACTGCAAATTATGTTTCCCCACAGTGCTTGTACAATGCGTGTTAGTTTTGTTATATATAAAACCTTGAACCTTGCATTTTTTGGTATCATGCTGTTGTAGCTTTATTTTTTCGTAAATTTTTATCGCGTTACCGCGAGTCTCCTCTATCACGAGGATGAAGTTGTTACACATATTTTACTGATATCAACACGATTCCTTGATGTAAGTATACTCTGCGCGAACATCTCTGCGAAACCGCAGGTGTAGTTGTTGAATTTCGGCATACCAGTAAGTACACGCTTCCCACTGCGGTTAAATGTTTGTAATGTGCCCAAACTCGGCCACCATGTCGACCGATCAAACTTGGTGAGAAATAATTCGTTCCCAAGCCAGAAACCAATAATTTCATGTTTTTCAGATAAAGGATACCGGTCCAGATGTGGTTTCTATGGAGCAAAAGGAGCGTGGAAGTGCTCCAATCAGTGACGCCAGTTCCTGCGGAGAATTTAAACAGATTCCTCGCTTTATCATAAAGGGTCAGAATCTGGAGCAAAATGCTGAACAGGCCTCCCCCCGGATTCAGCGCGCCGCGCCGAAACCGCCTCCGCGCAACGGTGAGAACGAGCGCGCGCAGAGGATCGAGAGCGCCTTCAGATTGCAGGGGCGCTATGAACCAGTGGGGAAGAGTGAAGCGCCTTCAGCGACCGAAGGCGCAATAAGGGGCGCTCATTCTAGGGATGCGCTTCGTCTGCGAGATGTTGTGATAGATAGTAGGATCCCCTTTTCTCAAGTGCAGCTAGGTGTAATTGGGGAAAGTGCACAGCCCGAACCGAAGTATGCGCAAGTTCGGAAAGGAAATATTGTTGAGGGAGAGTGTTTCCGGAAAGGTTCCGGAGCGCCGCTAGAAGGCCGCCAGACCCTCCCCGTGTCAACCAGAGCGGTATTTACTGAAGCCTCGAAATACTCAATTGAAAGTCAATCGCCTCAGCGAATTCAGCGCTTTCCTGTCTCTCCTACTGACGGCTTCAAGTGTCCGCCCGTAGGCCCACCCGATAAAGGCATTTTTCCGTACACAATGAGCTCAGAGGGCGGTGAGCAAACGCAAGCCGAAACTAGTCATGTGCCAAAGAGTGATTCACCGAAAAATTCGAAAGTGACAAAGTGGATGTCGAGTTGGTTGCAGTTTCGGCATCGGAGAAAAGCACAGGCTGAGCATGGCCCGGCAATGGACCGAGGGGGATTGGATGTCACCCCTGTCCGTAGTGAGGGGATTTTGAGTGGGCCGAGGGCAAGGTTTAATGAGAGGAAGGAGAGGTCAAGGACCATGATGGAAGGAAGGGGGCAATCTGGAAGTCGTAGCGGAACGATTGTGTCCAAAGCCGAAGGTGAGTGTGGGAATTTCTTGTCGGTATCGCGCATGGCGACTGAACCTGTTCGAGACCTTGAAGGTTACAGAAAAGACAGAGCCGCTCGGTTACGAAGAAGATATGTGTCGCAGTTCAAGAATAACGGACGACCACGAAACAAAATTTGGAAAAACGTAAAAAAATCCATGAAAAGCGAAAAAACGCGTATGTTGCGAAGAGCCTGGATACACAAGTTTGGATATGTTGTTCATTTTTTTTTCTCTACAGGATGATGTAAAATCATTTCTGATGCAGTTTTTTCCGGGTCGATCTCTTTTTTTTAGCTAATTTTCCTGTACTGTACTAAACTAAAACGATAAAAACCGACCATTACTGAGAAAAGTCGACTATTTCTACGGAAAACCGTTTCCAAGAAAATAATCGACTGTCTTACGAAAAATCGGGCCCCCCCCCACCCCCACACACCAGGTACAAATTGAGTCCTGAGAGAAGTAGATTAATAGGACTACTACAGAAAATGGAAAATAGAAGAAAAGACAGAGACGGTCAGCGGTCGGTTGCAGAGTAGATAAGTGCCGCAGTTTCTACCCCCCCCCCCCCCCCCCCCCCCCCCGAAGCAACTGGAAAAATTTAGTCCCGAGAAAAAATAATATACTACGAATACAATAGAAAATATAATACAGTGAGCACTTATCTGCTGAAAATTCACAAGAAATCAAGATAATAAAAATGTATACAATAAAACCTCGTTCTTTTCGATGAAGCAGGTTGAATCCCGGGCTAGATAGATTTGACGATCTTGAACATACAGGATAGGTTCGGTCAGTTGCAGAGAAGACGTCGGTCAACTTTCAATAACCCCCCCCCCCCCCCCCCAAGTGAATAGTGGTAGTCCTAAGAAGTGATGATAGCACAATACTGGCACGTTTTTACTAGACTTTTGCCACAGCGCTTATTCTATTCGTTTGGTTCTTTTCATTTTTGTCTGTTCGGATTTCGCATGCTTTCTCAGCTTTTTCGCGAACTCCTAAATTCTGATCATTTATTTCGAATCGTAATTAACAGAAGACAAAATATTCGGCTGATTTTCGCCTGTGGTTTCCTCATCATCCGCCATTAGGCGAAGGATCATAAAATTCAAGAATAACGTGTCGAATGCTTTAATTGCATCCGCGTTCTTCGCATGGTTAATCATGAAAGTCGTGAAATAATAGATGTGTAGGAAAGATGGCTTTAGAGCTGTTAGAATTCGACACCTCAAGTAGGAACCCCAAAAGAATTGAATTTACATTTTCATATAAGAAATCCTGCTAAAATTGGGAAATTTAAAGACTAAAATGACAGTAATTATTTTCTTCCTTTTAATGTGTGGTTATTCTGAGTATTTTTTTTTTTAACAATAACAAACGAAATAATAATAACAGCATAGACAGCATTTACGCTATTATATTAATGACGGTGATGGTTTTATTTCTCACACTTCAAAACAGTATGTCACGAAGCTAGAGTAGATAAAACCAAAAAAATATAATACCATCAGATAACTGTTTTAAAATGTTTGTCGCAGTTTAATTACTGCTCTTTGCATCTTTGTTGTTGACCACTTTTAAACCTTTCGTGTCCGTTATTTAAAAATAGTTCCAAATAGAGGAAGGTATAACAGAAAAGCCCTTGGTAGTTTATATAATAGTTTTTGTCCCCCCTCTGTCTGCAACCTTTCCGGAATTTTTGGTATTCTGAGACAAAAAGATTTAAGATGTATCAGGACTTATTATTTCAAACATTGTCAATTTCTCTTGTACCTTCCTCGACGTTATAGGAATTCCCATATAACTACAACTTTTTTTTGCCGTCTGACCCTTGTGCAAAATTATCTGCAATTGCCCAGGACCTTCAGGTTTCTGCCCTTGGTCATTTCTCCGCATTCCGTCTAGGAAGAAGATTTTTTAGACCCGATTAGTCCCTTTCCTTTTTTTAATGCTTATTTTTTGGATTTTGTGCATTTACTACATTATTTGTGTTTTTTTCCTTTTCTTTGTCTGTATTGCAAGATTTTCCTCTTCGAGTGCGTAAGTAAAATTTCATCATCATCATCATCAAACTTGGCATCTTGGAGGTTTTTCGCCTCGTTATGGAAAGCTCAGTGTAAATGTTTAATTTTCTTTTCTAATAATTCCCTGCAGGCCCGTATCCAGGAATTTATTCGGGGGGGGGGGGGGTTGCCTGCTGGTCGGACAAAAAAGTACAAAAAAACCATAGATCAGAGGGAAAAGAACTATACAAATCATTAATTTTGTATGTTTCGGGGGGGGGGGGGGGTCAACCCCCTAACCCCTCCCCTGGATACGGCCTTGATTCCCTGTGTCCTTTATTTATTGATCAATGCGTAATAAAACTCGTCATCACCGTCCCTGGGCTGCCCATCAAGCAAGTTCTTATCTACCATGGTTTTACTCCACTTTTAAGTCACGATCACCTTTGGTTTACTTTGTTGCATGATACTTTTTTCTTCATCTGTTGCCATTACCGGATCAATTCCATCCGTGTCATTTGCATGGCTAATCAAGCTGATCAGGAATTATTTGCATTAATTTCCTCCAGAAAAAAGCATGTGCGGCCCTGGGATTGTGACTTGCAAATTTTGCCAATTTGAACGCATTGTTTCGGGACTTTTGATGAATGACCGGAATAACTCATATGCATGTACGGCTATCAGATTGAGGGGTTATCCATTCATCAGTCATGTGTTCCTTCAGCCTAATCTGAGTGCGAATCATGTTAGATGGCAATAGGTGTATATTTCTTGCTATGGGCTGAAGAGGAGTTACCACCTTCCCTAGGTGGTAACCTGGTTCCCACCTCCGTTCGGACGGGTTTGTTGGATGTAACAAGCAACTAAGAAATGTAGTACCTTGTCACTGTTCCTTAGTAATTTTACTGCTGGGTGCTTGGTGTAACTGTTCGTTAAAGAACAGTGACAGCCTGACGGCAGACCTTTCGAAAGAGCCGACCTTGTTCATGGGAGTTATAAAATGTACCCACATTTTGCGAAGACGTGGCAAAAAATGGAGCACCGAGGCCGTGGACTGCCTAAACGTGTTACAAGGCAATTTGTGTGACATTTATAAAACATTAGCTTGCCATTATGTTTCTCCAGATCTTAAAGGACACCTCGCACCACATACATTTTCTGGTAAGATCTACTGACTCGGTGACTACTTCTAAACTCAACCTTGCTTGCAGAAAATTACACAAGGCTCCGGCTGTTTGTAGCCTCTATCCACTTCCGTTGCTTCATATGACAAACTTGGCAAAATTTGCATAACCGGTCTCCCGAAAAGAAATCGGGAACACGTAAAGAGACCAAAGGTGGTGAGCGCGATAATCCGTGTAATATCCTACTAATAGAGGAGATAGGATACATTTATGAAGCGTCGAATCTCGGGCCGAGAATGGATCGAAATTCTAATGAAGTAGAATGGATTACTATCATAAGAACATATCCTATAAGTATCCCATAAAATCTGAATGGTTATGTATTCGATAATCAACTTGCTTCCTCTATTTCGTTATTTGCCTATTCTTTTGCTTCTTTGTTTTTGGGATCCCAAAACGTAAGTGAATGGATACCTATGACTTCCTAAAAGTTGTCCGTCTGTCCTTCTGTTAGCACGATAAATCTCATAGAGATCAAAATATTTTGATCAAACTTGGCATGAGCTGAGTCCGTATATGAACATTTTTTTCTCACCGGACAATTAGTTCGGCCGGAATCCGGCCAAACCAGGAAAAAAAAATTAAAGTAAACGTTATATTTGTATTTGATAAGATGTTTGATTTGCAGGTAAGAAGACATGCTGAATACTATGACAATCATAGATTGATTGACGAATAGATTGCTCGGAATCTGGCTGAAACCTTAAAATTTGTTAAAAATAAAGTTTTGTCTGAAGTTGGTAGAGGTTCGGTTTTGGGACAAGGATACATGCTGAATTCGTTTTCAAGCTTAGTTTTTTGCCAGACTAGTAGTTTGTTCGGAATCCAGCTGAAACCGGAAATTTGGCAGAAGTAAGGAGGAAGTTTTGATCACCTTCGTCTAAGTAGATACGACGTAGGCAGGAAGTAGGCTATACACACATGTTGAATCCATATCTGAACTTGGTGTTCCCATATGATTAACATTGGCCTTCTGAATTTAATAGTAAAAATGTTTAGGAAATCTGTCGAAGACCGAGTATCCCCAAGACCCAATCATCTGGATAAAACATTGAATTTTTGGGATCCCATCGAGACCTTTGATCTCGATCTTTATGTTACGTTAGTAGGCCAAATATAAATATAAAGCGCATGCACTTTCGCCGCATGCACTTGCGTTATAATCATTCTGGAAACTTAGGAAACATGACCAAATGTTTCGATGGGATCCCAAAAGTCTAATATTTGATCCAGAAAAGTGGGTCTTGTCTTCGCCAGATCCAGTCGTCGCCAGGCTAATCACCAGAGAAAACCAAGTTCAGATATACCTCTCTAAGCCATATCTATTTTAACGATAATGACCGAAACATCCTGCTTTACTTATACCAAATTTCCCGTTTCGGCCAAACTCCGGGCGAACGATTTTGTCCAGCAAAAAAAAAAAAAATCACAAACGCGCTCAGCATATATTATTATCTCTGTAAACAACATCTGATCAACTTCAAATAAAACTTTAACTTATAAAAAAAAATTCCGGTTACAACCGGATTCCGGACGAATTATATGTGCGGGTAAAAGATGATTACCATATACAGACTCAGCGTCTCTTTTTACCCCTAAGTCTGTCATCTAATCAACTTTATATACAAATTTTGCTTTTAACAAATCTTCCGGTTTTTGCCGGATTCCAGGTGAGCTAGTTGTCCGGGTAGAAAATGCTTTCACGTAAGTGTTCAGCATGTCTTCTTACCTCTAACTAGAACATATAATCAACTTCAAACCAAACTTTTACTTTTAACCAACTTTTCGTTTTTGCAGATTCCGGACGAACTACTTGTCCGGTGAGAAAATGGTTTTCATCATCGGGTTCAGCATGTCTTCTTACCCCATAATCGACTATCACATTAGCTGTTTAAAAATATTTTGTTTGCCTCTTAATTTGAACCCCCACACCTAAATATAGGGCTACAGAGCCCATCTACAAACTTAACCTTACCTCAATTTTCTTCCCGAAGAATCTTCACACAAAGTTTCATCAAAATATCTCATTCCCTTCAAGAGTTATCGTGCTAACACACGGACAGACGGACAATTTTTGCGATGTCATGGGTAGGCTATCCCTCCACTTACGTTTTGGGATCCCAAAAAACATTCGAAAGTTCCAATTCACTATTAGAAGCACGTTCTGTAACATTTGCGACGTTCTTTCTTTGTTTGGAATCGTCCTGTTACACGCAAATATGGCATTAAAGACCAACATCAAGCTGTTTAGAGCGTCGTGTTCAATTCCAGGGACCCAGGCCCGGATATGCAGATGGGCCCCAGGGACTTAGTGGACTCAGTGACCCCTTTTTGGTAATTCAGCAATCACAAATCTTACTTTTGGTTTTGACGCACCTTAGAAAACAGACAAGTGGAGTAACTAGACAGGAACGAAATAAACAAGTAGACTATACCAACTTCACTTTTTTCTGCATTATAATTTCTGCATTTACCACTTTGACCCCTGGTCAGGGCCCCGTCCGAGGCTGGATCCCTGATTGACTAGTTAGAAGTTTGCCAGTGCTGGAATCCCTTGGCCCCGAAACAGCTCTGCCCAGCCATCAAGCAATAGTTCTCACGTTTCTTTAAGTTCTGTTCATTTTAGTTACAATTTTATCTTGTGGTCTCTTTTTGTGATCCCAAAAAGTGGAGGGATACCTATGAAATCGCAAAAGTTGTCCGTCTGTCCTTCCGTCCGTCTGTTAGCATGATAACTCTCGAGACTCTTTGGGTCAAAGTACAGGTCAGGCTCGAAGATGGGCTTTGTGGTCCTGTATTTAAGGGTGGGGGTTCAAATTGAGGGACGAGAAAAACTATTTTTAAAAGCTAATGAGATATTTGATTTAGGGGTAAGGAGACATGCTGAATCAGAAAATGAAAATTATTTTCTCGCCGGACAAGTAGTTCACCCGGAATCCGGCTAAAACCGGAAAATTTGGGGAAAATAAAAGTTTAATCTTAAGTTTATTACAGGTTCAACCTAGGGGTAAGGAGACATGCTGAACACGTGTATGAACGTTATGTTTTCGCTGGACAAGTAGTTCATCCGGAATCCGGCCAAAACCGGAAAATTTGTTAAAAGTAAAAGTTTTATTTGAACTTGATTAGATGTTCGATTCAAAGGTAAGAAGACATGGTGAATCAGTATATGGCAATCATTTTCTACCCGGACACAGTGCGCCCAGAATCCGGCTGAAATTGGAAAATTTGTTATACCGTAGTAAAAGTTATTTCTGAAGTTTTTTGTTTTTTTTAGTTATATACTCTTTGTTATACAAACCAACTTTTACATGCTAAACTACATGAATGCATCTTTTGTAACCCTCTTAACATCCCTTATACATGTAGCTGATACTTCTGACTGCAGAAAAGCCCGAATGGGCCTGTGTGGGCAGTAAAAAAAACAAAAAAAACTTCACTTCACATTAATTTTCACATACTTTTTCCAAAAAGGGAAGAAAACTGAAAGAGGTAGAACAATAAGAAAATTTGATTAGAGGAAATTTGGTTTTCCATGTAGTTATAAGGAGGCATGCTGAATCCACATAAGTAAATTATTTTCTCGCCGAACCAATAGTTCGCCCGGAATCCGGCAAAAACTGGAAAATTCGTCAAAAGCAAAAAGTTTTATCTGAAGTAGATTAGAGGTTCAATAGTGGCAACGAGATATGCTAAATTCATTTTTGAGCTTTATTTTTTTTTACCGGACAAGTAGTTCGCCCAGAGTCCGGAAATTTGGCAGAAATATAAGGCAGCTGGAAGTTTTGATCAATATTTTCGTAGAGATGACGTATACACCCCTATACGTCATATCTAGAAGATCCAATTGTCTGGATCAAATATGACATGATCTTTCTTCTTCCTTTTTCTTCATATTATATTAATAAAGTTTTGTTCAAAGATGGATAATGAATACATTCATTAACTTATTCAGTGCACAAAAAGATTGAATAATACACTATCAGACCTTTATATTCTGAGCCTTTGTAATCTAGGTGACCCAGACAAATTAACTCCTTGCTAATCTCTGTAGTCCCACCGCCAGTGTTGCCACTTCTCTCTCGCTGAACCTGTGACATTCGGCCGCAAAAACTTTAACATCGTTGCTCCTAAGAAACTTGATCTTTTTCACCAATTATTAACGAGAAATCTGGCTTCATTAGCTTCATCAGTATATTCTTCACGATTCTGCAGCTTTGATTTACTTAAATTTTTCATTTACTTCTTAGTAACCGGTCGGAGAATTCTGCGACCAGGGGCAACACTGGTATTAAACTCACTACAAACGCTTTTATCATCGATTCACTCAACTCATTCACAATGTTTTCTGATGCTACACTGCCTGATTTTGTGGAGGTAGTTCGCAGGAGCCGGGAATCCATTATACTCCGGGTTGTACATAATTATCGCGCTAATAGTCTTGTTAAGGCAGTGAGTACCCCATTTATATTTATCATTACAGGGTTGCTAAGTGTTACACTTTTGGTGCTTTGTGACACTTTTCTTCTCTGGGTGACACCGTGACACTTTTTCTCTGAAAGTGACACCTTTTCTGACAAGTGACACTTTTTAGGTAAAAAAACACCTTTTCTATTGACTTTGCGGACTACCGGCCCAAACACATTTAATTTGATTTACAGACAATGCCGCCATCTATGTAACTCGTAAAAAGTAGCCGTGTTAACTCTAAAACTAAACCAGTACCATACCAAACTTACAACGATACAAACTAGACCTTGGAATGAGTTTACGGTACTATATTTATCTTTCCGTTTTTATCATATACAAGCTGAAATGTATGTGCAGCATACAAAACAAATGTGTGGGTTACAATAAGAGCATGGTGTCAAAAAGCACCTTTTTGCCAGGGATTGTGACACTTTCATGACTCGAGCTCTTGGCAACCGTGTATCATTACCCATCTGGGATAAGATCAATTCCGATCTTTTTGGTTTCCCAGGTGGATAAGTGATATCCGTTCTTTAACAGTTATCGTTTTTGTTTGTATATTTGTATTAGGCTAGTCAATATGGATTTTTTTATCCCGGATTAAAGAGTATGTATGTATGTATAGCAGATAAAGCCAAAACCGGCCAGGAGATAAACATGTCATCGTTTGTGGCAGACATTTTGTTTTATGAGTAGATGTGGTACACAAAGTTCTCGTTCCTGGACACCACGAACTAGCCTACTGTTCCTTACAGGGCTGCATAGCCTCTGATTGTATGCTGAACTGAGTTCTGAAACATTTTTGGGGGATCCCAAAACGTAAATGGAGGGTACCTATGACATCGCAAAAGTTGCCCGTCCGTCCGTCTGTAAGCACAATAACTCTCGAAGGGAATGAGATATTTTTATGAAACTTAGTGTGAGGATTGTTCGGGTTAAAGGTAAGATCAAGTTCGTAGATAGGCTGTGTAGTCCTACATTTAGGGGTGGGGAGGGGGGTCCAGATTCAGGGAGAGACAAAATATTTTTAAAAATTGATGTAATAGTCGATTATGAGGTAAGAAGACATGCTGAGCCCGATGGTGAAAACCATTTTCTTGCCGCACAGTAGTTCGTCCGGAATCCGGCAAAAGCCGGAAAGTAGGTTAAAAATAAAAGTTTCATTTGAAGTTGATTAAATGTTCGAATAAGGAGTAAGAAGACATGCTAAACACGATGGTGAAAACCATTTTCTTGCCCGACAAGTTGTTCGTCCGGAATCTGGAAAAACCGGAAAGTTGGTTAAAAGTAAAAGTTTCATTTAAAGTTGATTAAATGTTCGATGGAAGGGTAAGAAAAAATGCTGAACATGGTGATGAAAACCATTTTCTCGCCGGACAACTAGTTTGCCTGGAATCGGGCTAAAACCGGAAAATATGCTAAAAGCAAAATTTTTATCTGAAGTTGATTAGATGACAGAGTAAGTCAAAGTTGTATTTAAAGTTGATTAGATGTTCTTTATAGGGATACGGACATACGCTGGATTCGTTTTTGAATTTTCTTTTTTTGCTGGACTAGTTCGCTCGGAATTCGGGCGAAACCGGAAATTTGGCAGAAGTGAAGCAGGAAGTTTCGATCAGGATCGTCAAAATAGATATGGCTTATAGAGGTATATCTTAACTTGGTTTTCTCTGATATTAGCCTGGCGAAGACTGGATCTGGCGAAGACAAGACCCAATTGTCTGGATCAAATATTAGATTTTTGGGATCCCATCGGCACCTTTAGTCTTGTTCCCCAGGAGCTTGTCGATAACGGGACGGTACGCGATTTCGCATTGATTGATTTTATTTTTAACCTTTCAAAACGTATAGGACACTTAAATAGTTGAAGATGTCTTTGATTTCCATTTTCTTTCTTAGTCCATTTTTTTTACTTCTACAGTAATGAAATTAATTAATAAATAATTACTGATGAATAAATAATTACTAATGGTAATGAAATTAATTACCTTAAATCGCATTGTCCAGGTCCAGCGACAAAGGTGGATAGTCCTCGTGTGGTTGTCGCTTGTTTTGAGTGATTTCGTCACACAAGTTGTTAGGCGGTTTTTGGTTAGTGCCTGGTAGAAGATCACGGGGCATCCCATTCATACTTCCAGGGTTTGGATTCTCAATCCTTGTCAAGCTTCGATTTGAAAGAGTCCACTGTCTGTGCAAGGGCTGTATCCTCTGACAGGGTGTTCTAGTTTTGCACCATTGTGATGAAACGGTTCCCATTTTATAATAATAATTAGAAAAAGTAAGCACAACACACAATAGATGGAGTAAATGTGGGAAAAAAAGCAGATCGGTCGAAGATAGATAAATAGATAGATAGATAGTTATTTTTATTGATCTAACTCGTAGCGCCGACATGGCACTAAATACGTCGACCATTACATTTAAGTGTCACAATATTTGAATATATACAATTATTACATAAAACAAAATAAATCACAAAAGAAAATAAATCACCAAAGACAAGAGGGAGAAAGAACACGAAATATTTGGGAACTTCAAATCTTTTTGGATCTGGGGAGTCTATGACTCCTCTTGTCAGTTATCGGGCATGCGCATCAAATTCAAGTTTTCGACGCATAAGATTGGTTTCGAAGCTTGAAAGATTAATGGCGACAGACCAGATACCCGTAAACGGATCGCTGTATTTACTATAGGTAGTCGCGCCCATTGTACATTTCTTCCAGTTATGATAATCCGTGCTCTTTGTTCCCGGTTGAGTGATGCCCTTTTAAAATCTCATTCGTCGGCTGGACACTCCATGAGGTGCGCACTCATCTACTATCGACAAGAACACATAATCTAATAGAACCTCCGTCTCCCTATCTCTGTAATACGACCATGCGGAGTCGCATATTCCCCATACCCTGCCCGAGGGGTCGACGAAGGAATAGTCCGGGGTCAGGAATAATCCGGAATAGTCAGGAATAATCCGGAATGGTCAAGAATAATCCGGAATGTATTATATTAGATTAGATTAAATTTTATTAGGTGGCAGTCTTCTCTATTCTACATAACGTGGTAACACTATTTTTATATTATTCTACATGCCATTCATACACGGTTCATACATATACAACAAATATTCTGCTTACAAAAAACACTCACACATCATTACTATCCTTTTGCAAGGAAAAATCTCTTCACTGTAGCCATGAAGGGTGCCAGATGACTGGAATTTCTAATTTCAACTGGATTATATCCCATACAGAGGGTTAGGAATAATCAGGAATAGTTAGGAATAATCCGGAATGGTTAGGAATAATCCGGAATGGCCAGGAACAATCCGGAATGTTCAGGATTATTAGGGTATTCCGGAATAGTGTACATAGAAAATTAGAGTCGTCGGCCCCTCGACCCTGCCCGATGCAAACGAAGGGACGTTAGGAGCTACGCGGCACATAACGTTTCGTTACCTCTTCAAATAGCTATATCGCTGTGAAGCCGCGTTGAAGAATTTTTGAAAGTAAAACTGGATTGGTTCCCTGGACGCGCTCCAGAACGGGTCAGCGTGCCTCTTGCACTTCTTCCGATGCTATGACCAACGGTGAAGACGGAAGTAGACGGGTCTCAACTCAAAGCTAGAGCAAGTACCTCTATCTCAGCTTAGTCTAGTCGGGGTTTCCGTAGTAGCTGCATGGGACCAAAGACGGAGGTTCTATCGGATTAGTTGTTCTTGCTATCTCCCAACCATATTTCAAACAACATCTCTGCCTTCTCCTTTTATATGATACGTGGGGTTGTGTTTTTATGGAACTTGCCTTTCGGCCAAGTGCCATATACAGATCACTTTTCCGTCCGTCGGTCAGTCCGCTGTTTTCAAGTTAGAGTACTTCCAGATGTGCTAGGACGATGAAACTTGGCAAGCTTATTATGGACCCCATCAAACTAACTTGGAAATGGTCGCTTCCTTTATCCGACCGTTGTGGGGTGAGGCTGTCCGGAATCCGGAATTTAGTGGCATGCATAACTTTCGAACTGGTGATCGGATCTGAATGAAACTTGATATGTGGAAAGATCTCGTGTCTCGGATGTCCCATTTCAAGTCCAGACCGAATCGGATGAATGTGGGGTGGGAAGTTGGAGGGGGGGGGGACCGGAAATCTTGTTTCACGCTTAGAGTGGAGCGATCGGGATGAAACTTAGTGGGAAGAAAAAGCGCAAGCCTAAAGTGCATCACTGACAGAACTAGACGGATTCGCGCACTGTGGGGGAAGGTGGAGGGGAGGGTCCGGAATTTCGGTGATCCTGAGGTAAATTATTTCCGGTTTTGCTAGGAACATGAAACTTGGTGACCATCGTTAGGGAGTGGAGGGAGGGGGAATCCTGAATCTTGAGGTAGGCTGTGTATAACTTACGAACGGGTGATCAGATCTTAATAAAACTACATATTTGGAAAGACCTTGTGTCTCAGATATCCAGCTTCAGTTCCAGACTGGATCCGACGAATGGAGGAGGGATCGGAGGGGAGAACCGGAAATCTTGTGACATTGCTTAGAGTGGAGCGATCGATATGAAACTTGCTGGGAAGAAGAAGCACACATGTCCGAGGTACTTCAGCGACAGAACTGGACCGGATTCAGTCATTGTAGTGGGAGTTGGAGTGGGGGGGGGGGGGGTACGGAATTCCGTTGATCGCGAGGTAGGTACTTCCGGATGTGCTAGGACAATGAAACTTGGCTGGAGTAGAGACTCGACAACATTGTCGTAAAAATTGTCACTTCCCAGACCCAACCATCCCTTAAATTAGGCTACTCATCTTAACCGCAAAGTACAAAAAATACTTTTAAGCAAAATATATATTCTCATGAGCCCATGATCATTTTCGCGTCAAGGGTTTTGCTTAGAAATGAATTTCTGGCAACCTTAAAGTGTGCATCTTAACCGAAAGTCCTTAAAGTAAAAAAAAACTTTCGAGCAAAGTATACATTTTCATGATCCCTATAAGCCCATGATCAATTTTGCCTCAAGTGTTTTGCTAACAGATAAATTTCTAGTGCCCTTAAAGTGCGTATAATCACAACCAAATGCACAAATAAAATGATCGTTCTTATCTCAAGGGCTGTGCTTACAAATTATCACAACAAACCCACGAATTTGCCGACTTTCATCCTCTGACCGAGCCTTGCAAGTGCCATATGAGCTTCTAGCTCTTGTTATTTCACCCTTTTAAAAGACCCGTCGTACCTCTAATGCCAACCTATCCTACTTCCGCAATTGCTCCATCACACGAACGTTGTACTTATGATAGTAATTCATGCTACTTCAGTAGTATTTTTATCCATTCTCGTTCCCCAGGTTATTCACTTCATAAGAGTATCCTATCTCCTCTATTTGCAATATAGAATGCGCGGATAGGATTTGCAATATAAGAAACACAAGGATGCGCGGTTTCAACACGCAACAGAAAACGCTTGGAATGGTATCTGTTGTCGCGACAAACATTATGCATGAAATGTTATGCATAAAAAGTATTGCCAGGAAGAGCCGAAAAACAGCGCAAAAAGTATCAGCTGGCTTTTTTGTTTGTCGTCGTGATGTCGAGATTGAATTTTTGGGATCCCGTCGAAACCTTTGGTCCTGTTTCTCTTTACGTGGCGTATCCTGTGCCCGGTTATTGTTTCCCAAGAGCTTATTCTTCCGGAGACCGGCTATGCAAATTTTGCCAAGATTGCCATTCAAGGCAAGGGACATGGTAAAGAGGGTGAAAAACCCCGAAGCCATGTATAATTTTCTGTAAGCAAAATTAGCTGTAAAATGGTCAACTATCATTTCCAGCTTGAGCCTGAAGAGGACCCTTGCCAAGAAGTGCCGAAATATAGCTCTAATAAAATGTAGCTGACTCATCCGTTTTGCACCGTCAAATATGATGTGAAACGTCTTGGTTCTAAAGCTATTTATATATATAATGATGATGATGATTTTATTAACGCACTTAAGAAGAGGAAGATAGTGCAGTATAGACAAATAAAAGGAAAAAGTACACTGAGCTTTCAATAATGTAGGAAATGCACGAGAAAAATAAATAAATATTTAAAATAATAAACATTTAAAAAATATTTAATGTGTGATAAACATTTTACTTTCACCCTCCACGTCTGAGCCCTTGCTTTTTTGTAAAGTAGTCTGTAAAATGACCAGCCAGTCGGTAAATACCCCCCCCCCCCCAAACAAAAAAGAAATTTTGGCTAGTAACGCCTCTGGTGCGAGGGATTCTTGCCTGGAAACCCATGCTGATTATTTGTTCTGCCACAGATGGTGTTAACGTTTGTTCTTGGGCTATTTTACATGTTTTGTTTCTTTTGCAGGACAAGAACCAGAGCCACCCAAGCATATGTTTTCCTGGAGGAGTACCTCCGGCCCCATCCCACCTCGGTTGGAGGCCCACACCCCGCCACTCCTTGCCCCCAAACTACCCTCCACCTCGGAAAATACAACCAATCCTTGGAGGGGGAAGAAAGTGGAAGTGGGCCTACTAGAACCCCGGGCCCTCAAAGCTCTGCATTCAATACCGGACCAAGATAGGCTGTCTGCCACACTTGGGAAAATTTTCAAAGCCTCGCCGCATTTGCGCAACGCCTTAGCGCACCATTTCGGGGTAACGCAGCGGGAATCGCATTTAGGTCCTGAAAGTACAAACGAAGCCGTCGTCCTAGCTGTCGGCATTGACCTGTATATTGAAGAAGTGTTTCAACAGCTTGATCCGGAAAATAAAGGTGTGATAAGTGCCGAGGACTTCCTGTTACTCTGTGAAGTACTAAGCCTTCCGAAGAACCTGCCCCACGCGTCGAGTAGTTTGAATCTGGAGGAATTCCGCGCCACGCTTTTTGAGCACTTTGTCGCTTCGTTTGAGGAGACGGCAAAAAGCGGTCGCGGCCGGCGGGACATTTTAAAAACGGAAGTGAGCGTTTCCAGGCGTGCTGGAATTCTGGACAAAATCTCACAGAACATAGACAAGCTTTTATCAACACTGGAGATGGAACGACTCGATTGCGAGTGTCCAGGTTCTAAACAAACCCAGATCTGCTCGAGGTGTAAGGCAGTCGGACCTCAGAACTTGAAAAGTCAGGATAGTGCCCGAACCCGGATCCGGGAATTACAGACTAAAGTACTTTCGCAGCAGACGGAAATACATGCCCTAAGAGAGGTTGTTGAGGATATGCGAATGGCCCTTCAAACATCGGATGCCGAGAACTTGGCTTTGAAAGTCAGACTTAGAAGACAGCAAAAAAAAGAGGGAAAGGAAGGAATTGATCGACTAGTAGAGGAGCTCAGAGAAATTGGTAAGTCAAATCTGATCCCTTTTGTTTAATAGGCGTGCTTACACTGTAAAAAGTTTCCCCGAGAGGATTTAAGTTAACTGCAGCATTTGGTACTGGGATTAATCTTATCTCTACTGGAATAAGATGAATCCGAATTAGAGATAATCTTATCTCAATGGAGACAGGATTAGTCCCAGTAGCAAATCCTGAAAGATTTTTTTACTGTGTAACCCTAGGTACACACAGACGTTCACACTGAGGCGATATCGGGCATCGCCGAGATTTTCGTCGCCAAAATCGGCGATTTCTGTTGCTTCGTCAGGCGATTTTCAATGTTGGGAAAATTCACCTTTAATCGGGCGACAGTACGATTTTATGCACGCAACAGCAACATGACGACCCTTTTGATGATTCGCTTTTAGAAAAATAACTATTTTTTATTATTTTAATTATTTTAAGGTTTAAATTGAGATTAACTATTTCAAATTCATATGACATGTGTTAGACTGGAGAAGAAATACGCTTTTTCATATCTATGATTGTAACTAATTATGTTTTATTAGCATTTCCATCCGTTCTCGTTCCCAGGATTCTGTACTTCATAAGTGTATTCTATCTCGTCTGTTAGCATTACACTTATTATCACGCATTCTACGTTTGTTCTCTGTGCGTGATTTGTCAGGCTCCAGATCATTGTTTCCGAAAAGCTTGGTGTCATCCAAGGCAGTTTATGATTCAAGGCAAGGCACATGGAAAGAGGCTAAACACAGCCGAAGCCTTGTGTTATTTCCTGTAAGGAAAGCTGGGTTTTAAGATAGTCAACTATATTAGAACATCTTAGCAGAAAAATTAGCCGCCTTGTGTTCGTCGTGCATCGTTGTTCGTACCAAAACTGTCGTTTAAATGTTATCATATTAGAGCGTGTTCCACCCTTCTAACAATAGTTAATATTAGTTCCATCCTCACGAAAAGTTACTGCGCTGACCGTTCCAACCTTCTCGAAATAGTAACTAATAGTGACTATTTCCTTACCATGCTCGGCTTGGGAGCGTAGTAAGCTTAGTAACTACGCATCTCTGCAGCATCTCTGTAACGTGATTGGTCGGATTTGTCCGTGGCAAGGTATCCTGCTGGCAAGGCCGTATCCAGGAGGGGGGGGGGTTAGGGGGTTAAACGCCCCGAAACACACAAAAATAGTCATTTTTATTGGCTTTTCCGTCTGATCTCTGTCTTTTTTGTACTTTTTTGTCCGACCCATAGGCAAAAAAAATAACCCGAAAGGCTACCCCCCCCCCCCCCCCCCCCCCCGAAAAAATTCCTGGATACGGGGCTGCCTGCTGGAAAATAGAAAATCGTTCCAGCCACGCTCTTTGACGCTCTTAGTGTTTTCTTTGTCACGTTCTGTAAACGTCGTTACGAACGAAGTTGATACTAAAACGTTAGTAGTATAACTAACTTAATATTTAAAACAGCAGCTATAATAAAGTTTAAAAATGGATTTTAGTGTAACAGGCCCACTGTTTTTAAGCTTAGTTTACAAGTTTAATTTGTTTGAACTAATCCTCTTGTCTATTTCATGGGGTAATAAATTAAAACAAAACTAAAATTATTAAACACATGATGTATATAACCTCTTCTACGATTCTCACTAAAACCATCAGAAGGATCAAAAGTTTCAAGAGCTTTCCGCGGCTTCCCGTCTATTTCAACGGGTAATAATTAATACAAAACTAGAATTATTAAAAATATGATGTATAAACTGTAAAAAACAAATCTTGCAGGATTCGCTACTGGTTTATTTTGTTTATTTTATTTTTTTATTTTATTTTAGTTTATTTTAGTTTATTTTGTTTGAAATAATCCTCTTGTCTATTTCAGGGGGTAGTAAATTAATACAAAACTAAAATTATTAAACACATGATGTATATGAACTCTTCTGCGACTCTCACTAAAACCATCAGAAGGATAAAAAGTTTCAACAGAGCTTTCCGCGGCTTCCCGTCTATTTCAACGGGTAATAAATTAATACAAAACTAAAATTATTAGAAATACGATGTATAGACTGTAAAAAACAAATCTTGCAGGATTCACTACTGGGATTAATCTTGTCTTTATTGAGATATGATTATCTCTAATTCGGATGCCAGTAGCGAATACTGCAGTTGACTTTAATCCTTACTCGGAGAAACTTTTTATAGTGTATAACCTAATAAAAAGGATCGAAAGTTTCAACAGCGTTTTCTGCGGCTTCTCGTATCTCTAATGAGAACTGAATAGTTCCATGTCATGTCGGAATTCAAAACATGCGTGAGTCGGGAAGATAAAACGGTCTTGTTATCTCCCTTAACTCTTTTTCTAACTATCTGGCTTTTGTATCTCTGACTTTTATTAGTAAAGTTTCGATGATGCGAACAATTCCGCGGAAAATTGATGGCATTTTGGCCGACTTTAACGACACTTCCCTCGGCGTTTATTGGTTTGTTCAAACGACTGTTGATTTTGAAGACGGTTCCGCTTTCGCTGATGCACTAAATGGCACATTGTGATTCTAAAACGCTGATTTTTGCTGATTTAAAGTAAAGTAAGCTTTTTGAAAGTCGCCTCAGAATGAATGATCGCAAAGAACACTAAAACCCATACTGGGCAACTTTTAAACGACACGTCGCGTTACATAATAGCTGCGTTCGTTTTCGTCGTTTGGTTCGCCGTTTCAACAGTAGTTTTACTATAAGGCGTATTCTGGCTGCTTCCCGAGGACTCCACTTCAGGAGTCCCTGCGTTTTTGTTTGACCCGGGGACTCGCTACCCATATTCTCGCGAGTCCCCACGGACGGAGAATACTCCGATTATCATCACCCATCATCAACAAGAGCTGAAAGCTCATATGGCACTTGTAAGAACAGTTAGTCTGTTTGTCTGATACGGTTTGCAGTTTTCAAGGCTGGATCTCTCTCCCGATATTCATTTCATTAGAAAATAAGCTGAATCTAGTAAATCTGAAATGGTTTTACCACTCATTGACAACTGTTTCTTCCTCCGACGATGACCGGATCAGGGGAGGGACTATTTTTAAGCCAATCTGATAGAGTGCCTGACATGGCTGAAAAGTTTCACGGTCATAGCACATCTAGAAGCACCCTAACTCGTGATCATCGGAATTGTGGAAAACCCCCTCCAACTCCCCCCACTGTGACAAGATCCGGTCCTGTTTTGTCAATAATGTATCTACCGCTTATGCTTCTTCTCGGTCGACTTGAAAATAGTTCCTTTCCCGATCCGGTGATCATGGGGTAGTGGAAGGATGAGGAATCCGGATTCTAGTGACATGCATAACTCTGGAACGGGTGACGAGACGTGCCTGAAACTTGTCAAGTGTCAAGAACAAGTGTCTCAGATGATCAATTTCAATTCTGGAACGGATCCGATAACTTCGTGGGGGGGGGGGAGCTAGAGGGTGGGGTAGGCCGGGGTTCTGCGACTTAGAGGGAAGAATTAGTTCGCCTGGAATCCGGCCAAAACCGGAAAATATGTTAGAAGCCAAAGTTTGGTCTGAAGTTGATTAGGTGATAGATTTAGGGGTAAGAAGAGACGCTGTGTCCGTATATGACAATCACGTTTTACCCGGACAAACAATTAGTCCGGAATCCGGTTGTACCCGCTTTATTATTAAGTCAAAGATACGCTGGATTGTTTCTGAATTTTCTTTTGTTGCTCGACTAGTAGTTCGCTCGGCAGAAGTAAAGCAGGAAGTTTCGGTCAGTATCATCGAAATAGATTTGGCTTACAGAGGTATGGATAGATAGATAGATAGTATCTGAACTTGGTTTTCTCTGGTGATTAGCCTGGCGAAGACTGGATCTGGCGAAGATAAGACCCAGTTGTCTGGATCAAATCTTAGATTTTTAGTATCCCATCGTCACCTTTGGTCTTGTTTTTATCGAAAACATAATTTTCTTTCTTCTTTTTTTCCTTCCTTTTTTGAGTGGCGGAGGGGGGGGGGGGGCAGGGGCACTATGTTGATGGAAGATCGTTCGTTAATGGATTTTTCTTGTCAGTTTGTTATGTCTTCATTCTTCTTTTCTTCTTCTTCTTTTTTTCTCTCCTTCTTTTTCTTTTTTTGATTTCTTTGGTTTGTTTCCCTTAATATTATTTGAATAAAGAATAAGCCCCGCCCATTGCCAGGCCTTATGTTAGGTCCTATGGCGGGGCCATAAAGAGTTAATGGTGTTTTTATTTTTTATGAATAAACTAAACTGAAACTGAAACCTGTCAATGATGTACATAGGGCTTGCGCTTGTTCCTCTCACCAAGTTTCATTCCGATCGCTCCACTCCAAGTGTGTGACAAGGTTTCCAATCCCCCTGGAACCCCCCCCCCCCCCCACCTTCATCGGATCCGATTCGGACTTGAAACGAGAAATCTGAGACGTCTGACCTTTCTACATACCAAGTTTCGTTATGATCTGATCACCCGTTCGGAAGTTATACATATCTCAAGATTCTGGATTCCCCTTCCCTCCACTCCCCCCATTATGGTCGGAACGGGAAATTGACTATCTCTAAGTTAATCTGGTCGGGTCCCTAGTTTGCCTGCTAAGTTTCACTGTCCTAACCAGTGTTGTGCCAAGTACTTCTAGTTTTTGGGATCCCAAAACGTAAGTGGAGGGATACCTATGACATCGCAAAAGTTGTCCGTCTGTCCGTCCGTCCGTCCGTCCGTCCGTCTGTCCGTCCGTCCGTCCGTCCGTCCGTCCGTCCGTCTGTAAGCACGATAACTCTCGAAGGGAATGAGATATTTTGATGAAACTTGGTGAGAAGGTTCGTTGGGTCGGACCAGTCAAGTTCGTAGATGGGTTTTGTAGCTCTACATTTAGGGGTGGGGGAGGGGATTGAAATTAAGGGACAAACAAAATATTTTTAAACAGCTAATGTGATAGTCGATTATGGAGTAAGAAGACATGCTGAACACGATGGTGAAAACCATTTTGTCATCGGACAAGTAGTTCGCCCGGAATCCGGCCAAAACCGGAAAGTTTGTTGAAAGTAAAAGTTTTATTTGAAGTTGATTAGATGTTCGATTTAGGGGTAGGAAGACATGCTGAAGACGATGGTGAAAATTATTTTCTCGACGGACAAGTATTTCGCCCGGAATCCGGCCCAAACCGGAAAGTTTGTTGAAAGTAAAAGTTTTATTTGAAATTGATTAGATGTTCGATTTAGGGGTAGGAAGACATGCTGAAGACGATGGTGAAAACTATTTTCTCGATGGACAAGTATTTCGCCCGGAATCCGGCCCAAACCGGAAAGTTTGTTGAAAGTAAAAGTTTTATTTGAAGTTGATTAAATGTTCGATTTAGATGTAGGGAGACATGCTGAAGACGATGGTGAAAACTATTTTCTCGACGGACAAGTATTTCGACCGGAATCCGGCCCAAACCGGAAAGTTTGTCAAAATTAAAAGTTTAATTTGGAGTTGATTGGATGTTGGATTTAGGGCAAGAAGACATGCTGAACACTTATGTGAAAACAAGTTTCTACCCGGACATGTAGTTCGTCCGGAATCCGGCCAAAACCGGAAAACTGTTGGAAGTCAAAGTTTTATTTCTAGTTGATTAGATAAGCGATTTAGGGGTAAGAAGAGATCTGTGTGACAATCGTATTTTACCCGGACATATAGTTCGACCGGAATCCGGCTGGAATCGGAAAATTTGTTATAAGCTAAATTTCTATTTGAAGTTGATTAGATGTTCATTACTGGGGAAAGAAGATACCCTGATTTCGTCTTTGAGCTTTCTTTTTTCGCCGGACAAGTAGTTCTGGAGTTCGGCCGGAACCGGGAAATTGTCAGAAGTGGCAGGAAGTTTTCGTCAAAACAGATATGACTTGTAGGGGTAAACACACATGCTGAATCCAAATCTGAACTTGGTTTTCTCAGGTGATTAGCTATTTGGCCTTAATCTGTTTCTGAATTTTAATTGTAAAAATGTTCAAGGAGTCTGGCGAAGACTGCATCTGGCTAAGACAAGACCCAGTTGTCTGGATCAGATATTGAATTTTTGGGATCCCATCGAAACCTTTGGTCTTGTTACTTAAGTACAAGTACCAAGTACTCAAGGAATTTCTTACTTAATTACAAGTATTAAGTACTTTTCATCAAATTTACCTAAGTAATAAGTACTTTTCAAAAAGTACTTTAGTACTCAAGTATTTAGGTAGTAATTCAGTACTGAAGTATTCAGGTAGGCTTATTGGGGTGGGTTCGTAAAACATCAGTGATCAGAAGATTAACGACCGAACAACAAATAGTTCCATGTGAGGGGATACATCGAATCAAGTTTTTGGGGATCCCAAAACGCAGTGACGGACTATCTATGCGACTTAGTAAAGTCTGTCTGCCCGTCTGTCTGTCTGTTAACTTGACAACTCTCGAAGGAGTTAGGTAGGTGATACTGTTCGAACTTGGTGTGCGGGTCCTTTGCATCAAAAGTACAGGTCGTTCATAGATGGCGATGTAGCCCTGTGTTTAGGGGTGGGGAAGGGGTTTGAAGTTAAGATTTGATTCACAGGTGAGAGATTTGCTGGATCCACGCCTTAAATTTGTGTTGGCCCCCGACAATTAGTTCGCACGGAATCCGACAAAAAATCGGTGATACAAGCATGCTTATAGTTTCTTAATCAAGTATGTAGAATTCTTGAACCTAGAAACCGGGTCAAGCCTACATGCTGAAGCGATCTATTTGATGTGTTGTACTTTGGTCGATACTATGAACAAAGTCCGAGATCTTCCTCAAGTTCAAATCATGTTTTTGTCCAGTTATTTGCCTTGGTATGTGGACGATAAAACGACTGATTCATCTGTCAGCTTGTACTCATGGAAATTACGTAACGTGCCTATGTTTGAATCAATCAATCGAGACAGAAAACGATTGCCTAAGGGATCTGTTAAGGGGTTAAGTGGGGATGAAGAACATTTACACGATCTGGCGAAGACAGGAAGTCTATATTACCCAATTTTCTGGATGTGATCTCATCTCTTTGTGATCTCACTGAAACCTTCTTGTTCTTAACGGGAAATTTATGTTATACCATGCTGCTTGAAAAATGTTTTCTAGAAAATGTTTCAATCAAGAAAAAAGGCTGATATTATTGGTTGTCCTTTTGACCAGATGTATTCTGTCTCCAGGTGGAGGAGTTCCATTTATTAGAAGAAGAAAAAAACTTATCAGTTTTCTTTCCTGCATTCTCTACCGGTGTCCAACATCAATATCACTCTAACATTCAGTGTTGTCGCAAGCCTCTTTCCTTTAGTGGGTGGAACTGGTGTAGAGCTTTAACACGTTAAAGGATTTAGGATGTTGTCAGCTGCAGGCTGCATAATTGGTGAAGAAAAGCTACATAGTTAGCTATTCATCAAACAACCCATTTGAGCTAACACGAAGAATCACTACATCCCTGATGTCCATTCAGTTTCAGCGAAGATCATAAACATGAAACTGAACCTCGTGGTGATCAAATTTGTCATGTTATGAAAGTACTTGAGTACTTAAGTACCCTCAAGTACTTCTATTTTTACTTAAGTATAAGTACTTCCGAAATGTTTTACTTAAGGTTGAGTACAAGTACTAGGATTTTGCACTAAAGTTCTTTTACTTAAGTATTTCCCAACACCGGTCCTAACCCACCTAGAAGTAGTTTAACTCCGTATCATCGGAATTTCGCCCCCCCCCCCCTCCAACTCCCCCCACAATGCACGAATCTGGTCCGGTTCTTCTAGGGCTTTTGCTTGTTCCTCCCACCTAGTTTCATCCCGATCCGTCCACTCTAAGTGTTTCACATGATTTCCAGCCCCCCCCCCCCCCTCCGTGTCCCCCTCACATTCATCGGATGCTGTCCGGACTTGAAATCGGACACCTGAGACATGACGTCTTTCCAAATATCAAATTTCATTAAGATCCGGTCACCAGTTCGAAAGTTATGCATGCCACTAAAATCCAGATTCCGGCTCTCCTCCTTCCCCCACGATGGTTGGATCGGGCAAGTGACTATTTCCAACTTAGTTTGGTAGGGTCGCTAATACGCCTGCCAAGTTTCATCGTCCTAGCACATCTGGAAGTTATCTAACCGGCCGAACAACCGACCGACCGACCGACAGACCAACCGAAAAGTAATCGGTATATGGCACTTGAGACATGACGGAAGGCAAGTGCCATAAAAACACTTTGTGTAAAATTAGTTGTAGCGTTTCTCTCATAGTGTTTCGCGGAGCTGGCTATTTGAAGAAAAACTTGTCTAACATTATTGGAAGGATGTGTGTATTTGTATCATATTATTATTATTTTTAGTTTCGTGTTAATTTATTATTTTTCGCGATAAACGAGACGACTATAAAAATAAAAATAAATAAAACATTGGAGAAACTACACCACAGATCAACCTAAATGGCAACATAGGTCTGCATCATTTCTTTCGTAGTGTTCTGTGAGTGTGTAATGTCTGTACCATATGAAAAGGCTAAATCATTTTTTATAAACATCAGGATTATAAAAAATTCAATAAATGAAAAAATCGAGAAACCATATCACAGATCATCTTGATGACAACTCAAGATTATTAAATTACAACCAGCAGTTAAAAGTGCGAAGAACAAGACCAAAGGTGGTGATGGGATCCCAAAAATCTAATATTTGATTCAGACAATTGGGTCTTGTCTTCGCCAGATCCAGTCTTTGCCAGGCTAATCATCAAAGAAAACCAAGTTCAGATATAGCCTACCTCTATTGGCCATATCTATTTTGACGATACTAACCGAGACTTCATGCTTTACTTCTGCCAAGTTTCCGGTTTCGCCCGAAATTCCAGCAAAAAAGAAAATTTAGAAACAAATCCAGCGTATCTCCTTATCCCCTATAAAGAACATCTAATCAACTTTGAAGAAAAGTTTGACTTAAACAAAAAAAATCCGGTTACAACCGGATTCCGGACTAATTATATGTCCGGGTAAAATATGTTTGTCATATATAGACTCAGCCACTCTTCTTATCCCTCAATCTGTCATCTAACCGAACTTTTGCTTTTAACAAATTTTCCGGTTTTGGCCGGATTCCGTGGGAACTAGTTGTCCGGCGAGAAAATGATTTTCACCATCGTGTCCAGCATGTCTTTTTACCCCTAAATCGAACATTTAATCAACTTCAAATGAAACTTTTACTTTTAACCAACTTTCCGGTTTTCACCGGATTACGGACGAACTAGTTGTTCGGCGAGAAAATGGTTTTCACCACCGTGTTCAGAATGTCTTCTTACCCTCTAAATCTACCATTTAGTCAACTTCAGATAAATCTTTTACTTTTAACCATTTTTCCGGATTTTGCCGGATTCCGGACGAACTACTTGTCCGGTGAGGAAACGGTTTTCACTATCGTGCGCAGCATGCCTTCTTACCCAGTAATTAGCTGTTTAAAATATTTTGTTTGTCTCTTAATTTGAACCCCCACCCCTAAATGTACAGCTACATAATCTACGATCTTGACCTTACCCTTGACCCAATGAATCCTCACACCAAGTTTCATTAAAATATCTCATTCCCTTCGAGAGTTATCGTGCTCACAGACAGACGGACAGACGGACATTTTTGCGATGTCATAGGTATCCCTCCACTTACGTTTTGGGATCCCAAAAACACACTGTGTAAAATTATCTATATCCTTGCTTTTCTTTCGTAGTGTTCTGTGGAGCTGGAAGAAAAAACTTGTCTGATATTACTGGGAAGCAAGGCCGTATCCAGGGGGGAGGGGAGTTAGGGGTTTGACCCCCCCCCCCCAGAAACATGAAAAAATAACGATTTCTATAGGCTTTTCCCTCTGATCTACGTGTTTTTTGTACTTTTTTGTCCGACCAGCAGGCAATAGCCCCCTCGAAAGGCAACCCCCCCCCCCCCCAAATAAATTCCTGGATACGAGCCTGCTGGGAAGATTGTACATATCATATATGTATGTCATATTTTTATGGCATTTGCCTTTCGGCCAAATGCTGATCACTTTTCCGTAGGTATGTCGGTCGGTCAGTCTTGTGTTTGCTAGTTTGGATACCTCCAGGTGTGCTAGGACGATGAAACTAGGCAGGCATATTAGGGACCCGACCAAACTAACTTGGAGATAGTCACTTGCCCCATCCGACCGTCGTGGGGGGAGGGAGGGGAGCCGGAATCTGGAATTTAGTGACATGCATAATTTTCGAACGGGTGATCGGAATTTAATGAAACTTGATATTTCGAAAGACTCAGATGTCCCGTTTCAATTCCGGACCGAATCCGATGAATGTGTGTGTGGGGGGGGGAGTCGGAGAGGGAACCAGAAATCCTGTGACACGCTAATAGTGAAGCGATCGGGATGACACTTGGTGGGAAGAACAAGCACAAGCCCTATGTACATCAGTGACAGAACCGGACCGGATTCGGGCACTTTGGTTGAGTTATTAGGGAATATAGGGAATTCTGGAGGTCGCAAGTTCAGGTACTTCCAGACGTGCTAGGTCGATGAAACTTGGTTTGAACATTAGAGACTTGACATCATTGGCGTACAAATCGTCAGTTGCCTGATCCGACCATCGCAGTGGAGCCCCTCTGATATAATTCGATGAATGTTGCGGGAGAGGTGGAAGGAAGAACAGGAAATCTTGTGACACGCTTAGAGTGGGGCGATTGGGATGAAACTTGGTTGGAAGAACAAGCACAAGCCCTAGATACGTCAGTAAAAGAACCAGACCGGTTCGGGCACTGTGGGGGGAGTTGGAGGGGGGGGGGGGGGGTTCCGGAATTCCAGTGATCGCGAATCGGAGAACTTCCGAATGTGCTAGGACGATGAAACTTGGCTTGGAAATTATACACTTGACAGGATTGGCTTCGAAATTGTCAGTTCCCAAAAATTACTTTTAAGCAATATGTACGTTTTCGTGATTGGTATGAGCCCATGATCATTTTTACCTCAAGGGTTTTGTTTGCAACTGAATTCCTTAAAGCACAGACAATACTTTTGAGTAAAATATAAATTTTCTTGACAAGGGACGTGTTTCTGATCCAACGATACAGTTTCGTCATCCCCAAGGGCCCATGATCATTTGTACCTCAAGGGTTTTGCTTACATATGAATCCCTAACCAACTTCAGATGCAGATCTTAGCCGCAAAGAAAACAAATTGTTCAAATAAATTTTACAACTGCACATAGTTAACTTAATCTTTGTTTTATCACCGTTTGTTGACATCACAGAAACGTGTTTAACCGAGCCATCACACTGACAAGACGACTCTTCTTTCAAATCACGGTACGAGAACTTAAATGCATAAATATTCTTTGAGCCCAAGCTGACTTTGAAACATTTATTCCAGCAACGTTTTCAACGGATACATCAGCTAAGAATCTTCATAAGCGATATTTCGGCCCTTCTTGGCAAGGGTCCTCGTCAGGCTTTCAGTCCTATTGTTCAACTTTGGGGAAAGAAACAAACCTGTAATAAAAAACTGAAGCTTCTACCGACTATAAATATCTTATTAAAATAAATTATCTTCAATACCACTATAATGAAAAAAACTAGTCTTGAGATTTAATTTTTGACACCGACGCTGTTTTTGCTGCACGATTGGGGCGATGACAGGAAAGGTTTTTTTCTGCATTTTGATCAACTTTGGTTTTTTTTTATTAATAAGGGGCTGAAAACTTAAATATTATTTTATTAATGGCCTCGTTCTACATTTCTATTATGAGTACTCGTCTGTATCTATTGCTTTGAATAATCATTGCACGGCTGCTGTTTTTGCTGCGCGATTGGGGTGACGGCAGGAAATATTTTTTTCTGCATTTTGATCGACTTCGGTTTTGTTGTTAATAAGGGACTGAGGCTTAAATTTTCTTCCCTTAATAACCCCGTTCCACGTTTCCGGTAGGGCGTACTCGCCTGTATCTCGGTTAATGCCTGCTCGGTTTTTCTTTATCTCAACGGCTTCTCGAATGGTTTGATGGAGTCCGGTGCACGTTGCAAGAATTTGGGCTTTTTCAAAATATACTGAATGGGATGGATTTTCGAAAATATGTTCTGCAAGTGCAGATTTGAAAGTATAGTTATGACGGTGTCCGTTGGAGAGGGCGTGGTCAATTTCTTGCTCATGCTCTGCAAGTCGTTTTCCGAAAGTTCTCTCTGTCCTTCCTACGTAACGCTTTCCGCAATCACAAGGTATTGAATAAATGCCTCTTTGGTACTGATTTGGGACTTTATCTTTTCCGGAGTTTAGGTAAGACAGCAAAGTATTTTGGGTTCTGTGAAAGACTTGGATGTTGTATTTTTTCAGACTTTTCGACAATTTTTCGGTTACTCCGCGGACGTACGGAAGGTAAACGCGGGCATTTTTTTCTTCTGCCTCACCGTTACTAGCAGAACTTACAGGATCTTTGGGGGATGAATGCAGCTTCAGTCGTCTTCTGATGATCTGTTCAACCAGTTGAACGGGGTATTTGTTTCCAAACAGGACGTCCCGAATGTGGCAAAGTTCGTCATCTAGGAGATTTGTGTCGCAAATTTTGATGGCTCGGTCAACTAGTGAGATAACTACTCCGCGTTTCACATATTCTGGCTGGTAAGAATCATATGGAAGGTATCGGTCGTTGTGGGTGGGTTTCCTGTAGACTGAGCAGACAAAACTTCCTTCACTGTTAGCAATCAAGACATCTAGGTACGGCAGCTTCTGTGCATCATTTTCAAATTCAATCGTAAACTGGATAGTCGGTTGAATTGAGTTTAAAGTGTCAACGAAACTCACAATGTCTGTTTTTTGGCCTTCCCATGCTGTGAAACCATCATCAACGTAACGTTTGTAGAAACTTGGAACCATCGGCGCGATACTGAAAGCGATTTCTTCAATTTTCCTCCGTTAATTCGGCGAGTCTCTGCGAAATAGAGCTCCCCATCGCTGCTCCTTCATGCTGCCAGTAGAATTGCCCCATGTAGATGAAATATGTTGATTCCCAAACAAGTTTAAAACAATCTAGTATTTGGCTTACAGTTAGGGGGGTTTTGTCTGCCAGTTCGGGATATTTCTCTAGTGCTTCTTTTAGGGCATCCAGGGTGAAATCTTTCCTGAGACTGGTGAACAGGGATACAGCATCAATGCTTGCTTTTTGCGTTTCTTTGGTGACAGGGTATTTTCTTAACTCTTGGACAAAATCAATTGAATTTTTGATGTAATGCGGCCCTGAATCTAGGAGTGGCCTTATTAACGAAGCTAGAAATCTGTCTAATTTCTTAGTTGGGGCTCGAACGTTTGCTACTATTGGGCGAAGGGGTCTACCTGTTTTGTGCACTTTAACTACTCCATAAAAACGCGGTGCTACCGGCCCGGTTACTTTTAGGAACTGTTTCTGGGATTTGGAAATAGGGAGACTTTCTACGAGGTTTCTTACTTTTTTGTCAATGGATGGGGTTGGATCACTTGGTATTGGGGTGTACACATCTTTGTCTGCTAGGAGGTTTCGAATTTTCGCGTCGTTCTGGTCAAGGACTACAATGGCGTTACCTTTGTCAGCTTTTGTGGTGATGAGAGATCCGTCTTTCCTTAGGCTCTTCAGGGCTTGCAATTCTTCTTTCGGGAGGTTCGGTTCTGGAGGGATGTTGATTCGGGACTGTAGCAAGTGGGCTGCATCTACTCTTGCTTTTTCAAAATCATCTACTTTTGCATCTTCGTGGAAAAGACCTGTCTCAAAACTTGCTACAAATTCTTCTACTGGTGGTTCACGGGGCGCGATGTTGAATTTACATCCATGGGACAATGCATTAATTTGTGTTGGAGATAAAGTTTTGGAGCTAAAATTTAGTACGGAAGGTCCAGGGAGAACTTTCGGACAGTAAGCCTGGGTTTTACTGTAGTTTTTGTTTTGTAGGCGAGAATATTTTTTCCGCAGCTTTTCGCGGTGTTCCCAACAGGAATTTTCAAATCTAGCAGAGATTACTTTTTCGATTTTTGGCTTGTCATGATCATCAATATTTTCCATGAGGGTTTCTTTGAGATGGTCGAATTCGCGTGATGTCATCGCCCATTTTGACCTTAAACCGGCAATCGTGTCTTTAAGGAGAATCTGCGAAATACGTTGCTCCACTTTCTTCTTGTTCCTAGAGTCCGGGTGTCCAATGTTGTGAAGCATTATAAACAAGAGGATTATAAACTGAAAAAAAAAAGTTTCGAGAAACTACATTAAAGACAACCTCGATGGCAACACAAGATTATAATTAGTGATCCACTAACAGCAGTGGAGAAACAAATAGAAACTTATAGCCAAAATATTGGTCACGACTGGAAAACCCTCTTGCTTTAGTTGTATGGTAGACGTTCTACTGTGTATTTTGTAAGTTATTCTCTTTCGTGTTTTCATTTCTTTTTCTCTTTTCCCTTATTATCTATACCCTCTTTATGCCTCGTGTTTATTTTGATGGGTCATAAATAAAATCATCATCAAAGTGCAACATCAATTTGAAAGTAAAAAGACAAAACACTTTGTGTAAATTATCTGTAGCGTTTCTTTGACCGTTTTGTGGAGCTGACGATTGGAAGAAAAAACTTTTTCTGACATTATTGGAAGAAGTTTGAGTAGCGTATATTTAAGACGAAACGTTGTTCGACGAATTTTCGTTCAGTAATGAGGTCGTAAGAAAACGCTTGTCTTGATTCCAACTCTTATCTGTAAATCGTGATACCAGAGACCTTTTCCTTCCACAAAAATGAGCGGCTAACATCTTTGCTCACCACATGGATATGATTCGGCGGCGTCAGGATTCTTAATTTCTTTCCATGAGCATAAAGAATCGTGATTAAAGAGTTATTATTATTAAGAGTTATATATACAAATTATGTCTGTTCTTGCTTGAGATTTGTTGCTATGCAGCAGAATGTTTCGTATGTTCCTGAAGGAACAAGACCAAAGTTTCTATGGGATCCCAAAAATCTAATATTTGATCCAGACAATTAGGTCTTGTCTTCGCCAGCCGGTCTTTGCCGGGCTAATCATCAGAGAAAACCAAGTTCAGATATACCTCTATAAGCCATATCTATTTTTACCATACTGACCGAAACTTCCTGCTTTACTTCTGCCAAATTTCCGGTTTCGACCGAATTCCGAGCGAACTAATTCTCCAGCAAAAAAAGAAAATTAAAAAACGAATTCAGTGTATATCCTTGTCTCTAAAGAAAATATTTTTTTTTTATTTTTTTATTTTTTTATTTATGACCCGCTTTTGCGTAACAGCGGAGTATGAATAAAATATAAAAGTAAAATATACATATTAAAACACTTAAACAAAACTATGTAACTAAACACGACAACATTCTTTTCATATAAATAAAAAACACACTAAATAGACTTTTATTTTGTACACAGTGACAAGCACATTAATCGGGTTCAGGAATGAAAAACAGGCTAATAATTTCATGGGCTGAGAGGGCAGGATGTTTGTGGAGGGAAAATAGATTTGAATGCGAACGAAGAAGTGTATTAATACTATCCTGAACATTAAAATTCGAAACCAATTTACGATTACGAAAAGATTGTGGAAGATACATCAGAAATTTACAATACTTAAAAAAACAACTTCTCAAATTTTTAACATCTTTTTTCCTTAGGATATGGTAAACTCCGGAACAATTGTGGATATATGGGCCGCAAAAAGCACTATACAACCTTCCGAGCGCCTTGCGTGAAAATATAATCAACTTCAAATAAAACTTTTGCTTTTGCGACGAACTAGTTGTTCGGCGAGAAAATGGTTTTCACCGCCGTGTTCAGAATGTCTTCTTACCTCTAAATCTACCATTTAGTCAACTTCAAATAAATCTTTTACTTTTAACAATTTTTTCCGGTTTTTGACGGATTCCGGACGAACTACTTGTCCGGCGAGGAAACGGTTTTCGCCATCGTGTTCAGCGTGTCTTCTTACGCCATAATCGACCATCACATTAGCTGTTTAAAAATATTTTGTTTGCTCCTTATTCAGACCCCCTCCCCCACCCCTAAATTTAGGGCTACAGAGCCTGTCTACGAAGAATCCTCACTTCAGGTTTCATCAAAATATCCCATTCCCTTCGAGAGTTATCGTGCTAACAGTCGGACAGACGGACAACTTTTGCGATGTCATTGGTATTCACTTACCTTTTGGGATCGCAAAAACAGGCTGTGGATTTTCTAAACTAAGGTAATGGGAGGCAAAGATTCAACAGGAAAACGGATTCTTACAAAGATTAAAAATAACTATTCATGCTTTGCTGGCACACAATCTTGATGCATGGTTTATAAACCGAGTTGAAAACATATTAAGAGTAATAACGCTATACAGAAAATAATACGAATTTACTTTGGAAAGAACATCGCTGGCTACAGAAAATCAAATCGAAATAAACGATTAAACAGACCAAATAATGAACAACTAGAAATGAAAAATGTAGTGATTGGAAATCTTAATAATCCCTATTACACTGTCAGAAGTTTCGTAAATTAGTGTATAATACTTTCAAGAATAACACATTTTCACTTAAAAATAAAGTGTTATGACCAATTAAGTTTACACTATTTCATGCCTAGATCTCCAACAACAACTTTAATCGGTAAAAATACTAACGGGAACGAAAAAAAACATAAGAGATACCATATATCCCAAAGTGTTATCTGTTGAAACCGCGCATCCTTCTGTTGTCGTTATGTAACTGCTGACAATGTAGTATTTTACCTATTGAAGGTGTTGTTGGAGATCTAGGCACGAAATAGCTGGTCATAACACTTTATTTCTAAGTGAAAGGTGTTATTCTTGAAAGTGTTCTGCGCAGTCTGTTATGAAACTTCTGACAGTGTACTTCCTGTCTTTCCAAATAAAAACAATTGTCTTATTTTAATCATAAGTTTTAGGCATATGTATTCTTTGGATCCTGGTTTGCAGGCCCGTATCCAGGAATTTATGTCGGGGGGGGGGGTTGCCTTTCGGTTTTTTTTTGCCTGAGGGTCGGACAAAACAGTACACAACATACATACATCAGAGGGAAAAGCCTATAAAAATTATTATTTTTGTATTTTCGGGGGGAGGGGGGGGGGGGTCATACCCCCCCCCCCCCCCCCTGGATACGGCTTTGCTGGTGTGTTTATCTTTTTCCTTTTTTTTCGTGTGGAAAGTTTGGCATGGCGTGTGTAAGTATGACGGAATTGAATGATTCTTTCTTTTTCTTTTTATGTGTGAGTATTACAAAGGAACGACTTCTTTATATTATTACGTATAGTCAGTGTATAAAACGGGACCGAGCTAACGAATTCGTATCCCTGCCGCCCGCCCCCCCCCCCCCCCCCGTGATCGATTAGCTTGTTCCACCCTTAATAGTAACTATTAGTTACTATTTCCGTATAGCCTCACCAAAAGTTACTACGCTCCAAGCTTCTGGAAATAGTAACTAATAGTAACTATTTGCTTACCACGCTCGGGAGCGTAGTAACTACGGATCTCTGTAACGTGATTGGTCGGATTCCCCCGTGGCATGATATTCTGCTGGAAAATAGAAAAATCGTTCCAGCCTTGACGGCAAGCCAGAATTCGTGACGTCATGCGTAGTAACTACGGTACGTAGGATGGAACACGCTCATATATTGGTTAGGTTAGGTTATTCTTTATTTTACACAAAATAACATTAAACAACTTGTAACAAAAAAACATAAGAACTAAACAATACATCTTCAGATAGACCAGTCACCCGAGAACCTGGGCGTCCATGTTTTCCTGGTGGTGACCACTAAATGCACAGTACCGATCACAGAACGTTGTCAGCAGTGGAATCAACCTCCAACGACAAACAAACCAAAACAACTCAACAAAAATAACTTTCTCTCCTCCACCTGGGCAAAAAAAAAAATGTATCTATTAATTTAATCTAAAACAAACTACTAATTCAATATATTTGCTAGAAATCATACTTACCATACATTTATGTTATGAAGTGTTTTTGAAACTAAAGAACCTAACCTGAATAGCAAACAGTTAAAAATCTTTGAAATGCTACCCAGCCTGCTAAGCGCACCGTATATGCGTGGGACTTTCCACCTCTGGTGCCTTGGACAAGGACACCATGAGCCGATAGCATGTCCAAAGTCATATACATCCTCTTCATTCATGCATAAGATCAGCATAAACAGCTATTATTCACTAACCCATGGTTATCAATATTATAAAACTGACGAGCCGCCTATTTGTTAGAGCTAATTCGTTTATCTATGGCAAATCCTATTACTTTTTTCTTGATGGGGATTATTAACGGGACTAACATTTATTGGCAACACGTCTTTTGTTTTGGCTCACCTGTGTTTAGGAAGGTGTAACAAATCCTAAACAAACTCTGAGCTGTCGCTGACACGGAAAAGTGACACTCACACTTAGATAGGGCCTCGACATAATCCGTTTATTATTCATACTCACCTATTTTTGTGTGCATATGTTTTTGCTTTGTATTGCCTAGCCTATTAGTTAGCTTTTGCTATCGCGGCAATTTTTCATGAAACCTTAAAACCAACTCTACTTTGTAAATCGTGATACTACCAACCTTTTTATTTAAGCGGGGGGGGGGGGGGTCATACAGACTGAGAAAACCTCGCATACATTGATCTTGTTAAGATTGCTACTCGCATGAGGTGCCACCCGGATGCGTTCGGTGAAGCCAGGATTATTAATTTCCTTCCTTGAGCGCTATGAATCCAGTGCGCGGATGGTGTCCCTTATGGTTGTAAACAAGGCAGTATCCAGGGGGGGGGTAGGGGGCTGACCCCCCCCCCCCCCCCCCGAAACATACAAAAATAATCATTTTTATAAGCTTTCCCCTCTTATCGATGTGTTTTTTGTACTTTTTTGTCCGACAAGCAGGCACACACACACCCCGAAAGGCAAACCCCCCCCCCCCCCCCCGAAAATTCCTGGATACGGGCCTGGTCGTATATGTATGTTAAACTATGGGTTTTTGATTAGGGCGTGGAAATGTGTAAATCTGGCCCTGATTACTGATGATATGTGTTGAAGAACATAGCCTAGCCTTCAAGGTGTAGGTTGGGTGCAATTTCCTTTTAAAGGAAGTTTCGTCTTCGAAACGCCTTTACAAGTCAATTCCGCTTCACAGGCATGGTTTTTCCTCAGATCGCTTTTGCGGAAAAATAATCTGGATCGCAGGCCGAGGCCCATAGCTGATGCTGTAAATTAATCCATTACAGAGTTTTTTACTTTTGTCTAGTCCATTCCACTTTTTTAATTGCGCCAACTGTTGTTTTGGTTTTTATCTTTTTTTTATCGTTTGAACAGCTTCATCCTGCTACAATGAATCTTGAGAAAAGATCAAAAGGTAAAAGGAATGGGACTTGCAGATCATCCAAGATAATTTTTCGCGAATGACTCACATGAAGTGTTTTTTTGCATCATAATGCAAGCAGCGTGAAATTTCGTAAGGTGTATATAACTTGCGCTTCGCTCATTTTGGCAGCTGACATACAACATCAAATCTTTAAGATCATTCAAGAACATTGCCGCTACTTTTGGCATCAATTACCTTTTAGAAGAGCATTGCACCTTCACCTTAAGTCCATTTTGAGGATCTAAATTGGTAAAGTTCACTTCAGACAGTTTCACGCTAAGTGACAGTACTCTAAGCTGAACGAAGGCGTGATGTTGTAGATAAATCTGGAGCCGCTTTGTTTTTATTGATGTCAGCACATGCAGCCTTCGGCCCAAGTACCTTATAGCGATCGTAACGTCTGTCAGTCGGCCTCTTTTTCGCACTTCTGCTACTTCAGGTACTTTCAAAAAAACTAGAACGATGAAACTTGGCATAGGCTACATATGAAGGACACTGATACTCAAGGAAAACCGGATCCGATCATCCGTCTGGGGGCGAAGGGAGGGTCTTGTGACACGCGTAAGTTGCGAACAGGTGATCCGATTCGAGTGAAACTTGATTGGTTGTACGAGTTCAAGTTCAGTTCTTTTTTTTAAATCATGACGCTTACTACAGATGCATTAGACAAGCACTGTTGAAAATAAACAGTTGATTCCCGTGATAAGAGCATATTGAAGCAAATAATTAGGCTTGATTCCCTTACTTACGAGGTCTGGGGAAGACCGGAGATCCACAAGACCCGATTGTCTGGATGAAGAAGTCCAATAATTATTTCCCTTTCGGAGTCCATCGAATCCTTTGGCCTCGTTCGTCGTGTACTTATTCTATCATCCAGCCGCTTTGCTGCTATTGATGGGTAACAAGACCAAAGGTTTCGATGGGATCCCAAAAATGTAATATTTACAGACAATCGGGTTTTTGTAGCGGTCCAATGGTAATCATCGGAGAAGACGAAGTTCAAATATGGATTCATCATGTGAGTTTACCCTTATAGCCTGCGTCATGTCTACTTTGACGAAAGTTCCTGCCTTACTTCTGCCAAATTTCCGGTTTCAGCCGGATTCCGGGCGAACTACTTGTCTTGCAAAAAATTGAAGTTCAGAAACAGATTCAGCGTAGCCATTCCATCCATATCTCCATATTCAAGTTCACATAAAACTTCAACTTCTAACAAATTTTCCAATTTCAGCAGGATTCGTGGTGAAATGTGTCCAGGTATAAAATTATTGTCATACACGAATTCAGCATGCCTTCTTACCCGTAAATTGAACACGAATTCATATAAAACTCTTACTTTTAGCAGATTTTCCGGTTATGGCCGGATTCCGGGCGATCTACTTGTCCGGCGACAAAATAATTTTCATATTCGGATTCAGCATGTTTCACTGTCCTGAAATCGAACCTCTAATCAACTTCAGATTAATCTTTTATTTTTGACAAACTTTCCGGTTTGGGCCGGATTCCGGCCGATCTACTTGTCCGATGAGAAAATCATTTTCATTTCGGATTCAGCATGTCTCCTTACCCCTAAATCGGATATCTAATCAACTTCAGATAAAACTTTTACTTTTGACAAACTTTCCGGTTTTAGCGGATTCCGGGTCAACTACTTGTCCGGCGAGGAAATGGTTTTCATATTCGTGTTCATCATGTCGTCTTTACCCCGTAATCAACTATCTCATTAGCTTTTAAAAAATATTTGTTTCGCCCTTAATTTGAAACCCCTCCCCCTCCCCTAAATATGCAGCTATCGTTTCCATCTACGAACTCGACGTTTCCCTTGACTCAGAAGAGTCCTCACACCAAGTTTCATCAAAATATCTCATTCCCTTCGAGAATTATCGTGCTGACAGATGGACGGACTGACGGACAACTTTTGCGATGTCATAGGTATGACATCGTCATAGGAATCCCAATAAAACAGATTCATTCCTTCATGATGGTCGTTTTAGGTCAGACTGGCACGCCTGCCACCAGCAACAGCTTCGACTTGGAGACCAGCAGCGTTGACGAGGAGGTGCAGGTGGCCATGCAGGCTTTGCAGACTGCTCGAGCAGACTTGCAGACAATACAGGAGGAGTTGAACCAAACGGCTATGCGTCTAATGCAGAAAGAGAGGGAGATCGAAATGAACCGTGAGACTTTCGGAGAGCTCAGAGGAACGCTCGAGGCAGCACAGTTAGAGATCCGCAGATTACAAAGTGAGTAAAAGACTTCCCAGGTATCTGAGATATCTGAGTATTCCGCACAGTCATGCTAACACAATTTTCACAGATATCCCTTCCGCTCATTACCTACCTCCCAGTCACAACTCTCAATCCCCCTGTCTTTTCTCGTACGCCATCGATTTGTATATTTGTTTTCTTAAACGCGTATTGCCTCTACGATAGCTGCCCCTTTCTAATTCCGGAGTCTGGGGAAAAGACTTCCAGGTCTTTTTTATGTAGTGTCCCAATTCCCTCGACGAAAACAGGTAAACGAATTTAGAAGAAAAATCTTAAAGGCGAAGCCTGGGTTCAAGAGGGTGCGATAGGTGCAAAATAGACCAAAGTCTCTTGATGCCGGTATCAATCAGAGCAAGGCCGTATCCAGGGGGAGTTAGGGGGTTGACCCCCGCCCCCCCCCCCACCGAAAAATATACAAACATAATCATTTTTGTAGACTTTTCCCTATGATCTATGACTTATTTGTACTTTTTTGTCCGACCCGCAGGCAACCCCCCCCCCGAAAGGCAAAAAACCCCCGAAATAAATTTCTGGATACGGGCCAGAATCAAAGGCATTGAGCTTTATCTAGGTTTGTCGGCTCTACTTCATCCTCAAAAGAATACCGGTTAAAGGAGTCATGAAGTTTGATTATTTATATTATGTCCCTACCAGTTTCAAGGTTTAGAGGGTAGGCAAGGGGTTGAAATGGGCTTCGGTGGTAAGGACGAACAACTAAGATATACTGGACCCCGCCGTAGGCTATTTTTGTCATGTGATTTCAGTATTTTTTGGTAGAAATCGTCAGTTAAATGCCTCGCCAAATAAACGGTTGATTCTTCAGAAGAGACGGCGTTATCTGCCTGTATAAAACGGTCTCCGCCACTACCCCCACCCGTCGATTCACCCACCCGTCAATACGCCCAAGTAGGCGAATCGACGGGTAGTTGAATCAACGGGTGGGTGAATCAAGGGTTGGGCGAATTAGTGGTTGGGCGAATCAGCGGGTGTGCGAATCGACGGATATTTTGGGTCTTGTGACGGTTAGGCGAAATGTCCAAAAAAGTGGGGAATGTGACGTATTTTTGGGGTATTATGACGGGTGGGCGAATCGACGGACTTGGCTGGGGCAAGCCAGCATTAGTTCTCATCTGGTCGGGGAACCGTCGTAAACAGGGCACGCGCCCTTCGACTCCTGTGTAGGCTACTTGGCTGGAGCTAGTGATGTAGGATATTAAAAAATAAAAAAAGATCAACGGGATGTAGAAAAATGAAGAAGATGAACACAAAAAGGAACAAGAAGAAAAAGGTTTATTTATTTATTTAGAAAAAGGCTGTTTATATCAGTGGGTGCTTCAGTTAGTGGAGAATTGGTTGGAGAGATGAATCAGACTAATGCAGAGAGCTCAGAGGAACGCTATAGTAATAACTGCAGTAAAAAGGCTTTCGCCTCTATTAATACCCTATAGGCTGCGGAGTCGGAGTTCCAAAGGTTCCAGAGTGAGTAAAGGAGTGTGATGGACGGCAGACCTTGCAGGTTTGGGTCGGGGTGGGGGGGGGGGGGGGTGTTTGAGCACTGAAAATTGTTAACATCTGCTGTTGGCTTTCTTATGGGCGTCGTATGAGCTTCCGTGTCAAAACCCATACACAGCCTTGGCAATGAGAGCTTAATTTTCTTAATTACTTGGAGTTGATCCAGACGAGCCAATTAATATATTCGACATAGCTCTCGACATTTTGCGCCCGCAGTTTTCCGGGTTCGTTTGAGGCACTATGTATTTGAATATTGAGCCATAGCGTGTCAGCTACTGTAGCAGTAGCGAGGAATGGAGATTTGTGCCAACAGAACGCGAATCTTTTCCGTGACTCGACGCGAAAAAATAAATCGACTTTTTTGAATCGGCTCCGAGCGAATTTTTCCTTTAGCGACGTCGAATTCGCCTAGGTTTGCTTCCATGGCAAGAGTGGCTGTCTGTTGCAGGTGGGCAGGGGCGTTCCGAGCCTTTCTTCATCGGGAGGGGGGGGGGAACCTGGTAAAACCGATTTCGACCGAATTTTTTATTTCTAAAAAAAAAGCGAGCTGCCTTCAGGAAGCTAAAAATGTAAAAATTGCATAATATCCAAAATGAAGTCTAAAGAGCAAATTCCTCAAGCTGTTCCTCTTCTGTTTTGTTTCTTCCAGGGATACGCCGTCACTAGTCTTCCACCTTTGGGGGATGTCCAGTTTTGCCAATAGGACTCGAAAATCTGCCTACAAAAACGCCGCTGTCGCATAGCCATAAATTCACCAACGGCTGTACATAGGAGAAATTAAGGCGCCGCAGTCAACACATTTTTAATCCGCCTTTCTTTATGGCAACATTTAACTACTTTCCATGCAAATTCTCGCTTTTCAATTCCTTGAAAATTCCAAGCCTAAAACGCCAATTAAATGACGCACCGTTCTTCTAAATAGTGAAGACTGCAAAATGTGCCGCAGGCGAAATTCTGTGGAAACCCTGATGATCAAAGTGCCTGTTTACGATCTCGGACTACCTATTAAATCACAGAGCTGTCTGGAAAAAAAAGAGGTCATCCAGGGTAAAGTAGATACAAAGTACATTTATTCTGAATTTACAGCAAACAAAAATAGGCTAGTTTTCACGTCAAGACACTTGCTTATTCCTGAAGTACTGCAATCATTAGAAGTAAAAGTTATGTCATGAATGGCAACCAGGTGTAGCTACTGTAAAGTGGTAAAGAACAAGAGCTAAATAAATGCCAATTAAATTACCGATCTCAGTAACTGGGTTGAACCAAATAATGAATTCATACTACCGAAAAACTAAAAAAAAAAAAATAAGGAACAGATAAGTGGCGGAAAAACAACCGAATTTCGTAGTGGAGTAAAACTCTTGTTAAGACCACCTGAAACAACCGAATTTTGCAGGTCTAGTAATAGATATGGACTAAAAAAAAAATCCAGTGAATAACCCAATTCGTTCACGAATCAGGACCAAATGAATCTGATTATTGACCAAATTATGAAATGAACTGACCAAATGCAATAGAACATATACGGATTTGAGAAAAGTCCGGTGAATCACCGAGCTCGGTAGCAAATGAGACCAAATGAACATGTTAAACCACCGAGTTCACGAAGGGACGCACCGAATGTGGTGAAATTGATGTGGACAGAACAAAAGTTGGATGAATTACCAAATTCGATAAGAATGGGAACCAGTTACACGTTAGATCAACCAATTTAGAAACATGGAGACAAAAGATTTTTATAAAACGGGCATGACGGCTTCGACGCGATGCCCGTATCAACCGGAATTTTCGCCTTCGGTGAAAATTTGGCTGAATGCCCAATACGTAGGAGGGGGCGCCCCTGCAAGTGGGTGTCTTGTCCGGAAGCTGAGGTTTTTTTCCGCGACAATCCCGGACTATAGTTGTCGATAACTAATTCATTAAAGAAACAGCAAATCGACTATCTCAGATTGTACAACGCCAATCTAACGATTTTGAATCTTGAATTTCACTCGTTGCCCGAGTCGACGATCCAAGAACTAACCTGGATTCTCAGAAAAAATGATTATTCGTAAGGCGTATTTTCACCGTTCCCCGAGGACTTCTTTTAAGGAGTCCCTCCGTTTTGGTTGTCCCATGGTCTCACTCCCGTATTGTTGCGAGTCCCCACGGACGGGGAATCCTCCGATTACCATCACCATCATAAAAAAGGACTCCCTTTCAGATTCGGAGGGGAAGCAAGTTTTGCTGGCGTCGATGCAGGGTAAAATTAAATAATTAAAAACAATCATAATAAACAAAACCAAAACTAAAGTGGATCCGGACTAATTTTTCAACTTGCATTCCCCCAAAGCGTTCCCCGTGTTCTCTTTTTTTTTCCGTACGTGGAGTCCGTGTGGAGTGACTTCCTTTCTTCTCGACGTTCCCTTCGATTCTTTGTCGAGTCTTCGGGGAACGGCAGAATACGCCTATAGCCTGGATTAGCGGAGAAAACGCATGGTAGGAGAATCCGGATTGTGAATCGTCAGTCTAGATTTTGACGAATAACGTCTCTGATACTGTTCTCTGATTGCTCAGGTGTTGTACCAGACTAGTCTTCAACAGTAGTCTGACCTTGTCCACCAGGCTCGAAGCTGTTTGTCCTTAAGTGATTCTCCGTCGTTCTGGCGATACAATTTCACTGTTCTAGAAGCGACTGGCAAAGCCTCTATGCTAGGTACTGTCGGCTAGGCCCCAGGCCTCGAAGCCCTCTCAGTTTAGTCAGATTACAAGGGTAATAAGTTTGGTCTCCTGGGACTCTCCGGCCCTCCCGAAATAAACTATTTCACGTTTGTTTTGACTAACAAAAGAAAACCCATGTTACCATAAACCATACTCCCCGGGAGGAAAACTTTCGAAACCAAACCGTGTTGTTCCATATGTGGTTGGAGCAAGGCCGTAACCAGCGGGGCCGTAACCAACAAAAAATACAAATAAAATCATTTGTATAGGCTTTTTCCTCTGATCTATGTGTTTTTTGTACTTTTTTGTCCGACCAGCAGGCAAAAAAAAAATAAAATAAAATTCATGGATACGGAACTGGGTTGGAGAGACCTTTGGATGCTGAGGTACTGCCGACATACCCAGGCTCTAGGTCCTTCTCACCAAGAAATTGTAATACTGATTTGTAGTAGAAAATACGTCTCGCCTTGATTGTGACCCGACCCGAATCAGTAGTTGTATTTTTCGGAGATACCATGGTATCTGATACCAAGGTCTAACGGCGTTTTTGCAGTTACCGTGCTATATTGCAAGATACCGAGGTGTCCGATATTCAGATACCACGGTCCGACCGTGGTAACTGACTGTGGTATCTGAAAAGTCATCTCACTTTCATCATCACCAACAATAGAGCCTAGGATTTTGTCAAATTGGTGGGAAAGAAGTTTGGCACTTAGTGATGTGACTGGTCATAAGTATTTCTTTTGGGATGACTTCATATACCGCAATATCGGCAATTATCGTTTTTGAAGAGCAACCGCAGTATCAGATACCACGGTAACTGCAAAAATGACTAATTGCAGATCCAGTTACCGTGGTAACAGACACCATGGTATCTGCAGAAACGCAACTAATGCTATTAGACGACTCTGCATTTTCACGTCCTCAGAGCCTTCATGCTGCACACTAACTTTAGAGTACCATGTCCTGTTGGTGGAATACACCCAGTCGGATGTGCAAAATTTGGAAAATTTGGAAAAAGAAATGCCAAAAATTAAAATTTTCGCTCGGTGCATTTGCTCAAAGACAAAAGTTGTAACAGTTATCGCAGTGCTACTGAGTGAACTGTAACCGGTTGGGCAAAGGGTCTCGTCTCCCTGAAACCTTCAGTTTAATCGAAACTAGTATTTACGTTTTTTTCCTGGTTTGTAAATGTGATTATTATCCGTGAGCCTGTCTTTTCAGTAACCTATTGACATTCCTATCAAGATCTATGTTTGATGGTTGAGGCGGGTATATTAAATGTGTCTGCCCGTCAGGTGTAAGTGGAAACTTTGATTGATCCCTTCATGAAAAGTCAGGCATAAAAACTTCAGGGTAGCATTGTGTTAATGCACGTGTAGTCACGCCATACGCATGCTCAGCGATGCCACCAAAATGTAATAGCAGTATACTGTGTCAAAATGGAACTTATACAAGGGACATTTGACCGTGGCAAAAAGAAACAACAAATATTTTTGAAAATCTAGGAATCGAAATGAAATTGCGAATTGTTGACCAGTATGACTGTGGACTCAAATGGGAACTGTTTTGACAAATTGGAGTCGAGCAAGATCACTATTCATGTATCCCGTTACTAACTGGGGATTGTAGTGGATGAACTATGTTCACAGGCCCTGCGATAGCTAATTGGTTTGAGTGTCGGTACGTTAAGCCGAATGTTGCGGGTTCAAATCTCGCTTGAGGAGTTTTGTTTTTCAGTACACTACTTTATTGTAATAGCGGTGTTTTCCAAGAGGTTTAAGGTATTCTGGTAATTCTGTACGAAGCCCAAACCTCTCTAAATTTTTATCAGTATGCCGCCTCCCGAGTGGCGCGAGGGGACAGGGTTGCCATATGTCGCACGATATTGTGAATTGTCACTCTATTTTGTTTTTTCACTTTTGTCCTACGTAGGACATAAATCACTCTATTTCAGAAAATGACAAAATGTGTAATTTTTGCAGCTGGGATTCCGAAAAGAAGTGATTATTTCGAGTTTTTTTCAAGAAAGTGAACTTAAGATGTGTCATCAGGCGATTCCGACCAGAAGTGAATATTTCATAAAAATAAATTTCACTCCCAATTTACTCTCTATTTTGGGCCAAAAGTCACTCTCTAAATATTTTTGATCTGGCAATGCTGCGAGTGGCACCTGCAGTTGATTAACAGGCGTCCACCCGTGAGGACGTATGGGTCTTCGTACTCTAATTACAAGTTTTTCCTGATTGAAGATGGAAATATGGAAGTTGTAGATAGATTTGTCTGATATTTTGTCAGAAAGCATGTATGTTGCTTGTTCTAATTCCTTCTGCTACACTGTTAAGTAAAAAGTAGGATTTTCAGCGAAACATTCAGTAACGTATTTGGTTGACATTTTTAACGGCGAGACAGTAACGGTAACGTTTCAATTCTGACTGGCGATTCCAAAACGTTACACGCTATTGTTAAGTTATTCAAGTCATACTCTACTGTAACGGTGCAAAATGTTTGTAACGTAACGGTAACGTTTGCATTATTTTTTCGAATAAAAACGTTGACGTTACCATTAGACGTTAGTAAAGCGTTGCTGTAGTGTAACGGATCGGCGCGTTTGTAGCGTAGCGGAAATGTGTTTTTTTTTTGTACATAACGTTGACGTTAGGCTACCATTGGACGTTATCATAGCATTATTATAGCATTATTATATCAAGTACTATAGTACTTGAAAATTTGTGTTGAAAACTCCTGTGAAAATTTGTTCCAAAGAAGAGATAATGCGTTGAGAGATAATGCGTTCAGGTCCACGGAGGTGACGAGGGGTCACGCCTCACGACTCAGTTTCAAGCCACGCCTCAGAACACTTTGTGCAACATTTTTTGTCGACAATACGTTGAGATCCGCGGAGGTGACGACGCCATACGGCTCAACGTCACACGACGCAGCAGCGCCTCACACTCACGTCTCCGCGTCAAGCCACAACTCAGCTCGTTTTGTGTGGCAATTATTTGTATCCAACTTAGCTTAAGGTGAATCTTCATCTTCCGGAATCTGGGTTCCCAGACATTTCGAAATTTTTTTTGAATTTCTTCTGCGATACTTAAAAACTCCGGAAATCAGGAAGTTCAAAAGCCCCTTTTTTCCTGATTATTTTGATATACGTGTGGACCGGTTCATATTCCAGACGCACTTCACAGAAAACGTCAAAGAATGGTCTGGAAGGCCAGATTCCGGGAGGTACCGGACTTTAGCTGTGTCAGGAGAGGCAAACATTTTCCCCGACACCCCTATCAATTCTTGATATAAATCGGTTTTGTCGAAAGTGTGGCTAACCACACTGTCAGAAGTTTCATAACCGTTATGCATGAAATATTATGCATAACAAGCTTTGTTAGTAAGAGCCAAAAAAGTATCTACTGACTTTATTCTTTATCTTCATGACGTCGGAAAACTCAGCAGATACTTTTTGGCGGTTTTTCGGTTATCCTGATGGTAACGCTTAACATTTTGAAACACAACAGACAACATCCGAAGTGTTATCTGTTACGCATTGTCGGTTGAAACCGCGTATCCTAGTGTTATATGTTATGAAACTTCTGACAGCGCACTGAACAAGAGCTAGAAGCTCATCTGGTACTTGCAGGTTGTGTTAGACGGTGAAAGTGGGAATTTGTCAGTTCGTAGGTTTATTTTAATCCTTTGTCGAATGATCACGGGCCCTTCATGATAATATTATCGTTTGGTCAAACGTATTATTTTTGCAGTTTCCGGTAATGATGCGCACTTTAAAGGGCTAGGAATTCATTTGTAAGCAAAACCCTTGAGGCACAAATGATTATGGGTCCTTAGAGATCATGAAAACGTATATCTTTTTTTTCTTCCAAAGTTGGTTATTTCTTTAACTTAGTGGTTAGGATGCGCACTTTAAAGGCGCTAGAAATTCATCTGTAAGTAAAACCCTTGAGGCAAAACTGACCATGGGTGGATCATTAAAATGTACCATTTTCTCAAAAGTATTTGTTCTACTTTGCCGTTAAGATGGTTACTTTAAGGAATTAATTTATAAGCAAAACCCTTGATGCAAAAATGATCATGGGCCCTCAGGGGTCATGAAAATGTATAGTTTGTTCAACAGTGTTTTTTTTTTTCCACTTGGCAGTTATGATGCGCAATTTAAAGGGGCTAGTAATTTATTTGGAAGCAAAATCCTGAATGCACAAATGACCACAGGCACTTGGAGATCATGAAAATATATTTTGATCAAAAGTATTATTTTTTGCACTTCGTGAGTAAGATACGCACTTTATCGGCGCTAGAAAAAGTCATTTGTTAGGCAACTCGTTAAAGCAGAAACGATCATGGGCCCTTGGTGATCATGAAAATATATCGTTTGGCTAAAAGTTTTTGTTTGGACTTTGCGGTTAATATGCACTTCAAGAGGTGTTCAAGATCCATCAGAACCAGGTCGTGTTCCAGAGCTATGCATGTCACGAGATTTATGCCCCCCCCCCTCCAACTCTCCTTCCCGATAGTGCCCGGATGCGATCCAGTGACATAAATTGACGCGTCTCCAAGGCTTATGCTTTTTCTTCCCACCAAGTCCGATCTCGATCACTCCATTATAAGCGTGCCTTAGGATTTTCGACACCCCCTCCCTTCGATAGTTGCCGGATCCGATCCAGAGTTAAAATGAAACATCCGAAGCATGTATTCTTCCCAATCATCAAGTTTCAGTTAGATCTGATGACCGGTTGGAAAGTTATGCTTGCCTCAAGTTTCCGGATTTTCCCTCCCTCCATCACCCCTCTGGATGGTCGGATCTGTGAAGTGACTATTTCTGAGTCATTCTTGCCAGTCTCTAATGGGCCAGCCAAGTTTCAAGTAAAAAAAATATTTTTGAGCATGTTTGACAGTGCAAAACGAATACGTCAGCTGAATTTTATTCGAGTTACATTTCGACCCTTCTTCTGATAGCTGCATGGAACTTCCGATAGCTCTATGTAACGTCAAGTATTTAGGACCAACAACAGCATCGAAATGCCTGCTGTCAATAAACAAACTATGACTCTTTTTAATGTATGTAGGAAATGGAAAGTTGCTAGTTGCGAATTTCGTCTTGTCGGAACGCCGTCCCTATTTTAAACGTCGCAACGAGAGTCTGTTGTGAAAAAATTAAGGATCCCTCGTTAGGGTCAAAATAAGTCAGTGTATTCAGTCAATCAATCAATCTGTTTATTTATTTAAAGAAATACAATTTATATTTAAATTCAAGTACAACAATACGCTTGCTTTTCAGTTGAACATTAAGAGCGTGTACCACCCTACTTATCGTAGTTACTATGCATGACGTCACGAATTTTGGCTTTTTGGCTTCAAGGCTGGAACGTATTTTTTCTGCTTTCGCCAGTATATCACGCCATGGGGTAATCCAGCCAATCACGTTACAGCGATCCGTAGTTACCACGCGTACTAGCTCCAGAGCATGGTAAGCAAATAGTTACCATTCCGAGAAGGTTGGAACGGTCAGCGTAGTAACTTTTCGTGAGGTTGGAACGGAAATAGTAACTAATAGTTACTATTGTTAGAAGGGTGGAACGCAGTATAAAGGAAATGCATCTCAGATAGCAATGTAAGAGCGACGACATCTTTCTATAAAGTTTTCTTTTTGTGTTGTGATGCATAACGAGAAGAAGCAACATACATGCTTAAACAGAAGCGTGGTTTCGCTTTAGTGCCGCAGAGCTTCGGCTAGGGTTTCTTCCATCGGTTATTAAAGAACCTTTGTTAGATGCCGAGATCTAATTTGTTCAACTGGCGTCTGTCTGTCTGCTGAGAAGTCGGTAGAATATCTAGTTTCGCTTTGCCTGCTCAGTTGCTAAATGAGGATTCCCACAGTGATAGACAAAAAGTTGAAAGATTAGGAACTTTTTTGGCAGCATGCACGTTGGAGTAATTTCCCTTTTATTTGACCAGACTGCAAGCAGAACTAGCTTCAGTAACAGTTAGATCGACAAGTCAATCATTTATTATGTCAAATGCTTATAGCTTGAAAAGGCAGTGAGGGTCATAAAGAAATATTCATAACATATCAGATACCATGGTATTCGCAGATACCATGGTATCTGTTACCACGGTATCTGAATCTACAATCAGTCGTTTTTGCACCTACCGTGGTATCTGATACGTGGTTGCTCTGCAAAAACGACTATTGCCGAAATTGCAATTTTCGAAGTCATTCCAACAGAAAAACTGATATCCAGTTACGTTACCAGGTGCTAAACTTCTTTCTCACCAGTAAAAATTTGATGAAAGTGGGATGACTTTTCAGATACCACGGTCGGATCGTGGTATCTGAATATCCGTGGAATTAGATACCATGGTATCTGCAAAAACGCAACTAAGGTTGAAGAAAGAAAAACAAATCCATAAATACACGAACAGTCCGAACGTGTCTTCTGTTGCTGTTCTTTCAAAACGGTGATTTCGCCTTTAACTAAGTAGGTCCATGAATGAATGAAGGGTTTAATAGCCAATTAGCCATACAAAATACAAAATACATCCTAGGCAGGGGCGTCACGACTTGGGGGGGAGGGGGGACGCCCCCCTCCAATGCTTTCGGCCAGTCGGTAATGAATAACCGAGTCGGCGCGAAGCGCCGCGATTAGTTGATTTTTTTTTATTTGACAGTTGATTTTTTTCAGAGAACAGTCGGTTTTTCTGAAAATTCGTCGAATTTTCTTCAAAATAGTCGTTTTTTGAAAATCAGTCGATTTTTTTCAAAAATATAATTTTTGTTGTTGAATCAGTCGTTTTTCTGCAGAAAAGGTTGGTAAAAATTACAAGCTAGTCAGTAAATGCCTCGTCCACCCCCCCCCCCCCCCCCACACACACACACAATTTGGCTAGTAACGCCTCTGATCCTAGGTGTCATGTTTACTGACGATTTACGCTGGCATAGCCATGTGGATTACATAACAGGCAAAGGCTCCGCTCTCTTGAACGCTTTTAGTTACTTACGACGATTTGGACTCTCAATTGAGTCACTCGTAAGCTGTTACAAGACTTAACTCCGGCGTGTAACCGAGTACGCTTGTAGTCAATGGCATGCCTTTCTAACTATTGAGCAGAGTGACAAAATTGAGTCAATAAAAAAACGGACGTGCAAAATTATTCTTGGACCCTCGTACACTGACTACAAAACAAGTCTTTCAAAACTAAATCTGATGACACTGAGCCAGCGAAGACATCAGCCCTTGATGAGGTTTGGGATGAATCTGTTGAATTCCGATCATCATCGTGAAACACTTCCAAGCTTGCAAAGCAGTAGACAAGAGAAAATAACCGGGGGATCAAAACATCTCAAACACCAACTATTAGAAATGCCTCCAGCTGCTTCGTCGGATCGTTTTCTCAAGTCTTTCGTGCCGTATTTCGTGAAACATTTGAATTCGATAGAACAAAATGACTTCTAATTGTAAATATTTTGTGGTATTGTTGACCTAGGCTAATTGTATATGTTGGCATTTTATAATTGTAGATATAGTTACCGATTAGTCTGATATTTTATGATTTCAGATTCAGATATTTTTTTACTTCACCAAAAAAACACAACTACATTGTACAAAAAAACTCAACAACCACATAAAAGACAAAAGTCCTGTGGGTGGCTATATCTTCTAACCACCTTTTAACTTGAAATTATTCAATAAATAATGACATAAAAACTAATCTAATATATTTTCAAAAAAAAAGAAAAAAGAGGTAAAGAAAGAGAGAGAGAAAAAAAGAATATAGGAAAGAAAAATGATTTCCTCGTCACAACCTATCCACCGCCCCCCTTCTCACCTCCCCCCACCCCACCTCTTCACTCCCCGCCTCCCTACACCCCCTTCCAACAACCCCCGAAATTCAACCACCTTTTTCAATTAAAAATTTCTTCAACTTTCTTTTAAACAAAATTAAGTTACCGGCCGCTCTAATACTATCCGGGAGAACATTCCACGCTGAAACAGCGATGTTTCTAATAGCGAAACCTGACCTCGTTGAGTGTCGGATTTCATGAACCAGATTGTTAACATTTTTGGTAGCATGTTCATGGTAAAAATAATTCTGGGAAAATGTATTCCAGAAGTACTCAGGGGACAACTTATTTATATACTGAAATACAAAAACTGATAGCTGGTAGTCACGCTGTTGTCCAACAATCAGAACACCAAGCTTTTTATAACGTGCAACAGTATTTTCACACTGGTGCAGTTCACCGAGCACTCTCATTGCTTTGTTTTGCACCATTTGGATCCTTTTGGAATTACTTATGAAGTTACTGGCCCATACCGGATGAATTGATGACTTTTGATTTATATTTATTTATATAAGTTTATTTATATTTTATACGTATTGTTTAAATGTAACCGACATAAGTCAATGATAAATCAAAAAGGGTTATTTTTCGTTGACGTCCTATGCTATTCGTTGTAAAAGAATATTTGGAAAATATAATGAATTTGAATCTATCCCCCAAGACGTCTATTTTCTAATACATTCATTAAAAATGGCATACTAGATTATTTTAGCTTTACTTCTGCTGTCAAGAGAGTTGACTACTTTAAAAATTGTCACGTAAAAAGAAAAAACGTGGCAAGCCTGATAATCAGTGTAATGGTAATATTTTAGATGGGATGCACTTCTAAAATGTAGATACTCGGGAACGAGAATAAATAGAAATCAGGTCCTTATCTAGGGGGGTTGGCCCCCCTCCCCCCCCCCGAAACATACACAAATAATCATTTGTATAGGCTTTTCCCTCTGATCTATGTCTTTCTTGAACTTTTTGGCCGACCCGCGGGTAACCCCCAATACGGGCGGGATAGAAATACTACTTAACTAGAATAATTATTATCATAAGTACGACGTGTCCTTTAAAGGACCCCTCGCACTATTTACTCTTTAACTTACAGTATTTAAAATATTTTAAGACTATGATGTGCTTTCAACCAATAACCCACGGTTTTGGCTGTTTTAAGCCTTTACGGAGAGCCCTTGACTTGTAGCGAAAACAGGGATACAGTTTACGTAACCGGTTTTCTGATGGAAAAACTTCTCGGAGACAACCGTCAGCAGCGTGATCCACATCGAAGGTAGCAAAGCACGGCAAGTGACAAAATCAGCGGGGTTTTGTTAGAGGCGTTAAAATGCACCGTACGAAATTAGGGTCTTAGAAATATATGGAGTGATTCTGGAAGTAGGTTGCATTTGTATTATAAGTAAGACAAGTCCTTTCAGAAAATGTCGCCTAGTACCTGAGAGAATTTGTCGCTCGAAGGGAGCCGTCAACCGCCTGACTCGCTAAATAACTTGATTTTGTTTTCTAGTGGAGCTACAGGAATCTCAGACAACCCTTCTGTTCACCCAGGCGGAACTAGATGGCACTAATGCGGAATTGCGTGCCGCCAAGCGTGAGATCCGCAAGAGAGATGAACATCTGCGGAACATGAACGAAAAACTCACGGAAACAGCCCACAGCAGGTATTTACTCAGTCAATTAGAGTTAACATTGGAGCAGGAGCCGGGTTCGTTGACTGAAATCAAAACAGGGATCCCGCCTCAGAACAGGGGTCCTAACTTAAAGGACCCGTCGTCTCTGTAACGCCAGTGCCACCCACTTCCGTAACTGCATTCAGTAATTCTTAAACCCGGAGACCCAAATTTCGTATGTCACATTCTAAGCCCACTAACGACACCTCTTGCCACAATTCATATTTTCCATGCGCGTCATGCTCCGTACGGGTGTTAGCGTATCATGCCATAGATCCGTAAAACCGGTTATCTGAATTTTTTTTAGTCTTTTGCTATAGAAGTCAATGGGCCTGGGAAATACTTAAACCATCCAAAGCCGTGGATAATTTGTTAACAACATAGCCTAGTTTTACAGTATTAAAATGATTTTAAATATTGGAATTTAAACAGTAAATAGTACGAGGTTTGCTTTAAAGAAGAAGAAAACCTAAAGAACAGGGATGCTGACTTTCTCGTTTTTGGGATCCCAGAACGTAAGTGGAGGGATACACTCTGACATCGCAAAAGTTGTCCGTCTGTCCTTCCGTCTGTCTGTGAGCACGATAACTCTCGAAGGGAATGAGATGTTTTGATGAAACTTGATGTGAGGATTCTTTGGGTCAAGGGTAAGGTCAAGTTCGTAGATGGGCTCTGTAGCCCTACATTTAGGGGCAGGGAGGGGCTTCAAATGAAGGGACAAACAAAATATTTTTAAACAGCTAATGTGATGTCGATTATGAAGTAAGAAGACATGCTGAACACGATGGTGAAAACCACTTTCTTGCCGGATAAATAGTTCGTCCGGAATCCGACAAAAACCGGAAAGTTGGTTAGAATTAAAAGTTGTTTTTTTTTTATTATTATCCCGCGTAGCTTCTTTTTCCATTTTTCCTGTTTTAGGTTGAACTAAAACAGTGGCTACGTCTCCACCTCCAACTCAGTGACGTTAATACCAAAAATACCTAACAGTTTACCTTACTTTAACGTCACTTACACTTTCATCATAACAAATAAATTTTATTTTCACATTTTCCAAAATCTAAAAAACAAAATACCTTAAAATTTTCAAACTTTCCCTTTTCCTATGAAACATTCTCATATAATCTAAAATACTTTATTATTTACTTTTTTCTCTAAATCCTATACAAACCTCTTTTATCATATCCTACCTAATATTAAAAACTTTTCCATTCAAATCAATCAATTAATCTTAATATTTCAAATACTCAAGCAGCCAAATCTGTAGGTTAAATCCAAAATAAATAACAAAAATAAAAAAACAACACAATACCTTACAATTTCTCTCTTCCTGTTTTGAGATGCCCTTCCTCCATAGGGCATCTCTCTACAGTGGAAAACAACACTTAAATCAAATAATTTAAAATAAAAACTTCCAACAAATTTCTTCATTTCTCTACAGATACTTTGCCCCAAAACCAAAAAATAAACAACCCCCTCCCTCCACTTGGAATACCTTCCCTTACAAACAAAGTGGAGAAGATATTCCAAATTTCTAACATTCATCAAAGTAATGACTGCTCGAGCACAAACCTAACCTCAAAAAAATTTCAAAATTCAAATTTTTTTCACTTCAAACCAAAAATTTTTCAATCAAATCAACATCATGTCTACTTTTTCCTTTTCTTTCTTTATTCCTTAACTATTTTCTTTTTTCCATCCATATTTCATTCAACCATTTCAAATCCATTTTCTTTTCCCACGCACTCACTCCCTCATTCACACTTGCCAAATTCCTAAACCAACCTTCAAACCTATCTTTTTGGATCCTTTTCCCTTTCTTTCGCATTTTCCAACATGCACACATAGGGACATAACCACAAAAGACATCGCTCTTTCACGGTTTCTTCCTTTTTCAACTTCAAAATCTAATTTTAATATTCTCTTTTTCTCCTCCAAACACTCTGCTCGCACTCCCTCTCTCTCAAACAAAACAAACAACCGCTCAAAAACACCCTCGTTTCGCTCACATTCTAAAAACTCATGTGCCATTCCGTCCACTACTTCTACTCCACAGAACTGGCTTGCGGGACTTTCCGTCCGAATGAACCTACTTACCCGGTTCCGATATGGCAAATTCCATGTATCACTGAGAACATTAATTCACGAGACTCCACTCCACATGGTACTTCATACAGGTTTTTGAAAGCTCGGTCATAATTAACGTGAGGTTCGTTCCGTTTTGCTGCGAAAGTCACTTCTTCTTCTTTCTCTATTAAATTTTGTATCCCAGCCTTTCTTTCCTCCGCCTTTATGTCATCGTTTTATTTGATATTGATTAGATGTTCGATTATGAAGTAAGAAGACATGCTGAACACGATGATGAAAACCATTTTCTCGGCGGACAACTAGTTCGCGCGGAATCCGGCCAAACCGGAAATTTTTTTAAAAGCGAATGTTGATTAGATGACAGATTTAGGGCTAAGAAAAGACGCTGACTCTGTATATGACAATCAATTTTACCCGGGCATATAATTCGTCCGGAATCCGGTTGAAACCGGAAATTTTGTAAGTTCAAGTTTTATTTGAAGTTATTAGATGTTCTTTATAGGGATGAGATACGCTGAGTTCGTTTCTGAATTGTTCTTTCTTTGCTGGACAAGTAGTTTACTGGGAATTCAGCCGAAACAGGATAATTGGCAGAAGTAAAGCAGGAATTTTCGGTCAGTATCATCAAAATAGATACGGCTCATAGAGGTATATCTGAACTTGGTTGGTTGGATTTGCCGAAGACAAGATCCAATTGTCTGAATCAAATATTAGATTTTTGGGATCCCATCGAAACCTTAGGTCTTGTTCTTTCTCGTTTTATTTTACTATTCTAGTCGTAGTTCATTAGTCAATCTGTTGACTTACCGCAACATATAGCTATTACCCATGGCCCTTTAGGGCTTTCAGTGTTATCAGTGTTAATAAATATTTATCTGTCTATCTATCTATCTAGAGCATAAGCTGCCCGTCGAGCTTGCACACTTAACCAACCCCTTCAAGTCGTAAAACTTTCGCAGAACCACCCAAGTCGCAATAACGCATATCTTCTGATACGTACACTGTCAGAAGTTTGATAACAGATAACACAAGTATGCGCCGTTCAGTAGATAACACTTAGGATGTTAGATGATGACTTTGCAAACTTTGCGCATTGAACGTTAGAGCCGAAATACCGCCGGAAAAAATGTCTGCTGACTTTTCCATTTTTATGGCACTTGCCTTCCGGCCAAGTGCCATGTACCGATCACTTTTCCGTCGGTCGGTTAGTCCGGTGTTTGCGAGTTAGGGTACTTCCAGATAAGCAAGGATGATGAAACTTGGCAGGCGTATTACGGACCCGACCAAACTAAGTTGGAAATAGTCACTTACGCGATCCAACGATCGTGGGGGGAGGGAGGGGAGCCAAAATCCGGAATTTAGTTAATTTTCGAACGGGTTATCGGATCTTAATGAAATTTAATATTTGGAAATTCAATATTTATGACATCGCAAAAGTTGTCCGTCTGTCCGTCCATCCGTCCGTCTGTCCGTCCGTCTGTCAGCACGATAACTCTCGGAGGGAATAAGATATTTTGATGAAACTTGGTGTGAAGATTCTTTGTTTCAAGTGTAAGGTCAAGTTTCTTGATGGGCTCTGTAACCCTACATTTAGGGGTGGGGAGGGGGTTCAAATTAGGGGTCAAACAAAATATTTTTAAACTGCTACTGTGATAGTCGGTTATGGGGTAAGAAGACATGCTGTACGAATATGCAAAACATTTTCTCCTCCGACAAGTAGTTCGTCCGGAATCCGGCAAAAACTGGAAAGTGGTTAAAAGTAAAAGTTTCATTTTAAGTTGATTAAATGTTCGATTTAGGGGTAAGAAAACATGCTGACCACGATGGTGAAAACCATTTTCTTGCCGGACAAGTAGTTCGTCCGGAATCCGGCAAAAACCGGAAAGTTAGTTAAAAGTAAAAGTTTTATTTGAAGTTTATTAGATGTTTGAATTAGGGGTAAGAAGGCATGCTGAACACGATGATGAAAACCATTTTCTCGCCAGACAAGTCGTTCGTCTGGAATCCGGGAAAAAACGGAAAGTTGGCTAAAATTATAAGTTTTACCTGAAGTTGATTTGATGACAGACTTAGGAGTAAGAAGGCATGCTGAACACTTATGTGAAAAGCATTCATACCCCGACAAATAGGTCGCCCAGAATCCGGCAAAAACCGGAAATTTCGTTAATAGCAAAAGTTTTATTTGAAGTTGATTAGATGACAGATTTAGGGCTAAGGAGACGCTGAGTCTGTATATGACAATCATTTTTCACCCGGACATATAATTCGTCCAGAATACGGTTGAAACCGGAAATTTGTTTGTAAGTTGAAGTTTCATTTGTAGTTGATCAGATGTCCTTTAGGACATAAAGAGATACGGTGACTTCGCTTCTTAGTTTTCTTTTGTTTGCTGGACAAATAGTTCGCTTGGAATTCGGCCGAAACCGGAAATTTGGCAGAAGTAAAGCAGGAAGTTTCGGTCAGTATCGTCAAAAGAGATATGGCTGATAGAGGTATATCTGAACTTGGTTTTCTCAGATGGTTAGCCTGGCGAAGACTGGATCTGGCGAAGACAAGACCCAGTTGCCTGGATCAAATACTAGATTTTGGGGATCCCATCGAAACCTTGGGTCTTGTTGCTTCAAGAGTTTTGATTACAGCCGACTTTCTAGCGCCCCTAAAGTGCTTATCATCACAGCCAAATGCATTATCAAACGATAAGTTCTTGTAGATTTCCAAGGACCCCTTATCTCATGGGTTTTGCTCACAAATAATCACAACAAACCCACGAACTGAAGAATTCCTACTTTCATCCTCTGACCCAGCCTTGCAATTGCCATATGAGCTTCCAGCTCTTGTTTATGTGGTTTTTCGGCTCTTCTTGACAATACTTTTTATGCATACGTTTACAAAATCATAACAGAGAACTTATATGGTGAAACTGCGCATCCTTGTGTTATCTTATTCTGTTCTTAGATTTCTGACAGTTTATGAAGTAAATCTTCTATTTTCTAATCCCCAGTAAATTGGGGCGTGGTTTGCTCCTGTCCGCATTGTGCGCCCTGTCCGCACCAGTTGCGTGGAGTTAGCCTGAATTGGTCTGACGAAACCTGTTTTTCGAAAGCTGAGTTTTTTTCAGCTTGTAATGAAGGTCTGGAAAACCCGGCCGGAAATCCTGATCGTCTGTTCGCATCGTAAGAAAAGTCCCATCGGATACAGAGGCTCCCCCTCAAAAGAGTCCCTCGTTACTTGGGTCTGGTCAGCAGTTTTGGGAAATACTTAAGTAAAAGTACTTAAGTAATTACTTGAGTAAAAAATTCGAGTACTTGTACTCTACTTAAGTAAAAAGCTTCAGAAGTACTTAATACTTGTACTTAAGTAAAAATAGAAGTAATTAAGGGTACTTAAGTACTCAAGTACTTTCATAACGGTGAAAAGCTCGATTAGCATGATTTTCAGAAGCATGTTCTATCCTTTTCCCGAAACTGAATGGACTTTAGGGATCTAGTGATTCTTTTGTGAGCCTGAAGAGGCTGTTTGAAGAATAGCTAACTATGTAGCTTTTCTCTATCAGGTATGTAGCCTAGAGCTGACAAAATCCCAATTCAGTTAAAAATTAAAACTGAAAATTGCCGCTCCGTTATATTCCTTTCCATAAATTTGTGGGAATTTCATGCTCACTAATGGAAAGAAGCTTGGGACAACTGTAACTGTTGGTGAATGTGTCACCACTTTGTCCGACAATGGCAGAGCATGCAGGAAAACTAACTTGTTAGCTTTCTTTTTCGTTCTAATAAATGGAGCTCCCTCAATTCCAAACACAATACGTCAGGTCAAAAGGACAATCAATAATCTCAGCCTTTTCTTAATCTACTCCGTTTCCTAGAAAATAGTATTCAAGTAGCATGGACCACGGCCGTATCCAGGGGGATAGGGGGTTCGACCCTCGCCCCCTCCCCCGAAACATACAAATATAAACGTTTATTTATGTGCTCTAACTTCTGATCTGTGTTCTCGTTTATTGTTAGAAATGGAGTAGCCCCCCCCCCCCCGCAACAAACTACTGGGTCCGGACCTGGCCATTAAAGGACACCTGAATGAGGAGTACCAAGTATCATCCCTATCTGTATGACTTCCGTTAACATTGCGTGCAGAAAACACAATCCAAATACGAAATAGTGTTTCCAAGCTATGATTTTTGCTCCATTTTGCATCTGTCCTTTTTTCAGTACCGAACAATTTTAGAAATGAACAAATGTCTCCAATCAACCCTTCTTCTGGAATATTTTTAACCAGTTAAGGCCAAACGTGTATCTAGAAGATATTCGAGTACGATCCGGCCAGCGCTGTACAAGATTTGAATGAATTGCGCTTTTTGTCTTTGACTCTGCATGCACAAACCTCCAGAAACGAACATTCCTATTTTGAAAACGTCACGCTCAGGAGAAGAATGCTCTCCGTGGCCATGTCTGTAAATGCATTCTCCATGTTGTGTTCAACTATGGTTTCATTGTTCAGGTTTCCTTTAAGAACAAGACGAAAGGTTTCGGTGAGATCGCAGAGAGGAAATATTTGTGTTATTTCTTCATCCAGAAAATCGGGTAATAGACACTTCCGGTCTTTGCCAGATCGCGTAGCCTAAATGTTATTCATCTCCACTCACCCCCTTAACCAGATCCATTAGGCAATCGTTTCTCTCTTGATTGATTGGTTAATGGTCCATTTACACACTGCGTAAAATCCGAGCGTATTTTGAAATCCGAGCGTATTTTACGCACGTTTTGAGCTTGAAAAGATTTCTAGCAATATGGACGTATTTAAAAACAAAACTGACCGATTTCTCTAATACGTCCGTATTGCTAGAAATCTTTTCAGGCTCAAAACGTGCGTAAAATACGCTCGGATTTCAAAATACGCTCGGATTTTACGCAGTGTGTAAACCTGCAAATTACCTGCAAATTTGCAATTGCAGGCGAATAGGATTTCTCCTAATATACGCCTTCATGGGTGCTGTCTTGTTCAGGTTTCCAGTTGAATCTCCACTGTTTGCCTGACCACTCCTTGTCCAAATGTTGTTTGAAGCTATTTGTTGTTTGGCAGGTAACAGTGGAATCTGCTAGCGCGTTCCACAAGTTGATCGACCTACTTGTGAAGAAGTTCTGTGCATGCCGTGTCAGTACAGGCCTCTTCTTCAGCTTTTTTGGGTGGCCCCTGGTGGTTCCTCCTGTGTTTGGCACGAAAATGTTGGGTGGGATGTTGCTGCTCAAATTCTTGTACACAGCTATCATATCACCACGATTTCTCCTGTAGGTCATTGTGGGGATGTTCAGGGCTTTGAGTCGTTCTGGGTATGGGGTGCTTTGCAATCCTTTGACCATTTTCGTTGCACGTCGCTGGACACCTTCGATAATGCGTTTGTCCATCTCGTATTGCGGGTATGTATGTATGTATTGTACATGGAAAGCCCAACGGGCCATGGTACAAAAATATTATGCAAATCAAATACTAACTACAGATTCAACACACTTTCTGAATACAAAACAAAGAAAACTAACTACACAGTTAAACACTTTAAAAGAACAAAGACCTGTGTCTCAGCCCCACCTGAACAAACACTGCCAGGTTTTTAATAGTAGTAAATGATCGACCCCCCATCAGACCATTTAGCCACTCCTCATCGCCTGTCTGTCTCTGAAGCTGCTCCAACCTTAAATCATTGAGTTCCTGGCAATATGACATGAAGTGGTCCACACTCTCTTCCGGCTCCCCACACATAGGGCACGAGTAAAGACCATCTACCGCATGCTAGTGAGACTCCAACTTCCAGCTTCGGCCTGACGAGCGACGTGTATAACTTGCTGATCACCTTAGGACTCCTACTGCTTACAGTTCGCTTGATGACTCCAAGTGCTCGATTAGCACTACTGACGACGTTTTGCGTGTGCTTGTGAAACTTGAGCTCGGCATCGATAAGCTCACCAAGGTCCCTTTCGCAGTTGCTGCTCTCGATTACTTGTCTTCCGTGGGGGGTATCCATGGTGTATTGGTTGTGGGGGTTGTTATGCCCAATATGAATGACTTTGGTCTTCTTTGCATTGAACTTAGTTAACCAAGTGTCTGCCCAGGCTGTGAGTAGGTTTAGGTCCGCTTGGATACTCCTATGGTCGGCTGGTCCGAAGAACCCACCATAATTCAAAACGTAGGCAGGCTCTTTACCTAGAAATAAACTATCAGAGAAGTTCGGTCAGATGATGTTGTTCTTTCCAAATTTTGTCACTTTACATCAGATCCGGTCATCACCATTTACCTAGTAAGGAAAACTTCCTACCTGTTAGTTCCCATGAGTAGGAGCTGACGGATGGGTCAGTCGTCTTACTATCCCTATACCGACGCGAACAACTGGATGAACACGTTATTAGAAATTACGAAAGTTTCCGTTTTCTCCGGATTCCGGCGAATACGGCCGAACCATCAGCTTGATGGGAAAAGTAAGCTATTGGATGGATTTCTCATGTCTTTAGATAGTAAGATGATGATGCTAATATATGTCTTGCAAAGACATATTCAAAGTCAGCTACGATGCTTTTGCAGCGATATTTCGGTCCTTCTTGGCAAGGGTCCTCGTCAGGAGGTCAATATGATACAGATTGACAGCCTGACAACGATTCATGCCAAGAACGACCAACATATCGCTGCCAAACGATTGTAGCTGACGTATCCGTTTTACGCATTATCTGAACGTATGTTTCAAAGTCAGTTGGGCTCAAGGAATATTTGTCTTGCAAAGAATTGGACATTTTCTATCTTGATTCAAGAATTATATATACTTGATCAACTGTAAGCACCAAGAAAATCTTTTTTACCAAATTCCAATTGTCAGTAGCCAAAACAAATGACGAGGATTCAGCATGTCTCTCACTCGTGAAACAAACCTTAGCTTGAATTTTATACTTCAAATATAGGTGTCCCGTCACTGCGTTCACGGATCCCCAAAACTTGACTTGATATATCCCCTAAAATCGGAAGTATGTGTTGTTTGGTCCTTGCTTTTTGATCAGTGATCTATTGCAAGCCTACCGTAATAAGCCTACCTAAATACTTGAGTACTTAAGTACTGAAGCACCATCTAAATACTTGAGTACCGAAGTACTGACGTACTTTTGTAAAAGTACTTATTACTTAAGTAGTTTTTTTGTAAAGTATTTAATACTTATACTTCAGTAACTATTTCCTGGAGTTCTTCGTACTTATACTTAAGTAAAAATTAGAAGTACTTCGCACAACACTGCTGGTCAGAATATTCAATTCCGTATGGAAAAGCTGAATTTTTTCCACTTGTGATGAAAATCCGACCGGAATACACTTGATGACTATCTCTCCCTTCCGATGCAGAATCTCCGGGTGCCTGCGGAAGAACGGAAGAAACGGTAACACAGCTGCGCTGACTAGGATTTGAGTCATTGAGTTTGAGTCGTTACGGACACGTTTACTTCTTCTTCCTGAGAATCACTGGCGTGTTTTGGACTTAGTCATATAGAGTATAGCTCTCTGCACCATAAGAAAAGCCCCTCGCATCCGGAAGTTGCTGACACACCCTCAAAAGACACCCCTCGTCCTGTGTGTCATTACATATATGGAGCTTGGGACTGTTCGCTACTTGGTCTTGTGTCTCCCCATTTTTTTATGGCACTTGAGCTTACTCAAGTGCCATATAGCGATTGTAATTTCTGTCCGTCAGTCGGTCTGTCGGTCCCGGTTTTGCTAGTTCGGGCACTTCCAGATAAGCTAGGACGATGAAACTTGGCAAGCATATCAGGAACTGGACCAGATTAAATTAGAAATTGTCGCTTCCTCGATCCGACCATCTGGAGGGGAGTGGAGGGAGGGGGAATCCGGAAAAAATAGGAAAAATGAGATATTTTTAGCTTACGAACGGGTGATCGGATCTTAATGAAACTTAATACATGGAAGGACTTCGTGTCTCAGACCCTCCATTTTAAATCCAGACCGGATCCGGTGACACTGGGGGGAGTTAGAGGGGGAAACCGGAAATCTTGGAAAACACTTAGAGTGGAGGGATCCGAATGAAACTTGGTGGAAAGTACAAGCAAAAGTCCTAGATACGTGACTGATATAACCGGAACGGATCCGCTCACTTTGGGGGAGTTGGGGGGGGGAGAAGTCCGAATTTGCAGTGATCCCGCGAGTTTCGTGCATCCTGATGTGCTGGGACGATGGAAATTGACAGGCATGTCTGGGACCCGACCAGCTTAAATAGGAAATTATCAATTCCCCGATTCGACCATCTGGGGGGGGGGGGAGTGGAGGGAGGGTGAAGCCAAAATTTGAGGTATTTTTAGCTTGCGAACAGGTGCTCGGATCTTGATGAAAATTGATATTTAGGATGACTTCGTGTCTCAGACACCTCACTTTAAATCCGGGCCGGATCCGATGAAACTGGGGGGAGTTGGAGGAGGGAACCGGAAATTTTGAGAAACGCTAAAAGTGGAGGGATCGGGATGAAACTTGGTGGGAAAAACAAGCACAGGTCCTAGAAACGTCATTGACATATCCGGACCGGATCAGGGCACTGTGGGGGAGTTGGGGTGGGGAACCGGAAATTTTGAGAAACGCTTAAAGTGGAGGGATCGGGATGAAACTTGGTGGGAAAAACAAGCACAGGTCCTAGACACGTCATTGACATAACCGGACCGGATCAGGGCACTGTGGGGGAGTTGGGGTGGGGGTCCGGATTTCTAGCGATCCCGCGAGTTCGGCATACTTCCTGGTGTCCGAGGGCGATGAAATTTGGCAGGTATGTCAAGGATCCGAACAGATTGACTTGAGAACAGCCGTTTCCCCGACCCGACCATCGTGGGGGGAGTGGGGTGGGGAGTCCGGAATCTAGTGGCGTGCATAACTTTTGAACGGATGATCGGATCTTGATGAAAATTGATATTTAGGATGACCTTGTGTCTCAGACACCTCACTTTAAATCCGGGTCGGATCCGATGACACTGGGGGGAGTTGGAGGAGGGAACCGGAAATTTTGAGAAACGCTTAAAGTGGAGGGATCGGGATGAAACTTGGTGGTAAAAACAAGCACAGGTCCTAGACACGTCATTGACATAACCGGACCGGATCTGATGACACTGGGGGGAGTTGGAGGAGGGAACCGGAAATTTTGAGAAACGATTAAAGTAGAGGGATCGGGATGAAACTTGGTGGGAAAAACAAGCACAGGTCCTCGACACGTCATTGACATAACCGGACCGGATCAGGGCACTGTGGAGGAGTTGGTGTGGGGGTCCGGATTTCTAGCGATCCCGCGAGTTCGGCATACTTCCTGATGTCCTAGGGCGATGAAACTTGGCAGGTATGTCAGGGATCCGAACAGATTGACTTGAGAACAGCCGTTTCCCCGACCCGACCATCGTGGGGGGGTGGGTGGATGGGGAGTCCGGAATCTAGCGGCGTGCATAACTTTTGAACGGGTGATCGGATTTGAATGAAATTTGTCTGGTGAGCTATCGCCTTGGACGTTCAGTGTCACGTCCGAGTTGGGTCCGATACCTGTGGGGATGGGGGGGGGGGGGGTGGAAAACTCAAGAAACTCTAAAAGCAGAGGGATTGGGACGAAACTTAATGGATGGAACAAGCATTAGGCCTAGCTGAAATTGACGGAGCCAGATGGTTTCGGGGCTCTGTGGGGGGAGTTGGAGGGGGTTTCCTGGAATTCCGGTAGTCGTGAGTTAGAATAGTTCCAGATGTAAAACGACAACGAAACTTTGCAGGCATATTAGCGACCCGAATTATCTTGACTTAAAAACCTGACACAACATACCCCCGGAAACTTCCGTTCCTAGATCCGAGCATTTTTGGGGGAGCAAGAGAAGAGAAATATGGACTTCTACAAATTGCGAACGAGTGGTCTGATTCGAGTGAAACTTCATGGGTGATACGAATCGATGGCCTCGACATGTAAAACATGCGTTCGAACCATATGCGACCATGATTAGGGGAATTGGGGGTGGGGGGACTTTTGGCATGCACAAAAACCAAACGGATGGACCGAATGAGATGTAATTCGACAGTGCCGAGTTTATGCGGCCTAGATTTGTTATTTGGTGTCTGGGCCGGATTCGGCCAAGGTAGGGGGGGGGGGGGGTACTGGAAACTTGCAGATAGGCTATGCTCCAATTTCAGTCAAACTTGATGAGGGAATTAAGAGATTGGGCCCGAACCGGCTCCGACAACGTTGGTGGGAAGGGGGGGGGGGGTTACCGGAACTTTCCAAAAATGCTCAGATTCGAGTGAAACTTGGTAGATGGTATAAACGAAGATGCTTTAGGTGGTCGATTTTTTTTTATTCCGAACCAGATTCGGCCACGGTAGGTGGAAATAGAGTGAGTACCGGAAATCGTGTAGCACGTCTAGGGATCAAACAAATGGATTTATTGGGATGAAAGTTTGAACATTCATGTGCATTTGCAATCGAGACGATGCCGGAACTGCTCAGAAATGAGTGAAACTAAATATCCTATTTCTATTTCCGAACGGCCATTTTGGATGGCGGGTGTATTTTGTGACGTTTTCATCTACTTTCTTGTACAGCCTACTCGTACAAGTGCCATATGAGCTCGTAGCTCTTGTTATTTTTTTTCGCGTACAGATCCCATACCTTTTTCTGTCCCACATACCAGTTTCAGGTGGTATCCTGTTTATGTAAATACATCGCATTTGTTAAGCAATGGTCAGAAAGCACATGCTGAGTTGTTTAATTTTCGATGCAAAACATTTTGTTTGTTTGGTATTCAACCGGTTCTCACGAACGTCTCTGGCAACGATGAAATGAGATCACCCGATGTTTTATGATTGAATGCCGGTAGATTCTGTGAAAACAAGAGTGCAAGCGCCAATAACAAAGTCACTGGAAACACTACAGTATATCAAGTCAGACACTAAAATATTCTAAATTGTTAGGCAACTGAACTCGTTTTCATAAATAGAAAACCACATACCCAAGCGCCTATGTTTCAAACTGGTAAAATATTGCCCCGTCGGATAAATTGGTACATATGTAGTAATCAAATTTTAATTAACGAGGGCCTTCAAATGTACTATTTTTGCTTAATTAAGTAAACAAAATTTGAGCTTTAGAAAATAAACGTACATAAAAGGGTTAGCCTGATCCTTGAAAGGCCATATATGTTACAATTATAAAACGTCAAATAAATCAAAACAAGACATCTAAACGAAATTCACTCTTTTCTTTTCTTCGTACTCTAAATAAACAAGAGCTGTAAGCTCATATGGCACTTGCATGGGTTAAGATATTTTGATTGATCAAAAGTAAGTTACGACTTTGCGGTTGAGATGCGCACTCTAAGGGAGCTTTAACTTCATTTGTAATCAAAACCCTTGAGGCAAAAATGCTAATGGGCTGATGGGCATCATGAAAATGCATATATTGCTTAAAAGTATTTTTTTTACTTTGCGGTCAAGATTGGTACTTTAAGGAATAATCGGATTTGGGAAGTAGCAATTTCTAAGCAAATGTTGTTGAATCTCCCCAGCGAAGTTTCATCGTCCTAGCACATCTGGAAGTACCTTAACTCGCGATCACCGGAATCCGAGACCCCCCACCCTCCAACTCCACCAACAATACCCGGAGCCAATCCGGTACTTTAAATGATTAATCCAGAGCATCTGTTTGTCATTCCCACGAAGTTCGATCCAGATCACACCAGTCTAAGCGGGTCAAATATTTTCCGCCCTCCCCCCAATAATTGCCGGATCCGGTCCGGAAATGAAAAAGATCACCAGAGAAAAATGTCCTCTGTTCACTTATTAAATTCAACTCGAATCCGATCACCCGTTCCAAAGTTACGCATGACTCAATATTCCGGATTCCCCTCCCTCAACCCCCCTCCCGAAGATTATCATATCGAGGATTTTTTTTGTTATTCCAGGTCAGTTTGACCGGGTCCCTGATATGCCTTCCAAGTTTCGTCGTGAAAAAAAAAAAAAAACAGAATTCCGGGACGCCCCCCCCCCCCCCCCCTCAAGTGTCCGGATCCAGTCGAATTGTGTAAAAGATTTACATGGATCAGGTGTTTGTTCTTCCCAGCAAGTTTCACTCCAATACCATCATTCTAACCGTTTCTCGAGATTTCCGCCCCCCCCCCCCCCAGCTCCCCCACGGTGCCCGTAGCCAATCTGATTCAGTAAATGATTTACGTAGAGCATCTGTTTGTTCTTCCCATAAAGTTCCATCCCGATCTCTCCATTCCAAGCGGGTCACGTATCCCCCCCCCCAATAGTTGCCGAATCCGGTCCGGATATGAAAAAGATTACCGGAGCAATGTCCTCTGTTCAATTCTTAAATTTCACTCGAATCCGATCACCCATTGCAAATTTACATGACTGAAAATTCCGGATCCCCCTACCTCCACTCCCCTCACCATTATCAGATCGACAAAAACTTTATTTTGAAGTCAGTTTGCTCGGGTCCCTGATATGCCTGCCAAGTTTCATCGTGAAAATCCCCAAAACCGCCATCACCGGAATTCCGGACCCCCACCCCCCACCCACACACACACACCTATAAGTGTACAATGGTCTAAAGGATTTATCTAGAGCAGATGCTTGTTCTTCCCAGCAAGTTTCACTCCGATCCCTCCATTCTAACCGTTTCTTGAAACTTCCAGTATCCCCCCCCCCCTAACTCCCCCCTGGCTACCGAATCCGGTCAAGACTTTAAACGGGACAACACAGACATTTCATCTATTCAGTTATTAAGTTTCATTACAATCCTATCACCCGTTCGAAAGTTACACACTTCTCAATTTCCCGGATTCCCCTGCCCTCCACTCCCCCCAAAATGGTCTGATCGGAAAACTGATTATTTCTAAGTTTGCTTGGTCGGGTCTCTGATATGCCTGCCAAGTTTCATTGTCCTAGCTCATTTGGAAGTACCCTAACTCGAAAAAGTGTTACAAAATGCCCTAAATTTTCAAGTTTCCAGCGCCCCCCACTCCCCCGCATATGGTCGGATCATGAAACTGATTATTTCCAGGTTAGTTTGGTCAGGTCCCTGATATGCCTGCCAAGTTTCATTGTCCTAGCTCATCTGGAAGTACCTTAACTCGAAAAAGTGTGACAAAATTTTCAAGTTTCCAGCGCCCGCCACTCCCCCGCAAATGTTCCCTAACCCAAAAACTGTGACAAAATTTTCAAGTTTCCAGCACCCCCCACTCCCCCGCAAATCGTGAAACTGATTATTTCCAGGTTAGTTTGGTCGGGCCCCTGATAATACCTGCCAAGTTTCATTGTCCTAGCACATCTGGAAGTACCCTAACTCGAAAAAGTGTGACAAAAAACTCAGACAGACCGACAGACGGAATTGTGATCGGTATATGGCACTTGAGCCAGAGGCTGCAAGTGCCATAAAAACAACAATGTAATAATACCTCAAAAAGGATACAAAAGACGAAGTCGAGCTCTAAATAATTGTGTCTGTATTTTCAGGGAAAGACTGCTCGAAGAGCTCCAAAGGACTCGTGACCTGTTGGCGCAGTGTTTATCCCGAGTTAAGCAGCTGGAACTTCTTCAGGCTATTTCAGAGGAGCAGCACGGCGATGGTCCTGGAGACGGAAGGTAAGCAGATACGCTAGAGGCGATTCTCGTCCCAAGCATTTCGCGAATGTGGGAATGGAAGTTATTTCGACGAGATAGTGTAGATCAGCGCTTCGAGAGCCCGAAATTTCCGTATTTCCAACTCCAACCAAGGCCGTAACCTGGCCTTGGTTTTTCCAAGGCTTTTCCCTCCGATCTATGTGTTTTTTGTACTTTTTCGTCTGACCAGCAGGCAAAAAAAAACGAAAGTCACCCCCCCCCCCCCCCTGAAATAAATTCCTGGATACGGGCCTGTTTTCAACCTATTTGCTCCAAAAATTCAGGTTAGGGTGGTGAGAGGTTCCTTAACATTTGCTTTGTTATTTACCGTACGTTAGTACGTTATGACAACGTATTTAATGATTTCAGTCGGAATTCAGAGGTAGGAATCAGGAGATCGGAATTTGCTGTCAGAATCCGGAGTTTGCGGAGTTCACTCCTCCTTTCCTGTTAGTAACATTAATTTTGATTTGGAACTTTTTTTAAAAATAAAGCAAATAAAAATAAGGTTTTCTGGGTTGTAATGAATTACCGTTGACAATTTTCCGGTTCGCGATATATCCGAAAATGTGCACTAAGGCAAAGTATACAATTCCCAAGGAAATATTTTGTGTAACTTTAGTCAGATAAAAGGATATGCGCATCTCCTAAATTTTTTGGGCGCAAACTACTCAGCAGTATTTGGTTAGTTCATATCGATGATTACAATCTGGCAAAACATATTTTGTTAAAAAAAAATAGTTCTTATCTGTATAATTCTGACCAGTCTTTTATCCCTTTATTTATGAACTGAGTGCTCAAAACATTGATACATCCAAAGCTGATTATAAGAATTGCAAAGATGTCGATTAAATCATTATTTATTTATAGACCATATCCGAACCGACTACAACAAAACAAAACAAATAGTAAATAATAAAGAAAAAGTAATGTAATCACTCAACGTCTGTCTCGCTTGCAGCACACTAAAGCAACATAGTAAGAAAAACATAAACATTAAGCAAAGCACATCTATTTCCTATCTATCACCAGTGCTGATTAATTGCTCATCAGCTAATTAACCTCCTGGCGAACAAGTTACGGCTCTATTGTCTTCCACCAGAGAGCAATAAATCGGTCTTAAATTTGGACCTCCTCAATGCGTATTGTTTTTACACATACTGGACCTATTAGTAGTCCTACCTTAGATGGGCATCCATTAACTTATATTGGTGGCGGCTAGAGTCTTTGTATGACGATATATGGGCTGCGATAGGAACACTTTATGGGTAGCCCCGTGTTGTTATCGTCGAATTTGGAAACTGGAGTCGGTGGTCGGTGGTGTGTTTTAGCGGTCGCTAGATAAATGAGTGGAATGTCACTTTAATGGGGTGGTACTTTCGCAGAACCAAGAACAAATAAGCAAATAGAATCTCCGTCTTTGGTCCTGTGTATCGACTATACCTCGACAAAACGGAGCAGAGCTAGAACTACTTGCTGAGCTGTGAGTTGACGCCTGTCTACTTCCCTCCAGCTTCCCTCTTATGTCGGAGTCCCCTATAGTCACACCTGGTAATACCGGAGGTAATAAGATCGTCTTAGAGCATGGTCACACTGGGCTCAAAAGCCGTCTATTCCACAAACAATTGAAAATCCCTAGGGGACGTGAGATTTTATGGTCTTTGTGGCAGCTTGGGAAAATGAGCAGACTGCAATTAGGGGTCAATTAGGGTTCCTGTAACACAATTACACTCGCTGTTTTGCTCTAATTGATCTCCTGAATTTAAAACGACAACATTCAGAATTAGTTATATCTTGTTCTTTTTCTTTTTTCTACTTTAACAACCCAAAAGGCAAGGACATGAGCCGGTGTGACCGAGCTCTTACGGTCAAAATTGGGAAGAAAAGACGCTGAATACGTAAGATAATCGAGATGGAGAAATCCATCTCCGCCATTTTGAAACGTATCTTTGGAGTGTTTGGACCAATCACAGACCAGTGTCACTGACTTTAGCCAGGTTTGTTTACCTTTGAGTGATGATGGTGGTAATATATCTTGAATTTCTTCGTTCCATGTGTGACCAGGATGAGACGTAAGAGTGGGTAATAACAAAGTTAAAGAACCAGATTACATACAGAAGTGACTAAATGTGGCCCGGGCATTAGCCGCTTCTCGTTGGGAGGAAAATACTGTAGCATAGTGACGTCACGATGTTGAACAACCAGTCGCATACACAAAAGTTTTCTTCTCCGGGGCTTTATTACTATGAGCTGTTTGTAGGTAACGAGTTGTCCATATTCCTGTTCAGCGCTTCCAAGCGGACTAGTTTCTGTTAATCCCCCCATGCCTCACCGTCATTACTTGGATCAGACATGGCAAAATAGATCCACAGGCTAGTGAGTGGAAAACCTGTCATCTGTGTCCCAGGTAATGGAGGTTTTACATATGTTTTAGCAGCAGAAAGGGAAAGTGACCCACTACCCTATGGATTCGACTTTTCACTATGTCTACACAAGTGTTGGTTAAGACATAGTAAAAAGTCGAATCCATAGGGTAGGGGGTTACTTTCACTTTCTGCTGCTGAAACATATGCAAAACCTCCAATACCTAGGACACAGATGACAGGTTTTCCACTCACTAACCTGTGGATCTATTTTACCATGTCTGATCCAAATAATGACGGTGAGGCATGGGGGGATTAACAGAAACTAGTCCGCTAGGAAGTGCTGAACAGGAATATGGCCAATTGTGATGTTCCACGTAGCTCCTAACCTCCGTTCATGTGCATCGGGCTGGGGATCGGGAATCTATTGACTACGCGTGGTTGTAGTACGATTTACAGAAATCAGGTATCTGTATTTGTTCTTTGGTAATACTGTGTAGAAATAAGAATTAGTAAGAATTATAGTTTGACTATAACTTTGGATTGGCAATTGTAAATTAAATCAGCTAGATTTTATTATCTAATTAAATGTAGCTGACTTATCCGTTTTGAACCGTCAAATATGAATCGCAGTCAGCTTGGACTGAAGGAATATCTATAGAATAATTTAAAGAGTTGAAATGGTGATTAAAGTTTTGAAGTAAAATAAAATATATACGATATATAGATACATCGATAAATGTATCGGTCACACCCTGTACGTTGAAATAATGAATGAATGATTTATTACGCACTTTCGAAGGCTTAAAGTCCAATGGGCAGATCAGACAATCATGATACCACATTACCACCCCCTAGAATACAATGTTACGTCGAAATCAGCAGATTCCTGGACAATATATTTTCGCTAATATATTGTTTTTGCTGACTGCAGCCATTCTCCGATTTACTAGCTTAAATATAAGCGGAGTTTCTTTTTTCCTCATCCATTCGTTATTATTGTACACTCCGGATTTGCATTATTGACAAATATTCACGTTGACGGTGTTAACTGAGAATTCCTTGTAAGCTCTGGAATCAGCTGCAAGTAGGTCGGTTATATTTGTACATTTTTGGCAGTGTTTGGCACTAAACACCAGTCAAACTCCTTTCCCTGTGGAGATAGCCACTTAATTTCACCAATCATTCCCTTTCGTCAAGTCCCCATTGACAATTCCCTCCTTGTACTCCTCCAGTTCTTCAAATCCACACATGATATGAATAAGACTCATTTCCCTCTGCAATTGGGAAGAAATGTTGGTGTTTATTTGTTTGGTTGATGCTTCATTATCTTGATAGACAAAAACAGCTAGAAAGGATATTTCTCATCTTTTCTTCAGTTTACACTTTCGGTTCTGAATACTGATGATTCGGGAGAAATTCAGAAGAAGAAAAAACATCTACCTTATTTTGTAGGTAAAAGGCAGGGTTGGGGGCTCCAAGTTTGGCGTAGGGTGACGGACGTTTGCATAGAACATTTCATTTGGTGATAGGCTAACGTTTGGCATTGACTATACAATAACTGTGTGTTGTAGTTCGATGTGGCACAAAATGAATCTTTAAATTTACTTTAAATCATTTTGACAAGTAAGTAAGTAAGGACCGCAGAAAATATTAAACACATAAAAAGACAGTAATTTTCAATCTTCGGCCAGGAAACAGTGAATAACGTCGCTCGCTGATTGGGCCCTGTTGTCCGTGATTTTTGAAAGTGAAGAGGAAACACCCAAAAGGGTAACACTTGCGTCTTGAATTTCTAACTTCTCCGGTGTATAGTTATGACTTAATTTCGACTAGTGGAGCAGGTGCTTTGCGTACCTAAAATAGCACGATTTCATGTTTTGTATCTCCTTCTTTCGCAGAACTTAGTTTGAGAAGTTATTACGACAGCTTACTGACACGTTTGGTGAGTGTGGCTCGGCTACGGTTACTAAGAGCAAATCGTCCGTGTAGGCTATTTAGCTGATGGCAGGGTCTTTATAAAGTAGGCAAGGTGTAAAGAATCGAGACAAGAAGATACGGCCAATTTGGAGATGTACGGAGATGGTGAACACCAGTTCGGACAGGACTAATCTCTGACAAGCTACGCTACCTTACCCTTTGAAAAGTCCCATACATTCAGCTCCTAAAGCAATTTAATTTAGATACCCTTTCACGCCGCCGACTTCAACTTTGTATGAAGTTCGGTACATCTATATTCCAAAACCCAGTTCACCGTGATATACCCCTGATCTTCTCCCCTCCCGAATTCGTCTTCCTCGTCAAGCTGCCAACCCTGTGCCTCGTTTAGAACCGGTGGTAGCTTTGCGAACAAGGTATGCTCAGAGTTTCGTCCCCTCGTTTCTTCGTTTATATAACTCGGAGCGCTTTTGAACGTTATTTTTTAGGTTATTTGTATTTTATTAATCTTAGTCTAGCATGTTATTGACCATATTTATCATAAGACGTCAGTATAGATGTCGCAAAATTGTATATATTTGTAGATTGTTCTGTTATGACGTTATGTTTTGACGTAAAAACAACCCATCGGCTTGTCCGTTATCTGTTTTTTTAGATTATATTGAATTGAATTGAACCTTACTGAAGAATTACCGTACGAAATTTGTTAACAGATTGACAACAGCCAGAAGTAATGAGAGAAAATAGGTCCTGAGAATGCGTTATACTGTCAAAAACAGCAGCTGTATAGCTGTATCTATATAATATATATGAATATTATACTTTAATTTCGCGGGTAGCCTGCTTCATCATTTTTGTCAATATGTGATGATCTTTCGCACAACTAGCGCTTGAACGGAATATATATATATATATATATCTATATCATTTATTTCCCATGGAAAACAAACAGATGGAGTACAAGAGAGAAAAAGAGACAAAAAACAGAAAACGTTATATACCTACACGTGACTGATAAACAAAACAACAAATAAATATTCTTTGAGCCCAAGCTGACTTTGAAACATTTATTCAAACAATGTTTACAACGGATACGTCAGCTATGATTTTTCATCAGCGATATTTCGGCCCTTCTTGACAAGGGTCCTCGTCAGGCTGTCAATCCTCTAGATCAACTGCGGGGAAGGAATCAAACCTGTAATCAGATTTGATTCCTTCCCCGCAAACCTGAATTCCTTCAAACCTGATTACAGGTTTGAAGGAATCAAACCTGTAATCAGGTTTGATTCCTTCCCCGCAGTTGATCTAGAGGATTGACAGCCTGACGAGGACCCTTGCCAAGAAGGGCCGAAATATCGCTGATAGAAAATCATAGCTGACGTATCCGTTGTAAACATTGTTTGAGTAAAAACAACAAATTCACAAAGACGGGCACACCTACTGCTTCAGCACAGAAGCCCAAGGGTGGGAAGCAACTTTATAATTATCCCAATCCAAGCTGCATTGAACCAAAACGACATTTTTCAACTAATTCTGGAAGGCGGACGTATTCCAAGATTTTGCTTTTGATACAAGAGACTGTAATTGGTCGATAGCTTTTGCAAAGGTCTGTGTCTTTCCCTCGCTTGACTTTTAATATTTGCGTTTTTGCTGATACCATGGTATCTGTTACCACGGTAACTGGATCTGCAATTAGTCGTTTTTAAAGTTACCGCGGTATCTGATATACGGTTGCTCTGCAAAAACGACAATGGCCAAAATGGCACTTTTCGAAGTCATACCAAAAGAAAAACAGATATTGAGTCACCACTAAGTGCTAAACTTCTTTCTCGCCAATCTGACAAAATTTGATGAAAGTGAGATGGCTTTTCACATACCACGACCAGTTACCACGGGGGATCGACTAAAACCAGGAAGGGAAGGGAACGCGAGAAAAGCAGGAAAGCATACTAAAACCAGGAAGGGCATACTAAAACGAGGAAGGGCATCCTAAAACCAGGAAGGCTGTCGCCAGAATTCGCAGCACTGTTCACTTCCTCTATTTAGTATTATTTGAGGGGTCGGAAACTTCTCAAATTCAAAGTTCATCGTCCCTTCCTCGTTTTAGTATGCCCTTCCTGGTTAGTCGCCTACCGTCAGAACGATAAATGAAAAGGTGAATTACAATTTTTACAGTTGCCGACCCCTCACTGAACTTAATGCCTACCTATGTCAGGATACTAAAACGAGGAAGGGATGGTGAACTTGGAATTTGAAAAGTTGCCGACCCCTCAAATAATACTAAATAGAGGAAGGGAACAGTGCTGCGAATTCTGGCGACAGCCCTCCTGGTTTTAGGATGCCCTTCCTCTTTTCAGTATACCCTTCCTGTTTTAGTATGCCTTCCTGCTTTTCTCGCGTTCCCTTCCCTTCCTGGTTTTAGTCGACCCCGTTACCACGGTCGGACCGTAGTATCTGAATATTAGATACCACGCTAACTGGCTAGACACCACGATAATTGCAAAAACGTCTTTTGACCGTGGTATCAGATACCGCGATAACTACAAAAACGACTTCAGACCGTGGTATCAGATACCATGGTATCTGCAAAAACGCAATTAATGACTTTGTCTGCGTACGGCACTTGTTGCATTCGGTCAGTCCTTTAACCGATTCTTTTTATAAAGTAATAAACAGACCCCAGTTTCGAGTCCCACCGCAACCTTTAATGTTGTGCGTTGTTGGACAATGAATTCGTGCATCACGGGTTGTTAACTGTACTAAATGCTTCGTTCCCCAAAAGACGGTAGGCGGTACCCCGAATAATAGCTTCAACTCATAAGTTTGTTTTTACAATGCAATTATGACACGAACATAAACTTCATATCCTCCCGGCATGCATTGCCATATACGTGGAAGTCCATTCTCATCCTGATTAAAATAGTGCTACATCAAAATGACTAGAAATTAGAAGGGTAACCTGTGACTGCTCTAGTAAGCTTATGACTCGCGGAATTTTGTGACAGGGAAAAGGTCCGAGAAGTTTTAACCAATCAATTAATCAATTTGATTGTAAGCCGAGTAGCACTAGGCTAGTATTTGAGGAATTAGGGAGACAGTTATGAATAGCAGGGGCGTCACGACGGGGGGTGGGGGTGGGGGGCCCGAATGCTGTCGGCCAGTCGGTAAAAAATAACCGAGTCGGCGCGAAGCGCCTCTATTTTTTTTGTCAAAACGGTTGATTTTTTTCATGAAAATAATCTTTTTTTTCTGAAAATTGGTCGAGTTTTCGTCAAAGCAGTCGTTTTTTCCTAAAAATCAGTGGGTTTTTCTGAAAGTCAGGCAATTTTTTTTTTCAAAAATTGCATTTATGTTTTGGAAAACAGTCGTTTTTTCTGCAGAAAAAGTTGGTAAAAATTATCAGCCAGTCGGTAAATGCCTCGTCTCTCCCCCCCCCCCCCCCAAACATTTAGGCTAGTAACGCCTCTGATGAATAGAGTTTATTTAAAAATTGAGTTTATTTAGTGGTTTAATACTGCGAACAAGCGATCAGGATGCTCGATCGCTAGAATTCCCGTCAGGCTTTTCTTCACCATCATCATTTCCGTCCAGAAAATTTTTCGACTTTTCATCTTAATAATAAAAGTGTAAAGATTCCGGCCCGGAAACCTGGCTATCAGTCCGAGACGTAAAATCCAGGCTTCATATTCCGGATTTTTCTTCCGGGTTTCTTTTTTTTTTTTTTTTTCGTTGAGATGGAATCGGAAAGTGAAGCCAGGATCCGACTGCAAGTCCCTGGAAGCATTGGCAACCAACCCCCGACTCCGCAATCTGGAGTATCATAGAGGCAAAACGTCTGGGATACAGAATATGCAGATAGATGTTCTGTGGTAGAGGTAGAGGAAGGAGACTAATACTCTACATGACACGCCAGCGATCCTCAGGAAGAAGGAGTAAGCGTGTCCGTACGACTCAAACTCAACGACTCAAATCCTGTGTCAGTCAATCACCACGATCTTTGGATTCAGCTGTGACACTACTTCTGCCTTTCTTCCGCTAGATACCCGGAGAGGCCGGAGATTTTGCATCGCAAGGAGAGATATTCCAATGTATTTAGAGCTCTGTTCTTTTTTTTTAAGCTTAAGAAAATATATCTTGGTGATCATTTTCAGATAACAGGAGGAAGATAAATACGATTGTTGAACAGTGAACCATCGTGAACCACCACTTCATGTTCAGAGCTGATTGGTTCATCGTAGACAGTGTCCTCACAGTTTGTTTCATCTTCTCATCAGACTTGAAGTTGTTATTGTAGTCCGAATCACTCAAGTTTGAATAGTTCGCGTCACTGAAGCTTTGACGGCTGATTCACGGATCAAAGATGGCAGAGCATAGTAGCCGACTTGCAGATGTATCTGACGTAGCCGTGCCATCTCTTTCTTCAAGGTGTTTAGCTGCTGCTCCATCATCCTATTCCTTCTGGGGACAAATGGACAGCGTTGCCACATGTCGCACGATAGTGTGAATTGCCACTCTATTTTGTTTTGTCACTCTTATCCTACGTAGGACATAAAAATGGGTCGCCGTCACTACCCCAACCGTCAATACGCCCAATCCGGGTGGACGAAAAGACGGGTCCCCATAAAAATCACTCTATTCCAGAAAATGACCAAATGTATCATTTTGCAGCAGGGATTCCGACCAGAAGTGACTATTCCAAGTTTTTTCATGTAAGTAAAATTCAGATCTTTCATTTTTACAGAGGCGATTCCGACAAAAGTTGAACATTTCATGAAAATAAATTTCACTCCCAATTCACTCTCTGTTTCGGGCCAGAAGTCACTCTCTAAATATTTTTGGTGTGGCAACCCTGCCAGTGGACCCGCAAGTCCATTTGCATCTACAAGGGATCATGAGCGACAGTTATTTTTCTTTATTTTGGTATTATTTGTTTTTATTTTTCTATCTGGTAGTATCTATTTATTTCCATAATTCTAACATTTTGAATTATGCAATTCAACATTTTGATATTTCTATGTCAGTTCCGCTTGCTAATCACCACATTTGCAAGATGAAGGGGTGTGATAAATATTCCTTCAGCCCAAGTTGACTGCGAATCATATTTGACGCAGCAAAACGGATAAGTCAGCTACATTTTATTAGAGCTAATGAACTTTTCTTTTCCAGCTTGAGCGGCTTGAGCCTGAAGAGAACCCTTGCCAAGAAGGGCCGAAATATAGCTCTAATAAAATGTAGCTGACTTATCCGTTTTGCTCCGTCAAATATGAAGGGATGTGTCTGATTAGTCAATATAATCTGACTAAGTCAATAAACAATTAGGGTACGAGAATGTCTGACTTGTTACTGTAAGGTAAAGGGGGATTTAACTTTCTACTTTACCGAATAATGTTGGCCGGTATGAGGATTTTACTGAAAGAGTAGGTAGGCTACAGTTGTGTTGAGCGGTGACAGTAATCATCCGTACCGACTGGTAGGCTAATGGTTATCTCCCATTTCCTACCATATGAAGCAACTTGTTAGCAGAGGCATCAGGTATGGTGAGGGGGGGGGGGGGGGGCTCCCGATTTTATCAGACAGTCGATTTTTTGTTTAAGCACAATCAATTTGTTTAAACACTGTCGATTTTTGGTATCCCAAAACGTAAGTGGAGGGACACCTATGACATCGCAAAGGTTGTCTGTCTGTCCGTCTGTACGCGCTATAACTCTGGAAGGGAATGAGTTATTTTGATGAAACTTGATGAGAGGGTTCATTGGGTTAAGGGTTAGGTCAAGTTCGTAGATGGGCTCTATAGCCCTACATTTAGGGGTGGGGGTTCAGATTAAGGGACAAACAAAATATTTTTAAACAGCTAATGTGATAGTGGATTATGGTGTAAAAAGACATGCTGAGCACGATAATGAAAACCATTTTCTCGCCGGACCAGCAGTTCGTCCGGAATCCGGCAAAAAACGGAAAAATATTCTTTGAGCCCAAGCTGACTTTGAAACATTTATTCAAACAATGTTTGCAACGGATACGTCAGCTATGACAACCTGACGAGGACCCTTGCCAAGAAGGGCCGAAATATCGCTGATGAAAAATCATAGCTGACGTATCCGTTGCAAACATTGTTTGAATAAAAAACGGAAAGTTCGTTAAAAGTAGAAGTTTCACTTGAAGTCGATTAAATGTTCGATTTAGGGGTAAAAAGACATATTTGAACACGATGGTGAAAACCATTTTCTCGCCGAACAACTAGTTCGCCCGGAATCCGGCCAAAAGCGGAAAATTTGTTAAAAGCAAAAGTTTGATTAGATGACAGATTAAGGGGTAAGAAGAGAGGCTGATTCTGTATATGCCAATCAATTTTTAACCCGATATATAATTAGTCCGGAATCCGGTTGTAACTGGATTTTTTTTTTAAGTCAAACTTTTATTCAAAGTTGATTAGATGTTCTTTATAGGGATTTGAGTGCTGGATTTGTTTCTGAATTTTCTTTTTTCTGGACTAGTAGTTTGCTCGGAATTCCGGCGAAACCGGAAACTTGGCAGAAGTAAAGCAGGAAGTCTCGGTCAGTATCTTCAAAATAGATATGGCTTATAGAGTTATATCTGAACTTGGTTTTCTCTGATGATTAGCCTGTGCGAAGACTGGATCTGGCGAAGATAAGACCCTAATGTCTGAATCAAATATTAGATTTTTGGGATCCCATCGACACCTTTGGTCTTGTTACAAACGCAGTCGATTTTGCTGAAAAACAGTGTATTCTTTCTTAAAAACAGTATCTTCTTCTGAAAAACAGTAGGTGAAAATTACTATAGCCAGTCGGTAAATACCTCCCCCCCCCCCAAAAAAAAAAAGATTTCGGCTAGTAACGCCTCTAGCTTCTTCACAGTTTCGGATGCATCTCATCTTAATGCGAAATATGATTAACGGGTTTCATCACTTTGCTCGTGATCTCATAATTCATGAAGCAGCTCAGCTTCTAACGAGGTCTTACAATACTGATAGCTGTTTCGCAAATCACCTCCTGAAGTCTAAACAAAAGAAACATGCCTTCCAACTTTTAACACATCGTAAGACATGATATTAAACACTACCTCCCAATTACATTCGTGACTTTTGTTTTTTGGTCGTGGGAAAGCTTGCCGCCTGATCAGCTTGTCGGTCATGGAAAAAGAGGGAAGATTAAAAAGGACAAATACAACAGTCATCTGAGAGGTTTTGGCGCTTTTCAAGCAAATGTCCTGATCACATTGATATAGGCTGCAAGATCGTCTCATGCCGTCTGTGCAACAGAAACCCGTGTTTTGCCTTTACAGTTATAACTTAGCGTGCAAGGTAAGCTAAGGTATAATTTTATTCACGAATATAAATAAACGTCATGTTGCTTAAAAGTGTCAGACATGCCAGGGCTTAAGAAAACGACGCTTCATTAATTCTGGTTTGTTTGTAAAAATTATTAATACAATCCTAGCCTAACGCGTTACAAATGCAATGGCTCAAGTTGGAAAAACGAACTTTGTGGGAAACACCACAGGCAAGGGTCCTCTTCAGGCTCAAAACCGCTCAAGTTGGAAAAACGAACTTGTGGGAAACACAACCTGTGGTATTTTCCACAAGTTTGTTTTTCCAACTTGAGCGGTTTTGAGCCTGAAGAGGACCCTTGCCAAGAAGGGCTGAAATATAGCTCCAATAAAATTCAGGACTATCCATTTTGCACCATCAATATACAGCATAGATAGATAGAATAATGTATTTCAAAAGCCCACGTGCCATATACACAAACAAACAAAAACAAAAATATAACTTAAACAATCAGACTCCTTCTTAACTCTAAAGATTTATCTATGTACACCCCACTCGAGTAATAACGGTAGGGTTACTATTTATATGATTCGCAGTCAGCTTGGGCTGAAGGAATATTTATTCAAACAATGTTTAAAACGGATACGTCAGCTATTATTCTTAGTCAGCGATATTTTGGCCCTTCTTGGCAAGGGTCCTCGTCAGGCTGTCAATCCTCTGGTTCAAACTCTGGTTGAACCAAAACCCTTTGGTTTCAACCAAATTTCCAGTTTCAGCCGAATCCGTGATGAACCATTTGTCCAGCAAGAAAACTAAGTTCAGATATGAATTCAGCGGACCTCCTTACGCCCTCAATGATTATTATTAGCTTATAAAACATAAATGTTTTTACCGTAAATTCGAAACCGCTCCTCTGCCTCTGAAGATAGGACTAAAGGACCCATCTACGAGCTTGACCTGTACTTTACCAGTAAATCTTCATTGAACAACATCCTCGCTTGAACAACGTATTTCCTCATTTCAACATTATATGTCAACACCTTCGATCTTCAACTACACCACGTCTCTCCGACGTCCATAGAATAACAAATGAATGTCGTCATCCACGCGTAGATCTAAACTGGTTTGAGAGTAAAGGGATAGGGACTGCTATAGCCGAAAATTGGTCGACAAATTTTGTGTCCGGTTTTCGCCGGATTCCGGTGAACTATTTGTCCGACAAGAAAATAACTTTCATATTCTGATTCAGCATGTCTCCTTACCCCTTACTCAACTATTTCAATAGCTTTTTTGCCCCTTAATTTGAAACCCCCTCCCGCACCCCTAAATATAGGACTACAAAGCCCATTTACAAAGTCAAACTTATACTTGACCCAAAGAATCCTCACACCAAGTTTCATCAAAATATCTCATTATCGTGCTGACAGACGGACAACTTTTGTGATGTCATAGGTATCACTCCACTTAAATTTTGGGATCCCAGAAATCAGAAATGAAAATAATCAAGTGTATTTACGTTAAAGATTGAGTAGTTTGTAATTTGATTTACAGTTAAGCTTTAAAGGTCTTTAATCAATGCCTTCGCATACGTTGACACTACAGTATTATTTGGTTCCACCCAGTACAATAGTTGCTTTCTGCAGATACCATGGTATCTGTTACCACGGTAAATGGATCTGCAATTATTTTGCAGTTACCGTGGTATCTGATATACGGTTGCTCTGCAAAAACGACAATTGTCGAAATTGCGCTTTTCGAAGTCAAGTCATCCCAAAAGAAAAATAGATATTCAGTCACATAGTCACATCACTAAGTGCTAAGCTTCTTTCTCACCAATCCAACAAAGTTTGATGAAAGTGAGACAACTTTTCAGACACCACGACCAGTTACCACGGTCGGACCGTAGTATCTGAATATCAGATACCACGCTAACTGACCAGATATCACGACAACCGCAAAAACGCCTTTTGACCATGGTATGAGATACCACGGTAACTGCAAAAACGACTTTAGATCGTGGTATGTGCAAAAACGCAACTAATGAAACAAGTCTCTACGGCACTTATGTTGAAGGTGTCAGTAAACTGACAAGAGATCATACGCTAGTTAACTAAACTAAACAACGCTCAAAACTTAAAGGACCCGTCGTACCTCGAGGCGCTACTAGCCAAAATGTTTGGGGGAGGGGGCAAGGTATTTACGACTGTCTGGTCATTTTTACCTACTGTTTTTTTTTTGCAGAAGAACCGGCTGTTTGTAAGAAAAAATTAACTGTTTTAACGAAAAACCAATTGTTTTGAAGAAAAATCGACCGTTTCCAAGAAAAAAATCGAATATTCTTACGAAAAATCGCTGCGCTTTGCGCCGGCTCGTTTTTTTTTATATTTATTCAAACAATGTTTACAACGGACTTCAGCTATGATTCTTCATCAGCGATATTTCGGCCCTTCTTGGCAAGGGTCCTCGTCAGGCTGTCAATCCTCTGGTTCAACTTCGGGGAAGGAAATTGAGGATTGACAGCCTGACGAGGACCCTTGCCAAGAAGGGCCGAAATATCGCTGATGAAGAATCATAGCTGACGTATCCGTTGTAAACATTGTTTGAATAAATGTTTCAAAGTCAGCTTGGGCTCAAAGAATATTTATTTTTTATAGACTGGCCGACAACACAACCCTCCCTCTCTCCCATAGGTGACGCCCCTGGTCGTACCTGTAATACCAATGCAACCTCCTTCCGTAACTGCATTCATTAATCCATAAACCTGGGGACCCACATTTCGTATGTTCAGCTGACGACACCTACTTGCCGGTGCACACTATTGTCCGTGTGCATTACGCTCCCGAAGAGTGTTCGTGCATCATGCTATTGGTGTGTAAAACCGTAAAAGTTTTTGCTTGAAGTCAATGGGTCATGGAAAAGGCTTAAAACAACCAAAGCCGATGATAATTTGTTGAAAGCAGAGCTTAGTTTTACAGTATTCAGATAGGTTTAAATATTGGAACATAAACAGTAAATAGTGCGACGCATGCTTTAAAGTTTAACTGAACAGGCAACTTCTTTTTACATCTTAGATTCAAATACATTGAATTATTACAACACCTATTGGGGATTTTCATTCTGTCCACAGTAGTCTTCAGTAGGGACGTTGGGAATGTGGACGCTTTCCCATGGTGAATCCGTCCACAATTCGCCCGCGAAAATCACTAAACTATCACTATCACTAGCTAGCACTAGTTTTTGGCACTGCAGACTGCAGACACTACTTTGTTTATTTGATACACAATTTATTTACTCGTTTGCTGCTGGTATTGTTGCCAAATGTTCCAGGCACCATAGAGATATCACAAAAACGGGAAGAGCGGCAAGCACAATGGGATAATCGATTATTTCGAAATATCAGAAAAACAAACTAACGCTTTTTCATCGGGTTTTCAAGATTATTTAAGCGAACAAGTGATGGGTAACTAGACTGTCGTATCCTAGCCCTTTTCGGTTAAACTTTAAAAGGTTGCTTTCATCTGTGTTAGCCACATCTCGAGCCAGATCAATAAATGTATACATTTTATGTGAGATTTCCTAATGGCCACTTCCTTTTAAGGCAGTTAAGAGTTCTTTGTTATGTGCATGTATAAAGAAAATAATAAAAATATATTCGATAATTATCTTGTTAAAATTTTATTGGGGAAGACGGGAAAAGTTTTTCCAAAAAAATAACCAGAACACAATGACACAAAATTTTAAGAACGCAGGAATGAAGAACTGAATAAGAATGTCCTGGATTGGTAGGGCAAGATGCTCGTGAGCGGACGAGAAGATTTTGAAGATCTCCGAGTAAGTGTGTTGTTGCTGTTTAGAACATTGAAATTTAATTCCAGTCAGACATAATAAAATAAAAGGAATTCGCCAGGGAACTAAAATAAACCGCTGTTTAAATTTGAAAAGTCGTCAATCAGTGTCTTCACATATGTTAGCACTGTCATCCATTTAGACCCAGAACAATAATAACTTTATTGCTTTAAAAGTCCAAGGGACATAGCAACGAACAATAAGACAAAAACATCAAACAAATAACAAAATCACTGATACGCTACTAAACATCACGAAATTACTTAATTCAATTCCAAAAATTTGTTTTTGTGCCCCTTGTCAGACTGAGGGAATGGCCATACCTTTCCATGCTTACAAAGCATTCGTCGCTAATTGTACTAACTAACTCTCATCAAACAGGCATGTACCGAATAATTCCTTTCGCAGTTCACTTAGCACAACACACTCACTTATCAGATGACTCACTCTTTCATTCATACTTCCACACATGGGGCAGAAATAAGGACTTACCTCCAGTGTCCCCTCCCTATGTACTGCCTTCTTTTCCCAAGTGGTAAACTGTAACCACTCTCAGTTCTGCAATTTATTTTAACTCTTCCTTACTTAGTTGTCGCCTTAAGAAATATACATTCACCCCATGTCTTTTACCGCCACGTATGGGCGTAGGGAATCTTAGAGGCTTCTACTATATTACCAAAGCTGTAATTCCTGATCTTTTCAAATATTACCTACCATTTTGCAACAACTACCCCGTTATTCAACATCTCCCTCACTCCACAATCTTGTAAAATCCTCCTTACTTGATTCGGCCATAAATAAGGTGACTCATCACCGAGAACTTCCAAATAAGTTGACTTAAGTATACGACCTAAATAACACACTTGTTATATGAAATTTCCAAAAGGGCACTTCTATTCAAGGTAGTTAAACATATGTGTATGTATAAAGCCAATCAGCCATAGTATAAAAAGAAGGGTCATTAACTATGAGGCAAAAACTAAACGCGCGGTTTAAATTTTAAAGGTCATCAGTCAACGCCTTCACTTAAGTTAGTACTACCATAAATTTCAAGGCAGATCAGTAAAACATATGTAATGTGAAAACTCTCAAGAGGCACTTCTGTTCAGTTCTGTAATGTGTGGATAAAGCTATTCGGCCATAAGAAAATGAAAAGGACATCAACCACTAAGGAACAACCAGACATGGGTTTAAATTTTAAAGGTCATCAGTCAACGCCTTCACTTAAGTTATTACTACCATAGTTTCAAGACCGATCAGTAAAACATATGTAGTGTGAAAACTCTCAAGAGGCACTTCTGTTCAGTTCCGTAATGTGTGGATAAAGCTATTCGGCCATAAGAAAATGAAAAGGAAATCAAACACTAAGGAACAACCAGGCATGGGTTTAAATTGTAAAGGTCATCAGTCAACGCCTTCACTTAAGTTAGTACTACCATCAATTTCAAGACCGATCAGTAAAACATATGTAATGTGAAACTTCTCAAGAGGCACTTCTGTTCAGTTCTTTATTGTGTGGATAAAGCTAGTCGGCCATAAGAAAATTAAAAGGAAATCAAACACTAAGGAACAACCAGGCATGGGTTTAAATTGTAAAGGTCATCAGTCAACGCCTTCACTTAAGTTAGTACTACCATCAGTTTCATCAGTTTCAAGACCGATCAGTAAACCATATGTAATGTGAAAACTCTCAAGAGGCACTTCTGTTCAGTTCTGTAATGTGTGGATAAAGCTATTCGGCCATAAGAAAATTAAAAGGACATCAAACACTAAGGAACAACCAGACATAGGTTTCAATGTTAAAGGTCGTCAGTCAACGCCTTCACTTAAGTTAGTACTACCATCAATTTCAAGACTGATCAGTAAAACAAATGTAATGTGAAACTTCTCAAGAGGCACTTCTGTTCAGTTCTTTATTGTGTGGATAAAGCTAGTCGGACATAAGAAAATTAAAAGGACATCAAACACTAAGGAAAAACCAGACATCGGTTTAAATTTTAAACCTCATCGCTCAACGCCTTCCCACAAGGGAGTGCCATTAAGATGAAGCACACACGAGTGATGCGAAATTCTTTGGGATCAACTATAACCAGGAAGGGAAGGGAACGCGAGAAAAGAAAAATGCATACTAAAACCAGGAAGTGCATACTAAAACGAGGAAGGGCATACTAAAACTAGGAAGGCTGTCGCCAGAATTCAAAACTGGAAAGCCGCACCGTTTCCTTCCTCTGTTTAGTTTTCTTTAAGGGGTCGGCGACTTTAAAAAAAAAATCAAAGTTCACCATCCCTTCCTCGTTTTAGTGTCCTGACATGGGTAGGCATTAAGTTCAGCGAGGGGTCGGCAACTCTAAAATTGTAATTCACAATTTCATTTCTCGTTCTGACGGTAGGGTCGGCAGCAAGGGGTCAGCAACTAAGATATTTCAAGTCCACTATTTCCTTCCTCGTTTTAGTACCTTGAAAGTACTAAAACGAGGAAGGGGTAGTGAACTTTGAATTTGAAAAGTTGTCGCCCCCTCTAAGAATACAATAGAGGAAAGGAACGGTGCGGCGAATTCTTGCAACAGCCTTCTTCGTTTTAGTATGCCCTTCCTGGTTTTAGTATGCCTTCCGGCTTTTCTCGTGTTCCCTTCTCTTGCTGGTTTTAGTCGATCCCAAATTCTTTAGGGGGCAGCTTATAGGCATTTTGCTGTGCTCCCACAAACAATTTGTTGGTCGATTGTAGCTCAAAAATATTGTTTCCGCGGTCTTTAGTGCGGCCCACAAGTGTATTTCCGCGACCAAAGATTTTTGTGGCTCGAATTCGACATAGAACTGCCGAGGTGATTGTCGATTCTGGGGGAGATTCAAATTTCGCAGCAAAATAATAGTTGCGCTTTGATCGAAGTTTAAAGGTCTCTGAAAATACCGTTCTACCGGTCGTCAATCATAGTTTCTTTGACCTTCAAACTCGTCGACCTTCGTAAGCTAGCAAGTTCGAAGTCTGCTTGAAACGTTGAACGAACGGCGACCGGGCAAGGATCGCCGGAGTCTCATTAAACAAAGGGTGAACTTCGGCGGCGTTCGAAAACGGAAGTGAGGCAACCGGCTAAGACAACGGTGAGCAAAACTTCGATCAAAAATTCAACTAATGTCTGTAGACAAAAAACTGAGGATCCTTTTTTTCAAGCCTGAAGTTTTATTTCTTGAGATTTTAGTTGTGTTTTGCAGATACCATGGTATCTGATACTGTGGTATAAAGTTGTTTTCGCAGTTACCGTGGTATCTGATACCGCGGTAAAAAGGCGTTTTCGCAGTTATCGTGGTATTTAGCCAGTACCATAGTAACGTATATTCAGATACCACGGTCGGACCATAGTAACTGATCATTGTAGCTGAAAAACTCATCTCACTTTCATCATCACCAATACAAGATTCTATTTTCTAATTGCACTTGCAGCTTCGCTCAAGTGCCATATACCGATCACTTTTCGGTCGGTTGGTCTGCCTGTGGTCTGTCAGTCCACTATTCTCGAGTAAGGGTACTTCAAGAAGTGCTAGCACGATGAAACTTGGCAGGCATATCAACGACCCGACCAAGTTAACTTGGAAATAGTCACTTCCCCGATCTGACCACCGTGGGGGGTGGTGGAGGGAGGGGGAATCCGGAATCTTAAGGTATGTATAACTTTGGAACGGGTGATCGGATCTTAATGAAACTTGATATGTTCTTACCTCGTGTCTCAGATATTTTCAAGTCCGGGCCGGATCCGATGAATTTGGGGGGAGTCGTAGGGGGGGGGGGGAGAGGATTCTTGTGAGTTATGGCACGCTTAGAGTGGAGTGATCAGGATGAAACTTGGTGGGAAGAACAAGTGCAAGCCGTCGGTAGATCACTGACAGAACTGGACCGGATTTTGGTACAGTGGGGGAAGTTGGAGGGTGGTTCCGGAATTCCGGTGATCCAGGTGTGCTAGGACGATGAAACTTGTCAGGCAAATCAAGCCCCAACCAGATTAACTTGGAAATATCAGTTCCCCGATCCGACCATTGGAGGGAGTATGAAGAGCTATTTCAATCTAAGGGGCACGATACACCATGGCACATGAAACATGACTAATTACGGATATTGAACGAAAGAAAACGGTAAATGTTACGAAACAAGGTACAAGAAAATGTAGTTACCGCATAAGTACTACCTTCGTATCACCTAGCAGCAGGTCTGAGTGCAGATTCAAGATTTGTGTGGCTCGAAGTCGACGAACAACTAGCGAGGTAATTTCTGTTTTTTTGCTGGAAAATAAATTTAGCAGCAAAGTAAAGTGAAACAATAAAATTAACTACTTTAAAAAGCGAATAGACATAAAACTGAGGATCCTTTCTCATCAGAATAGGAAGGACGCAAGCCTGAAGCTCTATTCGTTCAGATTTTCAGTGCTTAGCCACAACTGTTCTGCGAAGAACGGCTTATGTTATGGGTTTTGATTCCGCTAAAATGAGGCATAAAAACAAGCGACTGGTTGAACCAAAATAGAAAGGAAGGAAATAAAAAAAAATGGGAACAATTACATTTAAAAAAATTTAAGTCCAACTGAAGGCCTTTTTTGAACCATTCCTGAAGACATTTTTGAACCATTGAATCATTAGAAATATTTTAATTAACGGAAGGGCTTTTTGAACCATTCCTGAAGGCCTTTTCGAATCACTGAACCGTCAGGAATATTTTGGGGGTTTCGCTCCGCCGAAATCGAAAAGTAAACAATAAAAATAAGAACAGGAGAACTGCGAAACTTACGGTATTGAAACATCTCGTCATAATAGTGAGCAAGATCCATCTTAAATAAAATTTACCTTAAAATACTAAAAATCCCAGAAGACAGTCGGTTAATCACATCACAGCCTACCTGACTTAGCCTGATTCTGGAGATGATGCTGACAAGCAGGGCCTTATAGGATTGGTGCAGGTGACGTATCAACGGCATGGCTAGTTAGTGTCTCCATCTTTTCAGTGAATTAGGGAACGACTAATAATATAGTAACAATAATAATATAATTGCAGTTATGAGACTTTCACCTTTATAAATATTCTGTCATATTCTGTAATATTCTGTCAGGAATGCATGCCATATATTAAATTACAAAAAATATGCTAAATCACGAAATCTCTTTCACTGTTATTTCAGTTCCCTTATCCACTCCACTAACCGTTCGATCGAGTGATTTCAGGAGATAATGGTTGTTTTGCCTTCTTTTGTAGTCGGAGGCACAATGGGTTAATGCAAAAAGTTTAAAGGACCGTTCAAGCTTACGTTTAAGGCGCAGAATTTCTGAATCATACTTGCTATCCGCGAATTTCTGTGGTAAAACTTTCATCCCACCAGGCTTGATGTGGTAAAAATTAATAGGAACAAGTTCTATTCTTTGTGTTAAAAGTCATACGTGACCAATCTCAGCTTGCGTTTCCATCACGTGGCTGTCAAGGAAGAAAGAGAGAAACGGATAAGGAGAGAGATATTTGTAATTATAACTGAAACTGAATGAGCTCTTTGAATGGAAGTCAATCATACTAAACTGTACAGCTAATTGCGTTTTAAAAACTACAAGCTTTTACCTTATCTGAAGTAATTACAGCAATCCTGGTAGGCTCAAAATAAATCGAGGAATTTACATTAGTCCAACAGACACAGCAACAGATATTATACTGAATTTGCACAGAACCGGTCAAGGCTAATCTAAAATTCCACATTTCAGGATGTTCAGTATCCCTAAAGTCATCAAAGGTTGGGTTCTCTTGGGATTCCTTGTCAGGCTGCAGGCTCAGTGTGGTTAGTTAGCGCATACGTGGGTGGAAGAGGAGGATAAGGCTTACAAAGCGAAGTATTTTTATTGTTGTTACAACACAAGCGTGAACAGTCCTTAACAGACTTCTTCAACGTGAAACATTAGCATATTGACTACTGCTATTTATCTAAATCAGCAAAATACACGAGGCAAATGAGACCAGTTTTGTTTTATGGTACCACTTTGAGATGTGTTGTACATCCTTAAAATGTATGCAATAGTATTGTTGTCGTGTCTAGATATCTGCTGTAATATATAGTCTATGGAATTATCAGAAAGATAGATTAGCGGCTGTTACAGCTGTGTTAGATTGGGAGGAAGGCACTTAGCTAACTCATGTAATGCGCTCGGTTAAATTGCTCTTAGAAGACAAAGAGAGAGAAGAAACTGAGACATTGTCTCATTTTGTAGTTTTTTCGAGCAGTGCATTTAATTGCACTTACGTCTACGTCAAATGTCCATTTTGAATCGGTTGATCTGCTCGTTCAGTTATTTTCGGACAGCAAACTGATAACCAACAGAAGCGACATAAATGTTAGTAGAAAATAGAAATCACATGATGGACGTACTAACCTTGTCAATGATGATGTAGAATTTTAGCTCCGATCAGTACAATAATGCTCTCTGCCCCCCCCCCCGTACTGTTTACTTCAGCCACCGTTAGGCAACATAGGTCATAGTCTGAGTCTTGTCTGAGGCTCCTTAAAGTGTTCTGGCCTGTAAGGCGAAGTGTTTGAGGGGAGACTGATAGCCTAGTGTAGGTTCAGTCTGCAAACCATAGTGTAAATTGATCACTTGTCTCCGTGATGGACCCGTGAAGTTCTGAATGAGTAGTAGGCCATTTGAACTCCCAACGCTATTGATGACGGAATGCACCTTGCAGGTTCACCATCACTGTCCGGTTACGACACCCCTCGCAGTGCACGTGGCTAAGAATGCACACAAACTCTGTCGTCGTAACAGAACTATATGCGCTAACGATTACATACATACTTTGTATTCGTAGTGCAGAAGCTGTCCGACGAACCTCTGTCGTCTTAACAGAATGTCGTAATATGCGCTAACGATTAATATACTTTGAATTCTAGTGCAGAGGTTCTACCCGACGAAGCTCTTCGTCGTACAGAATGTCGTATTGAATGAATGAATGAATCCTATTACTAACCCACTACTATAAAATAGAAATAGTGGAGTACATAGAGAAAAGAAAGAAACACAACTTAAATTAGAATACAAATTTACACTTCGAACAAATGGACAAGACCGTGATGCGGAGAAAACGCGGCGACCAACAGATGCCTGTGGGGCTCGCCAAGTTTAACAGTTGTATTAGTTACTGAAAATTTATTTATAATTTTTCTATTTTCATAACAAATTGTAAAGGAGGAATTTACAGTAGCGGCTACATCCTTTTTCTTCAGCAGGGGTAAAGTCCAGAAAGGGTAAAGGACCGAGTGGTCGCAGTAAGTGGCGTAGAGCTTAGCAAGAGCTCAGTGGTTATATTTTCCGCGGTTGGCAACGATTTTGGCATATCCATATTTTGCGCTAACGATTGTATACTTTGTATTTCTAGTGCAGAGGCTCTACTCAACGAAGCTCTATCGTTGTAACAGAATGTCGTAATATGCGCTAACCGATTGTATACTTTGTATTTCTAGTGCTGAGGCTCTATCCGACGGAGCTGATGGAAACGAGCCCCCAAAAACGGATGACAGCGGGTTGTACTCCCCCGTCGTGAGCGACAAGGATGAACAAGAAGGTGGAAGCAGATCGCGGAGCAGGTCACGAGAAGCGCTATCTGGTGAGAATTAGACCTGAACGTTACTTAGACTACGAAATACGCTTGATGACTAACTTCGTACTGATAAAGAGTCGCCAATTGCCAAATGAAGAGCCAGAAATGTCACCACAGCAAATGCTGTTGATTGGTTTACATAGTAATTGAGTCAGTTTTGCTGATTCATTTGGATGACGTTTTTGTTCTTCCATTGGATCACTATCATGTTGGTCCTATAGAGTGTATAGAGAGTGCATATGGAGTGGTCATATAGACCGTAGCCGCATAAAATTTTAGGGGATGGTTGCTTGTGATGAATAGTTGCCTGAAACTATCGCGCTGGATTTGTAGACTAGGATTTATCCATTTCTTTTTTTTTCTCTAGACTTTCCTGTGGACGGCAGCCATTTGCGTTTCTTAAAATGGCCTTTCTTCCGTTCTATTCCGCCGTTTGTGACTCACGGTGTTTTTTTTTTTAACTTGGAACATTTTGGTTTGTAGGCTACTCGCAGGTACTTGTTGCTTCCTTTATGAAATTCGAACCCCATAAACCGATTATGAGCGTACACTAGGGGTCGCAGTCCAGTAGGGTCGGGCTTCACCTAACTTGGTTTGGCGCAATAGATTTTTTTATATAACTTAAAAACTAATAAATCAGATTGTAATTTTTGTGGCTATTCCTCCATCCGTTAATGACGTTAATTTTAATCTACTTTTGCCCACTTTTAACTATTCATATCACCTAACTTTTGAAAATAAACCCATATTTTATTTACTATTCTACCCCCTAATATTTGGAAATTAATTCTATATATTTATCTACTCTATATTTGGAATATTAATTATATATCTAAAGTATAAGATCGCATAGTAATAGCTCAGATAATAGTCTAAGTAAAATAAAGTCAAATTAATGCCGATCATTCTTGAATGTTTTGCCTTTTTCGCTGAGTTGTATTCGCGTGCCCTCACGGCTAGGTTGCGGCTTCTAAAGAAAGCTTTTTCATGATCCATGATCATTAATTACTGTTAATACATTTGAGTTAAGCGTAGCTATTGCGAAACTGTTTGGCGCCTTGAAAAATACTCTTGATGACTAACTCTTCTTGCCGATGCAAAATCGCCCTGTACCTAGCGGCAGAGCCGGAAGCGGTATCACAGCTACTCTCAAACATCGCCGTGATTGGTTAAATCACGATTGAGTTGTTGAGTTTGAATCGTTGGTGCTACGTTTTCTCTGTCTTCAATGAAGTTGACGTTGTAAAAACGAGCCTCTGAACATCCAAATTAGTCAAATAAATCTCCGAGAACAGGGCTTTTTCTTAAGGAAGAAGAAGAAGAAAACTAAAACTGTGCTGCCCTTCCCAGTTTTTCGCAGCGACGTCCCGCGAATTTTCATGATTTTTCATGACAATCTGAAGGTAGTACGCGAAAGATTTACAAATATTCCTTCAGCACAAGCTGACGGCACATAATTTTTACGGATAATGTCAAAACGGATACGTCAGCTTAATTTTATTTAGAACTATATTTCGGCCCTTCTTGGCAAGGGTCCTCTTCAGTCTCAATCCGGAGAATGGACGTCCTGAAAAACGAACACATTAAATTCATTTTCCAGCTTGAACGGGTTGAGCCTAAAGAGGACCCTTGCCAAGAAGAGCCGAACAAATTCCGCTGACATCCGTTTTGCACTGTCAAATTTGAAAGATGTGTTTCATTTGAAGCGCACCTTAATGGTTTTGGTTTGGAGGAAGTGTGAACTGCTGTTTCAGTCGAATGGACGTCCAAACTTGCATACATTACGACACATAAAACGTGACTAACTATGGAGATTAAATGAAAGGAAACAATAAATGCTAAGAAACATGGTGCAAGAAAATGTAGCTACCGCATAATTACTCACGTTCGCCTCCCACTGAGCGGGAGGTCTGCGTGCAGATTCAAATCCTTTGCCAAATATCACCGCATACAACCCATTGAACCAGCACGGATCGGCCGAAGAATACGGGTTCCGTATGTACTACATGGCTTTAATGGTCTCTGATACAATAAGACTGATCACCAAATAAAGCATGTTGGAATGCATGTGGGATATTTGTAGGAGCGTGCTGATCAGTCAGGGGTAGTTCTGTTGAGCTCAGCCCTGCCATTGTTGTTGGAGAAAAGCCCGATGAAAATTTTTCGAGAATTAGTCGTATGGAGTTGTACGAAAAAGTAGCATAGTAACTGTTGCCACTGAATGCTACTACTAACAAACTGGTTGCTACTAGAGCGAGATTGACGGATACTACTACTTAAGAGTAACCCAATCGGAGGCATGTTAAATCACAGTATTCCATACTACTACATATCAATACATGAAACTTTTCCGTACAACTACCATACAACTACACAGTCAAATAATTTTTCATCGGGAAGATTTGAAAGTAGGGCTCCTTTAAAATAAGTTAAGTAAATATAAACAAACTTCCGAATCTTGGTATTTGTCGCTAAACGGATAGACTGACACTCGCGGATTCATTCCAGCGAGAATTCGGCCCTTCTTGGCAAGATCCTGTTCAGGCTGTAGTAGTAAATCTTCAGTACCTAAAATCCCTGCAGCTCGAGAAATCTGGAAAAACAAATCTGGCTACATACTAGAGACAGCCTTTGCTAAGATGGGTCGAGGTGTGGCTGGATTAAGAGCGTTTCCCACCCTTCTAAAAATAGTAACTATTACTATTTTCGTTCCAACCTCGTAAAAAGTTACTACGCTGACCGTCCCAACCTTCTCGAAATAGTAACTATTTGCTTACCATGCTCGGGAGCGTAGTAAGCGTGGTAACTACGTATCTCTGTAACGTGATTAGTCGGATTCGCCTGTGGCATGATATTCTGCTGGAAAATAGAAAAATCATTCCAGCCTTGACCTCAAAAAGCCAGAATTCGTGACGTCATGCGTAGTAACTACGGTAAGTAGGGTGGAACACGCTCTAAATCTCAGCTGACTCAGTGATGTCGCCTATATCGACCTTTTCCCTTTATTTCAGCTTTTACAGTCGACATTCTGGGCTTGATTGCGTCGTGGATTCCTTGACTCTCGATACAAAACAACAACAATTTTCTAGCAAGAACAGAAATAAAAATGAAAGGAGACGTGCAGAATATTCGTAAAGATAACTTATTAGGTTCTAATGTTTAAGACTGTCAGATATTTGTTGACACTTCATATTGTTTGACACTTCCAAAATACTGCATGGACAATGGCTCCGTAACCTTTTATTTGTTCGGCCAGATACTGTAGTTTCATACAAAACAAAGTACCTCAAACTACAGTGAAACTAGACTCGAAAAACACAACTTAAAACAAAGTACGTCAGACTGCGAACTAGCCAGATCCAGTCTTCGCCAGACTCGTTGAACACTTTGACTATTCAAATTCAAAAACAGATTAAGGCCAATAGCTAATCATCTGAGAAATCCAAGTTCAGATATGGATTCAGCATGTGTGTTTAACCCTATAAGTCATATCTGTTTTGACGAAAACTTCCTGCCACTTCTGCCAATTTCCCGGTTTTGGCCGAACTCCAGAACTACTTTTTGGCGAAAAAAGAAAGTTAAAAAAATCCGAAAAAACGCAACCTTATGTGCTTTGCGGCGTAGGCCCGTGCGCAAGTGCGGCACCCCTGTCTGAGAGACCGGGTAACCGCTGAACCTCTTTTGTGTCAGGGATTGGGGGCTGCAGGATCCCGATGGACCAGGAAGGTCCATACTGAGCTAAGATTGTCTCTAATTCAGATTGATCTTATCCCAGTTGAGATAAGATTAATCCCTGTAGCAAATACTGCAGTTAAGTTTAATCCTTACTCGGAGAAACTTTTTACAGCGTAGATGCAAGTCACTAGTTCGGCGTCCAAGATGTGATTTGTTCATTCGAGAAAACGTCAGCGTCACTACTATCTACATCTATCTACTACCTACATGGTCTTCGAGTACATGGTGTTTTTCGTGAATTTTTCAGGCCCAGTTATATCTAAATTTTGTGTGTTTAAACTGTTATTTTATCTTGGGCTATTTCGCTATTTGTATTTGGCGGGTTATAAATAAAATATATATATATATATATACTCGTCGATAACATCCTTGCCCTGTGTACACACTGAACGCAAGGCGCAAAATAAGCCGACCCCGACAGCTTCGTGTTCTAAGTAGAACCGGCGGTTTGAAGTAGGATTTCCCCTATGGATTGAGTTTTAATGCTTGAGTTCTTAGACCTTCTTTCGCCCTAGAGGACGATCTCTGGCATTCACCAGAAACTGATTTCGAAGTCTCAACCAACTGTACTAACTCCACAGTCCGTGATGTCAGACATGATGGCATCGTCAGGTCGCTTGAACAGCAAATTAACACACTTCAAAAACAACTCTTGGAAGTTCAGGTGGACTGGGAAGAGGTAAGAATTCGGGACTATACCCGGGGGGGGGGGGGGGGAGGGGGTATGCAGGGGCGTCGCAAGGCGGTGAGGGAAAATTATTTTGTTATTTTTCGGTACCAGAGCTGTTCAGTTATATTTACTGGTATTTCGTAACTATGCAGAATCCCGAATAGGCTGTCGGTAAAAGTTTGTTCTGTATAATGATCAGGATTCGGTAGTTATCACGTATATGGTGAACGAATTCACTGAAATTATTCGGTAATTCTTTTGATGCCAGAACAGTTCGGTATGTTTACGGAGATCCGGTAGTTACACAGAATTCCGAATAGGCTGTCGGTTCAAAGTTATTGGTTATCATGATTGAGATTCGGTAATTTTTCAGGTATAATTGCCAAGGTTCGTCAGCTAACACGAATCCCGACTTAGGTCCAGTTTCGACGAAATTGTACCAAATCCAAATATTATTCGGTAGTTTTTCGCTGCCAATACTGTTCGGTGTAATTGCCGGGATTCAGTAGTTATACAGAATCCCAAATAGGCTATCGACTCAAACTTATTCGGTATAATATCGAGATTCGGTCATTTATTCGATACGATTGCCAGGATTGGATAGTTTATAACGAATCCCGAACCTCGTTCCAGTTTTGACGAAATTTTACAAATTCATTCGATGTAACTGGGACTCGGTAGTTTCGACTTTAGGTCCAGTTTCGACAAAATTGTACCGAATCCAAATATTATTCGGTAGATTTTCGATTCCAGTACTGTTCAGTGTAATTACCCTGATTCAGTAGTTATACAGAATCCCGAATAGGCTATCGGCTCAAACTTATTTGGTATAATGTCGAGATTCGGTAATGTATTCAATGCGATTGCCAGGATTGGATAATTTATAACGGATCCCGAACTTCATTCCAGTTTCGGCGAAATTTTACAAGTTCGTGTAATTGGGACTCAGTAGTTATACAGAATCCCGAATAGGCCATCGGTCCAGAATTATTTTGTATAATAATTGGATTCGGTAAATTGTTCGGTTTAATCGCCCGGATTTGATAGTTACCACGAACCCCAAACCTCGGTAAGATTTCGACGACATTTTACCGAGTCCCCAACATCAGTCCGTACGTATTCGCTATATACTTATCCCAAATTTGGAACTTTGGTCCAATTTCGACGTCAACCCTAAAATCCGATGACCCCCCATGCTGCAGAGAATCGTACTCCAACTTTGAATTTCACAGTCGGGTTTGTACCGAATCTTCCGAAAGTTTAAAGATTCCAAAATAAAAAAAGATCGAAATTTTTGCCTGTGGTTCATAGTTTCAAAATTATTTGACTCTGTGCAAAATCTTGCATTTAAGCAGAGAAGTAGGTTTGAAAAAAACAAATTATGCAGCGCAAAGTTTCGACATAAATCGGATTTGTAAACATTGAGAAGAGATCAATTTAAGCGAAGAAAGCAAACAAAAGGACTCATTTGTGATTTCGTCAGTAGTCTTAACTTTTATTTTGGATCCCAAAAAGACGCTCTAATCATAAATGTTTCAATAATTTCCTGCTTCGCCTTTCGTAATATTCTCTCGGCGCGTCATTTAGCTCGGGTTTTAAACCAGTTTTAGGCTTGGGATTTGAAAGAGATTAATAGCTAGAATCTGCACGGAAATAGGAAAAAAAGCGAACTTAAAAAAATCTCGCCTGCGCTCATTTCGTGTGGTCATGGCAAGAACAAATAACGAGTAAGAACAATGGTCTCTCGTCCATCCACCGACTAAAAATGTTCCGACACCAATGAGCGGAGGTGGACCCATTTCTTGGTCACCCGTGTATACTCGTTGGTCTCCGACTCTCCGCTGTTACACACTTGAAGTCATTTACGAAGAAAACAACGTAGCCACTAGCGAGGCGGATGTTCTGGCCTGTTCACACGGGAAGGAAACAGCGTTGATTTTGTTTGAGTAGACGCTGGCGTCGGATTAGTGAATATTAGTGATGCGAAAAACAAAAAGCGAACTTGACGATGGTCATTCATAATCGCTTTTGTTACACCATGACCATACGTATGAAGATTGAAATCCCCTTGTGACATTCCTTTTTATGTCTCTCGGGAGAACCATACAATGCAAAACCGGGATTTGAAGCACACTCACTGAAGTCATGACCCATTGAGTTTCAACATCTGTAGTATTAACTTTGTCAGACGAGTGTAAACTAAGAGTAACGTAATTAAAGCTTTCGAGGATTACTGAAATTACGGAAATTGTAGAATAGCATGGAATATTCAAAATAATACCAGTAGGTGAGTGTATATTTTGTGTTTTTTCTTCTTTTTTTCCGAAATGTATAATTGTATACATTTCGATTTAGTGAGTTAGAGTTCGATTCAGTATTTAATTGAAAGACGAAAGTTCACCTCAACTTGGTCTATCTCGTTTGTCTTTTAGATAACTACTTACAAATAATTCGATGTCAACGGTGTATTTTCCCATTAAAGAAAGTCTTTGGTTTTCGTACTGAGGCCTTGCCACATGGGTTCTAGTTTGTCTAGGACCCGCATAGAAGTCCTAGTTTTTTTTTTTAAATTCAGTTCAAAATTGTTTCTGGTTAGTTTGTCAGAGTAGAACCTATTCCATCTGCGTAATATTTGTTCATTTGCACTTAGCCTATTAAACCTGAAACACGGCCTTTTTTTTTAAAGAATCTGCCTGTTTTCATCTGATATTCTCATATGAGAGCAAATACCTGGAATGAAATTTATATCTTCTTGTTCTGGATATTGACACCACTTAATTGAATTGACCCCGAAAAGATACAATTTACGTTACCATATATCTTACGTTACCTGTAGACGGCCTTTGGGTTTTTCAATAAGATATATATACAGTTTGTCGTACTTTTAACTAAATTTGACGCATTTGTAAAATCTGCTTTGCATCAAATGGCAGTTTCTGTATATTTTGATATTCTTAGGAATTTTCTTGTCAACCCCCGAAAGCTTGTCTGAATCAATGAGCCGGCAACCGCTGTTTCAGCCCCCGCCCAGCCCAGTGTGAACAGGCTTATCACTGCTGCCTCCATTCGATTTTTCTTCCTCAGTGGTTTACTGCGTTACACCTTCTCTGTAGAGGTAACGTCTTTTGATGTCCCGGGTAAGACCACCTCCGCTCGTTTGCGTCGGGAGTCGACTCCTCTCAGCTTGGTTGTGTGACAGATATAGGGAGACAGCAGTTCTTGCTCTTATTTGTTCTTGGTCATGGGTAGTATTGGGACTCTCGTAAGCTCGAATTATCAGTTCCTAGGATTCGGTAGAAAATTTGTGGCTTTGCCCTCCCCCCCCCCCCAACGAAAATGCACTTGCGACGCCCCTCGGGGTAGGAAGGGGGTAAGTAATGGACCCTGGTCATCTATCCACTGACCTGTTTCCTAGCGCACCGCTTTCTTAGAGAACCAAATTGAACTAAGTATTAAAATAAAGTCATTACTAGGAACATTAATACCAAAATCGGTTAAAGAAATAGTTGTAAAATATGAAATAGTAAGACTTGATGTATAAAACGAAAGGTTCAGCCCTTAGGCTAACTATTCTTGGTGGCTCGAGCGGTGAGGAAATACGCAACTCTTCGGAGATGTAGGGTTCACTGTCAGAAGTTTCGCAACAGATATCGTATAACACTTTCAAGAATAACACCTTTTCACTTAGAAATAAAGTGTTATGACCAATTAAGTTTACACTATTTCGTGCCTAGATCTCCAACAAAACCTTCAATTGGTAAAAATACTAACGGGAACGAAAGAAACATAACAGATAACATCCCAAGGTGTTATCTGTTGAAACCGTGCATCCTTCTGTTGTCGTTATGTAACTTCTGACAGTGTAGTATTTTTACCTATTGAAGGTGTTGTTGGAGATCTAGGCACGAAATAGTATAAACTTAATTGATCATAACACTTTATTTCTAAGTGAAAAGGTGTTATTCTTGAAAGTGTTATGCGCAGTCTGTTATGAAACTTCTGACAGTGTAGTCTTTCCGTTTGGATTCGAACTTACCGTATCCAACTGACGAATAATCTAGACAAGTGTATAATATGGGCTAGTACTTCACTCAATCCTGTCCTAATAATTTACTGACTCGGTCCTGGGTCTGAGGGGTCTTTCTGTAAGCTTTTCAGAACCAAAATTCTCAACCGCAGTCCTTGTAAGTAAGTAAGTACTTTATTTTTGACCCGCCGTTTGAAAAGTAGAGTATGTAAAATTAAAAGAATTAAAGAAAACACAACAAATTTAATATATAATTTTTCATCGTCGGCTAGAAGAGAATGTAGAGTGTCATATGCTAGCTGGGCCCTGTTGTCCATGATTTTTGGCAGAGCCAATGAAATTTCCAAAAGTGTGACGCTTGCGTCTTTAACTTTGGCTGTGGTGTAGGCCTAACTTTGGCAAATAAAATTGTAATCATCTCATTGACACTGATAAGACAGTTGTTCTACCGTTTAACTACAAAGGAAACAGACGTCCAATAAGTCTATCGGGCCATGAAGTTCCTTTCGCTAGCAGTAGAAACAGACGTCCAGTAAGTCTATCGGGCCCTGAAGTTCCTTTCGCTAGCAGTCTTACTTACCTGGGTATGCCAATTGGAGCGAACCTGAAAGAAACTGCAAACCTAGCACTGAAAAATTATGCTCGAAGGATTCGGGCCGCATAGGCATCCCTGGCTTCAAACGTTTCGTATATGAGTAGAGCACACCGATTTCAGTTACATAATAGCCTAACATTTCCTCAACTACTCGCTCTTGCTCCCGTTTGGTCTTTTTTTAATTTTGGTAAGAGGAAGCAAGTTCACCGCCTTTATTTCAAATTTGCAAAGTATTTGATGGGACTGCCAGCGTGGACAAGTAATTCTTTTCTGCAGAGAAAGTATTGATTGGTAAACCCAGCGGAAGTTATTGAGAAGCGTATTAGTGATTTTTCTACTGAATGTCAGGAGTCATTCCTTTTTTGGTCTTTTTTGTTTGTTACGAGTTCGTAGTTATCGAAGTATGTTTTTCCTTTCCGTTGTTTCTCTTTCGTTTTTCGTTTTTTTACGCTTTTCTGGACCTCCCCCAGTTTTGTTCAGTGACGGGTTGATGATGATGATATAAACTGTATCTTTTAGTATCCCAAACGAGCCAGTTAGAGGTCGGAATACCTGAGATATGGAATCAGACCAAGAATTTCTTAGCTCGGAAATGGGGTATTTTATTATAGGCTCATGGCTTAGTATTTCCAGTTAAATGCAAAGATAACTCCCCAAATCCAACATTGTTGTTGTCAGGTACGCTTTATCATATGAATTCTTACATATGTTACTGCTTCACCATACGTTCCTAATAATTTCATCCATTTAACTGTTCATCCATTTACTTTTTCGACAGTTGGCTCACCCGACAGTTGACCAACTTGTCAGTTTAACTACTCTCCATTTCGCCAAGAAAGTCCTTCACTTCATCTACTTTTTGGGATCCCAAAACGGAAGTGGAGGGTTACCCATGACTTCGTAAAAGTTGTCCGTCTGTCTATCCGTCTGTCAGCACGATAACTCTCGAAGGGAATGATATATTTTGATGAAACTAGGTGTGAGGCTCTTTAGGTCAAGGGAGAGGTCGAGTTCGTAGATGAGCTCTATAGCTCAACATTTAGGGGTGGGGGTTCAAATTAAGGGGCGAACAAATATTTTTTTCCTACAGGTATTGGGATAGTTCATTTAGGGGGTAAGAAGACATGCTAAAGACCGGACAAGTAGTTCGCCCGGAATCCGGCCAAAACCAGAAAATTTGTTATAAGTCAAAGTTTTATTTAAAGTTGATTAGATGTTCGATTTAGGTGTAAGTAGACATGCTGAACATTTATATGAAAATCATGTTCTCGTCGGACAAGTAGTTGTTAAAAGTAAAATTTTTACCTGAAGTTGATTAGATGTCCGATGAGAGGTAGGTAAACATGCTGAATCTGCTTTTGACAATCATTTACTACCCAGACATATAGTTCGCCGGAATCCGGCTAAAACCGGAAAATTTGTTAAAAGTTATAGTTTTTTCGGAAGTTGATTAGATGTTCGATATAGGGGTAAGGAGATACGCTGAATTCGTTTTTGAGCTTTAGTTTTTTGCAAAACAAGTAGTCTGCCCGGAATCCAGTCAAAAACCGGAGATTTTAAGTCTGGAGGTTTTTGATCACTTTTGTCAAATTAGATATGACGTGTAGGCGTAAACACGCATGCTGGATCCGTATCTGAACTTGTTTTCTCAGATGATTAGCCATTGGCCTTGTTTCTAAATCTTAATAGTAAATTTTCCAAAGAGTCTGGCGAAGACCGGATATCTACAAGACCCATTTGCCTGGATCAAATTTTAAATCTTTGGGATCCCGTCGAAACCTTTGGTGTTGTTCCGACAGTTCGTCTACCCGTCAGTTGGCCCATTGAAATCCGTCGGTTGACCCACCCGCTAACCCGGTCTCTCTTATATGACACATACAGTTAATGAAGGTTGTCACCGTGGTTCCAACCCGCGTATCATTCATACGGTTGGGAAGAACGAGGGTGTTGGTGTGAGGTTGGACCATACCCACGTTCAACCTCCATGTTAAAGACTTAAATGCAAACATTATATTTACCTTCTTACTGATCGGAAGCCACCAGTTTATTTAGATTTGGACTTGATTGCCGGGTTGCTGTTTTGGCTCGAGAAAAAACTCACGCAGAACGTCTTCTTTTCCAGATGACGAAGTTTTCGACGTTTGTTTAGCAAAGAATTATAGCTAGAGATTGGACCATACCTACGTTCAACCTCCATGTTAAAGACCTAATGCAAACATTATGTTTACCTTCTTACTGATCGGAAGCCACCAGTTTATTTAGATTTGGACTTGATTGCCGGGTTGCTGTTTTGGCTCGAGAAAAAACTCACGCAGAACGTCTTCTTTTCCGGATGACGAAATTTTCGACGTTGTTTAGCAAAGAGTTATAGCTAGAGATTGGACCATACCTACGTTCAACCTCCATATTAAAGGCTTAATGCAAACATTATATTTACCTTCTTACTGATCGGAAGCCACCAGTTTATTTAGATTTGAACTTGATTGCCGGGTTGCTGTTTTGGCTCGAGAAAAGACTCACGCAGAACGTCTTCTTTCCCAGATGACGAAATTTTCGACGTTGTTTAGCAAAGAATTATAGCTAGAGATTGGACCATACCCACGTTCAACCTCCATGTTAAAGACTTAATGCAAACATTATATTTACCTTCTTGCTGATCGGAAGCCACCAGTTTATTTAGATTTAGACTTGATTGCCGGGTTGCTGTTTTGGCTCGAGAAAAGACTCACGCAGAACGTCTTCTTTTCCAGATGACGAAATTTTCGACGTTGTTTAGCAAAGAGTTATAGCTAGAGATTGGACCATACCTACGTTCAACCTCCATATTAAAGGCTTAATGCAAACATTATATTTACCTTCTTACTGATCGGAAGCCACCAGTTTATTTAGATTTGAACTTGATTGCCGGGTTGCTGTTTTGGCTCGAGAAAAGACTCACGCAGAACGTCTTCTTTCCCAGATGACGAAATTTTCGACGTTGTTTAGCAAAGAATTATAGCTAGAGATTGGACCATACCTACGTTCAACCTCCATGTTAACATCGTGTTCTCACATTTTAGGAGCGCAATCTCCTGCTCGATCGCCTCAGCTTGTCGGAAGAAGACCGGATGACTTTGTCAAAATCCCTACAAGACGCTCAGTATGAATCGGATAGACTAAAAGGGATTGAAGATAAACTGATGTCGGTACTTCGAAGCATGGCTACATTACACACAATGGTGAGTTTGACGGTTGAGGTCAGATTTGATAATTGTTTGTTATCCCCACTTGATAGTAATTACTATTATTGATTTAATATCCATCATTCTTCGCAACTCTTACGACGGAGTAATCGAATAGAAAAAAAAACAAAGAAAAAAGAAGAGGAACATACATGAATGGCAATGAGAGAAACTTGAATGTATAAGTACGTCATTGAAGAAGAAATGATTAAAGTAATTATACATATTGTTTTAGGTACAAGTCAACGGGTCTCAGAAAAGGCTAAAGACAGCCGAAACTGTGGGTTATTTGTTGAAAGCATAGCCTAGTTTAAAAGTATTCAAGTATTTTAAAATACTGTAAGTTGAAGAGTAGATAGAACGAGGGGTCCTTTAAAGAATAGTCCCGTTTTAGTTTAATTTTAAATATATGATGTGGAAGATCACGAATTAATTAAATTGTTTGATTGGATTATTAACTATAGGTTTTTGAATATGCGCTGTGTGGAAGTTGCTTCTTCGGTTCCAGCTAGCTCGCCCGTCCAGTACTGCAGGTGTGGATCGTTACTCTATACTTGCTGGAAAGACTGTCGACAATCTGGTGATATGGTTTCGAGGGTGGTTGAAAAGGTTAGGTCTTGAATAGGGCCACTGGGACCTTGTGGATAGCGTGGAAATCCTCTGAAGACCGGTGGGCCTGACCTTAGGCTCCACTCTCAAAACAAATCAGCAAACGAGGGGTAGGGATGTCCCAGGTAGCCTAGGGCTCAGATGCACTCTTCTCTTTCTCTCTCAATAAAATAAATGTATACTCAACTACTATTTACAAAAGCCTCCTTGTCAACAAGATGGTATGTTGATGACTAATATGGCTACTGGACGTGATGATCCTGATGACCTAGCATCATCAGGTAACAAACTATGTCACAATGAGGCTAGAGACATACGCCATCCAACGGCGATAATCTGAACTTATTACCTAGATGGCATATGTGTTTACACCTTAGTTGGGAATGACAACAAAACTGAATGGGGCAACTGAGCCACACATCTGCAAAGAAATCTGAATGTATACTGGCTGCGACTATTGCATTTGTTGGTACCTAAGCGAATTTGATGAAAATTCACCATTAATGTTCTCAAAAAGAACTTGCTCACTATTTACTTTCCTTATTGGTTTATCTATCTGTCTGAACCTCTGGTGGCCTTTTAATCAAGCTACCAGGCCTTTGGAGAGGGCAGTTTTAAGTTAAAGGCCCCGTCGTACCTATAGTGACAATGCAACCTACTTCCGAAGTACAGTTATTAATTCTTGAACATGAAGTTTCATTTCAAATATTACATTCTAAATCTGCTAATGACACCACACTATTTTTTGCACTTGCTGCGATTCACGTTTTTCCATGCGCATATGCTCCCAGCGAGTATTCGCGTATCTTACCGAGTTTTTCCTAGATGTCAATGGGTCTGGGAATAGGATTAAAACAGCCAAAGTCGCGGATAGTTTGTTAAAAGTGATGCTTAGTTTTACAGTATTCAGAGAGTTTTGCATATTGGAACTTAAACAGTATGAAGTGCGAGGCGTGCTTTAAACCTTGTAACCCATGATTGATACCGCTGTGTTGCGACAAAACATTTTTCTTTGATTACGCATGAATTACGCTAGGCATTATACACTACAAGGGAATCTCAGTCAAACTTCGTACGGTATCGAGTTAGTTCGTGCCGAGTATATTTGTGCTGAACTATCGTAGGATTACACTTCCCCTTTCAGAAAAGGTAGAGAAACTTTTGGCTTTGAAATATCATTCTATTTTTGTTTCGACCAAAAAACGCATGCATTTTGTTAGGCCAGGCGGCATTCCTCAACGCATCCGACACTGTGACAAAAACGCGACGTTATGCGTTGCTTCGTGTAGAGAAGCGAAGAATTTGGCAAAAAATTACAGCAGTGTGAACCAGGGGTATAGTAAATAAAATCACGTTGCCAAACGTGACATGCACTGGCAAAAGTCAATCAAGTACAGGTCCTGCCATCTATCATCTTTTATCTTTCAGAGCCTATCACGCCGATCTATGGGCCGGATTCTCACAGATGCCGTGGAACGAAGTATCGACCCTCAGACGAACGAATGTAACCTTTTCAAGTTCTTGGCAACACTTCAGCAATCCAGTTCGGAGATGGAGCGCGTTGGAACAGAAAGTCTCATTAACCTCGCACTCTCAGCTGTTTAGAAAACTCTTATGTCTTTGTATTCTAATCTGATAGGTTTCCAGTCGGCCGTCATCGCAGCAGATTTTCTACCGATGTTTCCGGCCATTTTGTCACGTGTCAAATCGTCATAGACAATTTACTCTTTGTGTGTGTTTAATCTGATAGGTTTCGAGTCGGTAGTCCTTACCATAGGTATTCCGAGAGGAATTCGGTCAATTTGTAGCCGGCCGATTCACTATAGACAATTGTCCCCTTGGACAGTTCGACAGGCGGGAATTCCTCACTTGGGTAGTTCACCGTGGGATATCACCCACCAGATTCATCTCAACGGCAATTACCCGCACCGAAAACCGTCGGACAATTATTGCAAGACGACGGATCATGCGTCATACTGGCAATTCGTCACTGAACATGCAGTCCTCATAAAATTGCTCTCAGATTAGTCCTTTTTTGGCTGCTAGGTGCGTATGGTAAAGAAAACAATGACACGTTACTTCTTTGTGTACGCTTATCCAGGTTTGTTTAGCTGTTTTCAATTCCTCTTAGGAGTTAGGCCTAACCATGTTTAAAACTGTTTAAAATGCCTCTTCCCCTCTTTTTGCTTTACCCAACTCTGTTCTGTCAAGCGTGATCAAGTTTGGCCTTTCTGGCTTCCGACTTCAGTGAAGAGTGCTGGCTGCCTTTTCCAAGGGGCTAATGCGCGACTCGATATGAAGCGAAAGCCTAATCGCTCATTCACCCACCAGATAACTTACCCCCAGGTCTCACGTGTGATTGTTATTGTTCCTCTAGCGCGTCTGGCGGCAATTCGTCATCGGATTTTATGAAGGACGAATACTTTTGGCACATGTGAGATCAAGCATACATTCAATACGTCCCTCCCCTCTCAATCTCGCGAATCCAGCATTGCTAATATGAGTTAAGGGACCATAGTACCAATCCATCGCGTTCAAACTTAATGTCAAACTTAGTTCACAGTGACCGAATTCGACACATAGTAAGTAAAGCGGACTTGTTTTTCCAATTTAAGACTCAACCTTGTAGGATGTAGGTCACTGTTCGTACGCGATGCTGTAATGTAACTAGGTGCTTACCACAAACACAGCTGACCTTATAAGAAAATGAGAGATTGTTAATTTAAAATGCACCACCATTACATTCTGTAGAGGTCAATGACCTATTTTTTGCATTATATTATTGTTGCTATCATCGATTCCCAGCTTTAAGTGTCGTAGAAGTTCTTTTATACGAGATTGTTAAGGCTAGTCCAACTGGTGACTAAAATAAGACATTGGTCAGAGCTGGAACTCTTCATCCGTAATATAAATAACCACATGTAGGACAAAGTGTGCAAGTGACGGAGATTCCTTCGTGACAAATTGTCCTGTTACGGATTGTCTATTTGCTTTATTGTCCTCACGAATTCATGTAACGAATTGTCCCTGTGTGACGAATTCTTCGTTTTCAACCTGTGCATGCATCCTGACGAGTTCTCATTTTCCCGTGACGAGTCGTCTGGTAATCGATTTGTTTACGGTGTTATTTTTATGCCAAGAACTTTGAGCGTGTTCCACCATTCTAAAAATAGTAACTATTAGTTACTATTTCCGTTCCAACCTCACCAAAAAGTTACTACGCTGACCGTTCCAACCTTCTCCAAATAGTAACTATTTGCTTACCACGCTCGGGAGCGTAGTAAGCGTAGTAACTACGGATCTCTGTAACGTGATTGGTCGGATTCGCCCGTGGCATTATATTCCGCTGGAAAACAGAAAAGTCATTCCAGCCTTGACGGCAAAAGCCAGAATTCGTGACGTCATGCGTAGTAACTACGGTAAGTACGATGGAACACGCTCTTAATCGTTTATGGCGTGTGATGTCAGTCAGCGCGACCCTTAACGTGGCCAATATTGAAACTAAAGTGCAAAATTCCCGTCACGAAACTAGTAGGGTGATCTACTCCTGAAATACTGGTGTCTGATCACCAAAGGTCATTTCAGTCGACATTCTGACCTCGGTGACCAGAGCAAATTAACACTAAGGAGTAGTGCCAAGACTGAAAATAGTGACACACGCTCGAATATCATCGATCGTAGCACTACTAGCGATAGAGAACGTCCTTACTGAACTTAATCAGTCGTGCACCAGCGCTGGCTCCGACCAAAGACAATAATAGTGGGAAAGACCGGTGACTTCGCTAAAATCGGGTCTCTGAAAATCGATTGAAACGCTGCCTAGCGTTTGGACTTTGTCCAATTTCCAGCGGTAGATGATTATTATAATCAAAGGAAGAGGGCGTGAGTAGGCAATGTCTGTCAACATTAACTGATTCGAAATCGTGAATTCAACATTTTTTTCCATAAAAAGCGATTTATTCTTTTCCTACTTGTTTTTTATTCCAATTAAAGAGGAAATCTGAATGGAGAGAGAATGCTCATCATAAACAAAACGTGCTTTGATGATGATTCTGCGGAAAGCGATGGAAGGAATTGTCAACAGAGCGATTTTTGAACAAAAGAACATCCGCTAAACGGCGCTGATTGTTGTGACTCATGGGGCTTACGGGAGTTTCCGGTCTTTCCCACTTTTACTGTCTTTGGCTCCGACTACTCCATCTTCTGAAGAGAACAAAAAATATGCAACCCCCCGTTTCCTCGCAAGTTTGACCCGCTTAAAATATCTCTAGCGTAGTGGGTGGCGCTCCAAGTACGGCCCGTTTCCAGTGCATTGAAAGCTTAGGTCTTGGCGCTACTCCATAGTGTTATTTTGCACTATCGGTGACGGACGAACAAACTTCATAGCAGAACATGAAATTTGTATTGCGTTGGTAGTTATTTTGTGCCATGTCATAATTTGTTATCACGAACTGTTTTTGCGGCTTTACAAACAATTATACTCCTCCCTGCGCTTTTAATTCTTTTTGTTTCTGTTACCAGTGAAATACATTTTTCTAGTCTTTTTACTTGATTAGAAAATAAATAGGCTAGTGCCTGAGTGAGAACGTGAAAGGGGGTTCATTCAGCATACCATGGTGATCTTATGTTAGTTGCGTCACCATGTTGCAAATACCATGGTATATGATACTACTGTAACTGGATCTGCATTTTGCCGTTTTTGTAGTTACCATGGTTGTTTCGCAAAAACGACATTCGCGCTTTTAGTTCCACTAAAGAAGTATTGTCATTACTCACAGCGGAAGTGTCAAACTTCTTTCCCAACAGTCTGACAAAAACCTAGGCTCTTATGTTGGTGATGATGAAAGTGATGACTTTTCAACTTCTCCGTCAGTTACTACGGTGAGGACCGTGGTATCTGCGTATCGAATTCTACGGCAACTGGCCAGATAGTGATTACCTGCAAAAACAACTTTGTGCCGTTGTATCAGATACCGGGGTATCTGCAAAAACGTAATTATTATAAGACATCTGACTTCATCACTTAGACAGAATATGGAATCAATACAGGTTACACGACCCACCTCACTAAGGCAGAATTTGTGGTTTCTGGCCTATTACCTCGTCTACAATGCCCGTTTGAGCGGTATTCGGTCAAAACCGTCAAAACAAAAACACCGGCGGTTGGAAGTAGCGCGACATACAATACTCGATGTGACTAAGTCCAAAACACCCCAGCGTTCCTCAGGAAGAAGGAGTAAGCGTGTCCGTACAACTCAAACTCAACGACTCAAATCCTGTGTCAATCAATCACCGCGATCTTTGGGAGCAGCTGTTGACACCAATTCTGCTATTCTTCCGCTAGATACCCGGAGAGGCCGGAGATTTTGCATCGGCAAGGAGAGCGATTCATTAAAGTATACCAGCGTCAGGAAAAAACTGCGATAGTCAACAGTTGCGTTTTTGAAGATAACCGTGGTATCTGATACCACGGTCAAAAGGCGTTATTGCTACCGCGGTATCTGGCCAGTCACCGTGGTATCTGAAAAACTCCTGTCACTTACATCATCAGTAATACAAGAGTCTAGTTTTTTTTTTATGGTACTTGCCCTTCGCAATTTCTGTCCGTCCGTCGGTCGCTCTGTCGGTCGGTCTGTCCAGGTTTTGCTAGTTCGGGCACTTCCACATAAGCTAGGACGATGAAACTTGGCAGGCGTATCAGGGACACCAAATGAATAAGTTGGAAATAGTTTGATTCCCGTTCCGAGCATCCTAGGGGGAGTGGAGGGAAGGGGAATCCGGAATCTTGAGGTATCTATGACTTTCGAACGAGTGATCGGATCTTAATGAAACTTGATATTTGGAAAGACCCCGTGTCGCAGACGACCCATCTCAGATCTGGACCAGATCCGGAGACTTTGGGGGGAGCCGGAAATCTTGGGAAAAGCTTAAGAGTGGAGGGACCGATATGAAACTTGGTGGGAAGAACAAGCAGAAAGAACAAGCCCTAAATACACAGTTTGACATAACCCGACCAGATTCGGGCACTGTGGGGGAGTTGGGGGGGGAGCTCTGGAATCTGGTGATCCCGCGAGTTTGGTACTTCCTGATGTGCTAGGACGATGAAACTTGGGAGGAGTATCAAGGACCCGAATAGGCTGACTTGAGAATAGTCATTTAATCATAGTCATGTGACATAGTCATGTGACTTAAGGACCAGACATAATGCCCTAGGAATACTCGTTTTCCTGGATCCGACCATCTTTGGGGAGTTGAGGGAAGAGGAATCCGGAAATCAATGGCTTCCGTAAGCTGCGAACAGGTGGTCCGATTCGAGTGAAACTTTATGGGTGATAAGAACTGATCACCTAGACAAGCAAAAAATGTGTTGAACTACATGCGGCCACGGTTGGAAGAGTTGGAGGAGGGGGGGGGGGGGGGGGGTTAAAATCCACACAATCAATCGGATGGAAAGAAAGGGATGCAAGTTGAACAGTACCTAGTTTATTCGGCCTTGATTTGTTATTTGGCGTCTGGATCAAATCCGGATGGGTATAGGGAAGGGAGGGGGGGGGGGGGGTGAAGCTGGAACGGGAAATTTGCAGATAGGCTATGCTCCGAATCCAGTCAAACTTAATGAGCGGGAATAGGACATGTCAGATATGCGACTTTTATGGGTCTGAGTCGTATTAAGCCACAGGAAGGGGAGTCCCGGAAATGATGTGGCTCGCATAGGGGTCAAACAAATGGAGCGATTCGAATGAAACTTGGAGCGTAGCGAGATCAGATGCCACAGATGACATATTTTAGGGTTCGAACTAGATCCAATCACGGTGGGGGAGGTGGGAGAGTTACCGAAAGTTCCCAAAAACGCTCAGATTTGAATGAAACTTAATAGGCGGTAAGAGAAAATACTTCAGATAATCCATTTAGGAGTCCGAATCAAATTCGGCCACGGTAGGGGGAGTTGGAGGGGGTACCGGAAATTGCGTGGCACGTCTAGGGACCAAACGAGTGGATCTACTGGGTTGAAACTTGGAAGGTAGAATACTTGTTTTGCCCTAGATAATCCGAGGCGAGACTTTAGTCAAACTAGATATCCTGTTTATGGGTCCGAATCACATTTTTGGATGGCAGGGTATTTTGTGACGTTTTCATCTTCTTTCGTGTACCGCCTACTCGTATGAAGTGCCATATGAGCTCTTAGCTCTTGTTTTAGTGTCATTCTAGATTTCAAAAACCGCAAATATGGCTTGCAGAGCACTGTAGTATTAGATACCACCCAGTTACCGTGGTAACAGATACCATGGTATGTGCAAAACACACCTAAGATCGCCAAAAAGCCAGTTCTCGAGTGTCGTGAAAGAACATTGTTCTGCTTTCTTACGCCTATTTCCTTTATTCATAGTTCGAGCAAGGTTCGAGTCACTGTTCCTAGTCGGCATGTTTTACAGAACTTTAGAGAATATTATTTCAGTGTATAATTGAACTAAAGAACTAAGTTAGAAAGGTTTACGGAAGAATTTCATATAAAGCTTTTAATTAAATATGGTTGTAAGGTACGTACGAAGTCAGAAAAACGCTCTGGCATGAGTGGCTCCCCCTACAGAAAGGAAAAGATGAAACCAGATAGAATTCACTGAAACTCTCTTTGTCACACGACATCTTGAATGTGCAATTCTGTATATTCCTTTTCAGCGCTGCCAATAATAATAGAAAGCAAGAGAAAAGGCTTTCGCCTCTAAATAACTCAAAGAAATTTTGAGAAGTCGAAGTGATCAGAGTTAAAAATCTCATCAACAAAGCGGACTAGTTTCTATTAATTCTCTTATGCCTCACCGTCGGCACGTATTGACAGACATGGGAAAATAGATTCACAGTTTATGTGTAATCTACTACCCAGGTAATGGAGGTGTTGCATATGCCTCAGCAGCAGGAAATGAAAGCACTCACTACCTTTTGGATCAGACTTTTTGCTATATCTGCAAAAGTTGTAATTATGAGACAATGTGGGACTAAAAGAAACTAGCCCACTTGAAGTTCTAATCTGGAATAAGGCCAATTTTCCAGATTGAACTTTGAGTTCTGAACGACCTGTGTTTGACGGTCCATTGGATCGATCGGATTTTCCGACTCGTTTTTATAGCACTTGAGCTTACTCAAGTGCCATATAGCGATGGTAATGTCTGTCTGTCTGCCGGTCTGTCCGCATTTTGCTAGTTTGGGAACTTCCACTTGACCTAGGACGATAAAACTTGGCACACCTATCCTATCAGGGACCCAATTGGAAATAATCACTTACCCGATCGTGGCAAGATGTGGAATCCGGAAATTAGTAACATTCATAATTTAGGAACGGAGAATCGGGTGTGCATTAAACTTGACAGGTATCAAGAACAAGTGTCTTGGATGTCAAATTCGGATCGGATCCAATAACTGGGGGGGGGGGGGTGGATGGGAACACCCCGAAATATCTTGAAACACTTTTTCTAGTTTTTGTCAAACCCCTACCCCTTTCTTCACAGTAGTATAGCTCTGCTTGTGGATGAGCCATTCTTTCTACATACTAGTATAGCTCTGCTTGTGGATGAGTTATTCTTTGCTTAAATTCGTTCGGAGAGAGCTAGAGCAGTCGAAGGGGTTGATATAATATGTTGTTGAACCTGTCTGACCTTAGTAGGGGTTGATATAGATTGGGGGGGGGGGGGTGCTAGGATGATGAAACTTGGCAGGCATATCAGGGAAAGAAATAGAAAACCGTGATTTTCGGGTTTTTTCTTGATCAGCTAATTATCCCTCTAGGATGATGTGCCAAGAATAATTATAAATTCAGATATTTCGGTTGGACTTCCGGCAAACCGTCCTCAAACTGAGGACGGTTTGCCGACTACTTACAATAATTATGTTGTAGACTACAACATAATTGGAGCTATATGGACTCTATAGGTGAGGCTTCACCTTCCAGATTTGTCATCCGGATTCCAGACAGCCGTTTTCGTCGAGACTGATCTGGACGGTGAAGCCAGGCCAAAAACGTCTGGAAGTCCTGGGTGTTGGACACCTCAGATTCCGGATATCTGGAAGGTGCCATACAGGCAACCCAGCAGGCAACCCATTCGAGAGACACATCAAATATGCAAATGGGGGAAAAAAAGGGAAAGTGATTGACAGTTGTGACTGGGATGCAAGAGACATTTGAAATGTAAAGGGGACATCTAGGAAATGTTGAAGAACAGCAAATTTAGCTGTCATCGTTATCATGAAAATCTGGAAGGGTTGGCTTGACTATGCGGAAGCCCCCGACGTCTGGGAATCTGGAAGGCTGGCCAGAGCCTGGCTTTATCTCGTTCTCTCTGATAACCCTAGGAGCCCTTTATCTCTATGTCTTTTTTGATAAGACAAAGATCAGATCAGCGAATTATTCAAAAAGCTTTTGGAACCTGTACAGCAAAGTAACGTAAAATGAGTACTGTACTAATTACTGGATGCTCTCGAGGAATTGGACTTGGATTAGTCCGCGAATATCTGAAGCATGATTATAAGGTAAATCTTACAGCTTCTTTTCCATCTGGTTGACAATTTTATTAGACAATTTTATCACAATCTGCCATGTAGGCATGTAGGCTACCAATATCTCTCATTTCATGTCAAAATTACGCTGATTTTTCTTGTGGCATACAATTTTCACAATTTGTTAATTTCTTAACAAAATATAATTTGATGATAAGTGTTTTCCTCCAGTGGGACGCTGTAATGACAGGCCTGATTATTGTAACAAGTCACTTGATTTTTTTTTTTTTTTTTAAACACGAAACTCAGGACAAGTCTGTGTTGTTCAAGTTTTTTTTCTGAATGATCAGTAAGCTACTTCTTTTCCGGAAAGGGTCAAACTGAAGCACATTAACTACTTCCATCAAAATGTCTCACATTTTCTGGATTCGTCATGAGCGAAGACAGATGGACAGATCAACACCGTAATTCTAAAAAAAATTCACATGATTGATCAAACCCATTGCCTACCTCCATAGAAAAGTTGACATCACAATATACAACTTTTTCCCATTTTATCACGGACAAGGCCTACTACTTCGCTTATTCACAAATTCTGTTGCCTCAATCTCTCACAACGCAATAAGTTTGCTCAGAGCTCCGCACTGAGCCAGCGTTGGTGAAAGACTAAACGAGTTTCAGTAGGACCGGTCTTCGGCTACTTGTGGCGCTACAATTCAACTCTGTGTCACTTTATAAAGTTTTGTCCATACTCCCTACAGTTATTTTGCTCTGGCTTCACCACTCGTTCTGTTCCACCTGGGTTCATCGGATCTCCCAATTTAAGTACAACAGTTATTACGTTTTCTACAGATTCCTCATCTGTCCACACAAGTTTGCGTGATTTTTGCATTTTATTTTCATGTAGTGAATTTACAGTTTCTGTGGAAAACAACAAAGTGTTTTGACTTTATTAACCAAATAGATGACTAAAACAAAGTCATTCTGTGTTTCTTGCTTCTCGGAAAACCTCCCACGTGAAGAGGTTCGTAACTGCTTTCTTTGTTCAACATGAACTGGTCATAGTCAGCAGCAAAACATAGAAATGTGTCTTCCTTCTTTTTCATCGATGTCAATTCTGTACTTTTGTCTTCTTCTGTTTTTTGTCTTTTTATTTTTGTTGCAAAAAAAACACTAAATAAACGAAAATGGTTTTGTTTTACATCTTCGGGATGCTAAAAAGCTTTCCATACTGTTAAGAAACAGACTGGAAGCAGCAATTAGGCTAAAGTGAATTGATAATGTGTAACTATCCTGTTTTGTGACCGGGATGATTGGGACATAGCGACAAAAGAGCTCGATTTGCATTGTGTCCCAGGCATCCCCGTCTTCTTGTTCGAATAGTGCTTGTCCCAAACGTGACTGGTACATGTGTCCCAGTCTTCATATCTTGACCTGAAGTTAAAGTGACCTGAATTTTTTATGACAGATGGTGTTCATATACAATATAGTGGTGTCTCAGAAGAAGCCTAATAATGTAGTATCTTTTGAAGCTATCATTCGATCTTTTGTCTTTATCCTGTGAAAATCTGACCAACTTTTAAGTTCTCTGTTGAATTTACATACAGGGTCGAAAAACTTATTACCTTAAATTACCTTAAATCTCACTGGCCGGCGAATAAGGTTGGTTGAACATCCTGTAGATTCGCCGGTTGAGTGATAGGGGTGGAAGTGCGTTGTCTAGTTCCGTTGAGTAGATCCACTGGCCTCCCAGTTTAGTTTCCACTCCATCGCTGCCCAGTCTCGATCAATTACTTTTTTGAAGTTGTGAACAGTTTTGGACTGAACTGTTTCTTCACTAAGGGAATTCCACAGTGGAACAGCACTAGTTGAGAAGAAGTTGGAACGTTCTCTCCGTGAGCTTCTTGGCTGCTGGAGCTTCTTGGTGTGGCCCCGGGTGTGGCTAGAGAGCGACTTATTAAAAATCCCTGGTGTGACACCATTCTCCAGCAGCTTGTGGGTCAGGATTGCATCTCCTCGCTTCCTCCTGTACGTCAGGGTTGGCAGCTTGAGTTTCTTGAGGCGTTCAGGGTACGAGAGGTTCTTACATTTAGTTGGTAGTTTTGTAGCCCTCCGCTGAACGCTCTCAAGGATCTTCTTGTCCATGACATAGTGAGGAACGGCAAGAGAGACTCCATACTCAAGTTGTGGTCTGACCAATCCTGTATATAGCTTCCTGATTGTCCTCGGAGATCTACTGGTGATATTACGTCTGATGAGACCAAGGGACCTGTTGCCTTTGGCAGCTAGGTATTTGCTGTGACTATGGAATTTCATTTTGTCGTCAACAATGACCCCAAGGTCTCTTTCTTTGGTGACAGTTTCCAAAGTTATGAGTTTCCCAGTACGATCTGTCATTGTATATGTCATTCCTGGGTTCTTAGGGCCAAGATGTAGGACTTTGCACTTTTCAGCATTAAACTCGAGGGACCAGGAAGAGGACCAGTTGTTGAGGGTGTGTAGATCTGCCTGCAGAGCTGCGCACTGTTGGTTGTTTGCGACTGGGCCAAACAATTTCGAGTCGTCTGCAAACAGTTTAAGGTCATTTTGCACTGACTGGGCTGAATCGTTGATGAATATATTGAAGAGGGTAGGTCCCAGTTTACTTCCTTGCGGAACTCCGCTGAGCACTGGGGTTGGGTTCGACATGATTTGATTCCCCTCCTCATCATACATCATCACCCTCTGTATTCTATCCTTGAGAAACTGAATAATCCATTCCCTTACATCTTGGTGGAGTTGATAGAACTCTAGTTTCCTTTCCAGGTACGAGTGTACTACCTTCTCGAAAGCTTTGGCTTGGTCCAGCAAGAGTACGTCAACTGGAAGGCCTTCCTCAATCATCTTAAAAACAATTTCCGATATAAAACTGATCTGTTAACGGCCGTAACTAGGCTCAAAGGTCCGCCGCTACATGGCGATTCAGCAGTGAATTAGCTAGAATTTTTGCTCAGACATTGCATCAGAAAAACCTCAATGTCCCATGTAAAGACGTGTCCCAATCATGGCTGGTCTCTCCTAGAGGTATGTTTGTGTGAACATTCTTTATAATGTGAACAGTGCACGTAATTCCTATTTAGGTGTTTTCAGATGCCCTTAATTAGTTACTTTGGCTAACTGGTAGTTAGCTTTCGACACAGCCAATGCATGGAAATCCCAAAGTCGAATGTCAATGAATGTTCACATAAGTATACCTCTACTGTAGTCTTTCATTGCAAAAGTGTACTGCGGGTGACACAAATATATGGGTGGTGCAAATAACAAGGTATCCTGTACTGCAATGAATCTTGGACTTGTGCCTTATTTATTTTCAAACATTACAAATTGTGTTTATCTCTTTAGTCCAGTTTAGTTGTGGCTGTATCTTAGAAGGAAGAGTGCTAGTCTTATGTAGATGTGGGCAGAACTCCAATGACATCACAATCGATATCCACTATTCAGCTAAAGTTGGAAGTAGGAGTTTATATACAGTAGCCTATACAGTAAATGTATGTAGCTGATCACCTTATACTACCAAACGTTTGCAGCCATTTAGTTCGCTACTCTGGGTGTGCCCGATAGAAACAATCTTTGTAGCCAGTTACTTAGTTGGCTACAGTTGTCTCAGTAGAGATAAGATGAATCCCAGTAGGAAATACTGCAGTTAACTTTAATCCTTACTCAGAGCAACTTTTATAGCCGAATGGCGGTGTCCCTATGACAACTATTAAAACAAAAATCAGATGTTAAAGAAAAACTTCTGTTTAAAATGATCTTTTCACTATGAAATGGACCAGAAAAACTTTCTCGAAAATACCGTTACTTTCCGTCTGAATTTGACGATTTTCTTGTTAGCGCTTGACTACTCTGCACAGCCGTCCTGCTCAAAACATTTGAAAACTGAATGCGCCGGTGTCTCTCACAGCCGGGAATAAAAAGTATGCAAACTAAGCTAATAAAATTAGTCAAAACAGAAGATTCTCATATCTTCGTGTCTGAAAGAGTTGTAAGCTGATGTTGAAGATTCTGGCAAACATTGCATGTGTAACTGGCGAAACTTGGCATGGCCGAAAAGGCACTAACAGTTCGTAGGCACAAAACGAAACAATGGAGAAAGATGGGGATTTTAAAGGCTTATAATTCCCTTAGGAAGCTAGGTATATTATAAAAGGCAGAATTTTAACCTCTGTCTTTGAAAAACAAATGAAATTTGTTTGGCCACTATCTTTGAATTGAGTATACGAATTTGAATATATCATAGAGCCAAGCAGCCAGCAAGGCATTAGACCCTGACCGGACCATTTATATAACATCCTGGGAACAATCAGACTCAATGTTAGCTGCTTAATCACATGATGTCACAATGTAAATCAGGACCGTGTGGTATTTAAGCTAGATTTGAATGACAGCATAGTGTTCATTCCCCTGCATTTGCGAACTGTTTTGCACTGTTGTTTAGATTTGTAGGAAGAAGCAAGCTGCTGATCGCTGGTTCATTGTCATTAGGATTCTCCTCATATCTTTGGTGCTTTCCTTATGTTATAGCCAATTATATAATTATATATAATACCTACCTATAATATTATAGCCTATTATAAATTTTTGAGGAATTGAATGGGTTGAGACAAGAGTTGTTTGGAGTGAGAGCGTGTGGGAGTGAGTGGATAACTGAGAGAATGAAAGAGAAAAGTTTCCAGGCTATTCAACTATTTGGAAGGTTCCTCCGAATAGGGTTAGCACACAGGGAAAATTGTATATCTCTGTAAATTTAAATATTGGCATAGTGTTGTGGTTGTTATTTATTTTTTCTTCTGTTGTTCTGGTGCGATGGCCCTATGCGTGAGCCATGCACAGAGAATTTCATAGTGATTGTCATTGTATATGCTGTTGTCATCAAATTGGTGTCAGTGACTGATTCAGAATATTCCTATAATAATATAATATAACTGCAGTAAAAAAGGCTTTCGCCTCTGTTAATTTTATGATTGTGCTCTTTCACTAATTTCTTTAATAGGTAATTGCAACATGCAGGAACCCCGCTGGAGCAACTGATTTGCAGAAAGTTCTTGCTGATGCAGGGCAAGCTCCAGCCATTTCACTGGATGTTGCCAGTGATGAATCAATTTTCAAAGCAGCTGAAGAGGTTGGCAAGATTGTGGATGCCATCGATATTTTAATTAACAATGCAGGTAAAATATGAGATTAAGTTACAGGATAAACCTAGAGGATCCAGCACCTACAGAGAGCACCTAGCACCTAGAGCATATCTTGATAGTCGGGTATTTTATCCCCGTGGGTATTTTTCGAACTATCTGACGCTCGGTCAAGAGCACATCGTAAAATTTCTTATTGACCAGCCCCCTGAATGGCGAGTCATTACAGGAAGTTTATGGGTCCCTGATATGACTAAGTCCAAAACACGCCAGCGCTCCTCAGGAAGAAGGAGTAAGCGTGTCCGTACGACTCAAATCCTGTGTCAATCAATCACCGCGATCTGTGGTAGCAGCTGTGACACCACTTCTACCTTTCTTCCGCTAGATACCCGGAGAGGCCGGAGATTTTGCATCGGCAAGGAGAGATAGTCATCAAGAGTATCATTCTCCTTTTCCCCTAACTTGTCAATTTCCATTACATTGTCTCCTAAGAGCGTGTTCCACCCTTGAAACAATAGTTACTATTAGTTACTATTTCCGTTCCATCCTCACGAAAAGTTACTACGCTGACCGTTCCAACCTTGTCGGAATAGTAACTAATAGTTACTATTTGCTTACCATGCTCGGGAGCGTAGTAAGCGTAGTAACTACGCATCTCTGCAACGTGATTGGTCGGATTCGCCCGTGGTATGATATTCTGCGGGAAAATAGAAAAGTCGTTCCAGCCTTGACGGAAAAAGCCAGAATTCGTGACGTCATGCGTAGTAACTACGGTAAGTAGGATAGAACACGCTCTAAATCTAATGCTTCTATGGCACACTTGGTCTCTTTTTGTCGGTTTGCTCCAACTCGTCTCGACACATCGTAACTACATCCACCTTGACGTAAAAACTTTAAAGCACAATGGACACTTCTAATGCTTTACTTTGTATTAAATGCCTCACAAATAAACATTTCCGACTTCCTTTAAGCATTGTCCTAATAGGTGTAATAAGGTGAATAGCGCTATACGCGATCTCCACGTCTTAGCACACACGCCTGTTCAAATACAACCCAAGAGGTTCTTATCAATGCGGCTTCCGGTGTTGCCAAGGTAATACAATTTTTCGAGCTCTAAAAATATCCGAAAAGGTTCTTAGTACTACTTGAAGTACACGAGTACAATAAAACGCAAAGTATACTGTAAAAAAGCTATTAAAATAACAGATGGACAGTCTTGATCCTCGAACTGACGAAAAGCCGTCGTAATAGAACAAAAACGTGTTTTTTTAAGAAAAGTTGTTTCTTTAGCTTCCAACAAGGTAGAACTGTTGTGCTTTCTTTGGCAACCCTGACGACGCTGCGCCTCTCCTCGGCCCGCTGGCGGAACCAACCAAGCGATCTGATTGGCTCTGCATAAGCCAGAATAGAACGCTAGTCTATTCTCCTTATTCACCTTATTATAGCGCGCTCCGAGGAAAAGAGAATTCTGTAATAAGTCTTATACGCGTTAATACACCTTATTACACCTATTAGGACAATGCTTTAGAAGGCGCTACGAAAATCGGCTGTTTTCTTGTTATCCCTTGTCTTTACCTCACTGGCATTCCGGCGATCCAAATCTTAGGAGCTGGGATATTGTTGCAGGAAATTCAAAAACTCCCAGCAATGCTTCATAGAAAAGGATATATTTGAGATGTCACCAAAGTCAAGCCGTAGATGCAGTTTACCTGATTGACAGTTTACCTTAAAGTGCCTATTAAAAGTTTTTCTTTGTGCAATAGTGTTGTGAAGCTTGATTAGCTTGCTTTATAAAATGTACCAGAATATACAATAAGCTTATAGAAAATAACATAGCTACAAAAATCATTCAAAAACAAGTAACCTATTCAGATCTGAATTATACAAGCTGATTTATGCATAAATAAAGATCTACTAAGTATTATAAGAAACATCACTTTTATCTTTGTCCAAGCTAGTAAATTGAGCATGTACTGGCCAAATATCACAGAGAGGAAACTGTTGAAAAAGCTGCTGATCTAGGGCGTAAGCATTGTTCCTAGGTTGTTACAGAGTGGGATTGGGGTAGTTTGATGTGCCCATTGAACTTTAAACAACTAGCTCATGGATTTAACTTTTTGTTCTACAAGGCGTTGCTGCCAAAAACCATCCAGTGGACCCTGCTACTAAGGTTGACCGTGAGGATGCACTCCGGATCTACAACACAAACGTCATTGGCCCTTTGAAGGTCACCGAAGCTTTTTTGCCTTTACTCAGGAAAGGACATGAAAAAAAGGTAAGAGAACCTGTGACGAACCTTAGATTGGGCTTACTGCTTTTAGGCCGGCTTAACTTCGTTTTTCTAATCTCTTACAATGTGTGAGGTAGCTGGTGTGTGCAGTCATTAGTAAGAGTAGGAACAAACAAGTACCCAAGGAGAACTGATTTCAGTAGCATAAGTACCCCTTCAGCCCAAGGCGACGGGATGGTGGGGGTAAACAGTCCGATAGAATGGCACCCGGAGAAAAAAAGAATCCTGCTTGCCTGAAAGACCCGAGTATTTTTTAAATAGGGGACGTAGGATATTGTCATACAATCTGAGATAAGCGTCTCTGCGGAACATTATATCAGCAGAAGCTGTTATTGCTATAGTATCGTTATATACTTGAATCCTTCAGAACTGAAGAGTCAATATACATAAATTTTAGACTACAACACATCAGTTCACAAAGAGTTACGTAAACCTGAAGCAACTGACCAAGACTACGGTCGCATTCATTTTCTTAATCTATAATCTAAAACAAAAAGTAAATATATCAGTAGGGCACAAAAAGAGAAAAAGTTGTGGTATACAAGGATATTTTTGGCCTTTGTACAAGGATATTAGTGACCTTATTAACACCTTAAAGCAGATGTAGCACTACCTGTCGCGTATCACCAGGTCCATTGGATGATTTAGAGGGTTTTAAGGCATGGTTTTAAAAGGCGGTAAAAACTTGGAAAAGTATAGTTTCTAAAGTTCTGTATCATTCAGTTCTAATATTCTGTACTCACGGTGGCTTTGTTTCAGATTGTCAACATTTCGAGTGACAGCGGAAGCTTAGCCTCTGTGGACGAATTAGTTAAGATTGGATTTGTCTTCCTAACGACATACTCGGCCTCTAAGGCAGCTCTTAACATGGTCACGCGCTATCAGGCCTTTGAGTTGACAGATTTTATAGTAGTATCACTTGAGCCAAGTTTTGTTGAGACGGATTTGGCCAACTGTTTCCACATTTCTCCCTATCTCAAAGTGGAGGAAAGTGGACAGAAGCTCTTTGCCACCATTGCTGGGTTGAAGGCTAGCGATACCAGCTTCTTCTTAGGCATAGACGGAGAGAGGTTTCCCTTCTAAAATTCCGGTGCATTTGTTCAGGATTTATCCTAATCTCGTTTGAGATTCTTGAGAGCAGAAGATTATTTGACCTTTATCTTGTCGTTGACCTTTCCTTATCTTTGATGTCCCGGTAGTAATGAGTGTTCCGTGTTGTTGACGTTTATTGTCGACTTCCATTGTCTAGTCGTCCATTGCCATTTTTAAATTTATGATTACTTTTATCTGTGTTTGAATGAATAAATATTCTGATTACCCACTTACAAAATAAAGAAGTAATGGAGTAAAGTAAAAAAAGGAAAAACAAAGAAAATAGACAGCTAAGATGGGAATAAACATTGACGCTCGAGGCAATATGTTTATTATTATTATTCGTAGAATTACGGAATGCGATGAATTTATGGGAACACATTTTAAATTTTTCAGACAATATTGCGGTATAGATATCCGTCATATTTCCGAGAAGCCTAAATGAAAGCTATAGACTATGGGCATCCAGATTGCATATTGCCACCTGAAGTCCGATTGTCCTAATATACAACCTAATATTCTGTTAAAATCAGTTTCTACCATACGGGGTAGCATCAATCCGGACCTGAAAAGGGGCAAAACGTAACCGATACTGCCTAATTTAATGTTAATCGGAAGTTAGACGATCCACACCACGCATAAAAGCTAGTGGAATCACTGATTCCAAAAATGAATTTGACGCTGGGGCAAATATTGCGAATCACCAAACAGCTAGAGTAGGCACTTGTGTATGCCCCCCCCCCCCGCCACCCCCTCCTTTTAGGGACCCTGTGGTTATGATATAATTATTTTAAATTCAATTAATTTAATAATTTATTTTATTTTATTCAATAAAGGAGTAAGCCATACGGCTTGTCGCATAGCACAAGAAACATAAACACACTTCAAGTGGCAAAAAAACCCCATAAACTAATACAACACAAAACAAAGAACATCCAGATTTGATAACTCTTTAACACATATATATATTTTCATAAAACTTGGTCCCGACTATAGCGGTCTTAAAGGACACATGAACAATGAAACCATACTTGAACATACCATGGAGAATGCATTTACAGACGAGCATTTTCCACGGAGAGCATTCTTCTCCTGAGCGTTACGTTTTCAAAACAGGGATGTTCGTTTCTGGAGGTTTGCACATGCAGCTCCATGACGAAAAGCGCAATTAATTCAAATCTTGTACAGCGCTGGCCGGATCGTATTGGAATTTCTTCTATATATACGTTTGGGCTTAACTGGTTAAAAAATATTCCCGAAGAAAAGTTGATTGGAGACATTGGTTCATTTGTAAAATTGTTAGCTCGGAAACACTATTTCGTATTTGGATTGGGGTTTTCTGCAGGCAATTTTAACGGAAGTCATACAGATAGGGATGATACTTGATACTCTTCATTCCGCTGTCCTTTAAAGGCTGGCAAGTTTTGCATAGTGACCACTTCCTCTCGTACGGAAAATCTACACCTCGAATCTAGGTCAAAACGACCTCGTACATTTGAAACACAAACTAGGTCGTTTTCGCTGCCTATTCGCTCTCGTTTTTCACCTCAGGTCTGGATCAAATTTGGCCTCGTACATTTGAAAGCCGTTTTCCACCTGAAATTTGGGCCAAAACGACCTCGTACATTTGAAAAAGAAACTACCTCGTTTTCTCTTTCGCCTGATTTGGTAGCGAATCCATCTCGTACATTTGATACAAAAACGACCCGGTTTTCTCAGGTAAGCATTACGAGGTAGAAACCAAATAATGTTGGTAACATCGCCCTTGTCAAGAAACAAAAATTCGTATTCCGTTGATCAGTGATCTACTATAGAACTGTGTCATAGATCCAGACAGCGGACAATCAGGTAGGGCCCAAACCTTCCTGGGGTATTAACGATTGACTAAAATTATACTCAATGTAGAGGACAAAACTAGTTTCCCCAAATTATCGATTTAGGACTAGTAACTCTCAAAATTTGTTGGGTGATGCTTTTGCACCATCGAACAAGGTTCAGACTCGGAAGCTGCTTCTGAAATTTTTTGAACTCACAGTACAGTACAGCAATATTTTCAAAACTATAGACGGCAGGGCTTAAATTAAAGCATTTCCGTGGCTCTTACAAGTTTTTTTTTCGTGCCTCGAAACAAGCAGTTAGGGAATAAGGTACCATATACTGCGTAGAGTGGATTTGATTAATATAGTGATACATAAAATCGGACTGGATTGCTCTTGGCTGGTTTCTGGCAAACGTAAAGCTCGAAAGTAGTTTCTCTCTCATTAGTCTCATTCTAGATGTTCCTTCAGCCCGAGCTGACTTCGAATCATATTTGACGGTGTAAAACGGATAAGTCTGCTACATATTATTAGAGCTATATTTCGGCCCTTCTTGGCAAGGGTATACTCTTCAGGCTCAAGCCGCTCATGCTGGAAAATGAACTTCCTGGAAAATGGGAAATTCTAAAAAATTAGCTGGAAAATGACTGTTCAATTTCCAGCTTGTGCGGCTTGAGCCTGAAGGCGACGCTTGCCAAGAAGGGCCGAAACATAGCTCTAATAAAATGTAACTGACTTATCCGTTTCGCACCATCAAATATTCTTTCTTATTGCTCACCCAATGCATCTCTTCAAATACCTTGCCAGTGGAACATAAGTCGAAGTAAAAAGTCTTTCACCATCACCTGATGGCAATTTCGCAGTGAAACTATAAGGTCGCCTTCGCACTTCACCAAAAGCGAAGCGGAGATGATATCTCCCTGATTTTCGCTACCATCTTCGCAGCGAAAACAAAGCCGAAGTTGAATACACCCGCGCCATTCGCCAAATATGAGGCGGAGGTAGAATCGCCCTGTCTTTCACCATCTTTTTCGCAGCGAAAACTAAGTTCGAAGGGAAGTCCGCCTTCGCCTTACGAGAGCGAACGCGAGATCTCCCTCTCCTTCGCCTTCATATTCACAGCGAAAATGTGGGTCGAACTATAATTCGCCACCAATATTCGTCCTCGATTCGAGGTGTAAAGTGGCATTCGACGTGGAGATTTTCCGTATGGGGTGGCCCCGAAATGTTGACTGCCTAGCCTAGAGGCCTCCACAGGGTTTAGTCCTGAACTGGAAACATAATGGTGTGAAGAGGGCTAGTTTTTACCGCGTCTGTGTAGCTTTAAACGACGGTCTGTCTCATGACCTCGTTTCAGGTGGTCAATATAACCAGCGACAACGGCAGCTTAGCCTCTGTCAAGAATCTTGTCGACTGCGGCTTCTTCCTTACCACCTACTCTGCTTCCAAGGCCGCCCTAAACATGGTCACCCGCTACCAGGCCTTTGAGTTAAAGGATTTTATAGTAGTAGCGATCGAGCCGGGTTTCGTGAATACCGAAATGGGTAGGGCAGGGGGTGCCTACTCTCCATCCATGCCACCTGAACGATGCGGTAGTAGGCTGTATACTACCATTGCTATGTCTGGGAGGAAGGATAGTAGTCAGTTTCTTGGTATAGATGGCAGAAAATATCCCTTCTAATTACCGATTACCCATTACGGTATGGAGATACAGCTCGTTGAAACCGGAAGCCCTAATCACGGTAATCTGTGCCCTTTACCTAGATAATTTTATGACGATAGCGAGGGGTAACATTATTTGTGAGACCACATGTGGTGTGATTGCTTCAAAGGCCATATCTTTCTAAATTTGGTAGTTCAGTATTTTTGCTATTGCTTGGTGATGCTCGTGATGACTCCCGCACTGTCCTCAGTTTGTTGCTCAGAGCTTGTCGTCAGAACGAACAACAACAAGCTAGAAGGCCTTCTTGTTGTTTTGCTTTGATTCTTATTATATGCTTTGTGCCGAGGCATCTTAATGGGCCTACACTCGCTGGTGAAACCTACTAAAATTTCCTTCGGTAATATGTCCATGTCGAGTAAAGACACCAATAACATATTTATTTATTTAATCTATTAAAACGGCCAGCTTGGGTCATACTAAACAACTAACAATAAATATTAACAACTAACAATGGGAGTGGGCAAAAATATAAAAACAATAATCTAACCAACATCAATATGTATTCCTTCAGCTCAAGTAGACTTGCAAATATATAAAAAACAATGATCTACCCAACATCAATATGTATTCCTTCAGCTCAAGAAGACTGCAAATCATGTTTAACAGTGGTTTTATGTTTTATTATACCTGCAGCCTGAAGAAGACCCTTGTCGAGAAAGGTCGAGGTATTGCTGAAATAAAATCTCATCTGACTTCCTCGTTTAACGCGATCAAGCACATATAACAGTCGCGTTTTTCTGCTAAAATAGCTCACAGATTCTTGCCAAGTCCTTTGTCATTCCTGCTAATACTCTTGATGACTAACTCTTCATGCCGATGAAGAATCGCCGTGTGCCTAGCGAAGAGCCAGTCACCACAACTGTCTCTAACAAACGTTGTTGATTGGTTTACCTAGGGTTTGAACTTATTTTGAGGATTCGTTCGCATGACCTTTGTCGTTCTTCCTGAGCTTCACTAGCGTGTTTGGGGCTTAGTCATATAAGACGTTTTTCCGCGACACAATTGTGTGAACGCGATTGTGTGCCACACAGTTGAGACTCACGGAAACGCCGTTTTGTCTATTTTTGGGGTGGTAATTTCAGTTGTCCGAAAACAAATATAAAACTGAGATAAAATCTCAATAAATAGAGTTTCAGGCTTTCGTCCTTACCATCCTGTGCAAATATGATCCTCAGTTGTATGTCTACAAGCTTGGGAAAGTAGTTAATTTTATTGTTTTGACATTATTTTGCTGCTAAATTTGAATTTCCCGCCAGAATCGAGCCACAAAATCGACAATCACCTCGGCAGTTGTTTGTCGAATTCTAGCCACAAGAGTCTTGTTCGTCGCGGAAACACACTTGTGGGCCGCACAAAAGACGGCGGAAACACTCTTTTTGAGCCACAATCGACCAACAAATTGTTTGTGGGAGCACGGAAAAACGTGTATTTGACCGTTTTCGGAAGAGACGAGTTGTTCTTCTCATTTCTTCCCAGAGCCAGACCTGGGTAAGAAGAACTGAGGGCTTGGTAAACAAAAAACAGTCAAAAGAGCAGTGAGGAGTAAGCTGGGAGTGAGTGCTTGGTAGAAGAACGGGAAAATTAACCAACGCGATTAATTTGTGTCGTGTTGTTGGTACATTAAGCTCTTTAGCTGTTGACTGTTCAGACTTGGGCGACACGTTAACAAGAACAAATAATCCAATAGAAGCTCCGTCTTTGGTCCCATGCAGTGACCGTGAATGCCACGAAAAAACTGAGCGGAGATAGTGGTACTTGCTGAGCTTTGATTTGATATCCGTTTGCTTCCCTCTTCGCCACTGCACATATCAGAGGAAAAACTGTAGCAGGTGTCGAGGACCCGCTCTGCATCGCGTCAAACTTGACGTAAGAATTGTAGATAACCAATCAAATTTTTCTTCTCAGGGCTATACTGCGATATAGCTGTTTGTAGAGGCAACGAATTGTGATATACTTCGCTCGTTTGCATTGGACAGGGTATCGGGAACATATTCGCGACTCCGCATGGTCGTATTACAGAGATAGGGAGACGGAGGTTCTTGTGATCATTTGTTCTTGATGTAACCCACATGCTTAAAGGACTTCTTGCAGTATCTACTCTTCAACTTACAGTATTTTAAAATATTTTAATACTTTAAAACTAGGCTGTACTTTCAACAAATAACCCACGGTTTTGGCTGTTTTAAGCCTTTTCCGAGACCCGTTGATTTATAGCGAAAACAGGGAGACAATTTAGATAACCGGTTTTTCTGATGGAAAAACTTCTCGCAGGCAACCGTCGACAGCATGATACACATCGAAGGTAGCAAAACACGGCAAGTGAGAAAATCCGCTTGGTCTGGTTAGAGGGGTTAGAATGTTCCGTACGAAATTGGGGTCTCCGGGTTTAGAAATATATGGAGTGATCATGGAAGTAGGTTGCGTTAGTATTATAGGTAAGACAAGTCCCTTAAGCTTTGAAACTACCCAAATCCTCTCTGTTTCTAGGTAATCAACATAACTAGTTTGCTTGGAAGCCTAGAAAAGGCCAGTCCGGAGTATGGTCTGTTGGCCACATATGCCGGGTCTAAGGCAGCATTAAACATGGTCACTAGGTACCAAGCTTTCGAGTTACCTGACCTTATAGTTGTATCGGTAGAGCCAGGGTGGGTCGACACAGACATGGGAAGTGCCGGAGGTAAGCTGAAGGCCCCCCTTACCATGGATGACTGCGCGCCTGCCCTTTTCAAGACGGTTCATGGTTTGAAAAAAGAAGACACTAGCTTCTACTTCGGTCTTCATGGGGAAAGGTTTCCTTTCTAGATTGATTCGTAATTCTGCTAGTTTGAACGGATGCATAAAAAGAGCAGGCCTACTACGTCGGATCTGAACCTAGATAACTCATTCCTAGATGCGCAATTTGTTGCTGTTGTTGTTTGTTTGTGTGGGAATTCATGTTACACTGTAAAAAGTATCTCCGAGTAAGGATTAAAGTTAACTGCAGTATTTGCTACTGGGATTCATCTTATCTCTGTTTCGTATTAATTTTATCTCCGCAGAGATAAGAATATTCCGAATAGCAAATACTGCAGTTAACTTTAATCCTTATTTGGAGATACTTTTTACAGTGTAGAAGCTGGGTATTGGGCGTGTATCATGTTTTTCTATTCCTGTATTGTCTTGTCAATGGGAAAATAAAGAAGCTTTGCAGCTGTAGCCTACTTGAGTGTCTCGCTTAGAAGTGATGGTGCTCGAGGCAAAACTCTTACTATAAATGATTATAGTCAGATCTTTTCACGATAGAGTTGTTCAGAAATTTCGTTTTTTTTTTAGTACCAATATGTCCCCCTTCAAATAATCGATTTTCTTGTTGGCACTTGTCTACTTTGTTCAGACTACCCGCTCTCCACAGCTTTCTGCAAAGTCTGGGCTTCTTCACTGGCAAACTCAGCTCGGCCGAAAAAGCACAAACGACTTAGGTACAAAACCAAACAATGGCGAAGGGCTGGGATTTCTGAAGCTTACAGTTCCATAAGGGGGCTAGGGAAGGCAGACTAAGAACGAGGGGTCCCTTAAAGCACCAATGGCCAAGAGTTTGTTCCTGATAGTTTTGTGAAGCCTTTGTACCCTAGCCTTCGCTCATGAATATAATAGGACAGGTGCTACCAGCCTGTTGAACAAGTGCCAGTTTCGGTGTTTGAGAAGTACACTTCCAGAGTTCAGTAAAGCCAATAGGTGACAGCAGATCAGATTTGATGCGTTTTTGCGACACAATTCTGGGCCACACACTTCTTTTTCCGAGCCACAAGTTGAGAAACTCGCGGAAACGCCGTTTTGCCTATTATCTCAATAGCCGTTTTGGGCAGTAATCTCCGTTTTGGCAGTAATCTCAAATGTCTCAAAATAAAAATAAAATCCAGATAAAATTTGAACAAATACAACTTCAGGCTTACCTCCTTACCATTCTCTGCAAAAAGTGCCCTAAGTTTTACGTCTTTATGCTTGATAAGTATTTAATTTTTATTATTAGAACATTGTTCTGTTGCTAAATTTGAATTTCCCACCAGAATCGAACCACAAAATATCCAAACACCTCGGCAGTTGTTTGTCGAATTCGAGCCACACAATCCTATTGGTCGCGGAAAGACACAGGTTGGCCGCGCAAAAGGCCGCGCAAGCACTCTTTTCGAGCCACAATCGACTTTGTGGAGTCGAACAATGCCTTTCGGTGCTAAACGGCTCTGTCAGCTGAGATTTGTTCCCGCGGTGTTTCGGCTTCTTGTAAAGGGTTCCAGTTTGCAGGCTAGAAGCTGCAGTAAAAATGAAATATAGGTAAAAATGTGGAAAATATTGGTGTAAACAAATCTCATCTTACTTGTATTATATCCCGATTAAAAATTTTATCTCAAAATAGTACTATGAAGTAGTACGAAAAAGTACTAACGATGCTACTACATGCTTCTACTTCAAGGCTACCGTGTTACTGCATACTACTATATGCTACTATTAGCAAAACTGGATGCTACTATGGCAAGACAGGATGCTACTGGATACTACTACACAAGATTGGACCAGTCTGAGGCACATTAAATGATAGTATTCTTTGCTATTACATAGTATTACATGCAACTTTTTCGTACTGCTACCATACGCTTACGTAGGCTACAGATTTTTCATCGGGATAGCCGACAGTCAGTATGTATTATACAGTCAGAAGAAAGCCGGCCATAAGGTAAAGGTACAATCTTATTGACAAATATAAAGAAACCTCGTGTGGCTTAAAAGTGTTAGACATGCCAGTGGACATGCCAATTCTGATTTGTTTGTAAAATTATTAATAAAATCCTAGCCTGAGTCGTTATAAAGAAAAAATAAACAAACAACTAACACACATCAATACTAGAATTTTTGACAAGATAATTAATAACTAAACTAAAATAAACACAAACCAACCCGAGAATTTACGAACATCAGAACGTTTGATGATTTTTCGGCCATAGGATGAATTTCTGCTTCAGAGACTATCAGACTGTGGAAGTGGTTTGCGAAATATGTTCACAAGCCCTACCTCAGTTGGTAGAGTGGTCGCCTGGTAAGTCCTGGGTTCAAATCCCGACTAAGGGGCATTTTTGGCTTTCAGTTAAGGGTAGCCTACTCCCTGTATTCTTGTTATTTCTATAAGGGTAGTCCTCAGGAAATGACCCCTGTCCTCGGTGATTCCCCTCTACTCCCCAAGGAGTCCCCGGGGAAAGGGAGTGTACGCCTATAGTGACGTGATTTGGTATGTGTATTTTCGCATGCGAGATCTTATACGACTGCGTCTGTGCATGTAGCTTATATGCCCGGACCACATTCAGTCACATCTGTGCGTAATTTGGTTCGTAATTGGTTATTCCCCACTCTTTATGTTTCATCCTGATCACACCTGGAACAATGAAATTCAAGAAATATAACCACCATCATCACTCAGTGGAAAACAAAAGTCTGTGGTCTGAGATTGGTCCAAGGATATGTTTCAAAATGGCGAAGATGGAATGGAAACACCGGCGTTATTACCAGGTGTGACTGTAGTGAGGCCTTGGCTTAAGGTTGAAGAATCGTGGCCGCGGTGATTGAGAAACTAACAAATAAGCTTTATGAACCCTTTTTATAGGTTATAAACATTGGTTCTTTGGTTGGTAGCATAACAGGCGTCAGTAGTGGTCAGCTGATAACCTACCGAACGTCAAAGACTGCCCTAGCAATGGCTACAAAAAATCAAGCTATGGAGATCCCTGACATAGGTTTCCTTTGTCTGCACCCAGGATGGGTCCAAACGGATATGGGATCTGTTGGGGGTCAGAAAGCGCCCTTAACCCTGCAGGATAGTGTGACCATGGTTTTTAAGACTGTGCATGAGTTTACATTGAAGCAGTCGGGTCGGTTTGTGGATAGAAGTGGGTTGGTGATCCCGTTTTGAAAAGTATATGGGGGGCTTACTATGTTGTGGCTTACGCTGTTATGGATTGTTGAAGCACGTATCTACACCTGATAAGGTAGATTCTCAGATGAATACATATTATGTAATCATTTGAATCTCGCAAATAAAATAACAGAGCGAAGAGGTATTTAAAAAAAATGCTTTTGTATAATTACACTTTTCACAGCGTAGACTCGTCGTGACATAGTAGCTTTTTACAGTGTGGTCAGTCGAAGAGTTATTTGTGTCACATGAACTCGGCCACGTTCTGTGCGGACTTTTATTTAACGCGGAATTGAAAATCGTTAACTATTACCGTGTCGTCTGGTATTGATATGTGCGTAAGTGCAAAAAATCTTGGTTTCCACCGGATCCGAAGATTCACAGATGTATATTTATAGTCGGATGGGTAAGTCTGAGCAGCCTTAGAAATTGGTCAGCTCAGTTTCGCGCAAGACTCGTTGGAAACCAGCTTACAGTAAATACATGCAAACTTCCTTTCTGAAATTGATAATTTTTCGTTATTGTTTAGTACATTGGGATGGGAACCGCCCGGTGAAAAAGTTGTAGCCTGCGTAGTTGTATGATAGTTGTACGAAAAAGTTGCATGTATTGATATGTAATAGTAAAGAATACTATCATTTAATGTGCCTCAGACTGGGCCAATCTTAAGCAGTAGTGTCCAGTTGCATGCAGTAACACAGCCTTGACATAGAAGCATGTAGTAGCATCAGGTCGTATTGCATGCTACTTTTTCGTACAACTTCATGCGATTATTGTGAGATAAATTTTTCATTGGGCGAACTTGCTTCAGAAGTTTGTGCCATAGAAGTACATAACTTGAGACGAAATATCCTAGCAGCTGATCGATGATTACTGGGTTTTAGCCCGATGGTGCACTGTCATAAGTTTCGTAACAGATAACACAAGGATGCCCGGTTTCAACAGATAATGTGTAATAGATAACACTTGGGATGTTATCTGTTGTGTTTGAGAAGGTTATGCATGAAGTGTTATTCATAACAAGCTTTGCTAGGAAGAGAAAAAAAAGCATCTACTGACTTTATTCTTTAGCGTCATGATGTCGGAAAACTCAACAGAAGCTTCTTGGCAGTTTTTTGGCTCTTCCTGATGGTAACGCTTATTATGCATAACATTTTGAAACACAACAGACAACATCTGAAGTGTTATCTGCTACGCATTATCTGTTGAAAACGCGCATCCTTGTGTTATCTCTTATGAAACTTCTGGCAGTGTAGTATCATACTATAATTTTGTTTGAATATCCTGGAAAGGGAAGTTGATGGCGAAGTACAGTTTGGAAAAAATATAGCATTAGTTGAGCGGCTGATCCGTACCTTGGCAGTGCTCTCATACATCGCCATGATAGTGTTCTGTTTAAAGTAATCCTGGCAACATGAACCATGTATGAGCTACTGAGAGCTGGTGGACTCGTGTCGAGACACCTTTTTTAAGGACTCGGAGTCGTCTTTCACGGAGCTGTCCATCCGCCAGCTGTGGACTCGGGACTTGTCTCGAGACACCTTTCTCAAGGACTCGGACTTGTCTCGGACTCCGATTTGTTGGACTCGCAGCAGCTCTGATGTATGTATGTATTGCACATGGAAAGCCCAACAGGCCGTGGTACAAAAAATTATGTGCAGCTAAATATTAACTACATATTCAACACACTTTCTGAAAACAAAACAAAGAAAACTAACTACATAATTAAAACCTATGTCTCAGTCCCACGTGGACGAACACTGACAGGTTTTTAATAGTACTAAAGGATCGACTACTGATCAGATCATTTAGCCACTCCTCATCGCCTGCCTGTCTCTGGGGCAGCTCCAACCTTAAATAATTAAGTTCCTGTCCCGTGTATCCCTGGTCCTTTGCAGTTTGGATTCGTACAAAGAAAACGTTCGGACGCTTCTCTTATTTTGAAAAGCTGAGGAAAAACGTAACTACTCCGCGGTTCTAACAGGTTGTTCCGATGAAAGGCTTTGGAAGAAAGAATCGGGCAGCCACTGTGCTTTTTTTGACAGGCTAATGGCGGACACAAGATCAGGTCCGGATTTCAGCATTTATCGTCATCCAACCTCTACTTTTCTATACGGAATTAAAGATGGTGCCGACAATCCTAGCATGAATCATAGTCCCGGATCATCGATATCTGTCCTACGTCTAATTTATGGAAACATTCCAAATTGCTGTGTCCTACCACCAGAAGGAATAGGTGAATGCGACGGTAGAATCCCATTTTTTTTTTCACCGCTGGAATATTTCGTCTCAGGGTATGTATTTGTCTTTCAGGTTGTGAATATTGGCTCACTTTTGGGCAGCATTGAGAAATGCACTGGATCTCGGGCGTCATACAGCTGCTCAAAAGCTGCACTAAACATGGCAACTAAGACCCTGTCTTGTGAGGTCACAGACGTCGCTTTTGCTGTTATTCACCCAGGCTGGGTTCAGACAGACATGGGATCCTCAGGGGGGAGGACAGCCCCAGTAACTATAGAAGAGAGCGCGAAAGGAATTTTTGAAGTGGTGTCGGCGCTGAAACAAGAGAAGTCTGGAGTGTATTGCGACTGGAAGGGGGAGGCTATCCCTTGGTAATTTTCGTGAAAAAATAAAAATTATTTCTGCCGAATTAACGCCGTCCCTCGCCGATAATACTCACATATACGAACTACTATTTTTAGCTTCGTATTATTCGCCTACGGCGGGTCTAGCCCAGGATAAGGCGTCGTCTCGCCGTTCCCCGAGGAATCAAGGGTCACTCCACGCGGACGGAGAACATAGGAAATGCTTCCGTATTGGATTTTGTTCTAATAAAAAAAAAAGCAGTTGAAGAAATTAGTCTGGATCCAGTTTTCTTTTGGTTTTGTTTATCCTGATTGTTTTTAATTAATTATACAATGTACCAACACTAGCAAAAATTGATTCCCCTCTGAATCTGAAAGGGAGTCCTTTTTGGTGATGGTGACGGTAATCGGAGCATTTCCCGTCTGTGGGGACTCGCGAGAATACGGGGAGGGAGTCCCCGGGACAAACAAAAACGCGGGGACTGCTCAAGTGGAGTCATCGGGGAACGGCGCGAATACGCCTGAAGCCTCTTCTACCTCTATCATTTGGCGCCGTCTTCAAAGTACATCAGCCGGTGGTCTTCTACAGGTAGAACAACTACCAGAAATTTTATCCATCTCTGTCAGAAATAAGTTGCGTAGGCTACCCTGCACTTCACCTTTTCTTTTACTAAACCAAGTATATTATCAATGGTCAGGGGCGTCGCTAGCCAAAATTCGAGGGGATTCGCGCCTGCGGGCGCCCTGCCGACCATTTTAGCTTTTCGTCGTATATGTAGCAATAAAACATGCGATACCTGCAAGCGTTGAAGACAGAAGAACCCAGTCTTATCTACGAGCTAAGGGGCGGTTTGAAGGGCTTGGGCGTGGGAGGTGACTACCTTAAAATATACGACAGATGTCCGTCAAGGCTCAAGAATCATACCAGTTAAAACAGTACGCAGCACCGCATGCTGGAAACTGTGCGAATTTAAAGAAACGTACGGTGAACGTCATTTGTAACAACAGGAATTCGCTTACGCTACAGGAATTCGCGCCACAACAGTTCCTAATGACTGAGACAAAATGAAAATGAGCGCCGCATGCGAAATTTTTAAAGTAAGCCATGGCTTGTTTGGGGCAAAATACTACTTTCCCACCCCCCACAAAGTCTAGATTTTAATGTGACCTAAGACTAAAATACCAATGAAATGACGCAAGCTCTACTAAATAGAGTCGATTACAAAAGGCGCCACCGGCAAATGTTTTTGAAATCATGCATGATCAGAATATGTCTTTCCAGATCCCAAACGAAATTAAGAGCCACTTTGCATGGGTCTGCCCGTTTGTCTTCGCTCACGACGAATCCAGAAAATGTGTGACATTTAGCTGGAAGTTGTTAATGTGCTTCCGTTTGATCCTTTTCGAAAAAGAAGTACCTACTGATCATTCAGAAAATAAACTGAAACAGAGCAGACTTATTCTGAGTTTCCAGTTAAAGAAACAAAAACAAAATAAATCCAAACGACGTTTTGCAATAGTCAGGCCCGTCATTACAGCGTCGCACTAGAGGAAAATACTTATCATCAAATTATATTCGGTTATGAAACTAACAAATTGTACGCCACAATACAAAATCAGCCTGATGTTGACACAAAATGAGAGATTGGTACATACTGGGTACATAGCAGATCGTGATAACATCATATGAGTTTTGACTCCCGTGCAGATAAGCAGGTGGGCCGACCCTACACAGTTTGGCTGGAATAGTCACTCGGAGGCGACCGTGGGGCTCGGCCCTTATTTCAAGTTAAGTACCCGCTTATTTTTAGCCCAAGTCATTATCATGGGTAGTACGGGATTTAGCCAAGTTCTGGAAAACATTAACAGCAGATTGGAGAGGTTGGACCCGATTTCCATCCAAATTGATGGATTAACGAAGGACTTGAAGTATATGTCATCGACCGTTGATTCCGCGGTAAAAAGCTTCAGTGCTGAAACTTCAGTTCTAAAGACGGATGTTGGTAACTTACGCGCAGAACTTACTTCGACGACTTTACGGCTCCAGAGATTGGAAGATGAATCAAAAAGATGTAACATCATAGTGTACAACTTTACCCCATCGGTTAGAGGAAAGACGTTAAGAGACGATATAGTAGGGGTACTGAACAATTTTTTCCCAGAATTAAAGCTGATGCCACAAGACATTCGTGATACTTTCAGGCTGCGCGCGACGCAAGGGGTGAGACCAGTGCTCGTGAAATTTACAAGTGGCCATTACCGTGATTTTATCCTTAAATCGGGAAAAAGGTTGAAAGGCTCTAATCTGGCTGTGAGCCCAGATTATACTGAGAGAGAAATGTTTGCGCGCAACGCTCTGAAATCGGTTCTTGAGCAAGCCCGGGCGGAAAACCGGATAGCAAAGCTTAGGGGTTTGCGGCTCTTTGTTGAGCAGCAGTGTTTCATGTACAGTTTCGAAAAGAAACAAGTGGTTGAGCGAACAGAGCGCACAGGTGAGGAAGATACAGAGAGGCAGAAGAACAGGTGTGATTCTCAGGTGTCCCTGAACTCATTCGGTAGCGCAATAGACACTGACAAGGAGGCTTCAAGTGGGAACGAGGATGAGCATGAGAAGACACCTATTGCTGGTGCAGCAACGGCATTCGGACTTAAAAGAAATAACCAAGAAGTTATCAGCCCAGATGATCATTTGCGTCAAAAGAGTAAAGCGGTTCGAGGTGAGCCTAACATGGCTGGAATTGCGGGGACCAGTAAGGGGTCTCTCGCGCCAAGAAGGTTGTTTAAACCACGTGATTCAGCAAATGTCGCGAAAGGTGATTAGGTCGGGAAGGGCCATGGTCCGTTATTTAAAATAGGTCATTGGAACATTCAAGGTTTTTCTAGTGTTAAGTTTCAATCGTTGGTATCGGTGGAGGATTATTCTGTGATATCGCTTGTTGAGACGTGGTTACGTGAGGAAAAAGCTTTTGATAATTTTCTTTATTTTGGATCACACCGTAAGAGTTCTTCAAATGGGCGTACATACGGAGGTGTGAGTATTCTGGTTTCGAAAGCTTATACAAAAGTAACAAGGCTGAGAAGCAATTCATGTAATATTGTATGGGTTAGGCTTTGCGTTAATTCGGTGAGTTTGATTATTTGTTCTGTGTATGTCCCACCTGAATCTAGCTCGTTTAAAGATGAAGATACGTGGTCCATTCTAGAAAAAGAGATGTCTGATTATTCTGTCAAATTTTCTGCGGATGAATTTCTTTTTGTAGGAGATTTCAATGGTTACACTGGAGATTCTGGCGAAAGATGGCATGAAGTGGACCCTTGCCAAGGTATTGTGGACACTTTTTAGGAGGGTGATGTTGCTGTTGCGAAGAGAACGAGTAAGGATCATCTACGAAAGAAGAATAATTATGGAAGTAAATTGTTGGAGTTTTGTAGTAAGGAAAATCTTGTAATTTTAAACGGTAGGGTAGGGAGTGACAAGGGGGTGGGTGAATTTACGTGTTATTCTGGGAGGTCGCCCAGTGTTATTGATTATAGTATGGTGAGTTTTGGACTCCTTCCACTGTGTGTTGATTTTGAGGTTCTGGCTTTGCCGGGCTCTGATCACGTCCCTTTCAGCGTGTCTTTGAAGCAAGCGATTGCGACGAAGAATCGAAGTTGTAGCCGCAGGTTTGAAAAAAAGGCTCACCCGGAAATTAAGAAAAAATTACTGGTCCATCAAGAGAGCGAAAATGTTGTGAAGGAACTATTGTCAGGCGAGTTTTCCGAGCGTCTGGGAGCATTGGAACAGTTGGTAGAAGAGGGAAGGGTGGAGGAACCGCTTAATGCATTGACAGATTTGGTGTATAAGGTTGGTGAGAAGGTATCGGAAGAACAGGGCCGGACAAATAAGAATGTGAAGTTGTTTTATGATGAGGATTGTGAGGCGATGAAACAAATAGTAATAAAGTCGCTTGAGGATGTGAAGGCGAGTATACCCGGGTCGTTAGAGGAGAATTTAGAGTGGTATAGGGCAAAACGTAGGGAATATAAGAATATGTTAAAGAAAAAGAGGAGGGATTATGAAGTGGAGTGTAGTTTGAAGTTAAAAAATAAGTTTAGGAACAGTGATAGCAAAGGTTTTTGGAATTTAGTTAAAAAAGAAATAGGACCAAAGAAAGGAACGCGGAGTACACCTAGGGCAGATACGTGGCCTCAGCACTTAGAAGGTAAGTACAAGGAAATAGAAGATAATATATCTACATCAGATGAGTCAAGATTAGTTCACCAGATACAGTTAATGGAGGATACGGTTGACAGACCGCTACTAGAGGAGGATCAACAGCTAATAAAGGAGGTCAGTAACGAAGAAGTTTGGAAGGCACTCAAGGGTATGCGAGGAGGATCTGCACCAGGTACCGATGGTATCCCTACGAATCTTTGGAAGTTTGCTCGAGTTTGGGTGTTACAAATAATCGCAACTCTTTTTTCTTCAATGATTAATTTGGCCCATTGGCCTGAGCAATGGACAACATCTGTGGTTATCCCGCTTTTCAAGAAAGGTGAAAGGCACCAGCATAAAAATTATCGAAACATAACACTAGGTAATAGTCTCAGTAAGTTGTTTTGTAGGATAATTTGTTCTAGATTAGATAATTGGTTAAAAACGAAGAGTAAGCTTATAGAATGTCAGGCAGGATTTCGGGAAAATTATAGTGCAGTTGACCAGATATTTTGTTTGAATGTTTTGGTTAGAAAATACACGAGAAGAAAAAATAACAAACTGTTCGCAGCATTCCTGGATATACGAGGGGCATTCGATGAAGTATCTAGGAAGTTACTAGTTTCTAGTTTGGTGGAGCTTGGGCTCCCACCGAGTTTTGTGAGAATAATAGTAAGAATGTATGAAGTAGTTAAGGTAATAGTAAAGGTAGGGTCAGAATACTCTAGAGCAGTAATAAGTAGGCTTGGTGTCAAACAGGGATGCACGCTGTCCTCAAGGCTTTTTTCTTTGTATATAAATGATATAGAAGATTATTTTACGGTGAGTGGAGCCCCCAGGCTGCAACTGATGGCATTTAATTTATTTTGTTTATTGTTCGCAGATGACATAGTTCTTCTAGGAAAGACAGCAGATGATCTGCGGAGGCTGCTTGGTATTTTACAGGATTATCTGGATAAGAAAAAGCTAGTATTAAACACCGCGAAATCTGTTATACTAGTTTTCGGTAAAAATGAGGAATGCAATGAAAGATTTTATTTTAAAGGGATAGAACTTAAAATAGTGAAAGAGTTTGTATATCTAGGTTGTAAGTTTTCGGCTACGGGGAAGTGGGGTGCACAGCTGGATAGTATAGCGGCGAAAGGCCAGAAAGCTTCATGGATGGTAATGAAAAGTATGATAAATTGTTTAGGCCCAGGAGAGATGAAAATTCAAAAAGTAATATTCAATACAAAAATAAGTCCAATATTATCATATGCAGCGGAAGTGTGGGGATATGAAAAGGGGGAGAAAATTGAGCGCGTGCAGCTAAGTCATTATAAAAGGTTGATAGGGTTAAGTGGAAAGTTTAACGGATTAGTATTAAGAGGTGACCTAGGTATTCATTCATTAAGAGGTAAGAGAATTGTAAAAATGGTGAAGTACTGGGAACGGGTATCAAGTTTGCCAGATAATAGACTCGTGAAGGCTGCGCTGCTTGAGGACCTTAATGATAACAGGAAAGATGCTTGGCAGAGTAAGGTAAGGGCTGTATTGAACAATTGCGGGCTATCAGGTCTGTGGAATGCTGGATTAGGGGAAGGTATGGTGGTCGGGACAGTAGCTACACAAGTGCAATGGATTCTTGAGTGTCAAGAAATCCAAAAGTGGACGTGTGAGGTCTCAGCGTCGCTGTCTCTCAAGTCGTATTCACAGTGGAAGAGAGTGTGGGGTGAAGAAGTGTATTTTAAAGCGGGCCTTAGGAGAGAAGAGTTAAAATCTTATATGGGTTTAAGGGGAAATTTTCTGCCGTTGGGATCAAGAAGGAAATACCTGGGGAGGGAGCGTGCGGTAGATGGTCTTTACTCGTGCCCTATGTGTGGGGAGCCGGAAGAGAGTGTGGACCACTTCATGTCATATTGCCAGGAACTCAATGATTTAAGGTTGGAGCAGCTCCAGAGACAGACAGGCGATGAGGAGTGGCTAAATGGTCTGATGGGGGGTCGTTCATTTACTACTATTAAAAACCTGGCAGTGTTTGTTCAGGTGGGGCTGAGACACAGGTCTTTGTTCTTTTAAAGTGTTTAACTGTGTAGTTTGTTTTCTTTGTTTTGTATTCAGAAAGTGTGTTGAATCTGTAGTTAGTATTTGATTTGCATAATATTTTTGTACCATGGCCCGTTGGGCTTTCCATGTACAATACATACATACATACATACATACATTGTCAATCTGGCAAGCTCGAAACTTGCGACTGAGAATCCAATTCCTGAAGTCTCAAACGCTCGAGAACCCAGAACAGCCAACGTACAAGCTGGACGTCAACTTAGTTTCATAGTAAACTTGAACTTGTCTTACTGACTTTTCGGGCTTTCCTGGGTGAGCGCCCGTTAAGCTGAACTTTTGGGGTCGGGTGATCTGCGAGCGTCCAGTTTAGCTCAATTTTGTTGGTCAAGCAAGGCGCTCTGGGGGCGCTTAGCTTTTTTTTGTTCTTCGAGGGGGGTTGTACCCCCCCCCCCCCATAGGCCCCATAGAGACGCCCCTGTCAATGGTTCCAAAATTATCTTATGAATTTGAGCTTTCCGATTTGATCACTTACTACTCACTAGATATTAGATGTATTTTAAAATGCATTAGATGTATTTTAAAGCGGGCCTTAGGAGAGAAGAGTTAAAATCTTATATGGGTTTAAGGGGAAATTTTCTGCCGTTGGGATCAAGAAGGAAATACCTGGGGAGGGAGCCTGCGGTAGATGGTCTTTACTCGTGCCCTATGTGTGGGGAGCCGGAAGAGAGTGTGGACCACTTCATGTCATATTGCCAGGAACTCAATGATTTAAGGTTGGAGCAGCTCCAGAGACAGACAGGCGATGAGGAGTGGCTAAATGGTCTGATGGGGGGTCGTTCATTTACTACTATTAAAAACCTGGCAGTGTTTGTTCAGGTGGGGCTGAGACACAGGTCTTTGTTCTTTTAAAGTGTTTAACTGTGTAGTTAGTTTTCTTTGTTTTGTATTCAGAAAGTGTGTTGAATCTGTAGTTAGTATTTGATTTGCATAATATTTTTGTACCATGGCCCGTTGGGCTTTCCATGTACAATACATACATACATACATACATACATTGTCAATCTGGCAAGCTCGAAACTTGCGACTGAGAATCCAATTCCTGAAGTCTCAAACGCTCGAGAACCCAGAACAGCCAACGTACAAGCTGGACGTCAACTTAGTTTCATAGTAAACTTGAACTTGTCTTACTGACTTTTCGGGCTTTCCTGGGTGAGCGCCCGTTAAGCTGAACTTTTGGGGTCGGGTGATCTGCGAGCGTCCAGTTTAGCTCAATTTTGTTGGTCAAGCAAGGCGCTCTGCGGGCGCTTAGCTTTTTTTTGTTCTTCGAGGGGGGTTGTACCCCCCCCCCCCCCATAGGCCCCATAGAGACGCCCCTGTCAATGGTTCCAAAATTATCTTATGAATTTGAGCTTTCCGATTTGATCACTTACTACTCACTAGATGGCTCCGAATTTCCATAATTGTGCTTTGACTGTGCCAACCAATCAAGTTCTTGCCGGCCATCAACGTTAGGCATGCTTAGACTTGTCTGGCAGCGTTGCCGTACGTGACGTTTCTACTGCCAGTGAATTAAAGCCAGTGGACGCTCACATGCTCATGGTCTCCTTTGTTCCTCAATATAGTAAATTGACGCTCGTTGAATACAAAAAGAACGAAGGTTAACGAAAAAGATACAATATTTCGATCCGTCTTTCATTTGTGTAAGATGTGTGCCGAGATATTCCAAGATTTTCACCATTACCGCAATCCGATATTTTCGGCAGTCTTGAAGAGAATTGGGTAATGGCAACAGTGTTCAAAAGCCGCAGATAATTTTGAAAATCACCAAAAACGTTCGTTTTATTTCGCTTTCATTTCTCAGTTTGCCTCAAGAAGTTTCCTGATTAGATCAAACAAATTGTAAGTTTCATTTATTTGTCACTATAGATATACACAGGATACCTTGCTGCTTGGGCCACCAAGATGAATGAACTAGTTGCATGTACTTACCACCATTTCACATTTCTTTCAAGCCTCTACACTCATCCGAAAAATTTAGAGAGTGACTTTTGCCTGAGACAGAGAGTACATTGGGACTGAAATTCTATTTTCATGAAAAAACCTGAAATGGTCATTTTCGGTCATAATCAATGCTGCAAAAATGCTTTTCGGCGGACTCTCAATCATTTTGGAATCCTCCGAGCACGAAAAATTCCAGTTCTAGTATTCAGACCAGTCTACCATAAATCCCTGATTTTGGGAAAGCCTATGCCAAACGCTGGGTATGTCCAGCGTTTGGTATACCCTATGCCTAATGCTGGATACACTATGCCAGCTGATGCTGAGCTGATGCCAGCACTATGCCAAATGCTGGATACAGTGACCCAATAAAATATTGATGATTTGAGTGAAGCTCAGAAATCAACCAATCAGAACTTATCTGTAGTGAGGTAGTTCAGGGTTAGGGTGCCCCTATCCAACGTTTGGCATAGGGTATCCAGCGTTAGGCATAGGCTATACCAAACGTTAGATATACCCAGCGTTTGGCATAGGGTATCAAAAAATCAGGGATTTGTGGTTGACTGATTCAGACCCCAACATATTTGTGTAAAAAAAGGTAGGGCAAAGCATGCCTAAATGAAAAGTAGGAGTGCGAATACTTTGTACCGACGTGGTTCCGGTTCATGGTAGTACGTTACAAGTAATCATCTCAGTTTATAGTAGAAAACAGAGATTCAGGTGAGTTTAATCGATGGCAAACATGTAATTACGAGGCTGACATGCTTGTTATCTTCTGAACCCATGGGATAGTAATTTTCTTCACTCCCACCGACAGTAAAAACTAACTGTATGTGGTACAGACCACTCTGTGGTACAGAGTGGAATACCTTAAAATACTTGCATTGAGTTGAATTCAGTTGAATTCCGTGTTAATTTTTGTATTTTATGGAATTGTCACACCATTCTGCAACAAATCTGGACATTACTATAAATAGAGTGAATTGTATGTCCTACATAGGACAAGAGTGACAAAAAAAGCATAGAGCGACAATTGACACTATAGTGTGACATGTGGCAACACTGTCTACACTTAGGCCTACTAAAATGTGTGAAATTGGGCCTTGCTTAGAAGCTCTCTTCTACTTTTGTTTTGATTTAGTGGAACATATTTGCATCGTTGCCAAATGCCTTTCTCCTGACCACCTGGTGAACACGGCCAAATTCTTTTTTGCACCAGATTCTTTTCCTTATGCGCCTTTAGCTGAGTTATTTGTGCTGATTCTCACTACCAAGTTAACCAAAATAGCCTGACAATGACTGTTTGTGCAAGCATTTTTTCTGTTGCATGTATTTGCGCCTTTGGATTTTGTTTTGCACCAGGTAATTCTGGCTGAATTCTGGTGTCTTTGTTTGTTTGTTTATTTATTGGGGAGGTTCCTTGCTAGAGCCTAGGTCTCCCCTTTCTTGGGACAGGATGGTGGCTGTTATATTGTATAGTCGTGTTTGACCATGTTTAAGTTGTATTTGAATTTCTTAATGTTGTCTTATTTGTTTTCATTATTTAAAATTAAATGAACCTGAACCAAAAGAAGAAATAAAATTAAGTGGATGACATTTGATATGAATGAATTTGGTTAGGATGGATGTATATTCATGTACCACATGCTATCCTTGTGATTTGGTCTTTGTTTATACAAGTTATGCAAACATATGGCCAGGTGGCGCAGATAGCACAGTATCCTGTAGGTATTGATAACCTTTGTTGTCAGTTTCTGTCTTTCGTACTATCCCAGAAACCAAGGTGACTATAAATGGGAGGGGTTCAGCCCAATTTTTGTGGGTGACCTGCTGTGTGAAATTTATCTCAGTGTACGTCAGTTCTAGCCTTTTTGTATTTTTGAATTTTCCAGCAAATTTTTCAGTTTTCTCACCACAAATCATCGGTGTTGTTATGGTTTTTGTAATCTTTGGTTCAAGTGCCATATGGCGATCATAATGGTGATCAGAACAGCCTTGCCAGGGGGGGGGGGGGGGGGCTGGATAACACAAAAAATTTTCCAGATGTTCTCTGGTTCGTGTTTGATAATAAGTATTACCTGAAATCGCACTTCCAGCGAGATAAGGTGGTGTTAACCTCCTGTAGGGTCTCTCGCTGGTTGGCGGCTTGATTGTCAGATCGTTGTTGTAACATCGGCTCACTGGCACTCCAGTGTAGCCGGCATTGATTGGTTGATAAATCTTGTTGTCACATCGGCTCACTGGAATCCCAGTGCAGCCGACATTCAGCATTTCGCCAGTCCTCGTCCACGCCTTTCTTGAAGCCATCCAGGGTAGCAGCGTTGATAGTTTTTTCGGAAAGGCTGTTCCAGAGTGGAACACTCCGTACAGAGAAAAAACTGTGCCACTCGCGTCGTTTACAGCTGGTCAGTTGGAGCTTCTTGGAATGGCCTCTCGTCGACTTTGATTGGGAGCTCTCGAATACCCAAGGAATAATGTTGGAGTCTAACAGCTTTTTTACCATCAGGACGTCGCCGCGTTTACGTCGATACGAGAGGCTGGGAAGCTCCAGTACCCTCAACCGTTCGTGGTATTCTAGGGCTTTTAACTGTGGTGACATCTTAGTGGCTCTTCTTTGCACTCCCTCTAGGGCTTTGGCATCCATTTTGTGGTGGGTTGTGCAACAATCATGCCGTACTCAAGGTGGGGTCTCACAAGCGCAGTATAAAGCTTCTTAATGATCACAGGCTTCCTAGAGGTGATGGTCTTTTTGACAAGTCCAAGTGCTCTGTTTCCTTTAGCAACTTGGTGGCGAGTGTGGGGATGAAATTTAAACTGGTTGTCAATTGTAACACCCAGGTCCCTTTCCTCCTCCACACTTTCTAGGTCAATGTGGTTTCTGGATCCATTCGACATGGTGTACGTATGTTGAGGGTTCTTAGGTCCAAGGTGAAGTACTTTACACTTCGCAGCATTGAACTCCAAAAGCCACAGAGATGACCAGTTGGAAAGAGCATCAAGGTCAGCTTGCAGTTCAGATGTTTGTTTGTTGTTGGCAACAGGACCGAAGAGTTTTGAGTCATCAGCAAAGAGTGTAAGGGTGTTTTTTACAACAGAGGGACAATCATTTACATAGATGCTGAATAATGTTGGCCCAAGCTTGGTGCCTTGAGGAACGCCACTCAATACTGGGCTTGGGTCGGAGAAGGATTGTGAGCCATGACTATTGTAAATCATCACCCTCTGTGTACGTCCAGTCAAGAAAGACTCTATCCATTCTACAACATCAGGATGTAATTGATATATGGGCAGTTTATAAAGAAGGTAAACATGAACCACCTTATCGAATGCCTTGGCCTGGTCAAGCAAAATAAGATCCACTGGAAGCCCCTCATCAATGAGTTTGGTTACTATGTCATAAGACTGAACAAGAGTGGTCTCAACTGACCGACCTTTTCTGAAACCATGCTGTCCTCCATACAATAGTTTATTCTTGTCAAGGTGGTTAATGATTGCATCATTGATGATTCCTTCCATGACTTTTGAAGGCACAGATGTAAGACTTATAGGTCGATAGTTCTGGGCCTGATTTTTTTGCCCTTTCTTGAAGACTGGCATAATGTTGGCTGACTTCCAGTCCAATGGAACAGACTTGCTCGCCATGGAGGTCTGAAAAATCTTGGTTAGAGGGTAGGTTATACATGCTGTCGTTTCCTTAAGGAGTCTTGGATGAATACCATCTGGGCCTTTGGCTTTTGATGTGTCAAGGGTAGTCAAACGTTTCAGTACGTCTTCCATTGAGATGAGGATGGGTGGCATTTCAAATTCAATTGGGAGGTTTTCCATGATGGGGGTGGCAGTGGGGCAGATGCAACGTTTGCATGTCAGAATTGCATCTGACTACAATGTTGGGATGGAAGGGGAGGCGCAGTAACATGTGTAGGAACCAAATAGACAGAGGGATTGGGATGAAACTTGGATCCAGCAAAGCTAAAATGTCCAAAAGGGCTTCCATTCAGCTGACTCTGTGGGTGATAGGAACACCCTAGATTTGATATTTATGTGTCAGAATCGCATGTGGACAAGATGGGGGGAGGGAGGTTCTGGAAATTTTATGATAAACATCGGGCCAATAGAAGAGTGAGAAACTTGGAGGTACAAAGTCATGGACCCGGATGTGCCAATTGAGGTCTGGACTGGAAACACCAGATACTATGTAGATTAAATACTAATCAAGTGACTTTACCGTGACAAATCAGCCCATTTATTTGTCACGGTACAAGTCCCTTGTAAAAAATTTCACTACATAATGTCTATCTAATCCTGTGGTGTGAAGTGCTTAAATAGATTTGTCTTCGGTGGGATCACTGTTCTTTGGACTGCTTTTTCCTGACCATTGTAGTGGTGAGCAGTGACCTTGCTTGAAAGCCAAGATTTTGGGTTCAACTCCCGGCTGCCACGAACTCATGACTGTTTCGCGATGGTCCCGGATTTCCCCTCCCGCGATAGAAGACCGGGATTCCCCTCCCTCCACCCACACACGGATGGTCCGATCCGGAAAAGAAGGGTTTGTTGAGTATCGGTCGGGTCCTTTATGTAAATGCCAAGTTTCGTAGTCCTAGCTTACATGGATCTGCTGGAACTGGCAAAGCGAGAAATAGGGATAGACGAACCGACGGAGAGACGTCGCTATATTGCACCTGAGTCGAAGGCTGCAAGTTCCATAAGATACTTGAATATATAAGCTTCCTTCCGTTGCACTGTAAATAACATTTTTTGAAGGGGGAATCCCCGCCAGTTGAGGGGATTTCTAGGGAATTTGGCATCCGCCGGCTCGCGGTGATTTCAAGGGAATTTCAAACGTTTGCCCACATCCAGTGACGTTACGCTACCGTCCAGAAGGAATGGCAAGTTTCACCGTCCTAGCTAATATAAGGTTTGAAGCCAAGCTGACCATTCATTACGAAAGAAATAGAAAACCGTGATTTTCGGTTTTTTTTATTGATCAGCTAATTATCCCTCTAGGATGATGTGCGGGGGATAAATATAAATTCAGATATTTCAGTTGCACTTCCGGCAAACCGTCCTCAGCGAAAATCAAGCAACTAAATCATAAAATCCAACACAATACCAACAGAATATTTTTCGCTGATGACGGTTTGCCGGAAGTGCAACCCAAATATCCGAATTTATATTTATCCCTCGCACATCATCCTAGAGGGATAATCAGCTGATCAATAAAAAAAAAACCCCGAAAATCACGGTTTTTTATTTCTACCGTCCTAGCTTGCCCGGAAGTGTCGTAACTAGCAGAAGTTGAAGAACAGAGTTTTTATGCGGTTTAATAATCACGTACCTCGGTAAACGTAACAAGACAAAAGGTTTGATGGAATCCTAGAGGGAAATATTTGGTGACCTTTCTAGCTTAAAACATACAATCGGGACTAGCATTTGCTCCCATATCAAAGCACTTCTCGATTGAGGGTTAAGTTTTAATTTGAATTGTATTGAATTTTATTTATAACCTTTTGAGGTAGAGATGAAGTACAGGATTTGCGATGCTAAACTGACTCCACTGCTTGGACCCGTCAGAAGGAATTTTGCAGGAAATATGGATAGATTAAAAAGAATAATTTGTTTTGGCTATCAAGTTGTGGTTGCTACGGCTATGAGAAAAAGGCTTTGATTTTGTAAATAAGCGCGAGGAACATTCTAGGGTTGAGTTTGTTCTTTTTAGAACTATTTTGTAAATTATATATCCCACCGGTAAGTTGCACTGCATTTTTTGTCTTCAGTATTTTCCCCTGCACTCTGCACCAGGCCCGTATCCACGAATTTGTTTCGGGGGGGGGGGGGGGGGGGGGGGGGTTGCCTGCGGGTCGCACAAAAAAGACACAGATCAGAGGGAAAAGCCTATAAAAATGAGTATTTTTGTATGTTTCGGGGGGGGGGGGGGGGGGTCAATCCCCTACCCCCCCCCCCCCGGATACGGCCTTGCTCTGCACACACCCTTTTTCTAGCTTTTAACTGTGCGTACTGATTTTTTGTTCTTATAGCTGAAGACAAAAGCTTAATGAACCAAGTGAAATAAGCAACCAGCCCAAATATGAATTGTGCACAGGATCGAAAGGTAAGCGGATCTCTTTGGTGTTTATCATAACCCTTTTGGAAGTAATTTAGGCCTTCCTAAACTATTTGCATGGTTTATCCCGTTTTAGAAGTTCAATAATACTTTTCGTCAAGTTAGTTCAGCCATTTGTATGTTATCAGAATTCGATAAATTTTGGACATATAGCCTAGCTCGGTGATATTCTGTTATATCCTAGACCGTGTAAAAATATGTTTATTGAAAACCCCGTTCCAAAAGTTTAAGAATACTTTTCCTCAAAATTAGTTTAACCTTTTTAATTTATAAGATGAGAGTGATTTAGGGTAGGCTACATAAATCAGTGAAATTTAGAATCTTTAGTTATATTCAAAGCATTGTTTTATTATTCTTTGCCCAAGTTTACGACCACTTTTATCCGCATCCCAGCCTTTTCTGTGTTATTAGAATTAGACGGAGAATAACAGCGATTCTCAGCTCCTTCTCTAAATGACCATTATTTGAAGTAACCAAGCTGATTTTGTTAAATATTCTTTGAGCCCAAGCTGACTTTGAAACATTTATTCAAACAATGTTTACACGGATACGTCAGCTCTGATTTTTCATCAGCGATATTTCGGCCCTTCTTGGCAAGGGTCCTCGTCAGGCTGACGAGGACCCTTGCCAAGAAGGGCCGAAATATCGCTGATGAAAAATCAGAGCTGACGTATCCGTGTAAACATTGTTTGAATAAGCTGATTTTGTTCTTTTTTTTTACGATTCCCATGTCAGAGAAACTTGTTTATTCCCTGATTTTGGCTAGTTCTTAGCGGCGTTGCCTGTTTTCTGTTGATTAGTAGGAGTCAGAAAGTTATTCGCATGTTTTCTTATACTTTCAGGTTTTGTTGGTAAGAAAATCTGTGTAACGCACTTGTTGGTTTCCAGCTAGTCTTTTCAAGATCTACGTGTTATTTTGGATTCTTCTTTATTCGTCCTAACAGCAAGAATTCTTGAAAACACCAAAATGAAAAAGAAAAACTAAAAAGAGGAAGAAAGATATAAAGACACCAACTACTCGTAAATCACAACCACCAGATCATGAAAACTGTACGTAAAAATACTTATCAGACCAACTGGGTATAGACCATGTGCGGGACTCTTTAAACTTATTCGTACGTTTTTTTTCTTACTTGATCACTAATATTGAAATTTTTAGGGGTTGTGTTAGTCCAGAATTTTTACTATCATGGGTATTTTGCACCTCATCTAGACGTTGATTCGATCACCGTCTACATTATAAGAAAGTAGCCTAAAATAAATATTCCTCAAAATACATATGACAGAACATATTAATATTAAAGAAAGTATACTGAAAATTGAGACGATTGAACCGTGAGACCCTGAATACCTGGCAACATTGCTTTGGGGTAGTAAACCTGTGACGGGTTTATTCCTGCCTGATTGTCGTGTATTGTTAATTGGGGTACTTGAGTTTCCTTGCGTCAGTCAAATTTACCTTCAAGTGATTGGTCAGTTCCTTTTCAACCATTGGTCAGCTGGGTGGATGATTCATCGCTAGTGACGTCTGTAAGAGATAGAATTTAATTTAGATAACAGTTGACGTTGGCTCCTTGGGAAGTTTAAATTGCATCATCATTTCGTCGACTCGGATATTCGCCGATTTTCTTTCATAAATGGTAGTTACATTCTTATTTTACCAGTTTGTTAAGTTAAACCATATAGGATGGGGGTAGGTTGTGAAGTCGGGAGTGATGAAATTAGACTGAGATAATATTTAGAAATATTCGAATCTGTATTATTGCATCAGATTTCGAATGTGAGAATTTAATTTAGATAACAGTTGGCTCCTTGGGAAGTTCATATTGCATCATCATTTCGTCGATTGTGATATTCGCCGATTTTCTTTCATAAATGGTAGTTACATTTCCGTTTGGCCAGTTTTTTAAAGTACCTTACCTATAATACCCACGCAACCTACTTCCATACTCACTCCATATATTTCTAAACTCGGAGACCCCAATTTCTTTCGGTACAATCTAACCCCTCCAAATAAACTTCGCTGATTTTCTCACTAGACGTGGTTTGCTTCCCTTCGAATAGTATCACGCTGTCGACGGTTGTCTGCGAGAAGTTTTTCCAACAAAACAAGACCAAAGGTTTCGATGGGATCCCAAAAATGTAGTATTCGATACAGACAATTGGGTTTTGTCTTTGCCGTGCCCAGTCTTCGCCAGACTCCTTGAATACTTTTACTATTAAAATTTAGAAACAAATTAAAGCCAAATAGCCAATCCTGTGAGAAAACCAAGTTCAGATATGGATCCAGGATGTGTGTTTACCCCTATAAGGCATATCTATTTTGACGGGAGAGGGGGGGGGGGGGGGCTAACCATGAAACCAAATGTGGGTCTGGTAGTGCGTCCGATAAAATCAGTAAGGCCAGTTAATGTCACCAGTAAATTGAGTTGACATCTAGCTTGGATATCGGCCGTTCGGGAGCTACAGAACCCATCTACGAACTCGAACTGTCCCTTGACCCAAAGAATCCTCACACCAAGTTTCATCCAAATATCTCGTTCCCTTCGAGAGTTATCGTGCTCACAGACAGACGAACACTTGTCCGGCGAAAAAATGGTTTCGTTCTCGTGTTCAGAATGTCTTCTTACCCTTAATTGACTATCTCATTAGCTGTTTAAGGATATTTTGTTTGTCTATTAATTTGACCCCCTCCCCCACCCCTAAATGTAGGGCTACAGAGCCTATCTACCAACTCGACCTTTCACTTGCCCCAAAGGATCCTCCCACCAAGTTTCATCAAAATATCTCATTCCCTTCGAGAGTTATCGTTCTCACAGACAGACGGACAACTTTTGCGATGTCATAAGTGTCCCTCCGCTTACGTTTTGGGATCCCAAAAACCCGGTTATTTGAACAGTTTCCCTGTCTTCGCTACGAGTCAACGGGTCTTGGGAAAAGGCTTAACACAGCAATAATCGTAGGTTATTTTGTTGAAAGAACACCCTAATTTTAAATTATTCAGATACTTTAAAAAACTGTAAGTTAAAAAGTAAATAGTGCGAGGGGTCCTTTAAGTTGAAGGATACAGGATGGGGTAGGTTGTGAAGTCAGAAGTGATGAAATTAGACTGTGATAAAGTTTAAAAATATTCGAATCCATATTATTGCATCAGATTTCAACTGTGAGTAACTTAACACGGGTGTCTTGAGACGATTTTACATGATACAAAGGCTGTAGAGAAATATATGCTTTGTTGTGGTGTAGATATATATGCAAGACAGGGCGAAATATATACAGAAAATATACAGAACGACAGTGATTATATTGCCCCCCCCCTTCCTTTTTGGAAAGGATTATACTCATTCATTTTATTTTATTCTGTCTTGAAAGGCGAGTAGACAAAAAAGAAATAACGAAAAATGCTATAACGAAAGATGCTTGATAAAACTCACATAAATTCTACCTACAGTAACATACAACACTAACAGTATTTAGCATACAACTCACCTCATAAGTAACATGACCGATTGATCGGCGTTTTCAGCACTTTAGTACTTCAGATTCTTCTGTTATTTTAGCTTCATAACATTTTTTATTTTATTTTAGCTTTATAAAAAAAATTGATACTGTATGTTAATAAAATAATTCATATGTATCCTAATTTTAACAATCCCATTATGTGGAGAAATGAACTGTTTAGACAAGTTTGTCTCGAGACAGCTCGCTGTTCTAAAGCCTGTTTCTGTTGGGCGATTGAATTTTTTCGCTAAACCCCCATTTTCAAAAGCTCGCGATAGCTTATTTGGTTAGACGACACGGGGACCGGAAGGTTGCGTGTTCAAAACCCGCTCGAAACACATGTCATTTTCTGTTTCACGACTACTAATATATATAATATTGATGTGTAATATTCGTCTTTTAAAACTTGTAGTATTTTAACGTAAAGCTGATACGGTATATTAAGGAGCATGCTAGGACTTTCGTGGAATATGTCTGGAGTGGCCAGCTTACACAGATTTTCTTCGTCGCACGAACTCGAACTCGTAGTGGGCGGACCGGAAGGGGCCGTAATGAGCCCTGTGACAGACTCGGGCTTTAGGAGCTCTGGAGGGCTTACTAACCCCTGAAGATGGCCCTCCCTTCACTACGGATACAAGCCATGTATACAGATAGGTATTGTGATTGTGTCACGTTTTCATACTTTACGTAGATTTGAGCTGTAGCATGTTTTGCTATTTGTTTTAATAGTGTGTCGCCAACAACATCCAACAGTGGTTTGAGCCCCTCGGAAAGGGAATGTATATAGTATCTCGGTTTCCCGGTAGAGCAGGATGTCGAAGATTCCAGATAGGTTACTGACCCGCCCCATCCCAGCCCTTTTCCCCCTGCCCTCCTCCTCCTTAATTTTTTATATTGTTTTTGTATTGTTTGCACGTTTTTTCTTTCTTCCATCTGAATACACTAGAGAAGTATACAAAATAAATTAAATAGAAATAAGTATTTTTTTCAGATTAAGCTGATTGTAGATCATATTAGCTGTCCCTAAACCGACAAGTCGGCTGACATTTTGGTCCATCGGAATTTTGGCCCGTCTTTGCAAACGTCATATTTAGGCTGTAGCTCAGGCTGGCTTGTTCGTTTTGCTGGCTTCAGCCTGAAGAGGAGCCTTGCCAAGAAAGGTCGGACTATCGCTTCAACAAATCTCAGCTGGCATGTCTGTTTAGTGCCATCAGATATTGAAATAATCATATTAGATCCTTATCATTTTTCTTGTGTCTTATTCGTATTCGTATTTCGTATTCTTTTAATTGAATAGCTATCGTAGCACTCAAAAGAGAACGTTAAATTATGCAACTATTTATTTACTTTCTTAATTTTATTTTACATACTCCGCTTTTGAAAATGGCGGGTCAGGAATAAATTACTTGCTTAAATAAAACAAACCAAGAGTCTGTATAGTCGAAGGATCCAAAGGAGGAAAGAGAAAATTATAACCTATTTTTTTTTAAAGCCCTTCCTTAGTGTCGCCGTCATTTCAATTTGGTTACAAGTTCTATGTTATTGAATCTGACGGCGAACCCCTAAACTATTTTACTGTAATTAAAAAAAGCAACTTCTAAAGACTGTCGAAACTAGGAATGAAGTGTAAAGGTAAAATAGCATGATTGAAATGAGTTCGAGTGTCGCCTGTTTGCCGAATTCTGATTTGCGGTTTTAGTTTGCATTATCTTGTCGGATTATCAGTCGTACTGTCAGTGGTACGATATGACTCACCATCCCCATTCTTCGCTCCTGTAGCGTCTTATCAACCGTTTGATCCGCGACACAGATTCGGTGACTCATTTCCCGTTTTTCCTAGATAGAGCCCTTTTGATCTCCGTGTAACCAGGAAAAGCAACTTTTACATCAAATCCCCCCCCCCCCATACACACAGCCTATCCTAAAATAGTTTACCCCATACCAAATCTCTCCCTTGTAGGATAGCACTCCCTCACCCGAGAACCCACGATGGGCAAGATTAGCTTCGTGTAGATACTTTAGGCGTATTCTCGCCGTTCCCCGAGGACTCCACTTGAGGAGTCCCCGCGTTTTTGTTAGTCCCGGGGACTCACTCCCGTATTCTCGCGAGTCCCCACGGACGGGGAATGCTCCGTTTATCATCCCCGTCATCAAAAAGATTCGGAGGGGAATCAATTTTTGCTGGTATTGGTGCAATGTAAAGTTAATTAAAAATAATCAGAATAAACAAAACCTAAAATAAAGTGGACCGTCAACTGCATATTTCTTATTTGAACAAAATCGATTTTGGAAGCATTCCCCGTGTTCTCGCTGTTTCTGTACGCGGAATCCGAGTGGAGTTACTCCCTCTATTCTTGCCGTTCCCTTCGATTCCCCGAGGAGTCCTCGGGGAACGGCGAGAATACGCCTTTTGTATTTTACCTACTGTGTTGTTTCTTAGGGGGGGGGGGGGGGGGGGGTCATAAGGCTTGTTCGTCACACCCCTGTTTTTTTGCCTTTACTCACTAGTGTTTTTCCCAAATAAGGAGGTTCGGTCTCACCATCTCCTGGCGACTTCTCACCCAAAACTTAACTCACGGGTAATTTGGACCCACTTGCCCATGAACGTGGAGGGTGGTTCAAGTCTACATATATATTCCCAACTGTAAGATCCACAAGCTCAAGGAAATTCATTTATTGTCAAGTTAAAAACATTAACAACTGGGCAATCGGGGCCCAGTTGCCCCTGAACCAAGGGGGAGCGGGGTTGGGCTCCCCAGGAAGTAAAAAGGGACCCCAATGCTCACAAGCCTACCAAGTTTCAACTTGATACCTGTTGAGTCCTGTCACGAACTTTACTCTTGAGCATTCTGAGCCCAGTTGACCATGAACCATGTGGGGAGGTGCAATTTTAAAAGTAATTTCCCAGCCCTGGGATCTACAAGTACAAGGAATTTCATCGTCCTATGTCCGTCTCTGGTCAAATTATTAACATTAGCCTATTCACTGAGCAGTTTGTGCCCATTTGCCCCTGAACCGGGTAGGTATGGGCGGGTGGGACCCCTCAAAAGGCACATTTAGACCCAATACCCACAAGTGTACAGGTCTGAACTTGATACCTGGACTGGTTCACGAGTTATGAGCCCCACAAAAAACGGTGAAAACCGAAAGCTGAAAGCTGCTATAGTGCTCTCAAGAGTACTACCCCCCCCCCCCCACCCCCGTCAACTGAGCCGTTTTGCGTCTTAGTGTAATTTTGTCCGTATTTTTTCAAGCCAGTTTTCTAAACGAGTCCTTACCTGCCCAGCCGGCCCTAGTAACAGGTCCGAATTTCTATGACATGACGACTGTTACGTCAGAAAAGTCGAAATAAAGAATTTGTTGATTTCTCTGTTTATTTACCAGATGTGGCAAACCTTGTCGGGTGTTAATTAGTTAATCAACTGTGGCGAAGTGAATAGTTCGACTAAATCCGGCGAAAAGGTTACGTTTCTTTTTTAACTATTGAATAGATGGGTTTAGTCGGGAGGCCTAGTGAACGTATTTCCGTGCAATTAAATAAGAACCGAACACAGGTCCTTCAGATTTGTCAAAACGTAATTTGTTGACGACATTCAGTTGTGTGTCTTTTAATTGTTTCTCGAACTCCTGGCTAGTTCTTCTCGGCTATTTTTTTTTTATTCCAAAACATAAGTGGAGGGATACCTGTGACACTGCAAAAGCTGTCCGTCTGTGCGCATTATAACTCTCGAAGGGAATGAGATATTTTATTGAAACTTGGTGTGAGGATTCTTTGGGTCAAGAGTAAGGTCAAGTTCGTAGATGGGCTCTTTAGCCCTACATGTAGGGGAGGGGGAGGGGGGGGTCCAAGTTAAGGGGCAACAAAATATTTTTTTAAAAGCTATTAAGATAGTTGATTCAGGGGTAAGGAGACATGCTGAATCCGAATATGGAAGTTATTTTCTTGCCGGACAAGTAGTTCACCCGGAATCTGGCGAAACCGGAAACAAAATTTGTCGATCAGTTTTCGGCTATAGCAGACCCTACCTTTATTCTCAAACTAGTATAGATCTGCGCGTGGATGCCAACACTCATTTGTTTATTCTTTTTGACGTCGGAGAGATCTAGTGTAATCGAAGGTCCAAGGGATTGATATATAATGTTCAAGCGAGGATGTTGTTCAATGAGGATCCACTGGTAAAGTACAGGTCAAGTTCGTAGATGGGTCCTTTAGTCCTATCTGTAGAGGCAGAGGAGGATTTCGAATTTACGGTAAAAACATGTATGTTCTATAAGCTAATAAGATATTCATTGCTGGGTGGGGGGTAAGGAGGTCCGCTGAACAGACGGACGGACGGACGGACGGACAGACGGACAACTTTTGCGATGTCATAGGTATCCCTCCACTTACGTTTTGGGATCCCAAAAACACACTAAATAGACTTAAAATTTGTACACAGTGACAAGCACATTAATCGGGTTCAGGAATGAAAAACTGGCTAAGAATTTCATGGGCTGAGAGGGCAGGATGTTTAGGTATGTCATAGGTATCCCTCCACTTACGTTTTGGGATCCCAAAAACGTGAGATAAACGAGTTTGAGAGCGTGTTCCACCCTACTTAACCTAGTTACTACGCATGACGTCACGAATTCTGGCTTCTTGGTGTCAAGGCTGGAACACATTTTTCTATTTTCTCCAAAATGTCTTGCCACGGGCTGATCCAGCCAATCACATCGCAGAGATTCGTAGTTACCCCGCTTACCACGCTCCCGAGCGTGGTAAGCAAATAGTTACTATTAGTTACTATTTCGAGAAGGTTGGAACGATCACCGTAGTAACTTTTTTCGAGGTTAGAATGAAATTAGTAACTATTAGTTGCTATTGTTTGAAGGGTGAAACACACTCGGAGGGTCGTCTGTTTCCTTAATCGTCATTTACAGCTTTTAAGTAGCATCATCTTTTCGCATACCTTTATCAGTTGCGTGATTGTGGTACGATTTGCTCGCGGAAGCTGACTTTGACTTTCTCTGTAATAACGACTAATAAGGATGATTAATCAAGATAACATCCTGATAATAAAGAAAAGTATTTTTACACGTGACATTTTTTTTTTAAAGCATTATTTCCCGCTGGAGAATCCCCCGACCCAGAAATTTCCCCATGTCAAACCCATCTGTAGGAAAGCTCTCCCACCCGAGGACACGCGTCTGCTGACACGTTTCGCTTCTTATAGGTAGCGCATATCTTGTGTTTTCCCTGCGTTGGTCGCGTGTACCCACCCCTCCACCCCTAAAGCAGGCATTATTATAGAACGAAAATACCCAAAACGTCCGTTCTTCATGGTGTTAGGGCACGCGATCAGGGATGGGCAGTCGCGAATAGTCTAATCAGTTCCCTACGGAAAAGCTGAAATATTTTCATCTTTGTGAGGAAAATGCAGGAAATCCGGTAGAAGATGAGCTACGAGCTCGTATGGCACTTGTTACAAGTAGGTGGTACAAGAGATTAGATGAGAACGTTACAGAATACCCCGCCATCCAGAAATATGGTTCGGACCTAGAAATAGGATATATAGTTTCACTTAAGTCTGAGCATTTCCGGCGTCGCCTCGGGTCATCTAGGGCAAATGACTTTCCTACCTTCTAAGTTTCAACCCAATAGATCCACTCGTTTGGTCCCTAGACATGCCACACGATTTCCCGTACCCCACTCCTACTCCCTCGACCTCAGCCGAATCTGGTTCAGACTCTTAATGGATCATCTAAAGTATTTTACCATACAAACTATCAAGTTTCACTTGAATCTGAGGATTTTGGAGGAACTTCCGGTACCCCCCCCCCCCCACTCACCGTAGTCGAATGAGACTCGGACCTCAAAATAAATATCTAGGGCATATGATATCTATACGTTCCAGGTTTCATTCAAATCCCTCCATTTGTTTACCCCCTATGACAGCAACAGCATTTCCAGACTCCCCCCACTGTGGCTGAATACGACTCGGAAATATAAATGTCACATCTCCGACATCTCATCTTCCTGTCCATCAGGATTGACTGGAATCAGAGCCTATTCTATCTGCAAATTTCCGGTTCCCGCTACTCCCCCCCCCCCATACCTTGGTTGGATGCAGTCCGGACGCAAAATAACAAATCAAGGCCGCATAAACTCGGTACTATCCATCTTGCATCCCAATCTGTCCATCCCTTTGGTTTCGTGCATGTCAAAAAGTTTCCAGACCCCCCCCCACACCCCCCAAAACAATAAAAAAAATTGCCCACAGTGAGAGGATCCGGTCCGGTTGTGACAGTCACGTATCTGGGGCTTGTGCTTGTTCTTTCCACCAAGTTTCATCCCGATCCCTCCACTGTAAGCGTTTCCCAAAATGTCCGGTCCCCCCTCCAACTCTCCCCAATGTTGCCGGATCTGGTACAGATTTAAATGGGACGTCTGAAACACGGTTCTTTCTATATATAAAGTTCCATTAAGATACGATCACCCGGTCGTAAGTAAACAAGACCAAAGGTGTCGATGGGATCCCAAAAATCTAAGATTTGATCCAGACAATTCTGTCTTGTCTTCGCCAGGCTAATCATCAGAGAAAACCGAGTTCAGATATTCTATCTATCTATATATACCTCTATAAGCCATATCTATTTTGACGATATTGACCGAAACTTCCTGCCTTACTACTGCCAAATTTGCGGTTTCGCCCGAATTCCAAGTGAACTACTAGTCCAGCAAAAAAAGAAAAATCAGAAACGAAGCCGGCGTATCTCCTTATCCCTATAAAGAAATCTAATCAACTTTAAATAAAATTTTGACTTAAAAAAAATGCGGGTACAACCGGATTCCGGACTAATTATATGTCCGGGTAAAAAATGATCATTATATACAGACTCAGCGTCTCTTCTTACCCCTAAATCATCTAATCAACTTCAGATAAAGCTTTTACTTTTAGCATATTTTCCGGTTTTGGCCGGATTACACGCGAACTAGTTGTCGGGCGAGAAAATGGTTTTCACCATCGGGTTCAGTATGTCTTCTAACCCATAAATCAAACATTTAATCAACTTCAAATGAAACTGTTACTTTTAACCAACTTTCCGGTTTTTCCGGATTCCGGACGAACTACTCGTCCAGCGAGAAAATGGTTTTCACCATCGTGCTCAGCATGTCTTCTTACCCCTAAATCAAACATTTAATCAACTTCAAATGAAACTTTTACTTTTAACAAACTTTCCAGTTTTTGCCGGATTCCGGACGAACTACTTGTCCGGCGAGAGCTCAGCATGTCTTCTTACCCCATAATCGACTATCACATTAGCTGTTTAAAAATATTTTGTTTGTCCCTTAAATTGAACCTCCACCCCCAAATATAGGTCTACAGAGCCCTTCTACGAACTCGACCTTACCCTTGACCCAAAAATCCTCATAACAAGTTTCATCAAAATATCTCATTCCCTTCGAGAGTTATCGTGCTTACAGACGGACGGACGGACGGACAACTTTTGCGATGTCATAGGTATCCCTCCACTTACGTTTTGGGATCCCAAAAATACCTCATTTTTCCGGATTCCCCCTCCCTCCACCCCAGATGCTTGGATCGGATAACTGACTATTTCTAATTTAATCTGGTCGGGTCCCTGCTATGCCTACCAAGTTTCATCATCCTAGCTTATGTGGAACCCGGACCAACAAACCGACGGACGGACAGAAATTGCGATAACCGAAGACTTCTGTTGGTGGATAGAATTTTTCGTGTTTCGTTTTTTTTAACGGCCAGATTTTCTGCACTTTGCCTGCATCATAAAGTAGAGAAAATATTAATTTTCTCGTATGGAATTGATGATGGTACCTACAATCATGTCACGAGCGACCACTCGAACCTGATAGTCTGCTCGCAGCAGGGTGAACAATTTCCAGCCAGTTCTCTAACGAACAGGTCGCTGGGCGAGTTGCTACCTGCCTAGCCGGCTTTAATAACAGGTCTGAAGTCCGTATAATGTCGCGAATATTGCGTCAGAAACTCGGAAAACTCGTAAGGATTAATTCATTTTCGATACCACTGTGGTGTATTTAGTTGGATGGCAACTAGTTAAACAAGAGTGACCAATTGACAAAGTGGAATTAGTATTGCGACTCGTGGCGCAATGGTTTAAACAAGAGTGACCAATTGACAAAGTGGAATTAGTATTGCGACTCGTGGCGCAATGGTAATTTTGTTTCATCTACTTGGGATTAGGTGAGAGAGATAAAGCTTGGCGACTATAGTAGGCTACCGACACCGAATCTTGCCAATCTGTCAAACATTTGATTGCCGAGACTTTCTTCCGCATCTGATAAATAGTTTCTTGAATATTCGGGACGTTTTTTCCGGCTGGGATTTGTTCTCAGAACAGGAAGGCCAAAAATTGACTCAGTTTGATAGTTGCCGAGTAAAGGATTGGTATTGCGAAAAGGTAAAAGAGTGTTAATTGTGATGAATTTCTTGGGATTGGATGGAAATAGAAGTGACCTAGTCATATTAGAGGATTGCTAATCTTTAAATATACTGGAAAACAGTATCCATTTTACTCACGATCTTTCCCCTCCCATATCCTCAATGGCTACCTTTTAGAAGACGAATTTTTGCAACAGCCTCCTTATTTCTCGGCCTATATTTATAATAGAAATAAAGATAGTGCAGATTTTAGACTTGGAATATCGGGGGGAAGTCTTCATTGGGGGGAAGTAGTGTTTTCCCCTATATCATTTCAAAAATTTTCATTTTCATTCCATAACCTATACAGTCGTTCGAAACTGGTGCAGACCCGCCTATTGCGTAAGCGAATTCCCTTTTATTGCGAATGATGTTCAACTTAACCTTACAAATACTAGCTTTAATGTTTCTTTAAATTCGTACAATTTTCCGCATGCGCTGCTGTGTTTCTTGGCTATTGTTTCTAACTGGTATGACTCGTGAGCGTTGCCTGACATCTGCCAGTCGTATAATTTAAGGTAGTCACCTCTCATACCCAAACCCTTCAAACTGCCCCTGAGCTGGATCAGAGATACGACTACTTCAACGCTTGCAGTTATCACGAATTTACGAAGAGATGAAATAGGTGCCACCCCCCTCGAGTTTTGACTAAGCGACGCCCCAGGCCATGGGTGTGCGGCAGTTCTAAGAACTTTTTGAACTAGCTTTTCTACAGCAGTGGTTCCCAACCTTTTCCGTACCGCATACCCCTAATCAAGGTTCAGAAAGGTTGCTTTTTACATTTTTTATGGCACTTGAGCTTACTCAAGTGCCATATAGCGATTGTAATTTCTGTCTGTCAGTCGGTCCCGGTTTTGCTAGTTCGGGCACTTCCAGATAAGCTAGGACGATGAAATTTGGCAGGCATATCAGGAACTGGACCAGATTAAATTAGAAATTGTCGCTTCCTCGATCCGACCATCTGGAGGGGAGTGGGGGAGGGGGAATCCGGAAAAAATAGGAAAAATTAGATGTTTTTAGCTTACGAACGGGTGATCTGATCTTAATGAAACTTGATATATGGAAGGACTGCGTGATGAAACTTGGTGGAAAGTACAAGCAAAAGTCCTAGATACGTAACTGATAAAACCGGAACGGATCCGCTCACTTTGGGGGAGTTTGGGGGGGGGGGAGAAGTCCGAATTTCTAGTGATCCCGCGAGTTCTTTGCTTCCTGATGTGCTGGGACGACGGAAATTGACAGGTATGTCTGGGACCCGACCAGATTAAATAGGAAAACGTCAATTCCCCGATTCGACCATCTGGGGGGGGGGGAGTGGAGGGAGGGTGAAGCCAAAATTTTAGGTATTTTTAGCTTGCGAACGGGTGATAGGATCTTGATGAAAATTTATATTTAGGATGAGCCCGTGTCTCAGACATCTCACTTTATATCCGGGCCGGATCCGATGACACTGGGGGGAGTTGGAGGAGGTAACCGGAAATTTTGAGAAACGCTTAAAGTGGAGGGATCGGGATGAAACTTGGTGGGAAAAACAAGCACAGGTCCTAGACACGTCATTGACATAACCGGACCGGATCAGGGCACTGTGAGGGAGTTGGGGTGGGGGTCCGGATTTCTAGCGATCCCGCGAGTCCGGCATACTTCATGATGTCCTAGGGCGATGAAACTTGGCAGGTATGTCAGGGATCCGAACAGATTGACTTGAAAACAGCCGTTTCCCCGACCCGACCATCGTGGGGGGAGTGTGTGGATGGGGAGTCCGGAATCTAGTGGCGTGCATAACTTTTGAACGGGTGATCGGATTTGAATGAAACTTGTCTGGTGAGCTATCGCCTCGGACGTTCAGTGTCACGTCCGGGTCGGGTCCGATACCTGTGGGGATGGGGGGGGGGGGGGGGTAGAAAACTCAAGAAACTCTAAAAGCAGAGGGATTGGGACGAAACTTAATGGATGGAACAAGCATTAGGCCTAGATGAAATTAACGGAGCCAGATGGTTGCGGGGCTCTGTGGGGGGAGTTGGAGGGGGTTTCCTGGAATTCCGGTAGTCGTGAGTTAGAATAGTTCCAGATGTAAAACGGCAACGAAACTTTGCAGGCATATTAGCGACCCGAATTATCTTGACTTAAGGACCTGACACAACATACCCCCGGAAACTTCCGTTCCTAGATCCGAGCATTTTTTGGGGAGCAAGAGAAGAGAAATATGGAAATTGACTTCTATAAATTGCGAACGAGTGGTCTGATTCGAGTGAAACTTCATGGGTGATACGAATCCATGGCCTCGACATGTAAAACATGCCTTCGAACCATATGCGACCACGATTAGGGGAATTGGGGGTGGGGGGACTTTTGACATGCACAAAAACCAAACGGATGGACCGAATGAGACGCAATTCGACAGTGCCGAGTTTATGCGGCCTAGATTTGTTATTTGGCGTCCGGGCCGGATTCGGCCAAGGTAGGGGGGGGGGGTACTGGATACTTGCAGATAGGCTATGCTCCAATTTCAGTCAAACTTGATGGACAGGAACAGGGAATTAAGAGATTGGGCCCGAACCGGCTCCGACTACGTTGGTGGGAGGGGGGGGGGGGTACCGGAACTTTCCAAAAATGCTCAGATTCGAGTGAAACTTGATAGATGGTATAAACGAAGATGCTTTAGGTGGTCGATTTTTTTTATTCCGAACCAGATTCGGCCACGGTAGGTGGAGATAGATTGAGTACCGGAAATCGTGTAGCACGTCTAGGGATCAAACAAATGGATTTATTAGGATGAAAGTTTGAACAGTCATGTGCATTTGCTACAGACAATCGAGACGATCTCGGAACTGCTCAGAAACGAGTGAAACTAAATATCCTATTTCTATTTCCGAACCGCATTTTTGGATGGCGGGTGTATTTTGTGACGTTCTCATCTACTTTCTTGTACAGCCTACTCGTACAAGTGCCATTTGAGCTCGTAGCTCTTGTTTTTACTACGATCGGAACGTCAAAATGACGATGGTCGGAACGTCAAAATGACGATATTAGTGTCATCAGTGATAAGGCGTGTAAATTTGAAATTGCGAACAACGGAGTATCCGATTTTGAGGACAGTGCTGAAACCGGATAATCCCTTATCTCATAAATATTGTACTCATAATTATACTCATAAACAACTGAAGCGAGGCATCAAAGCTATAGACTAACTTGGTTTGGGGCCTTCGCGTACCCCGTGCGAGGGTCTCTCGTACCCCTTTGGGTACGTGTACCACCTGTTGGGAACCCACTGCTCAACAGCCTTGTTAGTTTCTACCAGACTCAGTTTTTGGGATCCCAAAACGTAAATGGAGGGATACCTATGACATCGCAAAAGTTGTCCGTCTGTCCGTCCGTCCGTCTGTGCGCACCATAACTCTTGAAGGGAATGAGATATTTTGATGAAACTTGGTGTGAGGATTCTTTGGGTCAAGAGTAAGGTGAAGTTCGTAGACGGGCTCTGTAGCCCTACATTTAGGGGTGGGGGAGAGGGTCTAAATTAAAGGGCAAATGAAATATTTTTAAACAGATAATGTGATAGTCGATTATGGGGTAAGAAGACATGCTGAACACGATGGCGAAAACATTTTGTCATCGGACTAGTAGTTCGCCCGGAATCCGGACAAAACCAGAAAGTCTGTTACAAGTAAAAGTTTTATTTGAAGTTGATTAGATGTTCGATTTAAGGGTAGGGAAATATGCTGAACTCGACGGTGAAAACCAGAACCATTTTCTTGCCGGATACGGAGTTCGTCCAAAATCCGGCCAAAACCGGTTTTTGAAGAAAAAAAGTTTGTTAAAAGTAAAAGTTTTATTTGGAGTTGATTAGATGTTCAGTTTAGGGGTAAGAAAACATGCTGACCGCTTCTGTGAAAACAATTGTCTACCCGGACAAGTAGTTCGCCCGGAATCCGGCCGAAACCGGAAAATTATTAAAAGTTAAAGTTTTATTTGTAGCTGATTAGATATCAGATTTAGGGGTAAGAAGATATGCTGAATCCGTATATGACAATCATTTTTCACCCGGACATAAAGTTCGACCGGAATCCGGCTGGAGCCGAAAAATTTGTCATAAGTTGAATTTTTATTTGAAGTTGATTAGATGTCCAAGTATTGGGGAAAGAAGATACGTTGAGTTCGTTTTTGAGTTTTCTTTTGTCGCCGGACAAGTAGTTCAAAACAGATATGACTTATAGGGGTAAACACACATGCTGACTCCATGTCTGAACTTGGTTTTCTGAGATGATTAGCTATTTGGCCTTAATCTGTTTCTGAATTTTAATAAAAAAATGTTCAAGGAGATTGGCGAAGACTGGATTATGCAAAGACAAGACCCAATTGTCTGGATCAAATATTGAATTTTTGGGATCCCATCGAAACCTTTGGTCTTGTCTTACAAGGTACCTGTTATGTGTGCAAGGCGGCATTTTTTCAGCCTACCGAAAACTAGAGCGGCCGGAATCCAGACCTGCTCGGTAGTAGAGAATAATCTCCGAAATGGGACCAGGTATATGATGTGGTGCTCTAGCGTTAACTAGGCGCACCCCCCCTCCCTCCAGCTCGGTTCCCTTACCTTACCTTTATTTGGTATTGTAGTTCTTATTAAGCTTGTTTTCCGCTCGTTTTTTTTTTTTAAATAGCAAAAAATAATATAGTAGCTACCCAGAGATGGTCGAATCCAGGGCTAGGTACGAATCCGAATCCACCATTTCATGCTGAGGATTCGAATCCGGAATCGAATCCGGATTCGAGCCCGACCCTAACAAAAGTGAAATCATACACATGGGTTATAATTTAAAAATGAGAGGCGCGTAAAAGCATTGATATCTAAGGTAATCGGACAACGTGATAAATTACTGAGGATGGCTGGTGGCGGAGTTAAAAAAGGTGGATTGCATAAGGTTACTGTGTAAAATTTGGGAAACGGAAACTTGAGTGGATTCATAAGGTTGAGGGTTTGGAATCCGAATCCGAATCCAGCCTGACTAGCAGAAGATTCGAGTCCGGATCCGAATCCAGCCATAAGGATCTCTGTAGCTACCCCCCCCCCCCATCGAGACCTTTCCACTCTCTATCCCAACCTGTAAGCTCATGACATTTTTCCCCAGGTGTCCCGTCTTATCCTCTCCTTCTTTGGTTTCGTTCAAACGGCAGTTTTGTAGTCTCATTATTTCTCGTTTCCCTTCACCGCGATTTGTCATCTCTCAAAATGAGATAGAATGACTGGAGAGGGTTGGATAGCATGGCTGAATAAGCTCCATGATAGGGAGAAAATTGACAGCTAGTTAGCAATCTTTCCATCTTAGAGTCCAACCTGTAAGTGCTCGGCAAGCCCGATGAAAAATTTATCTAAAAATAGTACTATGAAGTAGTACGAAAAAGTTGCATGCAGTACTAACGATGCTACTACATGCTTCTACTTTAAGGCTACCGTCTTACTGCATACTACTATATGCTACTATTAGCAAGACTGGATGCTACTGGATACTACTACATAAGATTGGACCAGTCTGAGGCACATTAAATGATAGTATTATTTGCTATTACATAGTATTACATGTAACGTTTTCGTACTACTACCATACTACTACGCAGGCTACAAATTTTTCATTGGGAGCGGTTGAAAACTCTTAAAGCGTGTGTACGTAACTTTGCTAGGCCCCGTGACTAGCTAGTTTTGCGGTGCAAGGCTGATGCGAGGCTTGACGAGGGAAATAATACAGTTTCTCGACCCTGGGGTAAACGGTGAAGTTTGCACAGCGTTAGCAGGAATTGGATTGACATCCCATGGTGCTCTTCTTCCACCGTCAGTTAGTGCCGGATGAAAATTTTTCGAGAATTAGTCGTATGGAGTAGTACGAAAAAGTAGCATGCAGTACTAACGGTTGCCACTGCATGCTACTACTATCAAACTGGATGCTACTATAGCAAGATTGGATGCGATCGGATACTACTACTTAAGATTAACTCAGTCGGAGGCATGTTATATCTATGTATCCCGTACTACTACATATCAGTACATGCAACTTTTTCGTATAATTACACAGTCAAAGAATTGTTCGTCGGGTGGGATGGGAGGCCAAATAACCACCCTAAACCACCAAATAACCACCCTACCGAAGACGCAGTTGAATGTGTAACACTTCTGAAACGACCATCCCGATTTCTTCGAGATGTGCAGGTACAAAAGCTTTTTATGATGTAGCCTATTATATAGCTATTTATTTATCACCCGTCATTTCAAACAGAAAAGGGACGGAGTACAAAAACGAAAAGAAAAACAAAACAAAAGCAAAACGTAACACTTTCATGGGAAACACACACACAAATCGACAATTACTAACTGAGACTCTCTGACTGACTAAAAACCGAACACGATTACATACATATATACTTAAACTTTAAGAATGCACCAATATATAACTAACGCGGTTAATAATAGTTAATAATAATTAATAATAGTTAATAAATATTAATAATAGTTAATAAATATTAATAATAGTTAATAATAACTAACCGTTATTATAATTCTGTAGGGATTTTGTCGCTTTTTTGCTCCAACTCCGTTGTTGGTTCATCCTTATTTAACCGCGTTTGTTTGCTTTTGCAGATGAACGTCGTTATATTGACTGTCGCGCTGACTTTGCTTGCGACTGATGCCATCACAAGTGTATCAGGATCGATATTTGATATGGAAGACTATGAGCTGCAGTCGGTAAGAAATTATTTTGTATATTTCATGGTCTCCTTTTTTGTAGTTAAACTATTTGTTGTCCAAGAGTAGGTTTTTTTCAGACCTCTAAATCTTTGTTTCACTTTGATATTGAACATCAGCTCAGATGAAACGCTGATTGTACAGTAGATGTATGCTTATTTGGACGTCATCGTTTCGCCGTAGGAACACTAAATCCCCCATACCACGTAACTTTTACTGCAAATACTTGTAAAAAAATCTAAGTCACATCCAGTTGTCACATGTTCTGTGGAATTTGAAATGGTTGCTTTTAATTGCCATCTGGCCCTTGTTTCAAATTTCACACCATTTGCTAAACGCTACATAATTTGATCTAGATGGCGTTAGAACCAAATAACACAGAATAGAAGAAGACCTGTTTTGAAAAATCAAATATAATTCAGCAAATCGAATTCACACCATTTTGTTTGTGCCAAAAGAAGGGTGACACAGTTGGCTGTTAGCTGCTATCAAGTCTGTTATTTTTCAGTTTACAGCTGTTTCTAAGCAACAAACTATTCGTCAAATATTTAGATAAGTGTTCAAATAAGCATACCTGTACTGCAAGTCTTGTGTCTCCCATCACTGTAAAAAGTTTCTCCGAGTAAGGATTAAAGTTAACCGCAGTATTTGCTACTGGGATTAATCTTATCTTTACTGAGATAAGATTAATCCGAATTAGAGATAAAATTATCTTTTTGGAGACAAAAGAGAGCTAACACTGCAGGATTTTTTTTTTTACAGTCAGGATTCGAATGGTTTTACCTTTCGCTCCCTTCCCCCAATGTCTCTATATTTTTATGGCACTTGCCCTTCGGCCAAGTGCCATATAGCGATCGCAATTTCTGCCCGTCCGTCGGTCTGTCCAGGTTTTGCTAGTTCGGGCTAGGACGATAACACTGGGCAGGCGTATCAGGGATCCCAAATGATTAAGTTGGAAATAGTCACTTCCCCCATCCGAGCACCGTGTGGGGAGTGGAGGGAGGAATCCAGAATCTTGAGGTATTTATAACTTTTGAACGGGTGATCGGATCTCGATAAAACTTGATATTTGGAAAGACCTCATGCCTCAGACAACCCACTTAAAATCCGGACCGGATCCAGTGACTTTGGGGGGGGGGGGCTGGAGGGGGCACCGGAAATCTTGGGAAACGCTATGAGTGGAGGGATCGAGATGAAACTTGGTGGGAAGACACCTAGCAAACACTAGATATATAATTGACATAACGAGTCGATTCGGGCACTGTGGGGGGAGTGGAGGGAGGGGGAACCCGGAATCTTGAGGTATTTATGACTTTTGAACGGGTGATCGGATCTCGATGGAACTTGATATTTGGAAAGACCTTATCCCATATAGCGATCGCAATTTCTGTCCGTCCGTCGGTATGTCGGTCTGTCCAAGTTTTGCTAGTTCGGGCACTTCCACATAAGCTAGGACGATAAAACTTGGCAGGCGTATCAGGGACCCCAAATGATTAAGTTGGAAATAGTCACTTCCCCCATCCGAGCACCGTGGGGGGAGTGGAGGGAGGGGGAATCCTGAATCTTGAGGTATTTATAACTTTTGAACGGGTGATCAGATCTCGATGAAACTTGATATTTGGAAAGACCTCATGCGTCAGACAACCCACTTAAAATCCGGACCGGATCCAGTGACTTTGGGGGGGGGGGGGGGGGCTGGAGGGGGCACCGGAAATCTTGGGAAACGCTATGAGTGGAGGGATCGAGATGAAACTTGGTGGGAAGACACCTAGCAAACACTAGATACACCATTGACATAACCGACCCGTGCCTACTCGTAACAATTGCCATATGAGCTCGTAGCTCTTGTTTTTATTATTGCTAACTGGGTCCTTCCTCGTGCATTTCTAAATGTCCTTTTATGATTATTGCCCGCACCATTTCGACAACTGACTGATGGTTGCGTGTTACCGCGGTATTGACTAAACTTTAGCCGATTTTCTAAGGCCTGTGGCGATTTATGACGTCATGAAAGAGGAAAATTCGATTAAAGTAATGTTTCAGGATATATACTTGTATCTACATATGTAGAGCCGAGCGGCCAGCGAGATGCCGGACGCCTTTACACTTATAAACCGTTCTAGGGACAATCAGTTCTGTTAGTAAATGGATAATATAGACTTTTCGGGTAACGTCACGACCCGTAGATAATCGGCTAAAGTTTAGTCAACACCGTTCCTGCTCTTCAGTATGACCAAAAATTTTGTTTCATAGCATACAGCCCTTTCCACACCTTGTTCGTTGTAAACGTCCTTAGTTTGATGCTGAAATAGAGATAAATGGTGATTTAATCAGTAATACCTTTAAAGTTTAACCGAAAACGGTTGGGATAGGACACTGTAGACACACATCCCTTATTCACTTAAATTGGCTAGAAGACCCGCCGAAAATACGTTACTTCTTTGTTACGCTATTCACGAATGATCGATTTTCAAATAGTGGAACTTCCGTGTGGTTTGCGGCACCCCTGTGCGCTTCTGTTTATGTTGTATGCCTTACGAGAGAGATTTATAATTTTTGTTTGTTCAGGCACTAAGCAGTCTTCACCAAGCTCACCACTGCCCACTGAAAAGCCACGTTTGGGTTGAGATTAAATTTTCCAGGGTCATAGTAGAATGTTCGTTGTGGGGACGGCCGCATATAGTCTGAACGTCATAAGTAGGGTAATTAGTGGAAAATAACAAAAAAATCCCTTAGCAGAATCCAAATAAGTCAGTGTATTTAATTAAATGACACAAAAATAAGTTGACTTTTCAGTCAAACTCTAAAATGTATACAAATAAATTTTGATTATGTTTAAATTAAGGCATTCAGTGTATAAATAAAATACATCAGTCAACAAAAACAGGTCAAAATTACAGCGAAGCTAAGACCGATTAAAAGTTTTTGATAAAAATAGCTTTGAATGTGCCAGTGTTTAAATAGGCACTCTGGATAATAGTATAGTTGGAACAAATCTCATCTGACTTGACTTAAATTCTTAGCGCCATCAGGTATAACTTATGTAATTAGTTTTGTAGAAAGAAAAAAAAAGGTGAAATAGGGTATAGTTTTGGTAGTGGGTAATAAACGAATTATTGATTTTAGTGTGAACGTGACCACGAATGTGCATCGGCTGAGTTTTGCTCCGAAACGTTGAAGTGCGTCAACTGTTACGAATGCAGAGATTTTAACCGAGTCCTGGATTCAAATACCCCTCGGAAATGTGCCAAATCAGCAAACGGTTGCGGCAACTGCCTGCCAGGGTAAGTTGCGCCTTTCGTACTCCTTCTGCCCAAATCAACTGCTAGTCAGCAGGCTGATGAATTCATCATAGCTGACGTATCCGTTGTATCAAGAACAAATAATCAGATAGAACTTATGTCTCTAGTAGCATCCGGTGACTATGAAAACCCCACAAAATTGAGCGGACCTAGAGATACTTACATTAGCTTGGAGGTGATGTTAATATCCGTTTACTCCTCTTCCGTTTACTCTCTTCGGTCTTCACCGTTGTTTGTCGCACAAGAAATATTGAAGGATGCTGGCAGGAAGCGCACTCCGCGCGCCGACCCGCTCTGGAGCGCGTCCGTAGAACCAATCAGCTTTGACTCCTACTTTTCCTCTTCAGCGACTTAACAGAGATATAGCTATTTGCAGAGGTACCGAAACGTGATGTGGGGCGAGGCTAGTAACTTCCTCTCGTTTGTGTCGGGATTCGGCCGTATTTTACTCGACTCAGCATATTTGTATGGCCGAGATAGGGAGACAGCAGTTCTATCTCATTATTTGTTCTTAGTTGTATACATTATTTGAATATGTGTTTCAAAGTCAGCTTTGGCTCAAGGAATATTTATCAGCTTCTAGTCATGACTGACTAAATATTCCTTGAGCCCAAGCTGACTTTGAAACATAGATTCAAATAATGCATACATCGGATATGTCAGCTACGATGCTTTGCCAGCTATTTTCGGCCCTTCTTGGCAAGGGTCGTTCTCAGGCTTCGTAGCTGACATATCCTTTTTATGCATATTCTTTGAGCTGACGTATCCGTTGTAAACCTTGTTTGAATAAACCTTTTTATGCATTATTTGAATACATGACTGACTGTAAACTGAATAAGTCAGCTGAGATTTTGTTTTGGTGATATTTCGGCTCTTATCGGCTACGGTCACCTTCGGGCCGTGGCTACAATCCATCATATTTCTATATTATAGAGGCGAAAGCCTCCGTAGACACGACGGTACAAGAGGCGTACCCGTAATCTCCCTCCGAATAGAAGAATGCCCAGTGTAAGGTTTTCCCCACAACATTCCATGCAACTTTTCCTGTAGGTGCGCAAAATAGGACTGTGCAGTTAAGATCGACGCTGTAGGTGATCAGGATTCGTGAATCTAAAATAATTAAATTAACAATAAAACCCAAGGGCCTGTTAATCCCCAACTCAAAAGATACAGGGTGATCCACTTTAGTCTGTCCACTTCGGTCTTTTACTATAGCAGTTATATTATTATTATTACTGTATTATATGTGGAATGAAAGGACCCTTGCCGAGAAGAGCCGAGATATCGCTGAATTCAAATCTATGCCTACATACGTGCTAAACACCAACAAATAAGTTTGTCTTTCTTTCGTTTTCAAACGGCCACAGTAGGTCATGGTTGCATTAGAATGACAAGAAACGGCAGAGCCAGCCAATCGGAGAGAGTTTCTGCAAAGAGATAGGTCGGTGGAGCTTCAGAAATCGCGTGCCTCTTTAATTTAATTTCAAAATTTAATTTCAAAATAAAGCGGCACAACCTTTCATGCGCGAGCAAATTAATTGGCACTTGTTATTAACCTACAACTAAAACATATACAATTGTCATAGAATAAATACAGTAATTTAAGTAAGGTTGTTGTGATATAAGGTAAACTGAGGCACAAAACTCTTACGGTACCTTTCAATTTTACAAGCGACTTTTGAAGGTCTTCACTTGAATCAACTTCCCGTAGAAACAGCAAATTGTCCATCACTGAGCCAATTCGAGAAAGAAATTGACGAAATTTTACCCAAATGTATGACCATAAATGTTTTAAAAGAATTCTGTAGAAGCTTTGTGTTAGTCCGCTTATGCTGCGAACAGACGGTCAAGTTTTCCCGGCCAGGTTTTCTGTACTTTTATTTTCTAGTAGAAAAAATCTGATTTTTTGGGATCGTAAAACGTAAGTGGAGTGATACCTATGACGTCGTAAAAGTTGTCGGTCTTTCTGTCTGCCTGTCCGTCTGTCAGCACGATGACTGTTGAAGGGAATGAGATATTTTGATGAAAGTTGGTGTGGGTCAAGGGAAAGGTCGAGTTCATAGATGGACTCTGTAGCTCAGCATTTAATATTTAAATTAAGGGGCGAACAAATTTTTTAACACATAAGGAGACAGTCGATTTAATGGTAAGAAGACGTGCTGAGCACGAATATGAAAACCATTTTCTCGCCGGACAAGTAGTTCGCCCGGAATCCGGCTAAAACCGGAAAGTTTAAGTCAAAGTTTTATTTAAAGTTGATTAGATGTTCGATTCAGAGGTAAGAACTAAGAAGAATGTTGAATATTTAGATGAAAATCATTTTCTCGTCAGACAAGTAGTTCACGCGGAATCCGGCCGAAACCGGAACATTTTTTGGAAGTAAAAGTTTTATCTGAAGTAGATTAGATGTTCGGTATAGGGGAAAGGAGATACACTGAATTAGATTTTTGAGCTTTACTTTTCGCAAGACAAGTAGTTCGCCCGGAATCCAGTCAAAACCGGAGATTTGGCAGAAGTAAGGCAGGAAGATTTGATCAGTTTCGTCAAAGCAGATATGACGTATAGCCTATGGGTAAATGCACACATGCTATCATATCTAAACTTGGTTTTCTCAGATGATTAGCCATTGGCCTTCTTCTGTTTCTAAATCTAAATATTAAAAATGTTCAAGGAGTCTGGCGAAGACCGGATATCTACAAGAACAATTTGTCTGAATCAAAGATTAAGCTTTTGGGATCCCATCGAAACGTTCGGTCCTGTTTCCGTTCGGAATTGATGATGGATCGGTTAACTTAATGTACCTGGAATCATAAATAGCAGAAAACAATTGTAAGCATCTGCAAAATTCCTCTAAAAATATTGATGTTGTATTGAAATTTCCAAATTGTTTTTCAGGTACATTTTTGAAAGTGAGAACCGATGGGCTGGAAACGACGTGGGACAGAAGATGGTTCCACGCCATCTCAGTAAGATTTCCGAAGTTCCACTAGTCGATGTAGAGCAAAATAGCACTAGGGGGTAGCGCCAAGACTTGGAAAAGTGAAACTCTCGAATAGCAGCGAGACTAGCACCACTAGCGATAAATAACGTCCATAGCTGAAACTCAGTCAGTCGTGCACAGACCAAAATAACACTAGGGAGTAGCGCCGAGACTTCACAAAACACACACACACCATAGCATGGACACTAGCACCACTAACGATATAGAACGTCCCTACTGAAACTCGATCAGTATTTCACCAGCGCTGGCTCTGACAACTTAATGTTCTGAACATAGCGACAAATTGTTCAGCCTTGATTATTTCCTTGGCGTGTGCAGAACGCACCTTTCTTGTGCTAGAAATTTCTGAACCCGAAAGTTTGTCTCGCTTTAAATGCCGCAAGCGTAGTTGTCGGCGCTATGGCCCATGTCCCGTTAGCAAAGCATGGAAAGCATAGGTATTGGCGAATGGCGCTACTCTCTAGTGTTATATTGCTCTGGTCGTGTACCAGCTCTGGATCCGATAACTCCACATTCCGAAAACAGTGAAAAAAAAAAGACACAGCCTCCCCTGTCTCCTCGATGTGTGAAGACCGTATCTTAGCTGTTACTAGAATTAATTGTTGTTGAGATAGAAGGTTCTGACATGTTTAGTACTCTCCTTTTGACTGAGTACAAACTCACTATACACATTCGACTTAACCCCCAAAATTTTCAGAGACCATAAATCATAACTGCTTTATATAGCGCCCGAATATCCACTAGTCTCTGTTGTTTTCTGTAATTCCTTTTAAGTGAAGTGTTCCTTGGAAAAATTCACTATTGCGAGCGTTGTAGCAGCTTTCGGTTTCCGGTTTTCACCGTATTTTGCCGAGCTCATAACTCGTGTGGGTATTGGGTATACTTGTGGGTATTGGGTTATAGTTGTGCCTTTTGGGGGACCCAACCCCCAAGCCCACCCGGTTCAGGGACAAATGGGTCCAGATTGTCCAGTAAATAATGTTCATAACTTGACCAGACCTGGGCACAGGACGATGAAATTCCTTATACTTGTAGATCCTAGGGATGGGAAATGACTCTCTAAGGTGCACCTCCCCCACCCAACCCGTTCAAGGGCAACTGGTCCCAGATTACCCAGGAGTAAAGTTCGTTGCCCGTGACAGGAATCAACAGGTATTAAGTTGAAACTTGGTGGGTTTCTGAGCGTTGAGGTCTCATTTTGCGTTTTACCACCCCTTCTTGGTTCAAGGGCAAGTTGGCCCAGTTTGCCCATGAGTAAGTTTTTGACCCGTGACTATAAGTTGGTATATTCGAGGATATTTAGGTCCCGGTCTTGCAAGATTTTGAAGATCTTATTTGGATTTCTAATGCGGTTTATTTAAACTTTTAAACTAGGATGATTTCAAATTAGGTTATTTCAATATTTGTTGGGTTATTGGGATGCGAGATGGCTTGGTTCTAACGCCGTTTGTATATAAGATATAAAAACATTTTACTTTCACACTCCACGTCTGAGTGCTTGCGCACTTGTTAGCTTTACTAGCGGTTGTTCCAAACCGTTCGTAGACTCGCTACTTTCTGATGTACGTCACCAGTGTGAACTCACTGGAACCTGGTGCTGTTTAGACGTCACCGGGAGATGGCGAGACCAAAGTATTCCATATTAGAGGAAACACCAGACAGCTGTGAGAGGAGGGTGACGCACGCGCTTAGTGTCAGAATTCAAAACTAGTCCGACCAGTACTGCCAGAACATGTCAGACGTGTAATAGTAAATCTGTCCCCAAAGTCAAAGACAATAATAGTTGGAAAGACCGGTGACTTCGCTAAAATCGGGTCTCTGAAAATCGATCGGAACGCTACCTAGCGTTTGGACTTTGTCCAATTTCGAGCGGTAGATGAATAATATAATCAAAGCAAGAGGGCGTGAGTAGGCAATGTCTGTCAACATTAATTGATTCGAAGTCGTGAATTTAACATTTTTTTTCCATAAAAAAGCTATTTATTATTTTCCTACTTGTTTTTATTCCAATTAAAGAGGAAATCTGAATGGAGAGAGGATGCTCATCATAAACGAAACGAAACAAAATCAACAAAACGTGCTTTGATGATGATTCTGCGGGGAGCGACGGAAGAAAATGTCAACAGAGCGATTTTTTAACGAAAGAACATCCGCTAAACGGCGCTGGTTGTTGTGACTCATGGGGCTTACGGGAGTTTCTGGTCTTTCCCACTTTTACTGTCTTTGCCCAAAGTCAGACAGTTGGTTAATAGTGCATCACTTACTCAAGGAGATGTATGTCGCTTTTTAAGCGTTTCCGTAATATTTTTAAAACTCGCTTTCGGCATGATTTCCGACTCGATTCAGACGTCGTTTTGGCGATTTCTTTTATTTTGTACGTAGTGGCGTTTGCCAAAGAGCGCCCTAGTAACGTCTTATTTTTCAGTTATGAACTTGAGCGGTGCCATGGTGGGCGCTATTGCGACAAGTGCATTCGAAGCCCATCTTCGCCACCCCCTGCGGCGAATGACCCACCCATCGTTCAAAACAACTTCAACGTCGAAGATAACAAGGGCACCGATTCTGCTTGGATAGTAGTAATTGTGGTTGGAATTGGGATCGGCCTGATCGCTGCTTTGGTGGGAGTATCGATGTTCTTCGTAAAAAAAGGTAAAGGCTGCTTTGTTACTTAAAGGACCCCTCGCACTATTTACTCTTCAACTTACAGTATTTTAAAATATTTGAATACTTTAGAACTGGGCTGTGCCTACAACAAATGACCCACGGTTTTGGCTGTTATAAGCCTTTTCCGAGGCCCGTTGACTTATAGCGAAAACAGGGAAACAACCGATTATTCTGATGGAAAAACTTCTCGCAGACAACCGTCGAGAAACAACCGGTTTTTCTGATGGAAAAACTTCTCGCTAACCGTCGACAGCGTGAAACACATCGAAGGTATCAAAACATGGCAAGTGAGAAAATCAGCGTAGTTTTGTTAGAGGTGTTAGAATGTACCGTATGAAATTGGGGTCTACGGGATTAGAAATATATGGAGGGATTATGGAAGTAGGTTGCGTTAGTAATATCGGTAAGACACGTCCTTTAAGCTAGTTTCGAGTGAAGTATCCGCAAAAGCCAGCTAAGCACATTTGCGCGTACAAGCCGGTTAAAGCTTGGTGCACATCGCTTCGGGAGCAAGGGGTCCCGGGTTCAAGTCCCGGTCAGGACCAAGAACTTTTTGCTGGGAGCTTTTGCATACTTAACACTGGAAGCTTCGCAGTCGAGTTCCCAAGCACCGGTGCTGTACACGGACGAAGATGTATTTTATGGAACGTGGATCCGCGGTCGCCTAGGCGAATTCGGCGTCGGTAGCGGGAAAACTCGCCACGTCCCATATGGACTGAAGTGGAATTTTGCTTGGATTGCCTTGCGGAAAAGAATCGCGTTCTGTGGGCACCAAGCTTAAAGTTCAATCGAAAAGGGCTGAGAAAGGATAATCTAGTTACCGGCCATTGATTCACTTCGTAAGGCTTGAAGACCTGATGAACAAGACCAAAGGTGTCGATGGGATCCCAAAAATCTAATATTTGATCCAGACAATTGGGTCTTGTCTTCGACAGATCCAGTCTTCGCCAGACTCCTTGAAAACTTTTACTATTAAAATTTAGAAACAGATTAAGGCCAAACAGTTAATCATATGAGAAAACCAAGTTCAGATATGGATTCAGCATGTGTGTTTACCTCTTTAAGTCATATCTATTTTGACGAAGCAGATCGAAACATCCTGTCTGATTCTGCCAATTTCCGGTTTTCGCGAGGCGAAAAAGTAAAGCTCAAAAACAAATTCAGCACGTCTCCTTACCCCTACATCCAACCTCTAATCATCTTCAGATTAAACTTTTCCGTTTAACAAATTTTTTCGGTTTGAGCCGGATTCCGAGCGATCTATACGTCCGGAGAGAAAACGATTGTCAAATGCGAATTCAGCATGTCTGCTTACCTGCAAATCGAACATCGAACACGCAAATCAAATTTAAATAAAACTTTTACTTTGAACAAATTATCCGGTTTTGGCGGGTTTCCGGCCGAACTAATTGTCCGGCGAGAAAATAATTTTCATATTCGAGCTCAGCCGGTTTCCTTGCCCCTAAATCGAACCTCCCATTAACTTCATATTAAACTTTTACTTTTCACAAATTTTCCGGTTTTCGCTGGATTCCGGGTGAACTATTTGTCCGGCGAGAAAATAAATTTCATATTCGGATTCAGCATGTCTCCTTACCCCTAGCTCGACTATTTCATTAGCTTTTAAAAAATATTGTTTGTTCCCCTTAAGTTGAAACCCCTCCCCCACCCTCAAATATAGAGCTACATAGCCCATCTTCGAACTTTACCTGTACTTTGATCTAAAGAGTCCTCATGCCAAGTTTGATCAACATATCTCAACCTCTTTGAGAGTCATTGTGCTAACAGACGGACGGACAGACGGACAACTTTTGCGATGTCATAGGTATCCGTCCCTTACAGTTGGGGATCCCAAAAGCATAGTTAACAAAGTGGAAGAAAATGAAGAGAAAACGTTTTTTTGTTTTAATGATTTTTTTTAATTCCAGGTCAGGAACGACTTGTCAGAAGAACTTCCTTCGAAGGATCCACGAGCAGCAGCTCCGTCTCAACCCCGATGCTCTATAATTCGAACGCACTGCCTCAGCTCCGACAGCCCGCATACAACCAAACACATGTGAACGTGGAACCGGTCAACGAACATCTGATTAACATGGATGAACGACAGAGAGCTCTGCCGTTTAACATGCCGTAAGTTCTACCGATAGCCTGTACTAGTAATGATAATTGTATTGGATAAAGACAAATGCGATATACACGTTCCAACTCAGTAATCCATGAACACACATCAAGTTCAAAACTTTTAATTGCACACAAAAATTCAAATACATGACAAAAGCACTGTGGAGAAAACAGATTCGAACATGCAGTGCTTGTTAAAATTTTTACTATAATAACAAAAACGTACCCTAGAAATCCAACAAAAATAATATAATATAACAAAAAGATACTTTCTAACTTCTAGCATTCTATTAATTAATCTTTCGATCCTAACTATTAGATTGGGCAGAGTAGCACTTCAGAATACCAGGAAGTACAGGGATGACCCCACCAAAAATCTCCCTATGAAATTCCGAAAGCGCTCGGCAACAGCTTTAAAAATAACCGATGTCGTCTTCTTCACTTCCGCAGATAAAAAAGGCATAATTCCCGTTTAGGTTCCTTTTATTCGTATCAAGAATCTTATTTGTACTACGCAGTGGTAGGCTATTGGCCTCAGTCGGGTCCAGTATCTCAAACAAACCATTTCAGTCTTTCCCGAGCTTCAGCGACTCTAACAGCGTGTTCCACCCTACTTACCGTAGTCACTACCCATGAGGTCACGGATTCTGGCTTCTTGACGTCAAGCCTGAACAAAATTTTCCAATCTTCGGCAATATACCGTGTCACCGGCTGGTCGGGCCAATCACCTGACAGAGATCGTAGTTACCACGCTAACTACGCTCGTAGGCTTGGTAAGCAAATAGTTACTATTTCGAGAAGGTTGGAACGGTCAGCGTAGTAACTTTTCATGAGGCTGGAAAAATATATTAATTAATAGTTTCATTGTTAAGGGTGGAACACCTTTAAAAGCAGCTTACTCACAAAAAACAATTGTTCAATCACCCATGCTGCCAGCCAGCTGTCAACTCGATGCTGTCACCTATAGCTATAAAAAATTTCCCTTGTAGTCTTACTCTGGTTTAGAATTTTATGTCGCCATTACCGCATATTTCCGGGAAAAAAAAATCAGTTGCTCCGTCGATTTTCTGATATTCCAAGAAATTGTTAGTGGCAGCTAACCGTTACCGACAACCCTGTTCAGCAATTTTTTTGCTTGTTAGTGGACAAACGTAGTTTTTCTCACAGTTTTTACGGACTGTTTAACATTAACCATTCAACTGAACCATTAAAAGACCCCTCGCGCTATTTACTCTTCAACTTACAGTATTTTAAAATAATTGAATACATTAAAACTAGGCTGTGCTTTCAACAAATAACCCACGGTTTTGACTGTTTCAAGCCTTTTCCGAGACCCCTTGACTTATTAGTGGAAATTGGGGAAAATTTACATAACCGGTTTTTCTGATGAAAAGATTTTCGCAGACAACCGTCGACAGCGTGATACACATCGAAGGTAGCAAAACACGGCAAGTGAGAAAATAAGCGTGGTTTGTTAGAGGGGCTAGAATGTACCGTACGAAATTGGGCTCTCCGCGTTTAGAAATATATTTAGTGATTATGGAAGTAGGTTGCGTTAGTATTATAAGTAGGACAGGTCCTTTAACACGGGAGAATTCTTAAAGGACCCCTGTTGCTTGTTCTGCCATTTATATTATCCCTAGCACCCTTATGGAATTGTAAGCTTCTTAAATCCCCGCTTTTCGTCATAGTTTCGTTTTGAACTTACGACTTTTTAGCGCTTATTTGACCTAGCGGGAGTTTCGCCAGGCATGCAACGCAAACTTGGCGGAATCTTTCAAGGTTCGCCGACAAGTCCTTCACACATAAGGATATGATCAATCAATCAATCAATTTATTTATTACCCGTCGAGAGAAACAATAGAGGGCGTGTAGCCCTAGTGACAGTACAAAAAGAAAAGAAAAAACAATAACAAGAAAAAAGACAACTCACATAGCGAAACTTATACTAAATACAGCACAAACATAACTCCAGTTATATGTGTAATACAGATTACACAGATTACTTCGTGTAATACATTACACGAAGAGGGAAGACCACTGGTGGTTCAGTTCACTAGCGGAAGATTTGAAATCTTCCACTCTTTTATCAATAATCTTAGCAGGCAGAACCAGTATAAGGATACGAGAAGCTTTAAAATGTTGTTTTCTACTTTGGAAGACATGGTAGACCATGAAATCTATCTTCTGTTTTGGACTTCTTTTGTGTTTAGTTTTCAAATATTTTGCGTCCAGCCACCGCGTCGGAGAGCAGGAAGACCTAATAGAGTCGACAAGCGCTAACAAAAAAATCGCTAACCTCACGCGAAAAGTATTGATGTTTTCGAAAAACGGTATTTCTGAGCCATTTCATCGTGAAATATCATTTCTAGTAAGAGTTCTTAGAATGTACGCGTACGAAATTGGGGTCTTCGGATTTAGAAATCAATCAGTCAGTCAATCAATTAGCTTTATTTCAGCACAAGCGCCATAAATATAAATATGGAGTGATAATGGAAGTAGGTTACAGTAGTATTACAGGTAAGACAGGTCCTTCAGCTGTGTCTTTGCTTTAAAGTTTAACTGGAAAGGGAGCTTATTTTTACATTTGATTTTGAATAAATTGAATTATTTTGACTCATCTAAGGGGCTTTGTATTTTTCCACCGCGGCTCTAGTAATAACGTTATACAAAAACCTACATTTCCATGCGTAAACAGGTAAGCTAGGGCAGTAACGTATGAAGAAAGTAGGAAAATGACGTAAAGATGTTGAATGCTAAGAATCGGCCTTTTTTTTAGGCAATGGCTTACTGTTTTATTTTCTAATTATTTCGAGCATAGAGGTACAAGCACATGGAGGTACCACAAATCCGAAAGAAAAAGTTCTTTCGATGTAATCAATATCAATGGAGAGCAGGCAAACGAAGTAACTAAGTTTTGTCGAGTTTTCATGCCTATTTAAATGAATAAATGACCACTGTCGGAACCTGTCCTTCGGGAGTTTAATTTGTCTGTCTAGATTATTCCTCTGACTGAGAGTAATTATAAAATTAATTTGAACATTTTCTGTCATAAAATTTGCTGACAACTGCTCTCTAGTGTTTTAAATCGTGTTCAGACTCACTATAGTTTCTGGTTCTACCTAGCCAGAAGTGACTGAGAGATGGTGAGACTAAAAAAAAAGATGGTGTGTTGTCCCCGGATGAGCCGTCTACTCCCCCCTCCCCTCCCGTCGTCCGTGTACGTCGGCCTGAGAGGAACACCGGCAATCGGGTTTTGCCGTATCTTCTCAGTTCCTCCACCCAAATTTTTACACAGTTTTATTCCAACATTAATTCTAGGTCGTACCTTGTAGAATGTATTAATTAATCTGTTGTCGTTTTAACGTATTTCGTAAGTATTCCTTTAAGCTATTTGGAATTAAGTTTGATTGGTTGATTGAAAACTCCTTGTACAGATGACACTTGTGAGTGAAAATTAGCTATTATGAGTGCGACTGATTTGCCTAATCTAAATAAACCTTGAAAGTTCTATTCCTATGTTGCTATTTTTTGTCGCTTATTTTTCTTTTTGTTTATTTCGTTTATTTGCTTTATAGGCAAGCCAGTTACTATGGTCGATCCTACCCAACTGCGCCCCCTATTTCAGTTGCAGCAGGTGCGTTCAAGTGTTTTTTTTATCTTTCGATCTTGCTTCTTTTATTTATGTCTGTAATTTTATTGCAAGATATTCTACAGTTTTATCTGTTCGCGAAGCATAATCTTTAGAGCACACCTTACACTAATTACTGTTTTGTTCCAGTATTCAAAACTATTTGAATACTGTAAAACTATAAGGCTCTGCTTTTAACAATTTAAACCCGGCTTTGGTTGTTTTAAGCCTTTTCTCAGACCCATTGAGTTCTAGCAAAACCCGGCAAAACTCTGATAACCGCCGCCAGAGGCGTTACTAGCCAAAATATTTTTTTTGGGGGGCAAGCCATTTACCGACTGGCTGGTAATTTTACCGACTGTTCTTGCAGAAAAAACCACTGTTTTCAAGAAAAATTACAGCTTTGAAAAAATCGACGGATTTTCAGAAAAACTGTCCGTTCGAAAGATTGGCTCTGTAGCCTTATATTTAAGGGTGGGGGAGGGTGTCCTAATTAAGGGACGTTCTTTTTAAAAAGCTAATGTAAGGAAACATCGTGAATCCGAATAGGAAAATCATTTTAACGTTGGAAGGCGTTCACCCGGAATCAGGCGTAAAACCAGAAAATTTGTTATGAGTAAAAGTTTTTCTGAAGTTGATTACAGGTTCGAGGTAGTGGTAAGGAGGCATGCTGAATCCATAGACATATATTACTTTCTCGCCGAATGAATAGTTTCCCCAGGATCCGCCCAAAACCTTAAAATTCGTTAGAAGTTAAAAGTTTTACCTGAAGTTTATTACAGATTCAATATAAGGGTAAGGAGATATGCTGAATTCGTTTTGATTTTTTTAACGGACAAGTAGAGTAGTCCGACAGAAACCGGAAATTTTGCAGAAGTAAGGCAGCTGGAAGTTTTGATCAGTTTGGTCGAAGTAGAGACGACGCATAGGGGTAAACATAAACACTGAATTCATATCTGAACTTGGTTTTCTGAGATGGTGGCCATTGGCCTTAAAGGACAACTGAATGAAGAGTACCAAGTATCATCGCTATCTGTCTGACTTCCGTTAACATTGCCTGCAGAAAACCCAATCCAAATACGAAATAGTGTTTCCAAGCTATGATTTTTGCTCCATTTTGCATCTGTTCTTATTTCAGTACAGAACAGTTTTAGAAATGAACAAATGTCTCCAATCGACCCTTCTTCTGGAATACTTTTTAACCAGTTATGCCCAAACGTATATCTAGAAGAAATTCCAATACGATCCGGCCAGCGCTGTACAAGATTTGAATGAATTGCGCTTTTTGTCTTGGAGTCTGCATTTGCAAACCTCCACAAACGAACATCCCTATTTTGAAAACGTCACGCTCAGGAGAAGAATGCTCTCCGTGGCCATGTCTGTAAATGCATTCTCCATGGTATGTATGTTCAAGTATGGTTCCATTGTTCAAGTGTCCTTTAATATATTTCTTTTAATACTATAAAATTTCAAGGAGTCTGGCGAAGACCGGATATCTAGAAGATCCAATTGTCTGGATCAAGTAGACAATTTCGGGGATCCCATTGAAACCTTTGGTCTTGTTTTATGTTGGTGGGCCAACAAAGATAAGAGCTCAGAAGTGGGGGGCCAGCCCTAGTGTGCGATTGTAGAACTGAATGGTTCAAAATCAAGTGACTTTCTTTCTCTAGGTAGTAGCGAAGATTCACGTTCGGCAGAGGGCAGCACTGTACCGTCGAACTGGGAACCTCAGTAAGTATATTCAGGGTATTTGCCTTCAGTTAACGTTATCTAGTCCGGCATATCCTTCTGCCACATCAATGCGTAATAGTGCGGCCTCTGTCGCTCTCTTTTTTAATCACCGGTAGATGGCAGGCAATCTAGTTTCTAAGGTTTGATTCCCACAGCCTCCAAATTTCGAACCCAAATTTTTGGAAAATTATTGCCAATCAGTACTCAAAGTAAAGATTCCAATCAGTTAGACTAAGAGCGTGTTCGACCCTTCTAATAATAGTTACTATTAGTTACTATTTCCATTCCATCCTCACGAAAAGTTATTTGCTTACCATGCTCGGGAGCGTAGTAACTACGCATCTCTGTAACGTGATTGGTCGGATTCACCCCTGGCGTGAAATCCTGCTGGAAAATAGAAAAATCGTTCCAGCCTTGACGGCAAAAAGCCAGAATTCGTGACGTCATGCGTAGTAACTATGGTAAGTAGGGTGGAACACGCTCTAACAGTTGGTTTTTCATAGTTCTTCCTCGTAATTTTGTATGCCATTCGTGTTCTCCAGCGTCTGCATAGGGCGATTCTGGCGTTCTCGCTGACTTACTTATATGTAGAGGCGAAGGCCTTATTATTGTAATTATATCATTATTATTATTATTACTCTCCAAAAAGCAAAGCGAGAATCCATTGAGCGCAAGTACAGGTAGAAAGTCGTTGCGTCTTTACAACTTCTCGCTGACTTTCCGAGGTCTCTTTCCATTCATGGATTCACTTCCGTGTCACAGTCCAGAATTAGCGGAGGGCCAGAACAGCTCTGAAAAGCGAGGCAAGTCTTAGCCGAAGTCGCAAGAACAGGCGGCGCATAAATTAGTTGAGATTTCTAGATCGCCAGAATCACCTTTATATTCCTACTTGTGTAAAAATGTGTAAACAAAAAATTTCAAAACTTCGTAAAGTTTACTGAAAAGCCAACCTATTTTTATATCTTGGGTTCGAATATGATGAATTAGTTTGAGGTCTCTTTCCATTCATGTATTCACTTCCGTGTCACATTCCAGAATTAGCGGAGGGCCAGAACAGCTCTGAAAAGCGAGGCAAGTCTTAGCCGAAGTCGCAAGAACAGGCGGCATATAAATTAGTTGAGATTTCTAGATCGCCAGAATCACCTTTATATTCCTACTTGTGTAAAAATGTGTAAACAAAAAATTTCAAAACTTCGTAAAGTTTACTGAAAAGCCAAATTATTTTTATATATTGGGTTCGAATATGCTGAATTAGTTTGACTCTTATAAGGAATTTTTATTTAATTTTTTCATCTCAGGCCCTAGTAGTGACGTTCAGAGCATGTTCTATCCTACTTACCGTAGTTACTACGCATGACGTCACGAATTCTGGCTTTTTGCCTTCAAGGCTGGAACGATTTTTCTATTTTCTAGCGGGATCTCACGCCAGGGGCGAATCCGACCAATCACGTTACAGAGATGCGTAGTAACTACGCTTACTACGCTCCCGAGCATGGTAAGCAAATAGTAACTATTAGTTACTATTCCGACAAGGTTGGAACGGTCAGCGTAGTAACTTTTCGTGAGGATGGAACGGAAATAGTAACTAATAGTAACTATTGTTTGAAGGGTGGAACACGCTCTCAGGATATGAGCTGCTTGCACGACAAGTCAAAATTCAGCTAGCAGCGAAGAATTTGAATATAATCAAAAGAATGAATTTCTATGTTCAATAAAGCTTACATTCAAGTCACGTAGTTGCTAAATATTTTAAGCATGGAGGTACAAGCAAGTCCGTAAGAATAAGCTCATTCAATAAAAGCAGCTATTCGAAAACAGCGAAGTAACGAAGCAACGCATTTTGATCGGGCCTCCTATGAAGGTCCGAGCCGAAAATCCGCTGAAAAAAATATCTGCTGAATTTAGATGACGGATAACTAGACTGTCGTATTTCAGCCCTTTCGGTTAATTAATGAATCCTTTTATTAACCCACTTCTATAAAATAGAAATAGTGGAGTACATTGAAAAAAGAAAGAAACACAACTTAAATTAGGATACAAATTTACACTTCAAACAGATTACACTTCACACAAACGAACAAGACCGAGATGCGGAGAAAACGCGGTGACCGACAGATTCCTGTGCAGCTCGTCAAGTTTAACAGTTATATTAGTTACCTATTTATTTATTTTTTTTCATTTTTCGATTTTTATACCAAATTGGCAAGTAGAGGAGGAATTTACAACTGTAATCCATACATTAGAGGGCGATACATGTTGGCCTGTATTGCCCGCCGGCTAAGGTGGTAAGTAGATTGTCTTGTTTGGCTATAGTACTAAAGTACAGGTATGCTTATGTGAACACTTTTTTAACTGTTCCACTACCTTGACTTTCTTACTTGCATATAAAAAAGTAAAATGGAAAAGAAAAATAACAAACTTGATATTAGCAAACAGCCAACTATTCAGGGTTATCCTGGCACAAACTTGAAGCAGAAATTCAATTAACTTTCTTTGATTTTGAATTTATTAAAAGGTCCTTCCTGTTTTGAAGGCATCTGACGTTTCGGGCCGACATCTTCTCCGTTGAAGATGCGTTCCTCGCGGCAAACTTTTCAAATTATATAAAGCAAACCAGAGCCTCGTTTTTGTTGCACGCTGCAGGTCCGCTTCTCTGCCACTTCCGAACTGATTCTTTCTACACCCGTTTTTGCACTGCAGTGCTTCCGAGGAAGACGACAGCGCTTATCGAGAATCGCGGACTTGCTCACCGACCAAGTCCGTGCTTCCCTGCAAGGAGCTGCAGCGCTGCCGCTTCAACCAAGAAGAAAGTGAATCCAAAAACGCATATTGTGCAAAAGCAAAGGAAGTGCTGCAGCAGCGATGTGGCAGCGCTATTGCAACAAAAACGAGGCTCAGGTTTCAGCTGAGTTACTTTCATTACATGAGTTAGCAAAATATTCAAAAAGCGACAAAAGCTTGAGTGATTATTACTAGTGTTTTTAGGAAAAAATGCCTGGTTTGGTTTCAGTTTTTCTTCTGCGATCGTTCACTGTTACCAGACGTTCACATAAGCATACCTCTACTGTAGTTGGAAAGATATAAATAGCTCTGTAAATTTTAGAGAATAAAAAAAAAGAAATAGTTATTGCCAGAACTGTGTTAATGCTTTATGCTTTTCAGCGACTTGCCCGCAGCTGACTGCCCAGTGCCAAATGTCCAAACGGTCTCAGGCAACGTGCCAAATCACCAAACAGGCAACGGACTCGAGCAGGTAGACTCCAGCGGCTGTTCATTTGAACGCTCAGTGTCAGTAGTGATTGATAACGACAGTACCGGCCGAATCGTTGATTGGATTCACCAGCTCAGACCATCCGTATCTGAATCGTCCGTTGCTACGACTTCGGTAAGGGATGAAGAGCCCCCACCACCATCAGGCTTTGTCTATCGGTAAGTAAAGGAGTGGTGCTTGCTGTCGTAAATACGACCCTTGTCCGCGGCTGGCAGTGTTGACAGATCGTGGTAAAAAAGATAAGCCATGGCCTTTCAAAATACGCCCGAAATGCGCCAGAAAAATTTATACCTCCCTTTGTTTTTATTAATGTTTTGTTTCGAGGGTAATTAGTCAAGTTCAAGTTCAATGGGTTTATTAACAATAAAAAATAAATCATAAATAAACAAAACACTTAGTCCATTTCTGGACGCCGAGAACTACAATCATTACATTTTAAACATAATACGCAGAGTCGTCAGTGCAGACACAACCTTGCCTCTCAAAAAACAAAACAAAAAAAACTAACCAATTACCTTCCTGCACCTTGCCCCTGGGGAAGCCACCCCATCATAAAAAAAAAAAAAAAAAATGTTATTATTATTTTATTCTTAAGCATAATTATTTTATTTTATTTTATCAGACCTTATTTAATTATTCTTCTGTAATGCTAATAAATGATTTTTTACTTTTTTTCAGATGGCGCAAGAGAGCTCCTACCTCTCAGCTCATCTGGGATCACGTTCCATATTTGCACATGTTATGTTTGGGGCAAAATCTGATCGTACAGTCGGGGTGAAGGGTATTTGCAGGTTTGATGATGATCGGGTCCGATTATGCTGGTCCGAGACAGGTCGAAAAAAGTCCCTTACAAGTTCGCCTCTGGGCATTGAAGATTCCATTTTTTTTTAATAAACCCTTCATTCATTCATTCAAAAACTCAATAAATATCAACACAGAACCCCAAAAAATGTCTGGCCTTCGGTCGCCACGATTAAAACGATGTAAAACAGTCGATTTTTCTGAAAAACAGTCGGGTTTTCGTAAAGATAGTCAATTTGTCACATCGCACCAAAATATTCGCCAGTTAAAAAAACAGCCACGTTTTACGCCACACGTCAGTTGCAAAAATATTTACGCAGGTCTCCGACAAAACCCGCCAATCTGGCAACACTGGCGGCTGATCCGGCCACGACTAAACTCCGCTCAAATAATTTTCTTTCGTTTTCCTTGTCTACGGTAATAGTACGTACACGCGACGAGAATCGGGAATTCCGGACTTGAATTCCTGCCGGGATTCCGGCACCATATATGGAAAAGTTGAAACATTTTCAACTTGATGATGAAAGTGCAGGAAACCCGACCGGGAATTCCTGATCGTGTGTTCGCACTTTAAGACAGCACTTAAGCTAGTACACTGTAAAAAAAAAAAAATCTCCGCTTTCAGGTAACTTAATCTGCAGTATTTTGTAGTCTAGCCTTTTAATCCTTCATCGGAATTAAACTCTCCGAAATCGGATTGTAATTCCCCGAATTCGAAATACAAGTCTCCGAATTCGGTGATGCACAACTATTAAAGAGACTTTTTACAGTGTACATTAAAAGGAAAACCAATCAAACAGGCGATGGCCAACTTCGATCACAACGCAAAAAAGCGAAATAACGCGAACTTATGCCAATTCACTGTTTAAAATAACACGAACTTATGCCAATTCACTGGTTAATGGTGATCTATCTCTCTTCGTCAGGCTTCCTAAAATTCCTTTCGAAAAGGTCCCTACACTGATATTAGCCTACGTGCCTGCAATTTGGGACTGTGGGACAGAATCAGTTAATGAAACCGAGTGTCTCAAACGTCATGTAGTAGGCTATTCCCGACAAGCTCAGAGTGATCTTATTGGAGTCTAGAAGCGTGTGTATCGTGATGGAAGGGAGAGTCAATAACCCATTTTTAGAAGCGGCGCGGGACTGTGTACTCTCTGCGGTACTCTCTGCTGGTGTACGTGTATAATAATGATAATCATATAATTGCAGTAACAAGGCTTTCGCCTCTGTAAATTTCTCGGGACACTTTACACACTAAATTGAATTGCAGCCAGGTGGTAGTCTACACCTGCTTTGGATTGGTTGATAATTTCGGCATTTACAACACTTTCTGGGAGATTGTTCCAGTATTCTACTATTCGGTTTCTAAAGCTCCATTTTCCAATGTCTTTTCGGAATTTCTTACCGCTCTGTTTCAAGTTGTGTCCTCTAAGACCGTTGTGATTGAAAGTGAGGACATCGTCAGGCCTAATGTTATCATAATAGCTATGGCAAATCTTAAAAGTTTGGATATGGAATATGGTATTCCGGTATCGCACCAATAGCAACTAAGAGGCGTTGCCGCCGTTTCGCCTGTGAAGCGATATAACTATTGGGTTTGTTAGAGTGTGTTCCACCCTTCTAACAATGCGTTTTTGCAGATACCATGGTATCTGTTACCACGGTAACCTGATCTGCAATTAGTCGTTTTTGCAATTACCGTGATATCTTAAGCATTGTCCTAATAGGTGTAATAAGGTGTATTACCGCGTATAAGACTTATTACAGATTCCTCTTTTCCTCGGAGCGCGCTGTAATAAGGTGAATAAGGAGAATACTAGCGTTCTATTCTGGCTTATGCAGGGCCAATCAGATTGCTTGGTTGGATCCGCCAGCGGGCCGAGGAAGGAGCAGCGCCGTCAGCGTTGCCACGGGAAGCAGTAAAGTTCTACTTTGTTAGAAGCTGAAGAAATAACTTTTCTTCAAAATAACATGTTTTGTTCTGTTGCGACTGCTTAATGCTACTTCGAAGACCAATATTTTCCAGTTTCCTATGTTTTTGCATTCGAGGAGGGGGGGGGGGCGAAGGTTGGCGTGGGGGGGGGGGGGGAGAGGGGTCTGGGTTTTCTCGTCTAGACCGAAAATGTGAACAGGGAGACGTTTTAACGACAGTCCAACTGTCATGAAGCGATAATATTCTATATGACTAAGTCCAAAACACGCCAGTGATCCTCAGGAAGAAGGAGTAAGCGTGTCCGTACCCCTCACGACTCAAATCCTATGTCAATCAATCGCCGCGATCTTTGGGAGCAGCTGTGACACCACTTCTGCCTTTCTTCCGCTAGCTACCCGGAGAGGCCGGAGAGTTTACATCGGCAAGGGGAGATAGTCATCAAGAGTATTGTCGCGACTTCTGGGAGTGACCTCTGTTTCCGCTGTACGGTCTTTTTTTTTTTTTTTAATATCTAATTATTATTTATTTCCTACTTTAAACAATTATCATTCTTTTAATTTTATTTGAGCAGTTAAAACAATTACACTCAAAATAGCCGTATCCTACAATCAAACTATAACATTCACACTAAAATTATGGCTCAATCGGTATCACAGGGTTCCAGCATAGGGTACCCCTTCCGCCGTGACCAAAATTACCAAAAATAAATAAAAACCTTTTTCTTCTTTTTTTTACGGCTCTTCTTAACCAGAACAACATTCCAACCTCCCAAACCACCCAGTAAATGCCCTAAAAATAAAATACTCTATCTTAACAATATTTCAAAACAACTATGGAACAAAACATCATAAATCATACATAGATAGAGTCTTTGGTTGGTGTTAGGTCGGAATACACCGTTAGTCTGTTGTGCGGTTGTATTCCTTTCGCACCGCTTGTCTGCTATATACTCATTCGAAAAGAGCAAGTTCAGAACAAGGATGAAAAAGGCTCCTGATTTAATAGAAACAGGGATCTTCCATCAGAATATTCTTCCTAGAGAGAGTAGCCCTGTGCGTCCTCACGTCAATTAATAAAAATTGCACCGAAACTTCCTTAGGTTGGAAGAAGTAGGAGAAGCACGCCCATTTTATTTCCTGAATATTCCGAGGGGAATAGAGCTCGGAATGAATTATTTGTATATTACAGGTCGGAACCTGAACTACCAGGCGTAAACCTGAGCCGCTTTCCCTCCACCACCATCTTTAACTCCCCAGTAGGAATCTCTGACACCACTATTGACTCGGGTTTTGGACCATCGCGACCCCGAAGCAACCCGTTCGCCCTATTTAGTCCATCTTCAGGTGATCATCATGTTGAGCTGGAATTTGGAGTGTCATTGCGGTTCGTTACCCGGTCCGAGCCTGAACAGTTCGACTCTGTTTAACATGTTCCTAAGTGTTTCAGGACATTGGCCCTCTCTTTGTTGTAAAGGCCGGCCACCTTGCTATTCCTACGCTTTCCTTACGTGTGTTATCTGTCTTTTGTGTTTATAACCAGAGCCTCGTTTTTGTTGCAATAGCGCTGCCGCATCGCTGCTGCAGCACTTCTTTGCTTTTGCATAATATGTGTTTTCGGATTCACTTTCTTCTTGGTTGAAGCGGCAACGCTGCAGCATCTTGTAGGGAAGCACGGACTTGGTCGGGGAGCAAGTCCTTGATTCTCGAGAAGCGCTGCCGTCTTCCTCGGAAGCGCTGCAGTGCAAAAGCGGATGTAGAAAGAATCAGTCCGGAATCGACCGAGAAGTGGAACTGCAGCATGCAACAAAAACGAGGCTCGGGTATAGACAGTAGTTGCGTTTTTTGGTCGAAGTTTGAAGTTACTTTCAAACTCAAGGGTCTCTGTTTAAATACCGTTTTTGGTCGGCGGTCACAGTTCCTTTGTCCTTCAAACTCGGACAGTCGAACTTCGTGAGTAAGTGTCACTTTTTGGCAAAACCTGAACGGAAAAGCCGGAAATGTGAATTTGAATACGAATTTACAGTAACGAAATAGTAAACTGCGTTAGCAAGTTCGAAGTTTGCTTGAATCGTCGAAGAAACGTCAACCGGGCACGGATCGCCGGAGTCGTAAACACTAACTAAGCAAACGGTGAACTTCGACGGCGTTTGAAAACGAAAATTAAGCAACCAGCTAAGCCAACGAGCGAACAAAACTTTGATCAAAAACGCAACTAGTGATTTGTGGGCAAACTGCAAGTTCGGATGTGATCCTTTGTACTGCGCGTTTACGTATCAAGTTTTTTTTTGCGGGTCCAATATTTGTGCCAAGAACCCCTTCTTCCAGAGGTGCCAGATATGTGGGGGGGGAGTAGGCTTTATTCAACCTGTGCACTACATTCCTTGATATCATTGGGGCTATTGTGCATAATGAAGTTAACGGGAAACGGTACACGATCAAATTGAGCTGAAATCAAATTGAGCTCGAACTGAATAAAAAAGATGGTAGCAAAAGTAGTCTGCGTCTGTCAGTTTTGCCGGAAAGTGAAATTTAGAAATGCTTATTACTGCAAAAGTATTAATAGTAAGGCATTGTGGAGTTTTATTGGCAACAAATTTGGGATCAGTAAAGTTTGATAACAAATCTGTGGGCAGTTTGCTGAACATATTCCTTGCGTGCTCCTGCACCGTCAGAAGTTTCGTAACAGATAACACAAGGATGCGCAGTGTCAATAGACAACACTTGGGATGGTGTGGGTTGTGATTTTGAAAATGTTGTGCCTTAAATTTTAAGCATAAGAAGCATTGCCAGGAAGAACCGAAAAACCGCAGAAAAAGCATCCGGTGATCTAAGTGAAAGTCAGCTAATGCTTTTTTAGTGGTTTTTTTTTGCTCTTCCTGGCCATGCTTATTAAGCATAACATTCTCAAAATCACAACAGATTACTTCCCAGGTTTTGTCTCTCCTTGCGTTATCTGTTATGAAACTGCTGACAGCGTAGCCGACTAAACCATGATTGGAAATGTGAAGTACAGGCTCTGCCCACTGTTTGTAGTTTCCATATACGATGTACCGTATCCGCTCTTTGTATGCGTTTTCCCAGAGCTTTTAGATAGTTGATACATTTTTTCTTTAATCTATTTTCTAATATTGCGTCACTTTTCTCTGATTCTTCTACCTTCTATCGAATTCGCTTAGGATGGTTCTTTCCCTTTTCTGCTTTGTAATTAAGCTGTTATTGTGTATACGTTATCATATGTGTACTTAACGGAGTTCGTCTTTTATTCAGTAATAGGCCAAGCGTCTACTGTATCTATGCTAGTGGGGGATTTTTGTCATATCTCACAGGTTCAAATCCCCCGCAGCGTTGGTATCGGTGTGCATCAGTGCCCTTAAAGCCATTATTCTAACTGATCCGTCCTTCGCTGCACCTTGCAATCCGTAGAATCTCCCCATGATTTCTTCTTGTAAGATAAGTAGCATGTTTTTAACGAAAAGACATGTGCCAGAAACGTATCTTGCTGCCAGAAGCGTGTCGTCAGACTTAAAATAAGGGCCTGTGGAAAAGCAGCGTGAGGCTGATTAGGGAGTGGCACTGCCTTGTAACCTGCGAACAATAAAAACGTTGGGACTTACGGTATGACATCGGTGGATGACAGTTTCGGTATTGGCCTATAAAGTGTACAAAGGAGACGGATCAGATGGGATGGATGGCTTTAATGCCCCGTTCACAATCATGTCTAGTCGAGCAAAGTTGTCTACGCACGTGCTAGAATCGCCGTTTACACCTTGTTTAGGCACAGATTTGTCTAGGCCAGGCACGGAATTCTACGCTCTAGCCTGAGCACGTCCCTAGGCATCTGTGCTTGGTTAGACATGCTTGTGAACACGGCTTAAGAGGCAAAGCGATCTGACTGATTATTACACGAGAACTTTCTCAAAAAGTCAAGCAATGTTAACAGTATGCTATATAGATAAGAGGATCTGGCTTTGTGGTCTACGTGAGCTTTCACTTGTTCTATCTAACTATGCGAAGCGATAATCATAACCTTTATTTTTATTCGGGGGTAAACTTTTTATTTACTTTGCGACGGGCGGAATGTATACTTTTTTTTGTCGATACTATGACGTGGGATTGTGCAATTCTTGGCTCACCGGTTATTATCAGACATCCCTTTCCATGTCAAAAATACGCCCTGTCTCCAGAATAGTACTCCAATACCTAATCTACCATGCACTAGTACCCAAGTGAATACTTTGCGGATGGGTCGGACTTTGCCATGGAAAGGAAGCGATTTTCAGTTATGATATTAGTACTGACAGAACATCGTTTTGCGGTAGTTGACACTTCCTTTTTTCTGGGATGCTAGTTCCCGCCGGGCAAACACTCAAATTTTCCTGGGTAGATTTGATTGGCGGGGTGAAATCATAAATGGTTCGTAACTCCCTTATACCCCTAAGATGTCGCCGCTTTTGCAAGTAACTAAACATTCTCCATTGGGTAAAACTTGGCAAACTCATTGCCAAAGGACTATGAGAGGGCGGGGGTGGGGGGGGGGGTCCCCACGTGGGTTTCTTTATTTTTTTTATGTTATCGAGTATCGCGAATGTTTTTTTTTTTTTTTATATATATTTTCATTTTTACGTTGCGACGTTTAAGCTCAATTAAGTGTAGCTCAAGTATAACTACTATGTAGTCAGATTTCAGTGAAGTTAGTATTTACTTTATTTTATAGTGACGACGTGTTAGCGAAACAATCCCCGGTTTAGTCTGTAGTAGTAGCTTCGAGTAGTATGATACCGGAACAGCACGGCACGACACAGTGTACGAGGCACGAGTACTGTGTGTTTATGTGTTTTGTTTATTTTCTTCATTTACTCCGCCTTTTCAAAATGGCGGGTCATAAATAAATTACTTACTTACCTATTACTTACTAAAAAGAGGCACACAAAGTAAAAGGGCCCTTTCAGGCTTTAGAGTGGGGGGGGGCAGGACTTACTTATTACTTACTAAAAAGAGGCACGAAAAGTAAAAGGGCCCTTTCAGGCTTTAGAGTGGGGGGGAGGAACAATGTTCTAATGTGCCTTCTTTTAGACTCTGGAGTTACGAACTCGCACTTACTTGTCTACTTCTACTACTTGCTAATCTCTTTTTGTTACTCGTGCCTCCTGCCGCTATGCCGTGCCGTGCCTCTTTTTATACGATTCCGTATGATACGAGAGGTTGAATTCGACAGTATACTGACCGTGGTTTTCGAAAAGGTTACACGTGACATTTTTCAGATTTTAGGGGAACAGCGACAAATCTTTCGCGTTTAGGCGAGGAAGGGCCTGAAAACAGTGTTGCCACTATTCTCTAATCGAACCTGTGACATTCGGCCGTAAAATTCTGTGACATTCATCTGTGAGAAAATTCGGTCCTTTACTCAGTTTTCAGTCAGAAACTCGAGGATTCTGGGGTTCCAGTGTACTCTGTTAACGGGAGCTAATGTTCGTAAAACGCTGCGCACAGCTGCGAATTTGGGGAGAAGTCGAAAACCTGTGACAACTCGCAGAATCCTGCGACCCGTAGGAAACTCTATACCTGAACGTTGGGTAAACCTAATAGCTATTGACCTTAAAAAGGCTTTTGACCTAATTTGCCATAGTACACTGTTAATAAACTTCTTTCCAAGTTTAATGTCCAACCTTTTCTGGCACGAATTTTTGCTAATTTCCTTTAAAACAGGGTAGAGTGCAAACAGAAAAGATAAACCTCTGCAACGGTTGCTCCGATTTGGCTGAATTTTTTTACCAGGTGTAATAATAGTAATACAAAGCAAGAGAAAAGGCTTTCGCCTCTAATTTTGAGTAGTTGAACAGATCAGAATTAGAAATCCTATCAACAATGCACTTGAAAGTATTGATCGATTCAGCATTAAACGGGTAAGGCTGTTCCAAGAATCAACAATTCTGTTACCAAAACCCCACTTAAAATCGTCCTTGTGGAATCTTGATATTGCAAGTTTGTACGCATGTACCCTTGTACCCCGATGATGACGGTTAATGTTGAATCTTACTAAATCATGCACGACATCGTTGCACATATGGCACTGCCAGTAACTCAGTTTCGAAAAAAAATGTTGCTTAGAACCTTTTGGAAAAACACAGTCGATATGCCGACCGACCTGACGATTTACGTTTCTGCTTTCCGAGATCGGTGGCATGTGAGAGGCCTCAGACAAGATTTCTCAGCTGATAGATATCTCTTTGGATCTCGTAGAAATTGGAAAAGTTATCTGCTATGCTACGTGACTTTTATACGTTTTTTACGTCTTAGATCAGAGTTTTGTACATGCTTGAAACCTCTTTTGGCCTTTCAAAAATGTTTTGCGATTTTATTTGCGCTTCTTGTGCAATAAAATACTGTTTGGTTTAAAAGTACGATAGATAGAGATATCGCTTTTAGGTTTCCAGAAAAATTAAGATTTTTCGGGGTCGTTTCATACGACCTCGAAACTTCAAGAGCTGAAATTTGTCGGAATAGTCAAAGGTATACCGCTAGATTATGACCTCAGTTTGTTCGTAGGGCGCGGAGGGGTCGTAGATGCTAAACGCATCGGTCAATCCTTTTCTGCTAATGTATTCTTTTCCGATGCTGTTGGACTTTCTAATGCACTTCATCTCAGACTTCGGGTAGAATACGAGATTTTCCGAGTGTTTGAATGCCTTCTTCCCCCACGCTGCTGTTACAATTGTCAATCACCTCATCACGTGCTCTGATGACTATATCTCCCTTCTTCAGTTTGTTGTTAACAAATCAGTAATCACCGGATCAATATTAAAAGCTACTTGCGAACACGTGCTTCCCTATCTGGGCCGTCCCGTCCCTGGCATCCCAATGCCCGTGCGTCCCTAGCAGCTAAATCTGCTTTTAAAATCATTTTTCTTATAAACAAATTGATTCTTGTATTGATTACATGACACGGTCGTTCTTGTCTCATTTTTAAGCGTTCGAAAGATAAGATGACTAATTTATGGCCGGCGTCGGGAAAGGATATGCAGAAGCAACCCATAGCAGGCTGACGTCAGGGGTGGCCCGAAGGGGGGGGGGGGGGGGTGACTCACCCCCCCCCCCTGCCTTCAGTTAAGTCGTATCAGTCGTTTATTTTGGCCTTTTGCTAAGTCGTATCAGTCGTTTATTTTGGCCTCGCCGAGGTCCCGGGCATTCATTTTAATATAAAAAAAATCCGAGTCGTTTAATTTTTATTTTTATTTTGTCTCTGCACAGCTTCAGTCGTAAGCCAGTCCCCGAAAGAAGTCGTTTAAACCAGGTTCTGTAACCCCGATAGGTCGGAGACATGATTCATGGGGGCAGCAATGCGGCTACCTGTTCTACTCCCGTGGGATTTGGATCTGCCTAACTTCGGTCTTTCACATTTTAGCCTGTCAAAATCACAATAGGTTAGTTGTTAAAGTGAAGTCTGACTGGCAACATTGATATACCTTATAGACTAAAAGCGAGAGACAAGGTTATGTGCATTGATTTTTGGTCATCTTTGGCTATAAGTGAAAAAAGAAGGAATAGAATTTTTAAACAGAATTGAAAAGCCATCAGAAATCAAATGACAGGAGACCCGCGAAAGAAGTGGGCCTTGAACAAATCGAAAAATGCCGATTACAAAGAGAGGTTGAGGTAGGAACAAAGCTTGAAAGGACATGAGGGGTTCTGCAGACGCTGGAATAGCTCATTCTAATCGAGAGGTAAATTTTTGGCGTCTATGCTAGCAGAGGCGTTACTATCAAAATGTTTGGGGGCGGGGGGGGGGGAGAGGAGCAAAAATATTCCTTCAGCCAAAGCTGACTGCGAATCGTATGTATCACTGCTGACTGCGAATCATAGCACTATCAAATATGGAGCAAGGTATTTACCGACTGGCTGGTAGTTTTTACCGTCTTTTTTTGCGAAAAAACGACTGTTTTGGCGAAAAATAGACTGATTTAAAGAAAACCTACCGTTTTTAAGAAAAATCGACTGTTTTTTTACGAAAAATCGCGACAAATCTATTTTTTACCGGCTAGCCGACAACATCGGCGGAGGGGGGGGTGCATTCACCCCCCCCCCCCATACGTGACGCCCCTGTATGCTAGTGTTAAAGCACTTCTGAAAAGACTTCGTAAAATTCAGGACACTCATACAACTCGAAATTATCTGTTTTATGTTTAAGTTATTCTAAAAGCGAACTTCTCGTCTTCATTTGCTGTGCATAGCATCTTCTGTCGCGTAGAATCAAATTCTGCAAACCAGTTTTAAGTTGCAATTCTTCAGATGTAGCTCACTGTAGCTTTACCTGCTTTAGTTTTCGACATGAAAGTACAGTCTGTCGAGTGACAAATAAAACGGTACACGGTACTTTCATTATGAAACAAAAGTACATCAAATCACCCGGGGAAAAACGCAACTCAAGTCTCGTCGGAGAACCGGCGTCTTTTTCTATATCTGTAAACTCCTGTCAGGCCAAGACCAAAAGTTCGTTACGTCCGTAAATCCGGATTTTTTTTTTTTATTGCACTGGCAAACCTGTTTCCTCGTTTCGCTTCTGAGGAAGTGTGTTCTGAACGTGAAAATTACTTTTTGAAAATTGCTATTAGTTCGGAGCAAATCTACTTTCTTTTCTATGAGCTTTATTTTGTCACTTTTTCGATGGACAGAGTCGTGATTTCGTAGCTATTCTTAACTTTTCATTGGGATCGCAAAAATGACGCTCTGCTCCACGGATTACGTCCATAAATCAGGACTTTTTTCTTTGAATGCAGTTGCAAACTTCCTCGTTTTGTTTCTGAATAAGCCTGCCTTTTACGTGAAAATTACTTTTTTTTGCTTTAATTCGGAACAAATCTACTTTGTTTTCTGTGGCCACTATTTTGTCACTTTTTTCAACGGTCAGATTTGTTATTTCAAAGCTATTTTTTCCTTTTCAATGATTGCAAAAAGACGGTCTGCTCCTCGGCGTTTCACAAAATTTCGTCTGTGGCATCATTTCATAGTATTCCCTATTTAGAGGAATGGTGTGTCATTTACTTGGCGATTAGGCTTGGAACTTTTTAGATTTGAAACACATTAAAGGCTGGCTAGAATCTTTCTAGACAAAGGCAGATTAAACAAAATTCGCCTGCGGCGCTTGCTTTAATTTTGTCCCGGGTACAGGCGTTGAAAGCTTTCCTCTTATGCGAAAGTTGAAATGTAAAGCTGAGGCTATGAAGGTATGTATACACAAATTTTGATTACAAGGATAATTTCAGCTGATGCATTGCAGCTAGTTTTACACCGGGGCTCTATTATTTGTTGGTGGGGAATGTGCTTCGGGCCACCCCTGCCTGACGTCTCGATGCCAAGAAGCCCGTTCCTATGTACATTTAATTGTTATTTCTTTTCTTGCTAGATGCCTATTATGGCCGGCACAGCTTGACTGGCATCTTTTCGGCCAGTGCCAGGAGGGTGTATACAGCAGTAACACACTGCAGCCTGACGAACCCATGACAAGAAGAGAATTTTTCCAATGCACCCTTTCATTGTTGTTTCTGTTCTTGCTCTATATTTTGGGGTCACAGTCAACGAAGGGATACATATGACATCATTTTTCCCGTCCTGAATCAATAAGACCGCCTTAAAGACTACTTGCGGGCTTGCAGCTTACCTAGCGGGGCCAGAGCATAAAATATAAATACTCTTTTAAAAGTTTTTTTTTTAATTAGAAGCAAATGGGCCTATGGGCCTATTACAAGCAAAGCAAATGGGCCTATGGGCCTATTACATGACGCTTCTTTTTATCTTCTTTTCACTCGTTCCGTTTTCGAGCGATCTAAAAAAAAAGAGATAAAAGTAAATCGCCTAAAAACATAGAATGTTTTTAGCAAGTATCTGTGTACGGATATTAAAATTTTTCGTTGAAGCAGAAAAAGAACAGAATTTTGTATGTGCTAGAATCTCGCATATTTTTGCAGCCATGTTCTGTCTGAGAAAAGTGGCAAAAGTGGACCGCATGAATGTCAGTGCAGAACTTGGATGTTAATTTGCTTTGCCGGAGGCAGGCCGGAGGTAGGATAAGCAACATCTAGACGACGCGACTTCAGTAAGAATCTTTTTTGTTTTGTTTAGTTAAACGCGGAGCATTGATTTGGCAGAAGGAATATGTGCTAAGCAATTCATAGAGCCGTTTTTGGTAATCTTTTATCGTCCGCCGCTGCACCAGGACCAAACATGTTTCGTGGACGATTTCTTTGTGTGTTTAATGGCGTTGATGCAGCTATTGTCCCATCCTTAAGCTGTGATTTTTCAGTAGCCGTATGAGTTTGTGGTTTATCTTTCTATGTTGGATTTCTATGCTAGGGGATCCTTATCTTATAGTTAACTTTAATGAGAATGGTAGCCGTTTTAAGGCCTCAACAGGGTATCTCAATGGATGTTTCAGGTCATCATTTATTTCGTCAAAAACGGTACTTGTAAAGGCTAACTAATTGCAAAGAAGCAAATAACTCGAGGGGTTGCTCACTCTGGATTTCAATCGACAGCAAGTGCCCAGCGCCGGCACCAGTCGCCACGTTTTAGAACATTCAAATTACCATGTTTAGACCAATTCGCCGCCAGAACCGGTTCCGGCACCGCATGTCTCGGCTTTTGCCAGTCGGTACCGGGAAAGTTCATCAGGTGCCGGAGAACGAGTAACTCCTCGATACCACTACCTTGGTGTTCCTGAGATCCACAGAATGAATGGTTTATTAAAAAATGTGGAATTCTTTTCCTGCAAGATTTCTCGGCTTTTCCCTTACAAAATCTAAACCAGCACCCTGAACTGTGACGGTGACAAGAACAGACTCACCCCCTCCCAGATGGTCCCTATCATTCCCCCACGGCCTCTAGCGAAGCTTTGTGCGAAACGAGGGCAAATGGAATGCCCCACATTGTTGGTATATTCACATTCGATGACAGCTCCCTTAGTATCGATGATCCAGCTAACAGCAGCCGGCACATGTTGCCACATATCAGAACATGAAATAAGCATGTTTAGAGGCGAGAATGCTGGGAGTGTCGGCAACGGTGGTTTTGGCCCGTTCCGGGAAAGGGTGTACATAAGGTTCCGGGGGGTAGGCGACCCCTCGCTGCGGTGCGGACGGGCTAACTGTAAGATTCATTTATTTGTACGTTCATCGTACGCTGCGGGACGGGCTAACTGTAAGATTCATTTATTTGTACGTTCATTTGCTAATTTTTTGTTTCCAGAAATGGAGAGTGGACAACGCGAGGACGCGAGGCGTCTATAACAGAAGAACTGACCATCGCCTCAGTCGATCTCAACGATAAGTTTATGAGGTTGCAATTTTGTAGTAGAATTGAAAAGAATTTACAGAATTGGAAAGATGATGACTGCAGAATTTGAAATCTGCAGGTTCAGTGACAACTATCTGTGCAGCAACGAGTAATATTACATCGATTACCTTAATTTCCACGCGAAGAAGCGAGGGGTTATCCACTCATTTTTTTTTAGTGTGCTGTGCATGCCTGGTGCCGCTATGCCTTGCCGGTTCCGGCATCGGCTGACAGCAGATGGATCCAGTTGCCACGTGCCAGAACATGAAAGTTAGCATGTTTGAAGTAGGAATCGCCTAATTGCCGGCGCGGGGGGGGGGGGAGGGGGTAACCCCTCGCGAATAAGTTCGACGACGGATCTGTTATGCTCCGCTCTTAGTTGATTTTCTGGTTGGATGGTTAGATTTTTTACTGCAGCCGCGAATCGGGCAAGTACGGTGGTTCCCCTCCAATAATAAAGAAAGGATGTAACAAGGATCTAAACGTGTTGCTATAGGTAGGAGAAGAATGTTTCCTTTGTTGTATTCGAAAGTGACCCATACAAAAAGATGGTATGTTTGCATCAAGCGTACGAGGAATAAGTGGCAAAGTAAATTTATCCTGACCAGATATGGTGACCTTGGGGTCTCACCGAGTGTTCAGAATCGAAAAGCATTCGGCATTGAAACTGAACGAAACGGACATGGAGCAAGAAAAGAAATAACAAGGAAATGATACATCGGAACGGGCTTCCCGGCATCGAGACGTCAGGCTGCTCTGGGTTATTGCTGTAGACCCTTTTCCAGCGCCGGCCGAAACCAGCGATGCCCGCCATAAATTAGGCAACTAATTTTGCAAATGCTTCAAAAAAGTGGTAATGAACTAACACGTTAATTTATCACGTCATCAAAACCTACAAAAGTAATAAAAGAAAAATAGGCAAATTCCTTGCAGATATTTTGCCATTGATTTGCAAATACGGACCGGCAAACTTTAATATGTCACAGTGATCGACCAAAGATCGAGCAAGAACAGAAATAACAAAGGAAGGAGACGTCATATATGTTTTCTATAAACTAGGCTACTCGTCTGTCAAACGAGAAAAAAGCTGATTATAATGTTACGTAATAATTTTCTTAGACACGAGAAGTTAGGATTTAAGTTTTTGTCCCTCGACCAAAGGGTCGAATTATTATTTTATAATAATTCTTCAAGAGTACATATGACCAGTCCCCCTTCCCTGACCACACAGGAATTAGCAAGGTTTTTCGTTTATTGGAAAAAAAAAATATATTCTACGATTACGGTTTAGTTTTAACATTTTATCCGACTCTGGCTCGTCCGTTCCAAGCGCTCTTTCAATTTTCTTTTTCCGTCATCTCACTTTCATCAAACTTTGTCAAATTAGTGGTAAATAAGTTAGGCACTTAGTGATGTGCTCGCATGTGACTGGATATCAGTTTATCCAGTTACCGTGATAACAGATACCATGGTATCTGCAAAGCAAAAACGCAACTAGTATTTCTTTTTGGATGATTTCTTAAAGCTCAAATGCGGCAATTGGCGTTCTAGCAGAGCAAAACCGTACAACAGATACGGCGGTAACCGAGACGGTGACTTCAAAAAAGAGTAAGAGCAGATCCAGTTACCGTGCTAACAGACACCACGGTATCTACAAAAACGCAACTGAGGTTCTGTAGTAATATTTTTTAGACGTAAGAAAGTAAGTTCAGTAAACAATTGTCGTCTCAAGGGTCGAAATATAATTTGATAATAATTCTTCAGTAGTACATGTGCCCAGCCTTACCTTTACCGCAAAGGAATTAGTAAGGTTTCTCATTCGACAAATACGATTTAGTTTTAACTTTTTATTCTGATTCTGTAAAAATTATATATTCGAAAATTGCGATTTAGCTGTAACAGTTTATTCTAATTCTGGCTCTTCCGTTCCAAGAGCTCTTTCGATCTTCTTCTTCTGCCTTCCCAGCATGATCGCTTCTGCTAATCACCGTGCTAACAGACACCACGGTATCTACAAAAACGCAATTAATGTTCCGTACAAGTATTTTTTAGACGTAAGAATGTAAGTTCAGTAAACTACTATCGTCCCAAGGGTCGAAAGTATTATTTAATAATAATCACAACCATGGTAACAGACACCATGGTATCTGCAAAAACGCAACTAACGTTCCGTAATAATGTTTGTTCCGTAATAGCAGACCCAGTTACCGTGGTATCCACAAAAACGCAACTAATATTCCGTAATAATGTTTTTTAGACGTAAGAAAGTAAGTTTGGCTTGAAGACGCAGAAGTATATAGGCTCAAGGAAGATGTGATATGATCAAATTGATGCCAGCAATAAAAATAGGCATCGAGAAACGAGCAAGAACAGAAATAACACTGAAATGAGACATCGGAACGGGATTCTTGGCATCGAGACGTCAGGCTGCTATGGGTTATATCTGTAAACCCATTCCCGATACCGGCCATACATTGGCATCTGATCTTTCAAACGCTTAAAAAAACTTGTTATAAACTAACACGTTAATTTCTTGCATCTTCAAAACCGGCCAAAGGAGTATAGCTTTTTGTGGAATTGGGGGAAAGAAGTTATCGGAAGCTAAGTCACTATAGATGTAAGTAGATATCAGTAGTTACGTAATTGCAGATACCACGGTCTAAAGGCGTTTTTGCAGTTGTCGTGGTGTCTGATATTCAGATACCACGGTCCGAACGTGATATCTAAAAAACTCGCTTTCATCAAATTTTGTCAAATTGGTGGGAAAGAAGTAAGGCACTTGGTGATGTGCTCGGATGCGACTGGATATATATAGGTTTATCCAGTTGCCGTGATAACGGATACCATGATATCTGCAAAGCAAAAACGCAACAAGTATTTCAATTTGGATGATTTCTAAAAGCTTGTCGTTTTAGCAAAGCAAAACCGTAAAACAGATACCACGGTAACCGAGGAGGTAACTTCAAAAACGACTGATAGTAGATCCAGTTACCGTGCTAACAGACACCACGGTATCTACAAAAACGCAACTAATGACGCACTTTAAGAAAGTAAGTTCGGTAAACTATGGTCGTCCCAAGGGTCGAAATATTGTTTAATAATAATCACAACCATGGTAACAGACGCCATGTTATCTGCAAAAACGCAACTAATGTTCCGTAATAATGTTGTTTAGACGTAAAAGTGTAAGTACAGTACAGTTCAGTACACGGGCCCAGCCCCCCATATCACAAAGGAATTAGTAAGGTTTCTCGTTTATTAAAGAAAATATATATATATTCGACAATTACGATTTAGTTTTAACTTTTATTCTGATTCTGTTTATTAAAATAATTATGTATTCGACAATTGCGATTTAGTTTTAACAGTTTATTCTAATTCTGGCTCTTCCCAGCATGATCGCTTCTGCTCACTTCTGCTAATCACCGTCCTAACGGACACCACGGTATCTACAAAAACGCAATTAGTGTTCCGTACAAATATTTTTTAGACGTAAGAATGTAAGTTCAGTAAACTACTGTCGTCCCAAGGGTCGAAAGTATTATTTAATAATAATCACAACCATGGTAATACACACCATGGTATCTGCAAAAACGCAACTAATATTCCGTAATAATGTTTTTAGACGTAAGAAACTAAGTTCAGTAAACTATTGTCGTCCCAAGGGTATATTTAGTAATTGTTCTTCAAGAGTACACGTGCCCAGCCCCCCCCCCCCCCCTTACCACAATGGAATTAGTAAGGTTTTTCGATTATTATAAACAAATATATTCAACAATTACGATTTAGTTTTAACAGTTTATTCTGATTCTGGCTCTTTCAATCTTCTTCTTCCGCCTTCCCACCATGATCTTCCGAGCGTAATTCTGGCTCTTCCATTCCAAGCGCTCTTCCAATCTTCTTCTTCCGCCTCCCCAGCATGATCTTTTCTGCTCTTATCCACGAATCTGGTCTCTCTGTCTCGCAGTTCGAGATGGTACGGGACCAGGGGGGGACTGGTATGAAATCTGAGGACCGCTAGCCTAAAATCTGGCCTTTTTCGGAAAAAAGACCCACCCACCCCCGCCTGGCTGGTATGAAATCTGAAACCGCTAGGGGTACCCCAATACCCGCCGAAAAATCTGCATAAAAAAAAAAAATATTGCACACACCACCCCCAATAGCATGTTGTGTAGCATATCGTTCAATTCCAAAGTACAAGGTTAGAAGTATACTGTACTTCTTTTATTATTATCACGAAGACTATCCAAGTAAAAAGCCTATTTCAGCACACGTGAAGGATTTTTTTAAGTTTTGACCTCGGAAACACTTCAGCATCAGATTTCAAGTAAGGCTTTGCACTTGGCCAAAGCATGTCTAGTCTTCTACTTGTGCTTTCAGCGGGATGATGGAAAAATTGACAGTTTTTCATTTTTGTCTCTGCCCTCCTGCTCGTCGAAAACAGCAGAAGTCCAGCGACTTATTTTCGAGCATACGTTCTCGAGGCTTGCTGTAGCCTTAAAAGGTCGGCCTTATCTTTTCCTAAATATTGCCACTGACGCCTTATTTCTTGAGCACGAGTACAAGAAACGGGACAAATTCGTGAAGAAAAGTGCCCGTAGGGGCAAGCGTCATTTTATAGAGATGAAAGCTCAGATGGCAGGAGAGGCATCAAAAAGAGGGGACTCAAAAGCTTTCTACAAAACCACGAAAGAGATCATCGGAAAGCGGCCTTGCGTGGACGGACCTGTAAGGGATCCGAGCGGCCGGCTAATCACTGACCCCGAAAAGATCGGTTAAGGCTAGCAGTAAGCTCTGATCACTGGTGCCCTAAAGAAGCTAAAAAACGGCAAGTCGCCCGGAGAAGAACGTATCGCATTTGAGATGCTGAAGTGGTCTGTAAACGCCTGCCGAACAGTTTGGATGACACTCTTTAAACTGGTATGGGAAGCCGAAAAGGTCCCCCGTCAGTGGACAAGGAGTACTCTAGTCAAAATCTTTAAAAAGGGCGATTCCACTAAGTGTGAAAACTGGCGAGGGATGAGCCTGCTGTCCATTCCTGGCAAGCTCCTGGCCACCATCCTGCTGAACCGCATACAGCCAGCAATCGACAAAGACCTCCGCGAAGAACAGCTGGACTTCCGCCCAAACCGTTCATGTGCGGATCTCATATTCGTGCTAAGAATGCTGCTAGAAGAGTGCAACGAATGGAGGAAAAAGCTCTACCTAGTCTTCATAGACTTCGAAAAAGCCTTTGACTCCATCGACCGTGCTACACTCGGGAGAGTGCTCCGGTACTATGGCATACCGGACAAACTCGTAAGCCTGATAGCAGTCTTTTAAAGACACGTGTCCGTACCCGCGACGGCAACACCAGATACTTCCAAATTATGACGGTCGTGAAGCAAGGGTGCGTTCTGTCTCCGCTGCTGTTCGTCCTGATCATCGACTACGTTCTAAGAAGATGCGAAGGATACGGCATTGACATCTGGCTTGGCAGAAAAGTAGAAGACATAGACTTTGCCGATGACATCAACCCAAATGGAGACCTGCAGACAGAAGCTCCAGGACTTCCTCACAAAGACCAGTGAAACAGCTGAACTGTTCGCACTGAAAATAAACATCCCCAAAACGAAGAGTATGGCGAGCAGCGGATCTCCGCTAGATATACGCTGTAGGGACCAGCAAGTCGAACTGGCCGTTGAATTCCGATATCTCGGCAGTACAGTTGAAAACACTGGAGCTTCTGCTAGGGAGGTCCAGCTAAGACTTGGACAGGCCAGCGGTATCTTCAATCGGCCAAAGAAGATATGGAGGAGCAAGAAGTACTCCCTTAGACTCAAGCTGAGACTTTTCGACAGCAACGTCTCTCCGTACTTCTGTACGGGTCGGAGACGTGGCACCTCAGCCAACAGCTGGAGAAACGTCTTCTGGCCTTTGAAAACACCTGCCTTAGGCGGATTTTAAACATACACTGGACAGAAAGGGTTTCGTCAGATGACAGTTCGCCAGATGACAGTGCAACCCCTTATTACTGAAGTCATCAAGATCCGCAGCTGGAGGTATCTGGGCCATACAATCAGGATGGGAAGCACCAGACTCCCCAACGCTATCCTCCAGTGGCATCCGGAGGGATCCAGACGAAGAGGGCGACCGAAGAACACTCGTCGGATACCAGTCGGATCTTCACAATATCAACGCGTCTATCCAGCCCGAATGTCCAAGGTAAGGTATCAAAGTTGCTGAGTTTATTGGAGAATGCTTCGAACCAACCAAAATCTTCTGTGACGTGCCTCACCGGTGCCGAATATGAAGATTTTCTGATTCTTGGGAGAATTTCGCGGTGTTTCAGGATCCCATATGCCGGTGTGCAGTTTGGACTCTTTGTCCCAGCTGTTTCGGCCGTGTGATTTCCTGCTAAATGATATGTTGCTCGGGTCAGTGTACAAAAAAACCCCAAGAGGACCACCCAAATAAAATCTGCTAAATCGGGGCAAAAACGACACACATGCCCTTCGGCCAAGTGCCATATAGCGATCGCAATTTCTGCCCGTCCGTCGGTCTGTCGGTCTGTCCAGGTTTTGGTAGTTCGGGCACTTCCACATAAGCTAGGACGATAAAACTTGGCAGGCGTATCAGGGAACCCAAATGATTAAGTTGGAAATAGTCACTTCCCCGATCCGAGCACCACGGGGGGAGTGGAGGGAGGGGGAATCCGGAATCTTGAGGTATTTTTAACTTTTGAACGGGTGATCAGATCTCGATGAAACTTGATATTTGGAACGACCTCATGCCTCAGACGACCCACTTAAAATTCGGACCGGATCCGGTGACTTTTGGGGGGAGCTAGAGGGGGCAACCGGAAATCTTGGGAAACGCTATGAGTGGAGGGATCGAGATGAAACTTGGTGGGAAGAGACCTAGCAAACACTAGATACATCATTGACATAACCGAGCCGATTCGGGTACCGTGGGGGGAGTGGAGGGAGGGGGAATCCGGAATCTTGAGGTATTTATAACTTTTGAACGGGTGATCGGATCTCGATGGAACTTGATATTTGGGAAGACCTCATACCTCAGACGACCCACTTAAAACCTGGACCGGATCTGGTGACTTTTGGGGGGAGCTGGAGGGGGCAACCGGAAATCTTGGGAAACGCTATGAGTGGAGGGATCGAGATGAAACTTGGTGGGAAGACACCTAGCAAACACTAGATACATCATTGACATAACCGAGCCGATTCGGGCACTGTGGGGGAGTGGAGGGAGGGGGAATCCGGAATCTTGAGGTATTTATAACTTTTGAACGGGTGATCGGATCTCGATGGAACTTGATATTTGGAAAGGCCTCAGGCCTCAGACGACCCACTTAAAATCCGGACCGGATCCGGTGACTTTTGGGGGGAGCTGGAGGGGGCAACCGGAAATCTTGGGAAACGCTATGAGTGGAGGGATCGAGATGAAACTTGGCGGGAAGACACCTAGCAAACACTAGATACATCATTGACATGACCGAGCCGATTCGGGCACTGTCGGGGGAGTGGAGGGAGGGGGAATCCGGAATCTTGAGGTATTTATAACTTTTGAACGGGTGACCGGATCTCGATGAAACTTGATATTTGGAAAGACCTCATGCCTCAGACGACCCGCTTAAGATCCGGACCGGATCCGGTGACTTTTGGGGGGAGCTGGAGGGGAGAACCGGAAATATTGGAAAACGCTATGAGTGGAGGGATCGAGATGAAACTTGGTGGGAAGACACCTAGCAAACACTAGATATATCATTGACATAACCGAGCCGTGCCTACACGTAACAAGTGCCATATGAGCTCGTAGGTCTTGTTTTTTTTAAGAATCCCCCTGTTTTCATCTGGTATTCTCAGTTGAGAGCAAATACCTGGAATGAAATTTATATCTTCTTGTTTTGGATTGACACATTTGTAATATCTGCTTTGCATCAAATGCCAGTTTCTGCATATTTCGATACATTCTTAATTGCTTCTGAACTTTCTTGTCAACCCCCGAAAGCTTGTCTGAATCGATGAGCCGGCAACCGCTGTTTCGCGTCCAGTCCAGTGTGAACGGGCTTATCACTTCTGCCTCCATTCGATTTTTCTTCCTCGGTGGTTTACTGCGTTACACCTTCTCTGTAGAGGTAACGACTTTTGACGTCCCGGGTAAGCTCCACCTCCGCTCATTTGCGTCGGGAGTCGACTCGACTCAGCTGGGTTGTATGACAGAGATAGGGAGACAGCAGTTCTTGCTTTTATTTGTTCTTGATAGAACGGGGCGCGAGAAAAGGTAGGGTTCGAAAAAGGGCGGTGGTCGCGGCCCAGACTGTGTGCTGCTACCGAGAGATCTTGTGATTTACTGTGCGCATGTGGGGGGAAATGTGTCAATGTGAATGTAACAGACGAGGAAGAAGGGGAATTTGAAGCCTTGCTTTTTTGTGACTAAATATGAAAGTTCACAGGAACAACTTCTGCAAAGATGGTTTTAATGAGTTTAGTCTTTCACCTTAAGACTTGATTAAAGGGTCATTACCTAAATAAACTTTTCCGTTGCTTCTAAGGTACATTTGTTAGTCAGAGTTGCGATCAACATAGCTGGTTAGCAGATAATCGTCTTCGATCCGCGGTAAAAACATGATTTGGAACGCCAAGACATCCGAATTTGAGTTTTGGTGGATAACATCTTTAATGTATGTCTGATCCGTGTATCCCGCCCAGATTCGAAATCAGCGTGGTCGATTTACCTAGAATCCATCGTCAAATCCGCTGCCCTCGACGGGAAAGCTACTTTTCACATTCTGATACTTGGGCCCAGACTATCAAAAACTTAAGAACACTTTCACCTTACAAGGTTTAATGTGTAGTTATGGAGTAAACCGTAAACCCTAAAGTGAAGGTCTGCTATTTTCAATTTTAATATGTATTTTAATTTGGTTTAATTATAAACCCATCATTTTATTGAATTTAAGCATGTTAACATTTGTCCCCTTTTTGATATAATTGAAAATTTGATATTAATTCCCACATTTCCCGGTTAATAGGATGCTACCCATAAACCTTCGATTTGAGTAAACCTTAGTTTATTACAAATCTGAGTCGGGTAGTCGAGCTTTAGATAGTTTAGACCTTCACAGGCTAAGCTGGCCCACCTCCATATTCATAGGTTTTTGAGCCATAGCAAGTTCTTGTTTAAGGGTCGAAAACGGGCAGATCTGACCGGAGCTGACACATCAGCTACCGCACCCCAAATGACCTTAGTTATTTTTTGTTACCTATAGTAATGGGGAGGAACAACTGATGATTCTAAAGCTAGTGACGTCAACTAAAATTAGATTAATTCCCGACATCCTCCCGTGCCCACCTATTTGTCCCCCAAATTTGTTTTGTTTTTTATATTTTGTATTGTGATATTTAATTTCGTACAAATACAAATTATATCATGTCGAGCTGACTCATCAGCTGTGCAAATATGTACTTATCAAGTAAGTAAACAGATAACTAGAAATTCCCTATGAAAGGATACCGTTATCTGTAATCTTCGATTAAAGACTAGTTCTAAATATCAGTCAACTACGTCTATTAATTATTTAAGATCAATGACAGAAATAGTAGCTATACGTTTCTTGTAGTATTTTGTCTTCCCATACAGTGCATAAACATCCGTCTAGACCAGAGTGGCGAAGGTTCTCGAAACCGTAAACTCTAAACACATAGGCTAGGTATAGCCAAGGCCTTCTTAACAAGAGCTACGAGCTCATATGGCACTTGTTACGAGTAGGCAGTACAAGAAAGTAGATGAGAACGTGACAAAATACACCCGCCATCCAAAAATGCGGTTCAGAATGGAAGTAGGATATTTTGTTTCACTCACTTTCTGAGCAGTTACGTCATCGTCTCGATGATCAACTGCACATGACTGTTCAAACTTCCAAGTTTCAGCCTAATAAATCCACTCGTTTGATCCCTAGACGTGCTACAATATTTCCGGTACTCCCTCCATCTCCCCCTACCGTGGCCGAATCTGTTTCGGACTAAAAAAAATGGATCATCTAAAGTATCTTCTTTTATACCACCTATCAAGTTTCGGTCGAATCTGAGCATTTTTGGAAAATTCTGGTACCCCCCCCCCCCCCCCCCACCAACGTTGTCGGATCCGGATCCTGGCCCAAAATATGTCATCTAGGTTGTATGCTCTCTCTAAGTTCTATGTTTCATTTAAACTGATCCACTCGTTTGACCCCTATGCGAGCCTCAAAGTTTCCGGCAATCTCCCTCCAATTCCCCACACTGTGGCCGAAAAGGACTTGAAAAAACAAACGTCATATCTCTTAATTCCCTCTTCCTGTCCATCAAGTTTTACTGAAATTAGAGCGTAGCCTATCTGCAAGTTTCCAGTACCCCCCCCCCCTCCCCCACCTTGGCCGCATCCGGCCCGGACGCCAAATAACAAATCTAGGCCACATAAACTCGGCACTGTCGAACTTGTATCTCTTTCAGTCCATTCGTTTGGTTTTTGTGCATGTCAAAAGTCCCCCCCCCCAAATTCCCCCAACCGTGGTCGCATTTTGTTCGAACGCATCTTTTACATGTCGAGGCCATCGATTCTTACCACCCATTTGTTTGACCCAAGTTGGTCGTATCCTAGTCTAAATAAATAAGTCAATTAAGTCGGGTCGCTAATATGCTTGCAAAGTTTCATTGTCTTAGTACTTCTGGAACTATTAGTAGCCAATACTACCGCCATTCCAGGAAACCCCCTCTACCTCCCCCCCCCCATAGAGCCCCGAAACCATCTGCCTCCGTCCATTTCGGATCTAGGCCTAATGCTTGTTCTCTCCATTAAAGTCAGTCCCAATCCCTCTGCTTTAAGCGTTTCTTGAATTTTCCGGCCCCCCCCCATCCCCCACAGGTATCGGACCCGACCCGGACTTGACACTGAACATCCGAGGCGATAGCTCCTTCCACCAGACAAGTTTCATTCAAATCCGATCACCCGTTCAAAAGTTATGCACGCCACTAGATTCCGGACTCCCCATCCATCCACTCCCCCCACGATGGTCTAATCGGGGAATCGGCTGTTCTCAAGTGAACCTGTTCGAGTCCCTGACATACCTGTCAAGTTTCATCGCCCTAGCACATCAGGACGTATGCCGAACTCGCTGGATCGCTAGAAATCCGGACCCCCCCCCCCCCCCCAACTCCCCCAGAGTGCCCGGATCCGGTCCGCTTATATCAATGACGTATATAGGTCTTGTGTTTGTTCTTCCCACCAAGTTTCATCTCGATCCCTCCACTCTAAGCGTTTCTCAAGATTTCCGGTTCCCTCCTCCAACTCCCCCCAGTGTCATCGGATCCGGTCCGGATTTATAGTGGGAAGTCCGAGACACGAGGTCATCCTAAATATCAAATTTCATCAAGATCCGATCACTCGTTCGCAAGATAAAAATACCTCAAATTTTGGCTTCCCCCTCCCTCCACCCCCCCTCCCAGATGGTCGGATCGGGGAAATGACTATTTCCTATTTAATCTGGTCGGGTCCCTGACATGCCTGCCAATTTTCAGCGTCCCAGCACATCAGGAAGCACCAAACTCGCGGGATCACTAGAAATTCAGACTTCTCCCCCCCCCCCCCCCCCAACTACCCCAAAGTGCGCGGATCCGTTCCGGTTATACCCGTCACATATCTAGGACTTCTGCTTGTTCTTTCCACCAAGTTTCATCCGGATCCCTCCACTCTAAGTGTTTTCCAAGATTTGCGGTTTCCCCCTCCAACTCCCCCCAAGGTCACCGGATCCGGTCTGGATTTAAAATTGAGCGTCTGAGACATGACGTCCTTCCATATATCAAGTTTCATTAAGATTCGATTACCCGTTCGTAAGCTAAATATATTTATGTTTTCCTAATTTTTCCTAATTCCCCCTCCCTCCACTCCCCTCCGGATGCTCGGATGGTGGAGCAACTATTTCTTATTTAATCTGGTCCAGTCCCTGATATGCCTGCCAAGTTTCATCGTCCTAGATTATCTGGAAGTGCCCGATCAAGTAAAACCGGGACCGACATCTCATTCCCTTCGAGAGTTATCTTGCTTACAGACGGACGGACGGACGGACAACTTTTGCGGTGTCATAAGTATCCCTCCACTCACATTTTAGGATGCGAAAAAGATAACTAGAAATGCCCTATGAAAGGATACCGTTATCAAAATAACAGAAACCAAAATATTGGTTAACCAACGAATCGGATCAGCCGCTAACTGTCGTACATGACTGTGCTTATTTGTCTGCCACCTTGAAAGCTTTTAAATGTCCAAACCACCTTATGCCTAGACTTTAGTCGGGATGGTTCCGTGACTCGTAGGCTTTACAACATTGCTCGACCCCTAAGGGTTAAATAAACTTATTAAACCATTGATTGGTTATTTTGATGGGATGATCAGTTTATGTCTTGTACGGTTGTGTTTACCTGCCTGTTGTTTTGTAAGTTCTAAGGGTAGGACTTACGGACTCCAGACCCCCTTATATATACCATTTGTTCTGGTAAACCGATGGTTTCGGCCATTCTGGCTCGATACTCTTTTTTTTTTTTTTTTTTTTTTTTTTTTTTTTTTTTTTTTTAGTAAGGGACTCCTAAGAGTACAGCCCTTACGTAAGCACTGTACATGGAGAAATTGCGCTCATCATTTTCATGATAAAACCGAGGATAAAACGCATATCAACTCCTTAAGAAGATTGAATAAAAGTATACATACAAAGAATTAAATAATAATACAAATATATCTAAAATAATTCCAGTTCTTTGTATGTATACTTTTATTCAAACTCTTTAAGGAGTTGATATGCGTTTTATCCTCGGTTTTATCACGAAAATGATGAGCGCAATTTCTCCATTTACAGTGTTTACGTAAGGGCTGTACTCTTAGGAGTCCCTTACTATCTCACTATAAGGGCGTGTCACTTCAATGCCCAAGCTGCCTTCTTTATGTGGCTAAATTTGAGAAGGTAGCATTCTGTGCCATTCGTATAAGCTGTTTGTAAGCTTATTTTCTTTCTTGCCAATTAGCTTTTGAAATTATGGGTGTATCAAAGAATATCGAGCCAGAATGGCCGAAACCATCGGTTTACCAGAACAAATGGTATATATAAGGGGGTCTGGAGTCCGTAAGTCCTACCCTTAGAACTTACAAAACAACAGGCAGGTAAACACAAGCGGTACAAGACATAAACTGATCATCCCATCAGAATAACCAATCAATGGTTTAATAAGTTTATTTAACCCTTAGGGGTCGAGCAATGTTATAAAGCCTACGAGTCAGGGAACCATCCCGACTAAGGGAGGGGGCTTATCAGTCGTTATAGATTATTTCTTCCAGAGTACGTCTACTCCTGGGTTTGGTGTCGATGATCTTCGATGAGAGTTTCAGATCACCAATTTAGTGAACCTGATGATAGATTGTAAATCGAGTGTCTCATTAATTAGAGGTAATATCCTTGGTAAGTTCCTTGGTTTCAGTTCTCATTCAGCACTGGCTGAGTTAACATATTTGCTGTGCGCTGTGTAATTGCTAGCGGTTGACGTCATAGCAGTGACAGTGATTTGAATACGGATTGATTTGATTTGGATAATCTGAATGCAGCAATTTGGGATGTCGGAGTACGGTGGAAAAAACTGACAGGCTCCCACGTTCCACCGGGCCCCCATCCATAAGGGTGTCTGCCTCCACATGACGTGGCCCTGTCCACTATGGTACAGTTTCAGAAGGGAGATTCGGCGGTAGCTCAGTTCAAGGGATATCCCCTTTGGCCAGTACGAATTGTTAGCGTTACGAACCAAGAAAAGTCTACACCGAAATTCGTTGTATTTTGCTACGGATCCCGTGACTTTCAGACTGTGGTGGAAGCGAATCTTCTCTCGTATGATGACAATTATTCGGAAGCTTCGAAAAGTACGGCTAAGGGCGTAAATCATGCTTTCCGCGAGTGTGAATCTTCTCCTGATCTTTACTGTCAGTTTTTGAAAAAGGAAGTTACAAAAGGCCCTGGTGCTGATCCAACTACCTCGAGCAAAACGTCTGCACTTCGAAATCAGCTTACTTTGGCACAAGATGAAGTAGTAAAACTTAAGGCTGGCCTGGTTAAGGAAATCGAGAAAAAAGTTCAGGAAAAAATTGCTTCCGTGGCAGGAGCAGGAGGCTCATCACAACAAGCCACTCTAAACCCTGAACTGATTGTTTCGGAAATTTATGATTCGATCACGCTAGAATATAACGGAAAGTTTGAGAAAGTTGAAAAAATGTTTTCATCTCTGAACAGCCAGATTCAGTCAATAGAGCTTCGGGTCGCTACTATTGAGGAAAAGTTGGACGATTACGATCAGGAGCGCTTGCTTGATTCTTTGGTGCTTTTTGGAGTGAAACAGGACCCCGGGGTTGACCTGGGTACTGCTGTTCTAGAAATAGCAAAGAGAATGGGTGTAAATGTTCAGAAAGAACAGGTGTTGTCCGTGTCCCGTTTTAGTCTTCCGAACGCCACCGGGAATATCCAGACACCGACGCCTGTTGCGCCAGTTCTCGTTACATTCGCGACGAAAGATATTATTATGGCGTATACTGTTTTCAAAGCGAAATCAAAGCTGGCAAAATCGGGTGTATTCGTCGCTGAATATCTCACGAAAATGAGAAAAGTGATTCTCGATGGTGCGAGAGACAGATATGGTGTAAGGAACGTATGGACTGATCGTGGCCGTGTTTACAAACGTGAGCAAGGTGATATTCACCCAACACGCATCCACTCACTTGTTGACACCCTCTAGCTTTTAGTAAAAGTTGATTATTTGTGTTTATTTGTATTACTATTTCTTTGTATTATTCAGTTGCTTCAACATTTGTGATGATTCGCTTATTATTGGTTCAAAGCCTCTTCGCGGAATTTTTGTCTTTTTCGCGGGAAAGGAAGTTAGTCTACTTCTTTATTTATGTTGAATGATTTTTCTTCATTGAGTAGATTTATGTGTCTTTGCTCGTGGAATTGCCACCTTACTACAGGATATTTAGATGTTCTGCAGTTAATTGAGATATTTGTGAAACTTTTTTGAGTGCTGACCAATCTCTCTCGGCTTATTATTTTCCAGGATACGATTTTGAGGTAAGAAACAGATCAACTATGAACCGAGGAGGCCTGGGATTTTTGATTAAGAAGAATATGAGGTATATGGTGAGGGAGGATTTGGGTGTATGGATAGAATTAGTATGGTGTATAAGCCGCCCAGTGCTCGATTAGATGAGTTTGTCACAGGTTTTGATGAGTTGATGAGGTTGGTTCGTCTACAAGAATGTTTTTTTTTGTATGGAGGATTTTAATTTTAATCTTTTAGAACTTTCAGGTGATAATTTGGATTTTTTTAATTATATGGTCTCGAATGATCTTTACCTTTAACTTGTGTACCCACCCGAATTCCTAGTCATTCAGCGACCCTATTTGATAACGTTTTCGTGAGACGTAGTTATTTGAGTCAAAGCTGTTCTGATGTGATTATATATCCAGGCTCGGATCATCTCCCGGTAATTGCGCATGTGACGTGTCTTAAAAATGGACGTATCCCGTCAAAGAAAATACTGACACGTCAGCTGAAAAAGCAAAATCTGAATAGCTTTGCCGTGGAGTTGAGTTGTATTAAGTGGGAGTAGTATAGGGGTATGAAGATTAGGAAGGTGCCATGGTCGTTTAGGGGCATGAAGACTGGAAAGGTGCCATAGGAAAATCCGTCTGTCCGTCTGTGACAAGAGTATGGATTGGCGAGGTGCTATAGGAAATATGTAAATGAACCTAACAGTAGTATAAGATCGCCGCTCCCACTCCACCCTCCCCCCAATTTCAAAACCCCATTTTAACATCAATTTCTTAAATTTTAACATCCTTTTTACCAAATTATCCCCCTTTTTAAAGATATTTGTATTTTCTTTTTTCCCAAATAAAGGTTCCAAGAAATAGGAAATATTAACCTTTATACTACATATAAACTACTACTTTTTTTTTTTTTTTTGCATTTTTCATTTTTACTGAGTAAACAGTTCCAAATCAACATATTGTTCCGAGTTCTTATTTACACGCAAAATAGGTTGCAAAATAAGATTGTTCTTTAGAAGTAACTCATCAGCAATAGAATTGTATCTCTGCGGTATAAACAGATCACACATCTTCTTGTTATGATTGATAACTACAACTAATTTGTCACCATATTTTGTCTTAGCCATTCTCATTTTAACGATGGTATATTTCAAGCCTAATACCAACTGTTCTTTCTTGATTGTCTCATTGTATTTATTCATTCTGATTGTATTCAAGACCTCCATTTATTAGTGGCTGATTTTCTTTAATAAAAATCCAAATCACAAACTCACATACATATTTTTATTGATAATATCCAATGTAGCTTTTCTTTCATAATATATAACACAGTAAACATTATATGGTACGGGTTGATTATCTTTCAACGTTAAACTTATTTCAATATCAGCAGTTGTTCCATTATAAATATTTGACTCGTGTTTGGAAACATCGAAACAAAATAGTGGATATACTTCTTTAAATTCTTCGATATTGACTACACTACCAGTATCAAACGCTAATTGTTTGTAGCCCATGTGTATATATCTGTTGTACAAGTTAGAGTATGTGCATTTTTCCTCACAAAAGTCACATTTGAGGGGTTCTTCTGGATATTTATCCCCGTTTATTCTAACCTCGATATCCGTCAAATTCATATGATCAAATACCATATTATTCTTTGCTTGGTTGTTATGCTTTTCATTTTTCTGTAACATCACAATGATTTTCGTAGGAATATTTCTCTCAGACACAACTTTCCAGGTGTGTTCCTTATTCTGACTAACATCACTTTTATAAGTATTACAAGCTTCCCACATCAAATTATACTTTTTATCCTTTGCTAAACCCTTTTCCAATTGACTCATCATTTCAATACTAGGAGCTATAACAGGAATTTTCCAGGATAAATACTCAATGACGACTTTGAAATTAGTATTTCCATTTTTTACAATCATATTATTATCATCATTTCTTCTTAGACATATTCTGTGTGATGCACCTCTAAAAAATCGTTTGTTTCCTTTCAAGAATCCAAACAACTCTGATAATGGTAAATACATATTCACTAATTTGCTGTTTTTAGTTCTATTATATCTCTTTTCAAACCCTTTATTATGATTGGGATTAGGCTTAGAAGTGACATTCATATTTCCTGCTGTTAGTTTTCCTTCTGCAGGTACGGTAAATGAAATAGTTATAGGGTTGATATCAGTTCCTTGATTATAATCCTTGTACCAAAAATGGTTTCTAGCAGCACTTCTAGAGTAATCATCAGAGTATTCAATCAGCTTTGTAACGGTAGTTGTAATGCCAACATGGTTAATTTTTTCAACAGGTGTATCGTTTATGACATACTCAGCGGTACTAAATAAATTAAATCCATTATTCGTCAACGTAGCAACATCGGTTGAACCTATATTAGTTCCATCATCTTTTACTATCCTTACGCCTACCTCAAGATAACTTTCACTTGGATAGAACCAGGAATCCAATTTCTTTGTTAAAAATTCAAACTCTGACTTACTGGATACATTCATGTCTGTTTCTCGAATTTCTTTAAATTCATATTTAACCACTGAATCATCAACAAGTGGCTCATCAAATATGTTCCATTGCGGACTAATAATTTTATTTACTACCATTTATATAAGAAGGAAATTATTCAATAAAAATCATTTCAGAATCTTTAACCCATTTCCAGTCATTAACGTTTTGATCAAATCTTGACTCCTTTGATTTAAAATCCTTTTATTTGTAACCAGAAGATCCTTCATCGATTTCTTATTTCCAATCACATCAATCAGTTCCTTCTTGTTGACATCAATCAAATCTTTTCCATATTCTATTGCTCTGTTTTTCAGCAACTCAAATCTCGGTTTTATAATATTATTATACATTGACAATGCTCCATCTCTAATTTGTTTTGCTGACGTCTGGAATAACTGGGAATTAGCAATGTTTCTGAATAGACTACCGATTCCACTTCCGTACTGCTTATTGTAAAGTAATCGCTTATTATTTAACAACATTTATAAGTAAATAATTTTATTTCACTAATCCTTTAAGCTTTTCTTAAATGCAGTACGTATCCTACGTTATCACCATTCAAATCAATCGGTCTTCCAAGCTGATCAGTCATTGTCATTCTCAACGAGTAAATAAAGTCTTTTGTGTTGATAGGAAGATATATTAATTGTCTAGGATTCTCAACAATTTGGCAACCCGGTTCTGTATTAGGAACAAATGTCCAAATGACATCTGATTTACTTTTGTTCACAATAGAGCTGTTTACAAGAGAGCAGTGAATTTGTAGTTTATCAACACTTCTTGTTATATTTGGAAGCTTTGTACCTTCATTAATTTTCTTAGATATCTCACTATCCTTCTCAAAGCCGAAAATCTGACACAAATCACTGTTAAATCTAAACATGTATTTTTCTTGTAATATGATGACAAATCTCATAGATGCTGGATTTGATGAAATGACAATAGGACATTTATCTTTCGGAGTATCAAAATAATGACACAGAAAATAATTCAAACAATCGTCATTGTACATCCCACTAGGAATGGTCACGTTAATCCAGTCTCCCGTCTCATCTTTTCTGTACTGAAACGTATTATTTTCAAATTTTTCACTAATATTATGCCACGAATACCACAAAGTACACTGATTCAAACCTATTTCATAATCGCAATTACGATTCAGTTTGATCGGTTGACTAAATGATATATCAATGGTACTTTCGTTACCTTCTATGTTTAACAATACCATTTATTAGAAATATTTTGTATATATTGAATTGTATTTTTTCTTGGTTAAGACTTTATTTCGCATTAACGAATCCAAAATATCAATTGCTTCATTCCTCACCTCATCAGATGTATTTCCATTTACTCTGCTACCTATCAAAGTGTATAATTTTGAAATCATTTCATCACAATTCATAAATATTCCAGTTCCTTGTTGTTTGACTAATGGCAAATTATTTTGAATGGTTTTTAACCTATTCTTGTATTCTTTTATAAATTCAATGTGTTTATCATACTTACTAGAACTATAACTTTTACTTTTCAGACCACCATAACTTTGACTTATAGATGTTAAATAATTCAGAGCCCCATCTATTTCGTTAGAATGCTTAAGGTAATAATGAGGCATTTTAAAATAATTATCGGTATCATTCCAGTCATCTTTATATTTTAAATTAATTTGATTTAATAACATCAATCAATTCCACATCAATATTTAAGTTTAGATTTACGTCATATGGTGGTTCTAGATTGGGTTCTATAGCATGAGTGGGTGCTCGACTCGATTCCTCTGAAGCAGGGATCTGGTATGGATGAGTAGTTTTAAATGTATTATCTAATCTTTGAAACCGTATGCTTGATCTTTCATCATTCTTACGTAATTTCTTCATGATCGCTTCAGTGTAATCTTTTTCTGTCTTCATGTTTTCTTTTTGTGCTATAACAACTGGAGCGTTAAATTCTGAAGCCATTTCCTGAAATCCTGCTTTCTCCATCTCATATTCTTGAACATTTTTTCTTTGGATTTCTCTGTTCTTCACTATTTCTGACAACATATCACTCAAGCGTCTTGAATCCATTTATATACAAGTAATTTTATTTCATAATAAATTTTGAAAGTTCTTTTTCATAAAACCCTCCTTGAATTAATTCTCCACTTTTATCAGAAATTTCATAAGTAATGGGAATGGTAGGTCTAATGGTTGCTATCTGGAATACTTCATTCGTGTAATTGGGTAAATATCCTTTATCAAAAATACTCTTTTCTTTTTTTATTCTGACTAAATCTCCTACATTGTAATGTCTTGTAATTGTGTAGTCATCTACTGGAGGAAACAAAGCATTGAAAACCTTTTTCTGATTTAACTTTTTGCTAGCATCAATTGGTTTCATTTGTATTGAACGGTGGTACGAGTTATTATAATTACTCACCAATAAAGGCAAAATATCAATCCATTTAGTAGTGTTATTGTGAGTGAAATATTGCCATAACTTTTCTTTCAGTGTTCTGGTGCATCATGCAAAAGACTAATCCACCTTTTTGAATCGCTTCTCTCATCTGCTTGTATGATACATCTATGTCACAACCCTTATTATTCATTTTACATGTTTAAATTTTATCAATTTGTCGTTTACTTAAAAGTAACTTGACTGGTTCTCGTTCATTTTGTCTACTGTGACTAACACGTATCTGACATTTTTGTTTAGCACCAAAACATTTCTTCAGCTTTCCTTTCTGAAGCTTTGATAAATAAACTGTATACTCAAATGTTTCAACCATTTATTAGAAAATTAATTTATCATATAAATTTTATTTCTTTAGTTTAGTTTTCATGAAGTCTTCTGTTTTCTTAACAAAATCTTGATCAACAGGTTTTTGCTCTAAAAGCCTTTTAAAATGTTTACGACTGCTCTTTCAATACCATTGATATGCAGATCTTGGTCCAAATAATTTGAACTAATATTACTGCTCATTTTTTGTTGGTTTTCGAGCTTTTTGTCAATACTTTTCCTTAGGTCAAGAAGCTTTTTGTCAATACTTTTGCTAAGGTCGCCAATCTTCGTTTCAATACTTTTGCTAAGGGCTTGTTGGTTTTCGAGCTTTTTGTCAAAATCTAAAAGATACGTAGTTAACGTTCCTAAATTAACAGCATCATGTTTGTTTCTAGGATCTTGAACATTTGTGATAACTTTATTCCCAGCATCAAGTTCTTTATCAGTAACCTGAATTGTTTGTTTTACAAATAACCCTTTATCTTTGTTCCTTACCAACGAATTATCAGGAGAATCATCTATCGCAGTTAATCTGTTGATATCTTCGCTAAAGTATTGGTTGGCTTGCACTTGTCCTGCAGTCATTTGTTCTTTAAATTGATTCATAATCACTGTCATAGATCTTAAGCTAATAGCATCCTTGTCTGCCTTGGCATCACCTAAATTTATAATTCGTCTATCATGTAGGTTAATGTTACCATTTTCGTCAGTAACTTTCGATTCGTTACTAACCTTTTTTCCAACACTACCAAATTTATTCATTTATTATAGAAATAAATTATCCGGTAAATATTTCAAAGTTTTTCCTGTACTTCAGGGTTTTATCTTTTGTTTTTAAATCTATGAAGAAAAAACCGTAGCCCTTGGTTGCAGTCTCGAATTGTTTGAGAAATTTTTCATTATCTATACTGGATACATGGCTTTGTCTTATTAATTGTACTTCTTTTGGATTAGAACACTGAAAGAATGCAAAATAATTGCACTGGAGCCTTACCACCTTTGGCGTTTTATGATAGCTTTGAGACAAGTAAATAATTGAGGCATTTTTCTTTCTTCCTCTTATGAATAAATCTTCTATTTTCTTCTGGTCTTTTTCAGTGACAAAATCGTCAAAGATAATCAAGTTTTGGTACTCAGGGTCTAAGTCGTCAACATCGACAATATCATCAAGATTGTTACTTACTGTTAAGACTTTCGATTTACATTGTGACTCCAAAGTGGTCAAATTGGTTATAAGGTCTTGGTATTTATCTTCTTCAAGATCTTTTGCATACAAGTATATTCGGTTGAAACAAAGATATTCATAAATTAAGTTCAAAAGAAGGTTAGTTTTCCCTGTTCCAGAACTACCACAAATTAAGAGTCTAAATGACCACTGAGGTGCAAGGTCGTGCTTATTCTGATAAGTGTTCTTTTCACTAAAATCATAGACTTTGATTGGAGCCTTTTCATTCATTTACTTATGAGGAATTTTTATTATAAGATTTACCAATTACATACTTGAATTTTTTAAGTAGGTACTTGAATTTTTTAACTGGGTACTTGAAATTTTTAACTAGGTAGTTGATTTTTTAACTAGGTACTTGATTTTTTTAACTAGGTAGTTGATTTTTTAACTAGGTACTTGATTTTTTTAACTAGGTAATTGATTTTTTAACTAGGTACTTGATTTTTTTAAATAGGTAGTTGATTTTTTTAACTAGGTACTTGAATTTTTTAAGTAGGTACTTGAATTTAATGTTTATAACCTAAAGGTAAAGTGTGTATTTTATCGCTTGTTACTATCCTTTTATCATCCTTTGGATCTAACGCTTTTTTATTCTGTTCTTCTAGAAACATATTGTGCTTGTATGATCTTAAGTTATACTGGGTTATAGAAAGGTTTTCCCTTTTACCAAACAGTACATCCTTATAGTTTTGAATCGTAATTTTATCTTTAACTATATTGGTTTTTATTCCTTTCAGTTTTTTGCTAGCTTTTGAAGGGTCTTGATAATCCTTTAAATAAGCATATACTTTTGATCGTAATCCAACAAACTCTGTCATAACCTGTCCACCTAATTCATCTTTCATCATTCCTATCACTTTCTTATTTACACTAGGAAACCCATAATGGATTATCTTTCGCATAATCAGACGTATCGAACCTCTCAATCAAATCTTGTTTGATATCTTCATAGAAATCTTCGGTTCTAATATCATATATGAAAGAATCAGTGTCCGTATAACATAAATCAATTTTATCTCCATATTTAGGCTTCATATAATCATAATAGAATTCATACATCAATAACTTGGATAGTTCCAATACAGCAAAGCCGATGTACATTGGTTTGTCTAATTTTATCTTTTCCTTTGACATTCTTGCTACTGAAAAGTTTTCACTGAATATTATTTCAGATTTAAAGTTGGGTTTCTTTATTATTTTTTCTCTTGTTGTATCATCTGTTATTATTTCCATATCCGCTCGCTTCCTTACGTTTTCCATAGTTTTTCCAAAGCAAGCATTATTCATGAGCTTAAAGAACTCCTTTTCAAAGTCATTTGTACCCTTAGTTCTAAGGGTTGTGTTATGGTCTATGTATCCTTTTAAGTAAGCACTTTCAGTGAATCCTAGTATTCTGTGTACTCTTTTCAATATCAAACCTTTTTGTAAATAGAATTCTAGATTCCTGTGGTGAACTACATAGTTGGTTTTATCTAATACTGTGGTACATAGCTTACCGTTAAAATGTTCGGGTGCTAATGGTAAATCCTTGTGTAATTCGTGTAGTTCTTTTGGATATTCTAAATCTACCTCATATATAGCACCTACATCTTGTCTCACCGACTTAATCGTAATCACCGAATTGATATGAGTTTTTAGATGGTTGTAATACTCGAATGATTCGTATTCATTCCTTTCTTTCAAATCATCCGGTATTGAAATGAATTGGAAATCATTCGCTGGTAAATTCTGCGACATTGCCCACCCATATAAATTATTTTTATCCAAATACACTAAATAATTAGATGGCTTATTCTTATTATAATCACTTGTATATTTATTATTTGCTTTTGCGTATCTTTTTATACATTGGGATACACCACCTCTTATTCCCTTTTCTATAAAGGTATACATGTCTTCCTTTGAGAATAAAGGCAAGTCTACTTTCGAATGCTTTAGGAAAGCATCCCAAGTTAGTCCAGGAGCTGAGAAGTAATGAAGTGGATCCAGATCATAATTATGTATACACACATTTCTGAAATTCTCTACAACATCCGACAATATTAAAACATCACTTTTTAGGTATAATTTAGTATAATCAAGTAATGTTTCACAGTTAAATTGCTTCCATATAGATACCGCTCTTTTATAATCACTTTTGTCAATACCTTTTCCCGTTAACCTAGAATAAAAGCTTTCTATGGGTGGTAACTTTGTACAATCCATTTTACTGAAACTGTCCACAAATTCATAAGGATACACCCCCTTTTTAATTATTTCTTTGAATTCAGCATCGTTTCTGAAACTGTCAGATGTGTACTTGAAATTCTCTCTCAGATGATTACAGGATACTTTGCAGTCACATTTTGCTAGATTTGCGGATAGTTTGTCCAGTGATGAAGCCATGAATCGAATTGAATCTCTAAATCTGATTTCATATTTTATTTCCTTGTCCTGTCTTGGAATACTTATTGATTTCGAAAACGAAATGAAACTTTCTGCTGATTCAAATATTCCGTTATCAGGTACCAATTCTTTCACAAATAGATGGGAGTCATACTTGGATAAGTTGTGTAGGACTACAGGGATATGCTTGGGAATCCTGTATTTCATATTACATTCAGCATGAGCAAATCCTCTATCTTCTCCTGTCATGTGGTCGTGATCAAAGTGTGGATTTTCAGTAATTTCAGTTTTACAGATATGACAAGTCTTATTCATTAGATTTTTCCACATTTTTGCAATTTCTACATCTGTATAACTGTGGTTTCTTTGTCTGCTTTCATATTTGTTTGCAATTTCTGTGGATACTTTTGTAACGGTTTTAACAAAATGTTCTGCAGCGTCTTCACCGAAATAGTCATAGTATTTGTTCTGGTTTGTATCAAAGGAACAGCATACCTGAAATCCGTAAGCAAATGGTTTCTGTTTGGCCACTTTTATAGTTTTCTTTCCGTTTACCTGATTGTATTCTTCGTTATAAGACTCAAAGTCTGCTATTATGCAATAAGGTACTTTCATTTGTTTTGCAATATTTTTATATTGTATACCTGAACCTTCAGGAGGCATTATAATATCAGGATCTTCGCAATTATTTTTACTCTCATGTTTTTCATATTGTTCTTCTTTTGTAAAATGCCTTCCGCAAAAAGTGCAGAGGTATGTCTTTTTTTGTCTTGTAGATATTTGAGGACCAACTGATCTGCTCAGATCCTTTACCAGTACATAATGATTATCGAAATATAATAAATTAATAACATGTTTAGCTGTTTTGCCATTGATTGTACTTTTTAGTATATAACTTCTGATAATTTTCTCTTTTTCAATTTGAAATAAACAAATCTTAATGTTGTATCTATTTTCAAATTTGTGTATATCTTTAGTATCCATTGGGAAGTTGGTAACCCCTTCGAAATCAAATTCGTTCTCATATTGTTTATATTTCGAAATTCTTTCCGGATGATCCTTAGCTGAATGTAGATTTGCTAAGATAGACCAAAGGAAACATTTCTGGTCGTTATTTTCAATATTCAAGCAAGCTCTTTTATTTTTTACGAAATCTGGTAGTATTTTAAACGTTCCTCCCATTTAAGATTCTATTCGTGTCATCCTATAATCAATTCCTTCATACCGACTAAATTGTAGCCCAGATCGAGGGGTATTACTTAAAGAACTCAGTCTCTTGTTATTATCATCCAAATGACTATGAGTAAGTATGCTATTTTTATTTAAAATCCAAGAAGTACTGTTGTAATATACTACTACTTCTTCGTCGTTTTCCTGTCGATGGAAAATAACACGAGTTACAAACTGAACTCTATACTGATAAAGTTCATTCATTCTTCGTCTCAAATCTGCGAAAACAAAAGCAATAAGAGCATCTTTTTCTCTTTCATTGCTTTCAATAGAAACGTTGATGGTATAAAGGTTTTCCGTTTCCCTAGAAATAGTAGGCTGCTGTTCTTCTTCCGTTCTAAATAAATGATCAGGAATAAATTTTTCTTCTTTAATTTTTTTCTTATTTATGAAGAGAGTGGATAAATCGACTACTTTCTGTCTACTGTTATCACGTCTTTCTGTTTGATCTCTTATGATATCTCTATTTTTCTGTACGGAATCTTTATGTTTGGTAATATTTGGTGATCCTCTGCCAATTTCGAAGGGTCTTTGTGTGTTCACATGTCACTTCCGTCCGATAAGAAATGTCTAATCATCGAACCCTTTTTTGTTGTCCTGACATTGACTGTTACTATGATGCGTTACGTCCACGGCAAACTGGATCAGGTCTTGAGTACTATAAGGGTCGCACCTCGATGTCTGGGTATGGTCTGGGCAGCTGGTTTGCTAAACTCTTTCGATCAGCTATCCCTTTGGCTAAAAAGTATATATTACCACATGCAACAAATGTGGCAGCATCGACGCTCCAAGATTGGAGCACTGGTAAAGAATTTAAAGAAAGCTTATCAGATAATCTCAAGGAGACAGCACGGAATGTGAGTGACCAATTGAGAGGACAGACAGGAAGGGGTTTGAAAAGACCTCGTTCAGCCCCAGAACTTATCAGTTTGTATCCAGCAGTGAAAGCGAGTGGTCACAAGAAGAACAAACGACGTAAGAAGATTGGACGAACACGAGGTGATTTTACCTCATACTTACTTACCTCATAAAGACGCTCAGCCCTCTATGTCATCTTGTTTGAACCTGTTTAATCCTGAAAATGTCGACGTCTCTGTCAAACACGGATATTTTGAACAGTATTACCCACAGCATCCTATCACAGACCCAAACCCTCTGGAGTTCAAGATATTTTCCAACGAGGATTATTTCTTAGACTTGGCATCAAGTTTCTTGGAAGTCACTCTTCGGGTACAACATACGGATGGTACGGCTCTGGCAGTGACAGATCAAGTGGGCTATGAAAACTGTGTTTTCCACAACCTGTTTCAGCACATCACAGTGTGAAAGTCATGAAAGTCTGAAAGTCAATGGGGTTCCTCTTTCCCAACTGTCATTTGGTAGATCCTACAATACTCTCTATCAGATGACAATGTATGCTCTGGACAGAGATAATCAGCTTTATGAAAATGGAATAACACCAGCCATGTTTGCTGGAAATCATGGTATGATTGTATTCGACCTCTCTGGTTCTCAAGATTTAACCATTATAAAGACAGGCACAGTCCGTCTAGAATGCACTTTTAATGCAGCACTAGCAGAGAGTATAACTCTTATCTCACTCGCCCAGTTTGAGACGTATTGGGAAATTACACCAGATGGAACAGTCCTTTTGGATCTTGCACCATGAATACCGACCAAATTCTAAGAGTACTGGAAATGGACCCTGCCACTTCCAAGTATGAAAAGTACTGCTTACCAGCCGACTATCTGACTGGTATAACATCCCAACGAGCCATCTGTATTGTCAACTCGTGTCCTAGTGAAGAATCAAACGGTCACTGGTTGGCCCTATTCCTAACACCATCTACCACGGAAATATTTGATGCTCTAGCATTTCCTTACACCACCTATCAGCCGTATATTGTGGATTTTATCCAGAAGCGTCGTAAGAAGATTATTCAACACACCCGTCAAGTTCAGGATTACAGTACAATAAGTTGTGGATTTCATGCTTTGTTGTTTCTTATTTTTCGGTGTCGTGGTTATTCGTATTCCTACTTTCTTCGTATGTATACTGATGTGCCTATTTATAATGATTTCCTTGTAGAAAATGTATTGTGTCATTTATATAACGTAGATTTTAGTGCCCTACGGGTCAAGTGTCTTAAAAACAAATCGTGTAGTCTTGTTTATAAATAAAAACTTTGTAAATATACCAATGTCTTTCTGATAGGTCAAAGTAGTATATACCGATTCAAAACCGCCTACCTTTACCATTTACTCATTCGAAAAATATAACATATAACCCCTCGATGGTGTAGTGGTCAAGACACCTAACTCTGAACCCAGAGATCCCGAGTTCAAATCCTAGTCAGTCCAGGTTTTTACAAAAGTGAAACCACCCTCTTAACATTACCTCCTTCGAAAATATAATAAATAAGTCCTCGTTGGTGTAGTGGTCAAGACACCTGACTCTGAACACAGAGATCCCGAGTTCAAATCCTAGTGAGACCGGAAACATTTTGTTAAATTTCAGTGGGGGGAAAAAAGGGGAACAAGTCAGACTGGGAGAGAGAAGGGGGAGCTTAAACTTAGGTCAAGTTGGTGGGTCGGCGGGAGGGGTGGGAAAGGGGAGCTTAAACTTAGGTCAAGTTGGTGGGTCCACGGGAGGAGTGGGAAAGGGGAGCTTAAACTTAGGTCAAGTGAGGTTAGGTTAGGTTCATTTACATATTTCCTATAGCACCTCGCCAATCCATACTCTTGTCACAGACGGACAGACGGATTTTCCTATGGCACCTTTCCAGTCTTCATGCCCCTAAACGACCATGGCACCTTCCTAATCTTCATACCCCTATACTAGTGGGACTCTGTCCTTAAGATTTCCGATGACTCTTCTCTAGCTTATGACCAGTTCATGTTCATTTTTCAACCGATTTATGAGAAAACATGTCCCTTAAGACTGGCAAAACAAAAGAAGGACGATCCCCGCAAGCCGTGGATTACGGAAGAAATAATAGACACGATAAACAGCAGAAATATGTTATAGATAGATAGATAGATACTTTAGTTTTAGCCGTTAGGCCATACACAAAATCATAAATTTTTAAACACTTCGAGAGAGCGATTATATAAACTCACATGTAAAACAATTTAAACTCCCACTACCAATAACTATTTACATCTCTTTAACGCTTCTTTGACAAAACCTGTAACTGCCATTATCGCTGACCGTGAAGATGACTTTAGGATACCAGGAAAGAGCAACCCATCTTCACCAAAAAATCTTACTCTCAAATCCGACAGCCCCTTGCATCTTGACAGGAAGTGAGACAGATTTTTCTCTTCCAAACCACATAACGAGCAAGTATAACATGACTTCGGGTTTCGGGAATTTCTTTCAAAGAATTTAACCCTACTCTTAAGAGGGAGACTGTTCGCTCGGACCTGGAACCACAAACGCAGGTTTTCAGCCGGTAAACGTAACTTAAAATAAAATTCAAAACCAACCGACTCTTTAATATTCCTATAATCTTTCAGAGTCTCTGAATTAACAGTCTGTGCATGCCAAAGTTGAATTTCCTGATCCTCCTGAACTCGCGCAAAACTGCGACAAAGTTTATCTTGATCAGTTGTAGGACCGAGACCCTCATTCCAAGCATAAGACAGCCCTGCTTTATCAAGTAGGGCTTTCACTTGAAATGGCCAGGATCTCTTCTTTCCCTGCTGTAATAGTTCCAAATACGCTGCCTTCAACAGCCTATCATCTGGCAGTTGAAGAAGTTTTATCCAAAACCTAATAACCTGGACAGCTCTATCTTTCTGCAAAGAACAGAGCCCTAAATCCCCCTTAAGGGCTAGCGTGGGAGTTGTATGAACAATATCCGAATAGTCAGGATGATGGAGATTTTGAAGATTTCAAGCGAGTGAGAAATAAGGTAAACAGTATGAGAAGGCAAGCAAAGAAGAAATATTTCGAAGAAAAGTTTTCTGATAATAAGGGAGATACAAGAGCCACATGGCAAGTCATTAAAGAATTCTCGGGAAATCAGAAAAGTAGTCAGTCGCCATGCATAAACGGAAGTTCTGTGAGTGACAAAAATGTAGTCGCGAATCATTTTGGCCAGTTTTATTCTCAAATTGACTTGTCGGTTCAAGAGAGTGTAAGGTGTGACAGGGTAAATGTTCTCAGTGAGGAATTCGAGGACTCTCGTGGAGACAGTGTTGAGTTCCAATTTGAAAAGTGTACAAATGATGAAGTGGTTAAGATAGTGAAAAACATAAAATCGAATTCTGCTGGGATAGATGGCGTGAATCTTAGAACTTTTAAAGCTGTGATGACGTATATACTACCATGTATCCTTCATACTATTAACCTGTCTCTGGAAAAAGGGACCTTTCCAGAAGCGCTGAAGCAAGCTAAAGTTATCCCACTTTATAAAGGGGGTGCCAGGTCAGATGCCGGTAATTGGAAACCATCTCGATACTGCCTCTACTTTCAAAAATTTTGGAAAAACTGATTCATCGTCGTCTAGATGACCATCTCACGAAACACAGCCTACTCAGTGACACCCAATTCGGGTTTAGAAAAGGTCATTCTACTAGTCATGCTGCCATTCATCTTGTTGATTTTGTAAATAATTGTTTTGAAAAATGTGAGATCCCCTAACAGTATTTTTTGATTTTAGGAAAGCATTTGACACGGTAGATTTTAGAATTTTATTGCAGAGGCTAGAATGCTTGGGTATTAAAGGAGTGAGTCTGAAGTGGTTTGAAAGTTATTTGTGCGGGAGGTCTATTAAAGTGATGATTGATGATGTTTTTTCTTCCCCTTATCGAGTGTCGTGTGGTGTGCCACAGGGATCGGTCTATGGTCCACTTCTTTATCTGGTTTACGTAGATAGCATGAGGTTTTATCTTCCGGATTGTTGCTTAACGTCATTCGCTGATGACACTGCCGTCACGTTTTCTAGTCGTTGTTTGGATAGTCATGCTTGAAAGTAAATGGTGTCCTGAGAAATTTCTCCGTATTTACTAGATTGAGTTTGCTATCAGTAAACGTTGCTAAGGCTAATTTTATTTTATATTCTAGAGTTGGTAAGCCCAGTGATATTAATGGTAGAATTATGTTTGATGAACTCAAACGAATTAATACCTCTAAAGAAGACAGATTTCATCTCTTACGAAAATCAGTTGTGAGTTGTGACAACCCTATCCGCGTCTGACGCGACAACAAATCCATATTTAAAAGAGAACAAGAAAACAAAGTAAATAACACTAAGTTTCAAGAATCAAGAAGATGGTTTTTCATCTTTTTCTGGAAAGCGCTCAAAGACACTGATTCTTTTACACAGCACGGCAACATGTTCCATATTTCTACGCCAACATGTCGTAACGAAAGAGCTCCTCGATGAGTATGGCGTATTTCTGACAGGAGTATATTTCTCTGAGAAGAAGTAGTTGGGTATGAATGGTACTCCGAGGTCACAAGAAACATATTTAGTTCTCTTATTCCTAACGGTGCTAATGAATTAATACATGAATAACCTAAAGTTGCTACCTGAAACTTTGACATTTTGTAAACATTCAAAACGTTAGCAAGACGAAATGATTCAGTTGTTGAATATTTATTTAAGAATAATGTTTTTATCGCACGGTTTTGCTTACTTGGATTTTGTGTATGTTATATTTAAATGAATTGGACCAAAGAGAGCATCCATACTCCAGATATGATGAAATAAGTAAGTAAGTAAGTAATTTATTTATAACCCGCCGTTTTCAGAAAGCGGAGTAAATGAAGAAAGTAAATAAAACACATAAACATACACAAAAAGACACTTAATTTCAATCGTCGGCCAGGAAGCAGTGTAGAAGGTCGTGCGCTGGTTGGGTTCTGTTGTCAATAATTTTTGATAGCGACGAAGAAACATCCAAAAGGGTAACACTTGCATCTTGAATTTTGAACTTCTCCGTCAAAGTATGGTTATGGCATAATTTCGACAAGTGGAGCAGGTGCTTTGCATATTTAAAATAACATGATCTCATTTTTTTATCTCCTTCTTTCGCAGAACATGAGTGACACCAGAACGAAATAGTATAGAAGGAGCGCAGAAGGTGCTGTACAATTTTTCCAAAGCTTTACGATTATAGCGCCCCCGGTTGGGGACGATGCGCCCATAGGCGGTACGGATTGATCTAGAAACTTCTTGAACAACCGAAGAGCAAAATTTTGACAACGAGGATTTGAATGTTATACCAAGCCATCATAGAGATTCTGTTGATCTGACGACGAACGATCCAAGAGAGATAGAAGCTTTAGCATTCAAACGATTTGACGAAGGGTTGAAATGCAGGTACTCACATTTTGAGAGGTTAAGTTCAAGACCGATTTTGACGACAGCGAAGTTCCGACGACAGCTTACAGACATTTGTGGTGAGTGTGGATCGACTACGGCTTACTAAGATCAAGTCATCGGCGTAGGCTATGTAGCTGAGGGCATAGTCTTTATAGAAATAAGCAGGATGCAAAGAATCAAGACAAGAAGATATGGCCGATTTGAAGATGTAGGGAGATAAGACTCCCCCTTGGCGAACACCAGTTCGGACTGGAATAATCTCTGACAAGCTACCTTGCCATTTGAACCTTACTGAAGAATGACCATACCAAAATTTTAACAGATAGACAACAGACAGATTCACGCCAGAAGTAATGAGAGAAAATAGGGCCTGAGAGTGCGTTATATTGTCAAAAGCACCAGCTATATCTATAGAACATATATGTATAGCAGACTTGTCGCGGGTAGCCTGTTTCATCATTTTTGTCAATTTCAATTCAATTTCTTTTATTTAACGGTTTTGAAAACCATAAAAAACAAAACAAAAATAACACACTCGAAACGAACAGTACACTAAACTAAATCAGTCAGGTCGAACGGGCTCCAGGTGGAACCTGGATCACACGCAGAGACCGCTCCCATTCCAGCCACACAGGCAGAGACAACCTCAAAAGCGGGGCAGATGCAGCCCGCACAAGTGGATTAGGGGATCGACTAAAAGCAGGAAAGGAAAGGCAAGAGAAAAGCAGGAAAGAATACTAAAACCAGGAAAGGCAAACTAAAACGAGGAAAGAATTACCAGGAATCGAGAATTCGAAAAACAGGCAAGCCTTTCCTCTGTTTAGTATCCCGTGAGGGGTCTCCAGCTTCCTTTGTTAAAGTTCACCTTTTCCTCCTTTTAGTAATCGAAAAACTGGCAAACCTTTCCTCTGTTTAGCATCCCGTGAGGGGCCGGCAACTTACATTTGTTAAAGTTCACCTTTTCCTCCTTTTAGTATTCGAAAAAAAATGGAATGCTGTGCGGTGCTTTTCCTCTGTTTAGTTTCTCGTGAGGGGTCGGCAACTTACATTTGTAAAAGTTCACCTTTTCCTCCTTTTAGTATTCGAAAAAAAAAATTGGCGCGCTGTGCCGTGCTTTTCCTCTGTTTAGTTTCTCGTGAGGGGTCGGCAACTTACGTTTGTAAAAGTTCACCTATTCACGGGTTGTACCTTAGAGTACTAAAACGAGGAATTCGAAAAAACTGGCAAGCCTTTCCTCTGTTTAGTATCCCGTGAGGGGCCGGCAACTTACTTTTGTAAAAGTTAACGTTCACCTTTTCCTCCTTTTAGTATTCGAAAAAAATCGAATGATGTGCCGTGCTTTTCCTCTGTTTAGTTTCTCGTGAGGGGTCGGCAACTTACATTTGTAAAAGTTCACCTTTTCCTCCTTTTAGTATTCGAAAAAAAAAACTGGCGCGCTGTGCCGTGCTTTTCCTCTGTTTAGTTTCTCGTGAGGGGTCGGCAACTTACGTTTGTAAAAGTTCACCTTTTCCTCCTTTTAGCACTCTGTTGATAGGCGAATCAGATCATGAGTCAAGTGAGGGGTCGGAAACTAAGATATTTCAAGTCCGCCATTTCTTTCCTGCTTTTAGTAACTTGTCACGGATGGTGACATCTTATGTTACTAAAATGAGGGAAGAAATTGGGAATTCTAAATTTTGAGGGGTCGGCAACTATAGTAACTTTTGATGCATAGTACCTTAGAGTACTAAAACTAGGAAAGAAATTCGGAATTCTAAAAAAACTGGCAAGGCTTTGCTCTGTTTAGTACCCCGTGAGGGGTCAGCAACTTACATTTGTAAAAGTTCACCTTTTAGTATTCAAATGGCAAGATGCATCGTGCTTTTCCTGTTTAGTTTCTCGTGAGGGCTTTGCAACATACATTTGTAAAATTTCACCGTTTCCTCCTTTTAGGATTCGAAAACTAGCAAGCTGTGCCGTGCTTTTCCTCTGTTTGTACCTCGTGAGGGGTCGGAACATACATTTGTAAAAGTTCACCTTTTCCTCATGTTGGTACCCTGAAGTTACGGATGGTACCTTAGAGTACTAAAACGAGGAAAAATTAGGGATTCAAAATTTTTCTCCTTTGCGGGGTCGAAAACTATCAAAAGTCATAGTTGGCCGTTCCCTTCCTCGTTATAGTAGCTTCGAGGGGTGAGCAACTAAGATATTTCAAGTCCTCCATTTCTTTCCTCATTTTATTACCTTGGCACGGATCGTACCTTAGAGTACTGAAACGAGGAAAAAAATTACGAATTCAAACTTTTTCTTCTTTGAGGGGTCGGCAACTATCGACATTCATAGTTCACGGTTCCCTTCCTGATTTTAGTAGCTTTGAGGGGTCGGCAACTAGAATTATCAGCGAAGAGAGGGGTTGGAAACAAAGGTATCTTCACCAACTATAGTAACTTTGAGGGGTCGGCAACTCGAATTCTCAGTCAAGGGGTAAATAAATCTTTTAGGGATTCCACCTCTAGTAAATTTTCGATTTGAGTATTTCTTCTTCGCGTTACTGCCTTGTCACGGTTTAAAGCCGTTTTATTAGCATTGTCAGATGAATATAACGGACAAGCATAACAAATAAAACGCAGCTGAGAAACTCTACACCAGACAGAACCAAAACTTGCTTCCAGATTATGTCATCATTCATGGCGTCCTGTGACACGGCACTGAAAATTGTCAGCTAACAAGGACAAATAAAACGGCATTAAGCAGACATGGTAGTTAAATAAAACGGTATTTGTTTGACGGGGCCGAGACAAGGGGAAATCCAATGCGGCTTTAGTATCCCCTTTAACGATCACTATTTCTTTTCCGGTGATTCTTCTTCCTATGATCTCGAGTGACGTGAATCGTCGATTCATGCAAGCAGTACCACATCCGGGACAGAGAATATGCGATTGTAAACCTTTGAAGCCACCTTAAGTCGTGATTGCAAATCGAAAGCAACACTGCCTTAAAACTGGGACTCTTCACCAACATGATCAATAATAGTCTGATACTAAATATATTTCCCAGTTCCTGCGAAACAGTTTCCGGATGATCCCAGGCGGTGAAGAGCCCCACTTCTAGGTCGGTGGCTGCAACTTTACTGTTTTCAGTAGTTGTTCAGCCACATTCTTCCGGACGACTAAACTAGGAAGTGGGCAGGGCACAGGCCAAATTTCTCTTCAGTAGCCTGTGGGGTGTGAGCAGCTAGGGGGTTGGGTCCCTTAAAGTGCGAATCCTTACAAGTCAGCAGTTACTCCGGGTGTCAGTCCTGCAGCCCTCCTGCTCTACCACGAAAAATAATACATTTTGATTTCACTTAGAAATTTTTACGCTTATATAAATCATTCATCCCCTTCCCAATTCTACTTCTTTTCTCAACTTTCTTCGGAATCTCGTCTGCTTCGTTTTCTTTATTTTTTCCTCGCTTTTGCTCTTTTCATGTCAATGTAGTCTCCAAGGCACTGAAATGTAAAGGTAATAATTAACAAAAAAAATGAGTCATCGCCCCCCCCCCCACTGTCGACGGATGCGACTGGGACCAAGAAACGGGAAACTAGGTAGTCTTATTTTCACAATACCAAAGTTTTGATAGGATCCCAAAAATAGAATATTTACTGAACTTCTTGATCTAGAAAATCTGTTCTTGTAAATTTCCCGTCTTCGCTAGACGAGTATGCATGTTATTTATAAGCTCCTTAATCAGCCACAAAAAAAATATTCAAGAAAGGATATTCTTGTGGTTTCGCGGACTACGCCTAAACCGCTGGCGGAACTAAACGGATACGACACCTGATTTTATTTGAGGGATATTTCAGCTCTTCTTGGTTAAGTTCCTCTTAAGCTCAAAGTCAGAAAAATGAACCTCACCTCGAAGTTCCCTTTTAAGGCTAAAGAACGACAGTCAGTTCACAAACCAAGAATAGATTTGAAATCACCACGGTTCTATAGCCATATTTCAAAGCTTATCGACTTCCGATTTTTTTTTTACTTCTACCAAATTACCATGGTTTGCCGAATGCCGGGAGAATTACGGAATTCGGATGAAAAAAATTATGTTCAGATATGGACTCAGTGACTAATACCAAGCTAATACCTCCGTCGAATTTTCAACCGACTTCCCATTCAGTCAGATTCCGGGCCAACAACTTGTCAGGCAAGAAAATAAGGATAAACAAGAGTTAGAACACATGGCACTTGCAAGGCTGGTTGAGAGGATGAAAGTGGAAATTTGTCGATTCGTTGTTTTATTGTGATCAAACCCATGAGGCCAGAACGATCACGCGCCCCTAGGGATCATGAGAATGAGTCGTTTAGCCAAAATTATTTGTTGCACCCAGCCGTAATGATGCGCACTCTAAAGAAAAGGGCTAGGAATTTCGTTGTGACAATCATGTGCCCTTCAGAGGCGTTACTAGCCAAAATCCTTGGGGGGAGAGGGAAAAGGCATTTACCGACTAACTGGTAAACAAAAATGAGTTTTGAAAAAAATCGACTGACTTTCAGAAAAATCTACTGATTCTCCGAAAAACCGGCTATTTTGACGATAAATCGACCAATTTTCGGAAAAAACGACTGTTTTCATGGCAAAAATCAACTGTCTTGACAAAAAATTACGGCGCTTGGCGCCGCCTAGGTTTTTTTTTTACCGGCTGGTCGACAGCATTGGGGGCGGGAGCCTCCTCCCCTCCCCCTAGTCGTGACGCCCCTGGTGCCCTTGGATCTCATGAAAATGTATTGTTTGGTCAAAAGTATATTTTCACATTGCAGTTTAGATACGGACTTAACGGCACTAGATATTCAATTGTAAGTAAAGCTCTAAGTAAAGTAAAAGTGATTAAAAATGATCATGGGCCCTTGGGAATAATGAAAATGTATAATTTGATCTAAAGTATTCTTTATATTTTTTGCGGTTAGGATGAATGTTACAAAGCATTAACTTGTAATAAAAAACTTGGAGGCAAAAATGATCATGGGCCCTTGGGTACACACAAATTTATCCTTTGATCAACAGTATTTTTTGCACTTGGCAGTTACGAAGCTCACTTTAAGAGGTATAGCAATTCATGAGTAAGCAAAATCCTGGAGGCGCAAATGATCATGGGCCCTTGTAGATCATGAATATGTATCGTTTGCACACAAATGTTTTTTTGTACTTCGTAGCTGAGAAGAGCACTTTAAGGAATTCATTTTTATGCAAAACCCTCGAGGCAAAACATATCATGGATCCTTGGTAATTACGAGATTTATAGTTTGGACAACGTTATTTTTTGGCACTTTGCGCTGAAGTGAGCAAAGATGATAAGCACTTCGTAACATAATATGCACTTTAAGAGGTTTTCAAGTTCCGTCAGAATCAGATTTACGCCCCCTCTCCCTCCAAATCTCCCTATAATACCCGGAACCGCAACAGTTATATAAACTGGCGAGTCCTAGGGATTATACTTTACCCCCCCCCCTCAAATCGGGTCTAGGTCAATTCATTATAAGCAGGCCTTGGGATTTCGGGTCCCCCCCCCCTTTCAGTAGTTGTCGGATCCAATAGGGAGCAGAAATGAACAGCCAGAGGCTACTTCCCAGTTATCAAGTTTCATTCAGATCTGATCGCCGGTTCGAAAGTTATGCATGCCTCAAGTTTCCGGATTTTTCTCCCTCAATTCCAACTGCCCCCACAGTGCCCTGATCCGGTCCGGTTCTGTCAACAGTGTATCTAGATCTTGTGTCTATTCTTCCCACCAAGTTTTATCCAGATCCCTCCAGTCTAAGCTTGTCACAAGAATTCCGGTTATCCCTAGAACTCCCCCCCCCCCAATTCGCCGAATCTGGTGGAGAGTTACAGTTATAGGAAAGGGATGGACGGACTTTCGTTTCAAACTACACTTTCTGGCATAAAGTACTTTTATTCCTTACCTGTTGTTGTTCTCTCAGTTTGTTTGTTATTGCTATTCCTCTCTTTTCGCTGTAGAATTCTCACCAAATCCAGAGACTGAAATGTAAAAGTATTGTTTAAAGCAATAATATAGTTGTTTGGTCATGCTCATGCCCGATTTTGTGATTTAGAAGAGTGAGCTCTAGTCTCATCTGAAAGCTTGTTTTGTACTCGGCAGGACAGATTATTGCCCCAAAACATTAACACAGTAAAAAGCCAGGTCTACCAATATCTCCAATTTCTTTATGACACCTTGTGAACCCGATGAAAAATTTTTCTCAAAATAGTATTACGAAGTAGTGCGAAAAAGTTGCATGCAGTACTAACGATGCTACTACATGCTTCTACTTCAAGGCTACCGTGTTACTGCATAATACTATATGGTACTATTAGCAAGACTGGATGTTAGTGTTACTATGGCAAGATAGGATGCTACTGGATACTACTACATAAGATTGGACCAGTCTGAGGCATATTAAATGATAGTATTCTTTGCTACTACATAGTATTACATGCAACGTTTTCGTACTACTACGCAGGCTACAAATTTGTCATCGGGAACCACCCAATGAAAAGGCTTTCTCGAAAATTAGTTGTATGATGTAAGTTATAGTAGCTTTCAGCATAATTGATGCTGCTATATCAAGACTGATGCTAATGGTTAGGCTACTGCTGCTTGAATATTTCAAAATACTACATAAAAACTTCACAATGAAAATCTATCAGACAATGACCCAGGCTACAACCAATATCAGGAAGTAAAACAACACATCAGAGAGATTGCAAGTAGGAAAAAGAGCAAGCAATTCATAACCAGTGATTCTACTACTCAGAATGAAGAAGTATTGCTTAGACTCACTTAACAACTCTTATGTTACTATTTTTTTTTTTTTAAGTAGTTGGTCTACTAGGTGGTGTAGGGGAGGAAGGAGGAACCAGAAAACAACAGTGCTCAATTTTACTGTTTTTGATCTCTCATTGTTTGAGCAATACCATAGTCTAATATAAGCTACTTTGAGAGTCATCATATAACAATGTTAAGTAATTTAATTTGTACAATAAAGTAGCCCACTGCCATTTATTATATACTAAACCATGCCAAATCAATGTCGAGTAGCCTATTGTGTTACAACCTACTTTCAAGTATGCATTTTTCTCCTCATCATATTTGTTGGCAAGGCACACTGATCTATCAGACAGTGAGCCCTTAGTCTACTAAGATTTTTTTTTCCAGTGCTAAAAGTGGGCTGTTAGATGACATCCCTGAAAGGTTTTAAGCTTTTTACTCGGACAAACAGTTTGCTTACCACAAAGGAAGGGTTCAAACAGTCAGGAAGCTAACTCTTAAACAAGTTTCAATGGATACGGATGTTACTCTTCATTTGTTACAAATACTTGCAACAAATTTTCTAACATAGCCTACTACTTTTTATTAGAAAATTTGGATGTCAGTTTGCTGCTAACTGCCAACTGGTTACCTGGTATTTCTTTCATACTTCAAAGCGCAACCAAACTTAACCAAATAGATGGTGCTCAAACCAACAAATGTACCCAAAGGAAGACATGGAACATTACAAAATTGATAATAAAGAGCGTGTCTACCCTTCTAACAATAGTAACTATTAGTTTCGTTCCAACCTCGTAAAATACCATTTGCTTACCATGCTCTGGAGCGTAGTAAGCATGGTAACTATGCATATCTGTAACATGATTCGTCAGATTCAAACATGGCATGATATTCTGCTGGAGAATAGAAAAATCATTCCAGGCTTCATGGCAAAAAGCAAGAATTTGTGACTTCAAGCGCAGTAACTAATATAAGTAGGGTTGAAAACGATCAGAAAATCTGAATTACCAGATCTGAATTTTACGATCAGGAGTCAGGACAACATTGACTAAAACTCAATTTAGGGTGGGTTGATGTACAATTGAAGATGAAGACAGGGTTAGTCAGTCAACCACAAACCCCTGATTTTTGGATACCCTATGCCAGACGCCGGATATGTCTAGCGTTTGGCATACCCTGTGCATAGCGCTGGATACACTATGCCAGGTGCTGGATACGGTAACCCAGTAAAATATTGATGATTTGAGTGAAGCTAAGAGCGTGTTCCACCCTTCTAACAATATTTGCTTTTAGTTACTATTTCCATTCCATCCCCACGAAAAGTTACTACGCTGACCGTTCCAACCTTGTCGGAATACAATTCAATTCAATACATTTTATTCCGGTAACTAAGACCATAATTTGAGAACACACATAGTAACTAATAGTTACTATTTGCTTACCATGCTCGGGAGCGTAGTAACTACGCATCTCTGTAACGTGATTGGTCGGTTTCGTCCTTGGCCAGTTGGGCACCAGATTTTTTGGAGAATTCTCCTGCTCAAGAGAATCTCCTACTGAGGTGAAAAAGATTCTCCTGTTATTATTGATTTTTGGGGTGAAGGAGACCAGTGAAGTTAGAATATTTTTTTTTTCATATTTCAGTTCTAGAGACACCAGGAAACTCTGTCTTGCTTCCCCACTCCCCACCCTTCACCCTAAATCTAGAAATTCTATAAAATAGGGCAGAAAACAGAAAAGTTGCATTTTTTTTCTTTACCTGGTATCCAAGAGTGGTTCTTGATGCCAGTGTGCATGACTGCCTTTACAGTGAAACTTTAGAATCCTGTTACTGACCTTATAATTCATTCCTTCCTTTCTTCTTGGAACTCATTAACTTTTGTCCAAGTGCTTTCACCTGCTGTGGAGAAAACACCAAAGCAGGATAATTCACTTTGCCAGTAGGTGTCACCTGAGGGGAAGATTTATCTTGGGCAGGTGGAATCGCTTCTGGTGTTGGATTCACTTGTCCAGTAGGATTCACATAGGCTATTTGGTGTAGGGCCACAGCATGTGAACATCACTGCAGAAGTGTTCCATTTCACAGAAAAAAATGGAAATTGGTTTTTAAAAAAGATGACTGATATTTTTAATATTTTATGAATTATTATCCATGTAATTTCTTATAGCAGAGATTATATTTTTGGTGCAGCAAGGACAAGAAGGTCAGAAAAAACTAAGAAATGTCTGTTTGAGAGGAGTGGGTGTGTCCCGTTTCAACAGAACAAAATGGAAGTTGATTGTTAAATCAAGAGGACTCTATGACTGATAATTTGATATTTAGGAATTTGAATTTTTACCGTATAAAAAAAAAATTGTAATTTTTTTTATGGTAGCCTACCTACAACAGAAATCGTATTTTTACGGCTGCCTGAACAGGACCCTTGCCAAGATTGTCGAATACTCACTATGACCAACCGCCTCTGAATCTGGGAATAACGAGAACCGTTTTCGGTCAACGAATCAACTGCGTTGGTTGGGACCCTGTTCGGTATTAACTACGGAATTTTATATCTTTAGAAATGCCGAATACTCTATATGACCGAGTCCAACACACGGCAGTGAATCTTGGAAAAACGAGAAACGTCACCTAAACAATGACTCAAATTTGTTGTCAACCAATCAACAGCATTGGTTGGGGTATGAACAAGTCCAACACACGGCAGTGAATCTCGGAAAAACGTGAAACGTCGCCGAAACGATGACTCAAATTTGTGTCAACCAATCAACGGCGTTGGTTGGGGAGAGCTCTGGTAACGCTATTTAAGTGGGATTGATTGCCGTATTAAATAAACTTGGAAAGTTTGTATCTTCAAATTCCAGGTCAACCAATCAACGGCGTTTGATGGTGAACGCGGTGGTGATGCTTCCGGCTATCCCTGTAGGTGTACGGGCGGTTTTTCATCGACACATAGAGTTGGTTGTCAAGAGGATTAACTAATCTCGGATTTTTTTTGGCTGCGAATTTTTGCACATGGCAGCTTTTAAAACCAACACACGGCAGTGAACCTCGGACAAACGAGAACCGTCGCCGAAATGATGACTCATATTTTATGTCAACCAATCAACGGCGTTGTTTGGGGTATTTCAAACAATCCGATATTAACTAATCTCGGAATTTTTTTTGTTCGCTGGTGCTTTTTGCACACGGTAGCTTTTAAAACCAACACACGGCAGTGAACCTTGGAAAAAGGTCAAACGTCGTTGAAACGATAACTCAAATTTTTTTGTAAACCAATCAACGGCGTTGGTTGAGGAGATTTCTGGTGACCCTATTTAAATATGATTCGTTGCCGTATTAACTAAACTCGGAAGTTCGTATCTGCAAGTTCTAGGTCAACCAATCAACGGCGATGGATGGTGAGAGCTGCGGTGACGCTTCCGGCTCTCACTGTAGGTACACGGGCGGTTTTTCATCGACAAGTAGAGTTGGTTATCAAGAGGATTATAACTAATCTCTGAATTTTTTTTTGCTGTGGCTTTTTGCACACAGCAGTGAATCTCGGTAAAAACGAGAGACGTCCCCCAAACGATGACTAAATTTTGTTGTCAACCAATCAACGGCGTTGGTTGGGGTTAGCTATGGTGACGATATTTAAATGTGATTAATTGCCGTATTAGCTAGACTCGGAAGTTTGTATCTTCAAGTTCTGGTTCAACCAATCAACGGCGTTGGATGGTGAGAGCTGCGGTGATGCTTCCGGCTCCCCCTGTAGGTACACGGCGGTTTTTGATCGATCTGTAGAGTTGGTTATCAAGAGGATTATAACTAATCTCGGGATTTTTTTTTGCTGTGGCTTTTTGGCAGTGAATCTCGGTAAAAACGAGAAACGTCGCCCAAACGATGACTCAATTTTTTTGTCAACCAATCAACGCCGTTGGTTGGGGTTAGTTGTGGTGACGATATTTAAATGTGATTGATTGCCGTATTAGCTAGACTCGGAAGTTTGTATCTTGAAGTTCTGGTTCAACCAATCAACGGCGTTATATGGTGAGAGCTGCGGTGATACTTTCGGCTCTCCCTGTAGGTACACGGGCGGTTTTTCATCGACACACAGAGCTCGTTATCAAGAGGACTATAACTAATCTCGGAATTTTTTTCTGCGGCTTGATCAGCACTTTCGCTAATAAAGTAAAAAACAAGAGCTACGAGCTCATATGGCACTTGTACGAGTAGGCTGTACAAGAAAGTAGATGAAAACGTCACAAAATACACCCGCCATCCAAAAAGGCGGTTCGGAAATAGAAATAGGATATTTAGTTTCACTCATTTCTGAGCAGTTCCGGCATCGTCTCGATTGCAAATGCACATGACTGTTCAAACTTTCATCCCAATAAATCCATTTGTTTGATCCCTAGACGTGCTACACATTTCCGGTACTCACTCTATTTCCACCTACCGTGGCCGAATCTGGTTCGGAATAAAAAAAAATCGACCACCTAAAGCATCTTCGTTTATACCATCTACCAAGTATCACTCGAATCTGAGCATTTCTGGAAAGTTCCGGTACCCCCCCCCCCCCTTCCCACCAACGTTGTCAGAGCCGGTTCGGGCCCAACCTCTTAATTCCCTCATCAAGTTTGACTGAAATTGGAGCATAGCCTATCTGCAAGTTTCCAGTACCCCCCCCCCCCCCTACCTTGGCCGAATCCGGCCCAGACGCCAAATAACAAATCTAGGCCGCATAAACTCGGCACTGTCGAATTGCATCTCATTCGGTCCATCCGTTTGGTTTTTGTGCATGTCAAAAGTCCCCCCACCCCCAATTCCCCTAATCGTGGTCGCATATGGTTCGAACGCATGTTTTACATGTCGAGGCCATCGATTCGTATCACCCATGAAGTTTCACTCGAATCAGACCACTCGTTCGCAATTTATAGAAGTCCATATTTCTCTTCTCTTGCTCCCCCAAAAATGCTCGGATCTAGGAACGGAAGTTTCCGGGGGTATGTTGTGTCAGGTTTTTAAGTCAAGATAATTCGGGTCGCTAATATGCCTGCAAAGTTTCGTTGTCGTTTTACATCTGGAACTATTCTAACTCACGACTACCGGAGTTCCAGGAAACCCCCTCCAACTCCCCCCACAGAGCCCCGAAACCATCTGGCTCCGTCAATTTCATCTAGGCCTAATGCTTGTTCCATCCATTAAGTTTCGTCCCAATCCCTCTACTTTTAGAGTTTCTTGAGTTTTCCACCCCCCCCCCCCCATCCCCACAGGTATCGGACCCGACTCGGACGTGACACTGAACGTCCGAGGCGATAGCTCACCAGACAAGTTTCATTCAAATCCGATCACCCGTTCAAAAGTTATGCACGCCACTAGATTCCGGACTCCCCATCCACCCACTCCCCCCACGATGGTCGGGTCGGGGAAACGGCTGTTTTCAAGTCAATCTGTTCGGATCCCTGACATACCTGCCAAGTTTCATCGCCCTAGGACATCAGGAAGTATGCCGAACTCGTGGGATCGCTAGAAATCCGGACCCCCACCCCAACTCCCCCACAGTGCCCTGATCCGGTCCGGTTATGTCAATGACGTGTCGAGGACCTGTGCTTGTGTTTCCCACCAAGTTTCATCCCGATCCCTCCACTTTAAGCGTTTCTCAAAATTTCCGGTTACCTCCTCCAACTCCCCCCGGTGTCATCGGATCCGGCCCGGATTTAAAGTGAGGTGTCTGAGACACAAGGTCATCCTAAATATCAATTTTCATCAAGATCCGATCACCCGTTCAAAAGTTATGCACGCCACTAGATTCCGGACTCCCCATCCACCCACTCCCCCCACGATGGTCGGGTCGGGGAAACGGCTGTTCTCAAGTCAATCTGTTCGGATCCTTGACATACCTGCCAAGTTTCATCGCCCTAGGACACCAGGAAGTATGCCGAACTCGCGGGATCGCTAGAAATCCGGACCCCCATCCCAACTCCCCCACAGTGCCTGATCCGGTCCGGTTATGTCAATGACGTGTCTAGGACCTGTGCTTGTTTTTCCCACCAAGTTTCATCCCGATCCCTCCACTTTAAGCGTTTCTCAAAATTTCCGGTTCCCCACCCCAACTCCCCCACAGTGCCCTGATCCGGTCCGGTTATGTCAATGACGTTTCTAGGACCTGTGGTTGTTTTTCCCACCAAGTTTCATCCCGATCCCTCCACTTTAAGTGTTTCTCAAAATTTCCGGTTCCCTCCTCCAACTCCCCCCAGTGTCATCGGATCCGGCCCGGATTTAAAGTAAGGTGTCTGAGACACGAGGTCATCCTAAATATCAATTTTCATCAAGATCCGATCACCCGTTCGCAAGCTAAAAATACCTCAAATTTTGGCTTCACCCTCCCTCCACTCCCCCCCCCCAGATAGTCGAATCGGGGAATTGATGATTTCCTATTTAAGCTGGTCGGGTCCCAGACATGCCTGTCAATTTCCATCGTCCCAGCACATCAGGAAGCACGGAACTCGCGGGATCACTACAAATTCGGACTTCTCCCCCCCCCCCCCCAACTCCCCCAAAGTGAGCGGATCCGTTCCGGTTATATCAGTCACGTATCTAGGACTTTTGCTTGTACTTTCCACCAAGTTTCATTCGTATCCCTCCACTCTAAGTGTTTTCCAAGATTTCCGGTTTCCCCCTCTAACTCCCCCCAGTGTCACCGGATCCGGTCTGGATTTAAAATGGAGGGTCTGAGACACGAAGTCCTTCCATGTACTAAGTTTCATTAAGATCCGATCACCCGTTCGTAAACTAAAAATATCTAATTTTTCCTATTTTTTCCGGATTCCCCCTCCCTCCACTCCCCTCCAGATGGTCGGATCGAGGAAGCGACAATTTCTAATTTAATCTGGTCCAGTTCCTGATATGCTTGCCAAGTTTCATCGTCCTAGCTTATCTGGAAGTGCCCGAACTAGCAAAACCGGGACCGACAGACCGACTGACGGACAGAAATAACAATCGCTATATGGCACTTGAGTAAGCTCAAGTGCCATAAAAACACGTAAGTGAATCTTGGGAAGAACAAGAAACGTCGCCCAAACGATGACTCAAATTGTGTGTCAACCAATCAACGGCGTTGGTTGGGGAGAGCTGTGGCGACGCTATTTAAATGTGTATTAAACTCTGAATTTTGTATCTCAGATCCTGGGTCAACCGGAGTTGGATGGGAGACCTGCAGTGACGCACCAGGCTCTCCCGGTAGGTACACGGCGGTTCTTCGTCGACACGTAGAGGTGGTTATCAAGAGGACTAATTAAACTTGGAATTTTGTTTCTTTACAAGGTCCGAATTTATATGACCAATTCCAAAAACACGCCAGTGAATCTCCGGAAACATTTTCAAAATTTTGTGTCAACCAATCAGCGTCGTTGTTTGGGGAGAACTGTGGTGATCAGGAGGATTAACTAAACTCGTAATTTTATGTCTTCAGAAAGGGCGAATACGCCACTGAACATCGAGAACGAGAAACGTCGGCCAACAGAATCGCAACTTTTTGTACGGCTGCCGGGACAGGAACCCTTCCAAGAAGGGCCGAAATAAACAAAATGTTTTTTGATTCGAGCGACGACTCAAATTGTGTATCAACCAATTAAGGGTGTTCGCTGGTGACAGCTGGGGTGACCCAGTGCCACTTATACTTCTGGTGAATCACTTCATCGGAGTGGCCGGCCATCACCGGAGCTATGCAATATATTTTGATTTTTTATGTAGTGTTTCTGATCCATTTTGTTCAGAATAAAACAAAATCCAGTTATGCTCACGATTTTGCAAGGGCTTTGTGCAGCGGACAAAATCCTAGGGTCGTTATTAACTCCGCCAGATTAGCTAATCCGCGGAACACTAACCGTTTCTGCTACCTTCACTGCCGGAAATTTGTAGAAAAGATAACCCAGGGATGCGCAATTTCAACAGACAGCACCTGGGATGTAATCTGTTGTAATTTGTAAATGTTAGGAATTATAGCTAGCAAGCATTGCCAGGAAGAGACGAAAAACCCGCCAAAAAGCATCTGCTGAATTTTTCCTATAACAATGCATACGTTAACGATCCATTCACAACGTCTTCTAAATCACAACAGATTATTCGCAAATTTCAAATTGCTCAACGTTGTGACTTGTATCCTAATGCAGGAATTCTTGGTTTATGGTAACTGCTGGAAGCCAACAATCCAAAATCCGGGAATTCTTTGTTTATGGTAAAGGACTCAAAGCAAGCTATCCAAAACATGAATTCCTGGTTTGTGTTAATCAGCCAGAAACTGGGAATTCCTGGTTTATAATAAACTGCCGAGAGCGGAAAGGACAAGCAAGATGCAAAATTCTGATTGTTTCGCTGACTGCTTATAGCTTGTTCACGCGGGACCGAAATAAGAGCGTAAACAGCGGCCGATGTGGTCAGACGACGGATCAAGTGTTTGGGGTTGACGGGAGAATAAAAAGAAAAACAATATAGTTGACTATAGCTGAAGTCAATATAGTTGACTTTGAATAACTCAAAGTCATAAATTGAATATTGACAGATTATTGGCTACTCGACAATTTTATGTTCAAAAGCAAATAAAATTCTGTTTATATATTTTTGTTTTTAAATGAGAACATACAATACTACTAATAATAAATATAAAGAATGCGAGAACAAAATGCAATTATTTCAGTGTTATTCAGTCATTTTTCTGTGAACGTTGAATGGAAAAATTCTTTAAATTATTTTTTAAAAAGAAAACAACGAAAACAGATATTAGACATAAACAGAACAGACGTGTGTTAGGAATTATAGCATAGCAAGCATTGCCAGGAAGAGACGAAAAACCCGTCAAAAGCATCTGCTGAATTTTTCCTATAACGTTCATGCATATTTTTTATTCATGCATAACTTCTTCTAAATCACAACAGATTATTCGCAAATTGCCGTAGCTGATTTCAACGGTATGTCTCATAAAATTGGAAGTACTGGGTTTGGAAACTTGTGACTTGTATCCTGTCCTGACACAGGAAATTTTTGGATAATGGTAACTGCTGAAAGCCAACAATCCAAAATCCGGGAATTCTTGGTTTATGGTAACGACTCAAAGCAAGCTATCCAAAACATGAATTCCTGGTTTGTGTTAATCAGCCAGAAACTGGGAATTCTTGGTTTACAATAAACTGCCGAGAGCAGAAAGGACAAGCAAGATGCAAAATACTGATTGTTTCGCGGATTGCTTATAGCTTGTTCACGCGGGACCGAAATAAGCGCGTAGACAGCGGCTGATGTGGTCAGACGACGGATCAACTGTTTGGGGTTGACGGGAGAATAAAAAGAAAAACCTAATTCCGAATATTCTTTTTGTTAGTACGGTAACAAAATATAGAAATTAACAAAACATCTTGTGAGTTATTCAAAGTCAAATATAGTTGACTTAGAATAACCCAAAGTCACAAATTGAATATTGACAGATTATAGGCTACTCGACAATTTTATGTTGAAAATCAAATAAAATTCATTTATATATTTTTGTTTTTACATGAGAACATAAAATATTAATAATAATAAATATAAAGAACGCGAGACCAAAATGCAATTATTTTAGTGTTATTCAGTCATTTTTCAGTGAACGTTGAATGGAAAAATTATTTAAATTATTTTTTAAAAAGAAAAACAACGAAACAAATATTAGACATAAACAGAACAGACGTATGTTAGGAATTATAGCATAGCAAGCATTGCCAGGAAGAGACGAAAAACCCGCCAAAAAGCATCTGCTGAATTTTTCCTATAACGTTCATGCATAACGTCTTCTAAATCACAACAGATTATTCGCAAATTGCCGTAGCTGATTTCAACGGTATGTCTCATAAAATTTGAAGTACTGGGCCGAACGGTGAAACTTGTGACTTGTATCCTGTCCTGATGCAGGAATTTTTGGATTATGGTAACTGCTGAAAGCCAACAATCCAAAATCCGGGAATTGTTGGTTTATGGTAACGACTCAAAGCAAGCTATCCAAAACATGAATTCCTGGTTTGTGTTAATCAGCCAGAAACTGGGAATTCTTGGTTTACAATAAACTGCCGAGAGCAGAAAGGACAAGCAAGATGCAAAATACTGATTGTTTCGCGGATTGCTTATAGCTTGTTCACGCGGGACCGAAATAAGCGCGTAGACAGCGGCTGATGTGGTCAGACGACGGTTCAACTGTTTGGGGTTGACGGGAGAATAAAAAGAAAAACCTAATTCCGAATATTCTTTTTGTTAGTACGGTAACAAAATATAGAAATTAACAAAACATCTTGTGAGTTATTCAAAGTCAAATATAGTTGACTTAGAATAACCCAAAGTCACAAATTGAATATTGACAGATTATAGGCTACTCGACAATTTTATGTTGAAAATCAAATAAAATTCATTTATATATTTTTGTTTTTACATGAGAACATAAAATATTAATAATAATAAATATAAAGAACGCGAGACCAAAATGCAATTATTTTAGTGTTATTCAGTCATTTTTCAGTGAACGTTGAATGGAAAAATTATTTAAATTATTTTTTTAAAAGAAAAACAACGAAACAAATATTAGACATAAACAGAACAGACGTATGTTAGGAATTATAGCATAGCAAGCATTGCCAGGAAGAGACGAAAAACCCGCCAAAAAGCATCTGCTGAATTTTTCCTATAACGTTCATGCATAACGTCTTCTAAATCACAACAGATTATTCGCAAATTGCCGTAGCTGATTTCAACGGTATGTCTCATAAAATTTGAAGTACTGGGCCGAACGGTGAAACTTGTGACTTGTATCCTGTCCTGATGCAGGAATTTTTGGATTATGGTGACTGCTGAAAGCCAACAATCCAAAATCCGGGAATTCTTGGTTTATGGTAACGACTCAAAGCAAGCTATCCAAAACATGAATTCCTGGTTTGTGTTAATCAGCCAGAAACTGGGAATTCTTGGTTTGTGATAAACTGCCCAGAGCGGAAAAGACAACGAAAGATGCAAAATTCACATGGGACCGAAATGAGCACGTAAACAGCGGCTGATAGATAGATTTAGATTTATTTGCGCTAAAAAGCCACAAGGGCCATGGCAATGATCAGACGATCAGATGGTCTGGCAATGATCAGACGATGGATCAACTGTTTGTGGTTGACGGGAGAATTAAAAAGAAAAAACCTAATTCCGAATATTCTTTTTGTTTGTAACAAAATCTAGAAATTAACAAAAACATCTTGTGAGTTATTCAAAGTCAAATATAGTTGACTTGTAGTCTTTGGATTTTATGTTCAAAAGCAAATAAAATTCATTTTCCCATATATATTTTTGTTTTTAAATGAGAACAGAAAATATTAATAATAATAAATATAAAGAATGCGAGACTAAAATGTAATTATTTTAGTGTTATTCAGTCATTTTTCACTGAACGTTGAATGGAAAAATTCTTTAAATTATTTTAAAAAAAGAAAAACAACGAAAACAAATATTAGACAGAAACAGAACAGACGTTGTTGTAATTAGAAAATTATTCTACCTTTTCCTCGAGATCAATTAAGTAATCTGGGGATGGTGGTGTAAAAATCATGCTATGTTCACATTGGTCTTACAGAATTTGAACTGGATTGACCTAAAATTCGCCAAGTTTGACCTAATTCCCCTAATTACTCAGTCATCATAGGTCACATTCCAAAGGATTTAGTTTATCCCGACGGGTGACTGCGATGAAAATACGCGCCTATTTGGAAGATCGGCGTCTGATTTTTTGATGTTTTTCAATCGCTATTTACGCTCGTAAATCAGCCGCTGATCGAAAATTGGCCGCTGTTTCAGCCCCGTGTGAACAAGCTATTAAGTCAGTGTCAGCGTTCCCGCTTTGACGGATTTTTCCGTCAAAAACGGATTTCTCGGATCCTTGACGGATGAGAATTTGACCCGACGGATTTTCAGATTGTTGACGGATTTCTGAAAATCTTGCGTAAAATCTTATATTCTATATAGTTTTTCTGGATCTCTCATCATTTCTATAATAGTGAATTTCATGAGCATTTTATCATTGAACACTAATGTTTGCTTAATGAGGTTAGTTACCTTATCATTCAGACAACGCGCTGATTCGTGCGCATAAAACAGATAGATCCAACCAGATTATAGATTTCACACCTGTGGCTCGCAGTTTGTACGTAGCTGGTTTTGTGCAAATCTCTGTATTTTTACGGAAAATAGACTCTGGACTTTTTTGCATGCGATGCAGAGTTTTTCATTACCGTACTTTAGTATAAAAGAGGTTGACCTCGATCAAATGTCTAGAAAAGAAATTGTAAGAGACGAGATCTAACGACGGACCTGGTGGTTGGATTTTTTTTTTTTTTTAAATTCAAAACAAATTCTACTTTATTCTGGACTACCTTTTTTTTCAATAAAAAACCACTACTACAGCTACCACTACTATTCTTTCAAAAATGATGGAGTGAAAGCACCGCAACATATTAACTTCAGTCAAAATCCATTACTCAGTTAAAAAGTAATCGTGTTCACAGACAGACGGACAGGCCTATGACATAATGTAGACCTTGCTTTCATCTGGATTCCTAAAAAACGCTTGACCACTAATGTTCCCAAAAATTTCGCTTTCGGCGCTGTTTTTTGTTTAGTGTTCTATTTTGCAAGAAATATCGTGGATATTAGAAGCTTTTACCGGGGCTTCACCCTCTCCAGCAAAAGCTGAAATGAAGGGGATGTTGCAATACCTCTCAACGCGAATGACATTTTGCTAAATCTTACTTACTTAAAGGACCCCTCTTACTTATTCTGCCTTTTATAATATACCTAGCTCCCATGTACATACATATCCCATACACAAGCTTCTAAAATCCGCACCTTTCTCCATTGTTTCGTTTTGTGCCCACGAACTTTTAGCGTTTTTTTCGGATGTGCCGAGTTTTGCCCGTCACACAACGCAAAGTTTGCCAGAATCTTCAATGTCCGCTGACGACTCTTTCATATATAAGGATATGAGAATCGTCTGTTGTTTTACTTCTTTTATTTGCTTAGTTTTCCAACTTTCTAACCACGGTGCGTTCAGTTTTCAAATGTTTTGTGACCAGCCGCCGCGTTGGAGAGCAGGAGGGCTGGATAGAGTCGACAAGCTCTAACAAGAAAATCGCTAATTTCAGATGGAAAGTAATGGTATTTTCGGAAAACATTTTTTCTGATCCGTTTCACAGGTAAATGATCATTTCTAGTAAGAGTTGTGCTTTAAGAATCAGTTGCAATATTTCTTGAAATTCGTACAAAAAGTCGCCCGTGGAGATGCGTTTCTTGTCTATTGTTTCTAACCGGTGGTAACTGTCCCTATGAAAAGAGAACGTTCACGATTCTGCATGTAACAACTTCCATGTGCTACTGCTAAACGTAGGATTTTTTAACGGTTTTCGATGGGTTTTTCGACGAAAAGTTGACGGATCTTTTGAATGATTTTTCATTCTCAACTGTCGGAATTTTACTGATTTTGTGTCTATCAGAACGGAAAACTTTCCATCATGAAGTGGATACACTGGACTCATTGCCCAGACAACTTGCACACAACAGACGTCCATAATGTCCAAGGTAATTGTGTTTATACTTTGGTGCGACAGCTGGGTTACATAGCTAACAAGTATGATAACTGATTTGCATAATCTACATATAATGCCTATATATAATTCCAAACGAACAGAAACAGCCGTGTTTTTTTTTCGATCAAATCAAGGATGAAAATACTTAAACAAAAATTATCATAATTAAAAAGGAAATCTATACCAAACTGAAGCAGGAAAAGATGTAACGTTAATTACGCTGCTATCTTGCTTTTTACTGATTTTATTTTGTTTAATTTCATTTTAACCAAACAAGCAGAACGGAATAGACAATTCAGACTCTAGAGTATAAAAATGTAATTGAAACCAATTCATCCAGGCAACAACGAACAAGGTGGCCGGTTGTGATACCCTAAGAATACCCTGTCTTTTGACTAGTGAATATCGCCTGTCAAAGTACGGGGGGAGGGGGGGACTTGGAGCCAGAATTGTGTATAACTTATGTTTCTAGAATTATATAGTTCGAAACGGGTACATAGATATGCTCAATCTGTTTTTCAATTTCTGCATTTGAGATTGTGCAATATATTTGTTTACGTTTATTTTCTACCTGAAATTTTTGGGAAGCGAGACGCGAACCATATCGGTTATCGAAAACAAAAACTGATATATCGGCAATCCCAATATCACCCATCGCTACAGCAATGCCTTTCTTGCTGTATAATATACGACCAGAAGCCTCCCAAATTTCCCCGGCAGCCCAGACTTCCCAGTTTAGAAGCCAGACGGCTGAACTCAGACTCAAGGGGCTTGCGACTTCTCCTAAACTATCTATACATCGATAAAATGGGCACACTGTGGACACATGCTAGATATGTATGAACATTGTCGTCACCCAGCTTCACCACCAAGCTTGAGGTGACATTATAAAGTCTCGTCTCTTAGTTTTTCTTCCTTTCCTGAAAAAGCGTTTATCCCCTCCCTTGACAACGTTTCACCCTGTGCACGATGAGTCAACGACAGTATACTGAAGTCAAGTCAGCTCAGTTTATTATAAATACGAAATTTCTAGAGGGATTTCGGGAATCGAGGTAGTTGAGAGAGTCAGTTCAGAGAGTCAAGGACCGAGAATAAAATGGAACGTATTAAAAGCGCAGTAGAGTCTATGCGGAATGGGAGTACGTTAATGCAAGCGGGTCGGGAGATTACCTGCAAACCTTTGTAAGTTTCTTCGTTAGCTTCTTAACGAGCGTCGGGCCTCGATTTACTGTGTTTATGCAGGGTCAGTGGGGCCAGCACGTGTACGAAAATTTTCTCGGTACTATAGGATGAGGGACACAGTTGGAGGCGGAGCTGTATTATCAGTCAAATGCAAAATCATGTTAGAAGACCTTGACGCATCGAGGAAATGACGAATAAACTGAGGGATTTCGCTGGAGAATCCTTCCATATCTCCTAGTAGAGCTCGTGAGAGGATAAACATTTACGATTGCTCTAGTTAATTGTGCTATCAGTTTTTTGTGGGGTTTTCAATAAATTAGTTGTCAGGTTGAAAAATCTCTAACGCATGAATTGGTTGACACAGAATTTCAGTAATTGTTTGGGTGACGTTTCTCCTTCTTCACGAGATTCACTGGTGTGTTGTTTTTACTTTATTGGCGAAAGTGCTGTTCAAGCCGCAGCTGAAAAATTCCGAGTTCAATTAATCTTTTTGATAACCAAGTCTACGTGCCGATGAAACAGCCGTGTACCTACAGGAAAAGCCGGAAGTGTCACCGCAGTTCTCCCATTTAACTCCGTTAATTGACTGACCCGGAATTTGACGATAAAAAATTCCGAGTTTATTTAATACGGCAATCAATAATATTTAAATCGCGCCACCACAGCTACCCACCCAACGCCGTTGTTTGATTGACAAAAAAAATGAGGCATCGTTTGGGCGACGTTTCTCGTTTTTGCCAAGATTCACTGGCCTGTGATTCACCCAGAATTTGAAGTACGGCAATCACTCACGTTTAAATAGCATCAGCATAGCTCTCCCCAAACCAAGGCCGTTGATTGGTTGAAAAAAAAAAAATTAGTCATCGTCTGGGCGAGGTTTCTCGTTTTTCCCGAGATTCACTGCCGTGTGTTGGACTTGGTCCTATAGAGTATACGGCCTTTTTAAAGATACAAAATTCCGTAGTTAAGACGGAACAGCGTCCCAACCAACGCCGTTGATTGGTTGACAGAAAATTTGAGTTATCGTTTGCCTACGTGTCGATGAAAAACCGCCCGTCTACCTACAGGGAGAGCCGGAACCGTCACCGCATCTCTCACCATCCAACGCCGTTGATTGGTTGACCCAGAATTTGAAGATACAAACTTCCGAGTTTAGTTAATACGGCAATCAATTACATTTAAATAGCGCCACCACAGCTCTCCCCAACCAACGCCGTTGATTGGTTGACAACAAAATTGAGTCGTCGTTTCGACAATGTTTCTTGTTCTTCCCGAGATTCACTTGTATGTTGTTTTTTTTCACTTTATTAGCGAAAGTGCTGATCAAGCCGCAGCAAAAAAAAAATCCGAAATTAGTTATAATCCTCTTGATAACCAACTCTACGTGTAGATGAAAAACCGCCTGTGTACCTACAAGGGGAGCCGGAAGCGTCACCGCAGCTCTCACCATCCAACGCCGTTGATTGGTTGACCCAGGATTTGAATATATAAACTTCCGAGTTTAGTTAATACGGCAATCAAACATATTTAAATAGTGTTACCAAAGCTTACCCCAACTAACGCCTTTGATTGGTTGACAAAAAAAATGAGTCATCGTTTGGGCGACGTTTCTCGTTGGTTTTACCGAGATCCACTGTCGAGTGCAAAAAGCTGCAGCCAAAAAATTTCCGAGATTAGTTATAATCCTCTTCATAACCAACTCTATGTGTCGATGAAAAAGCGCCCGTGTACCTACAGGGAGAGTCGGAAGCGTCACCATCCAACGCCGTTGATTGGTTGACCCAGAACTTGAAGATACAAACTTCAGAGTTTAGTTAATACGGCAATAATCACAATTAAATACCGTCACCAGAGCTCTCCCCAACCAACGGCGTTGATTGGTTGACACAAAAATTGAGTCATCGTTTCGGCGACGTTTCTCGTTTTTTCGAGATTCACTGCCGTGTGTTTGACTTGGTCATATAGAGTATTTGGCCTTTCTAAAGATATAAAATTCCGTAGTCAATACGGAACAGGGTCTCAACCAAACGCCATTGATTCGTTGACAGAAAATATTTCTCCTTATTCCAAGATTCAGAGGCAGTTGGTCACAGTGAGTATTCGACCATCTTGGCAAGGGTCCTGTTCAGGCAGCCGTAGAAAAATACGATTTCTGTTGTAGGTAGTCTAACATAAAAAAATTATAATTTTTTTTTATACAAAAAAAATCAAATTCCTAAAATATCAAATTATCAGTCATACAGTCCTCTTGATTTAATAGTCAACTTCCATTTTGTTCTATTGAAACAGGACACAACCACTTCTGTCAAACAGACATTTTTAGTTTTTTCTGACCTGCTTGTCCTTGCTGCACCTAAAAAAACAAGATCTCCGCTATAAGAAATTACATGGATAATAATTCATAAAATATTAAAAATATCAGTCATCTTTTTTAAAAACCAATTTCTATTTTTTTCTGTGAAATGGAACACTTCTGCAGTGATGTTCACATGCTGCGGCCCTACAGCGAATAGCCTATGTGAATCCTACTAGACAAGTGAATCCAACACCAGAAGCGATTCCACCTGCCCAAGATAAATCTTCCCCTCAGGTGACACCTACTGGCAAAGTGAATTATCCTGCTTTGGTGTTTTCTCCACAGCAGGTGAAAGCACTTGGACAAAAGTTAATGAGTTCCAAGAAGAAAGGAAGGAATGAATTATAAGGTCAGTAACAGGATTCTAAAGTTTCACTGTAAAGGCAGTCATGCACACTGGCATCAAGAACCACTCTTGGATACCAGGTAAAGAAAAAAAATGCAACTTTTCTGTTTTCTGCCCTATTTTATAGAATTTCTAGAGTTAGGTTGGAGGGTGGGGAGTGGGGAAGCAAGACAGAGTTTCCTGGTGTCTCTAGAACTGAAATATGAAAAAAAAAAAATTCTAACTTCACTGGTCTCCTTCACCCCAAAAATCAATAATAACAGGAGAATCTTTTTCACCTCAGTAGGAGATTCTCTTGAGCAGGAGAATTCTCCAAAAAATCTGGTGCCCAACTGTTGGCGTGAACTCCTGCTGGAAAATAGAAAAATCTTCCAGCCTTGACGGCAAAAAAAACAGAATTCGTGACTCATGCGTAGTAACTACGGTAAGTAGGATGGAGCACGCTCTAAAAAATCAACCAATCAGAACTCCTTTCTATTGAGGTAGGTCAGGGTTAGGTTATCAACAGGTATCCAGCGTTAGGCATAGGCTATGCTAAATGCTAGATATACCCAGCGTTTGGCATAGGGTATACAAAAATCAGGGATTTGTGGTAGACTGGGGTTAGTTGGCTATGTCGTTATGGCCTAATAATTGTAAGTTTTATGAAGATCGTTATTTTTCCTTTCAAATTTGCCTGTCTTTTAAACAAGTTGATATTAAGTTCGTTATTTTCCTTTCCATTTGACTGTTTTAAATGCAAGGAAGAAATTCAAGGTAGTGAAACAGTTGAAAAAGTGTTCAAATAAGCATACCTCTACTATACTTCTCCTGTCGGATTGAGGAAAAAGACATCATTTTTGCTGCGACATCTTGTTTGAAAAAATTAGCAAAAGGAACATTAAGATACTAAATAAGCACAGATAACCAATTCAATTCAACCAATTCAACAGACGGATTCAGAAATTTGCTTTTGATTGGTGCCACCTGACACTGTTGCCATGGTCCTTCGGATTATTTGATTTGTGAAATAAAACTGATTTCATTCACAAAGAATTTTGCGATCAGTAAGATTATAAGAAATACCAAAATCAAGCAATTTTATATAATTATGAAGCTAAAGAATATATATTCTGGATACCCTGGAGCTATCTCGATAGTTAATTGGTAATAAGAACCAAAATAGCTGGCAACACAGCCGTTCAGCCACCGAAATTCGAAAGAAAAGAAGAAATGGCTTGTCCTGAATATTAAGAAATCATTTTATCGGCATTATCTCTGCTGATCGTCGATACGGTTATTGAGAAAACACCAATAAATGTGGAATTGGAGGATGATTAATGCTTGTGAACATTGAGACTAGGTAAGTGATTGCTCATATAATGCTTCATCAGGAACTAACTACTCACTTAGGACTGATATGTGTGTCTTTTTTTTAACACCAGTGGAAGAACAGACTGCAGGACAATCGTGGTATCGGTACTGTAATAGATGAAGATTTGTCATTACAGGAAGCGAGACTGGCTTAGCAGAGGAGCCTAGATTGCTTTATTTAGGGAGATAGTCTGATAGCCCTGATACCCCTCCGTCACCACCTTGAAGTACTTGTCCACCGCCCAAAGCCACCCGAGAATGCCCAATGCTGACACATTGAGCATTGGGAATCAAGTGCTTGGAATGCTCAAAATTGGAGAAACACCCACCAAATAACCACCTGCATTAAAATTTGCAGATATTCGGATGACCCGAATATGTCAAGACTTTTGGCAGTAAGGGTGACAGTGCTGGTTTGCCACTGCCACTCTTACTGCCCCGTGCCTTTGTGGATATTTTCAAGCTTATTACGTACCTGTTTCAGGAAAATTGTTATAAAGTAAATATTCTGTTTCAGTACGAGTAACCGACATCTACCGTACGAGTCTGAGATGCCATTTTGATGTCTTTGGTGGCTACACATTCAGTACATGAGCACCTATACTCAGCACTCCCAATCTTTACGATCTTAGCCCCAAGACAGAAATGGGGGACTGCTAAGTACCTCTGTAGCAGCTCTGTGGGATAGTTCGTTAAACTAAGCGCGCTGGCAGCCCTACCTCAGTTGGTGGCGTGGAAACGGGCTTGAACCCTTGAAATGATTGAAGCAACGAATGGCGACACAGACATTTCTTTTCGGTAAGTCAAAAAATCCACGGGGTCAAAGAAAAGGGTAACTCGCTGCGAAAACAGTTTCTAATTTTAAGCTGTAAGCACGTAAGGCAATTGGAAGCATACGTAGTACCTAAGGATATCAGCTAAGATTCGCGCTGTTCTAAGGTATGAATGATTATGGGCCCTTCAGGATCACGAAATTTAATGCATGATTCAGTCAGAAATGTGCTAGATCCAATCACCCGCTAGAAAGTTGTGCATGCGCGAATATTCGGGCATCCTTTTCCCACCACTCCCTCGTGATGGTCGAATTGTGTTAGTGAATATTTCAAAGTAAGTTTATTCCGGTCCCTGATTGGCCGTCCAAGTTCCTTAGCAAACCTGGAAGTGCCATAAATAATTTCCAAGAGAAACTTCCAACGGTTCACAGATTGTATTTTTTTGTTGGCATCACCGCACCTATACCCAGCCAACACCGTTGAGTGGTTGACACAAAATTTTATATACAAAATTCCGAGTTTAATTAATTCGGAAATAGCGTCACTGCAGTTCTCCACAGCCAACGCCGTTGATTGGTTGACACAGAAGTTAAGTCATCATTTTAGGGACCCAAACAAATAGTCGTTTCTCAATCCAACCATCGTGGGAGCAGTGGTTGGATAGGGAATTCGGAATCTAGGGGCATGAACAGCCTTTGAATGGGTAATTGGATTACAATGAAACTTGACAAGTGGAAACAGCTACCGTCTCATCTGCTCAATGTCAAATGCGGATCGGATTCAGTACTTGTGGGGGAGGGGGACGCCGGAAAATTTCTGAAATGATTAAGGTCTAAGGATTGGATGGAACTTGGTAAGGAAAACACGCATTAGGCCTTAATTGATGGAGACAGATCGTATCGGAGCTCTGTGGGGGGAGTTGGATGGGTAGATAAAGCTGACTCATATTTGACGGTGCAAAACAGATGAAGTCAGCTACATTGTATTAGAACTATATTTCTTGGCAAGGGTCCTACTCCAGTCCGAAGAGGACTCTTGCCAAGAAGGGCTTGGAGGGGTTCTTGGAATTCTGGTGATTGCGAGTTAGAATAGTTACAGATGTGCTAGGACGATGAAACTTTGCAAGCATATTAGTTACCAACCTAATTGACTTAATAACTGACTAACAGGAAATTTGAAACTACATAACCCATTCCTAGGTCGGAACAGCCTTTTTGGGTGCCAGGTGTAGTTCGTGATGCCATTCTACTTTGTTTAAACAAGAGCTGAAAGCTCATATGGCACTTGTAACAACAGTTAGCATGTTTGTCAGATACGGTTTGCAGTTTTCAAGGCTGGATCTTTCTCCCGATATTCATTTCATAAGAAAATGGGCTTGATCTAGTAAATATGAAGGGTTATACCACTCATTGACAACTGTATCTTCCTACAACGATGATCGGATCGGGGGAGGGACTATATTTTCAAGCCAATCTAATAGAGTACCTAACATGCCTGCAAAGTTTCACGGTCATAGCACATCTGGAAGTACCCTAACTCGTGATCATCGGAATTAGGGAAAACCCCCTCTAACTCCCCCCACTGTGACACGATCGGTTCTGTTTAGTCAGTAATAATAATATATTTGCAAATTGAATGGCAGGCCGTTAAGCCTCTACAATGTATCTATGGCTTATGCTTGTTCTTCCCTCCAAGTCCCATCCCGATCCCTCGACTTTTAAGCGTTTCAAGAGATTTCTCCCCCCCGCCTCCAGCTTCTCCCGATGTTATCGGATCCGTTCCAGACTTGAAATTGATCATCTGAGTCACAGTTTCATGCACGTCTGATCACCTGTTCCAGAGTTTTGCATGTCAATAGAATCCCCCCCATGATCATCGGATCGGGAAAAGAACTATTTTCAAGTTGACCTGGAAGAGCACCTAATATGTCTGCCAAGTTTCATGGTCCTAGTTCATGTGGAAGTACTCTAACTCGTGATCACCGGAAATCCGGGGAAACCCCCTCCAACCCCTCTACTGTGACATCCCGATCCCTCGACCCTAGGCATTTCACGACATTTCCGGTTCCCCCTCTACCCCCCCCCCCCCTCTCCAGATTCGGTCCAGATTTGAAACTGAAAATCTGATACACTTGTTCTCCACAGTTGTCAAGTTTTATGCATGTCCGATTATCCATTCCAGAGTTATGTTTCTAGTTTCCGGATTCCCCTTCCCTCCGCCCCCCCCCCCCCCCGCGGTAGCAGGAACGGGGGTAGTGATTATTTCTATGTTAGTCTGGTTGGTTCCCTCATATGCCTGTCAAGTTTTAATGTGCTAGCTTATTTGGAAGCGTTTCACCAGATTTCAGGTTCCCCCTCCAGCTCCCCCCCCAGTTATCGGATCTGGTCCGGATTTGAAACTGAGCATCTGAAGCACTTATTCTTGACATATGAGTTTCATGCAAGTCCGATTACCAGTTCTAAAGTCATGCGTGTTACTAGTTTCCGGATTTCCTGTTCCTCCACCCCCCCCACGAAGGCCGGATCGGGGAAGTGATTGTTTCCATGTTAACCTGGTTCGATCCCTTATCCGCCTGTCAAGTTTCATCGTCCTAGCTTATTTGGAAGTGCCCAAACTAGCAAAACCGGGACAGACCGTAGTTTCCGGATTTCCCATCCCTCCACTCCCCCACAATGATCGGATCTGGAATATGATTATATCCAAGTTAATCTGGTCGGTTCCCCGATATCCTGCCAAGCGTTTCACTAGATTTGTTTGACTTGGACTGACCATCTTTAAACCGTATCTATTATCGCGTTCGCTTTTTTATACATCATGGCATGGCTCAGTGCTAGAACACTGGACGGGCAACACAAAGGTCAAGTTTCACGTATGTCCGATTACCCTTTCCAAAGTTATGCATGTTAACAGTTTCCGGATTTCCCATCCCTCCACTCCCCCCACTATGATCGGATCCGGAATATGATTATATCCAAGTTAATCTGGTCGGTTCCCTGATATTCCTGCCAAGCGTTTCACTAGATTTGTTTGACTTGGACTGACCATCTTTAAACCGTATCTATTCGCGCATTCGCTTTTCTGTACATAGTCGCATGGCTCAGTGGTCTCCCGTCTTACCGTCTCCCGTTTTACTTCATAGTTTCCGGACTCCCGGATCCGGGGAAAGATGGATTGGGGAAATGATTATTTGTAAGTTGATCTGGTCGAGTCCGTGATATGCCTGTGAAGTTTCATCGCCCTAGCTTGTGTGGAAGTGCCCAAACTAGCAAAACCTGGACAGACAGACCGACAGAAATTACGATCGCTATATGGCACTTGAGTATGCACAAGTGCCATTGTTTAAAAAAAGCAAGTGCCCATTCTCACATATATACAGTAAGCTTCGCTGACACTTACCTTAAAATAAATTCACTACCAAGGTAGCCAAAAAGCCGGACCTTGACACAGAATTTGAGATACAAAATTCCGAGTTTAGTTAGTCCTCTTGATAACCAGCTCGAATAGCATCCCCACGGCTCTCCCCAGCCAACACCGTTGATTGGTTGACACAGAATTTGAGTCATTGTTTAGACGACGTTTCTTCTTCTTCACGAGATTCACTGGCGTGTTTTGGGACTTGCGCCCTTTTAAAGATACAAAATTCCTAGTCTAGTTAATTCGGCAATAGCGTCACCGCAGGACTCCAAGCCAACGCCGTTGATTGCTTGCCACAAAAGTTGAGTCATCTTTTGGGCGGCGTTTCTCGTTCTTCCCGACATTCGCTTATGTGTTTCTTGACTTAGTCATACAGAGTATTTGGACTTTTAAAGAAACAAAGCTGTACCAAAGAAAAACTGGTACTACTTACAAACAAAAAATTTTGTTGGAAAAAAGTCATAATAGTTAACGTACATCCATATAGGTGAATATCGGAATAGCAACCTCGATTCCCCTGTCAACCTCGCTTCGCTTGGAAGATATTTTTCATAACCTACCTGGGCTTCTGCTCGGATAAGTTATTTTCAGTTGTAGTATCGGTGTTATTTTCCAATATAAACCTTTGTGGATATTTTCAATCTTATTACATACCTGTTCGAGGAAAATGTTATAAAGCAACTATTCTGTTTCAGGACGGATGACCGATATTTAGCATACAGCTGCGAGAGGCCATTTTGATTTTCGATGTCTTTTGCGGACACATACATTACACAGTCCATCCACGGAGTACTAGAAATGCTGCTTTGGAGCATATGTAAGTGAAACATTTTTAGCAGTAAAACCGCCAAGCCCGAGCCAATGATATTTCAGCCCAAGAACAAATAAGGACGAGAACCTCAGTCTCACGATCTCTGTAATACGTCCATGCAGAGTAGAAACGCCTTATTTCCAGCGCGATACAAACGATCGGTGGGTAGGAGCTACGCCGAATATCCCAATTCGTTACCTCTACAAACAGATACGTCGCAGTAGAGCCTCGGAGAAGAAAATTAAAAAGCAAAAGCCGAGCGCGCGGCTCTTCGCGCCTCCTGAATTGTTTCCTTTGATTTGCCCAGCGGCAAAGTGGGAAGTAGACGTGCAATGACTCAAAGCTAGAGGAAATACTTAAAGCTCTGCCCAGTTATGGCGGGGTACCCATAGTCGCTAATGAGACCAAAGACGGAGGCTCTATTAGATTATTTGTTCTTCCCTTATTTTTTCGATATAAGATAGTACGAGAGCGGAAAAATATCGAAAACAGAACGCGTTAAAAGTAGAACTTGGCAAGGGCTCCATGGCATTTCTAAACCATCCAACATTTGAGGAATGATGAAAATGCAACAGAGGAGTGATCCGAAAGCGAACTATGATGATGACGTTCTTTTGTTCAAAGAATCACACTATAACGACCGAGAATCCTATTATGATTAAGTTCTGTGTTTACGGGAGAGGCTGCACGAAAGTACATGTTCATTTTAATACAAAGGAAATTGCATTTTTGTCTCAGGAGAGGCTGTACCTAGTGCAGTGCAACTGAGAATTCAAATAAGTACTTTCGTTGAGTTTATCCAGGTCAAGGGTGAGGTTTGTATCGGTTCTGCCGTTGAGTTTACACCTGAGACTTCAGTGTATTTTACTTGCAAATGTCTTTCTTATCGTGATGACCTAGTTGCTAGATAAAATAACCTGAAAATGAAAAAGTGATGTCCATGAGTGAAAACATACAGGATTGTTGACTTAGGTTAACAAGCAAATTCTTAAGCTCAAGATAAGAAAAAGCACCAAGTTTATAACCATATATAAAATAAAATGGGAAAATATGTGAATGGCAGATTAATATAGCTGGCGGTACGAATAGTGTTTGGACTGTCTGTTGCCCGTTTGAATGAAGTGACGTATGTTATTATGAAACAAAAATTATAGGGGAAGAAAAATATGCTCTATAATGGAACTAAATTTGGTACTTTACATTGACTTGGCAAATTTTAATGTTGAACAAAAGCGACAAATATTAGTGGATACTCATTCTTTTCGTTTTAAGGCAAATACACTAGGATGCAGAAGTAGGCTAAGTGACCCACTGAGAGTAGAACTTGCAAGAAAAAAGGACAGAGCATGAGGGCTCTTGTCACCGTCAATGGATAGTCAACGTTATCATAGAGAGTAGATACTAGAATAAAATAGACGTGAGGTCAATACTCACGATAGATGTACATTCAATATAGGAATAGGAAATGTATTAGTTGTTATAAGAAAAGAGAACCTCTGATCTACATGAAACGGAATTAATCGAATCTGACCTCATACGAAACAATATAAAAATGGTAGTGGTTACGGCAGACAAAGGCTGACTATTCACAATTTGCAGGTCGAGGTACTAAAAAGGCGTTACCCGTCACGTCTTCGACTGATCGACGATGGAACAACAACAATTTAATGAATTGCATGGAAGCTTTTCTTTGTGAATGAATATTTCCGTGATTGGATAAAGAATTTCATTATGTTATTTAAATCACATCAAGCCTTACACTTTGAAACTATTTAAAATGTATCGGAATAATTATTATAGACAAGTACTAGTTATTTATATATAAAGTTCTAGTAAATTGCCTAGTACTCAGTTATAATTTGTAATGCAGGTACTTAACTGAAATTTGAATGTCCAAAGATTGAAAATCCATGCAATTACAGATAGACTTGGAGCACAAGTGGCAGAGAATACTATCTCATGGTAAGTTTCTTGAACCAGATAGCTAGGCCAGTCTTCCCACCTGTTTAATGCTACCTTGACGTCTTTCAGGTTTGTGGGCCTGCATAAACAAAACTAAACGAACGTCTTACTTCTTTCAGTTGAAATTGTTTCTGATCAACTGAAAGTATTTTTGATATCCTCTTATTTTTATTACACGTGAGCAAAAAAATATTAAGGATTTGAGATGGGAAATATTCAAGCCTTAAAATTTAAATGAAAACAGACTGATTGTTACATCACTTAGTAGAATTAGATTTGGTGGAATTTAATAGATTATTTGGATTTGGTCAGAAATTTAAATATTTTCCCTTATGTGCTCCAGTAGTGACGTTTAGAATATCTACGGTCGTCCCCTCAACGAAACAGTACTATGGCGAGGAAAATTTTAGTCCAAACACTGACGCCGATTTTAGCCGCAAGTGATCAGCTCGCGGCAGGGGGCTGACTGCAGGAACACATCTTTTTCGTAAATCGTTTTCGTCAAGCGTAAAACAAAGGGACAAGCACATAGAGATACCAGAGGTAAGAGAAAATTCACTATGCGAAAATCGATTACTCGTCAACAGCGGAGCAACGAAGTAATGTAGTTCCATCGGGTCTACTAGCCTATTTAAATGAATAAGTGACGGGTGTCTAGATTGTCTTTTCTCAGCACTTTTCAGTTAAACGGCAACCACTAAGCACAGGAAATCGTGGACTTTAGTAAACAGAGCAGGAGATGGGACTAAGAAAATAAGTAAAGGTTTGGAAAAGAGTTTTCTTGTGACGTCATGACCAATAGATTTACTTTTCTTTAACAGGAGGCGGGGGGAGAACAACGGCAAGAGGCAGAACAGAAGCTGTGGAAGAAGGTTTTATAACTTTTGTAAAGTTACACAAGTTTAATTGCAAATATTTGTCATGGCACTGTATTGGTATTCACATTTTAATTCGCCTATATTCATCGGCGAACGTCAGTAAAGAAACAAATTAAATAAGAGTTTGAAAGTTAATAAAGATTCAGCATGAAAAGGTACTAGGTCATAATAAAGTATTACAAGAAACTGAGGCAAGCTAGCCAATTTCAGCGGCTTAAGATTTCCTTTCTTGTTCCTTCCAGTTCACGTCCCATAATTTCTAGCATGAACCTTCAAGAAAGAACTCGTTTTCCGTCATCGTCCTCATCAAGCGGTCAGGCGAAAAGAGGCGTGACAAGAGCAAAAGTTTCAGAGCTATTTTACAAATTGTTCCCGTTACGACCAGCTGAAACCGCGTTGTTCCGGCTACGACCAGCCGAAACCGCGACATACGCTACGAACAGGCCCTTCAGAAACTGAACTTACCACCGCTTAAAGTCTGGCTTGAAAAACTGATTTTGCAGTTTGGCAAATCCGTCCTAGCCAATACGAGCCACCGGTCACTGCTACCGGAACCAGCCCCTCCCAGTAATCGGGCTCGGTTACAAAATAAACTTCTACCCCGTAAAGTCCTCACTAATCGTTACGGGAACTCGTTTGCAAAGAACGTGCTCGTTTGTGCCATTTTTTTTTACTTCGATGTTCAATGCTGAACCTTAGTGTGTGTTTGTTATTGATGTGTTCTTTATTTATAATTTGTAAGAAACTGAATTTAGTTATGCTACGATAGTTTCTGAATATACCTATCTCTCTCTCTCTCTCTGTTATTGAAAAGCACTTATAATGGTTATACCAGGTATATTCTCATAACATTTAACACGTATGCGCTTTACAGTCCGCAACTACTGGCAGAGTTGCTTTAAGATTTGCAACCGCTTATTCTCTGTCGGCTGTGGTCCTGCTGCATGAATCGACGAAAGGAAGAGGGTGGAAAAAGGAGGAGAGCGGGAGAAATGATATTCGAAACAGTAATGGAAACATGAATCTCATATTATAAGTTTCGTAATATAGGCACTTCTAGGTCTCTCGTCACTTCCATTATCCTCTAGCGAAATTAATCCCGTAGCTAATTAATCCATTGAAAAGGAGGAAAATAAATAGCCTTTGCCGGAAGCAGAATCTTCAGGCAAAATGAAACGGAATTCTTCGCGGACACGGAATCCTTTCTAGCTTGAACATACTAGAAAGAACTATCTTTTTCCATCATCGTCCTCTTCAGTCGGTTAGGTGAAAAGAGGAATTGCAAGACCACGACTACCTCATTAGCTTTTAAAAAAATATTTAGTTCGCCCCTTAATTTGAAACCCCTCCCCTAAATATGCAGCTATGGGGCCCATCTACGAACTCGACCTATCCCTTGACTCGATGAGTTCTCACACCCAAGTTTTTTCAAAATATCTCATTCCCTTCGAGAGTTAACGTGCTGACAGACGGACAACTTTTGCGATGTCATATGTATCCCTCCACTTACGTTTTGGGATCCCAAAAACTGTTCCGGCTTCAACCAAGTTCTATTGACACAGCACTTAAAAAGTTTATAAAATGTATTGTCTCATAACGTTTAACACACTGATGCGCTACAAAACTTCTGGAAGTGTTGCTTTAACATTACCATTTGCGATTTATGCTAGTTCAAAGGTTTGCAATCGCTCGTTCCTTTTCCCGGATGTCGTCCTGCTTGCAGAAATCGATGAATGACGCTACTCGAGATCATAGGAAGAAGAATCACTGGAAAAGAAATAGTGAACGTTAAGGGGATACCAAAGCCGCAATCCATTTACCATTGTCTCGGCCCTGTCAGCGAAATCCCGTTTTAGTTAACTGCCGTGTCTGCTTAATGTCGTTTTATTTGTCCTGTCCGCTGACAATTGTCAATGCCCTGGCACAGGACGCCGTGAATGATGACATGATATGGGAGCAAGTTTCGTTTCTGCTCTCGACTGCGTTTTATTTTTTATGCTTGTCCTTTGTATTCAGCTGACAAGGCTAATAAAAAGGCTTTAAACTGTAACAAGGCAGTAATACGAAGACAAGACCGAGACAAGAAACACTCACATCGAACGCAGCTTCAAACGAAGAAAGGTATGGTAATTTGAATCTATTAGCTGCGTTTCCCTCTCTAAAATTATGTCCTCTGGAATCACACTAAAAGAAACGAGTCGAGACGAAGAAGGGAACTACAGTTGCCGTCCCCTAAAAATTTTAAATTCCCGATTTCACTCGTTTTAGTATTATCCGTGACAAGTTACTAATACCAGGAAAGAAATGGTGAATTTGAAATATCTTAGTTGCCGACCCCTCGCTGGACTCGATCTTAGTTGTCTACCGACAGGGTGCTAAAAGGAGGAAAAGGTGAACTTTTACAAATGTAAGTTGCCGATCCTTCACGAGGAACGAAACGGAGGAAAAGAACGGCAGAGCGTGCCAGTTTTTTCGAATACTAAAACGAGGAAAAGGTGAACTTTTACAAATGTAAGTTTCCGACCCCGCACGGGTACTCTAAAGTACAATCCGTTAATAGTCACTGAAACCAGGAAAGAAACGGTGGACTTTAAATATCTTGGTTGCCGACCCCTCACTGGACTCATGATCTGAGTCGCCTATCGACAGAATGCTAAAAGAAGGAAAAGGTGAACTTTTACAAACGTAAGTTGCCGATCCCTCACGAGAAACTAAACAGAGGAAAAGCACGGTACAGCGCGCCAGTTTTTTTTTTCGAATACTTAAGGGAGGAAAAGGTGAACTTTTACAAACGTAGGTTGCCGACCCCCCGCGAGAAACGAAACAGAGGAAAAGCACGGTACAGCGCGGCAGTTTTTTTTTTCGAATACTAAAAGGAGGAAAAGGTGAACTTTTACAAATGTAAGTTGCCGGCCCATCACGGGATACTGAACAGAGGAAAGGCTTGCCAGTTTTTTCGAATTCCTCGTTTTGGTACTCTAAGGTACAACCCGTGAATAGTTACTGAAACCAGGAAAGAAACGGTGGACTTGAAATATCTTGATTGCCGACCCCTCACTGGACTCATGATCTGAGTCGCCTATCAAAAGAGTGCTAAAAGGTGAACTTTTACAAACGTAAGTTGCCGACCCCTCACGAGAAACTAAACAGAGGAAAAGCGCGCCAAATTTTTTTTTCGAATACTAAAAGGAGGAAAAGGTGAACTTTTACAAATGTAAGTTGCCGACCCCTCACGAGAAACTAAACAGAGGAAAAGCACCGCACAGCATTCCATTTTTTTTTCGAATACTAAAAGGAGGAAAAGGTGAACTTTAACAAATGTAAGTTGCCGGCCCCTCACGGGATGCTAAACAGAGGAAAGGTTTGCCAGTTTTTCGAATACTAAAAGGAGGAAAAGGTGAACTTTAACAAAGGAAGCTGGAGACCCCTCACAGGATACTAAACAGAGGAAAGGCTTGCCAGTTTTTCGAATCCTCGATTCCTGGTATTTCTTTCCTCGTTTTAGTTTGCCTTTCCTGGTTTTAGTATTCTTTCCTGCTTTTCTCTTGCCTTTCCTTTCCTGCTTTTAGTCGATCCCGTGGATTAGACGACCTGAGAATCCTGTTCTGCAAAGAAAAAATGTTTCTCCTCCTTAGTTCAGGAAAAGAAGGAAGTCCCGCCACCACAAACATACCAGAAGCACTGCAGTGTCTAGGCAGACGATGCAGCCACCTGAAAGCATTGTTATACAGAACCCGAAAAGACCTGTCAGTTTCCCCAGAGATGCTGGTCACAAGGGCCAGGCAGTAAATTGGAGTGCAGTAGGCCCTGAAAAGAAAAGATTTTATGTCCTCTTCACATGAAGAGAATTTTCTAATCAGTATATTTGCACGGACACAGCGACCTCGAAACGGCTGTTACATGCTCCTCGTCAGTCAGTTTAGACGTCAGGTGGAACCCGAGGTATTTAAATGCCGTCACAAACTCGAGAGTGACACCATTGAGTATGGCGTCAGGGATGCGTTTTAGTCGAGCTCCTTTCGGAAGAAACGCCATACACTTCGTCTTCGTGGTATTGAATACAATATCGTGTTCAGCGGCAAACCTTTCACAAACAAGCAGCAAGCTATTCAGCGCAGCTACAGTTGGGGCCAAAAGAACTAAATCGTCAGCATAGCTGATATTGTTAAAACACTGACCATTCATGTAGCAACCAATACCTCTTTCAGACAGCTCCTTATTCAGCTCGTCAACATACAAGTTATAAAGGAGTGGAGAAAGAACACCACCCTGGCGCACTCCATTGCCCACTGGGAAATGTGAGCTATAGCATCCACTCCATCTAACCCGAAACTTCTGTACAGTAAACCACGATCCAAGAACCCGAATGATTCTCGGGTCAACATCTTTTAGTCGCAGCTTGTCAAGAAGTTTCGCGTGATTAACACGATCAAACGCAGCCTTAGCATCCAAAAAACACGCAAATACGGGTGTTGAAAATAACCAGTAGAACTGGATCACACACTTCAGTAAATAAATACACAGGTCAGTACCCAGGCCAGCTTTGAATCCAAACTGGGAATGTGAAGATCTTATCGTAGGTTCAATCGACTCATAAAGGCATTTTTCAAAAACTTTCGAAACTACCGCAGCTAGGGCAATCGGCCTGTAATTGCTAATTGACGTTTGATCACCTGATTGGGATTTATGAATAGGGACCAGGCAAACCTCAGTTAAAGAATCCGGTACAAAACCATGATTGAGGAAACCATTATTAAGAGCAGTAAGTAAACATACCATTATGGGCCCGCCATGCTTAAGGTGGTCCGCTGTGATCCCGTCGAGTCCCCCAGATTTACTCCCAGTGAGCCCAGAGACCGCCTTTGCCGTGTGGGCAAATTGTGATCAGCTGCTCAGTAGGTGTAAAACCGGGATTCTCACTCAAACGGGACGTTGATGCTGCAACATCCGATGGCACTGACGAGAAGACTGCCCCGAAGTGTCGACTCCACAATTCTGCTATTGCTTCCGGTCCTTTAGCATGAGCTATCTGATCAGATGGCTTAGGGGCAGATGCTTTATTAAGGCGAGAAACACGAGCCCAAAACTCACGAAACCGCGATCCCGAAAAACTCAGTGCAAGTGCACTGGTGCGAAGCTGCGTATCGTTCCTCCTGCACCATTTCAGGGCATTTTTATACCTACAATTAAGTAGTCTTCTTGCTCGGTCCACGACATCTCCCGTCGGCCGACCTTTCTGTACCCAAAGCAAGAAAGCTTGTTTTGCTGCCAAATAATGAGGTTTGACGTAGCGACTCCATCCTGGAACTTTAGTACCGTCGCTATGCGAACCAGCATTTTCAGGGGACCGTATAGGGAGACATTTACATGCACTAACTACAAGGATAGCCAGAAACAAAGAATAAAGTGAGTCAAGAGCTTTGGCATGCAAAGGGTTAGTACAGTGGAAAGAAGAACAAGAGCTAAGTGATGAAACATCCAAAGACAGAATTCTCCGGCTGACCTCCTCCCGGTAGGACCACAGCTGCACCGAGTTGGCCTCCACCCAGTCCACTGCAGGGGGAGGAGCAATGCACGAGTCTTTATGAGTAGTCCTAGAGGGGTAATATTCAACACTAAGATCAAAAACAAAAGGGAAATGATCTGACCCGAAAATATCATACATAACCCTTAAGTTCGAAACAAGGGAATGAAATGAATGTGATGAAACCACATGGTCAATCCAAGACGTATTACCGCTTGGACTCATATACGTGAAATTAGAAATATCACCGAGTAAAAGTTTATCAGACACAAGGAAATCACTTAGAGTTGCCGCATCTGACAATTCCTTCCCAAATACGGAGGCACTATGTATATTCGCATTGAAGTCACCAAGAAAACACACATGATTATAACTCTCCTGAGAGAGTGACATAATTTTACCCAAATACAGCCGAAACTCAGGAAGATTTTCACTAGAACATACTGGCATATACACATTTACGAAAAGAAAATTCTTACCACCCAACGTCAGACAAACATACTGGATTCTTTCATCAGAAGCCAGCGGGAAAGAAATTAACGCACTGAGATTCTTCCGGCATAAAATGGCAAGGTCTCCCTTCGGTCTCCCCACTAATATAGCCGAATCTGCTCTAGTCGCTGATACAGAGGAAGAAACAAAATCACTGTGAATATCATTCAAGAAATTCACATCAATATCCATGAGCATGGTTTCTTGTAGAACAAGACCAAAGGTTTCGATGGGATCCAAAAAATTCAATATCTGATCCAGACAACTGGGTCTTGTCTTAGCCAGATCCAGTCTTCGCCAGACTCCTTGAACATTTTTACAATTAAAATTCAGAAACAGATTAAGGCCAAATAGCTAATCACCTGAGAAAACCAAGTTCAGATTTGGATTCAGCATTTGTGTTTACCCCTATAAGTCATATCTGTTTTGACGAAAACTTCCTGCCACTTCTGCCAATTTCCCGGTTCCGGCCGAACTCCAGAACTACTTGTCCGGCGAAAAAAGAAAGCTCAAAGACGAAATCAGGGTATCTTCTTTCCCCAGTAATGAACATCTAATCAACTTCAAATAGAAATTTAGCTTATAACAAATTTTCCGATTCCAGCCGATTCCGGTCGAACTATATGTCCGGGTAAAATACGATTGTCACACAGTGTTCAGCATGTCTTCTTGCCCTAAATCGAACATCCAGTCAACTCCAAATTAAACTTTTAATTTTGACAAACTTTCCGGTTTGGGCCGGATTCCGGTCGAAATACTTGTCCGTCGAGAAAATAGTTTTCACCATCGTCTTCAGCATGTCTCCCTACCTCTAAATCGAACATTTAATCAACTTCAAATAAAACTTTTACTTTCAACAAACTTTCCGGTTTGGGCCGGATTCCGGGCGAAATACTTGTCCATCGAGAAAATAGTTTTCACCATCGTCTTCAGCATGTCTTCCTACCCCTAAATCGAACATCTAATCAATTTCAAATAAAACTTTTACTTTCAACAAACTTTCCGGTTTGGGCCGGATTCCGGGCGAAATACTTGTCCGTCGAGAAAATAATTTTCACCATCGTCTTCAGCATGTCTTCCTACCCTTAAGTCGAACATCTAATCAACTTCAAATAAAACTTTTACTTTCAACAAACTTTCCGGTTTTGGCCGGATTCCGGGCGAACTACTTGTCCGATGACAAAATGGTTTTCACCATCGTGTTCAGCATGTCTTCTTACCCCATAATCGACTATCACATTAGCTGTTTCAAAATATTTTGTTTGTCCCTTAATTTCAATCCCCTCCCCCACCCCTAAATGTAGAGCTAGAAAGCCCATCTACGAACTTGACTGGTCCGACGACCCAACGAACCTTCTCACCAAGTTTCATCAAAATATCTCATTCCCTTCGAGAGTTATCGTGCTTACAGACGGACGGACAGACGGACGGACGGACGGACGGACAGACGGACAACTTTTGCGATGTCATAGGTATCCCTCCACTTACGTTTTGGGATCCCAAAAACCATATCACAACTATCACACAGTGCTTTTACTGCAGCAAAGTTACACTTAACCGAGTGGCAATTGTATGTTGCTACTGATATGTAAGCCATTAGTTGCGTTTTTTGCCGTCATCCAGTTAACCGACCTGCGAGATTTCTCTCTATAAGCCGTTTTCTTTCTTCGGTTAACCGACCTAAATCCTTATAAGCTGTTTTTTCGTCGCCGTTCGTCGGTCGGTTAACCAACCTGTGGACTGAGGTCTGAGCTCCATCCAACCGACCTACGCTCTTGGCACGGCGCGAAATTCAAAATTCTCATTGGAGAGATAGGCGCCTGCGACTGGAAGACGCCATTTTTTCTGATAAGCCGTTTTTTAGAGCTCAGTCGAACCGACCGGCGAGACGAAAAAACGGTCAATAGTGGCAAGTAGGTAGGTTAACCGACCTACGAAGGAAAGGCAAAAAACGCAACTATTTAAATTACAGGAGCCTGGTCGCTTACGGGCGGCGTAGATACTGGGAAAGGTACACTCCGTTCGAAAAATCTTCTGACATAAATTCCCAATTTGTGATGAGCGTGCGCACAACTGGCGCTCGACGGGAATCCAAACTGCATTGAACCAAAGCGACATTTTTCAACTATTTCTGGAAGAAGGACGCATTCCAAGATTTTGCTTATGTTACAAGAAAATGTAATTGGCCGATAGCTTTTGCAAAGGTCCGCGTCTTTCCCTCGCTTAATCACCGATGTTATAGTACCCAAGAGGAAACTATTCGGAACCAAACCCTGGCATAAACAAATTTGAAATAGCAGCTCAAGGTGTTGTGTTAAAGCCGGACACTCAATTTCGAAAAATTCGGCACTAAGGCCATCAGAATCTGGAGAACCAGTTCTTCTTAATTTTTGGAAAGCAACTTCGATGGAAGAACAAGTAACGGGAAGAACAGAAGGTTGAAATAATTTTCTTGGTAGGTATTTAAGAAGTACATTTTCAAAGTGCTGCTGAATCTGTTTTTTGCAACCACTGAATAGACCACTGTAGTGGCTGGTCCAGTCAGCCATAGTTAGCGCGGAAGGAGGTATAGCTGGACCTTTATCTGTACTTTTTTGTCAGTGGGAGCATCTAAGCTGTTCAAAAGAGCATTTTTAAGTGAAGATTTGTATTCACGCAGTACCAAATTGTGTTTTATTTGTCAGCGTAAGCTCTAAGTTGCGTCGACGAGGCAAGCATGAAGCAGCGGTTACGTAGCTTAGTGCGAAAGGCTCAACGCGTCAATGTGAAAGCGACTTTACTCCAACTCTGCTTTTATCCAAAAAGCGGGTCGCAAATAAATAAATAAATTTTTCCTTCATTTTTTATACTTTGTTGGTCGCCCTCTCCATGCTTAGCGCGATGTTCAGTGCTGTTTTTTTATTCCAATGTTTCTTCAGTTCTGAATCGAACACAAAGTCGAGTTCCACACAAATTGATCTTGTATGGCATCATCGAGAAAAGTTTGAAAATTACACGTTTGGGCAAGTCCACATCCGAACTGTAGAATTCTGAGATACCTTCAATTGGTTCCTGTGAACGTTTATGAAAGAAAACATTCCGCTATTACAATACGTTTCAGCGACACATGAGTTGTCACTATTTCGATGATCTCCTTATGTGTCTTTTACCATGGCTTGCTTGGAGCACACAATTTCTTAACCAGCATATGGTATGCATTTTGGGTCAAATTTGGCAGAAATGTTGCCGAGAATGCACGAAATGTCGCCGAGAATGCTGCTTTTGTCGCCAAGATTTTGTGTGTGTATCCGAGACTGCAATGTTTGTTGCCGAGAATGACAACTTTGTAGCCGAGATTGCCACTGAAAAACGTGTCACCGAGCAATACAGATATGTGTTTGAAACCAAAAATCTAGTTCCCGAGGCGGAACAAAGTGTCGCCGAGAATGCATGATATTTAGCCACGCTTTTCAGTGGCCAATCTCGGCTACAAAGTTGTCATTCTCGGCAACAAACATTGAAGTCTCGGATACGCAGACAAGATTTCGGCGACAAAAACCGCATTCTCGGCTACATTTCATGCATTCTCCGCGACATTTCATGTATTCTCGGCAACATTTTTACCAATTTTGACGCACAATGCATGCCATATCAGCATGTATGTACTCGCACCGGACGCCGTTGGAAATTTTGCTTGCTTCCCTTACGCCATTTGCAAGTAAATACTGTTCGAGACCTTCACTGTAGTCCGCGAAATCGCTCCCTTGAACGAATTCGTGAAAAGTACCAATGCTTGTACTCATTTTAACGTCGCTAATATCGAAAATACTCTTGATGACTATCTCTCCCTGCCGATGCAGAATCTCCGGGTACCTCCGGAAGAGAGGAAGAAACGGTGTCAAAGCTGCGCTGACTTTCAAAGCACTGAAAATCAGTGACGTGTTTTGGACTCATATAGAGTATTAATCCTTGATCATTTATGCGTGTTCGCTAAAGTTCTAGGATCCTTGTCGCCATTTGCTGTGTTTGCCTTTCAAATCGTTTTATTGTAACTTTCACTAATTGCATACAGCAGATACATAAATAAAGCCAACTAAACTCGAATGAATGACTCAGGAACTACGCGCCAGTCATTTCAGTAGGGGAAAAACACAAACGCTAATGAGGGGCTCCACACTACAATATATAAATAATATAAATATATATATATATAAATATAATATAATAATATAAATATATATATATGACGTAAATATTTTCCTATACTCTTCATTGTCACCTACTCTTTTCAAAACAAAATAACCATATAAACTCAACTTTAAAATTTAAAAATTTAATCTCCATTCCAAATTTTTAAACTATTCTCTTAAATTTCCGATTAACAGTCCAAAAATATTTTTCTTATAAGTATAATCACTTCTACTTATGAATCTTATTTTCATCAGTAATTTCTATACATTTACAACACACACATTTACATACAAGAATTCAACCCCAATCTAGATTACTGCAAATGAAAAAGACCTTCACCAGAGGTTTATGACGTTAACGCTTTTGCCCTTTGTTGGTATCCAACATCTTTCTGCAATAATAAACATATATAAAGATTTTGGGTTTGCGAAACCCGACCAGCGCATATAATATTAAAGGATCTGTATTACCTATAATACTAACGCAACCTATTTCCATAATCACTCCATATATTTCTAAACCCGGAGACCCCAATTTCGTACGGTACATTCTAACCCCTGTAACAAAACCACCTAATTTTCTCACTTGCCGTGTTTTGCCTCCTTCGATGTGTGCCACGCTGTCGACGGTTTTCTGCGAGAAGTTTTTCCATCAGAAAAACCGGCTATGTAACCTGTTTCCCTGTTTTCGCTACAGGGCAACGGGTCTCGGAAAAGGCCCCTGGGTTATTTGTTGAAAGCACAGCACAGTTTAAAAGTATTCAAATATTTTAAAATACTGCAAGTTGAAGAGTAAATAGTGCGAGGGGTCCTTTCAGCGTCTCTGTAATACTATGGCAGAAAGCGTACCTCACAAGCTAAGGAATCTCTGATAATTCGCAAATATGAAAAAAATGGACTTTTCGTGGTTTCAAAGAATTTGGTTTTGAGAGCCCCGACAAACCGAAAATAAAGCCTTTGTTGTAATAATGTAATAGAAACCATGTTGCACAAGCTAAGGAATCTCTGCTAATTTGAAAATATCAGAGATGGTGGACTCGGACTCTGGACTCGTCTCGATACACCTTTTTCTGGGACTCGTCTCGTCTCGAAATCCCGCCGAGTCACCCGAGTCCAAGAGACGTCTCGGACCAGCAAATTCAAAGTGAAATTGACGTCTCCGGGGACCAATTCAAGAGATTGGCCAAGGGATGGTTATGTCATAACCTTAGCAAGAAGGATTAAGTAAGTAAGTAATTTTATTACCCGAAAATTCACAAGGAATTAGGAACGGAGTATGAAAACGAAAAAGAAAAGAGAAATCACACTATGGAACATCATCAACAGTATTTACACACTATGTACATAAACAAAACTACTGGCAGAGGATGGCTAGCCACGGGTTCGCTCCTCCCTTAGCCTTTTCCAGAAAATTCTGAACGACACGGTTAACACAAACTGTTGGATCTGATACACCGTACGTAAGCATGATATAGGAGTTCCTCGTCCACGGGGGAAGTCTCAGAAGGAACTTCGCGAATCGAAAAAACAGAACTCTTACTTTTGCACACTGGGCGGACGACAAGTATTTCCAAAAAGGTGCTATATACAGTACATGTGGAAGAGCAACGGCATTATACAGCGACGCGAGGTATCTACGGCAGAACCGATGTCTGTTACGAATAATTGACCCGTACGCAATCCGGATTTTCGCCTCTTCGTGTCGTACAAGCAGCGTTGCGGTGGAATGGAGGCTTCGACCGATTGGTAAACCAAGGTAAGTAATACTCTCAGATGGTTTCACAACTGAATCGCCTAAAGAAATTTCTTCTTCGCAATACTCCGCGTGGAAAAACAATACCGCCGATTTTGACACATTAAACGATAAACCTACGTTATTGTATTCCCTATTCAACACGTCAAAATTCTTCGATAGTCGATCGGCAGACCTGTTCAAATTAAGCAGGTCGTCAGCATACGTCATCAACGAAACATCAATCCCTTTTGAAACACAAGACGTAGCTACCTGGGCTTGTGCTGGCAAAACACTATTGTTATACAAACTCGGAGACACAACTGAGCCTTGCCTTACTCCTTTAAGAACCGGTACAACAACGGATTCGGCCGGACTTGAAGGTATTTTGATTTGCGCTTTAAGGTTATTGTACATGTAACATAAAACTCTAACAATACACAGATTTAGCCCTTGTTTGTACGCTTCTAGAAAGATCTGCGCATGCACTGACGAGTCAAAAGCCCGGTTTACATCAAAAGAACCAATAACTAGTGGGTCACCCGTTGCCTCAGAATCAGACAAAATAGCAGCAAGGGCGAAAAGAGCGTCAGCGCAACCAAGACCTACTGTAAAACCAAACTGGTGGTTTGGCAGTTGGCAACAGTGTCTAACATTCGACAATATAAGCATTTCAAGAAGCTTGCATAAAACTGGCGACACGGTAATTGGGCGATACGAGGAGCAAATGTTAGCTGGCTTCCCTTTTTTCAGGATGGGCGTAAGCTGTCCTGTACAGAAAACGTCGGGTACAATACCGACGACGAATATGATCTGGTACAATAATGTTAACATTTCATACAGAAGACAAGTACCATTCATAAGGTGAAGTGCACACAAACCGTCAACTCCGCGCGATTTTTTCTTTTTCAGCTTAAATACATTTGCAGTTACATCCGAAACAGATACGGTGAAGTCCGGAAAGCTCGAATTTGATAGCACAGATTCAAGTTGCTCGGTATAAGGTCTACACTGGGATCAGGGGCACTAAAATCCCTCGTAAAGTATGCTCGCCAGTCGCTGGGATCACAAGGCATGGACTTAGGCGTGTTTTGGCGATCTTTCACGCGGTCTTTCCATAAACGACTTGGATCGTTGATTATTTTCTCCGTATATTCATTTTTCACATTTGTGCGATGCTGCTTGAGGGCTTTCTCAAATTTACGTTTTGTGTGTACACGGAGACAATTCAAAACACCGGATTTAGGGCGATCGATTTCCCTCCACACAGAGAACCAAAACTTAGCATCCTGACATGCTTTCACTAGCTCTTGATTCTTTGAGAACCCAGGGATTTCAGTATCTTTACGAATTTTCCTGACGGGAATAGCAGCCTTTTCTGCGGTTAGTAGTGCGTGGGTGATTTCAGCACATTAAGTCAAGTAATACCTTGGAGGTCTAAGGATTAAAATCAGGAACCGGGGTAAAAAGGTTGTAAAGCCTTTTAAAAAATCACAGTTGTGAAAATTAGTGATCCTATGATAGTCCGATTTGGATATTTGGATTAAAATTTTTTCTCTCCAGTGAATAAGCACTGTGGTAAATTGGTCACAGAGACCTCGGTCTCGGACTCGGTCTCACCTTTTACGTGGACTGGGTCTAGTCTCGTCTCGAACGATTCTTTTTGCTGACTCGTCTTGACTAGCAGCCCCCCCCCCCCCCCACCTTTTTGAGATTCGGTAAAATTCTGGTCCGGAGGCCCAAAGTTTTACTAAAAATTTTCGGTATTTTTTCGATTTACGGGGATTCGTTAGTTATACAGAATCCTAAATAGGCTATGTATGTATGCATGTATATATTTATTTCCCATCAAAAGAAAACAGATGGAGTACAAGATAAAAAGAAAACGAGAAACACACTACGAGAGAATACACTAATACAGAAAAACAAAGAACGAGATGGATACCTAAATACAAAAATACAAAAGACAGAACTACTGCCTCAAAATGGTTGCCCAAGGATGAGCAACAATACCAGAGTTGTATCTGGCAGTCTGAGCTATGATCGCTTCATCAGGGTCGATAATCCCATACCGACTTGTCACAAAACGGTTGCATGAGCAGATTATTTTAGATATGGGCCTAGTTGGTGTTGATCCATGTATGTTAGACCCTCTGTATGATATGTATCAAAATTTGAAAGCTGAGCTTAAGCTACCGGCAACACTAAGCCAGAGTGTGAATCCCGTGACAAATTCTGTACAAATCTCTTCGGTATAATGATCGGGATTCGGTATAATTGCCAGTAGTCGGTAGTTATCACGAATTTGGTGGGAGAATTTACTGAAATCATTTGGTAATTATTCGATGCCGGAACTATTCGGTATATTTATGGAGATTCCGTAGTTACACAGACTCCCGAATAAGCTATTGGCTCAAAATTATTCGGTATCATGATTGGGATTCGGTAATTTATTAAGTATAATTTCCAGGATTAGGAAGTTAACCACGAATCCTGACTTTCTTCCTGTTTCGCAGAAAGTATACCGAATATGAATATTGTTCGGTAGTCTTTCGATAACAAAACAATTCGGTATAATAACCGGGATACGGTGTTTATACAGAATCCACGCTATCGGTCTAAACTTATTCGGTATAATAACTGTGATTCGATAACTTATTCCTTGTAATTGCCAGGATTCGGAAGTTACCACGAAACTCAGAAGAGGTCGAGTGAAGCACTGGTCGCAGACAAAAGGAATGATCTGTGATATCATCGATAGTCCTTACTTTTATTTTGGATCCCAAAAAGAATATCTAATCATAAATATTTCGAAAATTCTGCCTGCAGCACTTTTCGTAATATTCTCTATTTTGTGGAAGGGCGCGTCATTTGACGGGGGTTTTAAGCCGGTTTTAGGATTGAGATTTCGAAACATTAAATGCTATACTTAGGATGGTAATTAAATTTGCCAGGAAAAAGCAAAAAAAAATTCTCCTGCGGCGCTCACTTCATGTTATCATAGGTAGTATATTGACTAGATTACAGTTGCTGCTGCTGCCGGAGCGTCGCTCCATCCGTTTTCTGGAACTTCTTAGAGTCTTGGTATTTCATCAACGGTAAATGATAGAATTTGTAAGAGAAGCAGTTAAATTTTAGCCCACAAAAACAAAAGATAATGGAATTCGAAAATTTTCGCCTGCGGCGCTCGGTTTAATTTTCTATTGGCTATAATAGATAGTAGCTGTTACTGCAATCATGCCCGGCAACATATTCTCCATGTGGGCTTCGCCAAAACGCCGCCTAATAGTTGGCTTATCGTCGTTCATGCTGCCTTTTATTGTTACTCTTCCTACGTCATCGTTTCTGTTCCATAATTTAAAGCTCGAATTCTTAGTTCTAGGATTCGGTAAAATTTTTGAAAGATTCGGTAGAATTTTGGCTCTGCAACCCCCCCCCCCCCCCCCCCCCTCCCCACCGAAAATGCACTTGCGACGCCCCTGCACACTGGTATGGTATAAACATACGTACAATCCGTCCGTAGCAGAAACTGTAGAAAAGCGTCCTTTCTATGGCATGCATTTTGGGTCACATACGGCAGAAATGTTGCCGAGAATGCACGAAATGTCGCCGAGAATGCGGCTTTTGTCGCCAAGATATTTTGTGTGTATCTGAGACTGCAATGTTTGTTGCCGAGATTGCCACTGAAAACCGTGTCACCGATAAATATAGAATGTGTTCGAAACCAAAAATCTAGTTCCCGAGACGGAACAAAGTGTCGCCGAGATTTCACGTAATGTCGCCGAGAATGCAAGATATTTAGCCAAGCTTTTCAGTGACAATCTCGGCTACAAAATTGTCATTCTCGGCAACAAACACTGAAGTCTCGGATACTCAGAAGAAATCTCGGCGACAAAAACAGCATTCTCGGTTACATTTCATGCATTCTCGGCGACATTTCATGTATTCTCGGCAACATTTTTACCAATTTTGACCCAAAATGCATGCCATATACTATCCGCTGCAATGTTGGATTGAAGCGTTTCGGTGGAGCAGGTGTTTGACTGTTCAAGCGCTATTTCACAGTGTCGAATCATCCACGCTCGGTTCGGGGATGTCGACTCGCACAGCCACTCCCCATAGTTCCATTTGATTGCCACCTGAGGTCTGTCTCAGTGGGGGGCGTCTTGATGGTTCGGGAGAAGATTCAACAGTCTCATTTGGGATTCCAGTTGCAGGGCTACTGAACATGGAGGTAGCGGAAGAGGGGTGGTAGGCCACACTTCCTCGTGGAATGTTAGGCTCCGACCTGAAATATAGGAGGACGACGTAAACACACTGTTCTACCAATTGAGATTTATATGGATTTCATGTTAAACTAAACCTACGTTGCCTGGCAACGTGGAAGTGTTGCAGCAACCTTTGTTTGGCTTCGCCGACTAAAGTGTTGCAAGAGCAACACTTTTGTTTTGTTTCTTCGCTAATAGTTAAATGCTGAATTTGTCAACCCATCGAGGTTTTCAAAATAGTATGTTCCAATCCAACAAGATTTTTTTTCTGAACTGAGGTTACAATCTCTAATCACATGGCTATCTCTCAGCGCTGAAAAAGCAAGAGCTGCGTGCTCATATGGCACTTGTTACAAGTAACTGGTACAAGAAAGTAGATGAGAATGTCACAAAATCCCCCCTTCAACCCCCTGGGATCGGACCTAGAAATAAGGTATCTGATTTCACGCAAGCCTGAGCATTCTCGGCATCGCCTCGGGTAATCTAGGACAAATTTTTCACCATACTAGTTTGATTCCTAGGAGTTTCGTATTATTGTCGGTTACGCCTCGCACTCAAACTCCCATATCAGGGACGGATCTGACTCAGCCACATATACAGATTATCTAAGGCACTTTTTCGTACCGGCTATCAAGTTTCACTCAGGTCAAAGCTTTTTCGGGAAACTCCGGAAACTCTCCCCCACCGTGTTCAGATGCGGTCGGGACCCTAAAACATGTCATCTAGGACTCACGGTCTCTATTCTTTCCAGGTTTCCACACAGTTTTTTAAAAGTTATTTTTGCACCTAGAGGTATCTTTAGTGTTAAAAACGGTCAAAATATGCAAAAAAACAAGAAAAATGGATAAAGGGGTGGACTTCGGTCGCAGATTTTCACTGAGCTGTCGCCCCTCCCGAAAATAATCGGAATATACGCTACTGAGTTAAGGGAACAGGAATCCTGAAATTGCTGATTTGCGTAGTTCGCGAACAGGTGGTCCGGTTCGAGTGACAGCTTACGGGTGATAAGAACCAAGTAGCTAGATACGCAAAACATGTCTCCGAGACATGTTTTCAAGTCACACTACGACTGTGTTTCAAGTCACACTACGACTCAAAAACTGTTTCTAAGATCAATTACTGAACCATACTGTAAATAATTTCGATTTAGCTTCTCAATTTGTATTTTCGAAAAAAAAAAATCATTTTCCGATATTTCGGATGAAGATCGCACCTGTCGCCCGTATTTCGCACACGTTTTTACAATTAAAAAACATTTTTTCAAGAATTTCAGGGGGGGCGATCGCCCCCCCCCCCTAATATACGCTACTGCCCTAACTCCCCCCAAAATGGCCGGATACAGGACTCCATCCAACTCCCCCCTACTGTGGCCGAACAGGACTTGAAAACATAAACGTCGTATCTCTTGATTCCCTCTTCCTGTCCATCAAGTTTTACTGAAATTGGAGCATAGCCCATCTGCAAGTTTCCAGTACCCCCCCCCCCCCCCCTACCTTGGCCGAATCCGGCCCGGACGCCAAATAACAAATCTAGGCCACATAAACTCGGCACTAGGCATAATGCTTGTTCTCTCCATTAACTTCCGTCCCAATCCCTCTGCTTTTAGAGTTTCTTGAGTTTTCCGGTCGCCCCCCCCCATGCCCCCACGGACTCGACCCATACTTGACACTGAACATCCGAGGCGATAGCTCTTTCCACCAGACACGTTTCATTCAAATCCGATCACCCGTTCAAAAGTTATGCACGCCACTAGATTCCGGACTCCCCATCCATCCACTCCCCCCAAAATGGTCGGATCGGGGAAACGGCTGGTCTCAAGTCAATCTGTTTGGATCCCTGACATACCTGACAAGTTTCATCGCCCTAGCACATCAGGAAGTATGCCGAACTCGCAGGATCGCCAGAAACCCGGACCCCCACCCCAACTCCCCCACCGTGCCCGGATCCGTTCCGGTTATGTCAATGACGTATCTACGACTTGTGCTTGTTCTTCCCACCAAGTTTCATCTCGATCCCTCCATTCTAAGCGTTTTTGAGTCTCTGATATGCCAGCCCATTTGCATCGCCGTAGTACATCAGGAAGTACCGAACTGACGGATAATCAGAAATCCGGTCCTAGAGCATTGTGTCAGGTCCTTAAGTCTATTTAGTCGAGTCGCTAATATGCCTGCCTAGTTTAACCGTCCTTAGCAAATATAGTTATAAATACCTCAAGATTCCGGATTACCCTCCCTTCACTCCGCCACGATGCTCGGATCGGAGAAGTGACTACATCCAACTTAATCACTTGGGGTCCCTGACATGCCTGCCAAGTTTCATCGTCCTAGCTTAAGTGGAAGTGCACGAACTAGCAAAAACCGGACCGACAGACCAACCAACCGACGGACGGACAGAAATTGCGATCGCTACATGGCACTTGGCCGAAGGGCAAGTGCCATAAAAACTGAATATCGGAAGTAGGGACTTAATTGACTTTGCTGCCAGTTGAACTTTATCCTTTTCGATCGTAGACATCGGAACTGGTGAAAACTTGGGACATTATCTTATATAACCTAGTTGGCCTGAGCAGTGGAATATTTCAATGATGGTTCCAGTTTTCAAAAAAGGAGATAGGAATAAGCATGAGAATTCCAGGGGGATTATCCTAGGTAATGTATTGAGTAAAATTTTATGTAAAGTAATAGATGTTAGGCTGAAAAAATGGTTGAATAAAAATGAAATATTAAGTTATATTCAGGCAGGTTTTAAGGAAGGATACAGTACGTTAGACCAGATTTTCGCGTTGCATGTGTTAATTAGAAAATATACTCGAGGTAGAGGAAAGAAACTTTATGTAGCTTTTGTGGATTTGAGGGGGGCTTTTGATAATATAAATAGAAAGTTGTTAATGCAGACATTACTAGAAATTGGTCTTCCAAAATTGTTTGTATTGTTGATTGTGGAGATGTATGTTAATACGAGGGTGGTGGTGAGAGTACTTGGTAAACTGTCAAGAGAGATTAAGTCTGTTCTAGGTGTTAAGCAGGGTTGCACGCTTTCCCCTAAGTTGTTTTCTGTTTTTATTAATGATGTTGAAAAGTTTATGGTAGACAATAATGCTCCTTTGATAACGCTTGACGTAGTGTCTCTTTGTTTGTTGCTTTTTGCAGATGATCTAACCCTGGTGGCAGAATCCCATACAAAATTGCAGAAACTATTGGATATTTTGAAGTTATACCTTGAAAAGAAAGAGCTAGATTTGAATGTCAAGAAAACGGTGGTAGTGGTATTTAGAAAGGGTGGAAAGCGGAAAGAAGGAGAGATTTTTAAGTACGGTGAAGCTGTATTGGAGGTGAAGGAGGAATGTGTTTATTTGGGATGCAAATTTAAAGCGTTGGGGGAATGTTTGGTAAGCAGGTGGAACAGAATGTGAGAAAGGGAAAAAATTGTGGTAATTTGATTTTAAGAAGTAGTCTAAAGGAGGTAACGAATCTGAAGCTGCATAAAGAAATATTTTCAACGAGAGTGGTGCCAGTAATGCATTATGCTTCAGAGATTTGGGGATTTAGTAAGGCAGAAAAAATAGAACAAGTACAACTAGGTTATTTTAAGAGGTTACTAGGGTTAAGCAATAGGATTAATGGATTAGTGGTGAGAGGAGATCTAGGTCTAGTTTCGTTAAGAAATAGAAGGTTGGTTAATATGGTTAGTTTTTGGGAAAGAATTATTAATATGCCGCGAGTACGGGTGCTTAAAGCAGCATATATGGAATCATTACGGGATGAGTCGAGTGATTCTTGGGCGTCCCAAATAAAACAAATTTTGGACCAGTGTGGGGTTAGCTCGCTTTGGAATAACGGGGAGGGGCAAGGTCATGAAGTAGGAGATGTTGCAGGTGTGGTTAAAAAGGTGTTGATGGATCAGGAAATACAGCTGTGGCAGTGTGATGTCGGTAAGTTTAGCTCGTTGAGGTTTTACAGAGATGCTAAAGAGACATGGGGGGAAAGTATTTATTTTAAAGCAGGGTTGAATAGGGAGGAGTTAGCGTGGGTGATAAGTATGAGGGGTGATTGTTTACCGCTAGGGGATAGGAGGAGGTATGTGGGAAGGGGTTTAAGTCGGATTGGTCCTTACTACTGCCCTATGTGTGGGGAGATGAATGAGAATGTGTTGCACCTGATGTGTGAATGTAGTGAATTGGATGGGTTGAGGGATGAAGTGTTTGGAAAAAGAGTGTACAATGAGGAATGGTTGGGTAAAGTAATGAAGGATGAATGTTTTTCGGGAGTTCGCCAGTTGGGAAGATTCCTTAAGCTTTCGATGAAGCATCGTGAAAGATTCATTTAGGTTTATTAGTAATTTAGTGAAAATTTATTTTTATTTTGTTTTGTATTGCCATGGCCCTCGGGCTTTTTGTGTAAATATATATCATATATCATCATATCATCGGTGTCCGTCGGCAACATCGCAAGATCTGGGGCAGTCACCGAAAGCCCACTTTTCTCCTTGCCGGGCGGTCATATGTATGTTCCAGAAGCTCATATTATAATTGACTGGCAAAACGGGTTGTTTAGGAAGTCCAGAGACATAAGCGAGCCAATTTTCTTAAAAATTACTTCCACGTCCCCAAGAGGAAAAGGGAAAGCATCCACGCTTCTGCGCTCAAAGAAATTGAGGCTCTGCTTTCAAGCTGAGGTTCTAAAAGCCAGGTGCCGAAACTATCTACAACACATGGGAGGAGACAAAGGCGAAGCTTCTGGAAGTAACCAGCTTACTTGTACTTCTACTAGTTTGGCGTCCCATACGTCAATATCCTGTGCCAAGTTTTGGCAGAAATCTAGCCATCAGGTTTCCTCCTTCTGTACCAGCTCGAAGTCTTTTCTTCGTGTCGCCACCACTTCTAAAGGCAATAGTCTCCTCCGCCAAGACAGGAGGGGTTCAGCTAAGAGAACTTCCCTCACCAGGCGGTCATTTGGCTCTGGAGGACGCGGCCAAGACAACGTTGGCGACGAATTCTAGTGAGTGCTGGAGCTCTTTCTATGAGCAGCCGACTTCAGCATTAGAGACCGTCGGATAATTCGCACGAACACAGGGGACTGCTCGACAGCTTGCTCCTGGGCGGGCGGCTGTAGGACTCCGCTCCTTCAAATAGGATTGAGCGGACAACCACGTCGTACATGCTGATGTTCTCTTCGTTTTGTTCGTCTCTTGTTAGTACCACAGCTGTGGTACCGTAACTGCGAAAGCACTGGATGTGCTCTGTTAATCTTCTGTACATCAAGGTCCCATGGTCCTCTGCTAGCCTACAGATCTCAGATCCGGTGTAGGATAAGCTATTGCATTTTTCCAAGGCTCCACCATATAGACATGTTTGGTAGCATGATAGCATCAATCCACCCTTTACAGGTGGGTGGATTTGACGAAAGATAAGAAGTGGCACTTCTCAAACCTGACTGCAGTCTACAACAATGGTTATGAAAAACGCATGTATGCGAGCCATAAAGATGTCGATCCAAACTTTCGATGCATGTCAAGTACACCATCTTTGCGCATACTAATGGCAGACTAGGCAGTAGCCCTATTTAGGTTTCTCGAGGTATTCGTGTTGGGCTGAACGAACTCTTCTTAAATGTAGATGCAGCTGGGTAGGTTATGCTTGTTCAAAGAAGAGCAGGCCATTCCAACTTTTTCTTCGATGTTGAAACATCCAGACTTACTTACGGCCAAACACCAATTTACTGGCAAACACAGGAAGATTTGAGAGACCCCAAACTAATCAGGGCATCATCGTGCTGCACCGACGAAGATATTCATACTTGGGTGACATGGTCGTCTCTGCAGACACTGTATGAGCGTTCCAGATCCGCTCAGACATAAGTGGAGGACGTTTGATGGTGGGGTTGACGCAGCAGTATCAAGCAATACTGGAACTGAAAGCAAAAGTCTCGAGCCCGACTCCAAGTTCGGAAGAGACAAAAGCAAAAAATGGCTATAGCTTTTTGGAGATGAAGAGATGCTGCAACTGTTGCCGAGAGTAAGAGCTGACAGAAGGGTTTTACTATAGAGGTTGGCGAAACCGATGGAAAAAATAAAACTGTACCCAACCTTTGAAAAAAAAGTGTCCCCTATGAAGAGTCCGTCACGCCTTTACATTTAAACGTTATGTTACATTTAAATCACCGGGGCCCAAACCCAAACCCATCCACAAAAGACACCGTTATAGAGATTTCGGATTATTTCACTTTACCATCCAGGCAACTGAGCCTAGCATAAAGGGAAAGTTAAGATATTAGAAGGATGGCGTCACACAGATCAAAATAACACTAGAAAGTAGCGCCAAGGTCTATGCTGTCCATACTTTACAAACGGGCAATACTGGTAGTGCCGCCCACCACACTTACCCAATTTAAAGCGAGACAAACTTGCGGGTTTAGAAATTTCTAGTAACGCAAAGGTGCGTCTGCAAACACCAAGGTAACAATGGAGTGCTGGTGAACGACTGAGTGAGTTTCAGTAGGGAAGTTCTCTGTCACTAGTGATGCTAGTATCGCAGCTATTCGAGTGAGTGTGAATTTTGTCAAGTCTTGGCGCTACTCTCGAGTGTTATTTTGTTCTGGCGTCACAAAAATTAATGAGAAAACTACAACACAAATCTAGACCTCGAGCCTTACTTTATAAAAATAAAAATTCTCCCTCGTTTAGAGCCGCCATGCGATTTAATTCTTATTATTCCCCAATGGTAATCCCTATCGTTAAAGCGTAACTGAAACTTAACTAGGATAGCCTACTGCAGTTCGCTATATTACTTCGACAATGAAAAAGGGGCGAATCCTCGACGATAAGAGTTTTGCCTTATCCTTCAGTTTAACCGTAATTAAATTTAGACAGTTTCTGTTCATCAACTTACATCAATAAAATTATTCATTAACCGTATCTACTCCACTATCTCTATGTCGTGGATGCTGATAATGAAGCTGGCGCTGCGTCCATTCGGGGATTTACTTTACACACATGCGCCCGCCAGCAGGCTATGGTCAATTAATATATTACTAGAACTTACGACATTGAAAACGGTTCTTCATCCTTGGTAATCAGAGGTACGTTGTCGGAATCCGCGCTTACGTCTAGATTGTCTGAGGATGGTGCACACACTTCCTCGGTCGGTGCGCTTGTTTCCATGCAGCTGGTGGGTGTGGATACTGAGGTTCTCCTACCGGCCCACTTCTTAACTGGAACAACAATGGGTTTCAATCGCATTAATCATTCCTAGATGGCTCTTGTTGACGCTTAGCAGCAGTCCCAGAGGCCATCCCAGTTTAGCTTGTTTGTGCCTGTTTCACGGGAACTCGTTTGTGCCTTTTTTTGGGATCCCAAAACTTAAGTGAAGGGATACCTATGACATCGCAAAAGTTGTTCGTCTGTCCGTCCGTCTGTCAGCACGATAACTCTCAAAGGGAATGAGATATTTTGATGAAACTTGGTGTAAAGATTCTTTGGGTCAAGTGCCGTACATTTCGGGGTGGGGGAGGGGGTTCAAATTAAGAGGCAAACAAAATATTTAAAAAAAGCTAATGTGATAGTCGATTATGGGGTAAGAAGAGATGCTGAAAACGAATATGCAAAACATTTTCTCGTCCGACAAGTAACCCGGCAAAAACCGGAAAGTTGGTTAAAAGTAAAAGTTTCATTTGAAGATGATTAAATGTTCGATTTAGGGGTAAGAAGACATGCTGAGCACGATGGTGGAAACCATTTCCTCGCCCGACAAGTAGTTCGTCCGAAATCCGGCAAAACCGGAAAGTTGGTTAAAATTATAAGTTTTATTTTATGTTGATTAGAAGAGAAATTTAGGAGTAACAAGGCATGCTGAAGACTTATATGAAAAGCATTTTCTATCCGGACACATAGTTCGCCCGGAATCCCGGCCAAGACCGGAAAATTCGTTAAAAGTAAAAGTTTTATCTGAAGTTGATTAGATGACAGATTTAGGGCTAAGGAGACGCTGAGTCTGTATATGACATTCACTTTTCAGCTGGACATATAATTCGTCCGGAATCCGGTTGAAACCGGAAATTTTTTTGTAACTAAACTTTTACTTCAAGTTGATTAGATGTCCTTTATAGGGATGGGATAAGAAGATACGCTGAATTCGTTTCTGAGTTTTCTTTTTCTGCTGGACAAGTAGTTCGCTCGGAATCTGGCCGAAACCGGAAATTTGGCAGAAGTAAAGCAGGAAGTTTCAGTCAGTATTGTCAAAATAGATATGCCTGATAGAGGTATATCTGAGCTTGGTTTTCTCAGATGATTTAGCCTGGCGAAGACTGGATCTGGCGAAGACAAAACCCAGTTGTCTGGATCAAATACTAGATTTTTGGGATCACATCGAAACCTTAGGTCTTGTTTACTTCGCTGTTCCCTATCTCTCTCTCTCTCTCCGGCTCGATCTAGAGCGTAGTTCCTCATCGGCTTTAATTCAGTGTTTTCTATTTTTATTCCTATGTTGCACTGTCAGAAGTTTCATAACAGATACCACGAGGATGCGCGGTTTCAACAGATAATGCGCAACAGATAACAGTTCGGGTGTTATCTGTTGTGTTTTAAAATGTTATGCATAATAAGCGTTACCATCAGGAAGAACCGAAAAACCGCCAAAAAGAATCTGCTGAGTTTTCCGACATCATGACGATAAGGAATAAAGTTAATGGATGCTTTTTTGTCTCTCCTGACAAAGCTTGTTACGCTTTACATTTCTTGCCTAACGTTTTCAAACACAACAGATAACATCCGAAGTGTCTTCAATACGAAGTGTCTTCGATCCGAAGTGTCTTCAAACTCTTCTTAAAAGAGTTTGATTTAGATACACTTGCAAATCGACGACGATTTGTAAGTGTATCGACAGCTTTTGGTATTAAAATCCTTGAGAATCCCGTCTTCCGTGACATCCTCCCTCCGGACTTCAGCGCTGAGAGGGTGAGGCCAGCAAGACCAGTCGCCTTACCAGTACCGAAATCCCACTCCCACACGCACAGCCACACTCGTTACGTCAACAGCTTTGTGCCTAGCTTCGTAAAATTGTATAATACTAAGAATGAATTGTAAATGATTTAGTGTTGTTGTTTGTTAGCTTTCGTAATAATATAGTTTTCGTATAAAGTTTACTGCACGACCATGTATTTTTATGCTATAATAATAATAATAATTAATAATAATTTATTTTTAACCCACTAAAACATTCAAGAAAAAGTGGAGTAATAAGCTAAATAAACAAAAAAGAAAACAAAAAGAAAGAAAATAACTCAACTACGAGAAAAACATTGTAGAAGACCATGGAAAGGCTCAAGGTTCGAAACTGCAGACCCGGATAACCCCTCGTGTAGCAAGGCCAGCTTTGCCGTGACATCCGAAGCGTTAAAATTCTGGATAATTTGTCTATTCTTATACCACGGTGGCAAATAAAGTAAAAATCTCAAGTACCGGAAATACGCGGATCGGAGAGCTTGGATATCTTTTTTAAGAAAAATTGGAAACAACCCAGACAAACATAAAACAGAGTGGTCCCAATAGGTCGGGTACAGTTTCGCTAATGCATTACGGTTATATTTACTTCTGTTAGCAACAATTTTTGAGTAACCAATCTGGAGCTTAAGCTTAGCGTCAGAAACTGTACGCGAAGGAAGTGACCGTAGATTACTAGTAATCGAGATTCCCAACCACCTAATAGATTCAACCAAAGGTATAGACAAATTTAGACAAGTAAGTGATGATCTAGAGGAAGACTTAACGTTGAAAGTAAGGAACTCACATTTATCAACATTTAGAGAAAGTCCCAACCTGAAGAAAGAAGAAGCAACAAAGCCCACAGAATCTGAGAGCCCCTTCCGGGTACGACTAATTAAGAGAATGTCATCCGCGTAAGCTAGGTATGAGACGTTAGAATTTCCTAAAAAACATGTAGTCGGAAGACTATTCAATACATTAGAAACACACAGTTTGAAAATAGAAGGAGACAATACACCACCTTGTCTCACACCTTGCCTTACGCGAATTAGAGAATCTGAATAAAGACCATCACCAGTTTTAAGACGGAGGAAAGAATTCCCATACCAGTACTTTAGGAGATGAATGACAGAGAAATTAATACCACTGGAAGACAAAGAATAAAGAGCATGAGAATGTACAACAGAGTCAAAAGCTTTAGAAAGGTCAAGAGCGCATATATAAAGGCCATCACTGTTGGGAAAACCTCTCTGGCACGCCAATTCCTCCAGTGCAACGTTAAATAACGTTTATTGTCACAACGAGTATTTACAGATGTACAATGTCAGCAATGATTGTAGTCAGGAAAGTCAGGAACCCTATAAAATAATAATGAATCTTTTACTTTATGATTTTACTTTAAGAATGAATACTTCAGTTCAGAATTAATAAATTATATCTTAATTATATACTAATATAATAATCCGAAAAAGATTTACCTTAAAATTACAGCAAATCCACTTTAATTGTTACAAGCCATTAATCTGGTTGAAGGCAGTCTACCAACTGAACTGGTAGCGCTTCTATGAAGATACTTTACTTTACTCAACACTGCTAGATGGCGTTATATACGGGAAAAGCGCGGAATATTCAAATAAGGTGAGAAACGGAATCGGACGATTCCCAACAATCACCTTTCTTCGAAGCATCGACTAGAAGAGAAGAAAGAACCCTGTGCGCGTGCTGACAACCAAGACCCCTCTGGAACCCGAACTGATTTGCACATATATTTATACTATCGGTTTAACTTTTTATTTCGACTATCGCAAGTGGACATATTTACTGACCGAGCTGTTGTCAGCTGAATTCTAAATCTGTTTCTTACTTTGTTGCATTATGTTGATGTGACACGAAACCTACTAGTCGGCTTGTCCGTGTTATGGCTTCCTTGAATATAATTGAACTGAAGTGTTATCTGTCACGCAATATCTGTTGAAACCGCGCATCCTCATGCTATCTATTATGAAACTTCTGAAAGTGTACTGATTTGTTCTTCGACCGATAAACCTCCTATTAGAACAGTCAGGACTGCATAAAATGTTTGAGACTTAATGATGGTAAAATCTGACATTTCTTTACTTCTTACCAAATTATTGCACACAAATAGTAACCTACATCTGTAAGTCACTTTGACGAACAAAACTTGAAGAAAATCATAAGTACATCATAAGTAGGCTATGGAAGGTCCAACTGCGTATTTCATTGAGCTTGTAGGCAATGCTGTGTGGAGCTACAGTGAAATTTGAAACTGGATTCGTCCATATTCCGTTTTTTTACACAAACCATAACAGTCTATTGTTTCTATAGAAGACTATGGAAAAGAATGAGAGACTTCGGAATGTAATCTTTGATTAATACTTATTTCCGGTGTATTTAATATTTATTTAAGATAACTGAAGGACATTGGCACTATATATGTTTATTGAAGTTTTCGTTAACGCAATCATTTCCAAGATAGACAAACATACGTCTACACAAGTATGGCGAAGGTCTTCTTAAAACTATTGTAAATAGGCTACATAAGCCAAGGCGTATAGTAGTAAATAGATAGTATATGCCTAGAGTATCAATGACAGATATTATCAAGGTTGTCTGCGTAGGAGTAAAGTCACTGGGCTATATTAAGAGCGTGTTCCACTCTTCTAACAATCGTAACTATTAGTTACTATTTCCGTGCAAACCTCGTATAAAAGTCTCAAAGGGAACGAGATATGATGAAAATTGGTGTGAGAACTCTTTGGGTCAAGCTAGTAGATGGGCTCTGTAGCCCTAGATTTAGGGGTGGGGGTTCGAATTAAGGGGCAAACAAAATATTTTTAAACAGCTAATGAGATAGTCGATTATGGAGTAAGAAGACATGCTGAACACGTATATGCAAAAAGACTTCTCGTCCGAGAAGTAGTTCGCCCGAAATCCGGCAAAAACCGGAAAGTCGGTTAAAAGTAAAAGTTTCATTTGAAGTTGATTAAATATTCGATTACGGGGTAAGAAGACAAGCTGAACACGATGATGAAAACCATTTTCTTGCCGGACGAGTAGTTTGTCCGGAATCCGTCAAAAACCGGAAAGTTGGTTAAAAGTAAAAAAAAAATGATTTTGAAGCTGATTAATGTTCGATTTAGGGTTAAATAGACATGCTGAAGACTTATGTGAAAAGCATTTTCTACCTGGACAACCAATTCGCCCCAAATCCGGCCCAAACCAGAAAATTTGTAAAAAGTAATAAGTTTTATTCAAGTTGATTAGATACGGTACGCTGAATTTGATTCTGAATTTTCTTTCTTTGCTGGAGAAGTAGTTCGCTTGGAATTCGGCCGAAACCAGAAAATTTGGTAGAAGTAAAGCAGGAAGTTTCAGTCAGTATCGTAAAAATAGATATGGCTTACAGAGGTATATCTGAACTTGGTTTTCCCTAATGATTAGCCTGGCGAAGACGGGATATGGCGAATCAAATATTAGAGTTTTGAGATCACATCGAAACCTTTGGTCTTGTTGTCTTGGAGTCTGCATGTGCAAACCTCCAGAAACGAACATCCCTATTTTGAAAACGTCACGCTCAGGAGAAGAATGCTCTCCGTGGCCATGTCTGTAAATGCATTCTCTATGGTGTGTTCAAGTATGGTTTCATTGTTCAGGTGTCCTTTAAACCCTTGCAGTATTTACTGTTCATGTTCCAGCGCTTTAAAGTAGAACTATTTAAAACTAGGCTCTGCTTTCATTAAATTACATTAAAGGACTTTAACTATAGAAAGCCTTTTTTTCAGGCCCCTTGACCTCTAGTAAACAGGGACAAATTCACGTACCGGTTTTTCTAGTATATAAAATTCTCCACAAACAACCGTCGACTACTGGATACGCATCAAGGTAGCGAAGTAAGGCACGTGAGAAAATACTGTACTTCGGGTCTCCGGTTTAAGAATAGATGGAGCGATTACGAAAGGATGTTACATTAATACTATAGGTAAGATAGTTCCATTAACTTCCGGTTTCTCCCGGATTCCGGATGAACTAATTATCAAACGAGAAATTTAAGGCTCACAAATAAATTCAGCATGACTCTTGATCCTATTTGGGATGTTACATTAGTACTATAGGTAAGACAGTTCCATTAACTTCCGATTTCTCCCGGATTCCGGATGAACTAATTATCAAACGAGAAAATTAAAGCTCACAAATAGATTCGGCGTGACTGTTGCTCCCATTTGGGTGTTCCAATCGACGTAAGAATACATTTTTACTAATTTACAAATTTCCGGTTCCGCCAGATTCCGGTCAGTCTACTTGTCCGCCGGAAACATAAATTTCAAATATAGATTCAGGATGTATTAATCAACCAAAATTTAACCTCAAATCAACTTCGGATAAGAACCAAATTTCAGGTTTTCACCAGAGTCCTGCAGACTCTTTAGCAAAGTTGAAAAATAGATTCAACATGTATCTGTACCCCTATATCGAACCTTTCTTCAACTACTGGGCGAAATTTTTATCTGGTGTGAGAATGTAGTCATTAATAACGTATTCATGTTTGTGTACATTGTTTTGTATAGTGTTTTAATATGTGTATTTTATTTTGTGTATTTTACTCATACTCCGCTGCAATACAAAAAGCGGATAAAAAAAAAAAATAAAAAAAAAAAATTAAGTTCAATTCTGGATTCGAAAATAAATAGTTTTGATTGGATTCACTAATTTATACCTGCCCTCTCTACCCCTATAGAGTTACGGGGCTCATCTACGATCCCTAAACTACACTTTGACCCAATGGATCCACGCTCCAAGTTTGAACAAATTGTTCTCACAGAGGACAACTTCTACTAAAGGCGTATTCTCGCCCTTCTCCGAGACTCCTCGGGGAATCGAAGGGAACTGCGAGAACAGAGGGAGTTCACGCGGACTCCGCGTACAGAAACAGCGAGAACACGGGGAATGCTTCCAAGATGGGTTTTGTTCCAAAAAAAAATATGCGGTTGACGAAATTAGTCTGGATCCATAAGTTTGGTTTTGTTTCTTCTGATTGTTTTTAATTAATTTTACATTGCACCAGCACCAGCAAAATCGATTCCCCTTCGAATCTGAAAGGGAGTCCTTTCTGATGATGGTGATGATAGTAGGAGCATTCCCCGCCGGTGGGGACCCGCGAGAATACGGAGGGTGAGTCCTCGGGACAAACAAAACGCTGGGACTCCTCAAGTGGAATCCTCGGGGAATGGCGAAAATACACCTTAGTCCCCCGTTCTAGGATCCCAAGAAGTAAAATATCGGATGTAATGATGGGATATATCTACAATACGTGGAACTAGGGGGGGGGGGTGAAGAAGCTGCCTTTACCTTTTTTACAGATGAAAGTTGCGAAAGCGATTGCTACGGTATTCCCAACTGTTTCAGCAAGTGATAGACATCTTGTCACCAACCAATCAAAATTCCCGAAGCTGCTGTCCTGGACGTCATCGTCGGCCTCAACGGATGGCAAAAGTGGGATTCGGCTGCACTTGTCACAAATGACATCACCAGGGCATCGCTTAAACTGATAACTGAAGAAAAGATGTTACGTAGAAAAAGAATTCTCTTGAAAGCTGTATCTGAAGGAGTTACTAGCTAGGGCATTTTGTCTCCTCTCAGCAGTTTGTTGTCTCACAATCTCCGGGTGACTAATTACATAAGCCTGCCTTCCAACCAGGTTCTGGCCAGGGTTGCCATATGCCGCACAATAGTGTCAATTGTCACTCGATTTTTTTGTTCTCACTCTTGACCTACGTAGGGCATACAAATCACTCTATTTGAGATTACGCCCAAATGTGTCCCTTTTGCAGCAAGGATTCCGAAAAGAAGTAACTATTTCACGTTTTTTCGTGAAAATAAAATTCAGATGCGTCGTTTTTGCAGAGGCAATTCCAACCAAAAGTTACCATTTCAGGTTTTTCGTAAACAAAAATTTCACTGTCTGTTTTGGGCCAGAAGTCACTCTCTAAATGTTTTCGTTGTGGCAACCCTGGTTCTGGCAAATCGGCACTACTCACATAAAACTAAACTATTCCAAAAACGGTTTGAACCTTAGGGATCAAATTTCGAGGCAATCGTAATATTATATATATTGTGTTCGGTTTTACCCAGCAGTAAAGAAAGCAGCAACTCATCTGTTTCCCGGGAATGTTGTCTGTGGTGAACTCCAAGGTGTATGCGAGCCTGTACCCTGTCTACATGCTTGAAGCGTATACCTGAACTTCATCATCTGATAAACAATAGTTGCGTTTCTGCTGATACCATGGTATCTGTTACCACGGTAACTGGATCTGCAATTAGTCGCTTTGCAGTTATCGTGTGGTATCTGATACCCGGTGCTCTGCAAAAACGACTATTGCCGAAATTGCACTTTTCGAAGTCATCCCAAAAGAAAACTGATATTCAGTAACATCACTAAGTGCTAAACTTCTTTCTCACCAGTTTGACAAAAACTGATGAAAGTGAGATGACTTTTTCAGATACCACGATACCACGATCAGTTACCACGGTCGAGCCGTGGTATCTGAATCTGATACCGCGATAACACGATAACTGGAAAAACGCCTTTTGACCGTGGCATCAGATACCACGATAACTGCAAAAACGACTTTAGACCGTGGTATCAGATGCCATCGTAGTTTTTATGGCACTTGCCCTTCGGCCAAGTGCCATATAGCGATCGCAATTTCTGTCCGTCCGTCGGTCTGTCGGTCTGTCGGTCTGTCGGTCTGTCGGTCTGTCGGTCTGTCCAGGTTTTGCTAGTTCGGGCACTTCCACATAAGCTAGAACGATAAAACTTGGCAGGCGTATCGGGGACCCCAAATGATTAAGCTGGAAATAGTCACTTCCCCGATCCGAGCACCGTGGGGGGAGTGGAGGGAGGGGGAATCCGGAATCTTGAGGTATTTTTAACTTTTGAACGAGTGATCGGATCTCGATGAAACTTGATAATTGGAACGACCTCATGCCTCAGACGACCCACTTAAAATCCGGACCGGATCCGGTGACTTTTGGGGGGAGCTGGAGGGGGCAACCGGAAATCTTGGGAAACGGTATGAGTGGAGGGATCGAGATGAAACTTGGTGGGAAGACACCTAGCAAACACTAGATACATCATTGACATAACCAAGCCGATTCGGGTACTGTGGGGGGAGTGGAGGGAGGGGGAATCCGGAATCTTGAGGTATTTATAACTTTTGAACGGGTGATCGGATCTCGATGGAACTTGATATTTGGAAAGACCTCATACCTCAGACGACCCACTTATAATCTGGACCGGATCCGGTGACTTTTGGGGGGAGCTGGAGGAGGCAACCGGAAATTTTGGGAAATGCTATGAGTGGAGGGGTCGAGATGAAACTTGGTGGAAAGACACCTAGCAAACACTAGATACATCATTGACATGACCGAACCGATTCGGGCACTGTCGGGGGAGTGGAGGGAGGGGGAATCCGGAATCTTGAGGTATTTATAACTTGTGAACGGGTGACCGGATCTCGATGAAACTTGATATTTGGAACGACCTCATGCCTCAGACGACCCACTTAAAACTCGGACCGGATCCGGTGACTTTTGGGGGGAGTTGGAGGGGGGCAACCGGAAATCTTGGGAACCGCTATGAGTGGAGGGATCGAGATAAAACTTGGTGGGAAGACACCTAGCAAACACTAGATACATCATTGACATGACCGAGCCGATTCGGTCACTGTCGGGGGAGTGGAGGGAGGGGGAATCCGGAATCTTGAGGTATTTATAACTTTTGAACGGGTGACCGGATCTCGATGAAACTTGATATTTGGAAAGACCTCATGCCTCAGACGACCCACTTAAAATCCGGACCGGATCCGGTGACTTTTGGGCGGAGCTGGAGGGGAGAACCGGAAATATTGGAAAACGCTAAGAGTGGATGGATCGAGATGAAACTTGGTGGGAAGACACCTAGCAAACACTAGATATATCATTGACATAACCGAGCCGTGCTTACTCGTAACAAGTGCCATATGAGCTCGTAGCTCTTGTTTTATTAGTAATTTTAAGCGTGTACATATTTTACAGAAGAAGGCAATCCGTTTGATAGGTGGCTACGTTAAAGAGACTATTAATACAGTAGCATGTTTTAGGAAGTTAAAGGTGATGGATGTGGGCCAAGTTCGTGACTACCAGGCAGCCATTTTTACTTACCAGTGTTTGCATGAAGTGTGTCCGTCTGTGTTTTTAGATTTTTATAGACATAATAATGATGTGCATGATTACTTTACAAGGAATGCTACTAGCCTGGTGACGGAGTATAGGAGTGGTAGACGAACTGGTTTTTTAATTAAACATTTGGGCCAGGCGGTATGGAATTCACTCCCAGATAGTGTTAAGGCGGCTGAACACCAACAATTGTTTAAAAAAAGAGTACAAAAGTTTTTGTTGGAGGGGTGAGGAGTCACGATTCAGAGAATGAAGGTATAAGTTATCATTTCTTTTTTTTATTACCATTATTTATTTATTTTTCCTTTTCTTCTCTTTTTTCTTCTTCTTTTTTCTTTTGTGTGGTATATGGAAAAAAATGATTAATTTGTGTTTAAATGAAATTAAGTTATTGTTTAAGTTAAGTTAAAGTAGTTTGTGGTAGCCGCCCAGTGCCAGTGCATTTATGTCTTCTCATGGGCGGTTACCTATCATGATGGGTTATTATGTAATTTAGCAATAAAATAATCTAATCTAATCTATCTGCAAAAACGCAACTCATGACTATCCGTCAGTCGGTGGGAGTGAGGACCGCTTCAATTCCAATATCTTCAGAAGAATGTTTTAGAGGCTTGCACGTATTTCGAGGGGTTACATCCCCGGCACCTGCTGTACAACCTTTCCCGGCACCGGCCGAAACCAGCGGTTCCGCCACGTTCACCGGCCATAAATTAGGCGATTCATTTATCAAACGCTTCTAAAGATGCTGACTTAATGTTCTACCACGCGGCAACTGGTCACTCTCTCCGGGCACTTCATTGTGTTGCGAGAGCAACACTTTGGTTTGTCCCCGTTTTTTATGGCACTTGCCTTCCGGCCAAGTGCCATATACCGATTACTTTTCCGTCGATCGGTCTGTCGCTCTATCGGTCGGTCAGTCCGGTGATGGCGAGTTAGGGTGCTCCCCGATGAAAAATTTGTAGCCTGCGTAGTAGTACGAAAATGTTGCATGTGACACTATGTAATAGCAAATAATACTATCATTTCATGTGCCTCAGACTGGTCCAATAATATGTAATAGTATCCTGTCTTGCCATAGTAGCATCCGGTTTTGCTAATAGTACCATATAGTAGTATGCAGTAACACGGTAGCCTTGAATTAGAAGCATGTAGTAGCATCGTTAGTACTGCATGCTACTTTTTCGTACTACTTCATAGTAATATTTTGAGATAAATTTTTAATCGGGTCCAGATGTGCTAGGACTACGAAACTTGGCAGGCATATTAGGGACCCGACCAAACTATATCACTACCCCGATCCGACCACAATGGGGGAGTGGAGGGAGGGGGAATCCGGAATTTGAGAACTTTTGAACAGGGAATTCGATCTTAATGAAACTTGATATTCGAAAAAACCTCGTGTCTCAGATGTCACACTTCAAGTCCGGAATGGATACGGTGACTTTGGGGGGAGTTGGAGGGGGGTACCGGAAATCGTGAGACACGCTCAGAGTGAAGGGATCAGGATGAAACTTCGTGGGAAGAACAAGAACAAGCTTTAGATACAAAGTTGACAAGACCGGACCGGATCCGAGCACTATGGGGGGAGTTGAAGGGAGGGTTCCAGAATTCTGGTGAAGGTTAAGGTTAAGATGCTTACACATGTGCTAGGACGATGAAACTTGGCAGGCATATCAGGGACTCAACAATTTTAACTTAAGAACAGTCGTTCTACGATTTGACCATCGTGGCGGGAGTGGAGGGAGGGGGGATTTCGAATCTTGAGATGTGTCCAACTTTTGAACGGGTGATCGGATCTTTATGAGACTTGATATTTGGAAAGAAGCCATATCTCAGATGTCCCATTTTCTCAAGTGCGGATAGGATCCGATAAGTGCAACAAACAGTTACAAATTAATTTCTAATCCGCTTTAAGGGCGTATCTTAACTGCAAAGTAAAAAAAAAAAAAAGTAATTTAGAGCAGTTCCAGAAAACTTATGACACGAACCGGATCGGCGCACTGTGCGGGGAGTTGGAGGTGGTTTTCTAGAATTCCAGTGATCGCGAGTTAAGGTACTTCCAGATGCGATAAAACTTGGCCGGCATTTTAGGGCCCCGGTCACATTGGCATGAAAATAGTATCTTCCATCTTAGGGATGTGGAGGGAAGGGGAATCCGCAAAGCTGTGTCATGCATAACTTTCGAATGGGTAATGAGATCCGGATGGAACTTGATTATTGATAAGAGGACGTGTTGCTGATCAAACGATACAGTTTCCAAGGCGACTGTTCATTCATAACACAGTACAGGAACGACCCAATCACCCTCCTCAGGCTTAAATCCATGCTATCAAGCTTGCAAGTGCCACATGAGCTTTTAGTTCTTGTTTTCCACCAGTTTTAGACTGAAGATGGACTAAAGTCTATAAGTGTTTACATGTGCGTCGATTACCCAGCCCCACAGCCAATATATCTTCTTCGATCGATAAATACAAATTTACTGAAACATAAAAGTGACATTTTCTCACGGGTCCGAAGTGCTAACATCTATTGTTTCTACCCATTTCTTTTCGTGACTTTAGCTGAGTTTGTCATTCGTTTTTTTTGCACTTGGGATTGCGGTAGAGAAACGGTTAGATGTGCATCGTAACTTCAAACGTTCTCCCATTGCTAAAGAAATTAGAGCTTATCCTCTGCTCCTTTCTAAGCGGCGATGTTAGAAAGTTGGCCTACGCAAAAAAGTCAACTTTTGAACTAAGACAGATAAGATTTTCCCGACGGTAGTCGATAGCTCTTGATGAGCTGATCAAAATTTATGTCACCCATTTTTTGGTAGAAAAATTCCTTCATGAGACACACCAGTTTGAAAACTTCGACGGGTTGACAACTTCAGTAGTATGGTACACAATGAAATAAAAAATAGGCCGATACCAATTGTGAGACATGTAGAGGACTTGTAAGAAACAGTCGGTTGTTAGATTACAATCATCTTCGGCATATAGGGGTTTGCAACTTATATTAGTTGGTGTACCTATTATTTGTTTCCGGTGTATTTGATGGTAAGAAGAATTTGTTTCCCAATTGAAATACATGTCGGGGACTTGTAAGTAAATTATCGGCTGTTAGGCGATAATCATCTTCAACGATGAGGGGTTACAACTTTTGCTTGGTATACCTAGGAACTTGTAAGTTGTAAGAATCAATTGCTAGAGTGGGTTCGGAGGGGCTAGAAATCTGTTCAGATTAGTGCCCATTTTATTCGATCTCTATAAATCTGAGGGAAAGAAAGTTCGTCTCGATGGTCTATCGCTGTAACCTAGAATTAAGTGTTTACCCAACAGGTACAAATGACATTTGATGGTGCAAAACGGATACGTCAGCTGAATTTTATTGGAGCTATATTTCGGCCCTTCATGGCAAGGGTCCTTTTCAGGCTCAGAACCGCTCAAGTCGGAAAAACGAATTTGTGGGAAACACTTGTGTTTGTTTGTTATCCGTCTCAACTCGAAAACAGCCTGGAGAGGACCCTTGCCAAGAAGGGCCGAAATATAGCTCCAATAAAATCCAGCTGATGTATCCGTTTTGCACCATCAAATATGATTCGCAGTCAGCTTGGGCTGAAGGAATATTTATCCTCCGGGTACAAATGATAATATAAAATAATGAGGTAGTTCCGTAATAGTTAATGCAGTATCATCTATGGTATTTTCATCCTGAAAAGTTACGGATAGCTTTATAGTACCAACCAGATTCTATAAGATAATGTTCCTAGTTTTCATCTGTCCGCTCGGATAGGTTATTTTCAATGACCGTCTCGGTGTTATTTTCCGATATCAAACTCGACGTCAAGTCAACCTTTAACATCGTCATCTTGGGCTGAAGGAATACGGAAGATTAACTTACCCTGGCAGGCAGTTCCCGCAGTCACCTGTTGACTTGGCACATTGCCGAAGGACATCTGAATCCAGGAGTCGGTTGAAGTCCTTGCCGCAGTCAAAGCAGTTGACGCACTTACTGCTTTCAGAGCAGAACTCATCTGCTACACACTCGCCGTCATCGCCACACTGAAATGGTAATTTGTTTGTTATCCGCCTCCACTCGAAAACACCTTGAACAAGACCGAAGGTTTCGATGGGATCCCAAAAGTCTAACATTTGATTCAAACAACTGTTCATGTCTTCGCAGTTCAGTCTTCATTAGATTCCTTGAAGATTTTTACTGTTCAAATAAAGTTCAAAACTGGGTTCAGCATGTCTCCCTGTCCCGATACCGAATCTCTAATCGATTTCAGAAACAACTTGGAGCTTCAACCACATTTCCAGTTTCAGCCGAATTCGTGATGAACCATTTGTCTAGCAAGAAAACTAAGTTCTTATGTGGATTCAGCGCTACCTCCTTACCCCCTCAATGAATATCTTATTGGCTTATAAAACATACATGTTTTTACCGTAAATTTGAAACCCCTCCTCTGCCTCTAAAGATAGGACTAAAGGACCCATCTAGGAACTTGACCTGTACTTTACCAGTAAATCCTCGACTTTCGATTACACTAGATCTCTCCGAGGTCCATAGAATAAGCAAATGAATGTCGTCATCCACAGCGCAGAGCTATACTAGTTTTAGAATAAAGGGGTAGGGACTGCCATAGCCAAAAATTGGTCGACAAATTTTGTGTCCGGTTTTCGCCAGATGCCGGGTGAACTACTTGTCCGGCGAGAGAATAACCTTCATACTCGGATTCAAAATGTCTCCATACCCTAAACAAACTATCTCAATAGCTTTTAAAAAATATTTTGTTTTGCCCCTTAATTTGAAACCCCCTCCTCTACCCTTGAATATAAGGCTACAGACACCATCTACGAACCTGACCTTTCTCTTGACCCAATGGATCCTCCCACAAAGTTTCATCAGAAAATCTCATTCCCTTCGAGTGTTATCGTGCTTACAGACGGACGGGCGGACGGACGGACAACTATCGCGATGTCATAGGTATCCCTCCACTTATGTTCTGGGATCCCAAAAACTGCTTACATTTCCATTTTTATATCACCATACTTTTCTATTGAAATCCTCTCTTTAATTTTTAATGAACTTTATTTTTTCAATTATTTTTCTCTTCGTCGCTCTAGAGATATGTATCCATCAAGACTAACGAGCCAGCCTTACGAGCCAATCTGGCCCCGACTGCCCCTGAATCGGTTGAGTTTGGGGATGGGACCGCAAAGACATAAACAGACCCCAAGGCCAACAAGTATACAAAGTTCGTCCTTGATACCAGTCATGGTTCGCAAGTTACGAAGTGGGCCCATCCAGTTGCCCTTCAACCGGAAGGTGGGGGGGGGGGGGACGGGACCCCATAAAACGAAAATCTGGACCGGACTGTCCAGAAGTGTAACGGCATTTGAATTTGAAATTTGTCACGCGGTTCTGAGAACTCATGGACACGATGGTCTACAGCGGCCGCAAGGGTGGATTGTTCAGAAATGAACTAATCCGCTAAAAACAAGCCAATCTATGCCTCCGGTTATTGCATTCGAGGGCTTCTGATTAGTTTTCGGTTATCACCGTTTTTTTGTCATTCGAAACTCGTGAAAATGACAGGTTTTTAGTTTGAAACTTGGCGTACTTGTGGGCACTGGGGTCTAGTTGTGCCTTTCGGGGGTCTCATCCCACACATCCACTCGGTTCAGGGGCAACTCGGCCCAATCTGCTCAGTGAGTAATGTTCCCAACTTGACTACAGTTGACCGAGCAGTTGACAATTCCTGGTGCTTTTAGACTTTTTGTGCTTTTAGATCTTTGGATTGTTTAGATATGTTTGGTTTTTCACCCCCCTCCTCGTTCGTGGGCTTAACTGGGCTCGGATTGTTCGAGAGTAAAGTTCTTGACCTACGATAGGTACCGACAGGTATAAAGTTGAAACTTGGTAGGGTAGTGTCTCTTTATACCTTTTGGAAGTCGTAAACCTCACACCCACTTTTTTCAGGGACAATGGGCCCAATCCAGTAAATAACATTCCCAGCTTGACGACAGCTGGAGACAATTCCCTTCGACTCCCTTGTGATTTTAGATTGTTTGGATACTTTTGGAGTTTCACCACAACCCAGCTCCCCGTTCATAGCCAACTACTGGGTCCACATTGCTCAAGAGTATGGTTCTTCACCTATGACAGGTATACAACAAACTTGGAAGACTCGTGCGAGGACTCGTGGGCTTTGGGGTCTCTTTATGCCACTGAAAATCGGAGCGCCACACGAAATGTTTCCTGTCTTGCTGTCTTCCGGTTTACTGGTTTAGACCCAAGACCCGCGAGATATTTTCTTACGACGCCTAGTAGATCATTTTTATGTCGATAAGCTTGCATAACAGCATTCAAACAGCAGTCGGGTAAACTGCATTCCAACCTGATTCTGGAGCCATTGAACAAGCTACTTTCACTGCTAATTATTTCTCACTTTTCAAAAACGAATAACACGTGTTGTCGGGTGCTATTGAACTTTCCGGCGCCGGTCAAAGTACAATCTCTGATAAAAAATCTTCGCCGAAGGGGCTAAGAGAGAGACGAGCTTAGCGGGCATTTCAAGGCTCTGAGGGATTGACAACTTCAGTATTCAAGCGCTGTAAAAGAAACTGAACGTAAGTGTCAGTTGAGTGTCAATTGAGCGCCCCTAGCGGACTAAGTACGCTTGGAAACACTACTCCGAATTAAGGCCTGGATCTCTTTCTACAGGGCTAAGGTTTGAAATGATGGTTATTATTATTTATTCACAAAGCACAGCTCGCACAATTTACTGTTTATGTTCGAATATTCAAAACGAATCTGCTAACTATTTAAACTTTTAACGAATTATGCAAGGCTTTGGCTGTTTTAAGCCTTTTCCCAGGCCCGTTGACCTGTAGCAACAACTCGGCATAAGTCAAATAACCGGTTTAACACATCAATAGCATGATATGCGAACTATCGTTGGGAGCATGATGCGCATGGAAAACAGTGAATCGTGGCTAGTGCAAATATTAGTGACATGTCGTTAGCGGGTTTAGAATGTAACATATGAAATTTGAGTCTTCGGGTTAAAGAATTGATGAATGCAATTACGGAAGTAGTTTGCATTGGAATTTTAGGTTCTTTAAAGGTTTACTTCTCACACCATGGTTGATCTCAGAAAATAACAAGACCTAAGGTATTGACGGGATCCCAGAAATCTAACATTTGATTCAAACAATTGGGTCATGTCTTCGCCATTCAGTCTTCGTCAGACTCCTTGAAGATTGATACTGTTAAAATAAAGTTCAAATTTGGATTCAGCATCTCTCCTTGCCCCGATACCAAATCTCTAATCGACTTCAGAAACAACTTGGAGCTTCAACAAAATTTCCAGTTTCAGCCGAATTCGTGATGAACCATTTGTCCAGCAAGACAACTAAGCTCAGATGTGGATCCAGCGGACCTTCTTACCCCCTCAATGAATATCCTATTAGCTTATAAAACATATATTTTTACCGTAAATTCGAAACCCCTAACCTGCCTCTAAAGATATGACTAAAGGACCCATCTACGAACTTGACATGTGACGATGATGATATATTTATTACCCATTTGTATGACAAAACATTCGTCCTAAATGGAGTATGGAAAGAAGAAAAGAAATAAAAACAATAATTGATCTACATCAGCTAAATACACAAAACACACAAAGACTGAATTACGATATAGCAAGATATAAACTATGACTAATGTCCAAGCCCGGCGCAAAACGATCACGCCGGTCTTTTATCTGCTGATTTGGATTTGCGATACCGTATTTTCTCGCAACGTGTGTATTTGTGATCCAGAGTGGCAATTTCAGTAAAAACCTAACGTACTTAAAATACATGGGACGGATGCATTTCTTATCAGTCGCTGTAAATATTGGCCAAAAAGGGGATAGTGCTAGAAGATGGGGGGTTACAAATATCGAATAGAGGCGGGCTAGGATCTGGCGGTTATTCAATTTGCACGGTACAAGTTTTCCATAAGCTTTGCGTGTTCGAAGCGAAAACTGGCTAATAAGTCCATCTGGAGTGGACTTCATTTCTCTACAAATAGGAAGTCCAAGATATGTGAGAGACATCGAGGACTCCACCTCTTGATCGCCGAGCTTAAGTTTGTCTACACCGTAAGATCTGTATGCGCCACGGAATGTCAGCACTTTTAGCATTGAAAGACAGACCTGTAGTTTTGCATTCATCATTGAAAATCCGAAATTTTGTTTCTGTACTTTACCAGTGAATCCTCATTGAACAACATCCTCGCTTGAACAACATATTCCCTTGTTTGAACATTATATATCAACCCCTTCGACCTTCGATTACCCTAGGTCTCTCCGACGTTCATAGAATAAACAAATGAATGTCTTCATCCACACCGCAGAGCTATACTAGTTTGAGAATAAAGGGGCAGGGACTGCTATAGCTGAAAATTGGTCGACAAATTTTGTGTCCGGTTTTCGCCGGATTCCGGGTGAACTATTAGTCCGGCAAGAAAATAACTTTCATATTCTGATTCAGAATGTCTCTTTACCCTAAATTAACTATCTAAATAGCTTTTAAAAAATATTTTTGTTTTCCCCTTAATTTTAGACCACCTCCCCCACCCTTAAATATAGGGCTACAGAGCCGATCTTCAAACTTGACCTTTCTCTTGACCCAAAGGATCCTACCACCAATTTTCATCAAAATATCTCATTCCCTTCGAGAGTTGTCGAGCTTACAGATGGACGGACAACTTTTGCGATGTCATGGGTATCCCTCCACTTACGTTTTGGGATCCCAAAATCGATGTGAACGTTGAGGCGAGATGGGCTATGAAAGTATACCCCGACGGAATCAGGTTCATATGTTTATCTCAGCGTCAAGATTAGCATTCCCATATTAAGTATCGACCAAGACGGCGGAAGTTATGTGTTATAATTTCCCAAACAGAAAGTCAAGTTTTTACAATTCTAGCTGACGCAATCTTTCAGAGTTGGTGCCCATCTAATTCCATCTTCGCCGCTGCGCATATCAGAGGAAAAACTGCAACAGGCGTGCTGAACCGCTCTGCTGTACGTCACATGTGACGTCACAATCGTAGACAACCAATCGCTTTTACTTTCGAAATTTCTTCTCCGGGGCTTCACTGCGATATAGCTGTTAGTGGAGGTAACGAATTGTGATGTTCCGCGTAGCTTCTACTCTCCGCTCGTTTGCGTCGGGCAGGGTAAACGGGGTTAACTCCGCCTGCATACATGCAGCCAGTCCCAAGCCTGGATAAAGGAGGAGGGTGAGCAGAAACTTTGCAAGTTTCTCTCAGAAGCGTCCGCGCTGAAAACATCTTGCTATTGAAACATCCCCGAAATAGTTTGCTTGTTTTCCGAAGCTTTGTTGAATTTTTCGAAGCTCTCTGATAAATAACGACGAACATGGACCATCCCCGGACACGATTTCAAACGAAAACGAAAATGGACCGCCCCCGGACACGATTTATGAAAGAAAACGTACCCCTGAAAATCGGATTTTGGAACGTCAGAACCATGTCACAACTCTCAAAAACTGAACAGGTGTTAAAAGAAATGTCACGCTACCGGCTTGATTTGTTGGCAATCTCAGAATCGCGATGGACAGGCAATGGCTTAGAGAGACTGAATGCCCTCGGCCAAACAATCATCTATAGTGGAGCCGAAAAAAGAAGGGAAGCAGGCGTAGCTCTTCTGCTATCCAAGCAAGCGTCCAATGCGCTTCTGACATGGAAACCGGTAAACGAGAGAATTCTTTGGGCTCGCTTTGTAGGGGCCCACGCCAAACTCTCTGTGGTAGTCTGCTATGCCCCAACCAACGAAGCAGACGACAGCACCAAGGAAGAATTCTACAACACTCTCCAGGCCGTAGCCAAAGACATCCCACGTCACGACGTTACCTGCTTCGTCGGTGATTTCAACGCAAAAGTCGGGTCCGACAGGTCTTACTGTCCAGAAGTTCTGGGCCCGTATGGACTCAGTGACCTAAACGAAAATGGTGCTCTGCTTGTGGATTTTGCGCTGACGAACGACCTGATTGTAGGAGGGACCCAGTTTCCTCACAAGCGGATTCATATGCACACGTGGAACTACCCGGATGGTAAAACCCACAACCAAATAGACCATTTCCTTATAAGCCGGAAGTTCAGATCAAGCCTAAGCGATGTCAGGACTTTCAAAGGAGCCGACGTATACAGTGACCATGCACTTGTGGTAGCAAAAGTGGCCTTGAAGTTGAAGTCGAAGCCTCGCAAGACCGAAAATCAACGGCCTTACAACTCGGAGAAGCTGTCTGAAATCCCGACAAAAGCCGAATTTCGCCTAGGCCTCAGAAACAGGTTCGAAGCTCTCGATCTCACCCTAGGTGAGACAGGAGAGTCGCTGTGGACCTCTATTAAGGTCACTTTCGAACGCACGGCCTCCGAAGTACTCGGTCGAAAACCTTGTGCGAAAGATCAGTGGATCTCCCCCCGGACTTGGGTTCTCTTCGAGGAACGTCGTCAACTAAAACAGGATCTTCTGTCAAAAGGCACCGAAACCTCCGACATCACGAAGAACCACCTGTACCAGGCCAAGGACAAGGAGGTGAAAAAAAGCGCAAGGTCAGATAGGCGGACCCACACAGACAACAAAGCCCAATTGGCTGAAAAGGCTGCAAAGAGGGGCGACTCCAGGACGGTGTATAGAGTCACAAACAAAATAATTGGCAAAAAGAAGAACTCCAACAGCGCCATCAAGGACGAACAGGGCAATTTGGTGTCCGAACCTGAAGCTGTCGCCGAAGTCTGGGTACAGCACTTCGAAAGAATCCTGAATCGACCCAGCCCTGCTGATCCCCCTGCTATACCCGAAACTCCATTCCTAACCCTACAAATAAGCGAAGACCCCCCATCAGCTGAAGAGGTCAAAGCAGCATCGCAAAAACTGAAGAATGGAAAAGCGACAGGAGACGATCTCATATCCGCCGAGATGATAAAGACTTCGTTGACCGACTGCATGGGTATTTGGCTTCTTCTTTTCGCAACAATATGGACGACGGCAAGAGTACCAGTGGACTGGACGAAGAGCACCCTCATCAAACTCTTCAAAAAGGGTGATGCCATGAAATGCGACAACTACAGAGGCATAAGTCTGATGTCCATTCCGGGAAAACTCTTCGCTCATGTCATACTGAGACGCATCCAAACAGCGATAGATGAGCACCTACGAGAAGAACAGCATGGTTTCCGACCCAAAAGGTCATGTGCTGACCTAGTATACGTCCTGCGCATGATCATAGAGGAGTCCAACGAATGGAACCATAAGATCTACATGGCTTTCATCGACTTCGAGAAAGCTTTCGACTCCATAGACCGCAATACGTTATGGAAGATCCTCGGTTTCTACGGAATCCCGCCGAAACTTGTGGCGCTCATCATGGCCCTATACGAGGACACGGAGTGCTGCGTGCGACTAGAAGACGGCAACACAAGATACTTTCGCATAATGTCCGGAGTCAAGCAAGTGTGTGTTCTTTCCCCATTCCTCTTCGTTCTTGTCATGGACTTCATCCTACGGGACTGCACTGGCTACGGAATCGAGTTTTCCAACAACCGACGCCTCGCTGACCTTGATTTCGCCGATGACGTTGGACTCCTGGAATCCAGTAAGACAAGGCTACAGGAGTTGATGAACACAATCGAAGAGAAAGCCAGCCAGTTGGGTCTCCGGATTAACTCCGACAAAACGAAGAGCATGGCAACCAGCGACTCCCCTTTAAATCTGAGATGTGCGGGAAAGGACATCGAGCAAGTCCTGGAATTCAGATACTTAGGAAGCACCGTCGAAAAGGACGGCTCAAACGCCAGAGAAATTCAACTTCGCATTGGCCAAGCAAGCGGAGCCTTCAACCGCTTGAGACCCGTCTGGAGATCCAGGAAATACTCCACAAAGCTGAAGCTGCGCCTGCTGAACAGTAATGTCCTGTCCATTATGCTGTGTCACAGTGAATGTTGGAAGCTCAACATGCAGCAGGAGAAGAGGATTCTTGCCTTCGAGACGAATTGTCTCCGGAGAATCCTCAACATAACTTGGCAGCAGCGAGTATCGAACCAGGAGGTACGCCGTCTCACTGGTCAGCCGCTGATAACAGACGTTATCCGAAAAAGAAGATGGCGATACTTGGGCCACGTCCTTCGCATGGACGAATCCAGGTTGCCAAACAACATCTTCCATTGGCAACCAAAAGGAAGACGTCGAAGGGGACGACCGAGAAATACGATCCGTCGCACCTACCAGAGGGACCTTGCAAACGTCCACGCAAGTCTGCAACCTGAGTGGGAAGATGTCCTGGCGGCAGCCGACCAGAGGGAAGACTGGCGCCTATTCGTGGATGCCCTGGGTGCCTCTGGTGGCACAGGAGGATCTAAGGTCTAAGGTAAGGTAAGGGTAAACGGAAATGTATTCGACTCCGCAAAATCGCATTACAGAGACAGGGAAAGATTTTGTTGCTTATTTCTTCTTGATACAACCTAGAAAACTTCTGATGAAGTGAGAGAAACTAGCACTTTTACTAACCACAAGAGTTAAATAGTTAAACAGCGCGAGCACACGAATGGGTCGGTGCTACCGGACGGGAACTCCTGCCCGAATTTTCAGCACCATCATCACTTTCATATGGAGAGCATGTTCCACCCTACTTACCGTAGTTACTACACATGACATCACGAATTCCGGCTTTTTGCCGTCAAGGCTGGAACGATTTTTCTATTTTCCAGCGGGATCTCACACCAGGGGCGAATCCGACCAATCACGTTACACAGATGAGTTACTACGCTTACTACGCTCCCGAGCATGGTAAGCAAATAGTAACTATAAGTTACTATTCCGACAAGGTTGGAACGGTCAGCGTAGTAACTTTTCGGGAGGATGGGACGGAAATAGTAACTAATAGTAACTATTGTTGGAAGGGTGGAACGCGCTTGGAGAAGTTGAAACTTTGTTCAACTTCATGATGAAAGTGAAGAAAATCCGCTGGCCGGGAAACCCTTAACGTATGCTCGGAGGAGCTGAATTAAGCGCTGAATTGGAAAAGGTTGAACTGGATCTAAAATAATATGAACTTATCTGGACTGATATTACATGCATATTTAATATCAATAAGAAACAAGGATTCAGAGGTACGAAAACAGGACTGGTCTTAGACAAGAAAACGTTAGCCAAAAATGTGAGCTAGGAAAAATACAAAATAAAACACGTACCGACTGCAGTTCGCTATCTTCTCCGACAAAAACACTTCGTCCTGGTATACTGGTGACGGCAATCAATGCAACAATCGGTATAATCATAATGACCTGTAAAACCAAACGAATGCGGTAGTAAGTAACGACGAAAGCGGCAACAGAATCTATAGCGCTGAACAGTAATAATAATTTAAGCTGCAGCTAAGACGAACCCTTGCCAAAACGAGTCAAAATCTCAGCTGACTTACTCGTCTAGCGCCATCTAGTCTGACTCATTTTCATTGGACTTCTCTGGTGCATTTTACAGCACTAATATCATTTTATGAAGAATAGGGAGAGACGGGGGAGCCAGAATAGTAACCTGTCTGGAACTTTAACTATTAATTTTCATTATATATTTAATTTTTATTTAGAGGGGTCAATATAATTACGGCCGCTGTTGCCTTGTCTTTATCAACAAGAGCTGGAGTTCATATGGCACGTGCTTGCATAAGTAGTAGTCAAGGGTATCTGCTAAAATTGAGGCACATACGATTATGGGCTTTTCGGATTTATGTCATGCAAAGGTATGGTTTAGTAAAAAATATGCATTGCACTTCGCGGTTACAATGCGCACTTTAAGGGGCTAGGAATCCATTTGTAAGCAAAAGCACTGGTACACAAATGATCATGGGCCCTTGGGTCATGAAAGTAAGTATTTTTGCGCTAAGATGCGCACTTTACGGTTTGTTTCTAGAACTGAATTTGTAAGCAAAATACTTGGGGCACAGATGATCATGGTCTTAAAATTTTTCGTTTCTTAGAAATGTTTTTTCTACTTTGCGGTAAGGTCGGCGCTTTAGGTATGATTGAAAGTCATTTGTAGCTTGAGGCAAAAATGGTCATTGGCCCTTCGGAATCACGAAAATATATCTTTTGGTCAATTTTTTTTTTCACTTTGTAGTTAAGATTCTCACTTTAAAGGGGCTAAAAACTCATTTTGTAAGCACATACTTGAGGCACAAATGACCATGGGCCCTTGGGGATTGCGGAAGTGTATCGTTAGACCAGAAACATGTCTTTGTCAATTATCAAGTTTTCTTCGGATCCGACCAACCGTTCGAAAGTTACGAATGACACACAAATCTGGTAATCTGGATTCCAATACCCTCCACTCCCCCGAAGATAGACGAATGGGGGAAGTGACTCCTTCCTAGTGAATTTGGTCGGGTCACTAATATACATGTCGAATTTTGTCGTCCAAGTGCGTCTGTAAGTACCTAAACTCGCGATCACCGGAGTTCCGAGAAACCCCCTCTACCCCCGCGCCGGTCCGGTCCTTTCTATCAAAATGTATTTACTATTTGTCCTTATTCTTCTACTAAGCTTTATACCGACCCCTCCAATCTAAGCCTGTCCCGAGATTTCCGGCACCCCTCCAATCCCTCCCCCCCCCCCCCCCCGGGAGTTTTCGGACATCCACGACCTGAGCTCTTTCCAATTGTCAAGGTTCGTTTGTGTCCGATGCCCCGTTCGAAAGTAACGCTTGCCTCAAGATCCCGGGATTCCCCTCCCTCCTCTCCCCCCGCCGATGGTCGAATCGGGAAAATGACTATCCTTAAGTCGATCTGGTCGGTTCCCTAATAAGTCTCCCAATTTTCATCGTCCTAGCGCATCTGGAAGTACAGTAACCCGTGATAACCGGAATTCAGGGACCACCCTCCAACTCCCCCACAGCGCCCGGATCCGATCCGGAAATGTCAACGATGTATCTAAGATCTTTACTTCTTCTTCCCACTATGTTTCATCCCGATCGCTCTACTCTGAGCGTGTCACGATATTTCCGGTACCCCCCCCCCCCCTCCGACTCCCCCCACAGTTGTCGGATCCGGTCCGAACGTAGAACGGGACATGTGAGGCATGCGTTCTTTCCACTTGTCAAGTTTTCTTCAGATCCGATGACCCGTTCGAAAGTTACGCATGCTTCAGTATTCCCGATTTCCACTCCCTCGACGATGGTCGGACCGGGGAAGTGACTATTTCCAAGTCAGTTTGGTCGGGATTCATCGTCAAGCACATCTGGAAGTACCCTAACTCGTGATCACCGGACCGACCGACAGACGGAAAAGTGATCATATATGGCACTTGGCCGGAAGGCAAGTGCCATAAAAGACAACTCAGCACAAGAACTTTCGTCTCCCGACCTCTGTAACACGACTATGCGCAAGGTTGCCAATTGACTCAAATAAAATGTACTGCCCAAGTAGCAAAAAAGTACTACCAGAGAAGAAAATGTCCTACTACGAAAATTTCACGAGCGTTGTTTTCCACTGTTGCTGATGCAAATTCTTTTTGCAAGACCCTACCAATATGACCTGAACGAACCATTAACAAGACCAAAGGTTTCGATGGGATCACAAAAATTCAATATCTGACCCAGACAACTGGGTCTTGTCTTAGCCAGATCCTGTCTTCGCCAGACTCCTTGAACATTTTTACTATTAAAATTCAGAAAGAGATTATGGCCAAAGAGTTAACCATCTGAGAAAACTAAGTTCAGATGTGGATCCATCATGTGTGTTTACCCTATAAAGGTGTATTCTCGTCGTTCCCCGAGGACTCCATTTGAGGAGTCCCCGCGTTTTTGTTTGTCCCGGGGACTCACTCCCCGTATTCTCGCGAGTCCCCACGGAAGGGGAATGCTCCGATTATCATCATCGTCATCGAAAAGGACTCCCTTTCAAATCCGGAGGGAAATCAATTTTTGCTGGTGTTGGAATACTGTAAAATTAATTTAAAACAATCAGAATAAGCAAAACCAAACATAAAGTGGATCCAGACTTATTTCGCCAGTAGCATATTTTTTTTTCGAACATAATCCATTTTGGAAGCGTTCCCCATGTTCTCGCTGTTTCTATAAGCGGAGTCCGCGTGGAGTGACTCCCTCTATTCTCGCCGTTCCATTCGATTCCCGAAGGAGTCCTCGGGGAACGGCGAGAATATGCCTTAAGTCATATCTCTTTTGACGAAAACTTCCTGCCACTTCTGCCAATTTCCCGGTTTCGGCCGACCTCCGGAACTACTTGTCCGGCAAAAAAAGAAAGCTAAAAAATGTCTTTTTTCCCCAATAATGAACATCTAATCAACTTCAAATAAAAATTTAACTTATAATAAATTTTCAACTCCAGCCGGATTCCGATCGAACTATATGTCTGGGTTAAAAATGATTGTCACACACGGATTCAGCATCTTTTCTTACCCAGGATTAAATCGGATATCTAATGAACTACAAATAAAACTTTAACTTTTAACAGTTTTCCGGTTATGGCCGGATTCCGGGCGAACTACATGTCCGGGTAGAAAATTTTTTCACATAAGTGTTCAGCATGTCTTCTTGCCCTAAATAGAACATTTAATCCACTCCAAGTAAAACTTTTAATTTTGACAAACTTTCCGGTTTGGGCCGGATTCCGGGCAAACTACTTGTCCGTCGAGAAAATTGTTTTCACCATCGTGTTCAGCATGCCTTCCTACCTATAAATCGAACATGTCTTCTTACCCCATAATCGACTATCACATAAGCTGTTTCAAAATATTTTATTTGCCCCTTAATTTGAACCCCTTCCCCCACCCCTATATCTAGGGCTACAAAGCCCATCTACGAGCTTGACTTGTCCGACGACCCAACGAATCCTCACACCAAGTTTCATCAAAATATCTCGTTCCCTTCGAGAGTTATCATGCTTACAGACGGACGGACAGACGGACAACTTTTGCGATGTCATAGGTATCCCTCCACTTACGTTCAGGGGTGGCCCGAAGGGGGGGGGGCAGTAGCAGACGTTTATTTTGGCCTCGCCGAGGGACCCGGGCATTCTTTTAATTAAAAACAATCCGAGTCGTTTAAAAAAATATTGTTACTTTTGGTTCTGCCCAGCTTCAGTCGTAAAAACCCGTCCCTAAAGACCAGCCGAGTCGTTTAAACCAGGTTGCATAACCCCATTAGGTCGGAGACATGATTCAGGGTGGCAACTATTCGGCTACCTGTTCTACTCCCATGAGATTTCTATCCGTCTCACCTAGGTATCAGTCGTTTATTTTGGCCTCGCCGAGGTCCCTGGCATTCATTTTAATTTAAAACAATCCGAGTCGTTTAAAAAAAATTTGTTACTTTTAGCTTGGCCCAGCTTCAGTCGTAAAAAACCGCCCCTAAAGAACAGCCGAGTCGTTTAAACCAGGTTTCATAACTGCATTAGGTCGGAGACATGATTCAGGATGGCAGCTATTCGGCTACCTGTTCTACTCCCATGTGATTTGTATTTGCCTCACTTAAGTCTTTCAGATTTTAGCCTGTCAAAATTGCAATAGGTTAGTTGCTAAAGTGAAGTCTGACTAGAAACATTGATATAATGATATTCCTTATAAACCAAAAGTGAGAGAAAGGTTATGGGCATAGATTTTTGGTCAAAGTTTGACTACAAGTGAAAAAAGAAGGAGTAGATTTTTTTAACATAATGAAAAGCCATCAGAAATCAAATGACAGGAGATCCGCGAAATAAGTATGCCAAGAACAGATGAAAAAATGTCGATTACTAAGCGAGGTTGAGCTGGGAACACGCTTGAAAAGGGCAAGGAAAATTTTAGTATACACCTGAAAGCCGTTTCCCAGGACAGGAGGGGTTCTGCAGACGCTGGAATAGCTCATTCTAGTCGGGAGGTAAAGTTTTAGCCTCTATGCTAGCAGCGGCGTTACTGTCCAAAACATTTTTTTGGGGGGAGCAATGTATTTACCGACTGACTGGTAATTTTTACCGATTTTTTTTTAGAAAAAAACGACTGTTTTAACGAGAAAATCGACTGATTTCAAGAAAAACCGACCGTTTTTAAGAAACGACTTTCGAAAAACCGACTGTTTTGAAGAAAAATTGACTGTTCTGAATCGTGGCGATTCGCGCCGATTCAGCTATTTTTTTTACCGACTGTCCGAAAAAATTGGGGGGGGGGGGGGGGTGTCCCCCCCAAAAAGTGATGCCCCTGTATGCTAGTGTCAAAGCACATCTGAATAGCCTGCCTAAAATTTAGGATACGCATATTACTCGAAAATGATCACTTTTATGTTAAAGTTATTCTAAAAGCGAACTTCATTTGCTGTGTATAGCACTCTGTCGCGTACTGAGACTCGAACCTAATTTCGTGGTACAAACGCAGATACAAACCTTTCAGATGTGCTTGAATATGCTGCATTGGGGAGAGACATAGTGTTTCTATCGGGCGAAAGACGAAAGTTTGTTTTGTCAATGAATCCGGTTTGTTTTTACACAGAACGAATCAAACTCTACAAACCAGTTTTAAGTTGCAATTTTTCAGATGTAGCGTTACCTGTTTTAGTTTTCGTCATGAAAGTAGTGTGTCGAATGACAGATAAAACGGTACGGTACACGGTACTTTCGTAATGAAACAAAAGCAAATCAAAACTACACCCGAAAAAAAAAAACGCAACTCAAGTCTCGTCGGCGAACCGACGTCTTTTCCTATTTGTAAACTCCTGTCGGGCGAAGACCAAAAGTTTGTTTCGTCCGTAAATCTGAATTTTAAACCTGTTTTCCTCGTTTTGTTTCTGAATAAGAGTGTCTTGAACGTGAAAATTACTTTTTTTTATTAATTCGCAACAAATCTACTTTGTGTCTGCTTTGTTTTCTGTGGCCAATATTTTGAAACTTTTTTCGATGGACAGATCTGTGATTTCATAGCTATCTTTTCCTTCTCAGTGGGGTCACAAAATGACGCTCTGCTCCTCGGCGTGTCACAAAATTTCGCCTGTGGCGCTCATATTATTCTCTATTTAGAGGAACGGTGTGTCATTTGCTTGGCGATTTGGCTTGGATTTTTTAGATTTGAAACACGTTAAAGGCTAGAATCTTTCAGATTAAAAAAATTTGCCTGCGGCGCTTGCTTTCGTTTATTTTTTTTTGTCAATCAATCAAGTTTAATTTGTCCCGGGTACATGCGTTGAAAGCTTTCCTCTTTAGCGGAAGCTGAAATGTAAAGCTGAGGCTATGAAGGCATGTGTACACAAATTTTGATTACAAGAATAATTTCAGCTGATGCATTGCAGCTGATTTTACACCGGATTTATTATTTGTTGGTGGGGAACGTGCGCCATTGCCGCGTGGTGGCAACAGTTCTATTTTTGTCGGTACTTGAGTCGTATATTAGGATCCAGGAGTCGTTGAAATGAGGGGTCTCACCCCTCCCCCTGGCCTGAGTGCTTTGGGCCACCCCTGCTTTCGTTTTGGGATCCCAAAAACAGAAATTTCCTTCAGAACCAGATTAGAATCAAAGTAATCTGATAAAGTATTTCAGATAAAATAGGAAAATAGCACTAGGCCTACATGAACTTTGACAAAAAGGGTATAATTTCTTCGAATAGTAGATTACTACCTTTCTTAAAATGTACTGCATAAGCACTACTTTTTTCAAATGTACTACCAACTCACTCCTTTGAAAAAACTTTACTAAAAGGAGTTCAATTGTACTGGTGACTATGCGGAGTCGATTGATTCCGGATGCAAACGAGCGGAGTAGGGACGGAGCGAGGGGTTGCTCACTCCCAAAAACGATGTACACCAAGTGGCGCGTGCCGCGGTGCCGTGTCGGTGCCGAGCCGGTGCCGAGCCGGTGCCGTGCCGGTGCCGTGCCGGTGCCGTGCCGGTGCCGTGCCGGTGCCGTGCCGGTGCCGTGCCGGTCCCGTGCCGGTGCCGTGCCGGTGCCGCGGTTTTTTTTACTTCAAATTACAGTATTGTGATAAAGCACGATTTCTGATGTACATGTAAACAAATTTCATCAGATATTGGCCGAGAATGAAGTCGGCAATGTGTGTTGAATACAAGAGCTAGCAGCTCATATGGTACTTCCAAGGCTGGGTCCGAGGATGAAATTTAGGAATTTGTAAATTCTTGGGTTTCTTGTGTTTAATTATAAGCCATACCCTTGAAATAAGAATGATTGTGGGCCCTTGGAAATCAAGAGAATGATCTGTTGAAAAGTATTTTATTTTTGCACTTAAAGGGCACTAGAAATTCATGTGAAAGCAAAACCCTTTAGGCAAAAGTGACTATGGGCTCATGGGGATCACGTAGTTGTATATTTTGCTCAAACTAATGCAACCTATAATACTAATGCAACCTACTTCCGTAATCATTACATATATTTCTAAACCCGGAGACCCACGTTTCGTGCGGTACATTCTAACCCCTCTAACAAAACCTCGCTGATTTTCTCACTTGCCGTGTTTTGCTACCTTCGATGTGTATCACGCTGTCGACGGTTCGAGACGGTTGCGCGACGGTTGTCTGCGAGAATTTTTTCCATCAGGAAAATCGGTTATGCAAATTGTTTCCCTGTTTCGCTAGAAGTCAACGGGTCTCGGAAAAGGCTTAAAACAGCCAAAACAGTTAGTTATTTATTGAAAGCACAGCATAGTTAAAGTATTCAAATACTTTAAAATACTGTAAGTTGAAGAGTGATTAGTGCGAGGGGTCCTTTGAGGGAGCTGGAAATTCATTTTGAAGCAAAACCCTTGTTTCACAAATAATCATGGGCTCATGGGGATCATGAAAATATATGTTTTGCTCCAAAGTATTTTCTGTACTTTGTGGTTATGATGAGTACTTTAAGGAATGTGGTTGGCTCTATAAAAGAATTTATGAACCAATCTTTTCCTTCCTTGACTACCTACTTAGGCTAACTGGTACATATATTTAGCCACAGCAAGTGCATGAAAATGGCAAAGTTCGAAGCACGAACGTTCAAATAAGCATACCTCTATTGCACTCCCAGAGTGTCTGATGGGGAAATTGACTTTTTCCAAGTTAAATATGCCTGCCAAGTATCATTCTTAGCACACTCTACAAATATGAAAAAAAGATTGGTCGCCACTGAATTACCTTCACCAGAAGCAAAATATACTGAAGCTGACTCAAGTTTTGGGCGATATTCGATACCGATAACGATATATCCATGTATCGGACAAAATATCGATATCGAAAGTAAATATCGATATCGATAACGATATTTGTTCATTCGTAAAGATTGCAATTAATCCAACATAACCCACACTTATATATACGAAATTGGAGCAATGTGTATTTCGCAATTCCTTTCTTATTTATCCGGAGTTCGAGATGATCCAGTATGCGATATATCGGATATCGATCGATCGATATATCGCACCAAATATCGATATCGAAACGTAAATATCGCTATCGAAAACGATATTTGTTCATCGTAATTATTGTAAATAATCCGAACTAACCTACACTTATATATCCGAAATTGGACAATATGTTTTCCCTAATTCATTTCTCATTTATTCTGAGTTTGAAATGATCCAAGATGCTATTTAATGAACATTTGGTTCTTAGATTTTGGCGAAACGAAGCATGGTAAGCAAATATCAATATCGATATATCGATTATCGAATATCGAAAGTGAAAATATCGATATATCGATTGTTGAATATCGAAAGCGGAAATATCGATATATCGATTATCTAATATCGAAAGTGAAAATATCGATATATCGAAAAATCCATGTATCGCCAAGCACCAGTACCAAACCATGGTTGACCACTTTGCGCATTTGGTCAACAGCATCTCCTCATATCTAGTTCAGCTTCTTCTTCGGTTGCATGTTTTCAATAATTCTTTCATTCAAGTACCTTCGTTATTGGGCGCCAGATACCAGATACCAGATGGCGAAGAGTAATCTGCAGAAAATTTGTCCGTGGCCGGCGTATCGTGCTAGAGGCGCGCCGGTGCCGTGCCGGTGCCGTGCGGTGCCGAGCCGGTGCCGCGGTGTTGCGCCGTTGCCGTGCCTTTGCCGTGCCGGTGCCGTGGTGCCGTGCCGGTGCCGCGGTGCCGTGCCGGTGCCGTGCCGGTGCCGCGCTGCCGTGTCGGTGCCGTGTCGAGGTGTACACCGGTGGCGGAGAGAGAGCAACCCCTCGGGACGGAGCTATACGTTTTCTCGTTACCGGAGAAGAAATGTCTAGACTAACAGACTATTGGATGTCTACGTTTTGACGTCACACGTGACGCATTGCAGAGAAGGGTCATGCACTCCTGCTACGGTGGCGAAGAGAGAAGTAGACGGGCATCAACTCAAACGTCAGCAAGTAGCTCCAGCTCTGTTCAGTGTTCTCGGGGTGCATGGTACCAAAGACTTTTGGCCATATTCCCGTTCAGCACTTCCAAGCGGACTAGTTTCTGTCAATCCCCCCATGCCTCACCGTCATTACTTGGATCAGACATGGTAAAATAGATCCACAGGTTAGTGAGTGGAAAACCTGTCATCTGTGTTCCAGGTAATGGAGGTTTTGCAGACGCCTCAGCAGCAGAAAGTGAAAGTGACCCCCTACCCTATGGATCCGACTTTTTACTATGTGTTGGTTATGAGGCAATGGGGGACTAACAGAAACTAGTCCACTTGGAGCGCTGAACTGTAATAAGGCCAGTTGGCTTATTTGCTCTTGCTTATTCATACACACTGTTGACATGACTCTAGTTCTCTAGAGTAATGACGCATCGATTTAAACCGCCTAAATATCATGTAAGATCAAATATTAACAAATTAAATATTACTCAAACTACATTCTTCTGCAATGATGCCGTTCAAGTATTACTAAATACTATCTCAGTCTAATTTCTTTACTCCCAGTTACCCCTCTATCCCTCTTACCTTCCAACGCTACCAACTTTGGCAACTTGCAAGAAAGATCTGATCTTATTTGTGACGAGATTTGTGAAAAGCAAATTCCCGTTCAAAATGCCTGACAATCTGGAAAGAATCAACCCAGTAAGCTTACTACACGCCCATTCACAACGGGTTTTTAGCGGGTCGCTGTCACTACCGCAACACGTCAGTTGGCATAAACGTCAGTTCGCCTAAACGAAAAATCCGACAGTACGTCAACACGTCAGTTCCCCTACACGTCAGTTCAACTACACGTCAGTTCGTCTACACGTCAGTTCACCTAAACGTCAGTTGCACTACACGTCAGTTCGCCTACCGTCAGTTGACATAAACGTCAGTTGACATAAACGTCAGTTCAGTCACCGTCAGTTCACCTATTTTAGAAATCCGTCACTTCGTCAACACGTCAGTTCAGCTACACGTCAGTTCCCCTACACGTCAGTTCGCTTACCGTCAGTTGACATAAACGTCAGTTGACATAAACGTCAGTTGACATAAACGTCACTTCGCATACAAAATCCGTCACCACCCCCAGAGATTCAGACCCACCTATTAGTTCGAAGTCGACTGGGTCACCGAAAGCAATTAAGCAGAGGGAATAAAACCCAGGGGCTTAATAAAAAGAAGCCGACATTTGCGCATATTGATGAGGGTAAAATTAGTTAAGAATCACCGGGAGCTTGCAATCAGATGCGGCAGACGGGGCTAGTCAAACGAAAACTGAAAAATATGAGGTGAACGTATAATTAAACACAAATAAGGGCTTAACAACCATCGCAAGGTGAAGGACCAAAATGTGCCAGTGATTCTCAATCTTTTCCGAAAGGGTACCGGAAACAGTGAGGGACGAACTCTTTTCTCTTGGCTCTTGGCCAGTGCTTCCTCTATTGTCTTCAAACAAGACCAAAGGTTTCGACGGGATCCCACAAATTTCATATCTGATCCAGACAGTTGGATCTTGTAGATAAATATCCGGTCTTCGCCAAACAATTTTAACTGGAATTTAGAAACAGAGAGACGTGGATTCAGCTTGCGTGTTTACTCCTATAAGTCGGATATACTTTGACGAAATTGATCAAAACTTCCAGCTGCCTTACTGCTCACATATTTTCCGGTTTCTGCCTGGTTCTTGGCGAGCTTCTTGTCCGTTATGTACTATATACTACCTTACAATACACTACAGATAAAACTTTAACTTTTAACGAATCTTCAGGTTTTGGCCGGAGCCCGAACTATTTGGCCGGCGTGGAATATTGACACATAGGTTCAGCATGCTTCCTTACCACTACACCCATCCTCTAATCAACTTCAGATAAAAACGTTTACTTTTTCAAAACTTTACTTTTTCAGCCGGATTCCGGGAGAATATGTCCGGGTAGAAAATAATTGCCATATGCGGATGCAGCATGTCTTCTTAAGCCTGAATCGAACATCTAATCAAGCTCAAATACAACTTTTATGTTATACAAATTTTCCGGTTAGGGCCGGATCCCAGGTTAGGTTGTCTACTTGTCCGGCGAAAAAAAAAATTGTTTAATACGTGTTCAGTGTGTCTTCTTACCCCTAAATTGAACCTCTAATTTACTTCAGATCAAACATTTCTTTTTCAGAAATTTTCCTGTTTTTGCCGGATTCACGGTGAACTACTTTTCCGGCGAGAAAATAATTTTCATATTCGGATTCAGCATTTCTCCTTATCTCTGAATCGATTATCTTATTAGATTCTAAAATATTTTTTCGTCCTTTAATTTGACCCCCTCCCGACCCCTAAATATAGGGCTACAGACCCCATCTTCGAAATTGACCTGTACTTTGACCCAAAGATTCTTTATGCCAAATTTGAACGAATATATCTCAACCCCTACGAGAGTTATCTTGCTAACAGAGGAGAGACGGCCAACTCTTACGAAGTCATAGGTGCGGGATCCCAAAAAGTAGTAGCCCTCCAAAATAGTAGATAAAACTAGAATTTTCTGTTAATTGATAGTAATGCAATCACCAGTCCCATTCACAAGTTAGTTCTTAATGAGCCTTTTACTTTCAAGCTCCCCCTTCAGAATAAATTAAAAAAGTAAAAAAAATATATTTCTGTCTGCTAAAATAAAAAGTTTCTAATATAGAGCCACATTATCCACATTAGAGCCTAACATCAATAAATTTTCTCCCCAGAAATAGCTATTATTCCAATAGTTCCGAAAAATTCATAAAAACAAAACAAGAGCTGTAAGCTCATATGGCACTTGCAGGGGTCAAGATATATTTTTCATCAAAAGAACTTTGCGGTTAAGATGCGCGCTGTAAGGGGGCTAGAACTTCATTTGTAAGCAAAACCCTTGAGGCAAAAATGACACTTGGCTGATGGGGACCATGAACATACATATTTTGCTTAAAAGTATTTTTCTTACTTTGCGGTCAAGGTTGATACGGTAATAGTCGGATTTGGGAAGTAGCTATTTATAAGCAAATCTTTTTGAATATCTAATATTCCAGCGAAGTTTCGTCATCCTAGCTCATCTGGAAGTACCTTAACTCGCGATCACCGGAATCCCAGACCCCCCCCCCCTCCAACTCCACCAACAATACCCGGAGCCAATCCGGTTCTGTAAATGATGCCCAGAGCATCTGTTTGTTATTCTACAATGTTCGATCCCGATCACACCAGTCTAAGCGGGTCTAGTATTCCCCCCCCCCCCTCAACAGTTGTCGGATCCGATCCGGAAATGACGAAGATCGCCACAGGGATATGTCCTCTGTTCATTTATTAAATTTCACTCGAATCCGATCGCCCGTTCCAACGTTGCGCATGACTCAATATTCAGGATTTCCCTCCCTCCACTCCCCCCTAAGATTATCATATCGAAGATTTTTTTTTATATTTCCAAGTCAGTTTGAACGGGTCCCTGATATGCCTGCCAAGTTACGTCATGAAAATCCCCAGAAACTGGAATTCCGGGAAACCCCCTACACCCCCACCCCCGAAGTGTCCGGATCCAGTCCAACTGTGTAAAAGATTAACCTGGAGCAGATGTTTGTTCTTCCCAGTAAGTTTCACTCCGATCCCTCCATTCTAACCGTTTCTCGAGATTTCCGGTCTCCCCCCCAACTCCCCCCTAGCTATCGAATATGGTCAAGACCTTAAACGGGATATCAGACATATAGAATCTATTCAGTTACTAAGTTTCATTCCAATCCGATTACCCGTTCGGAAGTTACACACTGCTCAATTTCCCGGATTCCCCCGCCCTCCCCCCCCCCCCGAGATGGTCGGATCGGAAAACTGATTATTTCTAAGTTTGTTTGGTCGGGTCCCTGATATGCCTGCCAAGTTTCATGGTCCTAGCACATCTGGAAGTACCCGAACTCGAAAAAGTGTGACAAACTGCCCTCAATTTTCAAGTTCGCACAGCCCTCCACTCCCTCAATATGGCTGGATTGAGAAACTGATTATTTCCAGGTTACTTTGGTTGGGTTGCTGATATGCCTGCCAAGTTTCATTGTCCTAGTACATCGGGAAGTACCCTAATTCGAAAAAATGGACAAAAAAACCGGACCGACCGACAGACCGACGGACGGAATTATGATCGGTATATGGCACTTGAGCCAGAGGCTGCAAGTGCCATGAAAAAAAAATATTCCTTGAGCCCAAGCTGACTTTGAAAAATATATTCAAATAATGCATACAACGGGTACGTCTGCTACGATTCATTGGCAGGGATGAACATTGACAGCCTGACGAGGACCCTTGCCAAGAAGGGCCAAATATCGCTGCCAAAGCATCGTATCTGACGTACCCGCTGTATGCATTATTAACAAAAAAAAATGGAAAATAAATATTTTTCTACTTAAATACAGACAGTTTTAATACAGAGTGAACCAGACTGTTTTAAAACTTTATGCCGCAGTCAAAAATTTCGAAAATCAGACTCCTTCATGGTAAAAATCGACCAGATTACTTTCCAAACAACAGTGTGTCGCAGACAAAATTTTTTAAGATGTATGTGTTTTCTGTAAAAACCCTAAGTCGCTTACTTACCCGATCCGACCATCGTGGGGAAGTAGTCAACTCATCGTGGATTTCAAAAGTTTATATTCCAAAAACATATTTTGTGTGAACTGATGACGCAATCATTAGTCTCATAGGCCTAGCTATCTCTCAGCGATGAAAAACAAGACCAAAGGTTTCGATGGGATCCCAAAAATTCAATATCTGATCCAGACAACTGGGTCTTGTCTTAGCCAAATCCAGTCATCGCCAGACTCCTTGAACATTCTTACAATTAAAATTCAGAAACAGATTAAGGCCAAATAGCTAATCATCTGAGAAAAACTTCCTACCACTACCGCCAATTTCCCGATTTCGGCCAAACTCCAGAACTAATTGTCCGGCGAAAAAAAAAGAAAGCTCAAAAATGAACTCTGGGTATCTTCTTTCCCCAATAATGAACATCTAGTCAACTTCAAATAAAAATTTAGCTTATAACACATTTTCCGAGTCCAGCCGGATTCCGGTTGAACTATATGTCCGGGTAAAATATGATTGTCACACACGGATTCAGCATCTCTTCTTACCCCTTGTTATCTAATCAACTAGAAATAAAACTTTAACTTCTACCAATTTTCCGGTTTCGGCCGGATTCCGGGCGAATTACATGTCTGGATAGAAAATTGTTTTCACATAAGTGTTCAGCATGTCTTCTTGCCCTAAATCGAACATCTAATCAACTTCAACTAAAACTTTTAATTTTAACAAACTTTCCGGTTTGGGCCGGATTCCGGTCGAAATACTTGTCCGTCGAGAAAATGGTTTTCACCACCGTGTTCAGCGTGTCTTCCTACCCCTAAATCGAACATCTAATCAGCTTACAATAAAACTTTTACTTTTAACAAACTTTCGGATTTGGGCCGGATTCCGGGCGAACTACTTGTTCGATAACAAAATGATTTTCACCATCGTGTTCAGCATGTCTTCTTACCCCATAATCGACTATCACATTAGCTGTTTCAAAATATTTTGTTTGCCCCTTAATTTGAAACCCCTCCCCCACCCCTAAATGTAGGGCTACAAAGCCCATCTTCAAACTTGACTTGTCCGACGACCCAACGAATCCTCACACTAAGTTTCATCAAAATATCTCATTCCCTTCTAGAGTTATCGTGCTACAGACGAACGGACAGACAGACGGACAACTTTTGCGATGTCATAGGTATCCCTCCACGTACGTTTTGGGATCCCAAAAGTAAGAGCTGGAAGCTCAAATGGCACTTGCAAGGCTGGGTCAGATGAAAGTGATGGTCAGAAGTATTGTTTCCACTTTCTGGTTAAGATTCGCACTATAAGGGTGCTGAAAATTAATTTCTAAGAAAAACCCTTGAGGCAAAAAGGATCATGTACATGGCGATCGTGAAAAAGTAAATTTTGCTTAAAAGTGTTTTTTGTATTTTGCGGTTAAGATGAGTTCTTTAAGGAATGGTGATCTCTAACCCAATGATGTCAAGTTTCTAATACCCCAGCAAAGTTTCATGGTCCTAGCACATCTGGAAGTACCTTAACTCACGATCATTCCGGACACCCCCCCCCCTTCCCCCTCGAATCCGGTTCGATTCTATCAGTAACGTACCTAGGACTTGTGCCTGTACTTCTCACCAAGTTTCATCGTGATCGCTCCACTCTATGCGCGTCACAATATTTCCGGTTCTCCCCTCCGACCCCCCCTCCCAGTTGATCGGATCTAGTCCGGACTTGAAACGGGACATCTGAGACGTGGGATCTTTCAAGATATCAAGTTTCATTAAGATCTGATAACCCGTTCGAAAGTTATGCATGCCACTAATTCCCAGATTCCGCCGTCTCCCCCTCCCCCACGACTGTCGGATGGGGGAGTGACTGTTTCCAAGTTAATCTGGTCAGGTCCCTGATATGCCTACCAAGTTTTATCGTCCTAGTCCACCTAGAAGTGCATTAACTACGGATCGCCGGAATTCCGGAACCCCACTCCAGCTCCCCCCATAGTGTCCGAATCCGATCCAGTTCTGTCAGTTGTTTATCTAGAGCTTGTTCTTGTTCTTGCCACTAAGTTTCATCCGGATCGCTCCACTCTAAGAGTTTCACACGATTTCCAGTTCCCCCCCTCCAACTCCCCCCCCCCCCGATTCATCGGATCCGGTCCGGACTTGATATGAGATATCTGAGACACAAGGTCTTTCCAGATATCAAGTTTCATTAAGATCCGATCACCTCTTCGAAAGTTATGCATGCCCCTGTTTTCTGGATTCCGCCACCTCCCCCTCCCTCCACGATGGTCGGATCGGTCAAGTGACTATTTCCAAGCTAGTTTGGTCGGGTCCCTAATATGCTTGCCAAGTTTCATCGTCCTAGAACTTCTGGAAGTACCCTACTCGAGAACAGTGGACCGACCGACCAAAAAGTGATCGGTATATGGCGGAGCTGCAAGTGCCATAAAAATCTAATTGTGTTTTAGTTGCCCAGCAATTAGTATTTATATCTTGAAGTTGTAAGCTAGCTCTCTTCAAAATACATTTATCAGAACCGACTGTCCTTATTCGCCTCCCTAACCCCAGCTTAGCGAAGCTATCAATTACAATGAGAGTTTTCCCTGGTGTCTACCAACCGTATTCTTTCTTTCGTAACGTGAACCAAAACTGTCAGAATTGACAAGAGCCTCCTGGCTTAATTTTTGCCCTCATTAAAAGTGAATTGTCGGCTTCTCTTATTAATCCACTGGGCGAGCTTCCGTAACTATCCCGTCGACAACAACATGTGAGCAAACTTCCGGAAAATGTGTGTGAACTGACGTTTATGCCAACTGACGTTTATACCAACTGACGTTTATGCCAACTGACGTTTATGTCAACTGACGTTTATACCAACTGACGCTTATGTGAAATGACGGTAGCCGAACTGACGGTAGGCGAACTGACGTGTAGCTGAACTGTCGGATTTTAGGATTAGGTGAACTGACGTGTAGGTCTACTGACGTTTATGTCAACTGACAGTAGGCGAACTGACGTTTGGTCAACTGACGTGTAGGGCAACTGACGTGTTGGCCAACTGACGTGTTGGTCAACTGACGTGTTGATGAAGTGACGTGTTGATCAACTGACGGATTTTTGGGGGTCAACTGACGTGTAGGCGAACTGTCGAAAAATGTTGGCGTACTGACGGAATTCTGTGGCGAACTGACGTTTATGTCAACTGACGTGTTGCGGTACTGACGGGACCCCTTTTTAGCGAATACTCGGCACCAGCTAGTTAAGAAAATCGATCTCGAGACCAGGGCTTTGCAAGGTTTCTGCCGTTCGCAATGGATACCGGTGCCAGTTTCGGGTACCAGCCAGTCTCGAACCCAAGTTGAACCCAGTTCAACTTTTCAGGGTACTAGCCAATCAGATTATTTTGGAAAATAAGACGAATATTCTGATAGGCTAGTTTCGAACCAAGCCCAATAGCTAACATCACATCCACTCCGTGCTTTCTTGAAAACTGAAAGTGAATTTAGGTCATCGTTATTTGGTCTGACGTGATCCAGGATTAGCCAATCAGAATTTTCCTCAGTATTCCCCTAAGTAATCTGATTGGCTAGTACCCTCAAAAGCTGAATTGAGTTTAACTTGGGTCCAAGACTAGCTGGCACCCAAAACTGGCACCCTCGCTGGCACCAATAAGCAATTGCGAACGGCAGACACCTGGCAAAGCTTCGGTCTTGGGAGAGATTTTCAGAGCTAGTTGGTACCGAGTATTAGCTATGCAATAACCCGTTGTGTATTGGTCTTACCCTGAAGCAAGGTTACCAGACTCTCACAGCCTCCCATGTCTCGTTTTCAGCACACTTTCTATCATATTAGGACATCCTTCCGAATACATTTACGAATCATTTGTAATACTTTCTTATTCCGAAACCCGAAGCGCTGCAACCCAGACTGGTTCAGTCGCTTCCCGAATCTAAGCCGGGCTGGATAAATGAGCGTTATTTTGCTCTGGATCAGTGGTAGTGGCAGAGAGAAACAAGACCAACGGTTTCGATGGGATCCCAAAAATTCAATATTTGATCCAGACAATTGGGTCTTGTCTTCGCCAGTCTCCTTGAACGTTTTTACTATTAAAATTCAGAAACAGATTAAGGCCAAATAGCTAATCATCTGAGAAAACCAAGTTTAGATATGGAGTCAGCATGTGTCAGCTACTTGTCCGGCAAAAAAATAAAAGCTCAAAAACGAAATCAGCGTATTTTCTTTCCCCAATACTGAACATCTAATCAACTTCAAATAAAAATTTAACTTATAACAAATTTTCCGGCTCCAGCCGGATTCCGGTCGAAATTTATGTCCGGGTAAAAAATGATTGTCATACACGGATTCAGCATCTCTTGTTATCCCTAAATCGGATATCTAATCAACTACAAATAATACTTTAAGTTTCAATAATTTTACGGTTTCGGCCGGATTCCGGGCGAACTACTTGTCTGGGTAGAAATTTGTTTTCACAGAAGTGTTCAGCATGTTTTCTCCAATACATTGAATATCTAATCAACTGCAAATAAAAGTTTTACTTTTAACAAACTTTCCGGTTTTGGCCGGCTTCCAGGCGAACTACGTATCCGGCAAGAAAATGGTTTTCACCGTCGACTTCAGCATGTTTTTCTACTCCCAAATCAACTTCAAATAAAACTATTATTTTTAACAGACTTTCCGGTTTTCACCACTTTCAGACTTCCGTACTTGTCCGATGACAAAATGGTTTTCACCATCGTGTTCAGCATGTCTTCTTACCCCATAATCGACTATCAAATTATCTGTTTAAAAATCTTTCATTTGCCCCTTAATTTAAACCCTCTCTCCCACCCCTAAATGTAAGGCTACAGAGCCCATCTACGAACTTGACCTTACTCTTGACCGAAAGAATTCTCACACCAAGTTTCATCAAAATTTCTCATTCCCTTCGAGAATTATAGTGCGCACAGACGGACGGACGGACAGACGGACAACTTTTGCGATGTCACAGGTATCCCTCCACTTACGTTTTGGGATCCCAAAAAGCGCATTGCGCCAAGATGGATATTGGAAGGGTTTTGTTGGGAAGTTTGATTTGGACTTAACTGAAGGAGGCTTCATCTTGAAGAGATAGACTGGGATCAAATCTATAACCTCTCGAGAACACCCAAGACGTAAAACACTGTCAGGAGATTTACTATATTTGAGAAGTGTTTGCCCATCCTACAGTTAAATTTTAGGTTGAATACTGAAATTTATGTTAAATTTTCTTTGTTATATGCTTGTGATTTGTGAGTTGTTGGTTTTTCTCTTTTGTATTTCATCTTTTCCTGTTTTAGTGTTATGTGTTATAGTGTTATAGTGAAATTAACACATACAGGACTTGTCTTAGGGTCAGCTAGAAACCTGTAAGTGCGTTACGCAGATTTTGATATGAATACCTTATGCATCATTAGAAACTATGCTACGTCACTAAAAAACAAGACCAAAGGTTTCGACGGGATCCCAAAAGTTTAGTATTTGATACAGGCAATTGCATCTTGTAGAAATCTAGTCCTCGCCAGACTCCTTGAGGATTTTAACTATTAATATTTAGTAACAGAGTCAATGGCTACTTGACTGAGAAAACCAAGCTCAGTTATCGGTTCAGCATGTCTGTCTACCCCTTTACGTCATATACAGTTTGTTCATGCCTTAACTTCATGCCTTACTTCTGCCAAATTTTCGGTTTCAGCCGGATTCCTGTCAACTTTCCGGCAAAATCCTAAGGCTCAAAAATGAATTCAGAATGTTTTCTTACTCCTAAATCGAAACTATAATCATCTTCAAAAATTTCAGGTTTTGGCCGGATTCCGGGCGAACTATTTGTCCAGCGAGAAAATACGGATTTAGCGATTCATATACAGATTCGGCACGCCTCCTTACCACTACACCGAACCTAAGATAAAAGTTGTACTTGTAACAAATGTTCCGGTCTCAGCCAGAAACCGGGAGAAGTATTTGTCCAGGTAGAAAATGAGTGTCATATGCAGATTCAGAATGTCTTCTTACCCCTAAATAGATTATGTAATCAACTTCAAATAAAACTTTTACTTTTAACAACTTTTCCGGTTTTGGACGGATTCCGTGCAAACTACGTGTCCGCCCAGAAAATGCGTGTACGTGTTCAGCAGGTCTTCTTACCCCTAAATCGACTATATCCTTAGCTGCTAAAAGTATTTTGTTCGCCACTTAATTTGAACCCCCACCCCTAAATGTAGGGATACAGAGCCCATCTAAGCCACGAGCAGGACCTGTCCCTTGACCCTCGCACCAAGTTTCATCAGAATATTTCATTCAGTTCGAGTGTTATCGTGCTGACAGACGGACGGACAACTTTCACAGATCTGGTGTCCACAAAATCCATGATACAACAGCTCAAGACTCATATTTGCATACAGTTGGCATGTTAGGCTTGCAATAGTTAACGTCGGATCTCTCTCCGAGATTCCTTTCATCAGAAGACGGGGTTGATATAGCAAATCTTGAAAGGTTATTCTACTCGCTGACTACTGTTTCAAAATACGTGGTAATCTGATTCTGACGGTGTGATTTTGGTTGTTGTGCCTTATTAGACGGTAGAAGCAAATACTGATAATTGTATACCCGAAAAGGATCTGACCACGAAGCAGATGGAAAGGTCTTCACGAGATTTCCAGTGACTCGCTTCCGGCTCCCCACACCAGTATCGGAACTGGCCCGGACTTGAAATAGAACATCTAAGACATTAGCTCTTGCCACTTGTCAAAGTTTATTCACATCTGATAACCCATTCGAAAGTTATCCATATGGCACTTGATAGCCTATGCTCAAGTGCCATACAAGCTTGAGACAGTTGGAACAACACATGGACCTCTCTGATTTTTTATCTACTTATTTTGATATATTTTTTTTTTCCAATGTAGTTTATTTTAATTTTTTGTGTGTTGATAGTTCGTGATACTTTAGTTGTTATTTTGAATTAATTTTTCCGACTTTCCCGTTTCCCTTTGTCTCTTTTCTGTTTTTTTGTGAAACGTCTATAACCAACGCACACATACACATAGTGAATGCCGCCGCAAGGGGAGGAATACTTAAAAGAAAAAATACTGCCCAGGGAATAAATCTTTCATATCTTCTTCGCAGAAACATGAAGCTTTGAAACGACTTTGTCAAGTCCAGTCCCCCTCCCACATAAACACCTACAAAAACAAACCCTTATTCTGAAGACGCCAAGCTACGAACGCCGCATAAAAAATAACTCCCCGCACTTAGCTCTAAAGAGAGGTCCGTCGGGAATTGTCCAGACGCAAGAGAATCAGGTGCTGGAAACACTCCAAATTATTCAACAGATGATAACATCAACAAAAACTCTACCTATTGAGATGGCTCCCTGCCAAATTCTATCGAGCTGCGGTCGCGCTGTATGGAACACTAGTTGAACATTCCAAAGGGTTAATCCCCGTCGTTAAGGTCCGTCGGGAATTGTCCAGACGCAAGAGAATCAGGTGCTGGAAACACTCCAGATTATTCAACGGTCACGGGTGAAATTATAAATCCCAGATTCCTTTAAATTTGATGCATACCGGACGAGACCGACGAAGACGCCTGTCGCATCGGTTTCCGAGCGAGGAGAGGACACAATCAGATCTCAGCCAGTTTTTATCTACTCAGCAACAGAAATAGATGATTAACCCTTTGGAATGTTCAACTAGTGTTCCATACAGCGCGACCGCAGCTCGATAGAATTTAGCAGGGAGCCATCTCAATAGGTAGAGTTTTTGTTGATGTTATCGAGAACAAATAATCAGATAGAACCTTCGTCTTTGGTCCCATTCAGCGACGACGAAAGTGAGCGGAGCTAGAGGTACTTGCTCTAGCTTTGAGTTGATACCCGTCTACTTCCGTCTTCGCTGTTCATCGCCGCAGAACAATAAGTGTAGGAGGCACGCTGACCCGCTCTGGGGCGCCTCTACAAAACAATCGGCTCTGACTGAAAATTTCTTCTACGCGCCTTCATAGCGATATAGCTATTTGTAGAGGCAATGAAACGTGATGCACCGCGTGATGTACCTCCGCTCGTTTGCATCGGGCAGTGTGCGGGCAAATATTCGACTTCGTATGGTCATATTACAAAGATAGGGAGACGGAGGTTCTATCTGATTATCTGTTCTAGATGTTATCATAACGTATTCCTTCAGTGTAAGACGACTGCAAACCGTGTTTGGTAGAATATAAAACGATCAGCAAGCTGAGACTCTATTTTGGCCACTCGAACTTGCACAACTTTGATGTAAAGTTTCTAATACTCCAGCGAAGTTTTATCGTCCTAGCACATCTGAAGTACCTGAACTAACGATCACAGGAATTCCGAATACCCCCCTACAGCTCCCCCGCCCCCTCGGTACCCGAATCCAGTCCGACTCTGCCGCTGATGCACCTAGGACTTGTGCTTGTCCTTCCCACTAAGTTTCATCCTGATCGCTCCGATCTAGCGTGTCAAAAGATTTCCGGTTCTCCGCTCCAACCCCCAGCCCCCAGCTCATCGGATCCGGCCCGGAATCAAAACGGGACATCTGAGGCATGACGTCTTTCCAGATATCAAGTTTCATTAAGATCCGATTACCCATTCGAAAGTTATGCATGCCCCTATTTTCCGAATTCCACCAACTCCCCCTCCCCCCACGATGGTTGGATCAGGTGAATGAGTCTTTTCAAGTCAATCTGGTCGGTTCCATGATATGTCTGCCAAGTTTTATCGTTCTAGCCCACCTGGAAGTACATTAACTACGGATCGCCGGAATTCCAGAACCCCCCTCCAACTCCTCCCAAAGTGTCCGAATCCGATCCAGTAAAGCCAGTTAGGTATCTAGAGCTTGTAGAGAAGTTTCATCCCGATCGCTCCACTCTGTGAGTTTCACAGGATTTCCGGTTCCCTCCTCCGACTCCCCCCCCCCCAGATTAATCGGATCCGGTCCGGACTTGAACACAAGGTCTTTCCAGATATCAAGTTTCATTAAGATCCGATCAAGCATTCGAAAGTTATGCATGCCCCTATTTTCCGGATTCCGCCAACTCCCCCCCCCCCCCCACGATGGTCTGACCGGGCAAGTGACTGTTTCCAAGTTAGTTTGGTCAGGTCCCTAATATGCCTGCCAAGTTTCATCGTCCTAGTACTTCTGGAAGTACCCTAACTCGAGAACAGTGGACCGACCGACCGAAAAGTGATCGGTATATGGCACTTGAGCGGAGCTGCAAGTGCCATAACAAGAGCTGTAATCTCGTATGGCACTTGCAAGAATACGTCGTAGCTAATGATAAAAGCTAAGATTTGTCCCGGTCCCACCACTCTATGCTTGTTCCGAGATTTCCGATCCCCATCCAATCCCCCCCCCCCGAGTTATTGGATCCCGTCCGGACATGAAACGGCAAATCTGCGACACGAGCTCTTTCCAACTGTCAAGTTTTGTTTGTGTCTGATGCCCCCTTGGAAAGTTACGCTTGACTCAAGATCCCGGAATTCCCATCCCTCCGCCCCCCCCCCTCCCGATGGTCGGATCGGGGAAATGACTTTTCTTAAGTCAATCTTGTCGGGTCCCTGATAAGTCTGCCAAGTTCCATCAAGCACATCTGGAAGTACCTTAACCCGTGATAACCGGAAATTCGGGACCCAGCCTCCACCCCCCCCCCCACAGTGCACGGATCCGATCCGGTTATGTCAACAAAGTATCAAGGATATGTGCTTGTTCTCCCCGCCAAGTTTCATCCCGATCCTTCCACTCTAAGCGTGTCACGATATTTCCGGTTTCCCACTCTAACTCCCCCATGGCTGCCGGATCCGGTCCGGAAGTACAATGGGACATGTGAGGCTCGTCTTCTTCCCACATATCAAGTTTCATTCAGATCCGATCACCCGTTCGAAAGTTACGCATGCCTCAATATTCCCGATTCCCCTTCACTCCACTCCCCCACGATGGTCAAATCGGGAAAGTGACTATTTCCAAGTCAGTTTTGTTCGCTTCCCTGGTAAGCCTGCCAAGTTCATCATCCTAGGACATCTGGAAGTACCTTAACCCGTAAAAACCGGAATTCCGGGATCCAGCCTATAACACCACCACCCCCCACAGTGCCCGGATCCGATCCGGTTATGTCAACGACGTATCAAGGATATGTGCTTGTTTTTTCCACCATGTTTCATCCCGATCCCTCCACTCTAAGCGTGTCCATGATATTTCCGGTATCCCCCTCCAACTCCCCCCACAGCTGTCGGATCCGGTTCGGACATAAAACAGGACATGCGAGGCATGTTTTCTTCCCATATATCAAGTTTCATTCAGATCCGATCACCCCTTCGAAAGTTACACATGCCTCAATATTCCGGATTCCCCCTCCCTCCACTCCCCCCACGGTGGTCAGAGCGGGGAAGTGACTATTTCCAAGTCAGTTTGGTCGGGTCCCTGATACGCCTGCCAAGTCATGGATATCCCTCCACTTACATTTTGGGATCCCAAAACAAGAAATAAACGAGGTTCTCTGAGGACAACTGCCAAAAAAAGTATCACAAGCTTCGAGATTTTGCTGATAGTCGTGCAGGCCATGGGAGTAGCTGGCGATAATTCTTATTCTCGGTATAATTCTAAGAACATAACGAAGGGTGAACAAGTTTGAAGAAAAGTAATCTTAAACTTCTGATTGGCTAAAATCCCAACAGTATATTAGGAAGATTCCAAATTTTACTTATTTATGCATCCTAAAATACTGTACTAATTACGTTATAATACAATAAAGCTTGAACTAATTTGAAACTGTCGAAGGTTTCTTGAACTCTTGGAACGGTGCAATCAAGAAACTAAACTATTTTAAGAAGGCTTAAGATGCAAGTGAAGATTTCAAATTAAATTAATTCAATTATATATCCTAAATAACTTCCAAAAGGATTAGCGTCAGACAACAAAAAAAAACAACTTACCTTTGGGTCGTGTATGTGGAGTAAGAAGCTAGCAAGAGATGTGCGCAAATGCCCTCCTCAAAATTCCTTCCAGATTAGTTCTTTTTTGGCCGCTAGATGCGCTAGTCTAAATTAAAGAATGACATGTTACTCCTTGGTGTACGTTTATCCCTGTTTGTCTATGTTCAATTCCTTTTAGGCTTAGCCATGTTTAAAACTGTTTAAAACTCTTCTGCCTCTATTTCTGCTCTACCCAAGTCTGTTCTGTCAAACTTCATCAATTCTGGCTTCCGACTGCAGTGCTGCATGCTGGTTGGCTTTTACACAGGGCTAATGTGCGACTCAGTATGAAGAGAAGACTAATCACTTATTCACCCTTCAGATAACTTATACCAAGACATCACGTGTGACAGTTATTGTTTCTCAAGCACATCTGGCGGCAATTCGTCACTGGATTTTATGAGGGGCGTATTTCGGTAAGGCTGCAATCGCGACCTGCAGCGCTGCGATGGGATGTCAAACCCAGGTTCACACTGCTTTGCACTATGCGACCCGATTTTTTCTTTGATTTTCCGACGTGGTTTCCTTACGTTTCTGACGACGTGATTATGATGTTTTAATTCAGAAAAAGGTAGAGCAACTTATAGCTTTCAAAATCACCTAAACTTCTTTTTTTTTTCAATGAACATGGGCACGATGTTCTGTTTTGTTCTGTTTTTGGGGGTACCTGTTTCTGTTCTGTTTTTGCAAAAAAAAAAAACAGAAACAGAACATGTCAGCTATTCTTCTTATTTGTCTGTTCTGTTTTTTGGGATGTCTGTCTTAGCATGTTTCTAAATTTTTGTGTACCTGTTTGCAGCCTGTTTCTGTTTTTATGGCACTTGCCCTTCGGCCAAGTGCCATATAGCGATCGCAATTTCTGTCCGTCCGTCGGTCTGTCGGTCTGTCCGGGTTTTGCTAGTTCGGGCACTTCCACATAAGCTAGGACGATACAACTTGGCAGGCGTATCAGGGACCCCAAATGATTAAGTTGGAAAGAGTCACTTCCCCGATCCGAGCACCGTGGGGGGAGTGGAGGGAGAGGGAATCCGGAATCTTGAGGTATTTTTAACTTTTGAACGGGTGATCGGATCTCGATGGAACTTGATATTTGGAAAGACCTCATGCCTCAGACGACCCACTTAAAATCTGGACCGGATCCGGTGACTTTTGGGGGGAGCTGCAGGGGGCAACCGGAAATCTTGGGAAACGCTATGAGTGGAGGGATCGAGATGAAACTTGGTGGGAAGACACCTAGCAAACACTAGATACATCACTGACATAACCGAGCCGATTCGGGCACTGTCGGGGGAGTGGAGGGAGGGGGAATCCGGAATCTTGAGGTATTTATAACTTTTGAACGGGTGATCGGATCTCGATGGAACTTGATATTTGGAAAGACCTCATGCCTCAGACGACCCACTTCAAATCCGGACCGGATCCGGTGACTTTTGGGGGGAGCTGGAGGAGGCAACCGGAAATCTTGGGAAACGCTATGAGTGGAGGGGTCGAGATGAAACTTGGTGGGAAGACACCTAGCAAACACTAGATACATAATTGACATGACCGAGCCGATTCGGGCACTGTCGGGGGAGTGGAGGGAGGGGGAATCCGGAATCTTGAGGTATTTATAACTTTTGAACGGGTGACCGGATCTCGATGAAACTTGATATTTGGAACGACCTCATGCCTCAGACGACCCACTTAAAATCCGGACCGGATCCGGTGACTTTTAGGGGGAGCTGGAGGGGGCAACCGGAAATCTTGGGAAACGCTGTGAGTGGAGGGATCGAGATGAAACTTGGTGGGAAGACACCTAGCAAACACTAGATATATGATTGACATAACGGAGCCGTGCCTACTCGTAACAAGTGCCATATGAGCTCGTAGCTCTTGTTTTTTAGTTTCAATTCCCAGAATTAAAACTAAGGGAAAAGGGGAACAAAATACGGGAGCTGGGAGCGTAAGAATACTTGGGATTTCCAAAATTGTCTTTTGGGCGAATCAGGTAATATTTAGCCGCGTTTGATTTGGTCTACCTCGACTCCGGAGCAAAATAACTCTAGAGAGTAATGCGGGAACTTTGAAAAAGTGACACACTGTCAAACCGCAGCGACACTAGCTCCCCTAGAGGACACGAACATCCCTACTGAAACTCAACCAGCACCGCATCTTAGCCTTGCTAGAATTGTCTACGTCCGCCACTGCACACACGAACAAAGTGAGCTGGGCGGCGCTGCGACGGAGACCCATTTTTTATGGATGGGAAGGATAGGTCTTCGCATTTACTCTCTAGATTTATTTTGCTCTGCTTGACTCGAAATTGTCTTTAAATCCAGTCATTAGTTGCGTTTTTGTTCGGCTTTTGCCTTTCCCTTTTCAGCTTTGGCTTTTTATCGTTTTCAGGCCTTTTTTAACATTCTCGCTTTTTCACAAGTTGCCGTTACTACTAAGGACTTTTCACTTTTCTCGGGTGAAAACGCTATTTTGACAAATGCCATTTTATTATTATTTTACTTGCACTTCAAATTTTTCATCTTTAAAATCCGAGACAGTTTCGAGGTACTGATTTTCACTTTGAATCAAATTCCTCTTTTATTGGATTTTGGGACAAACTGGTTAAAGTAGCGAGGCAAAAAGCCAAAAGGAGAGCGTAACTTGGTCCCCTACCAAGTTTGCCTTTTTGCAAAAAGCCGAGGGAAAAGGCGAAAGTCGGCGTTTGCCTTTTTGACAAAAACGGGAAATTGTCAAACAGTGCTTGGGACCATTTTACGAAAACGCAAAAAAAGTAAAAAGCCGTCGAAAAGGCGAGTGAAAAGTCGAACAAAAACGCAACTATGTCCACCGGGTTTTATCCGCTGCCTGGAGGCATCGAGGAGACAAGACGGGTAAATAGAACGCAGCTTAAATTCACAAGTTTTACGCCACAGGAAACGCAGCCTAGAGAAAGCATAGCCAAGAGCTACAAGCTCATATGTCACTTGATACGAGCAGGTGCTGGAAGGAAGTACATGAGAATGTCACAAAATACTGAAGGGGTGCAGTCCCCCTAGCTTTGGACCTAGAAATAGTATTTCTGGTTTAACTCGAGTCTGCATTTATGGCATCGCCTCGAATCATCTAGGGCAAACGAATGTTCTACCTTCCAAGTTTAGACCCACTAGTTCGATCCCTAGACATGCCACACCATTTCTGGTACCCCCCTCTAGCTTCTCCTGCAGTGGCTGAATCTTGTTCGTACAGATAAATGGATCGTCTAAAGCACTTTTTGTCAACGCATGTCAAGTTTCACTCGTATCTGAGAGATTTTCGGGAATTTACGGTACCCCCACACCGTGCTCGGATCCGCTCCGGACCCTAAATAAATAATCTAGGGCATTGCTCTCCCTACTTTCAACTAAAACAACAAATCTAGGCCGCATAAACTCGGTACTATCCAACTTGCAACCCATTCGGCCCATTCGTTTGTTATCTATGCATGTCAAAAAGTTACCCCCCCCCCCCCTTCCAACTCCCCCAACCATGGCTGCATGTGGTTCGGATATATGTTTTGCATATCCATGCACCAGTAAAACTTCATTCAAATCGGCCCACCTTGTTCGCAACCTAACCAGTAGCCCCCCAACCCATACCCTAAAAATCCACCCCAACCCCCCTCCAACTCCTACCAAAGAGTCGTGATACGATTTGGTTCTCCCAGGAACGTATTTAGGGCTTACGCTTGTTCTTTCCACCAAATTCCATCCCGATCCCTCGACTCTTAAGCGTTTAACGAGATTTCCGGTGGTGATCTCCTCCAACCCCCACAAGTACCGTATCCGGCACGGACCTGACATGGAACATCTGAAACAACAGCTCTTTCCACCTCAATCTGATCACCCGTCCAAAAGTTATGCATGCCACTAGATTCCAGATCCCCCATCCCTTCACTACCCTACGATGGTCGAATCGGAGAAACCACTATTGTCGAGTCAGTCTGTTCGGGTCCCTGATATGCCTTCATCCCGAATCTTCATTCTCGGTTCCTCCCACCCAACTCCCCCCAAAGTCACCAGATCTGGTTCGGATTTGAAGTGGGTATTCGAGACACCTAGTCTTTCCAAATATCGTGCTTCCTAAAGATCCAAACACCCGTCCAAAAGTTATACATCCGTCAATTTTCCAGATTCCCCCTCCCAACAGTCCCTCTGGTCGGGTCACTGATATGCCTGCCAAGTTGCATCGTACTAGCTTATGTGGAAGTGCCCAAACTAGCAAAACCCGGGCCAACGGACGGACAGAACTGCGATTGCTATATGCCTGTTAGTTGCCAAAAGAACTCAAAGTAGAATTTCTCCTGCTCCAATAGCATATCAATATTTTCTGTTCCTAATTAAAGAAATTGCAGTCCTTCCCCATGTAAAATACCTCCTCCCCCCGACTTGAACCACTGCCTGGATTTGTGGTTTTAGTTTAGAGACGACCCAGCTTGGGATTAAATTAAAATAATTTTCTTCATGAAGCCTTATTACTTGCTGGGTTTTTTTTTTTTTGGGGGGGGGGGGGTAATATAAAGGGAGGATCCACCAGTTTTTATGGCACTTGCCCTTCGGCCAAATGCCATATAGTTATCGCAATTTCTGTCCGCCCGTCGGTCTTAATGAAACTTGATGCATAGAAAGACCTCGTGTCTCAGACGTCCAATTTTAAATCCAGTTCGGATCCGGTGACACTGGGGGGAGCTGAAGGGGGGAACCGGAAGTCTTGGGAAACACTTAGAATGGAGAGATTGGGAGTGAAACTTGGTGGAAAGAACAAGCACTAGATACCTAGATCCTAGATACCTGACTGACATAACCGGACCGGATCCACTCACTGTGGGGGAGTTGGGGGGGGGGGGGGGGCAAACTTATAGTGATTCCGCGAGTTCAGTATTTCATGATGTGCTAGGACGATACAACTTGGCAGGTGTGTCAGGGACCCGAACAGATTGACTTGAGAATATTCATTTCCCTGATCCGACCATCTGGGGGGGGGGGGGGGCGTGGAGGAAGGGGGAACCCGGAAAAGTGAGGTATTTTTAACTTACGAACGGCTGATCGGACCTTAATGAAACTTGATATATAGAAAGACCTCGCGTCTCAGACGCCTCTATGGAGCAAATCCGCTGACATTAGGGGGAGTTGGAGGGGGAACCGGAAATCTTGGGAAACACTTAGAGTGGAGGGTTCGGGATGAAACTTGGCGGGAAGAACAAGCACAAGTCCTTTATATGCGAATGACATAAACGGACCGGATCCGGTCACTGTGGGGGAGTTAGGGGGGGGGGGGTCCAAATTTCTAGTAATCCCGCAAGTTCGGTATTTCCTGATGTGCTAGGACGATGAAACTTGGCAGGCTCGTCAGGGACCTGAACAGATTGACTTGATAATGCGGTTTACCGATCCAACCATCGTCGGGGGAGTGGAGGGATGGGAATCTGGAAAATTGAGTAGTGCGCGCTCAGCTATTGAACGGGTGATCGGATTCAAATGAAACTTGATATTTAGAAACACCTCATGTCTCAGACGTCCGATTTTAACTCCGGACTGGATCTGGTGACAATGGGGGGGGGAGTTGGAGGGGGGAGCCGGAAATCTTTGGAAACGCTTAGAGTGGAGGGATCGGGATGAAACTTTGTGGGAAGAACAAGCATTAGCCCTAGATACGTAATTGCCAGAACCAGATCGTGTCGGGGCTCTGTGGGGGAGTTGAAGGGTGTTTCCCGGAATCCCGGTGATCGCGAGTTAGGATATTTCTAGATGTGCTAAGGGCGATAAAACTTGGAAGGCATATTAGTAATCCGAAATAGACTTAAGGACTCGGCAAAATGCACCTCGAAGACTTCCATTCTTGGATCAGACCATTTTGGGGGGAATTGAGGGAGGGGGAATCCGTAATTACTTACTTCCATGTTGCGAACAAATGGTCCGATTCAAGTGAAACTTTATGGGTGATAAGAACTGATGACGTAGATGTGCAAATCACGTGTCCGAACGCTATGCCGCCATGGTTCAGGGAATTGGGGGGGGGGGGGAACTTTGTGACATGCACAAAAACCAAAGGGATGGGCCGAATGGGGTGCAAGTTGGACAGTACCAAGTTTATCTGACCAAATAACTTAAGGACCCGACAAAATGCCCTGGGAAGACTTCCATTCTTGGATCAGACCATTGTCGGGAATTGAGGGAGGGGGAATCCGGAAATTACTGACTTCCATAGGTTGCGAAAAAATGTTCCGATTCAAGTGAAACTTTACGGGTGATGAAACTGATGACCTAGATGTGCAAAGCATGTGTCCCAAACCTATGCGGCCATGGTTCAGGGAATTGGGGGGGGGGGTGGCCTAGATTTGTTGTTTTAGTTGAAAGTCGAGAGATCATATGCCCTAGATTACGTATTTAGGGTATGGAGCAGATCCGAGCACGGTGTGGGGGTACCGTAATTTCCCAAAAAAAATTCAGATACGCGTGAAACTTGATATGCGTTAAGAAACAGTGCTTTAGACGATCCAGTTTTCTGTACGAACAAGATTCGGATACTGCAAGCTAGAGGGGGTACCAGAAATGGTGCCTTGATATGCCATTTGGTGTCCGAACCGGATCCGACCAAAGTAGGGGAAGGATGAAGTGGGAACCGGAAATTTGAAGATATGCTTCGGATTCGAGTTAAACTTGATCGACGGCAAGAGGAGATGTTAGAGATGCGAAGTTTATGTTTCCGAGTCGTTTTATGTGTCCACAGTGTGGGGAGATGGAGAGTGTGTCCCGGAAATATTGCGGCTCGCATAGGGTTTAAACAAGTGGAGTGATTTGAATGAAACTTGGAAACTAGAAAGATAGTATACGTTAGCTGCCACAGTTTAGGGTCCGGACTGGATCCAAGCACGGTGGGGAGGGGTACCCTAATTTCTGGAAAAATACTCAGATTTACTTTCTCGATTCTCATATCACCTACTCGTAACAAGTGCCGTATGAGCTCGTAGCTCTTGTCTGAATTATTATCTGTTATTAAAGCCCAACCTGACTACAAATCATAGCATGGCTTAATCATCTAGGCAGTTCTGTTCCAAAGATAGACACGATCTTTGGTTCTGTGGTTCGAGATCTTTGGTTCGAGAAGCTCCTGTCCGCTCCCGTCTTCCGCACGAGAAGTTTTTGGTAAAGAGCTTGGAACGTGCCGCCTCCGACGGGGAACTCATTGGAGGGAACCCGATTTTGCTTGGCTGTGTCACTTCGTCGTGAAAATACCGGGGAGGCCTCGCTGCCGTGTTTTGTTTTACCAAGTTATTCTTGGTTTTACTCAGAATAAGCTGAGAATAAGAGAAAGATGTTGTGATAGGGAGGGTCGATCGCTTGAAACAGAAAAGCACGGTACGCAGATTAACTGTAAGCCGGTACCTTAATTTGCCCACAAAGACCCGAACGCGTGTACAAGAATGGAAGGGTAACTTATTTTTCTTCAAAATTCTGTCGCAAGTAAAACGGTACTTTTCGTAATTACCATTAAAAGAGAGCTCAGTCGAAATAAATTAAGTAGGCTTGGCGCTCGTAGAGCACCCGACCACAACAATTGAGATGAAGTAGGCGCTCACCCAGAAGGGGGGCTGGCAGTACGCCCGGAAAATCTCAGTAAGGGTAGTTCAGGATCGCCAGAAAACTGAATTGACAGCCCGACTTGACGGCGGTTCGGGGGACTTAAGATGACCTGTCTTACCTATAATACTAACGCAACCAATTTCCATAATAATTCCATGTGTGTTCTAAACCCGGAGACCCCAATTTCGGACGGTACATTATAATCCCCTCTAACAAAACCACGCTGTCTTTCTCACTTGCCGTGTTTTGCTACCTTCGATGTGGATCACGCCGTTGATGGTTGTATGTGAGAAGTTTTTCCATCAGAAACAACGGTTGTGTAAATTGTTTTCCCTATTTTCGCTATAAGTCAACGGTCTTGGAAAAGGCTTAAGACAACCAAAACCGTGGGTTATTTGTTGAAAGCACAGTCTAGATTTAAGGTATTCAAATATACGTATACGAGTATACGTATATTTGAGGGGTCCTTTGAGGAATCGTATTATCAGTCGCATGTTTCGAGCTTGCCAGAGTGATATAAAGAGGCAGGCTATTTTAAAATAAAAAAAATTTTATTATAAGAATTTTCCTCCGGGGTGTGGTTGAAAAAAATCGGCTTCGTGAGCAATAAGGGCCTGATTATTGGAACACGTCAACTGATTTCCTTTTTTGTTTTGTTTTTTAACTTTAAATCCAAAACAAGTCCGTTCTGTTTCATTTTTTTTTTTTTCTGAATGATCAGTCTTTTTTTTCGGAAAGGGTCGAATTTAAGCACTGTCGTGTGCCAACTTACAGCAAAATGTCTCACATTTTTCGGGATTCGCCGTGAACAAAGACAGGCGGTCAGATCATGATAAGTGGCCCCTTACTTTCATTTAGACGTTCTGATCATTGAGGATTCCACAAAATTTTATATTTACTGGAAGGAAAGGCGCGTCATTTCATTCGGGTTTTAGGCGTGGAATTTCGGGTTTTAGGTATCATTAAAAGCTAGATTTTGTTGGGGGGGGGGGGTTTGCAAGAAAAAGCCACAGCCTACTTCAAAATTTTGCAGCAACGCTCGTTTTAATTGTTAAAAACTGCTGCAGGTCGGGGTATTGCGGAAGGGAATTTCTGTTATTACTACTTAACCATACTAGCTTTAATGTTTCTTTAAATTCGTACAGTTTACCGCATGTGGGGCTGTGTTTCTTGGCTATTGTTTCTAACCGGTGTGACCCTTGCGTCTTGCCAGAGATCTGCCGGTCGTATATTTTGAGGTCGTCACCTCCCACGCCCAAGCGCTTCAAACCGCCCCTTAGCTACTACTTCATAGCTTGCTGTTATCACGAGTTTTGCTTGCATCTACGAAGAAAAGCTGAAACGGGCTGCAGGGCGCCAGCAGGTGCCCTGCCACCCCTTTTCCCCTCGAGTTTTGGCTAGCGACGCCCCTGGTTACATGCACAGCCTATCCGAGAATTCGGTATTTGCAGTACAACAGAAGTATGCTTCTAGTTCGTTAACTTTGAACAGTGCTGTTTCAATCCACTTTTTTTGAAAGAAAATCAACTACCAGTCAGACAAAGTATCCAACCATAAGCTCTCAAGAAGACACAAACGTGTGTGTTTTTTTGGCACTCATATTACCATTTAGCACAGTTACTTGGCTAGCATTGAAGGGTTCAACAAGGATCAAGAATTTACACAATAGGCACATCTTCTTCTTCTTTAACTTTGGGTCGTTGGACGAACGGGAGTTCCACTTGAGCACTTTTTGGGGGGCCAAAAATAAATTACACTGAATCTTTTAGTTACATCGCAACTCTCATAGCCCACTTCTAGCCTTGGAACTCTCCAGTGAAAGCTGAAATGACGAGTCATTACGAATGGCCTGTTTCTTAGCCTTATAAAATCCGGTTTTAATGTTTCTTGGGATTCGTAAAATTTGTCACCAGTGATGCTATGTTTTCTGTCATTGTTGTAAAATCAGGACCTCCTACATTACCGTTTAGAGGAGAAGCCATAGGTACACTCATAGCCTACAACAGTAGCAAAAATTACAACTTACATCAGTCAAATCGATTAAATCCACAAACTCTGATTTCTTCTTGATACTAACATAATACTGACTGGCGAAAAACTGAAACGGAACTGCCCGTAGTGTGCTGAGGTTTGCTTGACGCGGTTCGGAGTTCGGATGCCATCACTGTTTGCTATGGCGCTTCGTAAAGCCAATCAGAGTCAACTATTCATGGCCACCAACTGGACAGCCAATAGAGAAGCAGAGGTGAAACGGAGGCGTCCTATGAACAGCGGTTTATCCTGGAAAAATGGAAACTAGGTATCGGAAGAAAATCTTATTGACACACAGCGCAACCATAACCAAATTTGCCATTATTTTGAGCAAATTATGAAGTGATTAGGCAATGTTCTGTCACACTTTGTAAAAGATATAAGTGGAATACTGGAAATTCGGGTTGAAGATATCATACTCTTTTAACACTACAGAACAGGCTTTAGTAACCTGTCTTTGAACTGTTTATCCGGTTGATGATTCCATTATACAAAATTAGAGGTAGTTCTCATAAAAACTCGAGCGGAAAACCTGGAAATAATAAATGTTAATGAGAAATCTCCGGCTATAAACTCTCTTCGTAATAGTGCGAACAAGCAATCATAATTTCATGGCGGGCTTTCCTGCACTTTCATCACCATGTTGACAAAATTTCAACTTTTCCATATGGAAGTGATGATGGTCTTGAAATCCTGGCAGGAATTCCGCTCGGTAATTCCAGAGCGGGAATACACGACCCTGATGGTGTTTTTCACACGATCAATCTACACAAGCTTTTTCTCCTCTTCTGTTCTTTTCCTCGCTGACTTGTACCCAATTTTCAGAAAAAAAGACAGCAGTCAAATGCGTTCATGTTTTTTCAAATATCTCCGTTTTCTTCTGTACCTTCCTCTTCAAATGTGCAATCACTGAATCATGGAGCGTGTTCCATCCTACTTACCGTAGTTACGTCACAAATTCATGACGTCACAAATTCCGGCTTTTTGCCGTCAAGGCTGGAACGACTTTACAATTTTACAGCAGAATATCATGCCACGGGCGAATCACGTAACAGAGATTCGTAGTTATTACGCTCCCGAGCGTAGTAAGCAAATAGTTACTATTAGTTACTATTTCGAGAAGGTGTGGTTGGAACGGAAATAGTAACCAATAGTTACTATTTGTTGAAGGGTGGAACACTCTCAGGATTATGTTCTCAAAGGATTCACTGTCCGGCTCCTGTGTCAGTTTTGAAAATTTGCGCAAACCGCGTCTTACTGTCGGCGCCAAACTTGATTTTCAAGTTCAGGGCAGCGTAGGATAAACGAGGTATTTTTATAGATGTTCCTTCAGCCAAGCTGACTGCGAATCATATTTGAAGGTGTAAAACGGATCAGTCAGCTACATTTTATTAGAGCTATATGTCAGCCCTTCTTAGCGAGGGTCCTCTTCAGGCTCAAGCCGCTCGAGCTGGAAAATGAACTTGTGAAAAACATTTAAAGATTGAGTTAAAACTGGTCTTGTAATTTCATTCTGGATATGACTGCTGTTTTTGTTGTTTGATTGGGTCGTCGAAAGGGTAAATATTTTTCTGTATTTTGATTTAGGAGTCACCTGTCTCTTCTTCTTTCCAGCTAAGATGGGTACTAAGTCGGCGGCATGTATGGGCGATTTTTAGTTCCATACTTCGGTGATAAATGTTCCTTCAGGCCAAACTGACTGCAAATCATATTTGACAGTGCAAAACTCATAAGTCAGCTACATTTTATTAGAGGTATATTTCGGCCCTAGTTGGCAAGGGTCCTCTTCCGGCTCAAGCCGCTAAAGCTGGAAAATGAACTTGTGAAAAACAATTAAAGATTCTTCCTTAAATATCCGATTTTGTGAACTTCTTCTTTGAAAATTGTTTTGAGTTAAAGCTATATATAGCTCTAATAAAATGTAGCTGACTTTTCCGTTTTGAACCGTCAACTTTTGTTCATGTTGCAACATGAGCATGTCGCTATATTATCGTTCTTGATAATCTTGTCCAAGCTAGCCCATTTTTCAATGTTTTTAATTTGACAATAACTGGAGATAAGGCGATGAAATTCCTTTGTGCTTTTGGATCATAGGGACTAAGCATGGGCACTGTTCTGTTCTGTTCTATCTGTTCTGTTTTTGGGGTACCTGTTTTCTGTTCTGTTTTTGCAAAAAAACAGAAACAGAACAGGTCACCTGTTCTTTTCTTTACCTGTTCTGTTCTGTTCTGTTTTTTGGCATACCTGTTTTCGCCTGTTTCTGTTTTTTTGTACCTGTTTTCCATCTGTTTCTGTTTTTCTTTTTTTGAGCGGGAACTCCACTGACAATCGTAAGCTACTCGTGGCGGCCATCTAGAAGCGGTTTACGACTCGTTACGACAGGCTATGATTCTTCGTCGTCTCCACTTGTTCTCGATCGTATTGTATTTCTTTGATAGCACGCGGAATATAAGTGGCAAAATTAGACTCTAGGGACTGGGGGCGCTGCAAACTCTATTTTTGGTTAGATCAAACTAAATGAGGGAGTTCGAAATCTGTCGGACCAATGTGAACCTGTATGCTTTTTTACATCAAGCTTCCCAAGATTACTATAAGAATCTGAAATTTCAGGTAGAAAAGTAGGGTTAAAAGATTTAAAAAAATAAATTTTTATGGTGCTCGATTTACTATCGTTCACAGTCATATTAGATTTCAAAGCTTGCATTTTTATTTTACTCACAATATTGTGAACTTGACTCGAATCCTCTCTACAACAAACTTCAACAATTGCAAGATCATCGACATACTTCCAACGATTTTCAAAATCATCGGCTATATCATTAATCATAACTAAAAATAAAATTGGGCCTAAGATGGTACCCTGGGGCACACCACGAAGTACAGCTTCTGGTTCAGAGTAAACGTTCCGATACTTTAAAATCTGGGATCTACCTGTTAAAAAACTTTGAACTAATTTTATTACTATGGTATTAACGTTAAAAACATGATATAGCTTAGAAATTAAAATTTTGTGGTCAATAAGATCAAAACCTCTTTTAAAATCAGTTGCTATCAAATTCAACCAGTTACCGGGCTCATCAACATGCTTAAAAATAAAATGGAGAAGACTGGTTAGATAATGTGAAGTTGACGTACATTTTCGGTTTCCATACTGTCGATGATCTAGCAATGGTTCTATTTCTACTTTGAGCCAGTCAGCAACAAAACTTTCGTAAATTTTACTAAATAATGGAGTTAGCGTAATTGGCCTTACACCATCAAAAACCAACTGAGTATCTTTCTTTGGTATTGGTGTGACGTACCCTGTTTTCCAAACTCGTGGGTATTCTAAACTACTAGAAATACTATTAAATATATTTGTCAAAGGTTTTACAATTTTATCGGAAAACGCTTTAATTAACTCGATAGGGATATCAATAGTGGTTATGCTTGTTCTTTTCAGCTTTTTCAATTTAGAAAAAAACTTCGCTAAAAAAAACTCTTCGCTAACAAGCTTAGCATTACTTTCTTCTGTCTAAAATTCTGTAGTTTCATTTCGATCCAGCGGAGGTAGTGATTGGACAATTTTGGCAAGGTGGCAATTTAACTGATTTGCGACGGTTACATCATCAGCATCAAGATTAAAATCAGCAGCAGAAGGTGTTTTCCCACACATTCGCTTAATTTCTTTGTACCATTTACTACTATTTGATTAAAATAAGCAATGAATTTTTTCATTATAATAATCAGAGGCTGCCTTTCTAGTCATATTTCGAATTTGGTTTCTTAGTTTATTAGCTTGTTCTCTTTTACCACTACTCAGAAGTTGTATCTTGTAACGGATTAGATCTTTGATTTCTTGCGTGATAAAAGGACGGTCGGTGTTTCAACGTTTAAACGTTTTTTATGGCACTTGCCCTTCGGCCAAGTGCCATATAGCGATCGCAATTACTGTCCGTCCGTCGGTCTGTCGGTCTGTCCAGGTTTTGCTAGTTCGGGCACTTCCACATAAGCTAGGACGATAAAACTTGGCATGCGTATCAGGGACCCTAAATTATTAAGTTGGAAATAGTCACTTCCCCGATCCGAGCACCGTGGGGGGAGTGGAGGGAGGGGGAATCCGGAATCTTGAGGTATTTTTAACTTTTGAACGGGTGATCGGATCTCGATGAAACTTGATATTAGGAACGACCACATGCCTCAGACGACCCACTTAAAATCCGGACCGGATCCGGTGACTTTTGGGGGGAGCTGGAGGGGGCAACCGGAAATCTTGGGAAACACTATGAGTGGAGGGATCGAGATGAAACTTGGTGAAAAGACACCTAGCAAACACTAGATACATCATTGACATAACCGAGCCGACTCGGGCACTGTGGGGGGGAGGGGAGTGGAGGGAGGGGGAATCCGGAATCTTGAGTTATTTCTAACTTTTGAACGGGTGATAGGATCTCGATGGAACTTGATATTTGGAAAGACCTCATGCCTCAGACGACCCACTTAAAATCCGGACCGGATCCGGTGACTTTTGGGGGGAGCTGGAGGGGGGCAACCGGAAATCTTGGGAACCACTATGAGTGGAGCGATCCAGATGAAACTTGGTGGGAAGAGACCTAGCAAACACTAGATACATCATTGACATAACCGAGCCGATTCGGGTACTGTGGGGGGAGTGGAGGGAGGGGGAATCTGGAATCTTGAGGTATCTATAACTTTTGAACGGGTGATCGGATCTCGATGGAACTTGATATTTGGAAAGACCTCATACCTCAGACGACCCACTTAAAATCTGGACCGGATCTGGTGACTTTTGGGGGGAGCTGCAGGGGGCAACCGGAAATCTTGGGAAACGCTATGAGTGGAGGGATCGAGATGAAACTTGGTGGGAAGACACCTAGCAAACACTAGATACATTATTGACATAACCGAGCCGATTCGGGCACTGTGGGGGGAGTGGAGGGAGGGGGAATCCGGAATCTTGAGGTATTTATAACTTTTGAACGGGTGATCGGATCCCGATGGAACTTGACATTTGGAAAGACCTCATGCCTCAGACGACCCACTTAAAATCCGGACCGGATCCGGTGACTTTTGGGGGGAGCTGGAGGAGGCACACGGAAATCTTGGGAAACGCTATGAGTGGAGGGGTCGAGATGAAACTTGGTGGGAAGACACCTAGCAAACACTAGATACATAATTGACATGACCGAGCCGATTCGGGCACTGTCGGGGGAGTGGAGGGAGGGGGAATCCGGAATCTTGAGGTATTTATAACTTTTGAACGGGTGACCGGATCTCGATGAAACTTGATTTTGGAACGACGTCATGCCTCAGACGACCCACTTAAAATCCGGACCGGATCCGGTGACTTTTGGGGGGAGCTGGAGGGGGCAACCGGAAATCTTGCGAAACGCTGTGAGTGGAGGGATCGAGATGAAATTTGGTGGGAAGACACCTAGCAAGCACTAGATACATCATTGACATAACCGAACCAATTCGGGCACTGGGGGGGGGGTAGTGGAGGGAGGGGAATCCGGAATCTTGAGGTATTTATATCTTTTGAACGGGTGATCGGATCTCGATGGAACTTGATATTTGGAAAGGCCTCATGCCTCAGACGACCCACTTAAAATCCGGACCGGATCCGGTGACTTTTGGGGGGAGCTGGAGCGGGCAACCGGAAATCTTGGGAAACGCTATGAGTGGAGGGATCGAGATGAAACTTGGTGGGAAGACACCTAGCAAACACTAGATACATCATTAACATGACCGAGCCGATTCGGGCACTGTCGGGGGAGTGGAGGGACGGGGAATCCGGAATCTTGAGGTATTTATAACTTTTGAACGTGTGACCGGATCTCGATGAAACTTGATATTTGGAAAGACCTCATGCCTCAGACGACCCACTTAAAATCCGGACTGGATCCGGTGACTTTTGGGGGGAGCTGGAGGGGAGAACCGGAAATATGGGAAAACGCTATGAGTGGAGGGATCTAGATGAAACTTGGTGGAAAGACACCTAGCAAACACTAGATATATCATTGACATAACCCAGCCGTGCCTACTCGTAACAAGTGCCATATGAGCTCGTAGCTCTTGTTCAGGAAAAAATTCTTCATATTTTTGTCGGAGTTTTTTCCTGCAGGATACTCGCTTTTTCATCACCTGAAGTGGCGTTCATTGATTCAGTCCAGGTCTCCGAAGAATTCCAATTACCAAAACAAAGAAGACCTCTGTCTGAGAGAGGCCGATAAGTTACATTTTCGACTACATATTTAATTTTATACGACGGTAGAGGGGACCACTTTAACATGTAATGGTGACTTCCACCAAGTGGGGGAAGATCTTGTGGTTCATCATAATATTCAGAGAAATTTGCGCATATCACATCAAGACCTGTATTGCCCTTCGTTGTCGCAAACTTAACAACTTGTTTTAACCCGTGATTTTTAAGAAGATGCTCAATTTTTAAATCGTTCTTGTCCCCGGTCAAACAAATTCCAACATTTGGGTATTTACAAGTTATAAAATCAGCACATAACTCTAGCTTTTCTGCAAGTCGCTTTTCCTCAGAACTCGTAAGACTCGGCGAACAGTAAACAAGACCAAAGGTTTCGATGGGATCCCAAAAATTCAGTCTTTGACCCAGACAACTGGGTCTTGTCTTAGCCAAATCCAGTCATCGCCAGACTCCTTGAACATTTAACAACTAAAATACAGAAACAGATTAAGGCCAAATAGCTAGTCATCTGAGAAAACCAAGTTCAGATATGGATTCAGCATGTGTGTTTACCCCTATAAGTCGTATCTGTTTTGACGAAAACTTCCTGCCACTTCTGCCAATTTCCTGGTTTCGGCCGAACTCCAGAACTACACTTGTCCGGCGACAAAAAAAAACTAAAAAACGAACTCAGGGTATCTTCGTTCCCCAATAATGAACATCTAATCCACTCCAAATAAAAATTTAACTTATAACAAATTTTCCGACTCCAGCCGGATTCCGGTCAAACTAAATTTCCGGGTATAATATGATTGTCAAACACGGATCCAGCATCTCTTCTTACCCTTAAATCGGTTATCTAATCAACTAGAAATAAAACTTAAGCTTCTAACAATTTTTCGGTTTTGGCTGGATTCGGGGCCAGGTAGAACATTTTTTCAAGTAAGTGTTCAGCATGTCTTCTTGCCCTAAATTGAACATCTAATCAACTCCAAATAAAAATTTTAATTTTAACAAACTTTCCGGTTTGGGCCGGATTCCGGGCGGACTACTTGTACGTCAAGAAAATGGTTTTCACCATCGTCCTGAGCATGTCTTCCTACCCCTAAATCGAACATTTAATCAATTTCAAATAAAAATTTTACTTTTGACAAACTTTCCGGTTTTGGCCGGATTCCACGCGAACTACTTGTCCGATAACAAAATGGTTTTCACCATCGTGTTCAGCATGTCTTCTTACCTCATAATCGACTATCAAATTAGCTGTTTCAAAACATTTTGTTTGCCCCTTAATTTAAACCCCCTCCCGCACCCCTAGATGTAGGGTTACAAAGCCCATCTACGAACTTGACTGGTCCGAAGACCCAACGAATCCTCACACCAAGTTTCATCAACATATCTCATTCCCTTCGAGAGTTATCGTGCTTACAGACGGACGGACGGATAGACGGACAACTTTTGTGATGTCATAGGTATCCCTCCAATTACGTTTTGGGATCCCAAAAGCACCTAGAGCTATTCCATTTATCGACCTTGGAAGTTTTTTAGGCTGGACCAGAAACCACATTATTTCATCATGGGTTTCAATATGAGGGATTTGCAAGGGCCGCATCGGTAGCTGCTCTCGAACCAAACACGCACCTCCGCCTCCCTTTTTGGGATCCCAAAACGTAAGTGGAGGGATACCTATGACATCGCAAAAGTTGTCCGTCTTCCGTCCGTCCGTCCGTCCGTCCGTCCGTCTGTCCGTCCGTCTGTAAGCACGATAACTCTCGAAGGGAATGAGATATTTTGATGAAACTTGGTGTGAGGGTTCGTTGGGTCGTCGGACCAGTCAAGTTCGTAGATGGGCTTTGTAGCTCTACATTTAGGGGTGGGGGAGGGGATTCAAATTAAGGGACAAACAAAATGTTTTGAAACAGCTAATGTGATAGTCGATTATGGGGTAAGAAGACATGCTGAACACGATGGTGAAAACCATTTTGTCATCAGACATTTAGTTCGGAATCCGGCCCAAACCGGAAAGTTTGTTGAAAGTAAAAGTTTTATTTGAAGTTGATTAGATGTTCGATTTAGGGGTAGGAAGACATGCTGAAGACGATGGTGAAAATTATTTTCTCGACGGACAAGTATTTCGCCCGGAATCCGGCCCAAACCGGAAAGTTTGTTGAAAGTAAAAGTTTTATTTGAAATCGATTAGATGTTCGATTTAGGGGTAGGAAGACATGCTGAAGACGATGGTGAAAACTATTTTCTCGACGGACAAGTATTTCGCCCGGAATCCGGCCCAAACCGGAAAGTTTGTTGAAAGTAAAAGTTTTATTTGAAGTTGATTAGATGTTCAATTTAGAGGTAGGAAGACATGCTGAATACGATGGTGAAAACTATTTTCTCGACGGACAAGTATTTCGACCGGAATCCTGCCCAAACCGGAAAGTTTGTCAAAATTAAAAGTTTTATTTGGAGTTGATTAGATGTTCGATTTAGGGCAAGAAGACATGCTGAACACTTATGTGAAAACAAGTTTCTACCCGGACATGTATAGTTCGTTCGGAATCCGGCCAAAGCCGGAAAACTGTTGGAAGTCAAAGTTTTATTTCTAGTTGATTAGATAAGCGATTTAGGGGTAAGAAGAGATGCTGAGTCCCTGTATGACACTCATATTTTACCCGGACATATAGTTCGACCGGAATCCGGCTGGAATCGGAAAATTTGTTATAAGCTAAATTTCTATTTGAAGTTGATTAGATGTTCATTACTGGGGAAAGAAGATACCCTGATTTCGCGTTTGAGCTTTCTTTTTTCGCCGGAGAAGTAGTTCTGGAGTTCGGCCGGAACCGGGAAATTAGCAGAAGTGGCAGGAAGTTTTCGTTAAAACAGATATGATAGGGGTAAACACACATGCTGAATCCAAATCTGAACTTGGTTTTCTCAGGTGATTCGCTATTTTGCCTTAATCTGTTTCTGAATTTTAATTGTAAAAATGTTCAAGGAGTCTGGCGAAGACTGGATCTGGCTAAGACAAGACCCTGTTGTCTGGATCAGATATTGAATTTTTGGGATCCCATCGAAACCTTTGGTCTTGTTACGTTGGTCATCATTCCTCAATTTAACAAACTGTTTGTAACCTTTAATTTTTAGATGGTTCACATTTCGCTTGTGAACTTCTGTAACCGCAATAATATCAGCTTCCGTAACTTTGATGTATCCTTCCAGTTCACTCATCTTATCAACGTTCAGACTTTCAGCATTCAAAGAAAGCAGATTAGGAAAATTAAAACGAGACTGGGGGACTTCTTTCTCAACAATTTTTTTTTTTTAACCTTCAGTTGAGCACGTGGCTTTGCAGAACTTCGACAATTTTCGAGGTCTTGTCCTAGGGTCAAATGAGGCGGTTCGATGAGATCTTGTAGAGCTGCAAATTTATTAGCAGACGAAAACGGGTTTGGAAAACATTCTAAAGAAGATTTACTTTTTGTTTCGGACTGCAAGGGGAATGAAATTCTGCATGGGGAAGTTACTCTCAAGCCTTTGGATTTTTCAGAAGGAACTGGGTCAGAAGTTGGGTTAGAATCTGACAGCGGATGGAATTTATTTGTGAGATGAAAAGGAGAACAAGACCAAAGGTATCGATGGGATCCCAAAAATCTAATATTTGATTCAGACAATCGAGTCTTGTCTTCGCCAGATCCAGTCTTGGACAAGCTAATCATCAGAGAAAACCAAGTTCAGATATACCTCTATAAACCATATCTATTTTGACGATACTGACCGAGACTTCCTGCCGATTTCCGAGCGAACTACTAGCCCAGCAAACAAACAAAAAATACAGAAACAAAACCAGCGTATCTCCTTATCCCTATAAAGAACATCTAATCAACTTTGAATAAAAGTTTGACTAAAAAAAAAATTTGGTTACAACCGGATTCCGGAAAAATTATATGTCCGGGTAAAAAAACATTGTCATAAACCGACTCAGCCTCCCTTCTTACCCCTTAATCTGTCATCTACTCGAACTTTTGCTTTTAACAAATTTTCCGGTTTTGGCCGGATTCCGGGCGAACTAGTTGTCCAGCGAGAAAATGATTTTCACCATCGTGTTCGGCATGTCTTTTTACCCATAAATCAAACATTAAATCAACTTCAGATTAAACTTTTACTTTTAACCAACTTTCCGGTTTTCGCCGGATTCCGGGCGAACTACATGTCCGGGTAGAAAATTGTTTTCACATAAGTTTTCAACATGTCTTCTTGCCTTAAATCGAACATCTAATCAACTCGAGATAAAACTTCTAATTTTAACAAACTGTCCGGTTTCGGCCGGATTCCGGGCGTACTACTTGTCCGTCGAGAAAATGGTTTTCACCATCGTCTTCAGCATGTCTTCCTACCCCTAAATCGAACATCTAATCAACTTCAAATTAAACTTTTACTTTTAACGAAATTTCGGGTTTTGGCCGGATTCCGGGTGAACTACTCGTCCGATGACAAAATAGTTTTCACCATCGTGCTCAGCATGAATTCTTACCCCATAATCGACTATTACATTAGCTGTTTCAAAATATTTTGTTTGCCCCTTAATTTAAACCCACTCCCCCACCCCTAAATGTAGGGCTACAAAGCCCATCTACGAAGTTGACTGGTCCGACGACCCAACGAATCCTCACACCAAGTTTCATCAAAATATCTCACTCCCTTCGAGAGTTATCGTGCTTACAGACGGACGGACGGACAACTTTTGCGATGTCATAGGTATCCCTCCACTTACGTTTTGGGATCCCAAAAAGTCCCAAAGACAGCTACTGGGCTTCCTAAACTGCCGTTCCCATGCAGCTGCTGGATTGGGGAGGGTGTAGCGGGAGTGTTGTTTGTCGGTGTGTATAACGAAGTAAACTAGGCGGGGCGGCGGGAGGTGGTAGCGGGTCTAATATGCTCCTCAGATGTAGGAACTGTCGTGGTGGGTAGTTGAACTGAGAGAGGGGCAGTCGAAATTCTCGATCTCTGACTTTCTCCCAGAATAAAAAGGGTACGACGATCCAGCGGGAGTTGTTTTATCTGTTTTACCACTCGGGAAATTTTCCCGAATCTGAATGTGGGCCATGTCACAGCCAAAGCATCTTCCACTAGCAAGTAATCGGCACACACGGAGATGAACGAATTTACACTGTTTTTTCGTACTACAGTTCGTCAAATAATATTTAAACAAATGCCAGTATCTACAATTGGCAATACGGCACAGCCCTGCTAGGAATTTCCTGCACACATTGTTGTTTGGCTGTGAACGGGTCATTGTGCTCTGTCACTTCGTCGACGAACTTACACTGCCTTCCATTTTTGCATAATCCTGCTTTGTAGAATTTGTAGGGGACACCAAGATTTGTCGGGGCAGTATTTTTTGCTGCTTCATCGTGAAGAAACTTGCAATCATCACCCCACTTGCAGCTCCCTTTCCGGAACCAGCGGCAGTGCTTTCTCCGTTGAGTAGCTAATTTCTCATACACAATGCAAATATAGTCGTCACTATCTGACAAGTCATCGTTTCCTTGAATGTCATCTGAAAACCGCGGTTGCGGATCGGCGATTGTATTCCTATAGACAGATTCTCTGTGTATTAGCATGTAACAGGGGAGATATTTGTTCAGTACAGTTGGTCGGGACGCTGAGTCATCTAGTGGCGCGGGTCGGAAGCGGCTAAAAATTTTACTAAAATTATTCGGTATTTTTTCGATAACAGAACTGTTCGATATATTTACGGGGATTCGGTAGTTACACAGAATCCTAAATAGGCTATCTGTACAAATTCTCTTCGGTATAATGATCGGGATTCGGTAAAGTTGCCAGTATTCGGTAGTTGTCACGAATTTGGTGAGAGAATTTACAGAAATCTTTTGGTAATTTTTCGATGCAGCAACTATTCGGTATATTTATGGAGATTCCGTAGTTACACAGAATCCCGAATCAGCTATTGATTGAAATTATTCGGTATCATGATTGGGATTCGGTAATTTATTCAGTATAATTTCCAGGATTAGGAAGTTAACCACGAATCCTGACTTTGTTCCAGTTTCGACGAAAGTATACCAAATTTGAATATTGTTCGGTAGTATTTCGATACCGAAACACTTCGGTATAATAACCGGGATACGGTAGTTATACAGAATCTCGAACATACTATCGGTCTAAACTTAATCGGTATAATAACTGGGATTCGGTAATTTATTCGTTTTAATGCCAGGATTCGGAAGTTGCCACGAACCTCGAAACTCAAAAGAGGCTGAGTGAAGCACTGGTCGCAGACAAAAGGGATGATCTATGATATCATCGATAGTCCTTACTTTTATTTTGGATCCCAAAAAGAATATCTAATCATAAATATTTCGAAAATTCCGCCTGCAGCACTTTTCGTAATATTCTCTGTTACGTGGAAGGGCGCGTCATTTCACGGGGGTTTTAAGCCAGCTTTAGGATTGAGATTTTCGAAACATTAAAAGCTAGAATTTGGATGGAAATTAAATTTGGCAGGAAAAAGCAAAAAAAAATTCTCCTGCGGCGCTCACTTTATGTGATTGTAGGTAGTGCATTGGCTAGAGTACAGTTGCTGCTGCTGCCGGAACGTCGCTCCATCCGGTCCTACAGAACAAAAATGGATTTCGAACATTTTCGCCTGCGGCGCTCGATTTAATTTTCTATTGGCTATAATAGATAGAAGCTGTTACTGCAGTCATGACCAGCAATATATTCTCCATGTGGGCTTCGCCGAAACGCCGCCTAAATAGTTGGCTTATCGTCGTTCGCTGCCCTTTATTGTTCCTCTTCCGACGTAATGGTTTCTGTTCCATAATTTAAAGCTCGAATTCTTAGTTCAAAGATTCGGTAAAATTTTTGAAAGATTCGGTAAAATTTTGGCTCTGCACCCCCCCCCCCCCCGCCGAAAATGCACTTGCGATGCCGCTGCAGGCGTGTACTCGCTACCGGAAACGTGGAACGGGGTTATTAATGGTAGAAAGTTTAAGCCTCAATCCCTTAGTAACAACGATCAAATTGCACAAAAGAATCTTTCCTATCATCGCATCAATCGTGCACCAAAAACAGCGGCCGTGCCAAAAATTAAATCTCAGGACTAGCTTTTTGAAAGTAATTTGCTTACTAGCGTATTTGAAAGTAATTTGCCCGAATGCAATATATATAGTCGGTAGAAACTTCAGTTAGTTATTGTAGGTTATTTCCTTCCCCGACGTTTACCCTGAAGATTGACAGCTCGACAGGGACCCTTGCCAGGAAGGGCCGAAATATCGCTGATGAAGAATCGTAGCTGACGTATCCGTTGTATACATTATTTGAATATATGTTTCAAAGTCAGCCTGGGCTCAAAGAATATTTACCCACACCCCATCCAGAGCTTGTAAGATCTTTCACCATAGCAACATAACTATACAATGTAGTGTAATGAGAGGAACCCCTGCGCCCCCTCACCCGGAAATGATACCCAAACCCGCGAAAGTCCCCTGAACCATCGGTTCATTCAAGGGACTCTCGCAAAGTTCTTATTTTGTCGCAGAAGCCTCCATTCCCTTACTTCGTTTCCTTTGCCAAGTGTTGCCAGTATCATGCTCCAAGGAGCTCTAAGAGAAGCGGAAGCGTTCCAAGGAAATACGACTATATAAGGGCAAAGATTTATGTAGAAAGGGGGTCAGTCGATCTTAAGCCAGTCTTAAGGTAACAGTGTTATAGTGAAACTACAAGACAAAGTGCACGCTCTCCATGTATTTAGTAAGTCGTAACGTTTATTAAACCTATACTCGCACTCTAGTTTGTTTGACTCTATAACGCCCTAGGAGATAGACCCCACGAGCATCCTCCACGCTACCGATTATACAGTACAGGACCAGAGGGCCGAAGGTCCAGCATTCTCATTCACCCCCCGTATTACAGTAGCAGATCTTAGCCTACTCGAATATAGGACAGGCTGGAAATGAAACACCAAAACACAGAAGTTGATCTTAACCTCTGCCTACATTCATCCAGCTTCTGAAGCTGAATATCTCTTGTTGTATTGTTTCAGGTCAATCAATCTTTACTGCTCTTTTTTTCGTGCAATTAAAGACTTTTCGCGCTTCGAGTTTTGAAAACGAGAAAACAAGCCTTGTTTCCTCATTATTCTCAAGCAGATGACTCGAGGGTGGAGCCTACTCCCGTCTTCAGGTATTGGCCGAGCACCCGCTACCCTTTGTGTTTGCGATAAATGTAGTATATTTTTGGAGACTCTGGAGCAAAGTTTGGCCAAGAAATCGGACTAATTCCTCGAATTCATCCCACAAAGCACAATGCCAAGAGCAGGCGACCAGTCTTGGGCCCTCGCGGACAAGAATTTCTTCCATAATTATTGCTTCTAAGTTCTGTCAACCATCAGTTTGATGATGGGAGTGCAGAAAATACGGCCAATAAATCCTGATCTTGGATCTACACCAGATCGTGTCTTTATCAAACCTTTTCAAAAAAAAAATCGTCTTTGGATTCCATTAAAGACTTAATCCAAACATTCTGTTTACCTTCTCGTACTGATCGGAGCCACCAGTTAATTTAGATTTGAACTTGATTGCCGGGTTGCTTTTTTGGCTCGAGAAAAAACCCACGCAGAACGTCTTCTTTTCCAGGTGTAATAAAACTATATGTGACTAACGAACCATTTGGAATGAAGCATTTTAGGCTCTGGCAAGATGCTAGAAGCTGCGTGAGCCTTCACCTCGCCAACCTTGGGCGGTACACAGATTACGACGTGGTAACAGTTTCTGCATACTCGGCAAGCAGATATCTCCATATGAGGTTAGCACCGTAAGCAGTTCCGGGGTATGAACTCGAAGATAACGTGCGCTCTGGAAGCTGGAGCCAGACCCCGATGAAAGATTATATAAGTGCATTTCGCGGTGTTGCGAGAGGAGATATGTTCAAAAACTAGTTCGAAAGCATAGATTTATATGCAAGTGCTGCCACTCCGTTGTTATTGATTATTGACGTCCCGCATATCAGTCATGTAAGTGTGATCACGAATACACTCTTTTACATCGATCGTCCTCTATCGATTTGTCTTATCTCTTACCCCTTTGGTTCTACCCTACAAGCTTTTCGCTCCCCTGCTCGCGTTTCGCTATAGTACAACCCATGATCGGCGCAGCCTTGGAGTTCGATCCCCGCGGCAACTTCGGATTCCCCCTTAAGAGTAAGGTTGATCATACCCGGAATCGGACCTCGTGGTATAGACTTCGGACTCGCGGCAATCTGTAGACTTTATCCCGGAGTCACAAGTATGATCAGGCCTGCCTCTTATCTCGATTCCCAGACCACTCCCTAGAAGACCAAATAAGATCGAACTCCAACTAACTATTCTCATATCATAGAAGAGCATAGCCATCAAATCTTTTATCATAAAATGGCGCGGCCTAATTAAGAACCAGAGCTTGTATGGAGGAACATTTAGATAAAAGCTATTGAAGATTTAAAGGACAAAGGCAAGACAGAGAACCGATCGTCAAGTTACAGTGTATATATGCTATTCTAAAGGCTAAGTTACCACCCGTCCTTGTTATAAGTTAGAACCTAGGACCCTTTTCTATACCCTACCCGCTTGTGTTGAAAGTTAGAATCATTTCGAAAATAAGAAACTAGACCGTCCCCCCCCTTTTTTTATTATGGCAACCGATGATGCCACAAAAACTAAAAAGCTGACCTCGCTTGCAGAGGCCGCTAAAATCTTGCCAGAATGGGACGCCAGTTCGGATGTTAATACATTTTGTACACAGTTGTCCATGTTTCTTGCGATGACCGAGATCGAGCTCCCAGTTTTGAATCAGATTCTTATATTGAGGCTCAGAGGGCAAAGAGGGGCAATTTTTTGAAACCATAATTGGGTCAACAGAGTACAACACGGTTGAATTGGTTACCGAAGCATTTAAGAACAGATTTAAGTCCACATCACATAAAGCTCAGTTGAAACAAGAACCTTATTTATTCTTGATAAAACCTAGTAGACTACAGTACACCAAACCAGGTAAAAATAAATAAATACATATTCATAGATACGGAGTCATAGAACAATAGGTTATTTAATTAGGTAAAAAAAAAAAAAAAAAAAAAAAAAGTATTTCAATCGCACGAGGTTCGATAACATTTGAATGTAGCGTTTGTCGACATCGCTCCTTATATGAAGTGAACTGGAATAAAATAATGGAAAAAGAGATCAACGTGAATTATCTTATAACGAGAAACGATTTTTGGCGTCGCATGTTAAAATCCCCCATTATTGCTCTAAATCTTTGGGACAATCTGAAGTAAGATCCCCGGTATGTTGTGCAGAGTATATCTTATTATATAGTGCTAGGCTATTTAATGAATTTCTTTATTGGGATTATATTTCAATTCATCACCCATGTCCGCCAAAGCGACCGACAGCGGACCTTCAGAAGCAAGTGTCTGGACCGAAAGGTAAGCTTTTCTACACATTTTCGCAAAGATGGAAGGCTACGATTGAATTTTCACTCTTAATAGACAAAGATTCGACAAAAAAAGTCTCGAAACTTACAAATATAACACATGAATAGTGTTTTTTGACAAATAGTTTTCACGAAGAGGTTTAAAATTTGGAATTTTAAATTTAAAGGGTTGAAATCTGAAAAGTTCGCTTTTGAAACGCCATAAGAAATACATTGCCTTTCTACTTTAAGGGTTGAGTTTTTAGCAATGATGTAAAATAGGGTTCGGATTTTTGTGGTGGGTTGAAAAACAAGAAGTTGAAAAAATTAGGGGTTGGAAAAAATTAGAATGTTTATTTACAAGGATCAAATTTTGAGGTTAAGATAAAATAAGGGTTGGATTTTGAACAGTATAGTTTTAAACTCCATAAGAAATACATGGAGTTACGTGGTAGAGGTCGGAAAATAGAGAATTCAAAAATTTAAGGTTTGAAAAAACAGAAATGTTAAAAACTTGGGTTTAAAAACACAAATTTACAGAAGATGAATGGTCCAAAACACTGTTTTTTGACCGTGTTGTAGGAAAATAGGTTACCGCGTAGGGTATAAGCTTGAGCGGGGTATACATAGAGTTTATTGAATGAGGCGTCATTTTGTTTGTATGTAATATTCAGAAGATGTTTCATGAGTGTTATTGTTTGGTTGGCCTGGCGGAGCAGAGGCTTACAATTCTATAGGTTAACTTGTTGGACTAGAAGTTTATGTTTTTTTTGCCTGCACGAAATAATTCCGTCAAATATACCGTTATCAAAGACGCCTTAAAGGACCCTTCGCGTCTGTATTATCAGTGCAAGCTACTGACGTAAATGGATTCATTATTCTTAAGCCCTGAGACTCAAATCTCATGTGTTACATTGTATGCCCGATAACGATACCTCACTAATCTTTACTCTTGTTACGATTCACTATTTTCCATAATTTCCATGTAGGCTATGCTCTCGATGATTTCTCGCGTATCATGTCATTGATGTGTAAAACCGGTTATCTGAAGATCCTAGATCAATGGATCTAGGAAAAGTCTTAAAGCAGTCAAAGCCATGGATAATTTACTAGGAAGAAAAGAGGCACACTCGGAAATGATAGAATGAAAAAAAGAGTTGAGGTCTGTTTTGAACGGTCATGAAAAAAAAAATTGCACTCTGTGGTTACGATGAGCCTTTAAAGATAATATGTTTATTTGAAGCAAGGTTTAAATAATCATGGGACCACGGTGAAGAAAAAATGTATTTTGTGTTCAAAAGCTTGGAATAGTATGGTAATGACAGTTTTTTCGTCGAAATAATAATAATAATAATAATAATATAATGCAAAAATAAGGCACATGGCCTCTAAAAAAATGAACAACAAATTATAAACTAAATTTCTCTTCTAAACATTTCTGGGCTAAATGCCCTTAGGCCATAGTAGCTGTCGAGCCTGGATTTGAAAGCGTCAATGGACGGGGAACTGATGACCTCTTCCGGCAAAGCATTCCATTCTTCCACTATTCGGTTCTGGAACGTCCAGCGACCAATGTCTTTGACAAATCGCTGTCCCTTCAGCTTGAGTGAATGACCACGAAGGTGGCTCTGATTGAACTGTACGATTTGCTCGGCTGAAACATTATCGTAAAAATTGTGGCAAAGTTTATAGAGCTCAATCAGGTCGCCTCGCAGGAATCGGTATGCAAGTGCCGGTAGACCAAGACGCTTGAGACGCTCTTCGTAGGAGAGTAAGCAAAGGCCTGCTGGAAATTTCGTTATTCTTCGTTGTACCTTTTCTAAGGAGTCCAGGTCTTTGTTATAGAACGGACGCGTTGAGCAGTGGCCATATTCTAATATTGGTCGAACCAGTGACTTGTATAAAGCTACCAGCATTTTCTCATCAGTGAGCCTGAATGAACGACGTATCAGGCCCGCAACTCTGTTCGCCTTCGCTATGATCGAGGCATAATGCTGGCTAAAATCGATTCTTGTGTCCACAATTATCCCTAGATCTCGCTCCGATTCACTCTTGGAAATAATTTCCTCTCCCAGGCAGTATGATGTGGAAAACGATGGATTTCCAAGTGCAAGGTGGTGACACTTAGGAATGTTTAGCTCCATCAGCCAATTTCTCATCCACAGCTCAACCCGCTTGATGTCAGCCTGGAGTGTATCTGAGTCTTCCTGACAAGTTATGACTCTATAAAGCCCTTATGGGACTTGAAATGAAACGTTGGACCAAGAAATTGATTGTGGAATGCCGTTAAGATAATCTTTACTCTTGTTACCATTCACTATTCTCCATAATTTCCATGTAGGCTATGCTCTCGATGATTTCTCACGTATCATGCCATTGGTGTGTAAAACCGGTTATCTGAAGATCCTAGATCAATGGATCTAGGAAAAAGTTTAAAGCAGTCAAAGCCGTGGATAATTTTACTAGGAAGAAAAAGAAGCACAATCGGAAATGATAGAATAAAAAAAAAGAGTTGAGGTCTGTTTTGAACGGTCATGAAAAGAAAAAATTTGCACTCTGTGGTCATGATGAGCCTTTAAGGATACTATATTTATTTGAAGCAAGGTTTAAATAATCATGGGCCCACGGTGAAGAAAAAATGCATTTTGTGTTCAAAAGCTTGGAATAGTCGTCGAAAGCCCTTATGGGACTGGAAATGAAACGTTGGACCAAGAAATTGATTGTGGAATGCCGTTAAGAAACGAACTTTAATGATGCTAGGAAGAACAGAAGTACAGCCTGAAATCATAGAAGCAAAAAAGAGTTATGAGAGAGTTGTGAACGGTCATGGAAAAAATAATACCCCTCTGTTTAAGATGGGTCCTTTAAAGAATACCAGAATTCATTTAAAGCAAGGTGTAATTAATCATGGGCTCTTGGGGAAAATTAAAAACATGGACAGTTTTACGTTGAATATATTACGTTGATAAGGGTATTGTGGGAAAGAATGAAAGACTTATTTCAAAGGCCCGTTGGGAATTCAAAGTGCATCTCAGGTTTCAGGACAAAAAGAGGTTAGAATAGTTAAGAAAATGATAAATATTCCTTCAGCCCAAGCAGACTGCGAGTCATATTTGACAGTCAAAAAACGGATACTTCAGCTGAATTTTATAAGAGCTATATTTCTATACTTTATGATGCTAGGAAGAACTTTTATTTTGATGGCTCTTTGGACTTGAAAATATACTGCTGAAGAAAATAAAATATATTGCACTGTGCGGTTGAGACACGAGCTTTAAGGATTCTACACTATTTATACGTTGTGAGTTTGAAATACAATCTAATACGGTAGGAATTCTATATAAAGAAAGTTACTGAGGTAATAATAGTCATGTCCTTTCGGGTACATTGAAAATGTGTTTTTTTTTTCTTTAGGGAGAGGGGAATGAAATTCTATTTCAGTTTGTCTACTACCGCATAAGTAGAATTGAGCTATAAAGGAATCATGCATAAACCTTGGCTGTTCATTTACCTTGTCTCCGCCAAGGCAAGCCATAAATTATCCAACAATCCTCCAAAGTTTCCAACGACAATTACATCACCTAGTCGGTCACGTGTTAAAAAAAAGACGCGAGGTGAGACCCTCTTTGAAATCAAGCAATTAATTATCCAGCTTCCCACAATAGGTAGACTATCTTTATCCAAATGTTTCACTCAGCCTACCCCCAGCAACGCGATAATTAACCACAGCCGGAACATCTGTTACGCGTAAACAAAAATGCTGCGGTTTCTGGACAGGACTAGAAATAAAATTCGATAGAATATGGTTAAGATGAAAAATTCGATAGGAAAAAATAATTCGCTACGGAACACTATATATACTTTACTAATTCTCGTGGTTTCCAAGGACCCATGATCATTCTTATATCAAGGGTTTTGCTTACAAAAGATGAGAACAAACCCACGAATTGACGAATTCCTACTTTCATCCTCTGACCCAAACTTGCAAGTGCCATATGAGCTTCCAGCTCTTTTCCGGACAGGAAAAAGATCACCAGAGACATGTCCTCTGTTCAATCATTAAATTTCACTCAAATCCGATTAACGGTTTCAAATTCAAATGACTTAATATTCAAATGACTTAATATTCCTGATTCCCCTTCCCTCCACTCCCCCACGACTATCGGATCGAGCAAGTTTGTATGTACAAGTCACTTTGATCGGATCCCTGATATGCTTCCCAAGTTTCGTCGCGAAAACCCCCAAAACTGACATTAGCGGAATTCAGGGAAACATTTCTCCCCCGTCCCCCCCCCCCCAACTCCCCCCATAGCTGTCGAATCCGGTCCGTACTTCAGATGGGACATTTTTAGCAATATTTGTTATCGTTCAGATGGGACATCAAAGATATGTCCTTGATTCAGTTATCAAGTTTCATTCCAATCCGATCACCCGTTCGAAAGTTACAGACTACTCAAGTTTCAAATTCGGGAAAACTGATTGTTTTCAAGTTCGTTTGTTGGGTCCGTGATCTGCCTCCCAAGTTTCGTCGCGAAAACCCCCAAAACTGACATCACCGGAATTCCAGGAAACTCTCCTTCCCCCCCCCCTCCTACTCCACCCACTCCCAAGGGTCCAGGTCCAGTCCAATTGCGTAAACGATTTATCCGGGGCAGATGCTTGTTCTTCTCAGAAAGTTTCATTCCGATCCCTCCATTCTAACCGTTTCTCGAGATTTCCGGTCCCAGCCCCCCAACTCCCCCATAGCTACCTAGTCCGGTTCGGACTTCAGATGGGACATCAGAGATATGTCCTTTTATGGAGTTGTCAAGTTTCATTTCAATCCGATCACCCGTTCAAAAGTTACACACTACTCAATTTTCCAGATTCCCCCGCCCTCCCCACCCCCCTCAGATGGTCGGGTCAGGAAACTGGTTGTTTCCAAAATAGTTTGGTCGGATCCCTGATATGCCTGCCAAGTTTCATCGTCCTAGCACATCTGGAAGTACCCTAACTCGCAAAAGTGTGACAAAATGCACCAAATTTTCCTGATTCCCCCACCCTCTACTGCCCCGCAGATGGTCGGATCGGGAAACTGGTTATTTCCAGGCTAGTTTGGTCGGGTCCCTGATACGCCTGCCAAGTTTCATAGTCCTAGCACATCTGGAAGTACCCTAACTTGGAAAAGTGTGACAAAAAAACCGGACCGACCGACAGACGGAATTGCGAATGGTAGGGCTATATGGTAAGCCCATAAAAACACAATCTACATTCGTCACCCACGGAGAAAAGAGATCCATTGGGCCTTAGTCACTGCCAAGTAGGTAACTAATAAGGATAATCTTTCAGGATCAAACAGTGATCATCTGGAGCAACAACGGAACAACGTCCACCTGGAATTCTCAAGTACTTTCTTAAGGAACTGGAACTAGAATTCTTAAGTTCAACGATGTTGTCTGGCATGTCAGCTGGTCTATCACTGGGAACATTCTGTGCGGTGACAATAAGGTACCACAGTTTATTTGTTCTTTTTTATTCAAGCTCCAAATTTCAGCTTCGCTTCATACAAACCTAGCTTCTTCTCTAACGCATTGTCAAGACCAGAGCCTCGTTTTTGTTGCACGGTTCAGGTCCACTTCTTGGCCGCTACCGGGCTCATTATTGCTACATTCGTTTTGCGCTGCAGTGTCCGAGAAAGACGGCTGCGCATCTCGAGGATCGCGGACTTGCTGACCGACAAGTCGCTTCAACCAAGAAAAAATCTTGCAGGCAGTTAATCCAAACACACGTCATGTGCAGAAGCAGAGAAGTGCTGCAGCAGCGATGCGGCAGCACTATTGCAAGAAAAAAGATGCTCGGTCTAGAGTTCATGCATTATCTGTCCTCATTAAAGTTTAGCTGAAAAGGGCTGGACTAGGACAGTCTAGTTACCCGTCACTTAGTCACACAGGAGCGGGCAATCTTCAATCCTATGCTAGTATGGCGAACAGACCTCCCAGGTCAAATGGTGCCACCAGTCGTCCTCAACAAGAAGCTCGGAATCCAAGAAATAAGAAAAAGACTCCTAGCCCTAACCAAAATGTTGGGAGCTCGTTTGATCGCAATGGAAGCCTGACATCTGTTGCAGCGATTCGGAACTCGAAAATTTTTGTTTCGCGTTTCGCTCCGAATACGACCGTTGATGAACTCTCGAAGCATGTCTCACGAAAACTACATTGTGCAGTTAAATGTGAGGAAATTCCTGCTCGTTTTGACACTTACAAGTCTTTCAAGCTAGAAATGCACATTGTTTACCTCGCCCGCGTTTCCAGCCTAGCTTCTGGCCTGCTGGAATTTTGTTTCGGAAATTCTATGACCCCCCATCTTCGTCTGTCCCACCGCAGCAAGGGACAAGTGGCTCTCAAAGAGAGAGCAGTGAGAGCTCATAATGGGCATTCAAATAGCCTCTTACAACTGTTGCTCTGTTCGCCCGCGTGTTGAGCACGTCGCGTCACTGTGCAGAGAGTATGACATAATTTTTCCCCAAGAAATTATGCTCATGCAGAGAGATTTATCTTTTGTGGATAATATCTGTGCAGATTTCCTGGCCAGGATTTTGAGAGTCCAGTCTTTGATTGTAATGATACTTCATGCCTTAGCCAAAATCATCGAACTAATATTGTACTGTTGTATGAAAGTGTTTAGCCTGCACATTCCCGAATCATCCAGTAAGAATTAGCGTAAATTTTACACTGTGCCTGGGTGGAACGACGTTGTGAAGCCAATGTATGATTTTGCCCGTTTTTGGTTTCTTGCATGGATTAAAGAGGGACGTGACATGAATGGGTTTCTTGACCGAACGAGACGTCTGTGGAAAACTCGATTTAAACAAGCTCTCCGGTGAGTTCGCTCTCAGGAAAAGGAAATTCGAGCTAACCAGATGGCTTTGGCTCTTCGTTCCAAAACTCTCGCGGCATTTTGGGAGCCTGTATCTTCTTCTACAAAAAGTAGATCTGCTCCCCCTCTTGTTGTTGAGGGATTAAATGATGAAACTAAAATTTGTGAGTTTTGGAAGACTGTTCTAATAATTCTGTTCCCCGTACATCTCACAGTGCGTTTTTTTTTGTTCAGAGGTGGATATTAAATATGGAGATTTGTCTGCTGAAGAAGTTCGTGTATTCATACGGGGCTTAAAGTTTAACTGAAAAGGGCAGAGATGGGACAGTCTTGTTACCCCTCACATATCCACTTTAAGAGGCTTGAAGACCTGATGAAAATGCGTTACTTCGTTGCTCCACTATTAACGAATTAATCAATTTTCAAATAGTGGAATTTCCCTGTCATATTTGTGGTATTACCTGTGCCGTATGCTTGACTAAAAAGATTTATGAAATTTCTTTGTTCAGGAACTAAGCAGTCTTCACCACACTTATCACTGCCCACTGAAAAGCCGCGTTTGTGTTCAGATTCAAACATTCCGCGTCATAGTAGAATTTGCGCTGTGGAGACAGCTGTAGATATTCTGAACCTCACTACTAGAGCAGATAGTGGAAAACAAAAAAATCTCCTAGCAGAATCCAAATAACTCAGTGTATTCAGCTAGATGACACAAACATCGGTTTGCTTTTCAGTTAAACTTTAAAGAATGATTCGGCTGGAGGTAAAGATAAAATTTCGTCTAACCATTTAAAAAATTGCGCCGATTTAGTTGTTCCTTACCTTTATTCAAACAATGTTTACAACGGATACGTCAGCTCTGATTTTTCATCAGCTATATTTCGGCCCTTCTTGGCAAGGATCCTCGTCAGGCTGTCAATCTTCTTGTTCAACTTCGGGGAAGGAAACAAACCTGTAATGAGCGAATCAGGTTCCTTACCTCGCTATCATTATGTCTTTGATGCTGAGACACGGTTTTCTGCCTGATTCGCTCATGGAAGTGGTCCTGCTGCCCATACCTAAGAATCATTTGAATGACAAAACAAAGGCTGATAACTACAGACCGATTGCTCTTGCATCATGTATGTCTAAAATTCTAGAGCGAATCCTGCTGGTAAGACTACAGGGTTATTTTGTTACAGCTCTGATAATCAGTTTGCTTACAACAAGCGTTTGTCCGCTGAATTCGCAATTTTTTCCCTTCGCGCTATCATTGAAAGCTGCTGTCTGTTCTAATTGAAAGAGGTGTCCCGATGGCCTACGTCAGATTGCTGGCTTATTGGTTTGATAATCAGAAGTTTTATGTTCGATGGGGGTCCACTATAAGCCCCTCGATAAGCCCGTCCTTCAGTGTAAGGAATGGTGTTCGCCAGGGCGGTGTCCTTTCTGCAATACTTTACATTGTGTATTGTGATGCGCTTAACCGACGTTTAAGTAAATCAGGGCTTGGTTGCCATATTGGGTCGCAGTGTGCTAATAATTTAAGTTATGCTGACGACCTTGTTTTGCTTGCTACTAGTGTTGGTAGTCTGAACAAACTGTTAAAAATATGTTAAGGTTTTGCTTCTGAATTTGACATCATTTTCAATAATCCAAAACTGTGTGCATGTGCTTTCGCCCTAGTAAAGCAAAACCCCGTTGTTACCACGAGTACTTCTCGCTGGGTCTGAGCTGGTTTTGTGCAATCTTTTCGGTAACTCGGTTACATAATTGCTGAAAACCTTCATGATGATGGTCATATACGCCACTCTCTTCGATGATCATTGTACATACGTGGTAATATGCTAGTTAGGAAGTTTTCTTATTGCTCTGCTGATGTTAAGTAAGACATTTCTGTTTCAATCTTACTGTTCGTGCGTTTTTGGGTTGTCACTTATCAACAATTGCACCAAACAAAGTCTGAGTGAGATACACATTGCTTACAATGATAGTTTCGATTACTTCATCGTTTCCCGCGTTTTTGCAGTGCTACAGAGATGTTCGAGGATTACCGTGTTCTGAACTTTTCGCAGTTGGCATACGCGCATCGTACATCTCTAAGAAAATTTTCAAAAAAAAAACGCTAGGTGGCATAGTGATACACTAGTCTTTTCTGAGAAAACCTAAAACACTGTTTTCTGTCAGAGAGACCTTACGAGGGGGGCCCGTGTAAGATGAACCTTAAAACGGTGAGTCTCCTTCTCGTTTGCCATTAAACAAAGTCAGCAGAAATTGATTGAGAATTTGAGTATTTGTGATTAAAAATCTAAGTGATTAGAACGCCACCTATATACAAGTCTTTCTCACTCGAGTGAGTTTTCATTCGATTGTTAGATGACACAAGAGAGCGAGATTTAATTTGTGTTGATATTGAGTGGACTGGTTTGGACTTTTTTGAATGTTCGTGCCTTATGATAAATATTCTGCCGTCCATCCTCTCTTATAGGTTGGCCCGGTGGAAGCAAGCGGACCAATACGGCCCCCCTATTGGAAGCCCAGTCTACATTGAGCATAGCCGTTGAAATCAAACCTACACCTACCGAAAGTTTATTTTTATTGATAAATTAAACTGTCTCAGATACTCACCTACAGATGGCCCCGAGAACCGTGTTTTTGTGCCCGAAATGCCGCTCACATGTAACAAGCAACTCAATTGGGTGTACGAAATGCGGTAGTTTCACGCAAAGTGCGCCGAAATCTCTGTTAAGCTGAGAGAAGCGGAAATCGCAATGGGAATTCCATGGCTATGCGATGCTTGTCGACGGAGAGGACCGGACATCTGTATGACATTTGTTACGCCCGATCTCAGAACGGCAAAGCGAAGCACCAGTGCAACAAGTGGGAGCCGATCTAATGTCGGTGAATTGACACCTCGCCCTACATTACCACCGGGCGAATCATGTACCGTTTCTAAAATAGGTTCACATTTATCATCTGCCCATGAACGAAAAACCCGAGTTGAAAACGCCTTGTGGTCAAAAAAGTTTGACCTAACGTCATCTACCGGTCAAAATGTAAGCACTGCTCCGGAGACGCCAGAGAATAATAGACTGCCAGTGAATGCCAGGAGGCCTATGTCCAAAAAGATTCCACGCCCGCGCCATCTAACGGCAGAAATACAGAGGTCGCTTCGATTAGGAACGATAGATGGCGAGGAGTGCGAGGCGGCCATTCGATTCCACCCACTCCTACATCCGAAGATTGCCGATCAACAATTTTTCAAGGTACATTCGAATGGGACACCAAAGGTACAACCCCATTCGTAACGCCCACTGCTAGTAAGGGTGAAGGACATTCCTCCCATCCCCCAACAAACTACCATCACCCCGATGAACAGTCGATGCTGAATATTAGTGTCCCGTCTTATCTTATCCCGGCAAACCTCACTTTTGAATCGGAAGTGGCTATACGACACAGTGATGACCTCCAAGTCGATATGAGTTCCTTCCCTTAGTCATCAAAAATGTCCCCCTGTCTAAAATGTTTGTCGAAAACAGCCGAAATAGACGAACTAAAACAAAAGCTGAGAGAAGAAGACTTACTTGTGCGCGAAACCATCCAGCTCCTGAGTGACAGTTCCAATCAACTAGTACGCTATGGCATTCCGTATGCTATCCAGAGCATAAAGACTTACGTACATATGTCCAATTCAACTGGTGTGCCGACGCATGTACAAAAGTCTACTTCAGCTGATGCTGATGAGGAGCTACTTCGGTAGAAAAGTCCGTTACTTTTGAGGGTTTACCCTATCCCGCCACAGCCTCGCAACAAAGTTTGGAAAATGATCACTATTGGTCCGTATACCAGAAGCGCATGCCGGATCCTCAACCCATCCCCACACTCAGCAAGAGTAAATCATTTATTCACCAGATGAGATGCATGTTTTTCTCTTGTCAAAATTTCATGGCACCAAGATCAGCCAGCCGGCTTCTGTAGTAGATAGATCCCTTGCTGACAACGTGTCTGCTGGAGCTGGGCCTACACAAGGAAGTGCTTTGCCGTCTGCTTCTGATCATGCTCGAGTTGCGTGCTCGTGTGAAGTTTGCTCGTTTTTTTCGGGTGCGAAAATAAAAATACTGCGGTTCGTACTAGTGATTCGCGTAAGAGAATTAGAGAGGCATGGAAAATTTGCCCGTGTCGATTCTTTGCCTCTGGTCATTGCACCTTCGGCGTTCACTGCAGTTTCCGGCATGATCAAATCTCTCCGGCCAAATATGAACGGGACCCACTAAAGCCTAATCAACGCCCAAATGTGAAACCAGTCGCGTGCAAATTTTTTCCGTCGGGCAAGTGCAACCGTGGCAGTGCCTGCAAATTTCTGCATGTTTCGAGCGCACGTGATATCTGTAGAAAATTCACAGTGGTTGCTGCCTGCAAACAAACTGCAAAATGTTACACGTACGTTACCCCGACCAGTTTTCGAGTGTCTTTTCAAATGATGTTTTGTCTTACCTACCACACCAGTTCGAACGAGGAGTGGCGCATAAACCAAGCTACCGCCATTACTTTACGCCTCCTATCAGTACACCCGCCCCCCCCCCCATCCTTCGAAACGAATCCCCGGCGTATTGACAGCTGACTTTTTATCCACAAAACCCCCAACAATCCCTCCGTTATTTCCCCCCCCCGTCCCTTCAACTAGCCCCACCTTTTCGTATTCCACCCCCAAATCTTGCTCTGTGCAATGTAAGTACTGGTACTCCTGCTCTTTTAAGTGCTTTTAATTATCGTACACACATTTTTGACGCAAGATATAGTGTTCCAGTTGAAAATCGTTTTTCGCCTTTACATTCTGATGATTTTCCAGAAAATAGCAATAGTACTCGCGATGAAGATGACTTTACGTCTGTTCCTCGATGCTCTCCCTTGACCACCCGTGCCCGACCCGACTCTGGCTCCCTGTCACGTAATTTAGGTTCACCATATGCTAATATGGTTCTTCCCCCTGTGAAGTCTGCGAGCCCTGCTTACCTTGGTCTTTCTTCTCATTACCTTCATCCTGGTAATGCCCCTAACGCGATTCCGAGTACTAGCGCCCCAAAAATTAAAAATAAAACAGTTTCTTCTTCGTTTGGTTCAAGATATATACAGAACTGGCTATTATGGCGAATCTCACAAATTCGCACCTTGTTACCGTTACTGAAGTCCAGGCGCATCACCCTGACTCCCTGAAAGCTTCGGGCTACAAAGATTTTTTGAAACTGAGGTCGACGGATCACCCACTTGGTAAGCGTGGGGGATGACTTCTCTTGCTGTGCCGTGAGGAACTCAGTCCAAAACTGATCACAATCCCCGGAATTGACGCTTATGATGAAATCTTATGGATAAGTATTAAACCGAAAGTACTCCCTCGTCCACTGTCTAATATCCTCTTATGTAATTTTTATTACTCCCCAGGTCAACATGCGGAGATACGATGGAAGTTCGTTGAAAAACTCCAAGCCAGTGCCGATTTCGCTCTCTCGAAATTCCCTAACGCTGGGATGTTACTCCTGGGTGACGCCAATGAACTGAAACTTGAATACCTATGCAGGGGTCTACAGCTACAGCAAGTGGTAAATATACCCACTACCAAAGGAGGCTCCTCATTGGATGTCATCTGTACTAACCTGCACAAGTTCTACAGTCGACCTTAAGCTTTACTGCCTTTAGGAGGGAGCTACCACTATATGCTCGGAATGCAACCATTGGATCAAATCAAGGTCGAATACAAAGTCACAGAAACGCTGCATCGCCCACTTACTGACGAAGGTATTCTCAGTTTCGGATCCTGGATTTCTGATGAGCGCTGGTCTGAGTTCCTAGCAACTCCTGATGTTAATTCTAAAGTTCAAATCTTTCAAAAGAAGCTTTCTGATAATTTTAGAATATTTTTTCCTGAAAAGAAAACTAAAAAGTGTTCAAATGATAAACCTTATGTTAATAAATCTCTGAAAGCTAGGATCAAAGAAAAAATTCGGTTATTTCGTAATGGTAAAAAAGATGAAGCCAACCTCATGCGTAAAATTTAAAAAAAACAAATTTGAAAAGCAGCTGCTATGTACTATAAAAATACTATGAAGGATATTTTTAATTATAACCCCAAGAAGTGGTATGATCTAGTTAAAAACTTTCTGGCAAGCAAACTAGTAATATTGTTTTCCAGCTTGACCAGACTAATATTAAAATTGCTAACGATCTCAACCAAAACCTCGCCAAGATCGACCAGGCATTACCTCCACTATCAGCAGCGGCACTTGAGTCTATTCCTCATAGTCAGGATGAAAAGCTTCCCCATGTATCACCAAAGGATATCGAGAAGAAGATAAATAACCTAAAAAGGACAAGTATATGCCCATCGGATATTCCGATCGAACTTGTCAAAGCCTTCGCCGACAAGCTGTCCGTACCACTGGCAGATATTTTTGACACGATAACGGAAAGTGGATGCTACCCTGACCCCTGGAAGCAGGGATTCGTGACGCCGATTCAGAAGAAGGGCGCTGAGGGGGGTTTCAATGGAGTTCGTCCAATCACGCTTTTTCTCTAAATTGTATGAAGGTTTTCTGACTGATTGGCTTAAGTCAAAGATTGAAGAACTTATTGATCCAAAACAATTTGGTAATCAACGTGGCCTATCTACTACCCACTATCTTGTAAGCTTACTGGATACAATCTATACAAGTTTGGAAAACCCTGATGTTTGGCTAAATCTACTTCTAATCGACCTCCAAAAAGCCTTTGATCTGATTAACCACAATGTTTTAGTTGAACAAGAGCTGAAAGCTCATATGGCACTTGTAAGAACAGTTAGCATGTTTGTCAGGTACGGTTTGCAGTTTTCAAGGCTGGATCTCTCTCCCGATATTCATTTCATCAGAAAATGGGCTTGATCTAGTAGATCTGAAATGGTTATACCACTCATTGACAACTGTATCTGTATCTTCCTCCAACGATGATCGGATCGGGGGAGGGACTATATTTTCAAGCCAATCTAATAGAGTCCCTAACATGCCTGCAAAGTTTCACGGTCATAGCACATCTGGAAGTACCCTAACTCGTGATCATCGGAATTAGGGAAAACCCCCTCCAACTCCCCCCACTGTGACACGATCGGTCCTGTTTTGTCAATAATAATAATAATAATAATAATATATTTGCAAATTGAATGGCAGGCCGTTAAGCCTCTACAATGTATCTATGGCTTATGCTTGTTCTTCCCTCCAAGTCCCATCCCGATCTCTCGACTCTAAGCGCTTCAAGAGAGCCTTCAGCTCCTCCCGATATCCGTCCAGACTTGAAATTGATCATCTGAGTCACTTGTTCTTGACACTTGACAAGTTTCATGCACGTCTGATCACCTGTTCCAAAGTTATGCATGTCAATAGAATCTCCCCCATGATCATCGGATCGGGAAAAGAACTATTTTCAAGTTGACCTGGAAGAGTACGTAATATGTCTGCCAAGTTTCATGGTCCTAGTACATGTGGAAGTACCCCTCGAAGTACCCTAACTCGTGATCACCGGAAATCCGGGAAAACCCCTTCCAACCCCTCTACTGTGACATCCCGATCCATCGACCCTAAACATTTCACGACATTTCCGGTCCCCCCTCTAATCCCCCTCTCTTCGGATTTGGTCCAGATTTGAAACTGAAAATCTGAGACACTTGTTCTTCACAATTGTCAAGTTTTATGCATGTCCGATTATCCATTCCAGAGTTATGCATGTTTCTAGTTTCCGGATTCCCCTTCCCTCCACCCCCCACCCCCGCGATAGCAGGATCGGGGAAGCGATTATTTCCATGTTAATCTGGTTGGTTCCCTCATATGCCTGTCAAGTTTATTGTGCTAGCTTATTTGGAAGCGTTCCACCAGATTTCCGGTTGCCCCTCCAGCTCCCCCCCCCCCAGTCATCGGATCTGGTCCGGATTTGAAACTGAGCATCTGAAGCACTTGTTCTTGACATATGTCAAGTTTCTTGCATGTCTGATTACCCGTTACTAGTTTCCGGATTTCCCATCCCTCCACTCCTCCCACAATGACCGGATGGGGAAAGTGATTATTTCCAAGTTCTTCTGGTCGGTTTCCTGATATGCCTGCCAAATTTCATTGTCCTAGCTTATGTGGAAGCGTTTCATGAGATTTCCGGTGCCCCCTCCAGCCCCCCCCCCCAGTTATCGGATCTGGTCCGGATTTGAAATTGAGATTCTGAAGCACTTGTTCTTGACATGTGTCAAGTTTCAGGTATATCTGATTACCCGTTCAAAAGTTAGGCATGCTACTACTTTCCGGATTTCCCAGCCCCCAAGATGGCCGGATCGGGGAAGTGATTATTTCCAAGTTAATCTGGTCGGTTTCCCAACACGCCTGCCAAGTTTCATCGTTCTAGCTTATGTGGAAGCGTTTCACGAGGTTTTGGGATCCCCCCTCCAGCCCCCCCCCCCCCCCCCCCAGTTATCGGCAATTGTTCTTGACATATGTCAAGTTTCACGCAAGTCCGATTACCCGTTCTAAAGTTATGCATGTTACTAGTTTCCGGATTTCTTGTTGCTCCACCCCCCCCCCCCCCCCCCACGATGGCTGGATCGGGGAAGTGACTGTTTCCATGTTAATCTGGTTCGGTCCCTTATACGCCTGCCAAGTTTCATCGTCCTAGCTTATGTGGAAGTGCCCAAACTAGCAAAACCGGGACAGACCGTCGTTTCCGGATTTCTCATCCCTCCACCCCCCCCCCCACTATGATCGTATCCGGAATATGATTATATCTAAGTTAATCTGGTCGGTTCCCTGATATTCCTGCTAAGCGTTTCACTAGATTTGTTTGACTTGGACTGTCCATCTTTAAACCGTATCTATTCTCGCATTCGCTTTGTATACATCATAGCATGGCTCAGTAGTAGAAAACTGGACTGGCAACACAAAGGTCAAGTTTCACGTATGTCTGATTACCCTTTCCAAAGTTATGCATGTTAATAGTTTTCGGATTTCCCATCCCTCCACTCCCCCACTATGATCGGATCCGGAATATGATTATATCCAAGTTAATCTGGTCGGTTCGCTGATATTCCTGCCAAACGTTTCACTAGATTTGTTTGACTTGGACTGACCATCTTTAAACCGTAATTATTCCCGCATTCGCGTCTTGTTACGTAGTCGCATAGCTAAGTGGTAGAATACTAGACTGTCAACCCAAAGGTTCCTGGTTTGATCCCGCGCCCGGCCAGTGCTTTGTTTTGCTCCCGTTTTACTTTTTGCTCCCGTGTTACTTTATAGTTTCCGGACTCCCGGATCCGGGGAAAGTTGGATTGGGGAAGTGATTATTTGTAAGTTGATCTGGTCGGGTCCTTGATATGCCTGTGAAGTTTCATCGTCCTAGCTTGTGTGGGAAGTGCCCAAACTAGCAAAACCTGGACAGACCGACAGAACGACAGAACGACAGAACGACAGACAGACAGACCGACAGACCGACAGAAATTACGATCGCTATATGGCACTTGAGTATGCTCAAGTGCCATAAAAACTCCTAAAAGAATTTCATGTTAACCCTAACCTTGTTAGAATAATAGCTTCCTTCATTTCTAGTAGAACTCAACATGTAAAGTATAAAAATGTCTATTCAGATCTCCTTCCAGTTTACTGTGGTGTACCCCAAGGTACCCTCCTTGGCCCGCTTCTGTTCCTGATTATGATAAGCGGACTTGCGACTGAACACCCGACCGCTAGAAATTTGTTGACGACATATCCTTATTGGAAAAAAGCCGGAAAAACTTGAAGAGCTCGTCCATGGAAATCATGGAGGATATTAACAGCGACGCTGCACAGGCCGACATGACTGTCAATGACAAAAAGTCAAATATCATGACTATCAGTTTCTTGAAGAGCACACCTTCGTTCAAGCAACCAATCCCTCCGGAGATGTCTGTCCAGCTGTGCAAGCTCCTCGGTATCACTATCTCGAACGATCTGAAGTGGGAGGCCCACGTCGCTAACATCACAAAGCAAGCTAATTTGGCGCTTTCTACGCTTAAATTTTTCTCCAAATTTTCTTGCCCTAAAATCCAGCTTTTAAGAATTTATACAAGTTTTATCCGCCCTATTCTTGAATATTGTTGTCCGGTTTGGCATTTTGGTCTAACTGTTTCTCAGTGTAATTCAGTAGAGTCAGTCCAGAAGCGAGCATTAAGAATTATTCATGGTCAAGGTAAACTCCCATATCACTTCCTTCTGAAGCATTTCCAGCTCACAACTTTATCGGAGAGAAGAACCCTCTGTGTACCCAGTTTGGCAATAAAGCCATGACAAATCCACGTTTCCATGATTTATTCCCCCCGCCTTTTCAACCTTTAAGATCCCGACCTCTAAGACCCAACTCCCAGAAAGTCCCCACCCTTCAACCTCTCCCACCAATCCACGAGAGATACAGGAAGAGTTTCATACCTGCGTTTGCAAACCTATTAACCAGTGATTTGTGTATTATTGTGTTGTGTTGACTCAGCCTTTCGTTGACGATCGGTTTTTATGGCACTTGCCCTTCGGCCAAGTGCCATATAGCGATCGCAATTTCTGTCCGTCCGTCGGTCTGTCCAGGTTTTGCTAGTTCGGGCACTTTCACATAAGCTAGGACGATAAAACTTGGCAGGCGTATCAGGGACCCCAAATGATTAAGTTGGAAATAGTCACTTCCCCGATCCGAGCACCGTGGGGGGAGTGGAGGGAGGGGGGAATCCTGAATCTTGAGGTATTTATAACTTTTGAACGGGGGATCGGATCTCGATGAAACTTGATATTTGGAACGACCTCATGCCTCAGACGACCCCACTTAAAATCCGGACCGGATCTGGTGACTTTTGGGGGGAGCTGGAGGGGGCAACCGGAAATCTTGCGAAACGCTGTGAGTGGAGGGATCCAGATGAAACTTGGTTGGAAGACACCTAGCAAACACTAGATACATCATTGACATAACCGAGCCGATTCGGGTACTGTGGGGGAGTGGAGGGAGGGGGAATCCGGAATCTTAGGTATTTATAACTTTTGAACGGGTGATCGGATCTCGATGGAACTTGATATTTGGAAGACCTAATACCTCAGACGACCCACTTAAAATCTGGACCGGATCCGGTGACTTTTGGGGGGGAGCTGCAGGGGGCAACCGGAAATCTTGGGAAACGCTATGAGTGGAGGGATCGAGATGAAATTTGGTTGGAAGACACCTAGCAAACACTAGATACATCATTGACATAACCGAGCCGATTCGGGTACTGTGGGGGAGTGGAGGGAGGGGGAATCCGGAATCTTGAGGTATTTATAACTTTTGAACGGGTGATCGGATCTCGATGGAACTTGATATTTGGAAAGACCTCATGCCTCAGACGACCCACTTAAAATCCGGACCCAGATCCGGTGACTTTTGGGGGGAGCTGGAGGAGGCAACCGGAAATCTTGGGAAACGCTATGAGTGGAGGGATCGAGATGAAACTTGGTGGGAAGACACCTAGCAAACACTAGATACATCATTGACATGACCGAGCCGATTCGGGCACTGTCGGGGGAGTGGAGGGAGGGGGAATCCGGAATCTTGAGGTATTTATAACTTTTGAACGGGTGACCGGATCTCGATGAAACTTGATATTTGGAACGACCGCATGCCTCAGACGACCCACTTAAAATCCGGACCGGATCCGGTGACTTTTGGGGGGGAGCTGGAGGGGGCAACCGGAAATCTTGGGAAACGCTATGAGTGGAGGGATCGAGATGAAACTTGGTGGAAAGACACCTAGCAAACACTAGATACATCATTGACATGACCGAGCCGATTCGGGCACTGTCGCGGGAGTGGAGGGAGGGGGAATCCGGAATCTTGAGGTATTTATAACTTTTGAACGGGTGATCGGATCTCGATGGAACTTGATATTTGGGAAGACCACATGCCTCAGACGACCCACTTAAAATCCGTGACCGGATCCGGTGACTTTTGGGGGGAGCTGGAGGAGGCAACCGGAAATCTTGGGAAACGCTATGAGTGGAGGGATCGAAATGAAACTTGGTGGGAAGACACCTAGCAAACACTAGATACATCATTGACATGACCGAGCCGATTCGGGCACTGTCTGGGGAGTGGAGGGAGGGGGAATCCGGAATCTTGAGGTATTTATAACTTTTGAACGGGTGACCGGATCTCGATGAAACTTGATATTTGGAACGACCGCATGCCTCAGACGACCCACTTAAAATACGGACCGGATCCGGTGACTTTTGGGGGGGGAGCTGGAGGGGGCAACCGGAAATCTTGGGATACGCTATGAGTGGAGGGATCGAGATGAAACTTGGTGGGAAGACACCTAGCAAACACTAGATACATCATTGGCATGACCGAGCCGATGCGGGCACTGTCGCGGGAGTGGAGGGAGGGGGAATCCGGAACCTTGAGGTATTTATAACTTTTGAACGGGTGATCGGATCTCGATGGAACTTGATATTTGGAAAGACCTCATGCCTCAGACGACCCACTTAAAATCCGGACCGGATCCGGTGACTTTTGGGGGGAGCTGGATGGGGCAACCGGAAATCTTGGGAAACGCTATGAGTGGAGGGATCGATATGAAACTTGGCGGGAAGACACCTGCAAACACTAGATACATCATTGACGTGACCGAGCCGATTCGGGCACTGTCGGGGGAGTGGAGGGAGGGGGAATCCTGAATCTTGAGGTATTTATAACTTTTGAACGAGTGACCGGATCTCGATGAAACTTGATATTTGGAAAGACCTCATGCCTCAGACGACCCACTTAAAATCCGGACCGGATCCGGTGACTTTTGGGGGGAGCTGGAGGGGACAACCGGAAATATTGGAAAACACTATATGAGTGGAGGGATCGAGATGAAACTTGGTGGGAAGACACCTAGCAAACACTAGATATATCATTGACATAACCGAGCCGTGCCTACTCGTAACAAGTGCCATATGAGCTCGTAGCTCTTGTTATCTGATAAGTGTATAAATTACCTGACGTGAAGCGCTAATTCGGCGCCACGCGCTGTGAAAGTCGTTTTTAAAATAAAGTCTCTCTCTCTCTCTCTCAAATCGGTTGCTACTATCGCAAAATTGCATAGTTGTGGCATTATGCAACCCGTGGCTTCGCCTGTCCTTGCCCGTTTGGGTTAATATGCATAAAAAGACGGGTGTGGCTAATTTACGTGGTGTTGTAGCCTAATAAGTTCTTTATTTTTGTTTGTATGTTTGTTGTAGTGTTTGTTTATGGCTTCTGGCCGGAATAAAAGTCTTGAATTGAATAGATAACTACTCGTTCGATCCGCTTTTGTTTCCTCGCTTCCCAAGTCATTTTTATCCGGCATAACGACACTACGCTTATTTTTGCATTTTCCTTGTTTGGCTCTCTTTGAGCCACAGCGGGCTTCCTCTTTCTCTGAGGAGCCTATTCTTACTCCTCAGATTGTGCATATTGCTTTAAACGACCTTTTACGAGTCAATTGCAAGACAGATTTACACTACAAATCTTAACAGAAAACAATACGTTGATGAAACAACCGGTTCTATGTCCGATCGTTCCTGCTAATAAGGAATGTTTCCACATCTGTAATACGCACTCTGAAGTTGTTTTACCTCGATCATGCACCTGAAGATCGAAGCAAACTTGAAAATCTATGCTTGGGGACGTTTCGCCACGGTGACGTTTTGACACGGGGACGTTTTGTCATGGTCATGGGGACGTTTTGTCACGGGGACGTTTCACCGGGGACGTTTTGTCATGGGGACGTTTCGTCGGTAAGCCCTTCAAATTGACTGTGTCTTTCTGATCACCTAGTCATCACATTTTAGGGGTCTGGCCGAGGGTCTGGCGCCCTGACTATAGTAAAATACTTCGGTTCTAAATCAACATATTAAATGGCCAATAATTAGCCGCTTCTGGTCCTTGGGGGAATCATAGGAACATCAGCTAGTGGTTCTATATGGCAAATGTCACGTCCTGATTGTAATTTATACAGTTTACTTTTTACCATGACCAACATTCCGAATAGGCTTAACATAGCGGGACCTACCTTTGGTGAGTTCTGGTAGTAGTTCAGTCGTTATAGATTATTTCTTCCAGAGTACGTCTACTCCTGGGTTTGGTGTCGATGATCTTCGATGGGAGTTTCAGATCACCAATTGAGTGAACCTGATGATAGATTGTAAATCGAGTGTCTCATTAATTAGAGGTAATATCCTCGGTAATGAAGGACCGTTAATTTCAGTCTGGGACAGGTAGGAATAACGCTGGACAGAGATGAGTTCTACCTTGCGTGACCTTGCATCGCGGAGGAACAGTCAGTATTCCTACTCATTGCAGGACAATTTTCGTACTGGATGATTCTGAAAATCCAGCTGATAAATCCTGACTTGTTGCCATGCAGTCTACTGCGTCGGAAGCAGAATTCAAAGTCGTTTATACGAAGCGAGTATTCTTGTGTTGGGTTTCCTGAGCCGCGTTTGAACGTTCTAGCGTTGATCTGGCGTTAGCAGGAAACTTGCTTAAAGACCGTTTTTGAATCTGGCTTTGAACGCCAGAAGTCGAGATTTCCTGGCGTTATGTTTAGAAGGGTTTTTATATTCTGGCTTTGATCTAGCGTTATTCTGGCTTTCTTGAAATTGTCAACTCGCTTACCAAGCAAATTGGGATTTGGCGTTCTTTGAATTTGGCAAAAAATTCAAACTTGGCAGAAAAGATGGCAGAGAAGAGCCGCGTTTGAGCGTTTTCTGGTTTTAGCTTTGTGTTGAACACCAGAAACTTCCAGGTGTTTTTGTGTTCTGGCTTTTTACTAGCAGTAACACCAGAAGAAAAAACGCTTGAAAACTTCTGGCTTTAAGCGCCAGAAGAAGTGGTGATAAATTTAAAAAAATGGAACAGCATGTCATTCTACCATTCATGAGCAGTTTAATAGACTTTGGGAGGTTGATAACTCGCCACCTATGTCTGAAATGTTACAATTGGTAGAAGACAGCACTGAGGACACTCAGAATAAACTTTTGCTGGCATTCGGAAGTGAACTTGTAGACAAAACATCCCACCAGAAAGTAAAGAAGTTTTCAGAAGAAACGGTGGCGATGATGTCAGAAGAAAGATTCAAGGAACACTTTCGGCTTGAAAAAAGGACCTTTGAAGTCTTGTACCAAATTCTGAAAAAAACAGACTGTTTGAAGGAATACTTTCCCTGCGAAAATGAGGAGAACTGTTCTCCAGGATTTGTCAACAGTCCCTTGAGTCTGCGTAAAAGTATCCAAATCACAGTATGGTACCTGGCGAATATGACTTCAATGCGTGACGTTGGTGACAGATTTGGTGTTGCCAAGTCTACAGTTCATGTTTGCGTTCGGAAATGTTGCTATATGCTCGCCAGAATCTCAGCAAAGATTATTGTTTGGCCAAAAACTGATGCTGATTATGCAAGTATTGCTGCTGAATTCAGTAACCCTTCTGGATTCCCAAAAGTGATTGGTGCTATTGACGGATGCCACATCCCAATTGTGTGTCCTGTGGAACAACAGAATTCATATCGAAACAGAAAGTGCCATCATTCTATTGTGCTACAGGGAATTTGCACACGTGATAAGATTTTTACGGATGTTGCTACTGGATACCCTGGCTCAATTCATGATGCAAATATCTTACGAAATAGTGGAATTTACGAAAAAGCATCTTCAGACCCAAATGCAGTGTTCAAGAACGAGTACTTGTTGATTGGTGACTCAGCTTATCCATTGCTTCCATGGCTCATGGTTCCATACAAAGACTGTGGAAATTTGTCTGCCCAACAGCACAGATATAATAAAAAACTGTCCAAAACCCGAGTATGTATTGAAAATGCATATGGCCTCTTGAAAGGAAGGTTCAGAAAACTTCGACATGTTGACTGTTCTTTGTCATTTGCTCCAGTTCTCATCATTTCCTGCTGTGTATTACACAATATCTGTCAGATGGAGCAAGATGAAATTGAGGAATGGTACAACAAAAACGATGATATGGATGACGATTGCACTTCTACCGCCGTTGCTCTACCAAGTGCAAGAGCAGCTAACACTGCCGCACAAGTGAGAGACAGGATTGCAAGACATCTTTAGGTGCAACTGCTCTGTGACTTATTGAAAATTTGATTTTTATATGTTTTTTTATTTACAAATGATCAATAAAAATTTTGAATGTTATTAAGAGTGCAAACCAATTATTAGCAAATTAGCAAAAGCTATACTACTTCTCCTTTCCCTTAACCAACGTTTCCATAATACTTAGAAGCTTGTCACTAGCTTCTTTCTGAGCTGTTTGTTGTGCTTTCTTGAACTCCAACTCCTCCTTCATGTGGCTGATCATTTTGTCGCGAAATCCCCTAGTTTCAGATCTCCACTTATCATCTTTTTCACTTTGCTGATCAATCTTTGTCAGCGTCTCCGACATTAAATTGCGTCTGTTCCCTGTCTTCTTGGCAGGAGGAGTTTTCCGGCTGTTTGAGGGCTTATCTGATGCCTCACTATCATCCTCATACAGCCAAACGTCGTCAGTATCTACATCTGTATCAGCCTTTCTTTTCATTGCTTCACTGCTTTCTCTGGCTGTTCCCTTTTCTATTTTCTTTTTCAACTGGTCTGGTTTCGACGTGTCAATGACATTTTTGAGTGTGACGCTGTCATCATCCCCGATGATATCATAAATTTCGTCATAGTACTTTGGCTGAGGTAATGGTGCTGCACCAGTCTTGCTTGTATTATCAATAAAAACTTTCACACATTCCATTAAAACGGAAGGTAAACCCGATTGAATTTCTTAAATAACTCGTCTGTATCAGTATAAAACTGTCTGTAATGTTTCTGGATTCAGTCGGGTTACTTCAGGACTGCACAGGGACTGCTCCCCCATGAATTACCCGCAGGTGTGAACGGGTCTTAAGTGAGATTCCCGCGTGATGTAGTCTTGCTTTACCTGTATGCTTCTTTGCCAACGCATTCATCAAATTGTTCGCTGGAAGAAGAAGAAGAAGTATTGAAATGCACTAGTGTTGGGCGATATTTGGATTTTTCGATATATCGATATATCGATATTTTCACTTTCGATATTCGATAATCGATATATCGATGTCGATATTTCTTTAGTATGTGTCGCTATCGGATACGTCTCGTTTCGCCAAAATATACTAACGAAATTGTCGTTAAATAGCATCTTGCATCATCTCAAACTCTGAATAAATAAGAACTGAATTACGAAGACATATTGCTCCAATTTCGGATATATAAATGTAGGTTATGTAGGATTATTTACAATAATTATGAATGAAAAAATATCGTTTTCGATATCGATATTTATGTTTCGATATTCGATATCGATATTTGGTCCGATATATCGATATATCGTTATCGATATCGAATATCGCCGAACACTAAAATGCACAAGAAAGGAGATCAGTAGAACTCCGATACTCCCCCGCAATTTTAAGAAGTAACAATGACTTCTAAAAGAAAGTGCTGCTATCCCAATTGTGAAGTTAAATCCACTAAGACTGAAAATAAAGCATACTTTAAGTTTCCGGAACTGCAGAATTTGGCGAAATTTAAATCATGAGAGAGTTTTGTGAGACAAGAAAATCCCACCTTTGTTTTGTCTCAGGCATATAAATTCAGTTCTTCTGGTTTCATGTGTGAGCAGCATTTTGATTCCAAGTACATTAAAACAGTTGTAACGTACAGGGGTGAATGTCGAAATAGACTAGATTACTTTGCCGTTCCATCAGTTCACTTAAGTCAGATCCTCCAGAGCCCTAGTTCTTTGAGAATAATAGCACCGGTGACATCAGACTCAGAATGTGATGCTGTGCCTCGGTTTATAAGCAGGCACCATGTCAACCAGGCACTGATATCTTTTTCTGTTGACTTTCAAGAAGTCTACAGGTGAGAGGATTATTATTACTGTTTTGTCCCTTGCATGCTATGATACTGTAACTGTCCTGCAACCATGGCACATATTATACCTTATCCCCCTTCTCATTGTCCTGTCTCCTTTGTTACGGGGTTGTGCGGATACTGGTGTTATTATTTATGACAGAGCCGGAGTTTTCGCCGGATTCCGGGTGAACTGCTTGTCCAGCGAGGAAATAAGTTGCATATTCAGATTCAGCATGTCTTCTTACCCCTAAATCAACTATCTCAATAGCTTTTAAAACATACTTTTTGTGCCCCTTAATTCGAAACCACTCCTCCACCCTTAAATATAGAGCTACAGAGCCCATCTACTAACTCGACCTTTCCCTTGACCCAAAGGATCCTCCCACCGAGTTTCATCAAAATATCTCAGTCTCTTCGAGAGTTATCGTGCTTACAGACGGACGGACGGACAACTTTTGCGATGTCATAGGTACCCCCCAACTTCCGTTTTGGGATACCAAAAGGCAGGAATAAGTTAAAACTCATAACTTTGAAAACGTGGTTCGGTTTGGTTTCATTTCCCGGTAGTGAAATCCTCGGACCCAAACCTTATCGAGAATGATTCGTTTGTGGTGTTGTGTTTTATAGACTTTCGGACTAAATAAAAATCGTTTTATAATTTTACATACAGCTCCGTAGATAATACCACACAGTAGTGTTTTACGTTCTTGCTTTAAGCTACGATTATAAAATGGTACATACCTCCAAACTGTAACTAAGTTATCACAACCTCCCGTCACGAATCTCTTCGGTGCGAGTCCCTTGGCAGAGCTAAGGCCTACTGGGCTGTAGGACGCAACGGAGGGGGCCCAGCTTACAGCATTACAACCAATCTAGAACGAAAGTCAGCTCAAATATTTCAGCGCAAATATATAGATAAGATAAAGGTTTCAAGGTTTATTATTATTAGTCACAAAACAATCCACAACAAATCCAACATTAATTACAACATTACTTACTTACGAAACTATATCATAGGTCCATAATGATCTCAGGATTTGAAGCGGAGAAAACTAGTTCGAACCGTTCAAACCCTTACATATAACAAGAGCTCCGAGCTCATATGACACTTGTTACGAGTAGGTCTTACAAGAAAGTAGATGCGAACGTCACAAAATACAACCTTCAACCTCCTAGGATCGGAACTAGAATAGAATATCTAGTTTCATTCGAGTCTGAGCATTCCCGGCATCGCCTCGGATCATCTAGAGCAAATGTCAGGCCACAATATTTCAGGTACTAGTCCCCCTCAAACTCCCCCTGCCACGACCGAATCTGGTCCAGACACATAAACTGATCATCTAGAGCATCTTCTGTTACCTTGCGAAACTACGTTACACCCCCCCCCCACCACCGTGTTCAGATCCAGTCGGGACCCTAAACTATGTCATCTAAGGAATATCTTATCTGTACTCTTCAAGTTTCATTCAAATCCCTCAACTCGTTTGACCCCTATGCGAGCCACACAATTTCCGGAACTCCCACTCCAACTGCCCACACTGTGGCAAAATACGACTAGGACACTTAGACGTCGTATCTCTGAGACTCTGACATCTCCTCTTCTCGTCCTTCAAGTTTGAGTCCAATCTAAGTATATCTGCAAATTTCCTGTTTCCGGTTCATCCTCCTTCTACTCTGGCCGGGTACAGTCTGAACCGTACAAAACAAACTAGGTCGCATAAAATCGGTAGCCTACTGTCAAAGTTGTATCCCATTCGTTTGGATTTTATGCATGTCACAAAGTTTCCAGACCCCCCCCCCTCCAACCATTGCCGCATGTGGTTCGGAGTCACGTCATGCCTGTTTAGGTCATCAGTTCTTATCACCAGAAAATGTTTACTCGAATCGGACCACCCGTTCGCAACCTATTCCAATTCCCAGATTCCCTACCCTTAACTCCCTCGAAAATGGTCGGATCAAGAAACGGAAGTTCTTAGGGCATTGTGTCAGGTCCTTAAGTCCATTTGGATGGGTCACTAATATGCCTGCCGATTTTCATCGTCCTTAGCACATCTGGAAGTATCCTTACTCGTGATCACCGGAATTCTGGGAAACCCCCTCAACCCCCCCCCCCCCAAAAGCCCCGATATGGTCTAGTTCTGTCAAGAACGTACCTAGGGCTTATGTTTGGTCTTCCAACCAAATGATCCCTCGACGCTAAGCGTCTCACGAAAATTCCGGTGCTCCCTTCGACTCCTCCCAGAAGTATCGGATCCGGTCCGGACTTGACATGGAACATCTGAGACGACACTTCTTTCCACCTACGAGGTTCCATTCAAATCGGATCGCCCGTTCAAAGGTTATCAGTGATACTAGATTCCGGATTCCCCACCCCTCCACTCCCCTCACGATGGTCAGATCATGCAAACGTCATGAAGTACCACATTCGAGGGATCACCAAGAGTTCCGGACCGCCCCCCCCCTCCAACTCCCCCCACAGTGCCCGAATCCGGTTCAGTTATGTCAATGATGCTTGGTATCTTTCCGCCCCTTTCATCTCGATCCCTCCCAGCGAGATCACCCCCCCCCCCCCTACCCCCAAAAATAAAAATTAACAAAATTATCCGCAGGTGAGAAGGATAAGTGAACATTCTCGTGGAAAAACGACAACAAAAATTACTAAACAAACAACTAAAGCACAAATACTATTAGTAATTGTCATTTATGGGTTCTTAAAGGTTCTTAAAATTCTCTGTCAATAAATCCTTACCTAAACATCCCTTTTTGCTCTTCCCACCTTTCTCTCCATGGTTAACACTTTGTTATGATGTGTGCATGCTATATGTTGTTATAAGTAATCTGAGATTTATGTTGTGTAGTATTTAGGTCATATGTAGGGTCGGGCAGTACTTCTAGCAGGTATTGTATTGTATTCTCACTTACTCAAATTTTTCTTTTACATGAGAATCGTAAGCTGAATCCTAAGAAATACTTCCGATGTTAAGATACACATATATTACCTTATCGTCCTTCTCATTGTCGTGGCTCCTTTGTAACAGGGTTGTGTGGATACTGGTGTTTTATTTTATGTCACTGGTCTCTCTCAACTTTGTGGTTAAGGGCCAGCGTTCGACTCTTCCTTACTTAAAACGTCCCATTTTACTCTTTCCATCTTTCTTTGTGTTGTTGATACTTCATGATCTGTGATTGTTGAGTTGGTTGATTTTTGTTGGGTTTTTTCTCATGAAAAGCTTAAAATCCGTCGATTTTTCTTCATAACAACAGGCTTTCTTTGTTTTCAAAACTGCCTTCCTTTTCTTGAAAATGGTGTTTTTTTCCTTCAAAAACAGTTGTTTAAAACAACATACGAGTCGCTGAATATCTTGCCCCCCACCCCAAAAAACACATTTTGGGTATTAACGCCTCTCCTTCTTACGTCAGACAGCCTGATGACACTTTCCAAGAAGCGCCAAAATATCATTGCCAAAGCATCATAGCCCACATATCCATTTTAGGCATTATTCGATTATATGTCATATATTTTCCCTGAAACCCCAGATCGTCCATTGAAATTTACTGGGATGACCTGGTGACTCCGCACAAAATATTTTGGATAGCCCATGTCAATTCGCAGCAGGGATTATTTATGCACTATATAATACATTCTTTTCTAACTGCAGCGGTTTGACTTGCAAACCAGACGACAAACTTCCATCCGTTACCATGGCTCTGGTTGAAGTTGGTCTTTTGGTTAGCCTATTATCAAGATCTTGGGGAGGTCTAGAAGTAGACAGGAATCAAGTGAAAGCTCACCAAGTACCTGTAGCTCAACTCAGTTTTGTCAGGGTGCCCATGATCCCTGCATGGGACCCAAGACGAAGTTTATATTGGCTTATTTGTTCTTGCTGCTATTTACTTTTTTTTTTACTGAAGCAATCTCAAATTTAAAAGAAAACTTTTGACTTCCGTAGGAGCATCATAAACCACGTCTATTGGTGCGCTGCTAGCAGCAAAACTTCTGAAGAGGTATTCGAGAAGTTTCGCTCAGTGATTAACCACATTCAGGATGTTAACGGCCACCATGAAAATGACACCTATACATCATGTAGCCACCAGAACGACCTGCTTCTATACTATTATCATCACTACTAGCAGCAGTCACGATTTAAGAAATAGTCTGAAGAGACTTTGTAGAATAGATAAATGGCTCAGAGGTTGCACCCTACTTCCGTAATCTCTCTCCACTCATTCTTAAACACGAATTCCTTGCGGTAATTTCTAACCCCCCACCAATACTTTACAATACACTTGCTATCTTCGACATGTATCATGCTTGTTTGCGATATTCTTTGTTTCCCTCACAAAAACCCATTATGTAATGTTTGTCCTTTTGTTGCTAGAAGTCAACAGTCAAAAAGGCTTGGAACAACCAAGACCCTGGGCAGTTTTTTAGAACCAAGCATAGTTTTAAAGTATTCAGCCATTTTTAAATACTGGAATTTAAAGAGTATATAGTGCGAGGAATCCTTCAACTGCCGGAAAAATACCAAGCTTCTGTAATTCTTTTATTTAAACTTTAACCAAAAAGCAAACATATTTTTGTATCATCTAACTGAACAAACAATTCTGTAATGCATTTTCGTCGATCTTGGAGACTCTTTAAGTGAATAAGTGATTGGTCCTTTCTCAGCCCTTTTCAGTTAAACTTTAATAAAGGTATCCCTGTATGTACCTAAAGGCTCAGCTCGTGAGTTCAAGTGCCCCGGCATGTGCCATAACATTATTAATTTTAACTACAAAGCTATATAGGAACTTGTAAGATAAGATGTTCAGAATTGTAAATAATATGTTTGTTTTGACAACAGCAGATAAGTGTGAAGAATTTGGTGGAAACTGATTATAAGTTTAGATGTGCACTCCTCATGGCAGGAGAAATTCGAAGCTTCGGAACTTCTTCTATTGGATACATGCTCTTCGCTCACACAGCCATGTTATTCACTTCAGCGAGAAAGCACAAGAACATCTCCTTTAAGTAGAACCACAAAGCTTCATAATTTGTTTAACCACAATTTCTTTCACTAGAACCCATGTTCACTTGAAGTAAATAAAAACACTCTTGGATTCATTTGTATCATGGAGCAGGAAGGTAGGCCAGAAACTGTGGCGGTCATTCAGGTGAAACATGACCCCCATTTCAATCTGCATTTCATAAGTGATCACATGTAGCCTTCACTGTTAACACAACCGTAGAAAATATCACTCTGTATAAAACTGGTAGAGCTCTCTCACAAATTAAGAGATATGCAGTATTCTTGTAGAACTTTGCAAACATCAGCAAGGTCTTTCTCAGAACAGCATGTCGGTCAAGGCTCAAGGAGTTCTGAATGTCACTGCAAGCCGTACACTGATCATCATACATGCCGACCGCTGTGCTGTTGAGGACTCTTAGCTCAAAGGACCTTTTTATTCCCTTCACATTCTGGAGGGAGACTGCTTTGGTCATTCACTGATGTAGAGCGGAAAGTCAATAAATTCTGGTCTGCTTGCAGTCCAAGAACTGCTGTCGAAGCCGGCACAAAACTTTTGTCACATTTTGTCTGTCAAAAATGCTGGATCACTGTGTCCTCAGAATGGCTTATTGGCAGTATGGAGGTAGCATGATGCTGGTTTGTTAGGCATGAAGAAAGCCAGTGTATTCATCTTCCAACTCTGGGTAATGCTCTCGTATAGCTTTATAGGCGCAGGATGGAAGGGCCCCTCTAATACTGCGACCCAGAAACTGGTAAACCATCCTGACAAACTGTCGGTAAGCCACATATCTCATCCGCCTGTAATTGAAAATCAAACTTAGAACAAAAAGATTAGGAAAACTACTTAAAGGTGAACTCCAGAATTAAAAAATAAGGGTTCCGGGTGACCGAGTTCGATACCTGATTTTTTTTTGAATTTTTTGACGTAAGGAGCATTCTCGTGGGTCAACTTCAAGCAGAGATACCTCATAAAGTCTAATTCCATTGGCTCCTTTGATGAGACCCCTCATTCGTTCCGTCATGTTGATGCTGTAGTCTTGCGGGAATGGGACCGACGCCAAAATTCATAACACAGCATCAACGTTGTTTACAAAAGTGACCCATAGAAGAAACTCTGAAGGTGTTGACTAAATTGTGACGGAATTCCATACAAAACACAAACAACAAACAGACAAATAAAAGACAGCAGAACTGAGTGAAAAGGAAATGTCAAAGACCAGAGTGCGTTGCTAGCCTGGTTGTACGCCCAGTGTTGGAATAGCTTTCTTTTCTTGGCCAAGTAGTGAGAATAGAGAGCATAGAGAAGAAATTCTGGAAGCTCCATTAAACAACACAAACAAAAAACGACAGCTGAACTGAGTGAAATGGAAATGGCCAAGACCAGAGTGTGTTGCTACCCTGGTTGTAAGCCCAGTGTTGGAATAGCTTTCTTTTCTTGGCCAAGTAGTATGGAGAATAAATTTTCTAAGTACTGTGCTTGGGAAAATTTTGTCAAGAGCAAACACCCAGATTTCTGTCTCCCAACAATTGGACGCTTCAGATTTTTGTGTGTGCAACCCTTTGGACCTGATTTTCTGAGTTCCTGTCAGGATTGTATAGGAAGACGGTATTAAAAGACTTGCTCAGCATGTGTTGCAGTGCCAACCATGCACAGTTCATCAGGTTCTCAGGCATCCAATTTCAAATTCAATGTCAGTTTCATGTGTCAACTATTGATGTAACTCCTGCTGTAATAGATCAGGCCAGATCAGGCCCAGGACAATCAGGACAGCCCTTGCCCAAGTGCTTCGTTCAATTCAACAACCCTATGAGTGCCTCTCAGCGTCATGCCACTTGAGTGACCATGATTACTTCTCTGTGAAGGAAGTTTCAGTTTCATCCCATGGAGCAGAGGATTCTCGCGAGATCTGGTAAGCCAAACGGTTTTTGCTGGTAATTTTTGTCCTGAAAATGTGAGCTATCAAGGTCTGCCAAAATTTTTCCCCAGGAAATGCTTCAGGTGTCGCTCGGAGGACTAGAGTCACAGGACTAGTTGTCCAACAAAAATCATTGAATTAGCCTACCTTAAAAGTGCATCTTTCAACTTACAAACTTGAAATTTACGCTACCTGCATTTTTGTTACTTTTCTCTGTAAGTCGGTCAACCGACCTATTTGTTGCTAGTGAGTGTTTGTTGATCTCATTGGTAGGTTTGACTGAGTTCTAAAATATGACTTATAAGAAAAAAAGGCATGTGGCATCTTCCTGTTGCCAGCAGCATCTCTCCAATGATGATTTTGATTTTCGCGCCCCGCCAAGAACTTAGGTCTGTGAGAAGGAGCTCCCACCTCAGTCCTCGGGCTGGTTAACCAACCAGCGAACAGAGCCGGTTGAAGACCCAGAAAAAAACAGCTTATTCAAAACTTTGACTCCAAATTTTGTGATGGGACCGGGTTTTAAAGGCTCAGACACCATATACTTATTCCTGAAGTGTTATACAATAGTTGCATTTTTGCAGATACCATGGTATCTGATACCACAGTCTAAAGTCGTTTTTGCAGTTATCGTGGTATCTGGCCAGTCATCAGCCGAGATCAACCCATAGTCAGTACCATCCATAAAGCAAAGGACACAGACGTATGTACCCATGGAACTTTCTGCATCTATAGAGGCTGTCATCATAACTGTAACAGGAATCAGCATGGCTTGGAAGACAATCACATTAGGTAAGTTTTTTAACTCAAAACGTAACTTACAAGGGCTTCAATGGTTTTCAATCCAAAGGACCTATGACATCAAAAGAAACCTTACTGCATCCAAGTAACTGGTGGTTGTAAATATTTTGCCAGTAGTTAATGGTAAGAGTTTAATTTTTGTATTATCTTTCTTGCTTGAAAGTAGTTGCTGTTTAGGATGGGAATATGTTCAACATTTTGGATATCAGTTTACAAATGCGTCCTCCCTGCAAACATTTGAATGGCTTTAATTCGTATTGCCTTTCTTGCTCGTTACTAGTTGCTACTTAAGATGGAGTATTCAGTACCTGAAACCTTTCTTGCCCTGATCCTTGACCAGAACAGTGGATCTGTTTGTGAGAAGCATAAGCTAGAGATTTGATTTGTTTTGATGTTTAAATTTTTTTTCATCTGCACCAGAGCAAAATAACACTAGGAAGTACCACCAAGACTTGACCAAATTGACACACATTCAAATAGCAGCGATACTAGCAGCCTTAGTGGTAGAGAACGTCCCTACTAAAACTTTTTGCAACGTTGCAAAAATGATACAGCTTCCATTGTTTCCTTGGTGTTAGGCAAACACCACCTTTGCATAAATTTCTTAACCCGCAAGTTTGTCTCGCTTTAAATGGCGCAAGTGTAGTGGGCGGCGCTAAGGACTATGGCCCGTTTGCGAAAATAACACTAGGGAGTAGCAGCAACACTTGACAAAATTGAAAGATACTCGAATAGCAGCGATACCACCACCCCTAACGGTAGAGAATGTCCCTACTGAGACTTATTCAGTTTTCACTAACGCTGGCTCCGATAACTTCATATTCTGAACATTGCAAAAAAATGATGTAGCCTCAGTTGTTTCCTCAGTGTGTGCAGACCGCACCTTTGCTTTACTAGAAATTCGTTAACCCGCAAGTTTGTCTCACTTCAAGTGCTGCAAGCATAGTGGGCGGCGCTACAAGTATGGACCATTTGCAAAGCATGGAAAGCATAGGTCTTGGCGCTGCTCCCTAGTGTTATTTACTTACAAATTTTCAGTCTCTTGTTTCATTTTTACTACCTTTCTTGCTCAGAGGCAGTTGCTATTTGGATGAGAGTATTTAATTTCTTACGGTCATCAGTTACAAAATTCGTTCTCATTACATTGCAACAAAAATTATGTCAACTTTTTCCTCGGTGTGTGCAGACTGCACCTTTGCTTACTAGAAAATGTAGCTGACATCCGTTTTGCACCGTCAAATATGATTCACAGTCAGCTTGGGCTGAAGGAACATCTATTTACTAGAAATTTCTTAACCCGCAAGTTTGTCTCGCTTTAAATGTCGTCAGTGTAGTTGGTGGCGTTACGAGTATGGCCCGTTTTTATAAAGCATAGAAAGCATAGGTGTTGGCGCTACTCCCTAGCGTTATTTTGCTCTGATCCGCACACAAATTTCAGTCCTTCTATAATTTTTATTACCTTTCTTGCTCAGAGGCAGTTGCTACTTTGGATGAAAATATTTAATTTATTACGGATAGCAATTAGAAAGTTCGTCCTCTTTACATGAGTGTCTTGTTTCATTTGTATGACCTTTCTTGTTCGAAAGTAGTTGCTATTTAAGATGGAAATATTCAATATTGAAATCTTATGACCTTTCTTGTTCGAAAGTAGTTGCTATTTAAGATGGAAATATTCAATATTGAAATTTTTCTTGCCTTTGCCGTTCATTAAAACAGAATATGGATTTATATGAGTCGCTTTGATGTGGCCAGGTTCGCTTCATCCGCATACAAATTTGTACTGACTTCTTAAATTTGCATTACCTTCCTTGTTCGAAGCTAGCTGCTACTTTCGATACTGAAATCTTTTCTTGCCTTGGCCATGGATTAGAACAAAATGTGGATTAATATGATCCGTTTTGACGTGTCCAGGTTCGCTTAAAATCTATAATGCCTTCTTTAATTTTGATTACCGTTCTTGTTCAGAAGCAGTTGCTATTTTGGATCGAGCTAAATTTTTTTCGGATATCAGTTAAAAATGAGTCCTCTTTAGAAACTGTTTGAATGCCTTCTTTCACTTTTATGACCTTTCTTATTAGAAAGTCGTTGCTATTTAGGATGGAAATGTTCAATACCTACATCTTTTCTTGCCTTGGCCATGGATTAGAACAATCAATCAATATATTTATTACCCGTCAAGAAAAACAATGAAGGGCATGTAGCCCTAGTGACCGAGTACAAAAACAAGACCAGATGTGTCGGTGGGATCCCAAAAATCTAATATTAGATTCAGACAATCGAGTCTTGTCTTCGCCAGATCCAGTCTTGGACAGGCTAATCATCAGAGAAAAACAAGTTCAGATATACCTCTATAAGCCATATCTATTTTGACGATACTGACCGAGACTTCCTGCCGATTTCCGAGCGAACTACTAGTCCAGCAAAAAAAAAATACAGAAACAAAACAAAACCAAAAAAAAATCCGGTTACAACTGGATTCCGGAATAATTACATGTCCGGGTAAAAACCATTGTCATATACCGACTCAGCATCTCTTCTTACCCCTTAATCTGTCATTTAATCGAACTTTTGCTTTTAACAAATTTTCCGGGTTTGGCCGGATTCCGGGCGAACTAGTTGTCCGGCGAGAAAATGATTTTCACCATCGTGTTCGGCATGTCTGTTTACCCATAAATCACACATTTAATCAACTTCAAATAAAACTTTTACTTTTAACAAACTTTCCGGTTTTGGCCGGATTCCAGGCGAACTACTCTTCCGATGACAAAATGGTTTTTACCATCGTGCTCAGCATATCTTCTCACCGCATAATCGACCATCACATTAGCTGTTTCAAAATATTTTGTTTGCCCCTTAATTTGAACCCCCTCCCCCACCCCTAAATGTAGGGCTACAAAGCCCATCTACGAACTCGACTGGTCCGACGACCCAACCTCACACCAAGTTTCATCAAAATATCTCATTCCCTTCGAGAGTTATCGTGCTTACAGACGGACGGACGGACGGACAGACGGACAACTTTTGCGATGTCATAGGTATCCCTCCACTTACGTTTTGGGATCCCAAAAAGAAAAGAAAAAAACAACAACAACAAGAAAAAAGACAATGCATCTAGCAAAACTTAACACTAAACACATAACATAGCTACAGATTATTGGATGGGAACAGAGGATGGATTCATATGAAGCTTTAGCTGGAGGGGTGGTGAGTGTGACAAAATGGTCTCATATAAGAAATGTTTCATGCAGAAGTACAAGTAGACTAAAAAAGTACAGTAGATGTTATGAGTTGAGTGCTCACATCCCAGGTTTGTGACTTGCACTTGGCTTAACCATGTTTGGAAATGTGAAATATTTAGACAGTGAAAAATGCATTTTTTTTTTCTCGAAAATTTTTTGTTGTGATGAAAATATGGATGTGACTGAGTTCAGATACAAAGTGTGCTAAGTGTCAATAAAACGGTCATATCTTTCGTGCGTCAATGATCCACAGCTTAATGAGAAAAGAAAGCTGAATGAGCCGTGAAGTTGAAATAGAGGATGGGTTTGCTATAGGGATACAACATCATCAACCAACTATATTCAGACATTAATTTACGTTCTAATTGAAGTTTTTAATTGCAGGATAATGAACGCCTGACCTTCGTCAGACTTAGAAGTGTGTCTCATATTCCCTTGGAAGCCAGTTACAATGAAAGAGCTGATTGGGTCATCATCAGTCAAGTATGCACCGGAATGAACAACATTTAGTGTTTAGTGGTTGAGAATGTTCAGAACTGATTAAGTAAAGAATAATACAGTTTTCCTTCCAATGCTTCATTGTATGCTATAGCATAAATTAAAGTATATTCCTTGCCATCTTATGTCTTTGTAAGCAGTCAGTCTAGTCTTTATTGTATGCTGCTGTGTTACTAAAGCAGTGTAACATAATCAGATAGCCTACTTCTCTGAGTAAATGTAATTTGTCGACTAATACAGTTTATGAGCTCTTGATGTTTGTCGGAGCTCAACTAAACCCTGTAGTGTGAGGCAAGGAGCCACAATGCTAATACTACCAAGGGCTCATCATTCACAAACTGTCGCCTAGATTTTAGGACATCGGGCTAGGGTCCATTGTGGTCGTTACTGATTGTATTCTTAGAGAATTACTATTTGCAATGATTTTCCTCTTATAAGTATTAGGTCGCTATGGTCTGTAAATGTTGACGTAAGCTCTGTCAAATGTTGATCGTCCACAGTGTTTAGAGAGACCAGCAACGTAAGTAAAACCCCAATTCTACACCCAAACCTGTAACAAAGGTGCCAAAACATTCCTATGGGCACCTTGTGGTAGGTTCAAAGCACAACAGAATGTTTGATGACTACAATATACTAGCAGCTACAGAGGACTAAAAGTTCCTAATGATCAAGAAAGAAACTTAATCTCTGCTACACAGCTAGATAGACTTGGTCCCATTCTCAGAGGGTTACTGGTCAGTATGATTTGCTCCAGATGGTAAAAGATCATGAGATTCAACTGTAGAGAACTGAATTCATCTTGTTTGAAGTGGTACATCTTAGCCAAAAAGGCACGGGGGGGGGGACTGTTTTTCCAAAGTGGGGCTTAGACCAGAGTAAATGGATGGTAAGTTTGGGAGTGGATTGGGAAATAAGAAAATTAAGTTACATTCTTGTCGTGAACTGTTTTTGTAAAGTGGGGCTTAGACCAGAGGAACTGAAACGGATGGTAAGTTTGGGAGTAGGTTGGAAAACAAGAAAATTAAGTTACATTCTGGTCCTTAGTTTCGGCATATGTGTGGTTCACACGGGGAGGATGTGTTTCATTTAGTGGGTTGATATTTTAAGCTGAAAGATTTGAAATTTTTTTAAAACACTAACTTTTGGTGAGAATCAACGGGAGCGAACGATCTGATTTGTTTCTCGAGGAAAAACAAAAACATTCCTGGCCTTTGTAGGTATGGGAGGTTCCTTCAGGTAGGCTATGTAGCATCGGGAATGTTTTTTTTTAAAAGAGAGTTTTCTCCTTTTGGTGTTTTATATTGTGTTTTCGAGAGTTTTCTATTTTGTTTTCCTTCCAGGCTTTTCGGGAATCAATTTTTTCATTCTTAATGTGATCACGGGCTTCATTTTTAGAGAGCAGAGGTGTCATTTCAGGTCATCAGCTGCTTAAAAAGATCAAAGTTTTGAGAGAGTACACTGTAAAAAAAAATTGCAGTATTTGATACTAGGATCAATCTTGCCTTTATTGAGATAAGATCATCCCTAATTCGGATTGATTTCATCACAATACAGATAAGTATTCCCAGTAGCAAATACTGGATCCTTATTCACAGAAACTTTTTACAGTGTAGGTGAGAGACCAAAACTGCTTACCATAATTTCCAGTGTTTCGACTGGCAGCTACCCCCTGGGTGCTGGGGGCAAACAACGCCGATGAATAAGATAGGCAATGGGTAGGTATGGTGCGCTGAATGTTGGGCCTTAACCACAAGGTTGAGAGTGACTACAGTGAAATAAATATAAACACAGAGTCTCAAACAACCCTGTAAAAAAGGTGTCAGAACAATGAGGAGGGTGACAGAAGTCAGCTCATCTGGGGATTCACTCAGTCCGGTTGTTTGATTATCTTTGTAGTGAGAATACCAATACGACTTCTAATTATCAGCAAACATCACACGTTTTCGAACTTCAAATTTGTCGCCAAAATCGTTCCCGCAAGACTGCCAAGTGGACCTAGCAGGGTTGCCAACCAAGACTATTTTTTTCGCCGTTTTCTCCGGTAATAGTTGATGCACCAGCACGGGACTTCGGCAATGGATTCCCTTGACCCATTATGGGTCTCTGACGAATTTTAGGTCTAATTCTGGAGTTCCCCTTTAAAGCACACCTCAGTGCTCAGACTGTATTGCTGCGAAGAGGTTTTGAGATAGCTGACCACATTAATACTTAGATATAGTTGCATAAAGTTACGCAAGGCTTCGTCTGTTTTTAGCCTCTTACTAAGTCCCTTGCTTCTTAACGACAATCTTGGCAAAATTATATTTGATGGTGCAAAACGGATAAGTCAGCTACATTTTATTCGAGCTATATTTCGGCCCTTCTTGGCAAGGGTCCTCTTCAGGCTCATGAAGAGGACCCTTGCCAAGAAGGGCCAAAATATAGCTCGTCAAAATATAATAGTCAAAATAGAAATAGAAGCGTCAAAATATAATAGTCAAAATATATCATATTTGACGGTGCAAAACGGATAAGTCAGCTACATTTTATTCGAGCTATATTTTGGCCCTTCTTGGCAAGGGTCCTCTTCATGAGCCTGAAGAGGACCCTTGCCAAGAAGGGCCGAACTATAGCTCGAATAAATTGTAGCTGACTTATCCGTTTTGCACCATCAAATATGATTCGCAGTCAGCTTGGGCCGTAGGAACATCAATCTTGGCAAAACCTGCACAATCAGTCTTTGGACCAATAACATGATCAGAGAGAATGGTTGGGAGCATGATACGCCAAGTAAAGAGAACAATCGTGGCAACAGTGATACTCGGTGTAATGATAATAGACGAGATAAGATACACTTATGAAAATCTTGGAAAAACCTGCACAACCTGCACAGCCGGTCTTCGCATATGATCAGAGAGAATAGTTGGGAGCATGGTACGCCACGTAAAGAGAAGAAACGTGGCAACGGTAATACTCGGTATAATGATATTAGACGAGATAAAATACACTTCTGAAAATCTTGGCAAAACCTGCACAACTGGTCTTTGGACTAATAAGATGTTCAGAGAGAATGGTTGGGAAGAAACATGGCAACCTTGGTACTTGGTATGTTGATATTACACGAGATACGGTAGGTAAGTAACCTGTAAATTCTGTGAACTATCTTCAGCACAGAGAATAAGTTGCAACAAGAAAAATCAGGCGACATAACCAGCAAACAAAGATGAAATCAACCACTAGCGTATATTCGGTTTCAAGAAAAATCAGGCGACATAACCAGCAAACAAAGATGAAATCAACCACTAGCGTATATTCGGTTTCAAGGAGGGGAGGGCAACTGCAGGGGCCAAAGCAGGCGGTGCCACCAGCGTTAAATTTTTTGTATTTTCTTCGTATTTTATGACAATTTTTGGCACTAGTAACTCCACTAAGTAAGGCAGTAAGGCACTAGTAAGCAAAGGGTTGACGAGTGACAGTTTTTAGCTAAGCCCCGCCCTGTGGGAGGAGCTACACAGTCAAACAGCGATACATGGTCAGAGAGAATGGTTGGGAGCATGATACGCCACGTAAAGAGAAGAAACGTGGCAACCATGATACTCGGTATAATGATATTAGACAAGATAAAATGCACTTATGAAAATCTTGGCAAAACCTGCACAACCGGTCTTTGGACTAATAAGATGATCAGAGAGAGTGGTTGGGAAGAAACAGAAGAAGAAACATGGTAACCTTGGTACTTGGTATGTTGATATTAGACGAGATAGGTAAGTAACCTGTAAATTCTGTAAACTGTCTTCAGCACAGAGAATAAGTTGCAACAAGAAAAATCAGGCGACATAACCAGCAAACAAAGATGAAAGCAACCACTAGCGTATAGTCGGTTTCAAGGAGGGGAGGGCAACTGCAGGGGCCAAAGCGGGCGGTGCCAGCAGCGTTACATTTTTTTTATTTTCTTCGTATTTTATGACAATTTTTGGCACTACTAACTCCGCTAACCAGTCTATCACACCAATATCACACAAATCAGGTGCTAGTAAAGGCAATCTTCTAAATTCTATTTTGCATGGTACGTCTTTTTTGTACTATACGTTTGGGTAATTTGGGTGCATTGGATAAGTAACTACGGCGGGCAGCTGGAACAGGCGAAAAAAGCTACTTCAGAGCTGCTTCAGATTAACTTTTTGTGAAGATCGTCGCGGACTTTGTTTACCTTACTTTGATACCCTTTATTTCCAACCTTCCAGGCAGTGGTGCCATCTGGTGGTTCAGTAATATAAGAAATCTACACCAGCTGATGCCAGTTCTTTGCACTGTAAACAATATCCAGACAATACCATTGTGGGGCTGTCCTTCTGTGACTAACAGATCACAAACCTGCCAAAATAATAATCGGTGTCTGTCTAGAAATGGCTGAATTGGAATGGAGTATAAAACAAACAAAAAAAACAGCTACAAAACAGCTTTCCTGTATACCTACAGGAAAAGTTACAAGTAGCCTAGGCTAAAGCTGAGGACATTTCTGAAAAAAGAATGGTCAAATCAACCTACAGAAATTTTCACGTGCTTGTGTTTACCTTGGATTAGATGTATTTATTTATCATTCTAACGTCTGTAGTCTGAAAATCGCGCAATGAAAGTTGAAAAATTTCGTGCTCTGGCGATGCATATGCATGCAATTCAAACTTTCTGCGGGCGAGAATCGCAACACCGTCAGACTCCGACAGTACCAGCGTTGCCACCTAAATTTGTCTTGCGGCACACCGTCTTCATTTCTGAGACTACGGAATAAAAAATAGAATTATATTTTCCAGCTGGGTCAGATGGTGTTTCTAAGAGATCTGAAGACCAATGCTGGCTATCCCTTTAATTAGTACGGACACATTTATTTTTTTCGGCAGGATTTCTTGCAGGATTTTTGAACTTTCCGAGCAGGATTTTTCATGATCTTTTGGGTTCCCGGCAGGATTTTCGAAGTGGAGCAAGTGGAAGCACTGCCTCTGCGGCTCTGCGCTGGAGCCGGGTATTCTCGTTTTCAGTTCACTTTAGAGAAGTGATAACAAGACACCTCCGGTATTGTGAGTTCTGGATAGCCGAATATTGCGGTAGGTTGGAATCAATTCTCTTTTGTGTATTTTGTGTTACAGAATGGAAGTACTTAGACGGGGATGCATCCTGGGATTAGCTTCAAAGCCCGTTTGTCCACTTCAGTCGAAAATCTTTTCAGTTTATAAAATGTAAATCTTTTCAGTTTAAAAAATGTAATAGACTACAGGGGCGGATCCAGACTCCAGAGGGGGGGCGATCGCCCCCCCCCCCTAGACTGGCTGTAATTTTTTGTTTTGTTTTACTGCACTTACGGAAGTCTGCATTAACGCATGTTCTAACTACTGTAACTAGACTCTAAAATCTTTTTACAAGTGGAGCCAGGAGCTTGAATTTTTCTTGTAAACAGTTGTCAGTTGTTGATCAAGTACAGTTTTTACCATTATTGTAATATATGAAGACCACATTTTCGTTAAATAAGAGACCGACAGGGACACTTAAAACGCGAAAAAAATCAGCCTTGTGGCCGACAAAAAGGACACTACCCCCACTCTTTTCGGTAAGAATCGCCCCCCCCCCCTAGAACGGAAGGCTGGATCCGTCCCTGATAGACTACATGGAGGGAATGGACCTAGGAATGAGGTGCAAATTGAGTTCCAATTACTGACGGTGTACACTGGTAGACGTCATCCTTTTAATTTTCTGTTAACACATTGTAATTACAATCTAATCATCCTGATTTTAGAAGCCAGAAAGTTTTCTTAAATACAACCAAATCATTATTAAAATAAAAAATGATCAAAAAGCTCCTGTCGGCGACGTTAATATTTTAATTAACGGTATTCTGTCTCTGCTCTGATCCAGATCCATTTTGTGTTATGGGATTCATAATTATTAGCCTATTATACCATTGTGTAGGCGAAACACACTCGCAGAAACTCGTGCCAAAGATTTCTGATTATGGTTGGAAGTTAGAGACTCAATTATTTTGTTATTTTCTTTTTTTTTGAATTGATTGACTTTTTTTGAATTTTTTGAATGCGTTCAAGCTTTTACTTTCTTCCATTGTATTGCACCAAAAAGCGTCATAAACAGCTGCACACTCTTAATTCCTTTAACTCCTCCCCGCCCAGACTCAGTTGATAGCTCCCGCGGTGACAGGATTCTATATTTTTTTCAGTTGTATTTCGTGTTCCTTGCCAATGTTGTGCATTTGTATTATCTTTTTCGCTGGAATTTGGTTGTTATGCGGAACGGGATTTAATGTTAGCTAAAACCATGTCTCGAGCCTTGTCTCTTCGTAAGTATGAACCACAGCAAAATGGTGGGTTGGTATAGGGTGAAGATGGGATTAAGATCATGCGAATTTAACGTCACCTGTTATTTCTAAACAAACTACAACTTTCCTTCTGGTATATTTTGCTAAATTTCCCTAATTCCTATATGTCCTGAATTACTGTCATCTCGTTTACTTATATGCAAAAAGTTGAACTAATTTGGAGAAAAGAGTTTTGTCACCTTGGTGTTTACAAAAACCGTTGGTGTGCAGCCCTTTGTAAACAACCAATCTCGGTTGTGCCAAACACAGGTTGAGATTGTTCCACAGAAAAGTAGCGACGAGAACGGGTTCTTACCCCGATTTCGAGCCTTTGATCAACTCGAGCCAATCCAACCACCGTCTCCGCACCGCGAAACGCTGCCCATTTCCCAGCAAGAAGTTTCCTGGCTTACCGACAGAGCTTTTGCCGGTATCAGAAAGGGAATGCTAAAGCGTGTCAACCGACAAACGCTGCCTACTTCCCAACAGGAAGTTTCCTGGCTTACCGACAGAGCTTTTGCAGGTATCAGAAACGGAATGGTAAAGCGTGCCAACCGACAAACGCTGCCTGCTTCCCAACAGGAAGTGTCCTGTTTTACCGACAGAGCTTTTGGGGGTATCGGAAACGGAATGAAAATACTTTTTACCTAATTTCCGGCTTAGGCCGAATTGCAGGTGAACTACACGTCCGGCAAAAACATACAGTTCAAAAAGGAGTTCAACTTGTCTCCTTACCCACATGTCGAACCTCTAATCAACTTTAGGTAAAACTTTCACTCTTAATAATTTTCCGGCTTCGGACGGATTCCGGGCAAACTATTGACCCGCCAAGGAATAAAATTCAGAAACGGAATCGACATGTCTCCATACCCCAATATCGAACCTCTAATTAACTTCAGATGAAACTTTGACTTTTAACAAGTTTCCGGTTTCGACCGGATTCCTGGTGAACTATTTGTCGAACGAGAAAATAAGTTTCAGATATCGATTCATCATGTCCCCCCCCCCCCCTCCACCCCTAAATACAGGGCTACGAAGCCCATCAATGAAATTGAAAATAATCCCTGTACCAAGTTTGAAAAAAATATCTCAACTCCTTCGAGAGTTATCATGCTAACACACGGGCGGACAGACGGACAACCTTTGAAAGATCACAGGTATCCCTCCACTTACGTTTTGGGATCCCAAGGAAGGGTTATTTGTTGACGTTTCAAAGTCGATGTAAAGATAGAGTTTCTATTGCAATATTCTTATGTTATTATTATTATTATTATTATTTATTTGAATCCTTCAAAACTGAAGAGTAGTGTATAAAAAGGTCAAAAGGACAACATGTCAATCAAACTCACACACACTTACATACTAATAAACAGCCAACCATTAAAGACGAATTAGCTTACTAAATATACAACGAAATACATGAAAAAAAAAAACTATATTCAAAATAAAGAAACTAATCAGGGCGCTTTTTCGTGAATGTGACTCCTTTAAAACTCAGCTGGGTTTTCATAGAAAACGGTTTTGCAGGCCAGTGATGGCATGATTTGCTTTTCAGGCCAAGGAATTGGCCTGATCTGGCCCCCCTTAACGTTTGTCCGCACTTTTATTATTTTTGTTCAACGTCGGATATAAATAACTACTACAGTAAAGAGCTGGCTCCTCTTTGTATCACCAAAACTTGTAAGAATAGAAACCTCATAGGTCAGGAATGCAAACTTTGAATTGCCTGGTTTTCGGGACCGGCCTACCGAACCAAGGCTGTTTGAATATCAGCACGTCTATGATTGGCATGTAAGATCTCATCACTGACCCCTGAAGTGTCTGTTTTATTCATTGGCTTTAACATTTTAATCCCAGAAATGATTGGCGGCCTCTGATTGGCTGTAAGTTTATGCCCCCATAGGGCGGTTTTTTAAGTGCATCAAAACGCAACTTTATGATTGGCTGTAATAGCTTTTCACAGGCCCGTGAAGTGTCAGTATCTGATTGGCTGTCGTATTTTAACCCCGAAAAGATTGCGGCCTCTGATTGGCTCAAGATTAAGCACCCCATAGGGCGATTTTATACGAGATGTAAAGCTGAATCGCAAGTTTCTGATTGGCTGTATACTCCAAATCAGGGCTCTAAGCAGGGGAGGGGGGGTTGCCCCAGGGACGGTTCAAAGTGCTTGAGCAGGGGGGGGGGGGGGGCGGGGAGACGTCAAAACATATGACTGGCTGATGCCTTGTGCTTTTTACCGAATCGAAACAATTAGACAAAAAATAAAGCACCACATGTCCACGAAAGATTAAGATACATTTGTTTGGGGTTATGCAAAAGGTAATCACAGGAGTAAAATAACAAATGGATAAATAACAGGAATTCCAGCGCGCCGTTCATTTCGACATTCACTGGAGAAAGCCAAAGTCTTGGTACCATAGCAGCTTTTCATGTATGTGCTCAGGACAAACTTGAACACGTTTACACGGATTCCGGACGAACTGCTTGTCCGGCGAGAAAATGGTTTTCACCATCGTGTTCAGAATATCTTCTTACCTCATCATGGACTATCACATTAGCTGTTTAAAAATATTTTCTTTGCTCATTAATTTTATTCCCCCTAAGTGTAGGGCTACAGATCACATCTACAAACTTGTCCTTACCCTTGATACAAAGAATCCTCACACAAAGTTTCATCAAAATATCTCATTCTCTTCGAGAGTTATCGTGCTAACAGACGGAAAGACGAGTATGTGCTACACAGTCGAGCCAGAAGTTGAAACCCACGAAACGCTATTTTGACTATTTTTGAGTATTTTCAAATCTCTGAAACTATAAATAAAAAACAAGATAATATCTCAACAAATATAACTAAAGGCTTTCGTCTTTACCATTCTGTGCAAAAAGGATGCTCAATTTTATGTCTAGATGGTTGAGAAAGAAGTTAATTTTGTTGTTTGACATTATTTTGCTGCTAAATTTGAATTTCCCGCCAGAAACGAGCCACTAAATCGACAATCACTTCGGCAGTTGTTTTTCGAGAACCACAAAATACTTGTGGGTCGCACAAAAGACCACGAAAACGCTCTTTTCGAGCCAAAATCAACCGACAAACTGTTTATTCAAACAATGTTACAACGGATCCGTCAGCTACGATTCTTCATCAGCGAGATTTAGTCCCTTCTTGGCAAAGCTGTCAAACCTGGATCATTACAGGTTTGTTTCCTTCCCCGACATTGTTTGAATAAATGTTTCAAAGTCACCTTCGGCTAAAAGAATATTTATCGACAAACTGTTTGTGGGAGCACGGAAAAACATCTATGGAAAAACGTCTACTAGGGACTGAGAGAACGAAATCTGTGAGCGTGTTCCATCTTTCTTACCGTAGTTTAGTTGTATGGTAAAAGTTATACTGTGTATTTTGTAAGTTATTCTCTTTCGTGTTTTCCTTTCTTTTTCTCTTTTTTCCTTACTATTTACTCCGTCTTTGTGCCTTGTGTTTATTTTGACGGGGCATAAATAAAATCATCATCGTCATTTACTAAGCATTACGTCACGGATTCTGGCTTCTCGACGCAACAGGCTGGATTGCATTTTTTTTTTTTTTTGGCAAAGTGTCGTCCACGGGCTACGTCACTGAGATCGTAGTTACCCGCAAACTCCGCTCCCGAGCGTAGTAAGCAAATAGTAGTTGTGTTTTTGATCGAAGTTTTGTTCGCCGTTCGCTAAGCCGGTTGCTTAATTTCCGTTTTTGAACGCCGTCGAAGTTCACCGTTTGCTTAATTAGTGTTTCTACGACACCGGCGATCCTTGCCAGGTCGACGTTTATTCGACGATTCAAGCAAACTTCGAACTTGCTAGCGCACGAAGTTCGACGGTCAGAGTTTGAAGGACGAAGGAACTGTGACCGGCGACCAAAAACGGTATTTAAGTAGAGACCTTTGAGGTTGAAGGTAACTTCAAACTTCGATCAAAAACGCAACTAGTGTTGTTAGTTACTGTTTTGAGATGGCTGGAAGGGTCAGTGAATTAACATTCATAAGCCTGGAGCGAAATTAGTAAGTAATAGTGTGAAGCGCGGCACATATTTTTATCATCGCCACTGCGTCCTTCCGGAGCTACGCTGGGGGGTGAATGAAGTAGCTAACGAAGTTTACCTCGCATCAGTGCTTACACTTTCTATTTTGATTTTTCCTAAATCCCAGTTCTTTTCCCCTAATGCTCCCTTTTTCTGTGTTCATTTCCCCCCAGATTTTACCCTAGAAAAGAGGCTGCTGTGCCGTATGTTTCCCACGAGAATCATACTTAGAACCAAACAGAAGTTTCCTTTGAAAGTTTTTAGGCCACATTTATGGTTATATAGTTAAAGGTTGGATTTAACGTCTCCTAACCTCCTGTTACGTTGTACTGCGAGCTTGCTAGGATAGCCTACGAGTAGTAACTGTTATTCTGCAGTAATTGATACTGGTGATGTGGGGAGAAGCACTCTGAGAGTTCTGGGATACCGAATCACCGCTCATATCTGATAGGAAACAATTTCTGAAACGCAACTTTTCTAACCTTCTCTTACGGGAAAGTCGGCGTTTTCTTATTGTGAATTTACCACCTGCCGGAACCACTGTGAGAGCCGTTGCCAAGAATCAGGATGATAGGAAACAATTTCTGAAACGCAACTTTTCTAACCTTCTCTTACGGGAAAGTCGGCGTTTTCTTAGTTGTGAATGTACCACCTGCCGGAACCACTGTGAGAGCCGTTGCCAAGAATCAGATTTCAAATTTCCGTTTGAGTCGGTTAAAAATACAAGAAAACATTGACTTGACCACAGGACAATTTAATCCACCCGTTTTTAAAATAAACCTAGAATACCCTGAGAATTGTTGTTTTCCCCTAGATTACCCTAAATCCCTAGATTGAAAGACTATCCCTGAAAAAGTCCATTTGACCATTTGAAAAAGTGCGTTATCTCCCTAAAAGGGGAAGCACTGCCTCGCATTTAAAACCAATGAAATACATCAGATTAATTCGTGGTTTGGAACCAGGAGGGACTGGCTGGTTTTTAGAGTGGTGCCTGGGCGAGCTAGTGTGTATAACAGTGGAACTATCTTTTTGGTTATTTGGTGTATCAATAAATTATGTTTTTATAACGATCCTAGTCGTTACAAATAGTTACTATTTTTAGAAGGGTGGAACATGCTCTGTAAGAACTGTAGATCAGAGGTGTTATTCGGTAATACCAAGAATAAATAAGGGAAGAATTGAGAACTCACGTAACCTCGATGTCAGCATGGTGGATCTTTTTTCTTCCGATCGTATGTATCGGGGGTGGAGCCTGGGTGGAGCTTTTGCAGTATATATATATATATATCTGTATTTGAAAGCGATTAAGCCATATACAGAAAAACAAAACAAACAACAATCTCAACTAACAAACAACCTCACATTCTTAACTTAATATCCTACCGACTTTCTGCTAAACTAATAACTTTATCGACCATGTTGCCAAAACACACTATAGACCTAGCATTTGTAGACTTAAGGATACCTAGAAGTAGCTCATCCCCCCCATTCTGAAAAAGAGTACCCCTTATATTAGAAAGCTCCTCACACCTCAAGAGAACATGGCCCAGCCCCTCATCACTCGAATTACAAAAAGGACAAGGATACTGCTCTTCCGGACCACCACTTTTCCTTTTCCAAAAACTTTCTCCAAGTACTGGTAGACAGTTTGCTCTTGCCTGGATCCACAAACGAATAAATTTTACTGGGATTTTCAACTTTAAATAGAACTCAGTACCAAAACACTCTTTAATTTCCTGATACAGTTTCAGACTAGATGACTTGTGAAGATCATTCCACCACAACTGAATCTGTTGGTCTTCAATTCTTGATTTTAATGTACCTAGAAATTCACTGGTATTTACATTGCGGCCTTTCCCTTCATTCCATATATAGAAGAACCCGGTTTCGTCTAGGATCCGTTTTATTCTATGCGGCCATGATGACTTCCTCTTGGATGCTAACATATCCGCGTAAGCTTCTTTCTCCAGGCGCTCGGGTGGCAGATCCAGTATCTTTAGCCAGTATCGAATCATCTGTATTTTTCTGTTCCGATCCAGAGAAAAGAGTCCTAGGTCACCTTTTAGGACTAGCGAGGGGGTTGTAAGGTGCAAACCATATATCCTTTTGAAATATTGCAACTGAATCGTTTCTAAGTATTTCGCGGCATCTGCCCCCCATATTTCGCATCCATAATGTATGACAGACATAACCTTTGAGTTGAAGATCTGTTTATGCAGGGCAAGGTCTGTCAGACCCATTAGGCTATTATTTCTGAAAATGGAGAAGATTGCAGCCTTTCCTCGGGATGCTAATTTAGAAATATGGTTTTTCCAGCTCCCGTTTGCTGAAACAATGAAACCAAGATATTTAGTTTCTTTAACCGTTCTAAGTTTTGTTTCCTTGTAGAAAAATACACTCTCCTGTTTCTTGCGACTATTTTTCTTCAACACAAGTACCTCCGTTTTTTCTGTGTTGACTTCTAGCTTTTTGCTCTCCATGTATTCCTCTGCTAGGTTTAGTAGGGTCTGTAGTTCTTGTGCCGATTTTGCTATGAGGGCTAAGTCATCAGCGAACAGAAGTAGTGAAAGAGCTCTCTCGCCAAGTTTCACCACAGGCGCCCACTTCTTTTCATAAAAAGTGACTACGCTTCCACTTCCCTCGGTGACGCCAACGGTCCTAACATCTGATATTTAATTTTTTGTTTTTTTCAATGACCGACCTATATATTTAGCGTCACCTACACTTTCCTCTATCTCTACATTTAATTATCTTTTTTTTAATATTCTTTCTTATTCCCTCTTTTAACCCTTATTTCTCATTTTACCATTTCAACACATATTTAAAACCTTTTCTTTGTTTTCCTTCCTTAATATCTCCTTTCCTTAAAATTTTAATTCTTTGAAAACTTAATATTTACAAAAATACTTAATATTTACAAAAATACTATCCCTCGTTATTTTTTTGCAACCAAACAAAAAAAGGGGTTTTGTCCTGGAGACAAAAACAACACAAAAAATATTCGACCTCTTCGCACTCCCTGCGCCAAAGGATGCCCTTCCGTTATAGGGAATCCCTTTTGCAGTGGCATTTCTTACGATCTTTTTCATTTCCTTCTCCGATACCAAAACCCTTTTTTATTTTAGTTTAAATTTTTAAACTCTACAACAATTCAAATAAAAAAATAAAGAAAATATAAATAAACGTTCATTTGATCGTACTTTACATACAAAATTAATTAGTACGATTAAATGAAAAACTTTTAACGATTACCAAGTTTCTTAATATAAAACTAATTTGGTTGCCAAAAATAACTTTAAAACTTTATCCCTTTCTTAAAACTTAAAAAATTACCATTTAAATATAATTTTTTCAATATAATATATTTTTAATTAAATTTCAAACAAAATCATCAATATTAAAATTTAATTCCAAATCATTTCCTACTTTATCTTTACTACCTTTTATTATTTCCCAACATTTTTTAACTTTCATTAATACGGAATCATCCTCACCTTTTTCTCTTTCTTTCCACGCATAATAGCAAAATGACGATATCAGTAATGTCATTGTCCTTTCTCTTTTTAATCCATGTTTACTTGTAACGTTTATTAGGCTCATTTCTTCCTTTAAATGCCATTTATCTCCATATTCCATTAAAGAACAAATTATTTTTTCAAATTTCATTAGTCGCTCTTGTTTCTTCTCACATTTAATGAGAAAATGATTTACATCTTCGATTTCGTTACATTTTTTGCATTTTCCCGTGTTATGTTCAGGGAAAATTCGGTGCTTTCTTTCTTCTGTAGGTAGAACGTTATGTATTTGGTAAAACATATGCTGTTTTACTTTCGGCAAAGCATCGATGTATGGAGGAGATTGAAAGTTCGGTTTGCTTGCTCTTCGTCTATCCGTTTCTCTTCAATTAATTTTATATCCGGTAGACTCATCTTTTCTCGGTAAAAATTCCGTATCCCTTCTCTTGGTATTTCTCTTACATCAGGATCAAAAATTATTTCTTTTCTCATCTCTTCTATGTCCATAAACGCCATTTCTAGGCTTCGTGGGTATCGTTTTTTCCCGCTTTTTCTCATTAATATCCACGAATTTAATACTGATTCTTTTTTCTCGGTCATATTTTCTAGAGCTGTTCTGACGAAAAGTTCTCTGGACTTAGCTTCAGGGTTAATTATCTGCAGTCCTCCTTTTAGCTTCTGCTGATACATATCTGTAATTTTGAGTTTTGGCGGTTCTTTTCCTTCCCATATGAATTTGTATATTATTTTGTGAATTTGTTTTAATGTCGCTTTTGAAGGATACGAAACATTAGCCAGATACCATATTATTGGAAGGCTGTAAATATTTATGTATTCCGCTTTCTGAAAAACCGTGAGTTTTCGATTCCGTCCGTAATTAATAGATGCTATAATTTTTGATACTGTTACAGACCAGTTCTTTTTTTCTGTATCTTTCCACGATTTATTAAATTTTAATCCCAGGATTTTTATCTCTTTTTTCAACGGTATTCCACATACTTCCATTATCCCATCTTCTCTTTCTGACGTGATTTCCAAAATTTCGCACTTTCCTTTATTTAATTCTAGCTTAACGAGTTTGCAGTAATGTTCTGCGCACTCGATAGCCATTTTGTTATCTTCCTCGTCTTCTGTAAACGTGGTTATATCATCAACGAAACCTCTCGCTTTTAATATTTCATCGAATAGCTTAATACCACGTAGTTTCATTTCAAGGAATTTTAGAAGCGGATCAATGTATAGTTCGAAGAGCATCATGCTTAATGGACATCCTTGTCGGATTCCCAATTCCGCGTTAAATTCTTCTGATACCATGTCGCCCATGACGATCACTTGTGTGGTATCTTTGTACAGCTTTCTTATCCATTCAGTGAAATCTGGGGAGAATCCATAGACTTTCATGATAATGTAGAGTAGCAGTCGTCGAAGTTTATCAAAAGCTTTACTTACGTCTAATCCCATGATTCTCCAATTTAGTGCTTTGCGCTTTTTTACGGACGCCGACTGCAGCAGCAGGTTTCTGATGCATGCCAGTATGTCCGTGCTTTTTCTTTTACTGAATCCTCCGCGCTGATTTACACTAATAATTGATGGCAATATTTCTTTCAATCGATTTGCTAGCACTTTTGATAATATCCTGTAATCGCATTGCGTGAGTGTAACGGGCCTCCAGTTATTCAAGTCTTCTCGGTCTCCCTTTTTTGGTATTAACTTTACGACTCCTCTAGTCTCTATTCTGCTGTGGCCTTTTCCATTCAGTATTTCGTTAAATAGTCTGAAAAACATCACAGAGAAATCAATCTTAAATTCCTTGTATAGCTCATATGGAAGTCCATCATAACCTGGGGACTTGTTTCTATTTGCCTGCCCTATTGCTGCTAGCACCTCTTCTGGCTTTACTTCGTGGCAAAGAAGCTCATTTTCTTCCTTGTTTAGCTTTTTTATGTTTAATTCTGACAAAAATTGTTCTAGGTTTGCAACATCTTCTTGGCTTTCTGGTTCACTTAGTTTGAATGTGTTCTTGTAGAAATTCTTTATTTCTTTTATTATCTCGGTCTTTTCTTCTATTATTTTTCCATCCTGGGTTCTAATCTTTTTTATTGTCTCTTGACCGATTTTCTTTCTTTGTCTACATATCAGGGTCGTAGTTAGCTGCTCATTCTGAATCTGTTCATTTAACTTAACTCGAATTTTTATCCCTTCTGCAATTTTTTGCTCAATTTCTTTAATTTCCTTGTGTATCTCGAAATATTCTTCGTTTGCATTTATCCCTTTGTTTATTTCTAGTTTTAGCTCGTATAGAACTTTATACAGATGCCTGAGGTGACTCTGTTCGAAATCATGATTTATTCTTGAAAATGATTTCGCAGCTATTGTTATCGCTGGTTTTGCATTTTCTTCCCAGTATTTACTTAAATTTTCGTTCGAAACCCTTTTCATCTTTTCTGTAACTTGTAGCACTACTTCTCTAATTTCTTTTGTTTTAAGCACATTTGTGTTCATTTTCCATAATATATTCTTCTTTGGGATATTATTTTTGACATTTATTTTTGTATTTATTTGCATCATGACTGCATAGTGGTCGGATAGCGGTGTGTAAATATGCTGCACGTCTTCAATTTGTCGGATTAACCCTTGCGAAACATACATTCTGTCAATCCTCGATCCTCCACCTTCTTTTCCTTTCCAATTTATCCGAGTAAAATCGATCGTATTATTTTTAATTTTCCATGCGTCTTTGAGTTCCAACCCTTTTACTAGATCTTTTAGCGCTTTTGATCGTATATCGGATTCCAGTTTTGCATCTTCCTTTTCAATGACGCAGTTGAAGTCACCTAATATAATGGTCTCCGTCCCATCATTAGGCAGGTAGGGCGCGATGTCTTGTTCGAAAAAATTTTCCCTCTCTCGCTTTCGGTTACTTCCTGATGGGGCATATATATTTACTGTTGATATATTCCCAATTTTGCAACTTATTATTCTTCCCTGCAAATCGATTCTAACATTTTGGATTTTGACGTCTCTTTTGTGGATTACTGCAACACTTCCCATTCCTTTCTGCGTATTTGTTTTGAAACTGTATTCTGGCTCGAATGCTTCTAGGTCGTCAGTATCTGTTTCTTGTAAGAATGCTACGTCGATGTCGTTTTTTCCTAGGAACTCTTTTAGCATTTTTTGCCTATTCTTTTGTTTCAAACCATTTAAGTTTAGCGTTATTAGTTTTTTCTTATTTCTGTGCAACCGTCTGCGTTGTCATTTTCTGACATGCCAAGGCTTTCGTGTCCTTCATCTGGTTCACCATTTTTCTCTGGGCTTCCTGACTTCCTTGTTTTCTTCGTAGCTTGTTCTTCATGTGAGCCGACGGATGAGTCGAGATCGGCCGCGTCTGCAAGGCCTTGTAGAATTTCACAAGTGGACTGCGTATTGATTTCTTCAGTCTGCATAGCTTGTGAGATCCCATCCACCATAGTTTCTATTGCCGCAATTCTCGTTTCCACCTCTGTCCCCGTATCTTTAATTCCTGTATCCATCCTTCCGCTTTTCTTTCTTATGCTTCTTTTTCTTCCTCTCGTCATCATACCGCTTGGCTCTTTCTCCTCATCTGTTCCTTCGTGGGATACTATGGATTCTGATCTTTCTCCTTTCTTTTTTGCTTCTCTTTCGCTATCACGCAGTTCTCTAGATTTTCTTTCTTTTTCTTTATGAGCATTTGCTTTCAGAATCTCTATTTCCAGATCAATTCTATTCTCAATATCCCGGCTGTACACAGGATCCACAGGTTGTCTTGGCGGCAAAAATGGGAATTCATTTTCGCTGTCGAGGTTCGGCTGTCTCTGATACGTAGTTGTGCGCCAACGACTAGTAATTTTCGGCGTTTCAACACAATTCTGCGCGATGTGACCAGAGAGGTTGCACCGCCCGCATGTTTTAATTTGGCCGTCGTACCAGACACGCATTCTCATCCCGTCAATTATTACGAATGACGGGATGTTTTCAGTGATGTGTACGCTCAATGATAGTCTAGTTTTCGCAGTTTCTAAATAACCTTCTCCCTGGTACGTTTCTCTTCTACAACTTACGACTCTTCCGTATCGTTCCATTTCCTCTTTCACCACGTTTGGATCCATTTCGAACGGCACTTTGTCTATTTTTACAGTTGTTGGCCTTTTTTCGCAGTTTTCAACTTTTACGTACCGTACTTTTCCCGCGTTTTCAAGGATCATTTCTCCGTCGTGGGCCTTCTCTAGGAAGTTTTCTAGCTCTTTAGTACTTACGAATTTCACATACATGTTCCTTTTGTATCGTAAGTTTGACGAATCTATTCCTATGATGTGTTCCTTTCGAAGCCCGTAGCTTTTCAGCCATCGATGAATCTGGAGCTCAGAAGGTATTTCTTGCTCCTCAAAATCCTCGAAGCTCAGAAAAGCCGTAGTTTTTCTCTGGTACTTGAACACTGTTCTTCCGTTATCCATATTTATCCTCACCTACTTTTTATATTTAATAAATATGGAAAATAACTTAGGCGACAGTGTGCTACCCTGCTTTACTCCCATCAAACTCAAAAACGGCTTAGATGACCCTTTGCCAAACACTTTTACAATATTTTTTTTATAAGAATACATCGAAGCCAACAATTTTATAAAAGGCAATGGTAGTCCAAGCTCCACCAGGCACCTGAACAAAATTACTCGATCAACATAATCAAATGCTTTACGAAGGTCTAAAAACGCAACAAACAGCTCACCATCACCCTTACAATATTTTTCTATTAATGCATTTAATATGAACACTCTATCTACTGTAGAATAACCTTTGCGAAATCCCCCCTGCTCTTCTCTAATAATGTTCCCCCCTTCCAACCAAACACCCAATCTACTATCCAAAATTCTCTCTAAAAATTTTCCAGCACTATTAACTAAGCTAATCGGTCTGTAGCTATCACATCGAATAGTGTCACCTTTCTTAAATAGCGGGAAAATAAGCGAAAGCCTCCATGTTCCGGCCATATTTGTCGGTTTAGAACCATGTTAAAAAGTCCAAGTATTCATTTGTTCATTTGTTCATTTGGCAACGCTGGATGAGACAGCATAGTTTTGAAAATCAGTGATCTTAATTTTGTGCAAGGACTAAGTTACAGGAGACTGTGTGCCCCAAAAATTTTTGAGAGACTAACAGTGAACAAGCAGTGTTTAATATAATGATGTCCTACCAGCCGAAAAATTAGAGACTGTACCTGGTTTGAACTTGGAAGATATTCAAACATCGCTCCAGTGTTGCAACACACTCGTTTTTTAAACTGAAAAACGTAGCAGCCAAAACCGGACCGGAAAGTGACCGACTAGTACCGCGACCGGCGGGCAGCTCCAACCAAACCCGCTCAAATCGTCCTGAAGAAAACGTCCGCAGACCCACAAAGGTGACAGATTAGTACCGCGCTTGCTGGACCGCTTCTAAACCGCCCGTGAAACTTTGGCAGAGTTTTTAAAAGTGACTGAACACATGCTGAAAAGGATCCAGAGTTGAACCCAAGTGCCAACCATCTCAGGGAAGGGTGAGTTAACCTCTAGCGAGGTTCTGCAGGAACTGGTTTAACCTTGTATAACCTTGACTCTCACCTTCAATTAACATTTGAGTGCTCGTTTTTGAACCCAGTATAGAACATTACTAAACAGGACACGATGGCAAGCAAAAGACCGCGCACCAGCCCGGTGAAAGGCGCGGATAAGTGTGCAGCCTGCGCCGAAAGTCTATGTGAGGAATCATCAGCAATGCAGTGTGATATGTGCGACAAGTGGCTCTGCATTACCTGTCTCGACCTGACTGAGCCGGAATACACCTTGCTGACAAAAATGACACGTAGAATGGGTTGTGAATGGCAGTGTGTTGTCTGCAAAGTTAATGGACCCGCTACCCCTACAGCCGGCACAACTGCAGCAGGTGCAACCGCAGCCGAAGTCTCTTCCATCGTTACAGCATCGCTAGCAACCTTCCGACAAGAACTGAATAAAGACTTTGCCACGGCCGACGACATTGACAAATCAGTTAAAGATGCCATGAAAAATTCACTTGCTGATTTGAAACGTGACCTGAAACAAGAATACGACCAGAAGTTCCAGAACATTGAGAGTCGAGTAGCCGCCGTAGAGTTAAATGCTGGGGTAGCTGTCAACCAGGCCGCAATCCAAAGTGTGATGGCAGCCGAAATTGCAACACTCCGACAAGAATTTAACAAGCAGCTGGACACCAAAGTGAAGTCGCTGATATCCGAGGACCGTGACAAGCAGAGACGTAAATTAAACATAATTACGTTTGGCGTGCCACAACAGGGAGACGATGCAAAGTTTATTGCGGACCATCTTGCAAGAGACTATGCCCTACCAAACGTTCGTATCTCCGATGTCCGCCGGCTCATCCCAGCCACCCAACAAAATCAACAAAGTCATGGAGCAAACGCACAGCAAGCCCCACCAATTCTGTTCTCGGTTCCCAACCTGAAAATAAAGAAGGATATACTACAAAAGTCCTACGAGAAGAAAGCAACAGCAACAGTACAGTTCCGGAACGATGTATCAAAGGAGGAAAGAGCAAAGAGACAAGCTTTGTATGCAGAACTGTACAGAAGGCGAGATGCTGGCGAGAAAGACATTGTAATCCGAGGGAATACCATCGTATCAAAAAACCAGCGTCTGCCCGCGAGCCCTGTCTTGTCGGGCAACTTGATGGAGTCGTAAGTGACACAACAACTCATGTAAATAGTGGGCCTAACCAGCCAGACAATCTGTGTTTCAAAGTGAATAGTTGTTTTTCGTTAGAGATTGTTTGTGGAAATAGTTCAAATGTTTCATTTAATTCAGAAGACGAGCAACAGTCGTCCGATGAGTTTCATAGCGTCTTGTCTAGAGAAGATTCTGAGCTACCGGACAAAACCAACGAACACAGTGACACGGTGTCGAGTAGTTATAAAGACGCACAAACTGCCAGTGAGACTAGCCAAAGTGATTTAGCACAGGACAGTGAATGTCGTCGAAGCCCCAAGTTTCTCCAAGTTTTGAGTACAAATGTTGACTCTTTGCCCAATAAATTGACGGAGCTACGGGTCTTGGCTGCACAAAACAACTTTGATGTGATTAGTGTTACCGAAATTAAGCCGAAGTATACGAGCAACCCTTTGGACGATGCCCACATTGGTATTGCTGGATATTCCCTATTCACAAACTTGCAAGATAACCCCAGAAGAGGAATCGCTGTTTATGTGAAGGCCACCACCTCGGTAAGCAGAATCAGTATTAATAAAGCTTTAGACTGGGTTGAACTCATAGCTCTTGAGATTGTGCTCCCCCGGGAAACTCTAGTTTTAGCCACGTTCTACAGAAGTCCAAGCTGCCCAAACCCAATGGAGTCTGAACTAGTAATATGTGAAGCCCTACAGTCCCTACTAGATAAGAAACCAAAGAACCTTCTAGTTCTGGGAGACTTCAACCTCCCACATGTAAGTTGGGTTGACGGCCTAGGGTACACCCCCCAAAGTCACGAAGGTCATGGAACGAATTCACCTCTTCTCTACTACCTAGCAGAGAACACGCTGTATCAGTTTATCGAATCACCAACAAGGTTCAGAGATGGACAAACTCCCTCACTACTCGACCTTGTGATCACCGACGATCCAGAGCAGATCCTAAGTATCGATCATCTACCACCGATTGGAGCAAGCGACCACGTCTGTCTCCTTACAACTCTCCAGCTATCACCACCATCGTCTGACCATATTTGCAGAAGATACACCGACTATGAGAAAATACGGGAAGAGTTAAGGGGAATGCATAACTGGGAAGCACTATTTGAGGATAAGACAACCAACGATAGCTGGAACCTATTCAAGGAAATAATGCTAAAGCACGAGGAGAAATACACAACCATCTCTTATGCGAAGAGACCACGCACGCTACCCTACCTGACAAGGGCCATCAAACGAGAAATGAATAGAAAGAGAAAATATTGGACAAAATATAGGCAAACAAACTCCCAAGATCAACTCCAAAAATTCAGAAGAGCAAGAAATAGACTGAGGAAGCTGACACGAAATTCCGTAAAAAAACATGAAGATATTATCGCTGCAGAAACCAAAAGTAATCCAAAGAAGTTCTGGAACTATGCATCCTAGGCGAAACCTGGGCGACACTCTATCCCCTACCTCACTACAGCATCTGGCAAGATCACGGACTATGGAGAGATAGCAGAAACCCTAAACAGACAGTATTCCTCAGTTTACACTGTAGAAAACTGTACAAACGTCCCAGAACCCCCAGAATACCCAGTCAAAGTACCTATGCCAATGGTGGTCATTTGTCAATCTGATGTCCAAAAGAGACTGAAAAAACTTGACCCCTCGAAGTCGAAAGGACCAGACGGTATTCACCCCAGACTACTCAAGGAAACCGCAGAAGCTATATCCTTACCTCTAACGCTGATCTTCCGAAAATCGTTAGAGGAAAAAGTTGTCCCCACCGACTGGAAGAAAGCTACTGTCATTCCGGTACACAAAAAAGGCCCCAAAGACAAAGCTGAAAACTATAGGCCAATAAGTCTAACATCGGTGTCTTCGAAGATCCTCGAGGGAATTGTAAATGATGCAATCACCAAACATCTGATGGAGAATAACATCATGTCCCCAAACCAACATGGTTTCCGAGCTTGCCATTCCACGGACTCAAACCTCATACAGTCATACGAGGAAGTCACCAAGTTACTTGAAAAGGGAATATCTGTGGATGTGATCCTGTTAGATCAAGCGAAGGCATTCGACAAAGTCGCACATCTAAGGTTGAAAAGAAAGCTCCAAGCCTGTCACATCCACCCGGACATCATTGAATGGATCGCAGACTTCCTAGCAGAACGAATCCAAAGAGTTGCTGTCATTAACGACGAAGGAATCCGTGTACTTTCATCACCTGTACCTGTGTTGAGTGGAGTTCCCCAGGGAACTGTGCTCGGGCCAACACTGTTCAACGTCTATATCAATGATGCCCCTCAATTGCTTCGAAACCTTCTCACACTCTACGCAGACGACTCCAAGCTTATCGGAGCAGCATCATCGTCAAGAGAGGTTGACTCAATCAAAGCGGACCTCGATAGGCTAAATGACTGGGCGAAACAATGGCTACTGGAGTTTAACTCAAGCAAATGTAAGGTCATGCACTTTGGCAACAAGAACACAAAACATACCTATACCATGCTAAACCCAATCACTAGCCAAAGAGAAGCCCTAGCCGCAGTCACAGAGGAAAGGGACCTGGGAGTAATAGTTGACCACCAGCTAAAGTTTCACAGCCACACTGAAAAGATCGTCGCTAGTGCGAATCGAGCTTTAGGGATAATCAAACGAACATTCACTACGAGATCCCCAAGAACGATCACTAAGCTCTATAAGGGCCTTGTCAGGCCAAGGCTAGAAACTGGCATGTCTATTGCATCCCCCTTCTACAAAGGAGACAAGGACATGATTGAAAAGGTACAGCGCAGAGCAACTAAGATTGTAGATGGCTGCCAACATCTTCCTTATCAGATGAGATTGCGAACCCTGAACCTATGCAGCATGACCTACAGAAGAAAAAGGGGAGACATGATTCACACCTATAAACTCATCAGAAACAATCCAACCCATGACCTCTTCATCATCGATTCAGCACAGCGAACTAGAGGTCATTCCATGAAAATCACGAAGCTCAACGCCCAGAAGAGGGAACGCCACCATTTTCTTACCAACCGGGTTGTTGATCTGTGGAACTCCCTAAGCGAAGACACCGTATCCAGCAAGACCATCGAAGAGTTCAAAGTCTCCCTTGACAGGGAGTGGAGCAAGAAGCCATGGAGACTGGAATGGGATGCCCTGGAGTCCCAGACCAGAGCATAAGTTATCCACGTGGCAATTTCCGAAGAAGCGATGAGCAATGCTACAGGATGGAAAATCCTTCAATTGCTCCAAGCTGCAATTTAAGGTATTTTAAGGTATAAGTGGCAGCAGCGATAAACGTAGAACCTTGAAAGCTCTTGTGGGTATCCCATCCGGCCCCGGGGCTGAGCCTCCTTTTGAGCCAGCAATCGCTTTCTCGATTTCTTCACTCACTACAGGGTTACACAGGACATAGTCGTCTTCCTTCAAGGGAAAGTAAGCTCCATCTTCCTCTTGTGTCCCAATAATATTGGGTAGAGCTGTAAATAAGTCTGGCTCATGGGAATGTTTGCTCTGTTGGTTTGAATAATACTCTTCCCAAGTCTGTGGATCAGGCATTGTCAGAGTTCTTATACTAGCCCTCTGTGACTCTGCATTTCGAATACTTCTCCAGAACTCACTGGGGTTTTTATTTGTGAATGCTTTCAGAGTGTTTGAGCGAGCTTTGCTAGCCCATGCTGCTTTTTTCTTCTTAATCAGAGCTTTGTGGATTTTCCTCTGTTCTTTGTACGGTACAAGGCATTCCTTATGCAAATCTATCGCTTCATTTTCTTTTACTTTTCGTAAGATATCTACTAGTTTAGACTTGCTTTCAAGGCATTCCGCATCAAAAAAGGATTGGGCTCTTGCTTTCGTGTGTCCTACAACTTGCTTTAACTGATCTCTAACGATATCTGATAATTCTTTTGCTATAGCATCTAGGGTAGAGTCAGGTTTCTCCAGTTGCTCCTTTAACCTTTCCAACTTTTCCCTCGGTGAGCCATTCCTCTTGTGCTCTTTCGATTTCTTCCTTAGTCCACTCCGTTTTCAACCTTAATGGGAGGGTAGTATCTCCAGGTCGTACCTGGTAGTATGGGCGAGGAAAATCCTTCTGCTTCGTTTGTACCCCTTTAACTTTCAAAAAAATATCGAGACTCACCGGGAAGTGGTCAGACCCTGGAATATGCTCTACTGTTACATTCAGATCTTCAGGCCCAAAGCAAACGTCTACCAGTACATAATCAATAACACTCGGGTTTGGTCCAGAAATGCAAGTAAACTTACCCCTTCCTCCATCATCACCAAACCTTCCGTTACCAATAGCCAGGCCATGGTGCCAAAAGCTTCCTACCCCAAGTGTTAACGTTCCTTTTTGAATCTTGGCTACTTCTAGGAATCCGGTAAACCAAAGGCACTGGAGGGGCTTCACCTAGAAAACAATCGCAATTTATCTCTTGCGTTTCAGCAGTATATGCGTTCAGGTCACCCAATACCACCAATAAATCCTTAGGAAATCTGATTTTTAGGGCACTTACTTCCTGGTCCAGTATATTCCTGGTATCTTCTCCCGTGTATGAGCTGAGTTGTGGAGGTGCATAAACTGAACACAAAATTAAACTTCTACCATCTAAACACTTTAAATGAACCCATATAATATTCTCCGACTTGCTTTCTAAACGGGTAATTTCTAAGAACGAACTAAGTCTAATACATACAAGTACTCCACCATAATGACGTTTATTCCGAGAAGCGTTTCTTTCTCTCCTATATACAACACACTCAGGAACTTCAATGTCGAAATCTGGGCTTAACCAAGTTTCTACTAGGCACGTAACATCTCTAAAAGGAAAACATTCGATTGATCATGGATTTTGTTCACTAGACCATGGACGTTCCAAGACGTTATCGTGAGCTTCTGTACATGGCTTTTTTTCTACGTAATTTGAAATGGTGGGCGCGCCATACGCTTTCCACCCTAAGACTTATCTGGTCTCGGCACTATGTTCGTGTCCCGGCACGGGGTACTTCCGTTTCCTGTGTGAAGATGGCTTGAAACAATACTGTTAGAACGAACACTTCTTTGACCCTGCCTGTGAGCGTCATCAGGGCTTACTATCTCATCAAACCCGTGCTTTTCTGGTAATACTGATTCTGTAGCTTCTGCACTTTTTCCACTATTTCCTGGCGGATTGGTTACCCGAATATTCACGAGCTTTTTATTCGAGGTTACACTTTTCTCGTCATCATTTCTCATGATGGCATCATCAAATTCATCTACTCCAGAAGAATCGCTAGTTGGCTCATTAATGTAAGCGCGTCTACTTGAGCCACCCTGGGAGTTGGTTCGCATTTCGATTTCCGACATCCTTTATCTCAATTACTTTGCCGCTTGGAAAATCATAACTAAAAACTTGGTGGTCAATCAAGAGGCGCGCGTGCCCCTTAGTTTGACGTCACGGTGCTCGTCTGTCCCTCTTTGCATAAGTGGTTTGAGGGCATGTCTTGCTGCTCTCTCCGCAGTCGTGTAATCCGCGGAAAAGCTAATACCGTGTCTTTTGAAATGAACCGAGTTTTTTAGTATCATATCACGGAGAAGTTTGCTGTTGAGTTTCACCAAAACAGGCCTGTGTTTCTGGATCACGAGATTTAAGTCGGAAAGCGTCTTTTATATCCCATCTCCGACAGAAACGTTAGGCAAGCAATCTCTGACGAGAGAACGGATATCATCCACTAAGTAAGAGCCACGGTGAGTGGAATGTACCTCGGCAATATTATAAATAATAATGTTGGCCAATTTCAATTCTTTCTCAAGCAGATGAGTCTGCTTACCCGTCTCATCCCATTTCTCCTGTAACTTTTTTACGTCAGACTCAACTTTAGCTTGTGCCTCTGTGGTTCCAGCAATTTGATGGTTTATGCTGGTTAGAGTTGATTCAATCGAGGAAATGCTGGATGAAAGTCGAGGAATATCTTGTACTTGGGCTTGAATTTCCATCAATTTCGAAAGAATCTGTTCCTCCACCATCTTCTTAAACAGGCAGCCAAAAAATAATGAAGTAGGGGCTTACCGGGAGAGCGTCTCTTGTTTACCCACGTAGGCGCACACGTGCAGTTCGCAAGGCAGCCGTTGGGGCACGGCAAACACCAAAATCGCCGATCTTCTGTACGAATGCTCGGGAAGTAGACAAGCCGTCGTCAGCCAGGTGAAAACAGGTATCCAATTGAGAACTAGTTTTTATGGCACTTGCCCTTCGGCCACTTGCCCCTTCGGCCAAGTGCCATATAGCGATCGCAATTTCTGTCCGTCCGTCGGTCTGTCGGTCTGTCGGTCTGTCCAGGTTTTGCTAGTTCGGGCACTTCCACATAAGCTAGGACGATAAAACTTGGCAGGCGTATCAGGGACCCCAAATGATTAAGTTGGAAATTGTCACTTCCCCGATCCGAGCACCGTGGGGGGAGTGGAGGGAGGGGAATCCGGAATCTTGAGGTATTTTTAACTTTTGAACGGGTGATCGGATCTCGATGAAACTTGATATTTGGAACGACTTCATGCCTCTGACGACCCACTTAAAATCCGGACCGGATCCGGTGACTTTTGGGGGGAGCTGGAGGGGGTAACCGGAAATCTTGGGAAACGCTATGAGTGGAAGGATCGAGATGAAACTTGGTGGGAAGACACCTAGCAAACACTAGATACATCATTGACATAACCGAGCTGATTCGGGCACTGTGGGGGGGGGAGTGGAGGGAGGGGGAATCCGGAATCTTGAGGTATTTTTTAACTTTTGAACGGGTGATCGGATCTCGATGGAACTTGATATTTGGAAAGACCTCATGCCTCAGACGACCTACTTAAAATCTGGACCGGATCCGGTGACTTTTGGAAGGGAGCTGGAGGGGGCAACCGGAAATCTTGGGAAACGCTATGAGTGGAGGGATCGAGATGAAACTTAGTGGGAAGACACCTAGCAAACACTAGATACATCATTGACATAACCGAGCCGATTCGGGTACTGTGGGGGGAGGGGAGGGAGGGGGAATCCGGAATCTTGAGGTATTTATAACTTTTGAACGGGTGATCGGATCTCGATGGAACTTGATATTTGGAAAGACCTCATACCTCAGACGACCCACTTAAAATCTGGACCGGATCCGGTGACTTTTGGGGGGAGTTGCAGGGGGCAACCGGAAATCTTGGGAAACGCTATGAGTGGAGGGATCGAGATGAAACTTGGCGGGAAGACACCTAGCAAACACTAGATACATCATTGACATAACCGAGCCGATTCGGGCACTGTGGGGGGAGTGGAGGGAGGGGGAATCCGGAATCTTGAGGTATTTATAACTTTTGAACGGGTGATCGGATCTCGATGAAACTTGATATTTGGAACGACCTCATGCCTCTAACGACCCACTTAAAATCCGGACCGGATCCTTTGACTTTTGGGGGGAGCTGGAGGGGGCAACCGGAAATCTTGGGAAACGCTATGAGTGGAAGGATCGAGATGAAACTTGGTGGGAAGACACCTAGCAAACACTAGATACATCATTGACATAACCGAGCCGATTCGGGCACTGTGGGGGGAGTGGAGGGAGGGGGAATCCGGAATCTTGAGGTATTTATAACTTTTGAACGGGTGATCGGATCTCGATGGAACTTGATATTTGAAAAGACCCCATGCCTCAGACGACCCACTTAAAATCCGGACCTGATCCGGTGACTTTTGGGGGGAGCTGGAGGAGGCAACCGGAAATCTTGGGAAACGCTATGAGTGGAGGGGTCGAGATGAAACTTGGTGGGAAGACACCTAGCAAACACTAGATACATAATTGACATGACCGAGCCTATTCGGACACTGTCGGGGGAGGGGAGGGAGGGGGAATCCGGAATCTTGAGGTATTTATAACTTTTGAACGGGTGACCGGATCTCGATGAAACTTGATATTTGGAACGACCTCATGCCTCAGACGACCTACTTAAAATTCGGACCGGATCCGGTGACTTTTGGGGGGGGGAGCTGGAGGGGGCAACCGGAAATCTTGGGAAACGCTGTGAGTGGACGGATCGAGATGAAACTTGGTGCGAAGACACCTAGCAAACACTAGATATATCATTGACATAACCGAGCCGGGCCTACTCGTAACAAGTGCCATATGAGCAGGGTTGCCACCGGTAGTACAATTGTACTCTTTTTAGTACATTATTTTCAAAGTAGTGAGTTGGTAGTACATTTGAAAAAAGTAGTACTTTCGTAGTACATTTTAAGAGAGCTACTACTTAATTTTTAATTTTTTTTTACAAATTTCTGTCTAAGGTGATGTGGGGCCAGTTGCATTTGTGTGGATACGTTAGCTGAATTTTATTATAGCTATATTTCGGTCCTTATCAGCAAGGGTCCTGGTTCTTGAAACTGTTAGCGCTTTTCTCCAAACCGCATCTTCGGGTGTTAGAACTGTCATGAAATTCTACATTACGTATTTGTGCACATTATTAAAATACATTTTTGATCCCTTGCCCAGAGGCGTTACTAGCCAAAATGTTTTTTGTTTTGTTTTTTTTTGGGGGGGGGGGCAAGGCATTTACCGAATTACCTACTTTTACCGGCTGTTTTCAAGAAAAGAAAAAAAGACAGTTTTGAAAAAATTCAACCGATTTTTGGAAAAACAGACTGTTTTGACGAAAAATAGACTGATTTTCAGAATAACCGACTGTTTTCATGAAAAAAATCAACTGTTTTGACGGAAAATCGCGGCGCTTCGCGCAGACTCGCTTACTTTTTACCGACTGGCCGACAACAGTGGGGGGGGGCGTCCCCCCCCCCCTAGTCGTGACGCCCCTGCCCTTGTCTCCTAATTGCAATAGGCCAATCTGCAAGAACAGACAAGAAGAGGAGAAAAGATGATGATTTCGCTTTCTGTTGTAAGAAATGATATAATATTTCTATAGATTTTACCTAACCGGAATTTGTTCAAGTAGGAAAAACCCTAGTTTTGACGAAGGTTCGATTCAAGCCATATTTATAGGGTCGTGCTAAAGGCATTTATAGTAGCGGCAGGGGAAGACAATACGCGTGTTGCGCGAAGCGCAACACGCTAAAAAAATTTTTTTAGGTAGTACATTTTCTCCTCTGGTAGTACCTTTTTTGTACTTGGATAGTGCATTTTATTTGGGTCAAGTGGCAACACTGCATATGAGCTCGTAGCTCTTGTTATTGTTTTGCATGGACTCGAGACTGAATTAAAAGTATTGATATTTTTTTACCGATGAAAAACACAGTTATTCCTAAGGAGAGTCTAACTGGGAATAAGAGATCGTGTCGAACCATATCAGTAGGATACCCCTGATTATCCCGTACGATGATGTACAAAATAACTTGTTTATAATGATGGACGTTCTAGAATGGTAGCCTATTACGTCTGTGAAACGTCCATGTCACAAGGGTATGTTCCCCTATTCTTCTATTGGAGTGAAAGCTCTGCGAGAAGGCGCGTGTGAGGTTAGACTAATTGTATCTTAGAAATTTCTTATATTCCAGTTGATGAATCGACGGGAGTTTGAGAAGAGGAAACAGATGTGACATTGGTGCGACTCAGCAGTTTGTGAGAGTGGTTCGAAGAGGAAGCAGGAAATCTCCGGAACGGTGAGTAACTTGCAGGGTTTTTTTCCGCTTCGGTAGGAGATTTTATTTGTTAACTAAATAGGACCACTATACTTTCCAGCACAAGAGAAGTCCGCTACAATTGACTAGAAACTAGAGTAACTGGTAAATAATATCTAAAACTTCGTAACTCATAGTTCTCTAGACAACACACAACATAAATCTAGGCTATTAACTAATTTTCGAGCACTAGCTGATCCCCCCCCCTCAACAAAAAAAAATCATTGAACATATAAAATTATTAGTTATTGGACCGTACACTATTTTACCGTTTACTATTTATTTATCGAGGCTTATTATATTATATTTTTAAATACAGTATTTGTTGTATTGTTACATTTTTGTATTGGATTGTCGTCCTGGCTGCGTTATATGTTGTTCGTCCCATATTCCGGGCGAGAATCCGGGCTCACTGATAGTTGGAAGTTTTCGGGTCGGGAATGAAGGTGTAATACGGGGATTGATGGAGAATGTGTCCTTCGTTCTCGATCCCGTAATGTATTCGGTAGCGTGGAGGAGGCTCGTGGGGTCTATCTCCTAGGGCGTTATAGAGTCAAACAAACTAGAGTGCGAGTATAGGTTTAATAAACGTTACGACTTACTTAATACATGGAGAGCGTGCACTTGAAGTTTCACTATGACACTGTTACCTTAAGACTTCCTTACCCTTTCTACATATATCTTTGCCCTTATATAGTCGTATTTCCTTGGAACGCTTCCGCTTTTCTTAGAGCTCCTTGCAGCATGATACTGGCAACACTTGGCAAAGGAAACGAAGTAAGGGAATGGAGGCTTCTGCGACAAAATAAGAACTTTGCGAGAGTCCCTTGAATGAACCTATGGTTCAGGGGACTTTCGCGGGTTTGGGTATCATTTCCGGGTGAGGGGGCGCAGGGGTTCCTCTCATTACAAAGGTCTTGAGATCTGTTCGTCGGGAGTTCATTTGGAGTCGGCCTTCAGTTTTGGTCTTTTATTTAGTAAGTAAGTAAGTAAGTAAGTAATTTATTTATAACCCGCCGTTTTAGTGTCACACCTACTTTGGAAGTTTTCCTTTTATTCTTGTTTCCATTCCAAATGGCCATTCGGAGATTGATCTTGTTTTGTCGGCGTATGCTTTTATTGGTATTCGCAGAGAAAGGCCGTTTCCTGCAATTATTCAGGAGTTCCGGAAATTCGATGGGAGTTGCGTCCTGTCGTAGGAAATGTTTGCCGGCCTACGCGCTCACCAGTTGTGGGAAGTTTTTAGGTCTTATGTGAAGCTGCCGAGATATGTGCTCGAAGAACGACATTATCTGTTGTCCTGTTGTCAAGCCTTCGTTTTTATGGCACTTGACTTCCGGCCAAGTGCCATACACCGATCACATTTCGGTCGGTCGGTTAGTCCGGTGTTTGCGAGTTAGGGTACTTCCAGATACGCTAGGACGATGAAACTTGGCAGGCATATCAGGGACCCGACCAAACTAACTTGGAGTAGTCACTTGCTCGATACGACCATGTTGGGGGAAGGGGAGGTGGTGGAATCCGGAAAATAGGGGCATGCATAACTTTCGAACGGGTGATCGGATCTTAATGAAACTTGATATCTCGAAAGATCTCCTGTCTGAGATGTCTGGAGTCGGAGGGGAGAACCGGAAAACGTGTGAAACTCTCAGAGTGGAGCGATCGGGATGAAACTTGGTGCGAAGGACAAGCACACGCTCTAGATACATCACCGACAGGACTGGACCGGATTCGGACACTATGGGGGCAAGTGGAGGGGGTTTCGGAATTCGGACATCATTGGGTTAGACATCGTCACTCTCCGATCCGACCATCCGTTAAAGAACTCATCTTAACCGCATAGTACAAAAAACAATTTTAAAAGCAGAATTTACTTTTTCACGATCGCCATGAGCACATGATCCTTTTTGCCTCAAGGGTTTTGCTTAGAAATTAATTTTTAGCACCCTTAAAGTGCGCATCTCAAACGAAAAGTAAAAAAGAAAAAAAAATTTACAATCACTTCCATCCTCTGACCCAGCCTAGCAAGTTTGTCGCATCTTAACGGAAAAGGAGAAAAACTTCCATCTCACCCAGTCTTGCAAGGGCCATATGAGCTTCCAGCTCTTGTTTGCTTTCCATTTATTTGCACATCTAGTTGGGAAATTTATTATTTCTGTAAGTACGAACTCTGGTGGAAATTTCCTCTGTAGTCCTGTTATTTGGACATTTTGAAGATATATAGGCTACTCCTTTAGACCAAGCTGACTGGGTATCATATATAAACATATTTGATAGTGCAAAACGGATACGTCAGCTGAATTTTATTTGAGCTATATTTTGGCCCTTCTTGGCAAGGGTTCTCTTCAGGCTCAAAGCCGCTCAAGTTGGAAAAACGAGCTTGTGGGAAACACAATCTAAAGATTCTAGCTTAACATTAAATATTTGATTTCGTGAAACCCTTTTTGAGAGTTGCTTGGAGTTAGAAAGGTTGCTGTAATTTCATTTTGGACACGGCTGCTGTTTTTGCTGCTCGACTCGATGATCGAGTAGAGATTTTTCTGCCTTTTGGTAGACTTTCCTTTTGTTGTAGACAAGAGCTTGGGGTCTGAATATATAAACACGAATCAGAACGGAAAAGTCAGCTATGATATTCTTCTGCGATATTTCGGCCCTTTTAGCAAGGGTCCTCTTCAAGCATTGCTGGAAGAAATGAAATTGCAGAACCCTTGCCAAGAAGAGCCGAAATATTCTACTGACTTTTAGTTTTGGTTCATTTTTGAAGTTCAATAGTTATAGTTAATAGTTCTGCAGATAGATGCAGATCGCAATTTTTTTTTTCTCGTGCTCTTATTTTGATTTTCCATGTTATCCGCAACCTGAACGGCATAAATAGATCAGAGATTCGGCATTACAATTTTTTTTCTTCGTATCGAGCGAGTAAGAACGTTAGCCTTGTAAATGTCCCTGTTGGTTAAATACGCCCTTGCTGACTGGGAAACATATATGAAACGATAGTTGCGTTTTTGCTGATACCATGGTATCTGTTACGACGGTCTAAAGTCGTTTTTGCAGTTATCGTGGTATCTGATACCAAGGTCAAAAGGCGTTTTTGCAGTTATCGTGGTATCTAGCCAGTTAGCGTGGTATCTGATATTCAAATACTACGGTCCGACCGTGATAACTGGTCGTGGTATCTGAAAAGTCATCTCACTTTCATCAAATTTTGTCAGATTAGTGAGAAAGAAGTTTACCACTTAGTGATGTGACTGAATATCTGTTTTTCTTTTGGGATGACTTCGAAAAGCGCAATTTCGGCAATTGTCGCTTTTGCACAGCAATCGTATATCAGATACAACGGTAACTGCAAAAACGACTAATTGCAGATCCAGTAACCGTGGTAACAGACACCATGGTATCTGCTAAAACGCAACTAACCAGGGATATTGGTTCGAACAAACTGCGTATACTGTTTTGCGTTTGGAATTTGTAATTGACAGGAATTATTGTTGCAAAACGTACACACGCAGCGGTTCGACGAGCAATCGCAGTGTCTGGGAGCCTATCCATTATTATGTATTATCATAAGTATAGGTTTGGTTCCTTCAGAATTGAAGGATGAGTATATAAATTTTAAACAACAACACTTCAGTCAGATTCACACACAATTACATCAATATAAAACAGGTGACTAAGTATACAGACACAGTAGCCCACTTAATCTACAGCCAAATACACATAAAATAAACATATCATGGCCCTTTTGGGAAGTAAGGGAAAAGGATGTGATGCGTCCTTTTTATTAAAGGACTCGTCGTACTTATGATATTACACTTAAAATGTGTATCATAAATCTCCTCTAATATCATTACACTTATTACCACGCCTGCCACGTTTGTTCTCTTTATGTGACATATCAGGTTCCCGATCATTGTTTCCGAGATGCTTATTCGTTAGAAAGCTGGTTATGCAAATTTTGCCTAGTTTGTCTTTCTAGGCAAGGAGCATGGAAAAAGGCTTTAACAACAGCTGAAATATTTGTAATTTGCAGTAAGCATACACTGTAAAAAGTTTCTCCGAGTAAGGATTAAAGTTAACTGCAGTGTTTGCTACTGGGGTTAATCTTATCTCTATCGGGATAGGATTAATCCGAATTAGAGATAATCTTATCTCAGTAGAGACAAGGTTATTCCCAGTAGTGAATACTGCAAGATTTTTTTTTTTTACAAGGTAGCTAAGTTTTAAAGTAGTCAACTATCTCAGAACACCCTAGTAGAAACACGAAATATTTCGAGGTGTCCTTTAAAGCTTTGTATTTTACTATTCATAAAACGAGCGTATAAACGATGCAGGACAATTTTCGTACTGGATGATTCTGAAAATCCAGCTGATAAATCCTAACATGTTGCCATGCAGTCTACTGCGTCGGAAGCAGAATTCGAAGTCGTTTATACGAAGCGAGTATTCTTGTGTTGGGTTTCCTGGTATCCTGATGTCACATTCAGTTGGCACTGTGGTACCTTGTTGCAGAAGAGAGACGAGACAGGTTTTGCGCATGTCTGACTTGTAAGGAACGATGTTTTGAGAGTTTTCCATTGACATCTCGATTTTTTGCACGGTCAGACAGGTAAGTCTCTCGAAGGTTTGTTTTCCTTCGCCTCGGTAACCGTTCTGACTCTGGCTGGATATGAATGGTGACGTCACTGTTCGTCATGCGTACCCTTACCCCCCCCCCCCCCCAGGATACGACCTTTAGTACCACAATAGGCTTTCTTCTGAACTGACCTTGAACTTGATAAGTCTCTTAATCAAAATTGTATGATTAATGAGATCAAAACCTTTTCTAAAATCTATGGTTATTAAGTTAATCCACTTATTAGGGTCGTCCGAACTTTTTAAAATAAAATCAATAAGACTAATTAAGTAATGACTGGTAGAAGTTTTAGTACGGTTCCCGAAGTGTCTCGGGTCGATCTGCGACATTATCTCTGCTTTCAACCACGCGGATACGAAACTCTCGTAAATTTTGTTAAAAACTGGTGTTAGAGTTATAGGTCTAATCCCATCAAAATCATTTTTTGCTTCTTTCTTCGGGATAGGCGTAATATAACCAACTTTCCAAATTTTAGGGTATGTACCTGTAAGGGAAATTGAATTAAAAATATCTGTAAGTGGACCTGCCAGTTCATTGGGAAAAGCCCTGATTAACTCGACGGGTATGTCAACAGGGGTTACACTAGTACGTTTTAAAGAACTTAACTTTTTTTAAACTTCGTCGCGTGAAATTCTTGGTACTTCTTTCTCATCAACTGGTTCTTGGGGAATACTTTCAACAACAAGAGGTGGAAGTGATTGGACTATTTTTGAAAGATGGGAATTTAACTGGTTTGCTGTGCTTTTATCATCTTGATCAAGATTAAAATCCATTGATTTCTCACTTTTTCCACAAAGGCGCTTAACATTTTTGTACCAGTTACTAGGTTTAGACTGAAACAGAATTCCAACTTTATTTGAGTAAAAACTTGCTGCTGCATTTCTAGTTTCTTTTCGTATTCTATTTCTCAGCTTCTTACCTTCCTCCGTTTTTCCCTCCCTGAACAGTTTAATTTGTTGACGAATTAGCTTTGACGAAACACTGTTCGTACTTATTTCTGAGTTTATTTTGGAATTTTTTTGCATTTTCACTCTCACCATTTTCATCTTTTTGATCAAACCATTTTTCAGTTAAAAGCCAATTCCCGAACTCCAACAGACCATTGTCCGATGCGACCATTGACCGATTGGTCGATGCGTAACCGTTGTAACTGTGTAATCGACCTTAAACGAAGATAAAGGTCACCATTCCAACATATAATGGTAGCTTCCTCCAAGCGGCGGAAGCTCAGTTGGATTATTGTAAAAATTATCTAGGTTCGTACATATGACGTCTAGTTGGGTTCCACCTTTCGTTGTTGGAAAATCAACAACCTGTTTCAGGCTTTGGCCTTTCAGAAAGTATCCTAGATTTAAATCGTTTTTGTCACCAATTAAACAAATCCCGACGTTTGGATATTTAGAGGTAACAAAATCGGTACTTCACTGAAGTTTCTCCAAGAAATTTCTTCTCGCGTCGGCACTCTGATTAGGTGAATAGTAGAAAATGCAGATTGCCAAGTTGGAGTATTGTCGAGGAACCCGTTTTGGTTGACGTATACCCATAAAATTTCATCATCTTCTTCAATGTACGGAACTTGTATTTGACTAGGAGCCAATGTCTAACGACATAGCAACATTACTCCGCCTCCTTTACTTCCCAGTGAGTTTGTTTCCGTACGCAACTTAATGAACTTCGCTGTTAACTACACGGCTGTCATTGTTTGCTAGTTGCTAGTAGAAATTCGGCATAATTTCGTCCAAACTGTAACAGAAGTCGGGATTCGTGGTAACTACCGAATCCTCAAAGGACCCCTCGCACTATTTACTCTTCATCTTACAGTATTTTAAAATATTTGAATACTTTAAAACTAGGCTATGCTTTCAACAAATAACCCACGGTTTTGGCTGTTTTAAGCCTTTTCCGAGATCCGTTGACTTATAGTTAAAACAGGAAATAATTTACATAACCTTTTTTTCTGATGGAAAAATTCTCACAGACAGCCGTCGACAGCGTGATACACATCGAAGGTAGCAAAACACGGCAAGTGAAAAAATCAGCGTGGTTTTGCTAGAGGGTTAGAAAGTACCGTACGAAATTGGGGTTGGTATGTTGCGTTAGTATTATAGGTAAGACAAGTCCTTTAAAATTATACTGAATAAATTACCGAATCCCAATCATGATACCGACTAAATTTGGACCGATAGTTTATTCGGTAAACCTGGAACGTTGTCTTATATAGCTGTTAAGAAGATGGACGATCGAATCCCACTTCTGGCATCATTGTTAAGAAGATAGACGAGTGGAGGCGAGGTTTAATGAAGATAAGGCTCCTTGGGTGTGGGCTGAAGACATTCTGACACCGTAGGTGCCCACTAGCCCCAGGACCAGTCAGGAAACCGTACAAATGAGACAAGGGAAAGTCTCAGGGAATTCTATAGCTCAGCCGCAGTCAATCCAGAAATCCCTAATCAAGCTGGTTCACACATCCTAGCGAAGCTGGAATTCACATATCCAGTCAAGCCCGAGGCCTACTAGCCGAGATGGACCATAACGTCTATAGTTAATTTATCTCATGTAAATCGTGTACAAGAGTGTGACACATATAATATAGCACTAATGGGTCCCTAACTAAATATGTAAACTGGTCCTTACCATAAATTATAATACAGAGTAACGGAGGTCTTACTCCGACCAAGGATGAAAGAGAACTACTTTTTTGCGGATTCATTCCGTAGCCAAAATACTTAGAATGAAATGGATCAAAGCCTGACCTCGGATTAGCGAGCAGCTAACTGAAGCTAGGATAAAGACCGAGTGACCTATTGTCACGATGCCGGGAAATTAATGATGGTGATGGAAACCGAAGAGATATATAGAAAAGTAGGCGATAGATGGAGGGAATAACTAGGAGGACTATTGCAGAGCAAAGTGCTATGGGATGTCTCCATAACATAGCCTAGATGGTATTATAAAGCCTTCCATAACTTTTCAGATCCAAATACCATAGAAGTCACTCTACTAATTATTGAGAAACTATGTCGTAGTTTTACATTATTATCATTTGTATCCGTTGTGTTGACACTTAATTCTACATTACAGTGATAGACCATCCAGGGGTGGCCCGAAGCACTCAGGCCAGGGGGGGGGGGGGCGAGGGGGGGGTGAGACCCCTTATTTCAACGACTCCTGGATTGGAGTATACGACTCGCACGTACCAACAAGGTGTAAAACTAGCTGCAATGCACCAGCTGAAATTATTCTTTTAATGAACATTTTTGTATACATACCTTCATAGCCTCAGCTTTACATTTCAACTTTCGCTAAACAGGAAAGCTTTCAACGCCTGTACCCGAGACAAATTATAGCAAACGCAGCAGGCGAAATTTTTGTAATCTGCCTTGGTCTAGAAAGATTCTAGACAGCTTTAATGTGTTTCAAATCTAAAGCTCCAAGCCTAATCGTCAAGTAAATGACACACCGTTCCTCCAAATAGAGAATACTATGAAATGCACCACAGGCGAAATTTTTTGAAACGCGGAGGAGCAGACCGTCTTTTAGCCATCCATTGAAAAGGAAAAATAGCTTTGAAATCACAAATCTCAATTGAAAATTGAGTTGCGTTTTTTCCGGGTGATTTGATGTAATTTTGTTTCATTATGAAAGTACCGTGTACCGTTTTATTTGTCATTCGACACAGTGTACTTTCATGTCGAAAACTAGAGCAGGTAAAGCTTGAGTGAGCTACATGTGAAGAATTGCAACTTAAAACTGGTTTGCAGAATTTGATTCTACGCGACAGAAGATGCTATAGCCTACACAGGAAATGAAGACGAGAAGTTCGCTTTTAGAATAGCTTAAACATAAAAGAGATCATTTTCCAGTTATATGAGTGTCCTGAATCTTTTCAGATGTGCTTTAACACTAGCATACAGGGTCGTCACATATGGGGGGGATGCACCCCCCCCTCCTCCCCCGATGTTGTCGGACAGCCGGTAAAAAAAATAGCTGAATCGGCGCGAAGCGCCGCGATTCTTCGTAAAAACAGTCGTTTTTTTTTGGAAACAGTCGATTTTTCTTATAAACGGCCGGTTTTTCGTTAAATCAGTCGATTTTTCGTCAAAACACTCGTTATTTTCGCAAAAAAAGCCGGTAAAAATTAACAGCTAGTCGGTAAATACCTTGCTCCTCCCATATTTGATAGTGCTATGATTCGCAGTCAGCAGTAATACAGATGATTCCCAGTCAGCCTGGGCTGAAGGAATATTTTTGCTCCTCTCCTCCCCCCAAACAGTTTTGATAGTAACGCCTCTGCTAGCATAGAGGTCAAAAATTTACCTCCCGACTAGAATGAGCTATTCCAGTGTCTGCAGAACCCCTCCTGTCCTGGGAAACGAATTTAGGGTGTATATTAAAATCTTCCTTGTCATAATGCAGATAACCTTGTCTCTCGCTTTTTCGCTCAGTGTTACCCAGTCAGACCTCACTTCAACAACTAACCTTTTGCAATTTTTACAGGCTAAAATATGAAAGACCTAAGTGAGGCAGATCCGAATCCCATGGGAGCAGAACAGTTAACCGCATTGCTGCCCCCATGAATAATTTCTCCACCCTTTTTGGGTTACAAAACCTGGTTTAAACGACTCGACTTTTTGATTAGAGTGAATGCCCGGGACCTCGGCGAGGCCAAACTAAACGACTGATACGACTTAGCAAAAGGGCAAATTAAACGACTGATACGACTTAACAAAAGGCAGGGGGGGGGGGGGGGGTGACACATGTTTCTAGCCCCTCATGAAACCTTTCTAGTAACCGATTCTTGCTAGCAAGATATTTATAGAGATCAAATAAAATGTGCACCAATCTGCACAAGTTTCTAGCCCATCATGAACGCCTTCTGGCAACCGATTCCATCTCCCAAGTCCATCTCCCCGTGATATACATGTACCAAATTTCACGATCAAATACACCGGAAACAAATAATAGGATTAATAGGTACACTAACTAGCAAAAGTCGCTAACTCCTCAATGCCGAAGATGATTATGGTCTAGCAGCCGATTGTTTCTTACAGGCCGATTGTTTCTTACTCCTACCTACATGTTTAACAATTGGGATCGGCCTATTTTTGGTTTCAGTGTGTACCTACTACTGAAGTTGTAACCCCTCTTAACTTTCGAACTGCGTATCTCATGAAGGAATTTTTGTTTATCAAAAAACTGATGACATATACTTTTATCAGCTCATCAAGGTCTATCGATTGCCGTTGAAAAAAAGAAAACTTTATTAGTTCGAAAGTCACCACTTAGAAAGCAGCACTGGATAAGCTCTAATTTCTTTAGCAGTGAGAGAACTTTTAAAGTTTAACCCTTAGGTTTACACAGAGAAAATCACGGCGATGAACGAGATTTTTCAATCGCAGCGACAGAAGATTTTTATCGCCTGAATTTTCACACTGAATTTACGTCGGCAGCAGAATTTAACGCGAAAAACAATTAAAATAATTAAAAAAAAAAACTTAAAATGATTAAAATAATAAAAATTGTTCATTTTTCTAAAAGTGAATCATCAAAAGGGTCGTCCATGTTGCTGTTGCGTGCATAAAATCGTACAGTCGCCCGATTAAAATTGAATTTTCCCAACAATGAAAATCGCCTGACGAAGCAACAGAAATCGCCATTTTTGGCAACGAAAATCCCGGCGATGGCCGATATCGCCTCAGTGTGAACATCTGTGTGAACCTAAGGTAAGAGGCATATCTGATACCATTTCTCTTCCTCAATCCCAAGTGCAAAAAATGGAATGATAAACTCAGCAAAAATCACGAACACAAATGGGCAGAAACAATAGATGGAAGCAGTCTCGGACTCGTGGGAAAATGCCACTTTTTTCTTTCTATATTTTTTTTAATTTATAACTCAGAAGATTAATTGGCTGTGGGGCCGGGGAACTGCCGCACATATTTAGCACTTTTAGATTTTAGTCCATCTCAAGTAGAAACTGGTCCCTGTCTGCTTGCCTGCTAAACGAAGCTTTCCATTCGAAAATAGAAACATTGTTTGATGAAATGAAAGCTCGGCTCCGTAACTTCAGATAGTCGTCTCTGACATAGGCTATAAAACCCCGCTTCACTTCGCACACTATAGGCTCTGGCTCGAGCACAAGCAAAAACCATCATTTTTGGCCCCAGGCAAGAGTTCTACGCAGCTTTCCAAAATGCAATGTCATATTCATAAGTCCGGCCTAAGGTCCACACTTCCCGTAAAAACCGCAGAGGTTAGACCCCTACCACTTTCTAGGAATAAGCTGAAATCGGGGTGCTAGGATTTTTTTTTTAAACATGACAAAACCAAAGTGTTGCTCTCGCAGCAAAATAAATACACTGAACAGTTCTGGCATCGAAAATTACCAAACAATTCCAGTAAATTCTGAATTTGTGGTAACTACCGAATATTGGTGATTATACCGAATACCATCATTATAATAATAATAATAAGCTTTTATTCCGCCAAAAAGACGAGTTTAAAAAAATAGATCGACAGCAACTAAACATCGGCATCATAAACACAATCATAACAAACCACTATGTAACTAATAAACAAAATCTATCTCGAACAAAAAAACTAACGTAAATAATCTTTTCACTGAACTTTTAAAAGTTCACTTTCAGCGTGTAATTTTAACAGAAACTAAAATATTTAATAATAACTATACTTGAGCAAGATGGTGGTTGAGTTCCTGATACCGGGCAGACAGCTTATCTTCCTTACTTCTCGCAACAACAATAGGGTCTTTCAGATTTAGATCTCGTATCATTCTTGTATTAGACTCAAATCTGTTAAATTTGCAGAGCCACTTACCAAACTTAAAGTAACTCGAAGGTGTGTTATACCTGAAATTCTAAAATAATTAAAAACTGAACTAGCAACTAGAACTTGGGGGAGGGCAACCGTATTAAAGATCCTAGCAAGAGTTCGTCGTGTTAAAAATTCTCGTAGGCAAACAACCCGACCGAAACTAGCGCATATCCGGTTTTCTATACTCTTAACGATGAGGCCTCTGGTAAGTCGTAAAGTAGAACCATACACAATACCCAAGTACCGAAATGAAGAGACTGCTTTAATTACAACCTGATTTATCCTAATGCAATAATTAGGGTCTTCCGTACCTAAAACTGAAAACTTACACTTATCAGGTCTAATTTTCAAACCGCAGCATTCCAACAATCGACAAAATTTATCAGCATTCCTCTGTAAAACCTCTAATGACCGACTAAACATTAATACATCGTCTGCATAAGCTAACCATGAAATATCAAATCCTCTAAAATTAAAAGAACTTGGAAGTTTATTCAAACAAGGTGATAAAGACACATTGAAAATAGTTGGTGATAAAATACTTCCCTGTCGGAGACCACGAAGGAGCCTAATGGAATATGCCGAAGCTTGATTCTTCCAAACAACACGTAGATACGAATTTCTATACCAAAAATCTAGAACTCTAACAACTGATACGGGGACACCATTATCAAGCAGTTGGAGAAGTGCCCAAGAATGGCGAACAGAATCATATGCCTTTTCAATATCCAACGGTAAAACATATATTTTTTTCAAAAACGAACACGACTGAAGTAATCTTATAAAAATAGAATGTGCTTTGTCGCAACCGAGACCGGGTTGAAAACCAATTTGGTTGATACCCTGGTCGCATGATACAAAAAATTTTAACATACATAATTCAAATAGTTTGCTAACTTGACAAGACACTGTGATCGGGCGATAAGAGCTGCACGTTCGAGGGTCGCTTCCACGCTTCAGAACTGGGGTGGTTGTTCCGCGTGTAAACGAACAGGGCACACTGCCGACTTTCAAAATGAAATTAAATAGGGTAGCTAAAAGGGTAATCGCCACTGGTGACGCTAACTTAATATGATTAGAATGCAGACCATCACTGTCATAGCTCTTTTTACTTTTAAGTTTCTCCACTGCTTCCCGCACATCGCCTTCCGACACAACTATGTCAGGGGATTCACATCTAAGTAGAGTCGAATTCAGAGCAAGCTCTTGATTTTCAGCTGCTTCCACCTGATCTATTGGCACTTTAAAAATATCATTATAATACCTAATCCAGTCTGACTGTGTCAGCGTGTTTTCGTCTTCCTTGGGCTTGGTCTTGCTCCGAACGAAACTCCATAGGTTGTTAACGTCTCCCGAAACGATAGACACCAACTCATCGCATATTACTTCGTTGTGGTATCTGAGCTCCCGCCTGAAGTCAGTCTTGGTTATCTTCATAATCTGAAAAAATGGGCCAAACCTTGGCTTCCCTGCCATTTTCCATTGATGGAAAGCCTGTTTAGCAACACTGTTAGCAGCTACAAGTGAAGGGTTCAGATCCCATGCATAAACTCGCGTACCAAGACGATATGTCTCCTGCCCGAATGCTTGATTTGCTGCAACTTTAAGAGAATGCACTATCTCATTGTAAAAAATATTTAAATCTATGTTATCAGGACTTCGTTCTGGTGAAAACTCCGGTACTTTAATTTTGACTAATAAACTATCTAACAACTCACGGTACTGACTAGATTTATCAACATCTCATAAAACCTTGGTAACTTTTGGCTTACTACGCTTACGCGAACCAGAGACGTCATCGGTCTGAGTAACCTGGAAATTTAATCGCAACAGTAAAGGGAGATGATCACTTACCGGACGATCTTCTAGGACCTGCACCGGGAAAGAAGACAGGGAAGGGTGGGAAACAACTGCGTGATCTAAACCCGAGGTAGAACCCGTCCAATGAATATACGTAAAATCGCTATCTTTTGGAAGAATAAAATACGAGGGTAAAACCGATAAAAGGGTAACTGAACGCGGATCAAGCGGATCAGATAAATTGCAGTTCAAATCACCAATAACACACCATTGAGATGAAGATGAAGAAATACTCAGTAGAGATCGATTTAAAGCTGAGCACGCGTCCGCAAACAAATGATCTGATGCTTCAGTGTGATAATTCGTAGGGAAGTAGCATGAATATATCACAATATTATTGACTCTAACCACAGTGAAATAATCCGTAATCTGCACTAAAGCCGAACTAAGGTTCTCTCTTACTAAAACGCATGTTCCTCCAGAGGGTCTACCACCGGTTGGTATAGCAGGAGCAATGTAACACGTAAAATCTCGTGACAAATTAGTTAGAATAGAGACCGAACTACTCGTTAAATGATGTTCCTGTATGCAAAAAAAATCACAATTCTGTAAAAAAATCATTCAAAATTGCGACTTTTCCTGCTACTCCATTAGTGTTAAGAGAAATAACACGAAAATTGCGACTATTCATTTCTTAAGGTTACTCACATACTGATGAACTTTACCACATCTGAAACTGTAGCTCGGGTGGTCTGTACTTCCACAATGGCAACATCGCGGCTGCTTCTTACAGGGATCCGCCTTCGAGCTGGTATGGTCGTCTGCACTGCAGTGTCCGCATCGTGGGCTCCTGTTGCAGTTCACTGACACATGATCAAAGGATTGACACCTATGGCACATACGCGGTAATCGTTTGCATTCAAAAACACTGAAATGCTCGTACTCACTGGTTAGACCGTGTCGTATAGTATAGTTCAGAGCGTTTTTTGACTCGAAAAGTAGTTTCACTGTGTTCGATTTTCCAATTCTTCTCGCTTCTGACAGACCGGGGTTATCCGCGACGAGAGATTCAAGCACACAATCTTCATATTCAAAGTTTCGGAGGATTCCAGAAAAACGATTCTCTTTCACATCTATTTCTGTCTGAATGACATTACTCAGACTTGACTTCAATTCCTCTGCATTAGATTTTGTTACATTTATTAGCCAGCTCCCGTTAGTCATTGCCTTCATAGAGGCGATACCGGCAGAACCTGGTAGGATATCAATCGCACGTTTACGTTTCTGAGGGTTATCCAGGTCACGTGGGGGATCTTTCACGACAAACGAGACAAATTCTTCAGTCCTTACCAGTTTAGGCCATTCTTCAGCTTTTCCACGATCACAAGTAATCGCAAACTCCTTCAGCTCGCACAGTTTCGGCTCAATTTGATTACACACCTGTTGCGGTATACTCGTCAACTTAGTTGACACCCCCTCGATTCGATCAATCAGTCTGCTTATTTTACGGTCCCACGTCGAGATAGAACGCGCAACATTTGCTTTGCTTTCATTTGAAATGCAAGGTAACTCATCGCCAGCGGTCAAAACGAATGTTGGCAAATCGGTGTATGCAGCCGGACTCGTTTCTTTTGTAGAGAAAATTTTTGAAATGTCCTCGGACAGAGATCGCGTAATATTATCACCGCGTCGCTCTGGATACTTTGGGGGTGACACTACGTGAGAGAGAAGAAGGGAACGGGCAGTATTAAGTTCATCTTTGCTGAAAAAGTTTGTTGCGGCGGCAATCACATCCTCGGGAAACCTACCGAATAGGTTTGTGCCTATAGCATATTTGGGATTCTGTATAACTACCGTATCCCCGTAAATATACCGAGTAGTTCTGCTATCGAATACCGAACAATGTCAGCAAATTTGTGGCCGGAACCGGCCCAAAATATTACCAGATCTTAAAAAGTTGGGGGGGGGGGGGGCTGCACCCCCACTCCCCCACCCAGGGGCGTCACTATGGGGGGGGACTCCCCCCCCTAAATGTCTTGAGAAGCAAAGCAAGCGCCCGCAAAGTGCCGGCAAACACAGAAGAAATAAAATTTCGTATGCTTTTGTCAAGCGTCGGTCGACTCGTCGGCACATCGTGTTCTTTTTATACGCAAGAAATGAAATCCTGCAAACATTTGTCGAGCAAAACACTGAAGAAATCGAATTCTGCACGCTTTTGTCATGCCTCGGTAGTCTCGTCGGCACATCGGGTTCTTCTTATACATAAGAAATCCAGAAGAAATACATTCTTCATGTTTTTGTCGGGCGTCGGTTGACTCGTTGGCACGCCTGGTTCTTTTTACACGCAAGAAATGAAATCCTGCAAACATTTGTTGGGCAAAGCACTGAAGAAATCGAATTTCGTATGCTTATGTCGTGCCTCGGTATTTTTCGTCGGCACATGGTTTTGTCGGGCATCGGTATCAGGTTCTTATTACACGAACAAAAAAAATTCTGTACATTTTTATCGGGTGCATGCGAAAAGTTCAAGTCTCGTCGGTACATCGCACAACGTAAAAATTAAAGTTCTTTACTATCTTGTCGGGCAAAACACAAAGAAATCGAATTCTGAATGCTTTTGTCGGGTGTCGGTACACGTCTGGCCTTTTTATACGTAAGAAATCAAATTCTGCAAACATTTGTCGGGCGTAAATTTTTCAGGAAAAAATACTGACTTAAATTTTTTTTTGCCGGCGTTGCTTAGTTCAATCTCAATCTCAACTGATGCACTACAGATAGTTTTACCCAAAATTTCGCCTGCGGCGCATTTTGTAGTATTCTCTATTTGGAAGAAAGGTGCATCATTGAGTTTTGTTTTAGGACAGAAATTTTTGGGGTTTCAAACACGTTAAAAGCCAGAAACTGTACGGTACTATAGTTAAATTTTTCCGGAAAAAGGCAGATTAACAAATTTTCGCCTGCGGCGCTTGGTTTAACTTGTCTTAGTACAGTCGTCGGAAGCGTCGCTTTTAAACGAAAGCTAAAATGAAAAACCGAATATGTGAACTTGAATATACCAAAATATAACAAAGAAATAACCTCAACTGATGAATTACAGTTAGTTTACACACAAATTTTGCCTGCGGCGCATTTTTTAGTATTCTTTATTTGGAAGAACTGTGTTCCATTTAGTTCTCGTTTTAGGATTGAAATTCGTGGGGGTCTGAAACACGTTAAAAGCTAGAGCTTGTATGGTAGGTATAGCTAAATTATTCCGGAAAAAAGGCAGATTAAAAAGTTTCGCCTGCGCCGCTTAGTTTACTTGTTCTTGATAAAGTCGTTGGAAGCTTCGCTTTTTAACGAAAGCTAAAATGAAAAGCCAAATGTGTGAACTTAAAATACAAAATTACATCAGAGGAATAATTTCAACTGATGCATTACAGTTAGTTTTAGCCCGGTTCTGTTCTGTTTGCCGGCGGCAACGGCGTTTTTTGTCGGCACATTTTTGGGTCTGTCGGCACAAACCGGACGTCCCCCCCCCCCCCCAAAGGTAAAAGGCTAGTGACGCCCCTGCCCCCACCCATTGCGACGTCCCTGCTAATAGAGGCAGGAGGCAGCGACAATGGCAGCGTATCGAGAATACTAGGGAGAAAAGTGGGTGGTGGTCACTTTAATCTAATGCTTGATGCAACTGCACATCATTGCAAAGTTGGCACTTTGGCAGCGTCATTGGCTCCGGTAATAAAACCAGTGTTGTCAGGTTGACTACGTCACTGTAGCCCGGAACCGCTTCTTGAAGAGCGGTTTGGCTCTTGAAGACGCGGTCCTGCCTAGCGACAAAAAAGTGACCTTCAAAATAACTGTCCCCTGACGGTATGCAGACTTGCAGAGTGTAATTCGGGAGGTGAAGGAAAGGAAGTCAAGGAAGATGAAGCTTTCGGTTCTGTACGGTATCTGGTAGCGTCAGGGAGGCTCGTTGGGGTTTATCTACTAGGGCGTTCGAGAGTGAAACGAACCAGAGTGCGAGTATAGGTTGATTAACTGTTACTTACTTAATACAGGAAGTGCACACACTTATAATTCCACTGTAGCACTATTCGATTCACTGACTTAAGATCGACTGACTTCCTGACTTAATTAATACAAATACATTGGTCCTTATACCGGTGCCATAAAAACTGGCACGTCGTTAGCAGTGTCACAAAAATAGGCACTAAGTGCAAGGCAATGCCAGAAAAGGTGGCTTTGCGATGAAATGGCACTTCGCGATAGTCCTTTGAAACGACCAACTATTCAAGGGACTTTCCCGGGTTTAGGTATCTGTTTGAGGGGAAAATCGGGGTGATCTTGGGAAGCGCAGAAGTTCCTCTCACTACAAGAGCATGTAAACAAGGTTTATGCAAGTTCGGTCTGAAATGTAAATTTCAGCTTCTGCGGCTTTGGTTTAGTAATTGCATGCATAGTTTCATCTACGCGTGAATCCCCCCCCCCCCTATCGTCCCCATCCAGGGTCCGACTTATACATTTTGTTCTACAAATAGATAGCTTATTCTTCAACCACCGAAACTTCGAAAAGTTAAAGTTGTGGAAAAAAGAAGTCAGGCACGATTTTTATCATTTCTCACTAGTACATTACTCTAATACCGAAAGTTTAAACTTGGAGAAAACAAGAAGAGCTGGAAACTATTTCTAGTCTTCGTCACCACAAAATAAAGTTCTCTCAGTGGATCAGTCATTTTGTCATAGCTGGTGAGAACGAGTACAGGGGCATAAAAAGTCATTAGTAAAACTGGGGAGACGGTTTTTATACTAGAAATAGACCCGGATGAGTCATGAAATACTCGGAAATACTGTTTTTCCTTGCCTTGCTTCTACCATTTGGCTAGAATCGTCGTCGTAAGCTTACGAAGGAACCTAATTACGGATATTCTTGTCGGTGATGTTACCTAATCGATCTCGATTAGGGGCAAATTGCAATTCTACGAATCCTGGAAATCTGTCAGACACGATTGTCTGTATCAGGAAGTCGAACAATATTACCCTTTGGATTACATCGAGACCTTTGGTCTTGTTCATGAACTTGCCTGAAAAAAAACTAGCTTTCTTAATGCATAGCTTTCACTGACATCACTCAAATCGTCCCACCGTTCTACGCTGCAAGATTTTTGCCCAGGGAGTAGTAGTAAAATCAACCAACCATATTCTTAAAGTCTTTGATTCATGTGGGCTGAGAAGGTGGAGACACCATCATTATTCGATGGGTCGGATTTTTACGAACACACTGTTACCTTTATTTTACCCAATATTCTCACGGCATCCACAAATTACTTGAGCGCAATTAGATAGTCCATTTCCACTAGATAGTTTTTGTTTTGTAGTTAACAGTAAGGATCCCAGATAGTCCATTTCCACTATATAGTTTTTGTTTTGTAGTTAACAGTAAGGGACTGGCTTGTCTTCTGTGACAGGATTTTTTGATTGAAGCTACATTTACATCATCAGGTCAGAAAGAATTTATTAGGTAATTATATATGCTACAGGTGGGCCACCCAAAAAGACCTGACCTATCGTAGGTGGTAGGCGACTTTTCTGCTATGTACGGTTATGTTTAACTCGTAGGGGGTGGGGGAGGGGTAAGACTCAATGCTCATGGCCTGTTAACTTATGCCTAAAACCACAGGTTAACCTTGGATTTGGATGTAGGGCACTGAAACCGAGAAGGGCATAGCTCATAGCTGCTATGGGAACAGAGGCGTTACTATAGCCAAAATGTATGGGTGGGTCAAGGCATTTACCGACTGGCTGGTAATTTTTACCGACTGTTTTGGCAGAAAAACGACTATTGTCAAGAAAAAAACGACAGTTTTGAATATAACCGACTGATTTTCGGACAAAACCGACTGTTTTGACGAAAAACATACTGATTTTCAGAAAAATCGCGGCGCTTCGCGCCGATTCACTTATTTTTTTACCGACTGGCAGACAATATTGGGGGGGGGGGGCCCCCCTCCCCCCAGGGGATATGGTTTTTCTGAAGACATCGGTGTAATGCAGTAGCTTTAATCCACAAGTGAAAATTATAAATGGTACCTTCTGAGTGGATATAATGGGGCGGTACAAATGTGCGGAAGGGGTGGTCAGTACGAAAATGCTTTGGGTTATCATCTAGCCTATTCTGGGATGGTATAGAGCTAAATATTTTCGGAAAATATAGATATGCTGCTTGAATTCTAATTTGCAACTAGAAATCAGAAATAATAACATATTGGTCGGTATGGTGTGTCGGTATACGACGCTCTGAGGAGTAGTATGGCTCAGGTGGGGACATCAGGTGATAACCACTCCTTAAAAAAAGGTCAGAGCCATCTGAACCATATCTGTTATCGAAAGGATATAGCTACATTTTAACCTTATCCGGTAAATGCTGAAGTTAGAAGCATAGACTAAAAAAACAGATGGGGTAGGCAGCACGCGTTTTCTCGCACTTACTCATTTTCACCACCAGGAGCGTCACATTTGTGGGGGTAGGGGCGACCCCCCCCCCCTGAATGTTGTCGGCCAATCGGTAAAAAATAACCTATTCGGCACGAAGCTCCCCTATTTTCCGTAAAAACAGTGGGATTTCGTAAAAAAAGATTTTTTGTTAAAAACAGTTGGATTTTTCGTTAAAACAGTCGTTTAATTATAATTATAATTTTCTGTAAAAATGACCAGCCAGTCAGTAAATTTATTCAAACAATGTTTACAACGGATACGTCAGCTATGATTTTTCATCAGCGATATTTCGGCCCTTCTTGGCAAGGGTCCTCGTCAGGCTGTCAATCTTCTTGTTCAACTTCGGGGAAGGAAACAAACCTGTAATAAATAACTGAAGCTTCTACCGACTATAAATATCTTATTAAGGTAAATTATCTTCAAATACCACTATAATGAAAAAACTAATCCTGAGATTTAATTTTTGACAACGACGCTGTTTTTGCTGCATGATTGGGGCGATGACAGGAAAGGGTTTTTTCTGCATTTTGATCAACTTCGGTTTTTTCATTAATAAGGGGCTGAAAACTTAAATATTATTGTATTAATGACCTCGTTCTACGTTTCTATTATGAGTACTTGCCTGAATCTATTACTTTGAATAATCACTGCACGGCAAAACTAGTGCTGAGATTTAATTTTTGACACGGCTGCTGTTTTTGCTGCACGATTGGGGCGACGGCAGGAAATATTTTCTTCTGCATTTTGATCGACTTCGGTTTTGTTGTTAATAAGGGACTGAGGCTTAAATTTTCTTCCCTTAATAACCCCGTTCCACGTTTCCGGTAAAGAGTACTCGCCTGTATCTCGGTTAATGCCTGCTCGATTTTTCTTTATCTCAACGGCTTCTCGAATGGTTTGATGGAGTCCGGTACACGTTGCAAGAATTTGGGCTCTTTCAAAATATACTGAATGGGATGGGTTTTCGAAAATATGTTCTGCAAGTGCAGATTTGAAAGTATAGTTATGCCGGTGTCCGTTGGAGAGGGCGTGGTCAATTTCTTGCTCATGCTCTGTAAGTCGTTTTCCGAAAGTTCTCTCTGTCCTTCCTACATAACGCTTTCCGCAATCACAAGGTATTGAATAAATGCCTCTTTGGTACTGATTTGGGACTTTATCTTTTCCGGAGTTTAGGTAGGACAGCAAAGTATTTTGGGTTTTGTGAAAGACTTGGATGTTGTATTTTTTCAAACTTTTGGACAATTTTTCGGTTACTCCGCGGACGTACGGAAGGTAAACGCGGGCATTTTTTTCTTCTACCTCACCATTACTAGTAGAACTCAAAGAATATTTACAGTCAGTATTTACAGTATATTTACAGTCCTTGCCTCGCCCTCAAACATTTTGGCTAGTATCGCCTCTGTTCCCCACATAAAGTTTTAACCCTTTCTCCACCCAAAAATAGAAACAATAGAGTCTTTTGAGAATTTTGGACGTGTCCCGAATTTTACCGCAATTGGTTGAAAGATGCCTCGGAAATGACGAGGCCGGCACCGCGAGAGTTGCCTGAGGTAATCCGTTTCTGTAAATGCGCCTCATCCCAGGAGCATCTGTTAGTTACCGCGAAGCGGTGCCGGTGCCGGTCGAGTGGCAAAACTGATTCTCAGTTTCACTTCACTTTAGTGTCGGGAACGGAGAAGTGATAACAAGACACTTCCGGTATTGTGAGTTCTGGATAGCCGAATATTGCGGTAGGTTGGAATCAATTCTCTTTTGTGTATTTTGTGTTACAGAATGGAAGTACTTGTACGGGGATACATCCTGGGATAAGCTTCAAATCCTGTTTGTCCACTTCAGTGGAAAATCTTTTCAGTGTATAAAATGTAAATCTTTTCAGTTTACAAAATGTAATAGACTACATGGAGGGAATGGACCTAGGAATGAGGCGCAAATCCGGCAAAGCGAGTTCCAATTACTGACGGTGTACACTGGTAGACGTCATCCTATTAATTTTCTGTTAGCGCATTGTAATTACAATCTAATCATCCTGATTTTAGAAGCCAGAAAGTTTTCTTAAATACAACCAAAGCATTATTAAAATAAACAATGATCAAAAAGCTCCTGTCGGCGACGTTAATATTTTAATTAACGGTATTCTGTCTCTGCTCTGATCCAGATCCATTTTGTGTTATGGGATTCATAATTATTAGCCTATTATTCCATTGTGTAGGCGAAAAACACTCGCCGAAACTCGTGCCAAAGATTTCTGATTATGGTTGGAAGTTAGAGACTCGATTATTTTGTTGTTATCTTTTTTTTGTATTGACTGACTTTTTTTGAATGCGTTCAAGCTTTTACTTTCTTCCATTGTATTGCACCAAAAAGCCATAAACAGATGACACAACTGCACACTCTTAATTAATTAAATAATTTATTTTTTAACCCGCTGAATGAACAAAAGCGGAGCATAAACAAAAAAAAAGAAAAAATACAACAAAAATGACTAAATACACAACAAAAACACTTGATTATTTAAGGAGGCGGACAAACCCATGATGAGCTGTGAGAGCCTTCACTATCTGGGGGAGTTTATCAGCAAGCTCAACTAGCTTTCCAGTTATATCTGGAAGCCCGAAAACTGAAATAAGGTTGCGGTTCCGATACCACGGAGGCAAATACAGTAGAAAACGCGAGAACCGAAAGTAATAAGAACGTAACGACCGAATATCTTTTCGCCCGAGGATGGGATAAACACCAGAAAGAAACAAAACTGAATGACCAGTAAAAACAGAGTACAATTTAGCAAGGGACTTCCTACTGTATTTGCCCCGATTAGCGACAGTTTTAGAGTAAGATACTTGGATCTTTTTCTTACAATCCGTCACAGCTTGGTCTCGGAAGGATTTCAGATTTTTAGCAATGTTAATACCCAACCACCGAAAAGAAGGGACACAAGGAACAGAAAAAGAAGCGCAATCCAAAGGCGAGTTAGAATTACTGTTAAAGGAAAGATATTCGCATTTTGTTAAGTTTAGTGACAACCCAATTTTGCTAAGGTTAGTTGCAACTGTTGACAGAAAGGAAAGGCCTTTTCTAGTCCTACTAATTAGAAGTATGTCATCAGCGTATGCTATGTAAGAAATATTTACATTCTGAGAGATACACGTAGTTGGGACAGAAGATAAAACGGAAGAGATGCAAAGTTTAAAGATAGAAGGGGAAAGGACAGCACCTTGTCTGACACCACGTCGTACCGGAATTTTAGAGTCAGATATAACCCCATCCGTCTTTAACCTCAGAAAAGAATTAGCATACCAGTAACGAAGGAGAAAAACCAAAGAAAGATTAATACCGTGACTAAAAAGGGAGAACAGGGCTTGTGAGTGAACGACACTGTCAAAGGCCTTGGAAAGATCTAAGGCGCATAAATGGAGTTCATATCCCTTTTTTGTCGCGTCAATAAGAAGACTAGCTAGAGCTCGATGGGCTTGCTGACACCCTACCCCAGATGAGAAACCAAGCTGATTTTCGCCAAAATGTGCACTTGAAAACGAAGGGAGAAGAACATATTCTAACACTTTACTGAGATTGCATGACACGGTTATTGGTCGATAAGACGCGCAATCATTAGGAGGTTTCCCTCTTTTGAGGATTGACGTTACGGACCCACACAGAAAGCTTTTCGGTACCGCAGACGTACACAAGCACATTTGGAAAAGCAGCTGCAAATGTTGAAAAAGAAGCGGGCAATCAACTTTCAAATGGTTAGCAGAAATACCACCACAGTCCAGAGAATTGGATTTAAGCCTTTTCACTGCCTGCTGAACCACAGAGAGCTCAACTGGCAGAATCTGGGTCTGGCTCAGCGATACGGGAAGCGCGGCAATAAGAAGTTTCGAAAAAACCGAGTGGATGTGATGATCAACTGAACTGAAAATTTGACTATAATAGCTATACCACGCACTAGCACTAATCGGGCTTGTACCGGAAGAAACATCCAGTTTCTCAGAATGAATTACCTTTTGCCAATCAGATTTACTTAACGGGAAATTCGATATTTTTGATTTAGTAGAACGTAAATATTTTTTGTATTCTAATTTAGTATTTTGTTTTATTTGGTGAATAACCCCTTCAGACGGAAGATCACAAGAGACCCAAATACGCAGCCAAAATTTTGCTTTATTTTTAACCGATTTCAGTTCGGGATCCCACAACCATTCCGGTTTACGCGTTTTTCGCCTGACTCGCTCCTGTGGAACAGCAGACAATTGAGCTGTCTTAAGACAAGATACTATGTTAAGATAATAATCATTTAAAGTTTTCTTATCGTTTGAAGACTTCCAACTAAGCTGTAGGAGGTGGAAAGGAACTCGAATCGTAGCAAGTAGCATAGTCCTCGGCATAGTCAGCGTAGAAATATACAGTGGCAAATTTATCTTATTCCAATTTTGCCGTAAAACCCACTTTCGCTCTGCTTGCGAGGCATTACGATTGGTACAAATCGGTCGTTGAAAAACAAACGAAATCGGTAGGTGATCTAAATCGCAGTGATCTTCATGAACGGTTACGGTAGAAACGGGTAGACCCGGAGAACAAACAACATGATCGATATTACTTTTACTCCCGGAATGATGAAGATATGAATAAATACATGTTTTTTCGACCAGCTTAAACTGGGGCAGAGAGTCAAATATCAAGTCCGAACGAATATTAGACGAAAGCAGATCAGCGTTAAAGTCCCCCGCAATCAAAAAACGATAACCTTGACTTGACACAGATTCCAAAAGTTTCTGTAACACACTGCAAGTCTTAGCGAATCTGTTAAGAGACTGGACCGATTTTCTATCACAGGGTAAGTAGACATTAACGATTACTAAATCGTTAATCCGCACGGCCAAAAGGTTAGAATCACTGTGAAAAAGTGCAGGCGAATAGCAAGCAACGCTATTCTGGTTCAAAATGCATGCAAGCCCACCCGACGGCCGTCCGAAAGTAGTACGTGCCGCCGATACGAAAACGACATGATTAGCACTTCTTTTTAGCAGGTTTGTATTAGCCGACGATAATAAGTGTTCTTGCAAGCAGACAATGTCATAATTACACAAAAGTTCGTCAATAACATGCTCTTTTCTTCTTGTACCATTTATGTTATAAGAGACAGCTGAAAGGGACTCAGTCATTTTCGGGCACTGCTTGAAACGCGAGACTTCAGCACAGGGCATTTCAGACTAAAAGATGTATGATCACCGTTGCAGTTCGCACACTTGGGGCTATTTCGGCAAGGCGATTCCTTAGAGGCGGTATGATTACCGGCACAGCGAGCACATTTATCAACAGGACTGGTACAATCGTTCTTCATGTGATGTGGAGATCGGCATATGAAGCAGCACCGGGGTACACTGACGAAATCGTACACACGGAATATTTCGTAACCTATTTTCAGGCCGTTCTTGAGGGCATTGCTTTTTGCAAACGTGTCCGAAAACTCCAGCTTAACTGTTTGTGAAGAGCCGAAACGAGTGGCTTCGGTCACACCAGGGTACGAATTTAGTCCAGCAACGTCAAAATCTTCATGGATACCTCTAACAGTCCCAAGGTGACGCTTAAGCACGGTTTTAGTAGTAGCACCCGAAGCGGTCGCACTGATCGAATTGCAAAAATCCGAAATGACAGATTTTTCGATGTTGACATACAACTTGTCGCCTCGTGGGTGGACGCTGGCTACTGACTCGTGACCTGATAATTGGTCCAAAAATTCCTTTCGACTTTTGGGGTCACAAACCGTTTGAGGAAGGTTTGAAACAATCACTGTGGCATGGCTATTCAGTAGAGAAGAGGCAGCCGCCCCAGGCTGGGGTAGCGGTGGAAAACTGGCTGAATAAGACTCGAACTGATTTGAAATACTCTTTAGGTGCAAGTTCAGTTCATTTACTTTCGAGAGCAAAGCCGAGTAGGCCGAAGCTGGTATAACTGGCACTTCCGAAGGGCTTCGAATGACGAAAGTCGGAATAGAAAAACAGACTGAATCACCTTTTCTCAGCATGTCCAAGATATCTCCGAGGTGACTCGAAGGTGCCTTCGCTCCAGTTCGCTTCTGAAAAAGCGCATCAGGATCCAGCTTTGAGCCTAGCCATTTCTTTGCGATCACAATCGCTTCGCTATCGAAAAACTCCGCTCCAAATCTCTTGATAATCTCATCTTCGATTCCCTCTTCCTTATTTCGCTGAACGAAATTTAACACGGGCGAATAATACAGATTCTCATTCTGTCCAGCCAGACATCGTGACGTAAGAGGACACACAGCATCCCTGATCATGCCCCAAAAATAAAATAAAGTGTTCCAATATCCTTATGATTTGTAGAGTACAGCATGTCGTACGGTGATGCCGCGCGAGGAGGCCTTTCAGTATTAATTTGAATGGCTAAGCAAGAACACCGTGTATTTTTTACAAGGGTCACTTTGAAAATAAGAGAACGAGGTAAGTAATAACTGGACAAAAAGGCATTTAAGAGCGAGAGCAGATTACTGCTCCGGTTGAAAATAAATTGGTGAATTCTTGCCAATGTTGTGCATTTGTATTATCTTTGTCGCTGGAATTTGGTTGTTATGCGGAACGGGATTTAATGTTAGCTAAACCATGTCTCGAGCATTGTCTCTTCGTAACTATGAACCACAGCAAAATGGTGGGTTGGTATAGGGTGAAGATGGGATTAAGATCATGCGAATTTAACGTCACCTGTTATTTCTAAACAAACTACAACTTTCCTTCTGGTATATCTCGCTAAATTTCCCTAATTCCTATGTGTCCTGAATTACTGTCATCTCGTTTACTTATATACAAAAGGTTGAACTAATTTGGAGAAAAGAGTTTTGTCACCTTGGTGTTTACAAAAACCGTTGGTGTGCAGCCCTTTGTAAACAACCAATCTCGGTTGTGCCAAACACAGGTTGAGGTTGTTCCACATAAAAGTAACGACGAGAACGGCAACGCTTGTCTGCACTTTTATTTTTGTTTAACGTCGGATATAAATAACTACTACAGTAAAGAGCTGGCTCCTCTTTGTATCACCAAAATTTGTAAGAATAGAATCCTCATAGGTCAGGAGTGCAAACTTTGAATTGCCTGGTTTTCGGAACCGGCCTACCGAACCGAGGCTGTTTGAATATCAGCACGTCTCTGATTGGCATGTAATATCTCATCACTGACCCCTGAAGTGTCTGTTTTATTCATTGGCTTTAACATTTTAATCCCAGAAATGATTGGCGGCCTCTGATTGGCTGTAAGTTTATGCCCCCATAGGGCGGTTTTTTAAGTGCATCAAAAGTCAACTTAATGATTGGCTGTAATAGCTTTTCACAGGCCCGTGAAGTGTCGGGATCTGATTGGCTGTAGTATTTTAACCCCGAAAAGATTGCGGCCTCTGATTGGCTCAAGATTAAGCACCCCATAGGGCGATTTTATACGAGATGTAAAGCTGAATCGCAAGTTTCTGATTGGCTGTATACTCCAAATCAGGGCTCTAAGCAGGGGAGGGGGGGGGGGGTTGCCCCAGGGACGGTTCAAAGTGCTTGTGCAGGGGGGGGGGGGGGGGCGGGGAGACGTCAAAACATATGACTGGCTGATGCCTTGTACTTTTTACCGAATCGAAACAATTAGACAAAAAATAAAGCACCACATGTCCACGAAAAATTAAGATACATTTGTTTGGAGTTATGCAAAAGGTAATCACAGGAGTAAAATAACGAATGGATAAATAACAGGAATTCCAGCGCGCCGTTCATTTCGACATTCACTGTAGAAAGCCAAAGTCTTGGTACCATAGCAGCTTTTCATGTATGTGCTCAGGACAAACTTGAACTGAGCCCCACAGGCGAAATTTTTTTAATCCGAAAACTGAACTACTTCTCACAGCATGTTCCACCCTTCTGAAAATCATAACTAATAGTTAGCAATTCCGTTCCAACCTTGTAAACTGTTACTCCGCTGACCGTTCAAAACTTCTCGAAATAGTAACTATTTGCTTACCATGCTCGGGAGCGTAGTAAGCGTGGTAACTACGAATCTCTGTAACGCGACTGGCTTTCACAACTTTCTGTGGAGTGCCACAGGGGACTCTTTTGGGTCCTCTCCTTTTCTTAGTAATGATAAATGATATTGCAGTAGATGAGGAAAACCGTTGGAAGTATGTAGACGACTTGAGTATTGTTGAAATCTGTCATCGTTCCCAAATGAGTAATGCTAAGCTAATAATCCAAGAGGTGTCGGACGAGGCACAGAATAGCGATATGAAAGTTAACTTCGCGAAAACAGCGGTTTTAACTATTTCTTTCATAAAATCAAAACCTGCTTTCAAAGAAGAAATACCGGAAAGAATGAAGGCAGAGAAAATGAAGCTACTGGGTGTTACCATACCCCAGATCCAAAATGGGAAGCACACTGTCAGGACACGCTGACACGTGCCAATGCGGGAATACAAAACCTAAAACTTCTTTCAAAAATGAAAATACCCCAGCGTCACCTACTACGAGTTTATACTTCTTTCATTTGACCCACCCTGGAATACGCAGCACCTGTTTGGCATTTTTCATTATCGCAGGAACAAAGAGGTAAACTAGAAAGAATACAGAAGCGGGCTCTTCTTATTATCATAGTGGACCGAAGCTTCCATACTCATACCTTTTAAAACACTTTAACCTAAAAACACTGCAGGAGCGCAGAAAGGAGCTAAGCGCTGACTTCGGTTCAGCCATGGTATCTCATCCTCTCCACTCCCAAATCCTCCCTCCCCCTATCAAAATATTAGAAGTCGACCAGAAAGAGTGGTAAGTACTAGGGTTCCCAAGCTCTGTCCGGTACCTACAAAACTCGCTAGATATGCGAAAAGTTTTGTTCCCGAGTTCGTGAAATATTTTAACGAAGCGTGAATTTTTTTGTAAGCGTACTGACGTTAGATACATATATTGCAATTTTTTCTGTTTCTTTGTTTTACAATAAGCTTTCTATCTATCTTTCTATCTATTTATCTATCTATCTAATCAACTTCGTATAAAACTTTTGCCTTTAACAAATTTTCCGTTTTTTGCCGGATTCCGGACGAACTGCTTGTCCGGCGAGAAAATGGTTTTCACCATCGTGTTCAGAATATCTTCTTACCTCATCATCGACTATCACATTAGCTGTTTAAAAATATTTTCTTTGCTCATTAATTTTAATCCCCCCTAAGTGTAGGGCTACAGACCCCATCTACAAACTTTTCCTTACCCTTGATATAAAGAATCCTCACACAAAGTTTCATCAAAATATCTCATTCTCTTCGAGAGTTATCGTGCTAACAGACGGAAAGACGAGTATGTGCTACACAGTCGAGCCAGAAGTTGAAACCCACGAAACGCAGCAGCTTTTGCCAGTTGGTGTATCTGTGATTTGTTTCCGGTGTATTCGATGGTAAGAACAATTTGGTTCCCAATTATAAAACATGCAAGGGACTTGTAAGTAATAATTGGCTGTTATGCTACAAAAATCTTCAGCGATGAGGGGTTTGCAACTTTTGCTACCTGGTGTACCCATTATTTTTATCCGGTGAACTTGATGTCTATCATGGGAGACGGACTTGTAAGTAAGAATCGGTTCACGAGGGGCTAGAATTTTGTGCACGTTGTTGCATATTGTATTCGATTTATATAAATCTGACGGTAAGAAAGTTTGTATCGATGGTCTATCGCTGTAAACTAGGATTAACTGTTTCCGCAACGGGTACAAACGATAATGTAAAACAATTAGGTAGTTTCGTAATTATTGATAGCGTCATCTATGGTATTTTAATCCTGAAAAGTTAAGGATGGCTTTATAATACCAACTAGATTATATAAGATATTGCTCCAAGTTTTCATCCGTCACGATGTCTACGGATTGAAAAGGATTTAAAAAGCATTTAACCGAAAGCGAAGAAACAAAACCAAAGTGTTGCTCTCGCAACACTTCACGTTGCCCAGGCAACGTAGGTCTAGTTTTTCATTGCTATCCGATCACCCGTTCAAAAGTTATAATACCTCAAGATTCCGGATTCCCCTCCCTCCACAACCCCAACGATTCTCGGATCGGGGAAATGATGCAACAATCATTTGGGGTCCCTGATATGCCTGCCAAGTTTGATCGTCCTAGCGTATGTGGAAGTGCCCGAACTAGCAAAATCCGGACCGACCGACGGACGGACAGAAATTGCAATCGCTATATGGCACTTGGCCCGAAAGGCAAGTGCCATAATAACATGTCAAAAATGGCTAAGAAGGCAACCAAAGTTTCGGCGTTCGGCTGAATACAGGGTCGCACATGGATGCATGTTTTCAATGATTATTTCCCCCCCCCCCTTCTCCGGATGCAGAAAAATATTTTAAAATCTGGGCAGTGAATAAACTTCAAAGAGATGACGTAGGAATGCAAAGAAATTCCGGTAAATTCCAAGGTAAAATCTCGAACAATTCTGCTATAATCTTGGAGCTGCCCCTCCCCACCCCCTCCTTCTACAAGGAAGGGCTTGTGATGCCCCTGGGTCTACTGTAAAACCAGTCAATGTTTCACACTCAATGACTATTGTGTCAAAACGAACCGTCAAATGTAGGCCAAAATCAAATGGTCAAATGAGAATCTTCTGCAGATGGCGTGCGGGAATTTTTCCATCCCATGCGTTACATTGCAAGATAGGGGAGTTAGACCTCTTATATTACTATCAAGATTCTCTGTGGCCTGAACAGTACTGTCGGTACTAGGTACTTTCAGAGATTCGCCACAAACGAATTGCTTAATCAATATGTAATATCAAACAAAAATGTTGCGACATTTTGACACTGACATTGCTAAGATTTGTTGGTCCGATGACTTCAATTCTACGCAAGTTGTATTTTCATCGTGTCTGCCTCACGTGCCTCATGTCTGCCTCCCGTGCCTCATGCCTGCCTCACGTGCCTCATGTCTGCCTCACGTGCCTCATGCCTGCCTCACGTGCCTCATCTGCCTCTGCCTCATGGTGTACACGAAATCGGCCAGTGCGCAACCCCTCGGTCCAGGTTTGACTCAATATCTTCGTACAACAATTCATAAATGTAACTTTCTAGAACCTTAGACAATACAGGGGTTTTAGAAATCGGTCGCAGATCCTTCACTGAATTCACATTTTTGCTCTTAGGAATAGGCGTGACATAAGCTTTCTTAAAACATGTGGGGAAAATTCCTTGAATAAAACACTAGTTAAAACAAGCGGCTAAAATCACACTCAACTCATCCGCGCATTCAATAAAAAGATTTATAGGAATTTCTCCGGGACAGCAACTTTTACGAGGATTAAGTTTACGAAGTTTTTCAATCACACTCGAAGGTTCAATTGTTGGAATTTCATTCAGCTCACCCAGTTCAGGCAGGTTAGACAATGGTGGGTGGAGCCGACATATAGATACAAAATGCTCATTAATCTGAGTAGCAGTAAGAGGGTTTCCTTCGTCATTATAAACGCATAGTGATTTTACTTCACGGCCCATCATCTGTTGCACTTTTTTATGAAATTTGCTTGGATCGGATTTAGCTACAGCCATGACATTTTTCGCACCATAGATTTTACGACACTTACGAATCTTCAAAATAATACGGGTACGAAGCTTTTTAAATTCACTGTCCCGACCCAGCTTATGCATCTTGTCTCTTTAAACAATTAGCTGCCTAACTTCACTAGTGATCCAAGGTTTGCATTGGGACCTGACAGCTGATGATTTTTCTGGAAAGAATTCTTGGTATTTTGCGTAGAGTTCCTCGGAAACGGATTCAATCATGGCATTCCCATCACGTAATGATAAAACACTATGCCAGTTTTTATTTCCTAGCCACTGCTTAAATGCTAGTATCTGTTCAGGGCTCTGTGGTCTGTAACTAACCATTTTATGTGACCTCATAGGCTGTTTACTGTTCGGCTCCCACAGGACGGTCAGATGGTCACTGAGCCCGATGGCTGGCAGGGTATACGGAGGTTTGTAGAAGTAATCACAGTTAGTAAATATGAGATCCAGTGTCCTGTCATTACGTGTGGGGATTTTGACAACTTGGCCAAAGACAGGGTATCTCCCAGCCAACTATGCCGCAAGTCGTTGAAATCACCCAGTATGTTTATGGCTGCATATGGATGTTTGGCGCGTATGAAGTCCGTACACTGCTGGAGATATAAGACTAGGTCTTTTCGGAAGGGCCCATTTGGAGGATAGTACACCACACCGAAGACGATGGAGGACACTTCTTTCGGCTTAACCAAGTTTCTACTAGGCACGTAACATCTATAAAAGGAAAAACATTCGATTGATCATGGATTTTGTTCACTAGACCATGGACGTTCCAAGACGTTATCGTGAGCTTCTGTATATGGCTTTTTTCCTACGTAATTCGAAATGGTGGGCGCGCCATACGCTTTCCACCGCAAGACTTATCTGGTCTCGGCACTATGTCCGTGTCCCGGCACGGGGTACTTCCGTTTCCTGTGTGAAGATGGCTTGAAACAATACTGTTAGAACGAACACTTCTTTGACCCTGCCTGTGAGCGTCATCAGGGCTTACTATCTCATCAAACCCGTGCTTTTCTGGTAATACTGATTCTGTAGCTTCTGCACTTTTTCCACTATTTCCTGGCGGATTGGTTACCCGAATATTCACGAGCTTTTTATTCGAGGTTACACTTTTCTCGTCATCATTTCTCATGATGGCATCATCAAATTCATCTACTCCAGAAGAATCGCTAGTTGGCTCATTAATGTAAGCGCGTCTACTTGAGCCACCATCCTCTGGGAGTTCGTTCGCATTTCGATTTCCGACATCCTTTATCTCAATTACTTTCCCGCTTGGAAAATCATAACTAAAAACTTGGTGGTCAATCAAGAGGCGCGTGCCCCTTAGTTTGACGTCACGGTGCTCGTCTGTCCCTCTTTGCATAATTGGCTTGAGGGCAAGTCTTGCAGTCTTGCTGCTCTCTCCGCAGTCGTGTAATCCGCGGAAAAGCTAATACCGTGTCTTTTGAAATGAACCGAGTTTTTTAGTATCATATCACGGAGAAGTTTGCTGTTGACAGGGGTGGCCCGAAGCCCTCGGACCAGGGGAGGGGGGGGGGGTGAGACCCCTCATTTCAACGACTCCTGGAATGTAATATACGACCCGCAAGTACCGACAAAATAGAACTGTTGCCAACTACGCGGCAATGGCGCACGTTCCCCACCAACAAATAATGAAGCCGGTGTAAAATTAGCTGCAATACATCAGCTGAAATTATTCTTGTAATCAAATTTTTTGTATACATACCTTCATAGCCTTAGCTTTCGCTAAAGAGGAAAGCTTTCAAGGCCTGTACCCGGGACAAATTAAAAATAGCTATGAAATCCAAATCTGTCCGTCGAAAAAGTTACAAAATATTTGCCATAGAAAACGAAGCAGACACAAAGTAGATATGTACCGAATTAATAGCAAAAAAAAAGTAGTTTTCACGTTCAAGACACTCTTATTCAGAAATAAAACGAGGAAAACAGGTTTGCCGGAGCATTAAAAAAAAAAATCCGGATTTATGAATGAATGATGCGTAAGAAGAAAAGTAAAAAATAGCTCTGAAATCACGACTCTGTCCATCGAAAAAAGTGACAAAATAGTGCCGATCGAAAACAAAGTAGATTTGTTCCGAACTACAATACCAAAAAAAGTAATTTTCACGTTAAACAAGAGCTACGAGCTCATATGGCACTTGTACGAATAGGCTGTACAAGAAAGTAGATGAGAACGTCACAAAATACAACCGCCATCCAAAAAGGCGGTTCGGAAATAGAAATAGGATATTTAGTTTCACTCATTTCTGAGCAGTTCCGGCATCGTCTTGATTGTCTGTAGCAAATGCACATGACTGTTCAAACTTTCATCCCAATGAATCCATTTGTTTGATCCCTAGACGTGCTACACGATTTCCGGTACTCACTCTATTTCCACCTACCGTGGCCGAATCTGGTTCGGAATAAAAAAAAATCGACCACCTAATGCATCTTCGTTTATACCATCGACCATGTTTCACTCGAATCTGAGCATTTTTGGAAAGTTCCGGTACCCCCCCCCCCCTCCCACCAACGTTGTCGGAGCCGGTTCGGGCCTAATCTCTTAATTCCCTCATCAAGTTTGACTGAAATTGGAGCATAGCCTATCTGCAAGTTTCCAGTACCCCCCCTACCTTGGCCGAATCCGGCCCGGACGCCAAATAACAAATCTAGGCCGCATAAACTCGGCACTGTCGAATTGCATCTCATTCGGTCCATCCGTTTGGTTTTTATGCATGTCAAAAGTCCCCCCACCTCCAATTCCCCTAATCGTGGTCGCATATGGTTCGAACGCATGTTTTACATGTCGAGGCCATCGATTCGTATCACCCATGAAGTTTCACTCGAATCAGACCACTCGTTCGCAATTTATAGAAGTCAATTTCCATATTTCTCTTCTCTTGCTCCCCCAAAAATGTTCGGATCTAGGAACGGAAGTTTCCGGGGGTATGTTGTGTCAGGTTTTTAAGTCAAGATAATTCGGGTCGCTAATATGCCTGCAAAGTTTCGTCGTCGTTTTACATCTGGAACTGTTCTAACTCACGACTACAGGAATTCCAGGAAACCCCCTCCAACTCCCCCGACATAGCCCCGAAACCATCTGGCTCCGTCAATTTCATCTAGGCCTAATGCTTGTTCCATCCATTAAGTTTCGTCCCAATCCCTCTGCTTTTAGAGTTTCTTGAGTTTTCCACACACCCCCCCCCCCCCCATCCCCACAGGTATCGGGCCCGACCTGGACGTGACACTGAACGTCCGAGGCGATAGCACACCAAATAGTCCGACCGCCAGGTCCTAAAAATGTGACACCCCCCTAACCCAAACGGTACAGTAGGTTTAAAAGTGGATTCCGACCAAATCGAACACGCTGATTCCGAATATGCTGGGAACTGGTTCCGGAAACGATGGCTTAAAGTAGAAATGAAGCTCGATGCTGTTCCATTACTTCCTCTCTATAAGAAGTATCGCTCTCAAACACAGTAGGTTGAAAAATCGATTCCGAACAAATCGAACCCGCTGATTCTGAATATGCCGATAATAAATTCCGGAATAGGTGGCTTAAAGTAGAAATGAAGCCTGATGCTATTCCATTATTTCTTCTCAATAATGAGTATAGCTATCAAACACAGTGGTTGAAAAATGGATTACAACCAAATCAAACCCGTTGATTATGAATATACCGTTAATAAATAAGTAGACCTGAAACCTGATAAGTTATTCTCCTCCTCAGAAACAAGTGCCTCATCTGCTGTACTAGCTACATACTAGTGGTCTACTGTCGGCAGAAAAGTTATTCTAACCAAATTGAACCCGCTGATTCCGTGTGCTAGGAATAGACACTCGTTGATTAAGGATGTGATGCGAGTCTGTTGCTTAATAACCTAAGTTTGCTGGAATGAATCAACATCTACAGGGATTACAACTGGTTCAAATAATATGCCCGTGTATTGAAATGTCGCACGAACTATCTAAAGCACAAAAAGACGAGTTGAATGGGACACACAAATCTCAAACTTTGCCAACGTTGCTTCACAAAATCAAATTCCCTATTCTTCATCCGAGTCGACAGAGCACCTGCCCCCCCATACGAACATTTTCGCGGCAACAATCGAGGTAGTGTAAAAACGAGGTCTTGTACCCCTCCTGTACGTAAGAAATTAAATTGTGCAAACTTCGTCGGGTGCACCCGAGAAGTTCAAGTCTTGTCGGTACAACAGGTTAATTAATGTCCATTCGTCTTCACATCAGGTTCTTTAGTACCATTTACTACACGTTCTACCATTTACCACAAACCTGCATTGTTCGCATTCAAGTAACTGTTCACATAATAAACACACCAGACAGACTGAGCTGCAACCAAGGCCGTATCCAGGGGGGGGGGGGGGGTTAGGGGTTTCCCTAACCCCCTGTTAATAGCCAGAAATCAAATATTTTGCCTTTTACGGCGTTCTCTGTGTAAGTAGCAAGAAAATCTGATCTTTAGTTGCTTTTACTGTCATGTTTGTTTCGCAATTTTATCTCCTCTTCCGTGTCTTCTCTGTAGGGTTAACTAATTAGCGGCGATTCTTGCTTTTGCGCACTACCTGTTGAGCAATTCTCAACTAAAATAGGTACTTTTCGAGAAGGGGTCTAACACTTCCAAAAAGCAAGTATAAACGAAAACAAAAAAGTGTGTTTAGGAGTTAAGCCAGCGTCGGATACCACCGTTCCAAGCATATTCTGAATCAGGATTTTTTGGCCTACAAAATGGTATCGTCAGACTGACTGTACCTTTTGGGTCGGGTGTTTTCGAAACTAAGCGTCTTTTGACGAGCTGGCGGTCGGACTAAAACAAGTTTCATTCAAATCCGATCACCCGTTCAAAAGTTATGCACGCCACTAGATTCCGGACTCCCCATCCACCCACTCCCCCCACGATGGTCGGGTCGGGGAAACGGCTGTTCTCAAGTCAATCTGTTCGGATCCCTGACATACCTGCCAAGTTTCATCGCCCTAGGACATCAGGAAGTATGCCGAACTCGCGGGATCGCTAGAAATCCGGACCCCCACCCCAACTCCCCCACAGTGCCCTGATCCGGTCCGATTATGTCAATGACGTGTCTAGGACCTGTGCTTGTTTTTCCCACCAAGTTTCATCCCAATCCCTCCACTTTAAGCGTTTCTCAAAATTTCCGGTTCCCTCCTCCAACTCCCCCCAGTGTCATCGGATCCGGCACGGAGTTAAAGAGAGGTGTCTGAGACACGAGGTCATCCTAAATATCAATTTTCATCAAGATCCGATCACCCGTTCGCAAGCTAAAAATACCTCAAATTTTGGCTTCACCCTCCCTCCACTCCCCCCCAGATGGTCGAATCGGGGAATTGATGATTTCCTATTTCAGCTGGTCGGGTCCCAGACATGCCTGTCAATTTCCATCGTCCCAGCACATCAGGAAGCACGGAACTCGCGGGATTACTATAAATTCGGACTTCTCCCCCCCCCCAACTCTCCCAAAGTGAGCGGATCCGTTCCGGTTATATCAGTCACGTATCTAGGACTTTTGCTTGTACTTTCCACCAAGTTTCATTCGGATCCCTCCACTCTAAGTGTTTTCCAAGATTTCCGGTTTCCCCCTCTAACTCCCCCCAGTGTCACCGGATCCGGTCTGGATTTAAAATGGAGGGTCTGAGACACGAAGTCCTTCCATGTATTAAGTTTCATTAAGATCCGATCACCCGTTCGTAAGCTAAAAATATCTCATTTTTCCTATTTTTTCCGGGTTCCCCCTCCCTCCACTCCCCTCCAGATGGTCGGATCGAGGAAGCGACAATTTCTAATTTAATCTGGTCCAGTTCCTGATATGCTTGCCAAGTTTCATCGTCCTAGCTTATCTGGAAGTGCCCGAACTAGCAAAACCGGGACCGACAGACCGACAGACCGACTCACGGACAGAAATTACAATCGCTATATGGCACTTGAGTAAGCTCAAGTGCCATAAAAACACACTTCATCAGAAATGAAACGAGGAAAACAGGTTTGCCAGTGTATTTAAAAAAAAAATCGGATTTACGGACGTACGGTAACAAAATTTTTGGTCTTTGCCCGACAGGAGTAGAGATAGGAAAATACGTCGGTTCGCCGACGATACTTGAGTTGCGTTTTTTTTTTCGGGTGTAGTTTTGATGTACTTTTGTTTCGTTATGAAAGTACCGTGTACCGTACCGTTTTATTTGTCATTCGACAAACTGTAATTTCATGACGAAAACTAAAACAGGTAACTCTACATCTGAAAGATTGCAACTTAAAACTGGTTTGCAGAATCTGATTCGTTCTATGTAAAAACAAACCCCGATTCATTGACCAAACAAGCTTTCGTCTTTCGCCCGATAGAAGCACTATATCTTTCCCCAATGCAGCATGTTCAAGAACATCTGAAAGGCTTATATCTGCGTCAATCTTCATCTGCCATCTGCCACCTTACCACGAAATTAGGTCCGAGTCTCATTACGCGACAGAAGTGCTATACACAGCAAATGAAGAATAAGAAGTTCGCTTTTAGAATAACTTTAACATAAAAGAGATTATTTTCGAGTAGTATGCGTATCCTGAATTTTAGGAAGGCTATTGAGATGTGCTTTGACACTAGCATACAGGGGCATCACGTTTGGAGGGGACGCCCCGCCCCCCCCCCCCCCCCCCCAATTTTGTCGGACAGTCGGGTAAAAAAAATTAGATGGATCGGCGCGAAGCGCCGCGATTTTTCGTAAAAAGAGTCGTTTTTTTCGCAAAAAAAATCGGTAAAAATTACCAGCCAGTCGGTAAATACCTTGCTCCCCCCCCCCCAAAAAAAAAAACATTTTGGATAGTAACGCCGCTTCTAGCATAGAGGCAAAAAATTTACCTCCCGACTAGAATGAGCTATTCCAGCGTGTGCAGAACCCCTCCTGTCCTGGAAAACGACTTTCGGGTGTATATTAAAATCTTCCTTGCCCTTTTCAAGCGTCCGAGCTCAACCTCGCTTTGTAATCGACATTTTTTCATCTGCTCTTGACACACTTGTTTCGCGGATATCCTGTCATTTGATTTCTGATGGCTTTTCATTATGTTTAAAAATTCTACTCCTTCTTTTTTCACTTTTAGTCAAACTCTGACCAAAAATCCATGCACATAACCTTGTCTCTCACTTTTGGTTTATAAGGAATATCATTATATCAGTGTTATCTAGTCAGACTTCACTTTAACAACTAACCTATTGCAATTTTGACAAGCTAAAATCTGAAAGACCTAAGTGAGGCAGATACAAATCAAATGGGATAGAACAGGTTTTTTACGACTGAAGCTGGGCAGAGCCAAAAGTAAAAATTTTGTTTAAACGACTCGGATTATTTTTAATTAAAATGAATGCCCGGGACCTCGGCAAGGCCAAAATAAACGACTGATACCTAAGTGAGGCAGATACAATTCACATGGGAGTAGAACAGGTAGCCGAATAGCTGCCACCCTGCATCACGTCTCCGACCTAACGGGGTTATGCAACCTGGTTTAAACGACTCGGCTGGTCTTTAGGGACGGGTTTTTACGACTGAAGCTGGGCAGAGCCAAAAGTAACAATTTTTTCAAACGACTCGGGATTGTTTTTAATTAAAATTATTGCCCAGGACTTCAAAATAAACGACTGAAACAACTTGGCAAAAGGCAGGGGGTGTGAATCACCCCCGCTTCGGGCCACCCCTGGCTGTTGAGTTTCACCAAAACAGGCCTGGGTTTCTGGGGATCACGAGATTTAAGTCGGAAAGCGTCTTTTATATCCCATCTCTCGACAGAAACGTTAGGCAAGCAATCTCTGACGAGAGATCGGATATCATCCACTAAGTAAGAGCCACGGTGAGTGGAATGTACCTCGGCCATATTATAAATAATAATGTTGCCCAATTTCAATTCTTTCTCAAGCAAATGAGTCTGCTTACACCTCTCATCCCATTTCTCCTGTAAATTTTTTACGTCAGACTCAACTTTAGCTTGTGTCTCTGTGGTTCCAGCAATTTGATGGTTTATGCTGGTTAGAGTTGATTCAATCGAGGAAATGCTGGATGAAAGTCGAGGAATATCTTGTACTTGGGCTTTAATTTCCATCAATTTCGAAAGAATCTGTTCCTCCGCCATCTTCTTAAACAGGCAGCCAAAAAATAATGAAGTACGGGCTTACCGGGAGAGCGTCTCTTGTTTACCCACGTAGGCGCACACGTGCAGTTCGCAAGGCAGCCGTTGGGGCACGGCAAACACCAAAATCGCCGATCTTCTGTACGAATACTCGGGAAGTAGACAAGCCGTCGTCAGCCAGGTGAAAACAGGTATCCAGGTGAAAACAGGTATCCAATTGAGAACTGGTTTTTCACTCGACAAATCGATAGATGTTCACTGGGTGAATGCGAGATTCCAACCAAAATAAGTGTTACCTCCAGAGCAAAAGTGATGAAGCAGTCAGAAAAGGCGGGAAGTTCAAACAGTACTGATTCTGAAGGATTATGCAAATGGAACGACTTTTCAATCTCTGGTCAGATTTGCAATATAAAGCTTATGTTATCACGACCCTTCACAAAGACGGTGAAGCCCAAGGGAATGCGTCATTGGATGACTCAGGGGAGCAATTAAGCAACTTGAACGTTGGGGGAATACTCAGCTCCCCATAGTCATAGTACAGAAATAGGGAGACGAAGGTTCTATCTGATTATTTGTTCTTGCATGACGGACGGTGTTGACACTTGACTGGTAAATGTGGGATTGAGTCAGTTTTGAGGATTCGTTTGGGCGGCATTTCTCGTTCTTCCCAGGACCACTTGCGTGTTTCGGACTTGGTCATATAGAGTATCAACAGCGAAGCCATCTAGAGGACGACCTGGTGGATCGTCTGAAGTTCTCAAATCATTCAATCAGTTATATCGCCGGGCTGTGTGTACAAAGGGCAGGGACGTATTACTGGTGTTGCACTTCCTTCGTCGCATGCAATAGTTCGACCAGGGATCGGACCGATCTCTTCAGCATCATCTGATGTACGTACATCAGCACACAAAAAGATTGTGACGGCTAATCGCAAACCAATAGAGATCCGATGATGTCTTTGGTATTAATCTTGATTCCGCGAGTTAATTTGATTCTTCTATCGCTCGCACTGTGAGATCGGTTCTGCTTCTGCAGAAGATGTATACTTATGTGAAGGTTTGATGGCATTGGATTTTCATGCACTTGCTGTCTCTAAAGCTGACTACCACTTAGCCAAAGTAGGTAATTAAAGGCATCTTAAAACAGCTGAATAGGTATTTATTTGGGATCTTAATTCTACCATTTAGTCGAAAACTGCACCGTTCACATTAAAGTAACTGTTTACATAAACATACCTCTACTGTACATTATTTGTTCACGATAACTTCTGTGCCGAAAGGCAAAGAAGAAACTGCTGTAGTTGCTTGTTCTGACGTTGTTCTATTCCTGATGGATCTGTTGGTCAATGTTACTCGTCGCGTCTTTTGCCTAAAAAGATATCACAGGCCTCTCTACCATGTCCTCTGCCCTTTCTGCTAATTTAACCTTTTTCTGTCTGGCATCGTTCTCCTGGTCAGATTGTCCTCTCAGGACGTATTGCCAATCTCCAGATCTGCGCAGAAAAGAAATGGCTTGATCGAAAAACTGTCAAAAAAGCCAGTGAGGAGCAATGCAAAATAACACTAGAGAGTAGCGCCAAGACCTATGCTTTCCCTGCTTTGCAAACGGGCTATACTTGCAGCGCCGCCCACTACGCTGCAGCGCCGCCCACTACGCTGCAGCGCCGCCCACTACGCTTGCGGCGTTTAAAGCGAGACAAACTTGCGGGTTTAGACATTTCTAGTAAAGCAAAGGTGCGGCCTGCACACACCAAGGGATCAATGGAGGCTGTATAATTGTTTGCTACGTTCAGGATATGAAGTTATCAGAGCCAGCCCTGGTGAACGGCGAAATGATTTTCATTCGGGACGTTCTCTATAGCTAGTGGTGCTAGTATCGCTTCTACTAGAGTGTTTGCCAATTTTGTCAAGTCTTGGCGCTACTCCCTAGTGTTATTTTGCTCTGGTGAGGAGTAAGCGACTGGTGAAAAAAACACGAAACAATTATTGTGTTCACGTCTGTGTAAGGTGATACTCGGTCAAGGGTCTTCATGAAGCCTATTCCATCTCTTAAACCGTTCGGAGGGATGGTAAGGTCGGCCAGCAAGGTTCTACAAGTTGTTACGGTCGTAACATTGTTCTTTGCTGCCACAGTAGACGAACTCTAGATAATCTGAACACCACAAACAATTCATTCGTGCGCATTGAACCGAGGATTCGTTGGAGCTTCTCCCAATTACGAAGCAAGCACGAGCACGAGCTGCGACTCCCCTCCAGATGGTCGGATCGAGGAAGCGACAATTTCTAATTTAGGCTGGTCCAGTTCCTGATATGCCTGCCAAGTTTCATCGTTCTAGCTTATCTGGAAGCTGTCTGGAAGTGGGCATTTTGAGTCGTAGGCAGTTGGAGTCGGGCATTTTAAGTTGTGAGCGTTATGAGTCGTGGGCACACGCACTCATGAGGTGTTCGCATTAGCTAGAGTGCGTCTACTGGAGCAGCAGAGAACAATTGTCGCGGTCGTAACAACTCATACTAAGTGCACAAACTAAATGAAGTGCATGAGCTCGTTCAGCCCAAGCTGTTCGGATCACGTGTGATGGCGGTAATCGTACACTTGACCGAGATTTGTTCCAGTGATTTCGGCCCTTCTTAGCGACGGTCCTCTTCACTGTGTAGCCCAGGCTTCACTCCATTAGAATGAAACCGTCCCATCCCCAGATGCGCTAAACTATCGTACGTCCCAACACGGAAAAATGTACTAGCACGCCATCTGGTGCGCAATTTCCTGCTGAATCCGTGCACCTAGAATTGGTCTTTCGGCGATAGATGCTGTCAAAGTGCCATTTTGATGTCGTTTCAATTTGGCGGAATACCACACAGTCGTTACGATCATTATGACGTTGTGAAGCTAACATAGGTAAATAATCAGATAGAACCTCTGACTTTGGTACCATGCAGCGACTATGAATACCGCGATAAAACTGAGCGGACCTAGAGGTATTTACTGTAGCTTTATGGTCTTCGCCGTTGCTCATCGCAGAGAAAGAAAATGCAGGAAGCGTACCCCGCGCGCTGACCCGCTCTTGAGCGCGTCCAAAGAACTAATCAGCTTTGTCTCCTACTTTTTCTCAAGGTGGTTTCACGGCGATATAGCTAATTGTAGAGGTAACGAAACTAGTCTTGGGTGGAACTGAATCAGCTGAACCAACATATTGCTCCAATTTCGGATACATAAATTATTCATGTTGCATTATTTACAACAATTCTAAAGAAACGAATATCGTTTTCGATATCGATATTTACGCATCGATATTCTATATCGATGTTTGGTCCGATATATTGATATATCGTTATCGATATCGAATATCGCTCAACACTAAACGAAACGTGATGTGGCGCGAAGCTACTAACCTCCGCTCGTTCGCAGTGGAAAAGCCATGGGGAAATACTCGACCCGCATGGTCATAGTACAGAGATAGGGAGACGGAGGTTCTATCTGATTATTTGTTCTTGCTAGTACGGTTTATAAATGTCAACGTGTGCGGCGCCTAGAGTCGAATGTATATATCAAGAATAGGAATATTTTACATTTTGTGTGTGTTCCGAGATTTAATAGATTAAACAGTTGTGACGTCACGCTTGTATGAATTTCTGCACTGATTTAAATGAGACCCCTTTTATGGCATTTACTACACGGTGAGAATATTCTACGTTGCAGGGATAGTTTCAATCAAGAGCATATTCGGAGATAGGATAGTTTCATTTTAATGGAGTGGCTTTCAGGTTCGCTCCTTTGGCTGTAGTCGGAACTAGTAATATTGTGATGGGGTGTGGCGCCTTTTGACACGCTCCGGTGTCAATTCATCATAATTTATTAAAGTATTTATTTTGTTTCACAGATGAACCTGATTCTATATTTATCCACACTGACAGCCTTTCGAAATGTATCGGCACCAGTATTTGACACAGACGATTCTGATTTGCGCTCGGTAAGTAGTATTTTTCTTTGTGTCCTGTTTTTAGTCAGCTTTTTTGTGCAAGAACAGGCCATTTTTTCAGATATCTAAATTCTTGTTGGTGTTAAATTTTATAAAATAAAAACTTTATATTGATGATACTGATATATTAAATATTATATCAGTTTTTGTGATTTTCTGTTCGAATGGTTTTACTTTTCTTTCCCTTCCTTCAACTTCTCTACTTATTTTGTTTTCATCCTGCCTTTTCCATTTTGTTTTCCACGTAGCATCTTTTGTAGACTTTTTTGTTGTGCTTCTTGGGTAAATACACTGAAGGATCGACTTGCCCCCCCCCCCCTATTTGTTGATAAGGTAAGATAAGATAAGTTTAGGCTACGACCCAACCTGCATGGCAAATAAGTAGAAAATAAACGCAAACTAACGAAATATACCACTTTTGGCACCTACCCCAACGGGCTTGGTACGGTATACCCAGAGGAATTTCGCCAAATGGGTTTTACTTCCAATAATTATTTGCCGTGACTTTGACGCTCTCGTGCAAGCTTTCACATTCACTGCAAGTATTTCCAAACATAAATTTTCACTTAGAACTTCCACACTAACTTTCACATTCACATACTGATAGTTTTTGGTTCGCATTCGTACTACCACTCGTTAGACACGAGTAAGGACCGACCGATCTCTCAGGTAGTCTCAGGACAGAGATGAGCAAATCCAAATCCGGATTCGGATTCGAATCTAGGATTCTTCCTTTCGACCGGATTCGAATCTTCTGCTTGTCAGGCTGGATTCGCATTCGGACTCGGATTCCAAAACTTCAGTTTTACGAATCCGCTCAAATTTTCTGGTCTACATCCTTGCAGTTCCCCTTTCCCAGTTTTTACACAGTAGGCTTAGGCAATCCACCTTTTGTCTTCTCCTCCACCACCATCCATCTTCAGTTATTTATCACGTTATCTGATAACCTTAGATATCAGTGATTTTTATCACCTCTGATTTTTGAACTGTAACCTATGTATCAATCAATCAATCTATTTATTACCCATAAAAAACAATGGAGGGCGTGTAGCCCTAGTGACGGAGTACAAAAAAGGAAAGAAAAAAACAAGAAAGACAATGCACGTATGATTTTATTTTTGTTAAGGTCGAATTCGCCGGGTTCGATTCCGGATTCGAATCTTCAGCATGATATGGTGGATTTGGCTTCGGAATCGGATTCGTATCTAGCCCTGGATTGGGATTTGAATCCTTTCATGACCGGATTCGCCCATGTCCGTCTAAGGATACCGTATTTTCGTATTGTTGGTCACAGTAACTGCTAATTGGGACACATTTTGACTGCGCTTTTCCATCCAAATTCGAATGGAAGAGCAGAAAAGGCAGTTCAGATTGTCAAAAATAAGTTGAAGGCTCTGAATAACGAGCAGCTACCATACGCTTCATTGGATCGCCTACTGATGGGTTACCGTATTACGCCCATCGACGGCCATCTGACGCCCGCACAGTTGTTTCTCGGTCATAATTTGAGATCAAGAATTGATATGATAAAAGAAAAACCCGTGTCGTTTGATTTTTCGGGAGAAGTACGCCAGCCTAAGCGTACATTTACAGAGAGTCAGTCCGTGTATGTGCTCGATTTCCAAACCCACCACCAAAGCAAGTGGCTGCCTGGGACGATTCACAAAAGAATCACATCGGTTATGTCACATTGGTGAAAGTTGAACCGGGAAAAATTTGGAAGCGCCATATCGATCAGATTAAGATTAGGCCTCAGTCTGATCAGAGTGGAGAAGGTGAGTGGTTCGAATCCACCACTAGGAAAATTCCGCCGGCGACCCCGCCTCAACCTCCGCCTATATCTTTGACGGAGACCGATGTTATACCACCGTGCAGATCGGAACGTAACCGTCGTCCGCCTGATTTTTTTCAAGCCGGGGGAAGTGTGTAGTATATCTATCTACACTGCATTGTGTTTGGCTCAGCCCCCCTCCGCGTATTGCCTCGGGGTACTGACATAAATGAATGGGATCTGAGTGCCGTAGTTGTTTTACTGAGTTAGTCGTGTATGAGATTCATAAGAGAAAATAAAAAAGTTTTTCTTGCAACCAAGTGTATCTTTGCCAATGTCAAAGAACAGTGCAGTATGAAGATACTTTGGGTCACGTTTCTTTCATTTACTCCGCTTTAACAAAATGGCGGGTCCAAACAAAAACTTACTTACTTACTTTCTTTTTAAGAAAGTAACTCGTCTTTTTTTTTAAGTTGATGCGATAGTCGATGTATGGATAAGGAGAAATGCTGCCCGTATATGAAAATTATGAAACAAAAATTCACGCGGGACAAATAGTTCGCCCGGAATCTGGCCAAAACCGGAAAGTGTGTTGAAAGTAAAAGCTTTATCGGAAGTTCCAGAGGTTCCAAGTAAGGGTACGGAAATATGCTGAATTCGTTTTTGAACTTTATTTTCTTGCCGGACAGGTAGTTCACCCCGAATCCGGCTGAAATTGGAAATTTGTCGGATGTAGGCCTAAAGCAGGAAGTCTTAAAACCCAGTGAGATAGTCGATAGGCCTATATGGGTTAAGATATATGCTGAATCTAAATCTAAATTTGTTTATGAAATAAACATATAAAGCAGTCAGCAAAGATAGTCACAAACTATTATTTTCAGTGTGTCGCTGACGGCGAGTGTGTTGCACATGAGTTCTGCTCTGAAAACAGGAGGTGCGTCAACTGCTTTGACTGTGGCAAGGACTTCAGCCGATTCCTGGGCTCAAATGTCCTTCGGCAATGTGCCAAGTCAGCACTTGACTGCGGGAAATGCCTGCCAGGGTAAGTTAGTCTTCCGTATTTCTTCAGCGTAAGGTAACGATGAACAACATTTGATGACGCCAAACGCTAAGCTGGGATTTCAGCCCTTTTTGGCAACAGTCTGTTTGAGGCAGTAGCTGGAAATATGAACCTGATTTCTATCATAGTTCTATCTGCGGCGTGATGAAGGGGCTCTTACAATACACGAATGAGCTGTTGTTGGATTGGACCAGGAACCTTATTTCCTTGAAGCACCTGTCTTACCTTTACTACTAACGCAACCTACTTCCATAATCACTCCATGTATTTCTAAACCCGGAGACCCCAATTTCCTACGGTACATTCTAATCCCTCTACAAAACCACTCTGATTTTCTCAATTGCCGTGTTTTGCTACCTCCGATGTGTATCACGCTGTCGACGGTTGTCTGCGATAAGTTTTTCTATCAGAAAAACTGGTTATGTAAACTGTTTCCCTATTTTCGCTATAAGTCAGCTGGTCTCGAAAAAGGCTTAAAACAGTAAAAAACGTGGGTTATTTGTTCAGTGCACAGCCTAGTTTTAAAGTATTCAAATATTTAAAACACTGGAAGTTAAAGAGCAAATAGTGCGAGGTGTCCTTTAATAGCAAAAACTACACTGTCAGAAGTTTCATAATAGATAACACAAGGATGCGCGGTTTAGCAACTTGGATGTTATATTTTTCGAACGTTCCACACTAAAAGCTTGACAAAAAATATCTGCTGACTTTTATGTTTGTCATCATGCTATCATCAAGTCGGCAGATGCTGTTTCGGTGTTTATTTTTTGTTCTTCCTGACAATGCTTGTTATGAATAACTTTCCAAAATCAGAAGTGTTATCTGTTGCAACTATGCATCGTTGTGTTATCAGTTATGAAAATTCTGACAGTGCGGTAGGCACAAGCATCTAAATGATCCTCCTTAAAATGTTAAGATCAAAGATCTTAAGATTGAATATCGAAATCTTAAGATTAAGATCGATTTCCAAAATGTTGACCAGGTGCGCTGACCCTATTGGCTGACAACGACGTCAGTTGATTGCAGGCCCCCACAATACCGAATTGACGTGATCGATTCATGGGCGATCTGAGCTAGGGTAACAGATGGTCTTTTCTTGCCTGATGTGTGGGCAGGCGCTAGAAAATACTGAACCTTTTACGAATGATTGCGAAGAACTAAAAGATTTGAGGATGGAGGGTTTTGGGGTGGAGTACGGAGGGAAAAAACGGCTGGTACAGAGGTTGGGAGAAAAAATCTTTCTTGGAATTAAAATCTTGGAAGGTTCATCTCAGGCCCGTATCCATGAATTTTTTTTCGGGGGGGGGGGGGGGGGGGGGGTTGCCTGCGGGTCGGACAAAAAAGTACAAAAAAGACATAGATCAGAGGAAAAAGCCTGTAATAATGACTATTTTTGTGTGTTTCGGAGCGGGGGGGGGGGTTCAACCCCCCAACCCCTCCCCTGCATACGGCCTTGGTTCATCTCTATGGGGATGTCGCACAGGGAGCAGTTTCTATAGTTTAGTACGGTTTCAGTTTGGATTGTGTCATTGTAACATATTCTTTAAATTTTATTCTATTGTCTTGTGATTTTACCATGGCCGCAAGGCTATAGCGTAATAAACTACCACTACATTCTTGCTACTACTAAAGCACTACTACATGTTCAGGTAGATGCTGTGCCAGCTTCGAGCATATTTATACTCTCTCTTTTACACGATACAAGCTCTCTGTACAGCTTGTGTTCCTCATTCTGTACACCTCAATCCGCCAATGTAACGGATTGATGGTTCCAAGAATAGTCCTGCCCTTTTCAACTCCGTTCGGGTTCGTTACACACACTCAAGTCTTTATTTTGTAATGAATGAAGGGTTTCTTAAAAAAACAACTAGAATCTTCAATGCCTAGAGGCGAATCTGTAAGGGACTTATTACCCTCAACAGGAACAGAACTGATTTACCAAATTGGATACTTATGGCTTCGTAAAGTTTGTCCGTCTGTCATTCCTTTGGCATGATAGCTCTTGAAGGAGTTGGGATATTTTGTTCAAAGTTGGTATGATAGTCTTGTAGGTAGAGATGGGCAAATCGACCATGAAAGGATTCGAATCAGATCTTAAAAAAAAATCAAATCATGTACATATGTTATAGTTTTAAATATCAGAGGTGATAAGAAAGCACTGATGCCTGGCAAATGAGACGGCCATTTCTGGGTTTTCATGTGTGGTTATCATGGTATGGGATTCCTCTCAGCAATCAGGAATGACTTTGGGAAAGTCGAGGAATGGAAACAGTTGAAGAATCAAGATTAGAAATCGGAGCGGATTCGTAAGATCCGGGGTTTGAAATCGGAGTCCTAATCTGAATCCAGCCTGAAAAGCAGAAGATTCGAATCTTTTTCGAATCCGGCCAAAAGGACGAATCCTGGATTCAAATTGGAATCCGGATTCGGATTTGCCCATCTTTGCTCTTAGGTGGTTTTCGTAAATTCTTAGATTCGTACCCAATGAAAAATTTATCTCAAAATAGTACTATGAACTAGTACGAAAAAGTTGCATGCAGTACTAACGATGCTACTACATGCTTCTACTTCAAGGCTACCGTGTTACTACATAACTATTATATGCTACTATTAGCAAGACTGGATACTACTACATAAGATTGGACAAGTCTGAGGCACACTAAATGATAGTATTCTTTGGTATTACGTAGTATTACATGCAACGTTTTCGTACTACTACCATACTACTACGCAGGCTACAAATTTTTCACCAGGTTGATGGCCAATGCAGCACTGCATTTGGGGGGGGGGAGGGGGGTCACTTCAAGGGTTGAAATAGGCCTCGTGCAGGGTCTTTATCGGATGTTTAAAATTTCGATCGCGAGATGAGAAGACACAAGAAATTGATCTTCGGGTTTCGTTTTCCTTTCAAGTCGATAGTTTGGACGGCCTCTGGAAGCTGGCGAGAATGATAAATTCCTTAATTGTGATGCGAGAGCAACGCTTTTGTTTTGTCTTCGTTTTTTTTTTCCTAGGTCGCCGATTTCATTTTGTTCCTGGTAACTGGTAAGGGTCTAACCCGTGAGGTTTTTACTGAAAGTTTGGACCTTAGGCCGGATTGATGACATTACATTTTGGAAAGCTCCGTAGAACTCATGCCTGGGGCCAAAAAGGATAGTTTTTTGCTTGTCCTCGAGCCAGAGCCTACAGTGTGCGAAGTGAAGTGGAGTTATATAACCCATGTCAGACAAGACTATCTAAAGTTGTGCTTTCGTTTCATCAAACCATGTTTCTGCTTTCGAGTGGAAAGCTCCGTTCTAGCACGCAAGCAGCCAGGCACCAGTTTCAAATTGAAGATGGAATAGAATCTATAAGTGTTAAATATACGCGGCAGTTACCCGGCCCCATAGCCAACATATCTTCTTTGAGTGACAGAAACAAAAAAGTGGCTTTTTCCCAGGGGTCCGAAAGTGCTGCTGTAGCCTAACAGAGAAGATGTTGTATGCTTGTTTCGGTAGCACGGAGGGGGCTCGTGGGTCTATCGCCTAGGGCAGTGATTCCCAACCGGTGGTACGCGTGCCCTAGGGGGTACGCGAGACCCTTGCAAGGGGTACGCGAAGGTACCAAAATCGATTTAGTCTTTAGTCTCGCCTCACTCATTTTTGATTGCCAAAAGTCTAAAATTACCAGCAGAGGCATCACTAGCTAAAATATTTTTTGGGCGCAAGGTATTTTTACTGACTGGCTTGTCTTTTTACCGACTGTTTTTAAAAATAAATACTGTTTTTGCGAAAAATAGCGGCGCTTCACGCCGATCTGGCCGATCACTTTGAAGGGGAGGGGTTTTGCCGACCTCTGATGCGTGACACCTCTGATTATAAGCCCTAGTGAAAGTCAATAAAAATAATGATACATACTTAGATGTTTAATGAAGCCCTTGGGCCATGAACAAAAAAATTAGTTGGTTCCAAAACAAGCTAGCCCATTGCAGTAAAATCTGTCCCTGTGTCAAACAATTTTGTTTATCAACAATCGAAGACATTGCAAGTAATCTTTTCATTCAGGTAACGAATCAAGCTAAAAAAAAAATGTTTGCGATGCAGCTTGATGAAAGCACGGAGAACATCAAAACCAAACACAGAAACAAGCTGAGTGTAAAAAATTATTGCTGTTCATGATATCGATGTCCAGATTTGACAAAATTTTCGCTTCAAAACAGCCTCAATTGTCGATTTTGTATATATTTCTACATACGTATGCTTAATCATTTATGATAATAAATATCGTCTTTTTACGGTCTGAAAAAAGGGGGTACGCAAACTTTTCGAACCTTTGATTAGGGGTACGCGGTACGGAAAAGGTTGGGAACCACTGTCCTAGGGCATGTATAGTTAAACAAACTATAGTTACAATGTACTTTATTAATCAATATACTTATAACTCACTTGATTCCAAGTTGAGGTTAATCCATAGATAATCCTCACTTTAACAATAAGGCAAATGCTACCAACTGTACAGTAATCGTCTGATCTCATCTAATCTGAATCTCGTTAAACATGGAAATTCTTACCAAGATTCTTACTTATATATATAATTTACCGCACTACTCAATAAGGCACTAGCCCACCTGCGCACTTGCCAGTTTGCACCCATCATCGATATAAAAGTGTCGACTTGCTATTCTTGAAGTCGGTAAGTCCGCAAACACGGCTACCTGACCAGGTCGCAGTCACACTGCTGTGCTGTGACTGATGTCCGCCAGCTCGCTGTTCTGAGAGTAGGCAAGTCGACAGGTGCGAGTTTGTTCAGGGGTTTAAGAATTACAACAATCTACGTCACTACAGTGCCATCTGTTGTTTCTACCCATTTCTGTTCGCGATTTCAGCTGAGTTTTTCATTCGTTTTTTTGCAGTTAGGATTGCGGTAGGGAAATGGTATCAGACGTGCCTCTTAAACTTTACAAGTTCTCTCGTTGCTAAAGAAATTAGAGCTTATCCCTTGCTCCTTTCCAAGCGGTGACGTTAGAAAGTTGGCCCACGGCAAAAAAGTCGACGGCAGTAGATAGCTGTTGACGAGCTGATCAAAGTATGTGTCATCCACTTTTTGGTACAAAAATTCCTTCATGAGACACACCAGTTTGAAAGTTTCAAGGGGTTGACAACTTCAGTAGTAAGGTACATACTGAAATAAAAAATAGGCGATACCAGTTGTGAGACATGTAGGGGACTTGTAAGCAACAGTCGACTGTTAATCCATAATCATCTTCGGCGATGAGGGGTTTGCAGCTTTTATAAATATTCTTTGAGCCCAAGCTGACTTTGAAGCATTTATTCAAACAATGTTTACACGGATACGTCAGCTCTGATTTTTATTCAGCTTTTGCTAGTTGGTGAACCTGTTATTTTTTTCCGGTGTATTCGATGGTAAGAACAATTTGGTTACAAATTGTAAGATAGGCAAGGGACTTGTAATAATGGAGTTTGGAAACATTGTTTCATTGATCTTCAGCATGTCTGCATGATGATATACTCACCTGTTATCATTTTCAGCGATGAGCGGCTTGCAACTTTTGATCGCTGGTGTACCCAGTATTTGTTCCCGGTGAACTTGATGTCTATCACGAGAGATGGACTTGTAAGTAGGAATCGGTTAACGAGGGGCTAGAAATTTGTACAAATTGGTGCACACTGTATTCGATTTCTGTAAATCTAACGGTAAGAAAGTTTATATCGATGGTCTACCGCAGTAAACTAGGATCAACTGTTTACGCAATGGGTACAAACGATAATGTAAAACAATGAGGTAGTTTCGTAATAATTAATAGTGTCATATATAGTATTTTAATCCTGAAAAGTTACGCATGGCTTTATGATACCAATTAGATTATATAAGATATTGTCCCAAATTTTCATCCGTCACGATGTCTACGATTGAAAACGTCAACTGACTGCAAAGTCAATTTAGTCCCTACTTCCGATATTCTTTTGTTGTTGTTTTTGCAAAGCTGAGGAATAGCCTTTGATCATGTGATTACTGATTGTGTTCTTCTTAGAGCATACCGTATTATAAGCTTCGATAAGTTGACAACTTCAGCATTTAACCGACAGCGAAGAAACAAAACCAAAGTGTTGCTCTCGCAATATTTTGGTCGGCGAAGCCGGACAAAGGTTCCCGCAACACTCTACGTTGCCCAGGGCAAATGGTACGCCATTGTGTGATCCAGAATCTTCAAATTGCATGGATATTCTGGTCCAGAATCTTCAAATACCATTGATATTCGAAACCTTCAGTGTTCCCGTAAGTCGTTTCTAGATTCGATGTTTGTGCGCCATTGTGGTCTGATACGTTTTCGGACTCAACAGTGCTTGGTTTTACGTCACCCAGCGCGGAATAATTAGAACCTTGTGAGAAACAGGCGCAAGTGCGAGAGTTGGTGGGTCGGAACAACTAAATTAGTCGAAAAAAACCTATCAGGAGTGCTGAAAACTCGTCAGGTGTAGAAATTCCTCATCATCCTCTCGCTTCCGGGTCCACCGTGAGTGATCCACTGGAAACATCGTTTCATTGGTCTTCAACAAGTCTGCATGATTTTCTATAATCTCCCACTTCACATCGCGAATGTCGGTTTTGTACGTTGTATTTACTAAAGAGTGGACATGAAACGTTTTTTATTTTCAGTTTTGAGTTTGAGCGGTACTATGGTTGGCGTAATTGCAACAAGTGCATTCGAATCCCAACTTCGCCACCCCCTACGACGAAAGATCCACCCACTGTTCAAATCAATATCGAGGACGGCAATGGCATTGGTTCTTCTTTGGCTGTCGTGATTGCGAAATGCTTGATCGCTGGTTTCGTGGCACGCGCCGTCTTCCTCGTTAAAAAAGGTAATGGATGATAGATGATGCGTTGCGCTGGAGCTTGTTCCGATTGCAGTATCCGTATGAAAACTTTTGTCAGAGGCTGGTGCAATTCCCGTAAATCCCCAACTTACTCAAGCTACAAGCTAAAGGGAGACAGGTTGGTTGCGTCAGAAAAGATGCGTCTGGTGTCCCTCCACCATAAATCGGTGAACCCGATCACGGAAGGATTCGAATCCGAGTCCAGGGCTAGGTACGAATCCGATTCCGGATCCACTATTTCATGCTGAGGATTCGAATCTGGAATCGAATCCGGATTCGAATCCGACGTTAACAAAACCAAATCATGTACAAAGGTTATATTTCAAAAATCAAAGCTGGCAAATAGCGTTGATATATTAGGTAATCAGATAACGTGAAAGATTACTGTGGATGGTTGGTGGTGGAGATTTTTGCATATGTTTCAGCAGCAGAAAGTGAAAGTGACCCGCTACCTTATGGATTCGACTTTTTACTTATGTCTAAACGAGTGTCGGTTATGAGGCAATGGGGGACTAACAGAAACTAGTCCACTTCGAGCGTTGAACTGTACTGAGGCCAATTACCAAAGTTAAACGGAACAGAGATTGCACCCTATACAACGAAATGAACGAATACGGATATTTCTACACCCTCATCATGGGAGCGTAACAAAAAAAGTTTAACATTGGGTGGTATAGGACTTTCGACTTTAAAACTAAACTATCGGCGTTTGGTCATCATTCCGAGCCAGGAACTTGCTGTAAATGTTAACTGGACTATTTTTTTATTGTATAATCCCATTTTTGGGATCCCAAAACGGAAGTGGAGGTATACCTATGACATCGCAAAAGTTGTCCGTCTGTAAGCACGATAATTCTCGAAGGGAATGAGATATTTTGATGAAACTTGGTGTGAGGATTCGTTGGGTCGTCGGACCAGTCAATTTCGTAGATGGGCTTTGTAGCCTTACATTTAGGGGTGGGGGTTCAAGTTTAAGGACAAACAAAATATTTTGAAACAGCTAATGTGATAGTCGATTATGGGGTAAGAAGACATGCTGAGCACGATGGTGAAAACCATATAGAAACAGAAGAAGTCAATGGTTAATCACCTGAGAAAACCAGGTTCAGATACGGATTCCCGATTCACCATTTGTGTATTTACCCCTAGGCTATACGTCATATCTGCTTTGACGAAACTGATCAAAGATTCCTGCCTTACTTCTGCCAAATCTCCGGTTTCGGCCGGATTCCGGGCGAACTATTTGTTCGGTTAGAAAATGATTGTCAAAGGCGGATTCAGCACAGACTCAGCATGTCTTCTTACCCCTAAAACGAAAATCTAATCAACTTCAGATAAAACTTTTGTTTCTAACAAATTTTCCATTTTGGCCGGATTCCGGGCGAACTACTTGTCCGGTGATCAAATGGTTTTCATTTTCATGCTCAGCATGTCTTCTTACCCCTGAATCGACTATCTCAGAAATTTGTTCGCCCCTTAATTTGAAACCCCTCCCCCACCCCTAAATGTTGAGCTACATAGCCCATCCACGAACTCGACCTTTCCCTTGACCCAAAGAGTCCTCACACCAAGCTTCATTAAAATATCTAGTTCCCTTCGAGAGCTATCATGCTTACAGACGGACAGGCAGGCGAACAGACGGACAACTTTTGAGATGTCATAGGTATCCCTCCTCGTACGTTTTGGGATCCCAAAAACGGACTATCAAATCCTATTGGTCGGTTATGAGTGTCCTTCCAACCAATAAGCTCGCCAATAGGAAGCAGGATTGGCTTTGTAGTGAACGTTTTAAGCCTTCAAGCTCTCTTTTCTGATGAAACTTTTCTACAAAGCTGTCATTATCCAATTCAGAAAAATCCAGCGCAATGTTTCCAGTTGTTTACAGGCTTAGAATAGTTATCAAACATGGAGAATTCGGTCTCAAAGTCGAAAGTCCTATAGGCCTAGATCACAATGTTCAATTACTCTTTTTTTACTCCTATCCGTTTTCGTTCGGTAGGTGATTAGGCACCGTAAACATTCGAGAAAACATATTCAGCGAAGGATCCCGGTTGTCCCGTCAACAAGAAGTGACAATTATGTGAACATGGAATCACTTTTGCGTTTTTGTGTGTTTACTCATTGCCGGAACTACAAATTAGCTAGATGCTACGAAAGTTTTACTTTAAAAAATTCTCTCTCTCTTTCCGCATAACAGCTTGGACAGCAATGAAGTAAAGTCGATACACACTGAGTTTCTTAAAGTTTAACTGAAAGCCAACTTATTTTTGTAATATTTAGTTGAATACACTGAATTATCTGGATTATGCTAAGGGATTTTCTTATTTTCCACCATCTGCTCTAATAGCGACGTTCAGAATATCTACGGCCGTCCCCACAACGCAAATTCTACTATGACAAGGAAAATTTGAATTTCAACACAAACGCGGCTTTTCAGTGGCCAGTGGTGAGCTTGGTGAAGACTGGTTAGTCCCTGAAGATATATTTTTCTTAAATATTTTTCATCTAGCATACAACACAGGTATAACCGCGTAGAGGTACCACAAATCCGACAGGGAAAGTCCACTATTCGAAAAATCGATTATTCGTGAATAGCGGAGTAACAAAGTACCGCATTTTCATCGGGTCTTCAAGCCTATTTAAGTGAATAAGTGATGGGTAACTAGATTCTCCGCTCTCAGCCCTTTTCGGTTAAACTTTAAGGACTTGCTGAAACCTATACGCCCCTCATAAAATTACTCCCAGATTAGTTCTTTTTTGGCCGCTAGGTTTGCTACCGTAAAGAAAACAATGACACGTTACTTCTTTGTGTACGTTTATCCAGGTTTGTTTTGTTATTATCTGTTCCTCTTAGGCCTAACCATGTTTAAAACTGTTTAAAATGCCTCTTCCCCTCTTTTTGCTTTACCCAACTCTGTTCTGTCAAGCGTCATCAAGTTTGTCATTTCTGGCTTCTGGCTCTCAGTGCTGAGTGCTGGCTGTCTTTTTTTATATAAAGCGAAAGCCTAATCGCTGATTCACCGGTCAGATAACTTATCCCCAGACCTCACGTGTGATTGTTATTGTTCGTTACAATTCGTCATCGGATTTTATGAAGGACGTGTTGCTGTTCCAGGTCAGCAGCGGAACAGTAGGAATTCCGGTGAAGCACCGTCCCTGTCTACCAGCATAGACAATTCAGTTACCCCTTCACCTATGTGGGGCAAAACAATCCCCGAGGAAGTTTTCCGACCATTCCCGTATAATCCGGAAGTGTTTCACCGGGAGAGCAGGGATACCACCAGCATGAACGACTCACTGACCCCTTCACCTGCGCCCAGCAAGACAACCCCTCATGAAGTTTACCCACCAGACATATGCAATCCACCACGCCTAATTATCACGAATGAACAACAGACAGCTGTGCCGTTTAATAAACCGTAAGTTTTATGCCTTGACCCCACTGTAGTCGCACCTGGTAATACTCCGGTAATAAGACCGTCTTACGGTCGAGTTGGGAAGAAAAGACGCTGAAAACGTAAAATAGACGAGGTGGAAAAATCCATCTCCGCCATTTTGAATGTAACCTTGGACCAATCGCAGACGACAGTCACCGGCTTTAGCTAGTTATGTTTACCCATGAGTGATGATGGTGGTAATGTATCTTGAATTTCTTCGTTCCAGGTGTGACCAGGATGAAATGTAAGAGTAGGTAATAACGAAATTAACGAACCAAATTATGTATAAATGGGCTGAATGTGGCCCGGGCATCAGGGTTATGCCACCTCGTGGTTCTTACAGATAACGTCCATTGTGTTAGTTTCTGCCTCAGGAAAAAACGCTGAAATTTGAAGAGCAACACAATTGCATCATGACGACTTTTTGATGCCAAAGGCACAATTCTTTATGATTTTTTATTTTTCCAAGTGTTAACAATTTACAATGACAATTTGGTTTACTAATCCGTAAATATTGTATATAAGGAAACAAACCTGTATAAATTTATTATTACAGGTTTTTTCCAGGATTTATTACAGGTCTGTTTCCTTCCCCGACGTTGACCCTGAAGATTGACAGCCTGACGAGGACCCTTGCCAAGAAGGGCCGAAATATGGCTGATGAAGAATCGTAGCTGATGTACCCGTTGTATACGTTATTTGAATATATAGTTGCGTTTTTGCAGATACCATGGTATCTGATACTACGTTCTAAAGTCGTTTTTGCAGTTATCGTGGTATCTGATAACACGGTCAAAAGGTGTTTTTGCAGTTATCGTGGTATCTGGCCAGTTATCGTGGTATCTAGTATTCAGAAACCGCGATCCAACAGTAGTAACTGATCGTGGTATCTGAGAAAGTCATCTCACTTTCATCAATTCTTGCAAATTGGTGGGAAAGAAGTTAGGCACTTAGTGGTGTAACTGGATATCAGTTTTTCTTTTGTGATGACTTCGAAAAGTGCATTTTCGGCAATTGTCGTTTTTGCAGAGCAACCGTATGTCAGATACCACAGTAACTGCAAAAAAGACTAATTGCAGTCGTAGTGACCGTGGTAGCATATACCACGCTATCTGCAAAAACGTAACTTCATGTTTCAAAGTCAGCTTGGGCTCAAGGAATACTAATCTAATCGAATCTATCGGATAAGTCCAGCAAAAGCTTTTTTGGCGGGTTTTCGGCTCTTCGTGGCAATGCTTGTTTCGCATAAAAATTAGTGCATAACGTTTTTAGAATCACAGTGTAATCGTCTGCTGAAACGGCGCATCCTTGTGTTATCTGATATGAAACTTTTGACAGTGCAGATCCGTTGTTACAGGTCCGAACGGATCAGGGCATGGCGAGTGTCAGATGAACTTTCAGCTCATGTTACTAAATGTACAAAAATAATACAAATGAACCTGTGACTTTTATTTACTTGGTCTTTTTTGCTTTTCAGGAGAGTCAGTTCCCGTGACGGGTACAACCAAACTGTCCAACCTAATCCAGTTGAAGGTGCGTTTATGTTCTTTTTTCTCTGTTTATCCTCTGCGAATCCTATTCCCTAGCACTATTACACGGAAGTCTAGCGTTCTCAAACTGGTTGTTTAAAAAATCAAGTCTCTTTCTTTTTGTAGATCTCAGTGACAGTTCACTACAATCTGGGGATACTATTGCACCGTCGAACTCAGAACCTCAGTAAGTAGCTTGGATGTTCTAATTCACTTACCGTCCAATCAGGTTTCTGTTCGTGTATCAAACGCCAACGCGCACTACTGTTGATGACTAACTCTCCTTGCTGATGCAAAATCGCCAGGTACCTAGTGGAAGCGCCAGAAGCGGTATCACCTCGGGTATCACAGCTGCTCCAGAAGATCGCTGTGATTGTTTGACACAGGATTTGAGTTGTTGAGTTTGAGTCGTTAGTGATACGTTTACTCCTTCTTCCTGAGGAGCACTGGCGTGTTTTGGACTTGAGTCATATAGAGTATTACGCTGCCTTTTCCTCTTCGTAATGCCCGGGTCCCACTATAGTCAGACCTGGTAATAGCGCCGGTATAAGAGCGCTTACGGTCGAAACTGGGAAGAAAAGACGCTGAAAACGTAAGATAGTCGAGATGGAAAATTGCATCTCCGCCATTTTGAAACGTATCCTTGGAACAATCACAGACGACAGTAACTGACTTTCGCTAGTTTTGTTTACCTATGAGTGATGATGGTGGCAGTGGAATTTGAATTTCTTCGTTCAAGGAGTGACTAGGATGAAACATAGAAGTGGGTAATAACCAAATTAACGAACCAAATTACGTACAAATTGCCTGAATGTGGCAAGGGCATTAGGATGTTGTAATCCAGTTTGTGTATCGAACGCTAACGCGCAATTGGCCTTATTCCAGCTCAGCGCTCCAAGCGGACTAGTTTATGTTAGTCCCCCATTGTCTCAATCAATAGGCAGAGACATAGTAAAAGACATAGTAAAAAGTCGGATCCAGAAGGTATTAGGTAACTTTCACTTTCTACTACTGAGGTATATGCAAAACCTCCCTAACCTGAGCAGATTTTGCAGATTTGCAGATTTTCTACTCATAAACCTGAGAATCTATTTTACTATGTCTGTCAGCAAGTGCTGATGGTGAGGCATAGGGGGCTTAACAGAAACTAGTCCGCTTGGAATCGCTGAACCGGAATGCGGAGAATTACGCTGCTTCTTCTTCTTCATAAGTCACGAAATTTGGACTGGTAGATGGCAGATCTCCTGATGCCTAAGGTTTGGTTTCCAGAGCATCCACATTTTAAAACTGAAAACTCGATTGCAAATGAAACTCGTTTGACAACTCAAAGCAAGGAGCTCATTTAAAAGATGGACTAACTTTTCCTCGTAATTTGTATGTCATTAGAATGCCTACAGCCAGTGTCATTACCTTATATTTGTCAGAAAACTCCGTTAAGTAGCAATCTTAGTGTTGGGAGTGTTCTATGAAGGAAAGGAATGAGCTTTATTCACACCTTCGAGTCTGACAATAAGTTGTATCCTCTCACTTACAAGAGGGCGACGCAGCTTGGACTTGCCGCCTACCAGAGCGGTAAGTGATTATCGCCATCGTTTTAATAATCCCTTGCATTTTTTAGCGATCTCCCGCCAGCTGAATTCCTAGTGCCAAATGCCCAACTAGTCTCAAACAACAGGCTCGAACAGTTTTGCTCCAGTAGCACCTTAATTGAAAGGTCAGTTTCGCTCACGATTGGAAACAGACGCGCCCCCAGAGTCGCTAGAAGGCGTCGGCAGCTCAGCTCAACCGCCTCAGAATCCTCAGCTGTTACGACTTCGGTAAGAAGTGGAGAGCTGTCAGCGCCAACAAGCTCTGTCAGTCGGTAAGTAAACGAGTGGAGTTTCGTTGGTAAAGGACCCTATTTGCTCTTCAACTTACAGTATTTAAAACTATTTGGGTACTTTAAAACTAGGATGTTCTTTCAACAAATAACTCACGGCTTCGGCTGTATAAGCCTTTTGCGAGACCAGTTAATTGGCATAACCTTTTTTTCTGATGGAAAAACTTCTTGGAGACAACCGTTGACAGCGTGATACACATCGAAGGTAGCAAAACACGGCAAGTGAGGAAATTAGTGTGGTTTTGCGGTTAGAATATACCGTACGAAATTGGGGTCTCCGGGTTTAGAAATACATGGCGTGATTATGGAAGTAGGTTGCGTTAGTATAATAGGTAAGACAGGTCCTTGAAAGACAGCTACGTTCCTCAGCTGGTTGAATCACGATGAACCGATGAAGCTGTATCGAACCTTCCGAGGGTGATCAAGAGCTATGTCGTCCCACTTACGACGGGAATACGGCATAGAGTGCCCGCCTACTAGTACTAGTACAATACGCCGGGGTAAGTAATCATCGCCATCATTTGTTCATATCTTGTATTTTCCAGTGATCTCCCCCCAGCTGACTGCCCAGTGCCAAACGACCGCCTAGTTCCAAACAGCGGGCGCGAACAAGTTGACTCCACTGGCACCTCAGTCGAACGCCCAGTTTCACTCACAATAGGAAATAGACATGCCACCAGAGTCATTAGAAGGCCTCATCATCTCAGCTCAGCCGCCTCAGAATCCTCCGTTTTCATGACTTCTGGAACAAGTGAAGAGCCGCCAGTGCCATCAGACCTCGCATCAAACTTCTTTTCTCTGTAAGTAAACAAGTAGAGGTTCTTGTCGGAGATACAGCCCCATTGCTCGACCGGTTGAACAACGATTCGACTCTCAAAAGAGGATGATGTCTCTACCTAGATGCGACGCTATGGAGACAACAGCGAAACGAAAAACCGTCATTACATTGACACGACGGAAGGAAGACCGCCACTACATGAACACGACGGTACAAATACCAACACTACATGGACACGAGAAGTACCGACACTACATGGACACGACAAGTACCGACACTACATGGACAGAAGTAAGCACCAACGCTACTTAGACACTTTTTGACTTCCGATCTAGTGTCGGATTTGCCCTCTTAGTAACGTGTCCACGACGTAATGTCGTTCGACATGTCGTGTCGTTCGACGTAATGACGTGACTACGTAGTGTCGTTCAATGTACCGTGATGCCTTCGTAGCGTCGTTCGATTTACCGTCGTGTCCACGTACTGTCTTTTTTGTTGTGCACGTAGTGTCGGAAAACTTTCCATGTAGCGTCTGATTTTGTCCACTTACTGACGTGTCTCCGTAGCGTCGTTGTAGTGGCGAGCCCCCTCAAAACTCCACTCGAAAATTCAATTTTTTGTTCCCTCTCTACAATAAGACGATTCGGCTGTAAATGATCGTGGCTCTAACTGTTGTCAGTAAAGCTCAGAACACTCGCAGCAGTGTCTGATGGTCAGGAATAAACATGTTATTTATTTGAATTCTTTAGGCTGATGTTAGCTGGATTGAAGGAGGGAAGACGGGTTGATATTATTCTATCCTATCCCAGGTGTCCGAACAAGGATAGCATCGTCCGCGCAACGGCCATCCGAGAACTTCAGTAACGATAGCATCGTCCGCGCAACGGCCATCCGTTAACTTCAGTAACAATACTGAAAAATCGAACAGAGAGCCTGTGGCTACGGCAGTCAGAAGAAACGAAGATAATAAAATAAGCTGAAAATTAAAAAGTAAATATGTACTCGACTGTCACTCCCAAAGATCTTCAACCGGAAGTCCTCTTACGTCAAACTATTGAAAAGGTTCAACTTTCACTATTCACTGCCCCAAAACAGAGCAGGAGTAGGGACGTCCCCTTTGCTGTAAAAATACTTGTATGTTATATTCCAGGTCTGAACGTGACCTTTCAGGAGCATGCCTGGACCGTTCCCCGTCTCGCTCCACCATCATGTTCAATCCTCCTGCAAGATTCTCGGACGGTGCTGTCGACTCAAGTCCCAGACGATCAGGGTTCTCCCTTTTTCGACAACCCTCGAGTGATCAGTTGGAACAATTGGGAGTGACTATGCGATTCGAACGCGAATGATTCGATAGTGTCGCTACTCCTATGAAACGCTTTAACTACTGTTTAAATGTGATAGTGCATGCGATTCAAAGTTTTACCTCGAAGGCCAGTGATATTGCGTCCCCAGTTCGAAGGTTTGTTCCGTACCTGGTGACTGCTTGTTCCGTACCTGGTACCTGGTGATATTTCTCATAGTAAAGGTTAACTTCCGACAACGAGGTTGATATTGGAAAATAACACCGAGACGGTCACTGAAAATACCTACAAAGTCGAAGGCGCGGTTGATATTTTTAGATAGCCATCGGGGTTGTCATCCCGATACCAACTGAGATGGAGGTTTGTTGACTGTTTCAAATTTTTCGAACGGAAACGGGTTAACCATTTGGTCTAAGTAAATTTAAATAGGTTAAGATCTGTATGCTATGAATTGATTAAACTTAAAAAGGGTAAATATTATGTTTGCATTCCTTTTTCAGGGCTTTTATGTTTGGATTGGAAGATTAAAGGTCCTGGTTACCCACGCTACCTAACAACAGGCTCACAATCCTAAAAGAGGGTTAACGGTTAACCATTGTTGTAAAAATAACACGTATGTATGTGTATTTGTGTTCTGCCCTGCCATCTATCTGAATGTAGTTAAGAGTGGCCGTTACTAACCTACGAATAGTCCGCGGAAGAAGACGAAGAAAAGTAAATGCAATAAAATAAGATTGAGAAACCCGGATAGGGTTGTTTATTTAATTATTAAGTCAGAATTCGGATGTTGGTCTAAGTAAATTTAAATAGGTTAAGATCTGTATGCTATGAATTGTGAAATAAACCCCTAACCCCTTCACAGTATTGACGAAGCCTGTTTGGCTCAATATTTCTTTGACTTGTATATGTTTGAAGGACTAAAGTATTGTACAATACTTGCATAAGATCACGCATAACCAGTGGCACGAGCGTGTATGAGCTGAAGCTCTATAAACGTCAACCTACAAACAACAACAACAACCCGGATACGGTTGTTTATTTAATTATTAAGTCAGAATTCGGATAAATATTATGTTTGTATTCCTTTTTCAGGGCCTTTATGTTTGGATTGGAAGATTAAAGGTCCTGGTTACCCACGCTACCTAACAACAGGCTCACAATCCTAAAAGATGGTGGCAGCGAATGTGAGCCTAGCTGAGTTCCAGAGAACTGCACTTTGGCCTGCTGATTGGTGTCTGAACAAGCCCTATCTGAGAATCTTTGTTATCATTCTGAACCAATGATAGTGACAATCAGTGACAGTGACTTTTCAATTTTACGGCAACACTGTCTAGCGTGTTGGTCGTCAATTTTTAAAAGTGTGAGAAAGTTACAAATTCCAAGAAACCAATATACGAACAGTATTTGGATCACTTTACAGTGTACAAGAAGAAAACGGGGTGTATTTTAAGTACCTCCCAAGTCCGTAAGTCTTCTTTTCCTGGATTTCTGAAGAACATTCATTCCACACGCCCATTTTATCGTTCAAACTTAATGCAGTGGCGTTGCTACAAAAATTCCGCGAAGCATACAGAAGAGAGACGGTCAAACTTCCCATTCCGGCATACGTCATCTTTTGCAATCAGAGTCTGATCCGCAGTGGCGGTAGCGCGTTTCTGCTACCTCGCATAGGTGCAGTGTTAGCTGGCCTCTGCTTTTATGGTAATTACGCCGGGAACAGCATTGCCGAAGCCGAAACCAACGAATGCAAAACGAGCACCAAAAACTGGATAACTTTATGCATTCAGATAGAAGACAATAATCATCGCACTGTTTCTGATTTCCGTCATCAAAGACAATTCGCCCCACCCTTCGTCCGTTACATAAGCTGACATGCCAGCCATGTTTAAACGTCAAAAGAAGCCAAGTTTCCAGTGCCCGAGATGTATCAAAGTGGTAACAACAAACGCGGTTTTATGCAATAATTGCAAAGAGTGGTTACATGTCAAGTGCGCTAAAATCCACACCTGGGAATTGCACTCTACATGGTTATGTGACGCTTGTGAACAAACCCAACAGTCAACACAGGCTGGAAGTGCTGTCAATCCCATTGTCGATGACTCCCTTGTACTGAGTGACTCGAACAAACTTACACCACGTAAGTGCGTAATGTCTCCTATGACGTTTGTTACCCCCTACCCAGCGGCTCCTCCCTGTGAAATCGTTTCTGACGTTCTTAGTCCTGCCAGTGAACCCCCACCGCAGCCATCTAGCTTTGAAAATAGTTCTCTCCTTCTTACGCCATGTGTGAGCGAATCAATAGTACAGCCCCCACAATGCCAGATCGCGCTCTCATGTGCTGAGAACCTTAGTGACAGTACGAGTAAGCAGGATACCGCTTCCCAAGAGCACCGGTCTCTTGAACAGCAGATGTTGCTCACGACTATGTCGAATGAGAATGGCATTCTCTGCAATAAGGACGGTTCTAAGCCTATTACGGAAAACTACACAAGTGATGACTCGTTCGATGCCTCGCCTCAGAAATCACTACTGTGGGGTAAAACAGGTCTAACGCCCTATAAGACAGTTTCCCCTCCGCACACCAGTTACGAATCCCCATACCTGTTAGAACTTTCGTCAAGCAGAACCGTCAAAGCTCTGAACACCATGATTATGAGACAAAAGCTCATTATCGAAACTCAAAGCTTAATGATATCCGAGCTAAGCAAAACAGTCGACAACTACAAAACAATCATCTCCATACGTACTTCAACAAGATCGCCCAGTTGCGAGGCAGAAACCATTGCAGTAGTTCCTACTGCTCCTATACCCCCATGTATTGAAGAGGAAACTGTGTCTCATCCAGGTAATGAAGAGGAAACCGTGTCTCATCCAGGAGTAGCCGCCGTTGTTGCTGAACTGATTTCCAAAGACACGCAGACAGACTTCATGTATAAACCAATCGGCCCAGACCCAGAAGTAATACTTATTGACCAAGTTGATGGCCCTTTGATTTCTCCTCAGCCACCTTCGATTGCAATAAGTGACGACTCAGCGACCGTCAGTGCCGAGACGGTTGCAGCCAAGCAAAGTCCTAAAGAGGTTGTAGTAAAATTTAGCACCGTATGCAAGTTTTTTCTGTCAGGCCGTTGCCGACGCGGGATCAAGTGCAAATTCCTTCACATGTGCCGTAACCATATTTCAGGCAAGTGCAATTCTGATTTGTGTACACTATCGCACGCAAAACTGTGTCGAAATATCGCGTGTTCTGGTAGGAATAACTGTGTGTTCGCCCATGCACCATCTTTAAAACAAATTAAAACCCTTCCAAAAAACTCGACGAACACCGTGGCACCAAATGGCCACGGTGGTTTGCAGTACCCCCCGACGTACTCTAGGCGGACAATCTGTCTCCCGAGACCATCCATCCTACCAGCCCCCCTTCCCCCTCAGCGACCATTTCTGTTACCCAACCCACTACCACCTTTCAATACCCCACTGCCACCGTGGCACGTCCCATACCGTCCAACTCCCCTCAGTCCAACTGCTTTTCCACCGCTAACTTCTGTATATCCTCCACCATCAGTTGTTCAGAAACACTACAGGTTTCTGAGCAAAAATCGGTTCGAGACTTACGTTTGATTATGAGCGCAGTGCAGTCTTTCGTGTTAGTGCTTTTTATCCTGTGTACATTTTATTTGTTTTTGATGACGTCGGAAAATTATGGAAAAAATCCTAGTCCCACTCCTGAAGTTGCAGAGAAGTCAGAAGATGAAGGTAAGACGGAACGAGGCTTGGGTTTTTGTTCCCCCATGGTTCCCCCATTTAACTCAGTTATTTTCCCCCCAAACAGTGTTGTTTCCGTTCCTCCTGTTTATGAGCCTGTAATACAAATTGAAAATCCATCCGAATGCACCGCACCACCCATGCATGTGACTTACACTACCAACACAACTAATCCCAGTCTAGAATCGAGGGTAGCACCACACAGCAAAACTACCGTAAAGAAATGCGTTACCAAAGAATTTACAAACGAGCGTTATAATTTTCCAGGTTTTCTTCTTGCAAACGCAGAAAGCCTGAACTACTTCGAGAAGCTGAAAGAACTTCAATGCCTAGCAGCTACTTCCAACACAGGGGTAATAGCGATTACGGAAATACACGCCCAGAATCCTGATCTACTCAAAATGAACGGTTTCCTTGAGTTCATCAAGCTCCGCCCTGCTGATCACGCTCAAAGGAGGTGGTCTCCTCATACTTGCACGAGAAATTCTTACTCCCAGGCTTATCCCAGTTCCCAGTCTTAATGATTCTGACGAGATAATGTGGATTTCAGCTAAACCTAAAAACCTCCCGAGACCTTTTTCCAATTTAGTTATCTGTACGTTTTATTACTCACCCGGACAAAATGCCCTCTCACGCCGTGATTTTTTAGAGAAGCTTCAAATCAGCGCAGATTTTTTAACAACAAAATATCAAAACGCGGGAATAATTATGTTTGGAGATGCCAACGAACTACGCATGAATCACCTCTGTAACGAGCTGAAACTAAAACAAATCGTGAATTTCCCTACAACAAAAGGAGGATCATCTTTGGATGTAATTTGCACGAATTTGAAACTTTTCTATAAATGCCCCTCACCTTTGCCACCCCTTGGAGGGAGTTACCACTTCATGCTTCGACTGGAACCCCTGGATAACTTCAAGACGAAGTACTCGGTGAAGGAAGTTACTTACCGCCCTATTACAGATTCTGGCCTGGAAAAGTTTGGTACTTGGATATCTCAGGAATCCTGGGAGGATGTCACCTCTTGTGACGAAAGCGATGTCGATGGGCAGGTAAATGCATTTCAACAAATGTTACTGTCAAACTACCACATATGCTTCCCAGAGAAAAAGAAGAAAATTTGCACGTCAGATAAGCCTTTTATGAACGAAAATATAAAAGATCTGATTCGACAGAAACTGAAACACTTCAGGGAGGGGAGAAAAGACCAGGCAAATGCATTACGAAAGCTAATAAAGAAGGAAGTCCGAAGAGCAGCTGCCCTGTACTATAGAGAACAAGTTCACGGATTAGTCAACTCAAAGCCTAAGCAATGGTACACTAAGGTCAAACAACTATGTGGAAAGACTGTCAAGAATTTGGACTTTCACCTCGATGAGCCACCACTCAAGACAGCCAATGACCTTAACCGCCACTTGGCCTCTATTGTCCAGACTATTCCTCCTCTATCCAATGATTTCTCTATTCCTGTTCCCGACAAAGAAGATACCCCCACCATTTCCCGTTCGGATGTATTTGAGAAGATTGTTAAATTAAAAAAAACTAGTATTTGCCCCAGTGATATTCCTATTGATCTTGTCAAGGCTTTTCCAGATAAATTATCACTCCCCCTTTCTAGTATTTTTAATTCAATAACAAAAACCGGTCATTACCCATCTCAGTGGAAACTTGGTTACATTACTCCGATCAAAAAGAAAGGAGGAAAAGATGATTTCACCGGAGTGCGCCCTATTACACTGACATCTGTATTTTCCAAGATGTACGAAAGTTTCGTCGCCAATTGGCTAAAAAGTAAACTCACTGATTTAATAGATACTAGACAATTTGGTAACCTAAAAGGTGTTTCCACCACACATTATCTAGTCAGTCTACTAGATACTATTTACAAGAATTTAGAAAAGCCAGACACTTGGCTCAACTTACTGCTAATTGACCTTAAAAAGGCCTTCGACCTGATCAGCCATTCGGTTTTAATTAAAAAATTGCTTATGATTTTAAAGTTGACCCATATCTTGTAAATTTGATAGCTTCTTTCATTTCTAATCGTTTTCAAGTTGTAAAATATAATAATATTTATTCTGATCCACTCCCAACCACCTGCGGAGTACCGCAAGGTACTCTTCTGGGTCCCCTACTTTTCCTAGTTATGATCAACTCCCTTGCTTCTGAATCACATGACACAGATGGAAGTTCGTCGATGACCTCTCAGTTCTAGAAGTTTGCCGACGAAACGAAAAAAGTTCAGCAATGGAGATACTTGGAAATATCACAGAGGAAGCCACAGAATCAATGATGACCGTGAACACTGACAAGTCAAATATTATGACCATCAGCTTTCTAAAATCTGATCCTGAGTTCTCCCAACCCATTGCCCCAGAAGTAACTCTTTCGGTGGTAAAGCTGTTGGGTGTTACCCTCTCTAACGACCTTAAATGGGACTCCCATGTCGAAACTATGACTAAACAATCTTTCCCCTCGCTATCCCTCCTAAAACACATGGTTAAATTTTCATCCCCCACTTCAGATTTGCTCCACTTTTATACTTCTTTTATATGCCCAGTTCTTGAGTATGCTTGTCCGGTATGGCATTTTGGCCTTACAAAAAATCTTTCAGACCGGATTGAATGTATCCAGAAAAGGGCTTTGCGCATTATTGGGCGGGAAGGAAAGCTCCCCTATTTGTATCTTCTCAAAAAGTTCGGGCTCACTACGCTTGAGGAAAGGAGACAAACACTGTGCTATGGTTACGGAACACGAGCGTTTTCTGACACAAGGTTCCGTGATCTCTTCCCACCCATTCACGATCCTCTCAGAAGTAGACCCCCCCGTGAAAAATCCCAGAAAGTCCCCAAATTAACACCAGTAATTTGCACTCACGAAAGATACAGGAAAAGCTTCGTTCCATCTTTCGTGACACTTATTAATTCTCACGACTAAAAATGAATTTGTTTTGTTCCATTTGCATTTATATGATTTGCTTGTGCTTAAATTGTTTATATATATATTGACATCTGCAAATCTGCTGTAAATGTCCGTTGACAACGTTTTCATGTATTATATGTTGAGGAGAAATGCAAATTCGGCATGATTGCTGTGAAAGTCAATTTTAAATTAAATTCTACTCTACTCTACTCTACAATATCCCCAAACCCTACCTTCTACCACTCAGTGCCGTGAAAATCGCATTTGAAAATAATTAAATTTCGATCGGTCGCCATTTGAAAATTGCACGGCGTGCTCAACAGCTGATCATCACCTGAGCTGATAACCGCGTGATCATCAGCTGACATCACCACACCTGAACTGTTTACGAACACTATCTCGTTATTACAACACGGTGTTTATGTTAAGATGTTGAACGTGGGGGAAGTTTCCAAATCCCTGTTCTTACACCATTATTGAGAGGATGGACGAGTGGAGGTGAGGTTTAATGAAGATAAGGCTCCTGGGGTGTGGGCTGAAGACATTCTGACACCATAGGTGCCCACTAGACCCAGGACCAGTCAGGAAACCGGACATAGGAGACAAGGGAAAGTCTCAGGGAATTCTATAGCTCAGCCGCAGTCAATCCAGAAATCCCTAATCAAGCTGGTTCACACATCCTAGCGAAGCTGGAATTCAAATATCCAGTCAAGCCCGAGGCCTACTAGCCGAGATGGACCATAACGTCTATAGTTAATTTACTCGTATTACGTGAACAAGAGTTTGACACATAATATATAACACTAATGGGTCCCTAACTAAATATATAAGCAACTCTTACCACAAATTATAACATAGAGAGGTCCTGCTTGGACCAAGAATGAAAGATAACTCTGTTGGCCAGTCAAGTTCGTAGATGGGCTTTGTAGCTCTACATTTAGGGGTGGGGGAGGGGATTCAAATTAAGGGACAAACAAAATATTTTGAAACAGCTAATGTGATAGTCGATTATGGGGTAAGAAGACATGCTGAACACGATGGTCAAAACCATTGTGTCATCGGACAAGTAGGTCGCCCGAAATCCGGCCAAAACCGGAAAGTTTGTTGAAAGTAAAAGCTTTATTTGAAGTTGATTAGATGTTCGATTTAGGGGTAGGAAGACATGGTGAAGACGATGGTGAAAATTATTTTCTCAACGGACAAGTATTTCGCCCGGAATCCGGCCCAAACCGGAAAGTTTGTTGAAAGTAAAAGTTTTATTTGAAATTGATTAGATGTTCGATTTAGGGGTAGGAAGACATGCTGAAGACGATGGTGAAAACTATTTTTCTCGACGAACAAGTAGGTCGCCCGAAATCCGGCCAAAACCGGAAAGTTTGTTGAAAGTAAAAGTTTTATTTGAAGCTGATTAAATGTTCGATTTAGAGGTAGGAAAACATGCTGAAGACGATGGTGAAAACTATTTTCTCGACGGACAAGTATTTCGACTGGAATCCGGCCCAAACCGGAAAGTTTGTCAAAATTAAAAGTTTTATTTGGAGTTGATTAGATGTTCGATTTAGGGCAAGAGGACATGCTGAACACTTATGTGAAAACAAGTTTCTACCCGGACATGTAGTTCGTCCGGAATCCGGCCAAAACCGGAAAACTGTTGGAAGTCAAAGTTTTATTTCTAGCTGATTAGATAAGCGATTTAGGGGTAAGAAGAGATGCTGAGTCCCTGTGTGACAATCGTATTTTACCCGGACATATAGTTCGACCGGAATCCGGCTGGAATCGGAAAATTTGTTATAAGCTAAATTTCTATTTGAAGTTGATCAGATGTTCATTACTGGGGAAAGAAGATACCCTGATTTCGTCTTTGAGCTTTCTTTTTTCGCCGAACAAGTAGTTCTGGAGTTCGGCCGGAACCGGGAATTTGGCAGAAGTGGCAGGAAGTTTTCGTCAAAACAGATATGACTTATAGGGGTAAACAAACATGCTGAATCCAAATCTGAACTTGGTTTTCTCAGGTGATTAGCTATTTGGCCTTAATCTGTTTCTGAATTTCAATTGTAAAAATGTTCAAGGAGTCTGGCGAAGACTGGATCTGGCTAAGACAAGACCCAGTTGTCTGGATCAGATATTGAATTTTTGGGATCCCATCGAAACCTTTGGTCTTGTTAAACATGGTGGCCGGACACACGGCGTCAATCTAATGATTGGTAACATAGACATTATGTGCATAAACATAAGGCAATAAAGCGCGGAAAACAAAAGCCAGCGGTGGTCGACAAACGGCTTCAGTCAGATCGACCGAAAGCTGCATAAAGTGCAGTAGAGACGCACGAGGAGTAAAAACATCGCTTAAGCAGAAGCGCATTTATCGCAAGGGTTAGCGAAGCGAACGCGAAATTGACATTAGTACAGAAGCGACTTTAAAAAGGGCCTACACAATTAAACTAAGAAGGGGGAGGGACGAACATATATATACCTAACCGGAAATTTTTATAGCCGCACTTGCAAGCGGGAGAACGCGGACCTAACACTCCTACCTAAATAAATAAATTTTACTTGGAGGTTGCAACGTCCAGCTGAATTTCGCTGGTGATGAGATTGGATGATGTTGCAGTCGGAATAATTGTTGGTCTAAAGTTGCTTAAAGTTGAAGTTGTAGCGCCGACAGAAGAATGGTTTGATGAAATTGAATTTAGATGGCGTTGACGGTGAGTAGTTGTATCGTTATTCGTGTAGATGGCGCTGCTGCTGGTGATGAGATTTGTGTTGCTGATGATGTTACAGCGATTGCTGGTTTAAAGCTGGAATCGTAGTGCCGATAGAAGCATGGTTTGATGAACTTAAATTAGATGGCGTTTACGGTGTAGCATGCTTGCTGCTGGGTTGCTCGTTTCTGATTGGTCGCTTAGTGTTGAATTGAGGGTCAGGGTGGAGAGGCCGGAATTGTAAGTAGACGAGGCCGTGACGCAGGACGGAGATCGGCTGTCAGAGTAGGCTCGGTTTGGCTCGACCCATGGGGGGAGACTGGAGAATGTTGAGGGGGTCCGGAGCGCCGGATGAAGAGGGAGGACACAATTTTTAGGCGTGCCTGTCATTATCTGTGGTGGCGGCGGCGTTATACAAAAGATTGAAGGCGTCGGTGGTGTTGGCGGCGTAAATCGTCCCCTCAGTGGCGCCTTGACGCTCGAAGACGCTGGGACCTCAGCGCCATTGCATCTTCTGTCGCAACCTGCGTGCCATGCAAAAAGTCTTTCCCAATGTTGAAACAAATATTTGGAAAAAGTCGATGGTTAGTCGGACCACTCTAAATTAAAGATCGACTGATAACGTTTCAAGTTTAATATCAAATTTAACTGGAGATATTACGAAACTGGAAAATTTCAGAGTAGAAAATGGAAATTTTTTCAACCAGAATAATTTTTGTTTTTAGATTTTTTATTTTGAGGTGGATGGTGGTAAAATTAAGAAATGTCGTCAAACCGAGACCGAAAGTCGGTACGGTTGCTTGCGCCGTTTGAACCTTTACAGACTGAACATCATCAGTACCAATACAGACGGTAAGGCACGGGGCGGCGACTGGCGCGGGTCCACCAGAGGCGATGACACCTGGAAGAGAAAAGTGATTGCTCGGAGGGACACTCCGGCGTTACTGGCCGGGGCCAATCGCTTCTCATAGTATCATTTTGCCCTGTATGACCTTTTTCGTGAGGGGATAGAGAGAAAAGCGTACCCCTATGGGGAGGGAGAATAGGATAACTGGTAGGCCTTGACACTTGCTCTACCGAAGGCTGAATCAGTCGTGGTCTTACTACTGTCCGTTCCAGTTTTGGGAATGGAGGAGACGGGTAATATTCCCTAGGTGATGCAACTGGCACTAAAGACTGCTCTTTCCAAAGAGGAACGGTTCGTGGCATCGACTCTTAGCTCTAAGCATGGAAATCTTGGACCAAGTTTTTGCAATCGGTCATAACTGACGACTTGTTTTTCTGAACCGAATTTCTGGACCACGTAATTTCGGCCTTCGTGAAAAACATGAACAACTTGATAAGGTCCATCTTCACACACTTCGGAAATCTTTGACCCTGTACCAAATGCGGGAGGGAATTTCAGAAAAAACAATTCTCCAATCCTGTGCGGGGTAAATTTGTTACAATTTTTGTCAATGGACAGGAGGGAGAGGTCACCTTTTCGTATTCGGATTTTTAAGGGAAAATGATTCTCTGCGATGAAGAACACATTACCGTCGGGGAGAATTTGCACAAACTGGGGGTTAACCGTAATCTTTCGGGCCCGTAGGGCTGCATTGCCCTTAATCAAGACTGTTCTCGTCCAGGGGGTAAACCGACAATTTTGCAGCCAATTTGTCTCGAATAATTCGGCCTGATACGATGAACGCTCTTTGACGGAAGTATTTCTCCGTCCTGTAAAACTTTACATGTTTTTGGTTGGTTTGGTCATTTACTGGGCACAACTTCGTGCAAAGGTTCTATACCTTGGCCCGATGGGAATTGTGGTTCGTCCTCAGTATGCGAGTCTGATAGTGGCCTACATTCTCGCAAATACTGAGACCAACCAAACCAAGGGTCTGGAAGTGGGAGAGATTGAGGGTCTCTTGATTCATTTTTTATGTTATTTTTAGCGTGAAGTATCGATGGGCGGGGTCGAGGGACAGGGGGAAAAATGGGGTAACTGTCCATTTCGAAAATTCGTCATGAATGTAGGTGGCCTCAATAGCGAAAAGACAAACTAGCCATAATGACAGAATATAAAAAAAAAATACAGAAAAATGACACTTAAACAAAAGTATTAAAGTTTACAAGGAAAATGAGAAGGGGAACAAGCTCGACTGGACGTGTAAACTCAGACTAAACTAAGACGCGGAACCAACTTGATATCTAACCATTGTTTTTACTTCATGATGGAAAAAAAATATGTGGCATGAATAAATGGCATTAACCTTAAATTTATTATCAAAAGAAAATAGGCAAGAGGCTTCATGCGAAATCGCCGCATCCGGATGGCTAATAAACACACATACGCTAGATGGCGATCGAAACGCAAGAAAACCTGAAAAAAAATGTGGTGGTGGGGGAGGGATGACAGAGGGAACGACTGGCGAAACGCACATAACGTCTATGTGGCAAATTACTACACACATTTAGACCGAAACCAGTCGAAATTCCACGAAAATGTCACGAATGAAGCGCGATATACATTCTTGAGAGAGTATCTATCTCCACAAGAAAAATATACAAACAGATCACCACCAAACAAAATAATGAACTGGCCGATAGGGGAATATGAAAAATTAAGGATAAGCCGAAAAAATGCCACAAAGAGAAATACGACGTCCCTGCATCACTCCATAGGGCTTGTAAAGCGTGCCATAAAGACAACGAGTGAAAAAAAAGGCGAGAAAGGTTGATTTTATTCCGAATAACCATGGCTTTCACGAAAAGAAAATTTTATGTCGGGGAAATAAACAAGACAATCATCATGGAATCGGGAATAATCGCATGCAAAATTACGTTTCCGGGTACCGCAAAAAAGTATATCATTCGCGAGTGCTAGTTTATCAATGGTACCGCAAGCACGCATCGTCAGTGTTGAGGGCACTGATTTTAAATAGACACGGCGAAATGACGCAATGATGTACCCCGGTGGATAAATTATTTTGCCGATGCGATGACGATTTGCAGTCTGTGGCGCGAAAAACACTCACATGGCGACCGGAAAAATCCTTAAAAGGGAAGGGGGGGGACAAGACATTTCTCAATCAGTGGCGCGAAACACACTCACATGTAGATCGGAAAATTCTTAAAACAAAAAAGTGGGAGGAAAGGGGGAACGAAAATTCACAGTTAGTGGCGCGACACACACTCACATGTAGACCGGGAAATTCTTAAAAAAAAGTAGGAGGAAAGGGGGAAGGAAAACTCACAGTCAGTGGTGCGGCACACACACACATGGCGACCGGAAAAATCCAAAAATTATACGAGGGAAAACAAAAACAAAAGGATAAATCCGACATAAAATAATTTTCATATGTGAAGAAAGCCGACGGAAATATGAAAGAGCAAAAATGGGAAAAAAATTATACCTACAATTTTGTTCTGGACTGACCGAGCTGAACCGTAAAAAAAAATGAAATAGAATAAATAAGGGAGTTATTTTTATTTTGCTAAATTAAAGGGTAGGGCGGGTGGGTGAAACAAATTTAATTGTCGTGGACTACGAACAAAAAAATTTGGACGTGGGTCCTCCTTATTATGAGAAAATAAGGTCTTAAAAAAATAAACATCCCACTTCTGGTACCATTGTTAAGATGTTGAACGTGGGGGAAGTTTCCAAATCCCTGTTCTTACACCATTGTTGAGAGGATGGACGAGTGGAGGCGAGGCTTAATGAAGATAAGGCTCCTGGGGTGTGGGCTGAAGACATTCTGACACCGTAGGTGCCCACTAGACCCAGGACCAGTCAGGAAACCGGACGTAAGAGACAAGGGAAAGTCTCAGGGAATTCTATAGCTCAGCCGCAGTCAATCCAGAAATCCCTAATCAAGCTGGTTCATACATCCTAGCGAAGCTGGAATTCACATATCCAGTCAAGCCCGAGGCCTACTAGCCGAGATGGACCATAACGTCTATAGTTAATTTACTCGTATTACGTGAACAAGAGTTTGACACATAATATATAACACTAATGGGTCCCTAACTAAATATATAAACAATTCTTGCCATAAATTATAACATAGAGAGGTCCTGCTTGGACCAAGAATGAAAGATAACTCTGTTGGCTACGACTCATTCCGTAGCCAAAATACTTAGAATGTGGCAACACCGGTTTCAGGTTGATTAATTCTATCTCTCTATCTCTCTAATCCTATCTCTCTCGGATAGAATTAGAAGTAACAAAATACTTTTAAGCAAAATCTACATTTTCATGATCCCCATGATTGTTTCAACCAGTCTCAACCAGAAATGACTTTCTAGTACCCTTAAAGTGCGTATCTGAACCGTAGAGTAAGAAAAATACTTTTGACCAGACCATATATGTTCATGGTCTTAAAGGGCCCAGGGTCATTTTTGCCTGAAGGGTTTTGATTATAGAAGAATTTCTAGCACCCCTAATACGCATCATCACAGCCAAGTGCCTAAAGGGAAGAACAAACGTAAGCCCTAGACACACCAATAACGGAACCGGACCGGATTCGGGCACTCCGGGGGGAGTTGGAGGGTGGTGCGGAATTCCAATGATCGCGATTTAAAGTACTTCCAGATGTGCTAGGACGACGAAACTTGGCTTTAAGATTAGAGACTTGATAAGATTGGCTTAGAAATAGTCACTTTCCAAATCCGACCATCCCTTAAAGTACTCTCTTCACCGCAAAGTACAAAAAAATACTTTTAAGCAAAATCTACATTTTCATTATTCCCATGAACCCATGATCAAAAATACTTTTGACCTGACCATATATGTTCATGGTCCTAAAGGGCCCAGGACCATTTTTGCCTCAAGGGTTTTGGTTACAGAAGAATTGCTAGCACCCTTAGTAGGCATCATCACAGCCAAGTGCAAAAAAAAAAACTTTTTACCAAACGATGCATTCTCGTGATTTCCAAGGGTCCATCATATTTCTTATCTCAGGGGTTTTGCTTACAAATGATCACAACAAACCAACGTATTGGCAAATTCCTACTTTCATCCTTTTACCAAGCCTTGCAAGTGCCATATGAGCTTCCAGCTCTTGTTCTGATGGAAAATCATATCGGAGACAGCCGTTGATAGCGTGATACACATCGAAGGTAGCAACATACGGCAAGTGAGAAATCAGTGTTGCTTCGTTACAGGGGTTAGAATGTACCGTACGGAATTGGGGTCTCCGGGTTTAGAAATATATGGAGTGATTATGGAAGTTGGTTGCAATAGTAATATAGGTAAGCCGTAAGACAGGTCCTTAACAAATTACACGTATTTTATATTCCAGTTCGGGATCTGACCTTCCAAGGGGAATCTTGAACGTCTCGCGCTCCGCCGCTGTGTACAATCAGACTGGAGAACTGTCGAACGTTACTCTCGACTTGTATACCGTACCACCAGGACTCTTCCCGTTGAGATGGCCATCTAGTGACGCAATTTTTGAACTATTCGGGGTGACCTTACGACCTGACTCTCACGAAGTGAGGCTGAACTGCTGCCCCTCTGGCACCACCACGTTCAATCCCCCTCGAGTATCCTCCGACTTCACTCTTGACTTGTGTCCCGGACCTCTAAGACACTCCCAGTTTAGACAGACCTTAAGTAACCAAATGCTGGATCTGTTGAGGGTGACTCTACATCGACTATTCCGACAACTATTTGACGCTTAACAGATCATGTTAGTCATACGAAATCGGTAACCATTGCGGAAGTTAATGTATTTTCCTTTGTTTTTTGGTGCTCGGGTTAGCGATGTCGGTCCCTCTTCTAACCCGTCTGCTAAAAAGTGATCTGTATTTTGTATTAGTGATTGGGTCAGGGCGTCGTCAGATCTTTTTCAGAATGCGTGCCATGATATTCTGGCGAAAATTCGCGTACCGTTTGATTTATTAATGCGGAGTTCAAGAAAGAATATGCGGGATTCCCGAATTCGGCTGAATGTTTATTGTAGTGAACTACTCATGCCCTATCTCATGCTGAACAAGACCAAAGGTTTCGATGGGATCCCAAAAATTCAATATCTGATCCAGACAACTGGGTTTTGTCTTAGCCAGATCCAGTCTTCGTCAGACTCCTTGAACATTTTTACAATTAAAATTCTGAAACAGATTAAGGCCAAATACCTAATCACCTGAGAAAACCAAGTTCAGACTTAGATTCAGCATGTGTGTTTACCCCTATAAGTCATATCTGTTTTGACGAAAACTTCCTGCCACTTCTGCCAATTTCCAGGTTCCGGCCGAATTCCAGAACTACTTGTCCGGCGAAAAAAGAAAGCTCAAAGACGAAATCAGGGTATCTACTTTCCCCAGTAATGAACATCTAATCAACTTCAAATAGAAATTTAACTTATAACAAATTTTCCGATTCCAGCCGGATTCCGGTCGAACTATATGTCCGGGTAAAGTACGATTGTCATACAGGGACTCAGCATCTCTTCTTATCCCTAAATCGCTTATCAACTAGAAATAAAACTTTGACTTCCAACAGTTTTCCGGTTTTGGCCGGATTCCGAACGAACTACATGTCCGGGTAGAAACTTGTTTTCACATAAGTGTTCAGCATGTCTTCTTGCCCTAAATCGAACATCTAATCAACTCCAAATAAAACTTTTAATTTTGACAAACTTTCCGGTTTGGGCCGGATTCCGGTCGAAATACTTGTCCGTCGAGAAAATAGTTTTCACCATCGTCTTCAGCATGTTTTCCTACCTCTAAATCGAATATTTAATCAACTTCAAATAAAACTTTTACTTTCAACAAACTTTCCGGTTTGGGCCGGATTCCGGGCGAAATACTTGTCCGTCGAGAAAATAGTTTTCACCATCGTCTTCAGCATGTCTTCCTACCCCTAAATCGAACATCTAATCAATTTCAAATAAAACTTTTACTTTCAACAAACTTTCCGGTTTGGGCCGGATTCCAGGCGAAATACTTGTCCGTCGAGAAAATAATTTTCACCATCGTCTTCAGCATGTCTTCCTACCCTTAAATCGAACATCTAATCAACTTCAAATAAAACTTGATATCTTTGATGTTCCCGTATAAACCAAGCCTAGTCATCCCGTAGCGCAAGTTCCTACCCCCTCGTATTCTGGATCTTTCATTTCTGTGGCTCGGGTTGAGTAGACGAAAAATAATAAAACATGTTATTTTCCCTGATTTATTGAAGGAATGCGGAAAGCCTCAATTTAGATAGATTAAATTAAAACAGGGTATTTCCCTGATTTATTGAAATAATGCAGAACCTCAGTTTAGATAGATTCAATGAACTTGAATCAAATGAAAAAAACACCGTAGTTCAGGTTGTGAGCTCTTAGATGTCGGTGAAAGTCAAACATAAGACTACTAGTCTCCTAAATCCCAAACTCTTTGTAATGAACCTGGCAAATGGATAAATTTAACTGCAATTAATTTTAAAAAGGCATTTGACCTTGTTGACCATAAAATTCTTTTAGAAAAAATTGCTGAAAAAATATACCCAATTTTATCGTCAAATCATCAAGAGCTTCTTGACAAACAGAGAGCAAACTGTTAAGTATAAAGGCCATTCGTCTACTTCGTTACCAGTCTTTTGAGGAGTTCCACAGGGAACTGTGATCGGTCTGCTGTGCTTCCTCCTCATGATAAATATCTTATTAAGGTAAATTATCTTCAAATACCACTATAATGAAAAAACTAGTCCTGAGATTTAATTTTTGACAACGACGCTGTCTTTGCTGTACGATTGGGGCGATGACAGGAAAGGGTTTTTTCTGCATTTTGATCAACTTCGGTTTTTTCATTAATAAGGGGCTGAAAACTTAAATATTATTTTATTAATGACCTCGTTCTACGTTTCTATTATGAGTACTTGCCTGAATCTATTACTTTGAATAATCACTGCACGGAAAAACTAGTGCTGAGATTTAATTTTTGACACGGCTGCTGTTTTTGCTGTACGATTGGGGCGACGGCAAGAAATATTTTTTTCTGCATTTTGATCGACTTCGGTTTTGTTGTTACTAAGGGACTGAGGCTTAAATTTTCTTCCCTTAATAACCCCGTTCCACGTTTCTGGTAAAGAGTACTCGCCTGTACCTCGGTTAATGCCTGTTCGGTTTTTCTTTATCTCAACGGCTTCTCGAATGGTTTGATGGAGTCCGGTGCACGTTGCAAGAATTTGGGCTTTTTCAAAATATACTGAATGGGATGGGTTTTCGAAAATATGTTCTGCAAGTGCAGATTTGAAAGTATAGTTATGACGGTGTCCGTTGGAGAGGGCGTGGTCAATTTCTTGCTCATGCTCTGCAAGTCGTTTTCCGAAAGTTCTCTCTGTCCTTCCTACGTAACGCTTTCCGCAATCACAAGGTATTGAATAAATGCCTCTTTGGTACTGATTTGGGACTTTATCTTTTCCGGAGTTTAGGTAGGACAGCAAAGTATTTTGGGTTCTGTGAAAGACTTGGATGTTGTATTTTTTCAAACTTTTGGACAATTTTTCGGTTACTCCGCGGACGTTACGGAAGGTAAACGCGGGCATTTTTTTCTTCTGCCTCACCATTACTAGTAGAACTTACAGGATCTTTGGGGGATGAATGCAGCTTCAGTCGTCTTCTGATGATCTGTTCAACCAGTTGAATGGGGTATTTGTTTCCAAACAGGACGTCCCGAATGTGGCAAAGTTCGTCATCTAGGAGATTTTTGTCGCAAATTTTGATGGCTCGGTCGACTAGTGAGATAACTACTCCGCGTTTCACATATTCTGGCTGTTAAGAATCATATGGAAGGTATCGATCGTTGTGGGTGGGTTTTCTGTTGACTGAGCAGACAAAACTTCCTTCACTGTTAGCAATCAAAACATCTAGGTACGGCAGCTTCTGTACATCATTTTCAAATTCAATCGTGAGCTGGATAGTCGGTTGAATTGAGTTTAAAGTGTCAACGAAACTCACAATGTCTGTTTTTTGGCCTTCCCATGCTGTGAAACCATCATCAACATAACGTTTGTAGAAACTTGGAACCATCGGCGCGATACTGAAAGCGATTTCTTCAATTTTCCTTAGCGTTAATTCGGCGAGTCCCTGCGAAATAGAGCTCCCCATCGCTGCTCCTTCATGCTGCCAGTAGAATTGCCCCATGTAGATGAAATATGTTGATTCCCAAACAAGTTTAAAACAATCTAGTATTTGGCTTACAGTTAGGGGGGTTTTGTCTGACAGTTCGGGATAGTTCTCTAGTGCTTCTTTTAGGGCATCCAGGGTGAAATCTTTCCTGAGACTGGTGAACAAAGATACAGCATCAATGCTTGCTTTTTGCGTTTCTTTGGTGACAGGGTATTTTCTTAACTCTTGGACAAAATGGAATTTTTGATGTAATGCGGCCCTGAATCTAGGAGTGGCCTTATTAACGAAGCTAGAAATCTGTCTAATTTTTTAGTTGGGGCTCGAACGTTTGCTACTATTGGGCGAAGGGGTCTACCTGTTTTGTGCACTTTAACTACTCCATAGAAACGCGGTGCTACCGGCCCGGTTACTTTTAGGAACTGTTTCTGGGATTTGGAAATAGGGAGACTTTCTACGAGGTTTCTTACTTTTTTGTCAATGGATGGGGTTGGATCACTTGGTATTGGGGTGTAGACATCTTTGTCTGCTAGGAGGTTTCGAATTTTCGTGTCGTACTCGTTCTGGTCAAGGACTACAATGGCGTTACCTTTGTCAGCTTTTGTGGTGATGAGAGATCCGTCTTTCCTTAGGCTCTTCAGGGCTTGCAATTCTTCTTTCGGGAGGTTCGGTTCTGGAGGGATGTTGATTCGGGACTGTAGCAAGTGAGCTGCATCTACTCTTGCTTTTTCAAAATCATCTACTTTTGCATCTTCATGGAAAAGACCCGTCTCAAAACTTGCTACAAATTCTTCTACTGGTGGTTCACGTGGTTCACGGGGCGCGATGTTGAATGTACATCCATGGGACAATGCATTAATTTGTGTTGGAGATAAAGTTTTGGAGCTAAAATTTAGTACGGAAGGTCCAGGGAGAACTTTCGGACTGTAAGTCTGGGTTTTACTGTAGTTTTTGTTTTGTAGTCGAGAATATTTTTTCCGCAGCTTTTCGCGGTGTTCCCAACAAGAATTTTCAAATCTAGCAGAGATTACTTTTTCGATTTTTGGTTTGTCATGATCATCAACATTTTCCATGAGGGTTTCCTTGAGATGGTCAAATTCGCGTGATATCATCGCCCATTTTGATCTTAAACCGGCAATCGTGTCTTTAAGGAGAATCTGCGAAATACGTTGCTCCACTTTCTTCTTATTCCTCGAGTCCGGGTGTCCAATGTTGTGAAGCATTGAAGTTGGGATTAGTCCGTTGTCTCTGCATCTTACTAAAAACTTCAGTTGGTTTATCACTTGTCCTTTCCTTCCGGCCAAGTTGGATAATCGTCTGCATGTCTGGGCTGTGAAAGTTCCGTACTTCGTAGATAAATATTCTTTGAGCCCAAGCTGACTTTGAAACATTGTTTGATTAGGACAAGTGATAAACCAACTGAAGTTGTTAGTAAGATCACAACAGATTACATCCCAAGTGTTGTTTGTTGAAACTGCACATCATTGTTATCAGCTATGAAACTTCTGACAGTGTAGGCGAGAGATCTACGAAGCTTTCCAAAACGCAAGATCGTAGTTGCGTTTTTGCAGATACCATAGGTCTAAAGTCATTTTTGCAGTTATCATGGTATCTGAGAGAGTCGTCTCACTTTCATCAGCGTTTGTAAAGTTGGTGAGAAAGAAGTTTGACACTTAGTGATGTGACTGTCAGTGACTGAATATCAGTTTTTCTTTTGGGATGACTTCGAAAAGCGCAATTTCGGCAATTCTTGTTTTTGCAGAGCAACCGTATATCCGATACCACGGTTACTGCAAAAACGACTAATCGCAGATCCAGTTACCGCGGCAACAGATACCATGGAATCTGCAAAAGCAGCTCGTGTTCATCAAATCACGCCAGTGACCCTCAGGAAGGAGGAGTAAGCGTGTCCGTACGACTCAAATCCTGTGTCAATCAATCACCGCGATCTTTGGGCGCAGCTTTGACACCACTTCGGCCTTTCTTCCGCTAGCTACCCTGAAAGGCCGGCGATTTTTCATCAGCAAGGAGAGATAGTCATCAAGAGTATCCGGTGCGAGGCCCAATCTTTACGTGAAAACTACAGCTTCACTCTTATCTATTTCCAGTCACTGAGCAGAAATAGGCGGAATGGGAATAAAACGGGCAACACCTTGGCGTTCATTGATTATTTTCTGTTGGGAAACGTCCTATTTACAGTTTTATTCGCAAATTGACATCGTATTACACTGTAAAGGCACGGTCAATAGGCTTAAACATTTAATAACAGTAGCCTATGTGCTATAGAATTTTCATATTTTAACTGAATATTTCAACATGAATTATCGAGCTAAAGGGATAACAAATTACAGTATCTAAGCTATCAAGTCGGTAAAGAGGCTGAAAGATTACGGCGCAAAAATAATTTTCGATTCTTTCAAAGACATTCCTTTTCTGCAAAATCAAGAAGTTAGGAAACCCAAACTGGATGCTTTGTTTGGACTGCGATTATGGTTGAAACCGGAATTCCTGCCAAGTTCCACCACCATCGTTATTTCCAGTTTTCTTGACAGCATGGTGGAAATGCAAAATTCCGGCCAGAAAATATCTGATCCCTTTTCCGCGCCATAACATCTGAATATTCTCAGCTGATTTCTTTCTCTCTTTATCTTCCAAGTTCAAATTCGGGACGACTGAAAAAAAAGGTAGACAAAAGATGTATTTTTAATACAACAGGGATATTGCGGGATATTGAGCTGACACAGGTTAACATACATTAGAGGTATGCTTCTTTAAACGTAAGTTAACTCTGAACAGTTCAGTTTTGGACTAAAAGGTAAATTGAATAGCCTACCCAAAACACAGTGTTGGAGCCCTAATAAGCGACTGGTGGTCAGAGATCGGAGAGCTTGGATTCGAATGCAGGATTCGTCCTTTATTTGGATTCGAATCTTCTGAACAGATCAATTTTGGTCTAAATGGTAAATTGAAGACCCAAACAACCGGTGTAGGAATCCTTAATAAGTGACTGGTGGTCAGAGATGGGCGAATCCGGATTCGGATTCAAATCCAGGATTCGTCCTATTAATCGGATTCGAATCTTCTGAACAGTTCAGTTTTGGGCTAAATGGTAAATTGAAGACCCAAAACACAGGTGTAGGAGCCCCGAAATAAGCGACTGGTGGTCAGAGATGGGGAATCCGGATTCGGATTCAAATCCAGGATTAGTCCTATTATTCGGATTCGAATCTTCTGAACAGTTCAGTTTTGGACTAAATGGTAAATTGAAGACCCAAAACACAGGTGTAGGAGCCCCTAATAAGCGACTGGCGGTCAGAGATGGGCGAATCCGGATTCGGATTCAAATCCAGGATTCGTCCTATTATTCGGATTCGAATCTTCTGAACAGTTCAGTTTTGGGCTCAATGGTAAATTGAAGACCCAAAACACAGGTGTAGGAGCCCCTAATAAGCGGCTGGTGGTCAGAGATGGAGAACCCGGATTTGGATTCTAGCCCAGGGTTCATCATTTTTGTCGGATTAGAATCTTCTGCTTGTCAGGCTGGATTCGGACTCGGATTTCAAACCTTGAATCTTAAAAATCCGCTCCAGTATCTAATCTTTTCCCAATTTTTACAGGTATTGTGCTTAACGATCCCCACATTCATTCCTGGTTGCCGAGGGGAAACCCATACTATAACAAGCACACATGAAAAGAGGTTTACATCACCAAATTAACAGTCTCAATTCCCTTAGGCATCAGTGCTTTTTTGTCAGCTCTGATTTTTAAACTGTATAACCTATGTGGATGACTTGATTTATGTAAGGGTCAGATTCGAATGCTCGGATGAAATGGTGGATTCGGAATCGGATTCGTACCTAGCCCTGGATTCGGATTCGAATTCTTATCGGATTCGCGAAGAATCACTTTCGGCGAGCGAAGCGCATCGCGAAAACTGTGCGAAAGCGATTCGTGGCATAACTTTCTACTTTCCCGCTGGACTGATCGTGAACACACATGGAAAGCTGACATCACCGGAAAAATGTTAAATTACAAACTATTTCTAATAAATATGGTTCACTTAACGGTTCTTTGATTCTCATACATTCCACCGAAGCCACCCTAATAACGTTTGCCATTTTTCTTTATTTATTAGTGATACTTGCATTGTTTTTTAACCACACTTTCGAAATTCCCGCCGAAACATTCAACTTTCCGCGGAGTTTTCCAGTATCCTCGTGGAATCACTTTCCGGGAAAGCTGCTTCGGTTTCCGAAGGGCGAAAACCGGGTTGGAAAGTTCGGAAACTTTCCGAAGTAGCGCTAAAACCATTGGAAACTGATTCCGACTTTGCTTTCCAGCTCGCGAAAACCCTCCTTAAATCACAGCAAGAGAAGAAAAATGGCACTGTCTAAAGTTAACTATAAAGTTCAGAGGAAAAGATGATGGCAGTGGAAAGACAAGAAACTTCCATAAGCCCCACGAGGTACGGTAATGAGCGCCTTCTAGCGGCTGCCTGTCGTCAAAACAATCCCTTTTTTTTTTTTAATTTTTTTCATTCTGGCAGATCATCGCCCGACTAACCGTGCAAAGTGTTATTGCTTGTAAATCCTCTTGGTTGCTTAAATTTTGTGTTTGTTTCCTCACTTTCATCGTTTAAAGTTTGACAAAGACCAAACGCCAGGTAGCTCACTTTTCCATGACTCATTTCAATAGAGTTTCCTGTCCTAGTTCAAAGAAGCATACTTCTTCTAAAGTAGTAATTCATTACTTATTTCTTCACATACACTGCCTCAGGAAAAAGTAACATAACACATTGTGCGATATTTCGTCCAGCTCAATGCAGCGTTACAAAGAAACGCCAATGAGAATTGCAAACAACGACAAACAAAACATGAGCCCCTGATACTCTACCAAACTAACGGTATCTCGAGAGAACCTCACAATCTCACCGGGCAAAATTTAAGTTTTACAACACAGGGCCGATTAATTTTTCCGCCTCTTAATCTCTCCAGAAGAGCGTACCACGGAACGAAGTAAGTGTAAAGTCTTCACCAATAGCGGGCTTCCTCTAAATAGAGTTTTTCTAAGTAGGCTTGTGCTAGTCCCATGATTTGTTGTGCAGCCACGGAAAGCTTATCGTCGGGGCCTTGATTCGGAACTGATAAGACATACTGATCAAATGGGGCTGCAGCTCTGACGCTACTTTGAAACGAAAAGGGCTGCACCTAGGTCAGTTCCTTTCCCTTTCAGACCATAGTGCTAAAGCAAATCTGAGTATTACCAGGGACCCATACATTTCCTGTAGTGACTCGCCATTCAGGGGGCTTGCCAATAAGAGATTTCTGATGCGCTCTTGACCGAGCGTCAGATAGTTCGAGAAATACCGACGGCGATAAAATACCGGACTATCCAGATAGAAATTTTTTTTCGCAGCTGTTGTGCTGAACTAAGAATACTTCTCTTTAATGGAAGAGTATCCTGGATCTTTTATCATAGGTTAGGTACCTGGTGGCATGCTAGCAATTTTGTCTATCTGAGCAAGAACGCCAATTCGACCTAAGCGGGATTTTTGGAAACTAGGTGAGGCTCGGGCAACATAGAAACATATAAGCATAGGAAATGACAAGCCCCCTGAATGGCGAGTCATTACAGGAAATTTACACAGTACAACCTGTTATTTCGTGTAACGGATTTTCTTTCATTTGTGGTGAGGGTGGGGCAAGGTTTGTAGCATAGGGCCATGGTTATTCGACAATGGCTGTGAACTGGCAACGATGCCGGCACCATTGGCAACGGGTTCATAAGTTCTCCAGTTGATAAGCTAGGTCAAAGAACAAATACTACACTGTACAAAGTTTGTCCGTATAAAGATTAAAGTTAACTGCAGTATTTGCTACTCTGATAAGTCTTATCTCTACGCAGGTAAGATTAATACCAAATAGAGATAAGATGAATCCGAGTAGCAAATACAGCAGTTAACTTTAATCTTTATACGGAGAAACTTTTACAGTGTACGTTCAAATTATTTTCCAATATCAGCGCGGCACGCCATCTCTCCGTCGGTGTACTGATAGCTGTAGCCGACAGTCCTGGAGTCGGCATTATTCCTAAAGATGGCGCTCTGACCCCAGAATCGAGAAAGATATCGAAAAATTGGGTTCTTAAGCTAGGTACGCGCAGCGGGAGTCCCCCTCGCTTGTCACTATCCATATCTAAACCGCAAAAAAGCTGATCTTAAAGTGTAACACTAAAGGATATGCTGCGGTACGCCTATACTGGTGAAGATTGAGGTCAATAATGTTCCGGGCCCTGTTACGAATTCGCACCTAATCATATAAAAACAGTAACGATCACAGCATGATTGTGCAATAAGTTAACAGAAATTGCGCATTATCTGAGCACTAAGCTAAGTAAGCACACTAATAGGCATAGTGCCTCTGTCCGTTTCCGTTGAGCACTGCTTGTAGTCGGCTCGGGGAAATGAGCACCGACATCAACAACTTTGATTGCTGACAGTAGTATTTCTTCGTGCACTCTAGTGTGTCGGTGACGAATCAGACGTGAGATGGCGGTAACTTCGGCCATGCACTGATCCTGCAAGAAGAAACCAAATTTTAGTTTACAGCTCGGTTTACAGAGCCTCTGACGCGGGTAAACGATAAGTGTCAGGTGATCATGGACTGGAATTCCTGCCAAGATTTTCGGCATCGTCAATTCCGCACGGAAAACTGGAGATTTTTCAACGACGATGAAAATGCGAAAATCCTGCCGAGAATCCCCAATGCAGTTTTCCTGGGTTACACTGTAAAAAAAATTAATAATCTTGCAGTATTTACTACTGGGATTAATCGTGTCTCTAAAAAGATAACCTCATCTCTAATTCGGATTATTCTTATCTCAGTAGAGATAAGATTAAACCCAGTAGCAAATACTCAACTTTCTTACTCGGAGAAACTTTTTACTGTATAGCAAGCATGTCCAGTTCCACAGTAGACGTAACACAGCAAATTCAGTGCCTTTGCCTACCTCTTTGTTGAGCTGTTAGTGGTGGTAAAGGAAGAAGGCATGCTGAAAACAGTAAATATATAATAATACAATCTACTAACAGAACACAGTAAAAATTAAAAATAAAAGCTGGTTTCCAAATTGTAAATATAGATTCACCATTGTACTAAAATTCAACTCAAGTCTAGTAAGTAGCCTACTCTTATGTAATGAGCAAAGGTGAACTATTATGAAGATTCTGGTTGTTACTTGTCCAGAGGGGCGTATTGTTGCTTCTTTTTCTCCTTTTTTATGGAATCCCAAATGTGAGCGGAGAGATACCTATGACACCGCGAAAGTTGTTCTTCTGTCTGTCAGCACGATAAATATCAAAGGGAATGAGATATTTTGATGAAACTTGGTGTGGGGATTCTTTGGGTCAAGGGAAATGTCTTGTTCGTAGATGAGCTCTTTAGCCCTACAATTTGGGGGAGGGGCTAATTAAGGGGCAAACAGTTTTTTTTTTTTAAACAGCTAGTGAAATAGTCGATTAAGGGACATGTTGAGACATGTTAAACCTTCTGAAACTTTTAAAAATCTAGTTTTCAACCGATCTTGTTTTTTATGTCAAATAAAATCTTTCTTTACAGGGATAGAAGAACACATTTATAATTTACCGATATACTAATGATTTTTATGTCACTTTGCTCTTTTTGGGATCCCAAAACGTAAGTGTGCGGATGCGTATGACTTCGTAAAAGTTGTCCGTATGTCAGCACGACAACTCTCGAACAACTTGGTATGAGGATCCAGCGGGTCAAAGTACAGGTCAAGTCCCTGTAGCTAAGTATTTTGGGAGTGGGGGAGGGGTTTCAGTTTCAGGGACGAAAGAAAATGTTTGAAAAAGCCAATGAGATGGTTGATCTACGGGTAAGAAGACATGATGAATCTACAGTCTGAAACTTATTTTCTCGCTGGACAATTAGTTCGTCCAAAATCCGGGGAAAACCGGAAAATGTGTTAAAAGTAAAAGTTAAATGTTCGGTTAAGGGTAAGGAGACTTGCTGAATCCATATTTGACAATAATTTGTCTTCCTGGACATATAGCTCACCCGGAATCCGGCCAAAAATCCGGAGAATTTGCTGTAAGTAAAGTTATATCTTAAGTTGATTCAGTTTAGTGGTAAGGAGACAAGCTGAATCCGCATATGAAAATTATTTTCTCGCCACACAAATTGTTCACTCTGAATCGGGCCGAAACCTGAAAATTTGTTAAAAATTAAAGTTTATGTGAAGTTGATTAGAGGTTCGATATAAAGGTAAACAGATATGCTAAATTCATTTTGTGCTTTAGTTTTTTGCTGGTTCAGCCGGGATCCGGCCGAGACCGGATATTTGGCAGAAGTAAGGTTTCGTCAAAGTAAATATGACGTATAGGGGATATAATAGGTATATAATAACATATATTATTATATCAGGTATATAATAGTAACAGATAATAGGTATACCACCTAGCAAAAGTTGCAAGCCCCTCATCACCGAAGCTGATTATGATCCAACAGCCGATTGTTGCTTACACGTCCCCTACATGTCTCAACGATTGCAATGGGACCTTTTTGGTTTCAGTGTGTACCTTACTACTGAAGTTGTCGACCCCTCGAAACTTTCAAACTGGTATATCTCATGACGCGTTTTGTACCAAAAAGGATGACGTATAATTTGATCGGCACATCAAGGGCTATCGGTTGCCATTGAAAAAAAAAATTCTATCTGTATAAGTTCAAAAGTTGACGTTTTTGCCGAAGGCCAACTTTCTAATATCACCACTTAGAAAGGAGCAAAGGATAGGGTCTAAATTCTTTAGCAACGAGAGAACTTTTAGAGTTGAAGAGATAAGTCTGATACCATTTATCTGCCGCAACCCTAAGTGCGAAAAACTCAGCTGAAATCACGAACAGAAATGGGTAGAAACAATAGATAGATAGATAGATATTTATTAACACTGAAAGCCCTAGAGGGCCATGGTTAATACAAATACAAAAAAGAAAAGGACTGGCAGGACTTTCGGACCCATGGGACAATGCCATTTTTTTGTTTCTGTTATTTTTTCTATTTATCACTCAAAGAAGATATATTGGTTGTGGGTCCTGGCAACTGCTGCACATATATAGCACTTATACGTTTTAGTCCATCTTCAACTTAAAACTGGTGTCTGCCTGCTTGCCTGCTAGAACGGAGCTTTCCACTCGAGAGCAGAAACATGATTTAAAGAAACGAAAGCTTGGCTCCACAACTCCATATAGTCCTCTCTGACATAGGCAATACAACTCGACTTCACTTCAAACACCGCAAGCTCTGGCTCGAGGACAAGCAAAAACCATCCTTTTTTACCCCAGGCAAGAGTTTTACGGAGCTTTCCAAAATGTAAGGCCATGTTCATCAACCCGGCCTTGGATGCAGAGGATAGACCCTTACCCCTTTCTAGTAATAAGCAGAAATCGGCGGCATAGAAAAAAATATAAAAAAAACTAGGACAAACCAAAGTGGTGCTCTCGTAACATAATAACAACAGAAAGCATGGCCCTTGCCACGCCCTTTTCCGGGCGCTTACTAGTTAAGTGAAGCATCATTGCCAAGGGATTCAATTCCACAATATTTTTCAACTTCGCTTGGAAATTGACTGCGATTCCATGTCATATCTTCGGCATCGTTTTATGTCGAGAGGATGAGGGAATTTTTAGGCCGAAGATTGGGGGGATTTCGATGGATTTTAAGGGTTTCGTTTGATTTCAAGGGGAGCTTTGAACTCGGCTAAGATCTGAGGGAGAGAATTCTGAAAGACCGAAAGTAAGTCAACAAAACTAAGTTTTAAATAAGTCGTCAATCTGCCAACGTTTCGTGTCAACGTCGTGTCGAGTTGGTAAATGAGTTAATAACCTGTCTAGTTAGCTCAGAGTGGGATTGGGTACTGTTAAAACAATTACAAAAATGGTGAACGCAGTGTTGCCACACCGGTCATATTTTTCGTGCTACTAAAGATCGGAAAAAAGTGTTATTTTCTTGAAAAAGTGCTATTTAAAGGAGTTATGTCATAAGCATTCTAGCACATGCAGCGTCTAGAACCCCCCCACCCAAGACCCCAGGTGAAGCCACGGCTCGATCCGACCGCTGGGTCATCTAGCGGCGCGGGTCGGAAGCGCCCAACATGGGGAGGATGGAGTCATAGTTTGACTTTGGATCTAACAAAAAGTTTTTATTGTAGCATGCATATAGAAAATGTGTAGAAAAATTAAACTAATTATGTGCATTATCGATTTCTTTAAGTATTTGTTTTCTGTTTTTTCTTGTTTATTCCCGTTAGTCCAAAGAATTAAGGATGTAAGCTAGATCAAAGTAAACAAACGCCGTAAATTATACTAAATTCGTTTGATTTCCTGAATATTCTGAAACTGAGCTAAATAATGTTCAGTTTCCTAGACCAAAAAATGTCAAAGTGGCCGATGATTTCTTCTTCCGACATATCTAAACGTCCACCTGGTGATATACTTAGTTGTTTTAATCCTCTTACACGCCACACGATCTTCTTGAAGGTTCTAGTAATCTTTTCACCGCGTCAGGAGATCAATGAATAGTTTATAAGGTTGAAGCCAAGCTGACCAGTCGTTACGAAAGAAATAGAAAACCGTGATTTTCGGGGTTTTTTCCATCCCTCTAGGATGATGTGCGAAGGAGAAATATCGGATATTTCGGTTGCACTTCCGGAAAACCGTCCTCAGAAATGAAATATCCGAAATTTATATTTGTCCTTCGCACATCATCCTAGAGGGATAATTAGCTGATCAATAAAAAACCCCGAAAATCACGGTTTTCTGTTTCTTTCACAATGAATAGTTAATTAGCAACGGCGGATTGGCGTTCAGGAGTGAATTGTGTTCAAGTAATTTCTGGATAACGTTGGCTACCGTAAGGATTTTGGGGAAAACAAAGGTAACATGTGTTCGTAAAATCCGACCCATCGAAGAATGATACTATCTCCCACCTTCTCGGCCCACATGAATCGAAGACTTCAACAACAACAAAAATGTCTTGCAAAAACATGATGCATCGTTGTGTGAAAAATCTGAAATTAATAAAAAGTGTCATTTGAAGATTTTTTTTTAGTTCTACATTTGTGGTGATCGGTGATCGACTATTGGTACGTTTTCTTTAAGGCTACTTCTTGAGAAAAAAAAGCACCACTTTCGTGCTACCCGACCCGGGATGAAAGTTTGTTGTAAAAGGACACGTAAATTGGGATAAAACAAACGCTCCTCAACAAATGCCAGTGTAACCAGTTCGATGGTTTGCTCGCAGTCTCTGTCATTTCATACCAGAGCTTTCGTCTTGTTATGAACTGACTATGGGCAAGGTGACAGACACCACAGGGTATGATTTATAAGTAGTAGACTGAAAGACAAAAGTGTTCCTTACCCGGGATTTGAACCCAGGACCCGCTATGAGGGTCCCGGTTGGTTATCGGACACTGGAGCCCTAGGTTTCTAAACTCAATATAAAACTTTATTCCTGGTTTATGTGTCATGGTACAGGTCCCTTGTATTACATCCTAAATACGTAATATCTAGGGAGTAAGAATTCGTGATGTAATGGGTAGTGCACCAAAAAATTGTGGGAATAGAAATGGGAATATCTTTACTCGTGCTCTACGTGTGGAGACCCTGAGGAGAGTGTGGACCACTTCATATCATATTGCCAGGAATTTCAGGATTTAAGGTCGGAGTTGCTCCACAGATATACAAGGGACGTGGAGCGGCTTTTGGTCTGCTCAGTAGTAAATCTTTTGGTAGCATTAAAAACCTGTCAGTGTTTGTCCAGGTGGACTGAGACGCAAGTCTCTTTTCGTTTAAAGTGTTTAACTATGTAGCCTGTCTTCTTTGTTTTGCATTTAAAAGTCTGTTAAACGTGTATCTAACATTTTCTTTGCATCTCACTTTTTGTACCATTGCCCTCTGGGTTTTCGTGTTCAATAAATACACACATACATACATCATTAGATTCATCTGGGGAGTATAGTAGAGCATCGACGGAAGATACACACGATACAGGATTAGGACTTTCTTTTTGCTGCAATAGGATATTAGTAATGTTATTTTATCTTATTTTCAATGTTTTGGTTAAAAATAAAAAACCTACCTACCTACCTACCTAATGAAGAAAATGAACGCACTTAAAGATACATTAAAAAAGAGAAATAGAAGAATGAAAATAAACATTCAGACATTAAAAGGATATTATTTAGTAGAAAGGACTTTCCGAATGGCTTTTAGCACGTTGTTTTCGAAAGACACAAAACAGAAATTTAGGCATGTGTGATCTCCACCCAAACCCGGTAGTTTTCCCTCCCTTCATTCGTTGATGTCATGCTCGTTCTCTGTAAACTTAACTTGGCAGAATCCTTGCACAAGACCCGAGTATGAAAAGAACTCAAATGACAAAATTTAATGATCAGATATGACGGAGTTATCTTGAGCAAAACTCGAGGAGATCCAAGATTCCCTTCAGAAAACTGAGATACCACTAGTCCAAATGCAAATCAGTCGACAAAAAAAGAAAAACCTTATTAGAAATGTCTGAGCTGCAGTCATATCTTCGCATTACTAAAATCCAAGCCGTAATTGGAATGTCATCGCAGTGAAAGGCCAAACGACCAGACGACACACTGAACCAAAAATTTTTACAAACACTAGATGGCGTATCCATCCCACTTTCTCGATGGATATAGTGGCTTGCTCTGGATGAGTTGTTCGACCGGAATCTGATGAAAACCAGCCCGTGTTAAAAAAGCAGACGAAGATGCAAGCTTCTTCTGGATTTGAGACATCCTTTTCGTCAAGATCCAGAAGGTGAAGCAATTCCAAGCACCTTCTCTAAGGCAATTCCAACGGTGGACACATCAGATTCTCGAATCCGGAAGGATGTCACAGAAGCAACAGGTCTGGGAGACAGAGTAAATATGCATATGAATTTGAACCCACATGTTATTTAGCTCCAGCAACAACAGCAGCTCTCCCCAGGTATTATTTAGGTCCCGCTACCCTCTTATTAGTCCCATGAGGCAATTAGTTCCTTCCCTGAACTTTATGTGCTTTGCCAGACAGCAGCAGCAAATCTCAAACTGACCATTAAAGCCGAGCATTCGGTCCCGAAGCCGGAGGGATGGACGTTCTCGGAGCGTGTGAACATGCTGGTTTGTGCATCGGTTGGAAGGCTGGGGTGAGATGACTTGTAGCGTTTCTGGCGTTCTGTAGCAACAACAGCTTGGATTGTCCGTCCTATTATTACACCATTTGGTTTGCACCAGATTCCGGGCGAACAATCATCTGCGGCAAACAATAAAACTACTACAACAGTGTTCCGGAGGGAATCGTCGCCGTACTGAATTTATTTCGGATTTTCTTCGTATGTTGCTATTCATTCGAGCCTAAAAATAGCAGAAAAACTTTTCATTTCTCATACATTCATTGTCCATACGTTTTATGAAATTATGAGCTCATACACTGGGGCTCCCTAACTGAGGATCAGAGTATCCGAAAGTTGAGGATTTCTGTACGACTAGTGTATCCGTCGCCGAAATATGCAGTCTTCGCATTCTAGAATGAGTGCACCCGAGAAACGGATCCTCCTCTAATAAAGTACCTCCTCCACCCCTAATACTCTTGATGACTATCTCTCCCTTCCGATGCAGAATCTCCGGGTACCTGCGGAAGAAAGGAAGAATCGGTGTCACAGCTGCGCCGACTCAGAATTTGAGTCATTGAGTGTGAGTGGTGATGGACACGTTTACTCCTTCTTCCTGAGAATCACTGGCGTGTTTTGGACTTAGTCATATAGTGTGTTGTTCAGGTACAAAGCGATCTACATTCCTAGGCACTATGACGCCATACACTCCGAAATAGGTTAATCAATGCCCGCATGCTGATTCTTTCCTCAGGCTCGCCTCTATCATTCGTCACGGCGCATACAACCTCTCGGGGTAAAGAAAAAGATGGTACCGACTAAATTGTATCGGAATTCCATACAGTCGCGACGTACATAGTGACTTCGATTGGCTGAGGAGCCAACCACGGAGCCAAACTATGATTTGATTGTCCCTATGGCGTTTTATAAATGTAAACCCGCTCGGCTCTGTATATATATTAAAATATATCTTCACCGATAGGAATAAACTATAACTTTTCGTTTTCTGAGGTAAAATGAATCAGATGAAGGTGACGTCACGCCTTTATGCAATACTCTATCTGACTAAGTCCAAAACACGCCAGTGATTCTCAGGAAGAAGGAGTAAACGTCTCCGTAACGAGTCAAACACAACGACTCAAATGCTGACTCAGCGCAGCTTTGACACCGTTTCTTCCTTTCTTCCGCAGGTATCCGGAGATTCTGTATGGGCAGGGAGAGATAGTCATCAAGAGAATTGCGATACAGCTTAGTTTAGACAAAAATTGTCCATCGATGTTCACGAAAGCCAAAGAACCAAGGAACACACTTCAAGACTAAAGCAGAAATAAACAAAACAAATGGCCATATTACAGTTCAGCGCTCGAAGTGGACTAGTTTCTGTTAGTCCCCCATTGCCTCATAACCAACACTTGCGTAGACATAGTAAAAAGTCGGATCCAGAGGGTAGTCGGTCACTTTCACTCTCTGCTGCTGAGATGTATGCAAAACCTCCATTACCTGGGACACAGATGACAGGTTTTCCACTCACTAACCTGTGGATCTATTTTACTATGTCTGATCCAAGTGTTGACGGTGAGGCATAGGGGGATTAACAGAAACTAATCAGCTTGGAAGCGCTGAACGGGAATATGGCCAATTTTGCCCATACCTCTTCTTGGTTCATTTTCTCGAGAGTTAAAGATGAGTTCTTCCGAGCAACGTCCAACTCAGGTAGTCGGGCTTGAAGGATAACATTTTCGTTTGAGTAAGTATAGACGCTAAGCATACATTTTCCGCCGGATTCCTAAAAGAAAAATCCGATGAAGCGCACTCACTAGGTTTAACGTCCAGCTACACGAAAAAGTACTATTCCTTTATCCGAGACTGGGCTTCGTCTGAACGAAAATGCTGCTCAGATTTGCCGAGAGGGTAAATCTTAATTTTTCCGTAGCGGATTTTGGAGAAAGTTAAAGATGGCTAATAAATTATCTTCGATTAAGAAACTGACGTGAGTAAATAATAATAAAAGTATAGTAAGAGAAAAGAAAGAAAAAGGCGAAGAAGGAATTTTAATAATAGGAAAAAGAAAGAGAATTCCGTAAGAGAACATTACCTATCTACAAAACTAACCTATAATAAATAACTCTCGTCCATTCATGCTTAACATTACTGTTGAATCTCTTTATAAGCTGATTCAAAAGACGACAATTAAATTTATTTAAATTTAATAAATTTATTTATTAATAGTTATTTTTTTCTAGTAACCTACTTGTGATAGAATCAGCACTGTTCGCATGAAAGGTTCTCGAATAGATCGTCTGATCGATGTTAAATTGCAACTATACCCGTCACTGCCGTCTTTAAACAGACTTGGGAGGGGGCTAGCTGATAGAAAATTCATATTTCTTAAAGCACAACTCTTACTAGAAATTATCTTTTCACGATGAAATCGCTAAAAAATATCGGTTTTCGGAAATTTGAAGCTTTCCATGTCCTTATGATGATATGAGTTGTATTACCTTAAAAGCACAAGGGCCATGGCAATACAAACAAAAGGAAACACAATGACGGACCTATTTCTAACTACCACTGAAACTACAAAAAATGATCTCTATGAATCATTGACAGCTTGAGGAATCTCCCCAGTTTCTTTATAGTAACATAGCACTCACTGTAAAACATTTGCTTCATCCATTCCTTATCACACTGATTTACTTACTTTAAATATTTCACTTCTCAAATCATTCAATTCCCTACAATCACACATAAAATGTCGCACACACTCATTCATATCTTCACACATCGGGTAGAAGTAAGGACCAATTCTCCCAATCGGCCTACCCTCGTTTACCTCCTCCTATCTCCCAGCGGTAAAATATCAGCACGCATACTAATTAATAATTTCAATTCCCCCCTATCTAAACCAGCTTTAAAGTTCAATGGGCACATCAAACTACCCCAATCCCACTCTGTAACAACCTAGGAACAATGCTTACCCCCTAGATCAGCAGCTTTTTTAACAGTTACCTCTCTGTGATATTTCAAAGCGTAATTTTTTGGGCCAGTACATTCTCAATTTACTAGCTTGGACAAAGATAAAAGTGATGTTTCTTATAATACTTAGTAGATCTTTACTTTATGCATAAATCAGCTGGTATAGTTCAGATTTGAATAGGCTATTTGATTTTGAATGATTTTTGTAGCTATGCTATTTTTGATAAGCTTATTGCATATTCTGGTACATTTTATAAAGCAAGCTAATCAAGCTTCACAACACTATTCCACAAAGAAAAACCTTTATTAGGCACTTTAAGCCATGGAACTTCTGATGAAACAGTAGAACAATCAGGTAAACTGCATCTGCGGCTTGACCTTGGTGACATCTCAAATATATCCTTTTCTATCAAGCATTGCTGGGAGTTTCTGAATTTCCTGCCCCGATATCCCAGCTCCGAAGATTTGGATCGCCGAAAGGCCAGAGAGGTAAAGACAAGGGATAACAAGAAAACGGTTGATTTTCGTAGCGCCTTTTAAATGAAGTTGGAAATGTTTATTTGTGAAGCGTTTGATACAAAGTAAAGCATTAGAAGTGTCCATTGCATTGTGCTTTAAAATAAACACATTCACCCCATGTCTTTTTTATGTGTGAAAGAGTTGTCGGCGGGCCTTGAGGTTTCCCGCGAAGTTTGCGCTGCTTCACTATCAAAACTCGGCTAGGCCGAAAAAGTACTAAAAGTCGTAGGTACAAAACGAAACAATGGTGAAAGGCGGTAATTTCAGAAGCTTATCATACGACACAAAAGCTAAGGATAATACAAACGGCAGAATAAGCCAGAGGGGTCCTTCAAAAGTTTTCAACAGCAGCTGGATCCAAGAACACAGAAAATTTTAACAACATAAAGGGAAAGTACAGACTATTGTCGCTGCAGGTTGTAGCACGGAGGGACTGCTGGACAGGCAATCTACTAGGGGTTGTTTGGGTAATAGAAGGAAGAAATATGGATGAGCAATATGGTTTTGTGTGGTCAACACCCCTCGCTATTACATCTATAAAAGCTGGGGGAGTGGAGGGGGGGGGATAGACAAGACACATCTCCCTCTCTTGCTCTTCTACTCTATACATCAAAGCTTTATGTCTGGCCATCCCATTTCCTGGGACGGGGGGGGGGGGGGGGGGCTGACAAATAATGCATCATTCACGCCCCTAATAGCGAGGTTCCTTCGAAAAATATTGTCAGTTCAAAATCAGAATGAAAGGATAAATTTTCGATGAACGGAAACGAAGGCGGTAAAGCCACAGGAAGCAAGGTGATGAATCTTTAAAGCGGACTGAAAGTCACTGTCAAGAGCTTTTGGAAACTCATAGAAAGATTTTTGGAGAAGATATCCCTGTACTTCCTGGTACTCTGGAGTGCGCTTCCGCCCAATCTGCTAGAAGTTAAAAATTTATAAATAGAATTTATAAAACCGCCCTGAGTTTGCCGGAATTGCAAACGAAATATCCGAAATTATATTTATCCCTCGCACACCATCTTAGAGAGATAGCTAGCTGATCACGAAAAAAAACCGAGAATCACGGTTTTCTATTTCTTTTAGTTCTCGACCTGGACCCATGTTCTGGCTTGCTTCCATATAGACTTGGGAGTTCAGAACTCTCGTCAGGGACCACTTTGTGCTGAAGCAGGCTCGAGGGGTCGTTTTTACGGCTCCATGCCACGGGTACTAAAAGAGGCGCCGACAAAATGTTCGGCATAGAAGCAACAATGTTCATCGTGTTTAGCCTGAGAAATGACGAGGGGGCGTTTCATGCCTTCACAGAAAAGGCACAATTTGTGTCTGTGCAAAAACGGAAATTTTTATGCCTCTATTATTTTTACGCATGAAATAGAAGAAGGCACGCCAGAAAACGAGTCCTAAAACAAGACAAGACATAGACGCTGCGTGCCTCCTAGTGCAAAAATGCTTTCTTTTAGGCTTCATAGAGAGGGCACAAATTGCGTCTGTGCAAAAAACGAAAATTGTTTTATACCTCTGTTATTTTTACGCGCGAAATAAAAGAAGGCCCGCCAGAAAACGAGTCCTAAAACAAGGCATGGACGCTGCTTGCCTCCTAGTGCAAAAATGCTTTCTTTAGTCTTCATAGAGAGGGCACAAATTGCGTCTGTGCAAAAAACCAAAATGGTTTTATACCTCTACTATTTTTACGCGCGAAATAAAAGAAGTCACACCAGAAAACGAGTCTTAAAACAAGGCATGGACATTGCGCACCTCCTAGTGCAGAAATGCCTTATTTTTTCTAGTGCAGAAATGCCTTATTTTAGGCTTCAGAGAGAGGGCACAAATTGCGTCTGCACAAAAAAACGAAAATGGTTTTATGCCTCTGTTATTTTTTTACGCGAGAAACAAAAGAAGGCACGCCAGAAAACGAGTCCGAAAACAAGGCATAGACCTTGCGTACCCCTAGTGCAGAAATGCCTTCTTTTAGTATCCCATGCCTTCTTTTAGCATGCCGTGCTTTCTTTTAGTATGCCGTGCCTCTTTTTAGTTCTCCTGCCTCCTGCAACATGTTGTACCATGCCGCACCTCTTTTTAGCCGTTCCCTAAGTGTGTGTACATTAGTCTATTATCTAATTTTCTGTCTGATAATTTTTGGGGAAGAAAAGCTTTGTTATTATTATTGCCCTGCAGAGCGAGACCCAGAATATATTTGTTTTGGACCTACAAGAACAGCTGTGCAGTGGACTAAACAAATGAAAACTACAAAAAATCATGAGGTTAAACATAGAAATAAAACATCATTCGATAGTAACAACTTTATAACGGAAATAACTGCTCGATTCTGCAGAGGGGATGCTTCTCGACTCACCCTTAGCCTTAGGGCGATAGCCTACTTCAGAGCGACGGTTTCTTACAGTAAAATCAAAATAATCATGCAGATTAAAATAAATATTCGAACCAAATGCGTAACGTTTGGACAAGTCCCACGCTAACTCGGTTCATTGAAGTCTTGGTCTTTATATTTATTGTGTAGATATGTTTTAGTTTCTTCTGTTTTCTTTTCTTTGTTTTTCTTTGTAAGTACTCCACTCTTCGCATTTATTTAGACATGACATTATCAGTCGGTTAGAACTATGAAAGAGACGTCCTGCCCATCTTACGTCCTAGTCGACTAAAAACATGAGGGTCTGTACTCCCTAAAGCTAGAAAATTACATCAGGACCATAGAATCGCTACATTAGCTTACTATGGTTTTGTGATGACGGTTTCATTTCTTTTCGTCGATAAGTGAAATTTGTGTCGCTTCACATTATTAAAATTCACGGGAAAATTTTTATGAAACAAATACCTTAATTTGGCAAAACATAAAGTTAATATTCAGAACAGGTAGTCGCATAACTGGGAGAACCACGGGCCTATAGTATAAAGAAATGCCACTATTTTAACGTATGAACCTGTCTATGTCTTCTAGCTTCCACACGACTTCCCTCCCTCTCTTCAAATTCCCCCGAGGACCTGGACCTCTCTTCAGAACTTTCCTGTCCGAAAGTGATCGCTTCCAAATCGTCGCGCCGAGACCTTGAGGAAATCCGGGAATTTTTCCGCCTAAACTTCTTACTCCGTGGCTGTTCCCAGTTGGAGCATTATCTCCGAGGGGGGTAGACACTTTCTGAGTTGGGCATACACTCGCTAGCTTGCTCTTTTCATTAGTCTTCTTGTGGGACGAAGAAAAGACATCAAGCTCAGAAACAGTAAAGTAAGGTGGTGGAATTTATTCTCTGGCTAGAGGATTTTTACATTCCATTTGAGAGAGAGGGGTAGCCCACCTATGATAACGCAAGCCTGTCCGTCTGTACGTCTGTGATATAGTTTAAAAACGGAAATATATTGGTAGAGTAAAAAGGAGGATCGGTCCTTACTTCTGTCCTGTTGCGATGATGATGATCAAACTGTAGATCATTACAGTTTAACTGTAGATCACTACAGTTTAACTATAGATCAAACTCTAGATCATTACACTGTAGATCATTACAGTTTAACTGTATATCAAACTTGCGGAGCTTGCTAGGCAATTAACCCAGTCAAGTATCTGCCGGCCGACAGTGGCCTTTCTCGTTTGCTTTAATTTCTTCTTCTTTTTCTTTTGCGAAGTGTTTGTTTTGTTTCTTTTATTGCTACTCCGCTTTGATTTTTTGTAGCAGGTCAAAAATATATAATTGTTATTCCGTGTGCGAGTGTGGGGAATTGAAATGAATAGAGAAAGGAGGTATCTGAGGGGATATCATGAAGAATGGATGACAACGACGATGAGAGATGATATGTTTTTGTAAGTGTGAAAAAGCCTGGGCGTTACTTAAGACTTGACGGAGCACAGAACGAGATTTTTAGACTAGGTGTATTTTGATATTGTTAAATATGTTAGTAACGAGTTGGTGTGTGTGAATGAGTAGAGACAGAGAGGGAATATAATGAAGAATGGATGGTAAGGAGATAAAGGATGAAAGACCACCCTTGGTTTTGCGTGTCTTGTCTATTGGTTCTAACCAGTAAATTCTTGCAATTTGCCGGGCTTTAGTTTCGATGGGGTTGACAACTTCAGCGTTTAGTCGTTAGCAACGAAGTGCTAGCGAACAAAGGTTGCTTAGCCACTTCGCACGTTGACTAGGCAACATAGATCTAGTTTTGTTTACTCAACTCTTTCCTGATAACAAGAACTTTACAACGGTATTTATTCCGTGCTAAGTGACACTATCTACAGAGCACACTATTCTGCATGAAACAACTTCCATATATTACTGTGTAAGTTTTTTTTTTTACGGTTTTCGACCGGTTTTTGACGGAAAATTTGACGGATTTCTCGTTCGCAATATAGGATTTTTACTGATTTTTGGACTACAAGAACGGAAAACCTGCAATCACGAAGTGGAGACACTGGTTCATTCATTCATATCGTGGCTGCTCACTTTTGTCGCAAGGTGTAGATGTTCCATGTTCCTACGCATCCATGGCTACGGGCCTGGCCCCAATCTGCAGGGATTTGCCAGCGATATGTTTGCTCTGTTAGTCCTTGGCCAATCGTGGGATTTGTTCATTTAAAGGCACAGACTACGCAACTTTCGGCTATTCAGCAGACCTAGGGGGCTTAGATAAAGATACAGGGACTTATTGTCGACAGGACCCCCCTTCTTTGTTATCTCGACCCCCTTCTTAGTGTTCCCAAAGCTAGCTGGCAGGCCCTTGCACCTTATGCACTGTAATTATGCACTTATGCACTGTAAAAGTTTTCACCTTTGGCCGTGTTTCGGCTATAGTATCGGGGTATTAGTCAAGAGGTCGTGCGTTCGATTCCTACTCCCGGCACACAAACCTTTTGCTTTTTTTCTACTAACTCAAAAGTCGCATTCTCGGAAACTGCCCAGAAACTGCAATGGTCGTAACGAGAATTTTCCTTACTCTCAATTTCGACTCAGGGTACATTCTTGATATGTCAGTTACCTCCCCGAGTCAAGTTTTCTGTGTGGACTTAAAACTTTTCACCTATACTAGAAAGGTGCTAACCCTTCGGAGAAGAGGACTTATAATTTGTCGTCAGACGCCACCATATTTTGCAAAAAAAAATTATTTACAGACGCTGCTTTAATATTCCTAGTTGGAAAATTCCGTCTTTGTTTCCATAGGTTGGTTTTCGGACTGGATGAGGGTAAAGGAATTGGGAAGGGGTTATGGACGGAGTAATAATGAAGTTTGTGTTGTTGGGGGGGGGGGGGTGAAGATTGAGATAAATTAAATGATTGGTTCAGGGGGAAAAGCAATTTGATATTTTCTCCATACAGTCCGTGTCAAAACCTGGAAAATACTACTCCTAATCAAATCTTCAGATTTGCCATCCATACCAGCCTAGATTTCGAGCATGAAAAATTATTCTCGATATGACCAATTCCGAGAAAGAACAGAAATAAAACGGAGACGTTGAAAATCTTCGTAAGGATGAACTGATATTTTTCTGTTCTATTAAATAATCACAAATGTTACATTGCTTGCTATTCAGCATGCTGTGTATGCAACGAGACGAAAACAAAACGAACGAAATTAAGAATCCGGGCGTCTTCAAAAAGCATCCGGGTAGTGAGCAATAAGGTTGGCCACTTAGGAATAGTAAGGTGAAGGAAGTGGATGTATGTGCGGCGTTTTCCGTATTTATGTCGCTTTATTGGAAAAAAAAGGTTGCTAGTATCAAGATCTATGCAGATGAGTTTGTTGAAAACAGCAACGCAGCGCCCTCCGTAAAGTTTACCCAGAAAAGGGCTGAAATACGGCAACCTGAAGCCTATCAACCTGAAGCTTTCCTTGACCTGATGAAGGCTTTTGATACAGTTGTGATACAATGTTAGCTGTACGGGATTAGACGCAAAACTCTCGATCTTCTAAGGATCTTCCTAAGGAACCAGACCCAGTATGTTCAGATGAATGATATTCAATCTGGATTGTACCCCATCACATGCGGTGTTCCACAGGGTTCTGTTCTTGGCCCGATGCTTTTTCTGTTGTTTATTAATGACATGCCTAATTGCATCCCTAATTGTTGTTTTAGTGTTAATGAAATGACTATAAATCGTCGAAATGAGTATGTGCCATTATTTGCTGACGACACAGTTGCTCTCAGCACTGTCAAGACAAAGGAATTACTTGAGTCGTCAATGAGGGATGGCATCGATAGGTTGAATTCATGGCTGAACGTAAATAAGCTTAAGATAAATCTTGCTAAGTCTAATTTTATCATATTTTCGAGATCTCCTGATTTTTATCCATAGTTTCGTGAAATCGTGACACAATGTGGAACTTTAAAGCGTATTCCTTACACAAAGTACCTGGGGGTTTATCTTGATGAGACTTAAGCCCCATGTTAAGTGTATAAGCAAAACCCTGTCACGTAATCTTGGTATAATGAGAAAGCTAAAGAATTTTTTCCCAGCTCCTATATTACGTCTTCTATATTTTTCCCTGATCCACCCTTACATTACTGTTGTACCGTTTGGCTCGGGACACTCTTCTATTATTCGGCCAGTACGGGTTATACAGAACAACGCTATTAGATTGCTCGCGGAAATTAAACCCGTGAATCAGCACGTGATATTTCTAAGCGGTTAAACGTATTACCAGCTTCTGGATTAAGGGAAACTGTATACGGTTCTGTTCATTTTTAATAATAATAATAATAATAATATAACTGCAGTAAAAAAGGCTTTCGCCTCTGTTAAGTTACAAACTAGACAAAATCTTTCATGTTTTGAAGGTTTAGTTATTTTAAGGTCATCGATCCATGACCACGATACCCGAAATCCTGAACAGATAAGTATTCCCTTAGCCAGGGGCGTCGCAAGGGGGGGGGGGGGGTGCGGGGGGTGCAGCACCCCCCCACCTTTTTGAGATTCGGTACAATTTTGGACCGGAGGCCCAAAAGTTTACTAAAATTGTTCGGTATTTTTTCGATAGCAGTTCGACATATTTACGGGAATTCGGTAGTTATACATAATCCTAATGTAAAAATCTCTTCGGTATAATGATCGGGATTCGGTATAATTGCCAGTATTCGGTAGTTATCACGAATTTGGTGAGACAATTTACTGAAATCATTTGGTAATTTTTCGACGCGGGAACTATTCGGTATATTTATGGAGATTCCGTAGTTACACAGAATCCCGAATAAGCTATTGGTTCAAAATTATTCGGTATCATGATTAGGATTCGGTAATTTATTCAGTATAATTTCCAGGATTAGGAAGTTAACCACGAATCCTGACTTTGTTCCAGTTTCGACGAAAGTATACCGAATAAGAATATTGTTCGGTAGTCTTTCGACACCAAAACAATTTGGTATAGTAGCCGGATTCGGTAGTTATACAGAATCCCGAAAATGCTATCGGTCTAAACTTATTCGGTATAATAACTGGGATTCGGTAATTTATTCGTTATAACTGCCAGGAGTCGGAAGCTACCACGAACCTCAGAAGAGGTCGAGTGAAGCACTGGTCGCAGACAAAAGGGATCATCTATGATTACATCGATAGTCCGTACTTTTATTTTGGATCCCCAAAAGAATATCCGATCATACATATTTCGTAAATTCCGCCAGCAGCACTTTTCACAATATTCTCTATTTTGTGAAAGGGCGCGTCATTTGACGGGGGTTTTAAGCCAGTTTTAGGATTGAGATTTCGAAAGATTAAAAGCTAGAATTTGTATGGAAATTAAATTTGGGAGGAAAAATAAATACAAAATTTCGCCTGCGGCGCTCACTTTATGTGATTATGGGTAGTATATTAACTAGACTATAGTTGCTGCTGTTGCCGGAACGTCGCTCCATCCGGTTTCTGGAACTTCTTAGAGTCTCGGTATTTAATCAACGGTAAATGATAGAATTTGTCAGAGAAGCAGTTAAATTTTAGCATACAGAAAAAAGGGATTTAAAAATTTTTCGCCTACGGCGCTCGGTTTAGTTTTCTATTGGCTATAATAGATACAAGCTGTTACTGCAATCATGCCCGGCAATATATTCTACATGTGGGCTTCGAAATTCATTCTGCCCTTTATTGTTATTCTTACTACGTAATAGTTTCTATTCCAGAATTTAAAGCTCGAATTCTTAGTTCTCGGATTCGGCAAAATTTTTGAAAGATTCGGTAAAATTTTGGCTCTGCACCCCCTCACCGAAAATGCACTTGCGACGCCCCTGCCCTTAGCTGCTACGTTTTCTCTGCTTCAGAGCGTGTTTAGAAGTTGGAACCAATTTGCTCAACAAAAAAAAAAATTCCTGATATTATTCCTTCATTTAAGCGTCAAATTAGACAGAACCTGTCTAAGTATGAATTTTGAGAAATGGTATTAGTTTTCATTATGCTGAGGTTGTTATTTATTATTTGTTGTTGGTGTTTTGAGGATGATTATTATCGCTATCCATTAGATATTTTTTTGTGGTTTGGTTTGTGGTCTAGATTAGGACAACTGAAGTCGACTCTTTGTTAAGTTGTTGTTCTGCATTAATACAGTTTTTGGGATCCCAAAACGTAAGTGGAGGGATACGTATGACATCGCAAAAGTTGTCCGTCCGTCCGTATCTGTCCGTTTGTCCGTCTGTGCGCGCTATAAATCTCGAAGGGAATAAGATATTTCGATGATACTTGGTGTGAGTATTCATTGGGTCAAGGGTAAGGTCAAGTTCGTAGATGGGCTCTGTAGCCCTACATTTAGGGGGGGGGGGGGCAAATTAAGGGACAAACAAAATATTTTTTAAGAGCTAATGTGATAGTCGATTATGGTGTAAGAAGGCATGCTGAGAACGATAGTCAAAACCATTTTCTCGCCGGACAAGTAGTTCGTCCGCAATCCGGCAAAACCGGAAATTTGGTTAAAAGTAAAAGTTTTATTTGAAGTTGATGGAATGGTCGGTTTTGGGGTAAGAAGACATGCTGAACACGATGGTGAAAACCATTTTCTTGCCAGACAACCAGTTCTCCCGGAATCCGGATGTAACCGGAAAATATGTTAAAAGTAAAAGTTTGATTAGATGACAGATTGAGGGGACATAGGATGCTTGTGATTGTAAAATGTGGAGTACAGGAGGGGTATCCAACCTCAGACAAGAATTTAGTTTTCCTTCAGTCTTTCCTTTAGAATAATCTATCTGGATTGAAAAAGAACCAACTATAATTAGTCCGGAATCTGGATGTAACCGGATTTTTTTTTTTTTGTCAAACTTTTACTCAAAGTTGATTAGATGTTTTTTTTTTATAGGGATTTGTCGCTGGATTTGTTTCTGATTTTTTTTTTTTTTGCTGAACTAGTAGTTTGCTAACACGGAAGGGAACTGGAAAAACAAACACTCACTAATACAAACAAAACACAAACCAACAAACAATAAATACGAAACGAACATAAATCAAGTGCAGTTAAAATGTTTAGTGAAATACGGAACGAATAAATTTAGGAATCTTTCTGAAGATTTCGTAGGCAAGGGAAGGCGTAGGCGTAGGGTAGGGAAGGGGTTTCGTAGGCTTAGGGTAGGGAACAAGCTTGGCTTTCGGGTCGTTCTTGCTTCGCTTGTTAGGTCCATGAGAGGGTCCAAAGAAGCCCGGAAGGATGGTCATTTGGTTTCGAGAATTCAAAATTTGGTGGTGGCCAAAACGCATGAGAAGATTATGTCTTCTTTCAGACTGTTTTCGATGTCGAGGATCTGAAGGCTTTCTTTGTAGGATGTGTAATTGTGGCCAAGTATTATTCTGCAGGCTTTCTTTTGACCAACCCCATATTTCAGTAATAGAAGAAAGTTAAAAAAAAATAAAGTAAAAAGACAAGTACAGAGTTTATTAAGCAATAAATAGTAAAATAAAAAGTTGTTATAGTAGTTCTTCTTAAACATATAAAAATACCAGTTGCAACAAGCGATTGGAGCTACTACCTGTCACCAAATGAGGTTTTTCAGAAATCGTCTATTTTTTCAGCTGGTGAAACCGCTATACATTTGCCGATTTTAACTATTTTTTTATTTTTTTTACCGAGTAGCCAACAACATGCGGGGCATCCCCTCCATACGTGACGTCTATGCTTGCAGAAAAATAGCTTTAACAGGCTTCAAAGTATGACAAGCACTAAATAACAAACTTCAGAATATTAGAACAATAAGTTGGCAATGTGTCTCAGGATCTTAATCGAAAATGTCGAGGGATGATACTAGCCTAAACGCGTAACTTCCGTAGTTGATATTACGTATTAAATCAGAGACTACAGACTACTAACATTAGAAACACGACAGCTATTTCCAAAGTTTGCAATTTCAAGTCGAGAGCCTTCGTCATAATCAAGGCATTTGATAATCCGCTTAGACCCCTGAGCATATACCGAGAGAGGCGCGGAAAATGCTCCAGTGAAATAATTAACGGAAAATATTTCAAACCTGGGCCGCTCGACTTATCATCAACGAAGACCACGTTTTCTTGCTAGCCTCTATTCACAGAACAGCTCATACCGGGCAATATACATCAGACCGCTCCCATTTTTAAAGGAGTTGATCAATATAAGGTTGGAAGCCAAGTTGACCATTCATTGCATAATGATTTTCGATTTTTGTTTCTTGGCCAGATAGTTATTGGAAGTCCTTCGAGAGGACGGTTTGCCGGAAGTGCAACCGAAATATCCGAAACTTTATTTGTCCCTCGCACATCATCGTAAAGGGATAATCAAGAAAAAAAACACACAATCTCGTTTTTTCGATTTTTGTTTGCAAGGAGTTGGTGGGAAGCATTCGACAACTTACAATTTCTATACCACCTCATCCTTGTCACCAGTTTAGTTTAAAGAACCTCTCTTGCTTATTCTGACTTTCATATTTTCTGATTTAAGGACAATTTATCTAGAGGGTGTGATTTTATCACTTCCTGAAATTTTGAGAAATAGTAACCCTACCGTTATTACTCGAGTGGGCGTGTACATAGATAAATCTTTAGAGTTAAGAAGGAGTCTGATTGTTTAAGTTATATTTTTGTTTTTGTTTGTTTGTGTATATGGCCCGTGGGCTTTTGAAATACACTAATCTATCTATCTATCATCCTGGCTCCCTTCTGGAATAAGAAGCTTCTGATATCCCCACCTTCAAAAATTGTTTCATTTTGCATCTACGCCTTTTAATTTTTTCGGCCAAGCCGAGTGCTGTCAAACACGCAACGCAAGCTTGCAGCAAGGTTAAGATCCGCCGACAACTCTTTCATACATAAGGACATGAGGAACTTCAAGTATTATATTTCATTTTGGAAGACATGAGTTGCGTTTTTGCTGATACCATGGTATCTGTTACCACGGTCTAAAGCCATTTTTGCAGTTATCCTGGTATCTGGCCAGTTATCGTGGTATCAGATATTCAGGTACTACGGTCCGACCGTGGTAAATGGCCGTGGTATCTGAAAAGTCATCTCGCTTTCATCAAATTTTGTCAGATTGGTGAGAAAGAAGTCTAGCACTTAGTGATGTAACTGGATATCTGTTTTTCTTTTGGGATTACTCTGAAAAATGGAATTTTGGCAATAGTCGTTTTTGCAGAGCACCGTGTATCAGATACCACGATAACTGCAAAAACGACTAATTGTAGATCCAGTTACCGTGGTAACAGATACCATGGCAAAAATCAGCAAAAACACAAATATGGTAGACCATCAGGTCTATTTTCTGTTTTGGACTTATTTTGTTTTGCTCATTTTTTTTTCTCATTTTGTTTTCTCATTTTTTAACCAAGACTCGTTTAGTTTTAAAATATGTTGCACCCGGACACCGCGTCTGAGAACGAGAAGGCTGAATAGAGTCAACAAGCGCTAACACCAAAATCGCTAATTTCACGCGGAAAGTAATGGTATTATCTGACAACGGTATTTCTGAGCCATTTCATCGAGAAGAGATCATTTCTAGTAAGAGATTTGCTTTAAGATTAATTTAAAGTGAAGAATTGTTTAGCCACAGGCCCATATTCGGTCGACTGGGGCCAGTCATACGAAATAATTTGCTGAGAGTGAATGTATCTGTCCCGCGTGAGAGGTTTTTGAATGGTATAATTATGTCAGTAAAGGAGCTACTCAGTAGCACAAACCCTAGAAGTATATGCAGGGTTGGTGCATTTATGGACCATAAATAAGTCAATTAAAAGTATGTGAGGTTAGTTGGAGATTGAAGGGAGTTAATTTTTTATGTTGATTAAAAGTTCGCTCGTATAACGAATGTAAATGTACTGTTTTGTGTTTTTTGTTCATGGCCCAAGGGCTTCATTAAACATCTATCTATCTATCTATCTGTATATGGGTTCGAAACTGGTTGGAATTCCCAGTGAAAGCTTCCGTACTTTCTCGGGAAAAATTTACCCTCCGAAACCACATAAGAAAATTGGCTAGTGTTCATTCGTCAATAGGGTAACCGAACCGTGGAACAGTTTGCCAGCAGAAGTTGTTGATTCAGGAGTATCCAAACGTTTAAGCGTGGTATAGTCGACACCCCATTTTACTCAGTTGCTTTTGTAGTCTGAGATTTTGTTTACATCTGTAGTATCTCAGTTTTTGTGTGTGAAGTATATGTAATCCGTTTGTACTTTTGTAAGTAATGACGACAAGCTAAAAGCTTAACGCTAAATGTAATAATAAATAAATAAATACTGAATTGTAAACATACACCAATTAACTGTAAAATCGCAGAAATATTTGTACATTTCAATTACGCAAATATTAATATTTATCTTTATCGGCATGCACCGGCTCAGCTGTGAGTTGACACCCGTCTAGTCGATGCGAATTCGAGAGGACAAGAGCGTAGCAGCCGTGTGACGTCACAATAGTTGTGTTTTTTTCCGATACCCTGGTATCTGTTGCCACGGTAAGTGTCGTTTTTGTAGTTACCGTGGTATCTGATTTACAGTTGCTCTACAAAAACGACAGTTGCCGAAATTGCGTTTTTCGAAGTCATCCCAAAAGAAAAACTGATACTAAGTGATCACTAAGTGCCAAACTTCTTTCCCAACAAATGAAAGTGAGGTGACTTTTTCAGATACCACGATCGATACCACGGTCGGACCGTGGTATCTGAATATCAGATACCAAGACACCCAGAAACCAAGATAACTGCGAAAATTGCCGAAATTGCGCTTTTCGAAGTCATCTCAAAAGAAAAGCTGATATTGAGTAACATCACTAAGTGCCAAACTTCTTTCCCACCAATTTGACAAAAATTTACGAAAGTGAGATGACTTTTTTAGATACCACGATCAGTAACCACGGTTGTAGCGTGTCAGATACCACGATAACTGCAAAAACACTTTTTGATCGTGGTATCAGATACCATGGTATCTGCAAAAAGGCAACTAGTGGTAGCACTAGAGGTAACCATACCCTACGGTCTGTTTACTCTCGACTTTTCTTCTCCAGGGCACTGCAATGAGCGGTTTGTAGATGTAGCGAATTGTGATGCTCCGCGCAGCCCTACCTCCGCTCGTTTGCATCGGTAATTGACCATATATTATATGACTCAGCTAGGTTGTACAGAGATCGGGAGGCGTAGGTTCTTCTTTTTATTTATTCTTGATGCCACGGAGATAACAAAGCAACGGCTGTCTGGGGACCAACCAACAACAATTATGTCCTAAGTAAAGTAGAAGTGCTCCCATGACAGTCGGTCATACCCACTACGCAGTGTTTCGTTAATTTTTTCTTTTCCGACACATCTCTAACCAAGGAAGATAAAGGCTCCACCTAGCTGCAAGAAAATTATTTTTTCAATTGCGACTCAAAACAATTATATCATTCAAAATAGCCTCGAATATTTGGTATCGGTACTTTTTGTTTCTACGACCAAACTGTTCTTGTCCTGTGTCAAAATTCCACTGTTTTTTTCTGTACGCATGTGACAGACACGTTTTTTTTTCATCGCTATTTGTATAAACCTGATGAAAAATGTATCTCAAAATAGTAGTATGAAGTTGTACGAAAAAGTAGCATGGTACGAACTGATGCTACTACATACTTCTATGTCAAGGATACCGTACTACTGCATCCTACCAAGAACAACTAACGAGGTAGAACTGCTGTCTCTCTATCTCTGTCATACAAACATGCTGACTCGAGCAAAATACGACCGATTCCCAATGCAAACGAGCGGAGGTGGAGCTTACCCGGGACATTAAAAGTCGTTACCTCTACAGAGAAGGTGTAACGCAGTAAACCACCGAGGAAGAACAATCGAATGGAGGCGGAAGTGATAAGCCTGTTCACACTGGACTGGACACGGAAACAGCGGTTGCCGGCTCATTGATTCAGACAAGCTTTCTGGGGTTGACAAGAAAATTCAGAAGCAATTTATATATATCCAAACATAACGAAACTGGCATTCGATACAAAGCAGATATTACGAATGTGTCAAACCCTCTGGTAATTTAGTTAAAAGTAAGACAAACTGTATATGGTAGCATAAATTGTATCTTTTCGGGGTCAAGTCAACTAAATAGTGTCAACATCCAGAACAAGAAGAGATAAATTTCGTTCCAGATATTTGCTCTCATCTGAGAATATCAGATGAAAACAAGCACATTCTCTAAAAGAAAAGCCGTGTTTCAAATAGGCTGAGTGGAAATGAACAATATTACGCAGATGGAACATTCTACAAAAGGCTTCTGCTGTGACAAACCAACCAGAAACTATTTTGAATTAAATTTAAAAAAGTAAGACTCCTATCTGGGTCCTAGACAAACTAGAACCCCCATGGCAGGGCCTCATTACGAAAACTAAAGACTTTATTTGATGGGAAAATACGCCGTTGTCATGGAATTATTCGTAAGTAGTGAACTAAAAGACAAAAGTGCACTTCAGTCTGGGATCGACCAGGTTGAGGTGAACTTTCGTCTTTCAGTTCACTACTGAATTGAAACCGAAATCACTAAATCGAAATGTATACAATTATTTTTCTAGGAAATAAAGAAGAAAAAACACAAAATACACACTCGCCTACTGGTATTATTTTAGCTATTCCCTGCTGTTCTACCTTCTCGGTAATTTCAGTAACCCTCGCAAGCCTTGATTACGTTACCCTTAGTTTACACTCGTCTGACAAAGTTAAAACTGCAGATATTAGTTGCGTTTTTGCTGATACCATGGTATCTGATACCACGGTCCAAAGTCGTTTTTGCAGTTATCGTGGTATCTGATACCACGGTCAAAAGGCGTTTTTTCAGTTATCGTGGTATCTGTCCAGTTATCGTGGTATCAGATATTCAGATACTACGGTCCGACCGTGGTAAGTGGTCGTGGTATCTGAGAAGTCATCTCACTTTCATCAAAATTTGTCCGATTGATGAGAAAGAAGTTTAGCACTTTTTCGGCAATAGTCGTTTTTGCAGAGCACCGTGTATCAGTACCACGATAACTGCAAAAACGACTAATTGCAGATCCAGTTACCGTGGTAACAGATACCACGGTATCAGCAAAAACACAACTATTGAAACTCAATGGGTCCAAGACCTTAGTGAGTGTGCTTCAGATCCCGGTTTTTCATTGTAGGCCTATGGTTCTTCCCAGAGACATAAACAGGAATGTCACAATGAATTTAAATGTCCATATTGATGGTGATGGTATAACAAAAGCGATTATGAACGACCATCGTCAAGTTCGGTTTTATTTTTCGCATAACTAATCAGAAGCCCAGCGTCTATTCAAACAAAATCAACGCTGTTTCCTTCCCGTGTGAACAGGCCAGACTATCCGCCTCGCTAGTGGCTACGTTGTTTTCTTCGCAAATGACTCATGGTGGGTTTACACACTGCGTAAAATCCGAGCGTATTTTGAAATCCGAGCGTATTTTACGCACGTTTTGAGCTTGAAAAGATTTCTAGTAATACGGACGTAAATAGAGAAATCGGTCCGTTTTGTATTCAAAAACGTTCGTATTGCTAGAAATCTTTTCAAGCTCAAAACGTGCGTAAAATACGCTCGGATTTACGCAGTGTGTAAATGGACCATCAAGTGTGTAACGGCGGAGACCAACGAGTATACACGAGAGACCAAGAAAGCTCCGTATTGGCTCCGAGACCATCGTTCCTCTTATTGGTTCTTGTTCCTACTGCAATTGCTAACAGCATGCAACTATTATTAAAACTGGACGCTACCATAACAGGACAGGAAGCTACTGGATACTACTGCTTACGACTGGCCCAGTCTGAGTCAAGTTAAATACAATATTCCATATCACTATATGCAACGTTTTCGTGCAACTATGATACACCTACGCAGGGTACAAAGCAAATCCGCTGTTTTTCTTCTTTATAAGTACGTAATAAATAAATAATTACCATTATCACAATTTGTACACAAAGTGTTTAGAATCTGTCAAAATTGTTTGGTACGATGCTTCGTTTAACGTTGCGCTCGTACATTTTATTTATTTTGTTGCTATGCGACTTTTTCACTTCTTTATAAGCGGAGAGTAACTAATTATTATTCTATCAAGGTTAGCGGTAAAAGTCTCTTCAAAGTGCACCAAAGTTGTTCGGTATAAAATATCATTTAACGTTTACCGGACAAAAAAGTACAAAAAGACAGCGTATTTTTGTATGTTTTTTTTTTTTTTTTTTTTGGGGGGGGGGGGGTCAACCCCTACCCCCCCCTGGATACGGCCTTGGCCTTTACATTTAATAGTTTTCGAAGACCTCCGACACTGAGATAAGAGCGTACCGAGGGGGGGGGGGGGGCTAAGCAAAAATCGGTATGCTTACATCGTCTGGGCTCTCCACTGTTCCCATTAGAAACTGCATTCTCGCCACCACGTTCCTTAGAATAGAAAGCCCTGTGAAGGGACGTAGCAGATTCTCATCGGTTTGACTGTAGCCCAGGAACAGATAAACACCAGGGGCAAGGTTGTACGTGTCTGGAATAAGGAAAGAGCTATAGACATAGAAGTAAAGAGGAGTAGGAGCGGTCCCGGAAAGTGTCAGGCGATAAGGTTTGAATACTTTTACCTCTGTTTCTTTTCTTTCTTTCTTTTTGTGCTCTGTTCTTTCCTTTTTTTCTATTTTTAGTTATTTATTATGTAGTTTGTTGGTGTGTTTAGAAAATGGTTAACCTTTATTACTGCATGCCATCAAAAACGTAGGTTTTTCCATTAGTGCAGTAGATGTGAATAGTAAAGAGTTAAATTGTGTTTATTAATACAATAAGTATGCTATCCTAAGTATCCAGCAAATTGCCAAAGAAAAAACAAAATGTACCAACCAGTTATTTATTATGTTTCGTCAATGTGGAATGGGATCTAATACAGAGACACTAAATATTAGATCAGCTTTCTTCAAGTACCTGGAGTTTCTCCTCCGACTGCCTCTTTACATCAGAAATACATACCTGGAGAATGAGTATAAATTATGCAATATTAAGCGGTCTTTCTGAATGTATATGTACGTATGTGATCTACTGTGCCGTTTGCTGTATGTTCGAATTTTCGTGTTTTGTATATATGTTAATTTGAAGTTTTCTTATTAGTTTTTTTTTTATTTTATTTTCTCGTTGTTTATGTACTCCGCGAGCAAATCTTGCTCAAGGAATCTACCGGAACTTGTCTCAGGGAGTTTACTGGAGACTGGATCGGGGGATCTACCGGACTTTGCACGACGGAATATACTAGAATTTTGGAATCTAGCGGAATTTTGCTCAGGGAGTCTTGCGGAATTTTGCTCAGGGAGTCTTCCGGAATTTTGCTCAGTGAATTCACTGGAACTTTGCTCAGGGAACCTACCGGAATGTTGCTCAGGGAACCTACCGGAATTTTGCTTAGGGAATCTACCGAAATCTTGCTCAAGGAATCTACCGGAACTTGTCTCAGGGAATTTACTGGAGCCTGCATCGAGGGGTCTACCGGACTTTGCCACACCGAATCTACTAGAATTGTGGAATCTACCGGAATTTTGCTCAGGGAACATACAGGAATTATGCTCAGGGCATCTATCGAAATCTAGCACAAGGAATCCGCCGGAACTTGTCTCAGGGAATTGGCTGGAGGCTGGATCAGGGGCTACCAGATTTTGACCCACGGAATCTACTAGAATTTTGGAATCTACTGAAATTCTGCTCAGGGAATCTACCAGAATTTTACTCAGAGAATCTATCAGAATTGCTCAGGGAATCTCTAAATTTTGCTCAGAGAATCTACCTTAGTCTTTCTCAAGGAATTTATCGGAACTTGTCTCGGGGAACTTACTAGAGGCTGGATAAGGGAATCTACCGGAATTTATTAGGAATCTACCGGATTTTTTATGAAGTCTACCGGATTATTGCTAAGGTCATCTACTGAAATCTTGCACAAGGAATCTACCGGAACTTGTGTCAGGAATTGACTGGAGGCTGGATCAGGGGCTACTGGGTTTTGACCGACGGAGTCTACTAGAATTTTTGAAATCTACCGAAATTTTGCTCAGGGAATCTACCGAAGTCTTTCTCAAGGAATTTATCGGAACTTGTCTCGGGGAACTTACTAGAGGCTGGATAAGGGAATCTACCGGAATTTTGCTCAGGGAATGTACCGGAATTTTGCTCAGGGAATCTACCGGAATTTTGCTCAGGGAATGTACCGGAATTTTGCTCAGGGAATCTACAGGAATTATGCTAAGGGCATCTACCGAAATATTGCACAAGGAATCTACCGGGACTTGTCTCAGGAATTGACTGGAGGCTGGATCAGGGGAAACCGGATTTTGACCCACGAAGTCTACTAGAATTTTGAAATCTAACAAAATTTTGCTCAGGGAATCTACCAGAATTTTGCTCAGAGATTTTATCAGAATTGCTCAGAGAATCTCCTGGAATTTTGCTCAGGAAATCTACCGAAATTTTGCTCAGTCTTTCTCAAGGAATCTACCGAAGTCTTTCTAAAGGAATTTATCGGTACTTGTCTCGGGAAACTTAATAGAGGCTGGATAGGAGAGTCTACCGGACGTTGCTCCACGGAATCAGTCTGGCTCAGGGAATTTACCGGAATTTTGTTGGTTACCGGATAAGTATAGACTCACAGCTTACCAGGATGACCCCGGCACACAACTTACCAGAGTGATTCTTGCAGACAGACAACATAGCGTACCGGAACATTCATCGTGTGATTCCGGTAATCTCCTAAGTTTCTGTAGCTTTCAAGAATTAGGCAACCTACTGAAATCCATCATTTCCAACTACAAATACTGTTCCATGAATAGTTTCATGGTACCGTCTACTCAAGTTTTGACAGCTTTCTCGACTCCTCACCGGTGACAAGCCGATAAGAGTTCAAAGACGAGTTAGCCTTGTTCCGACATGATCTCAAAAGTCGCCAGGACGAGAAGAAAATATTTGAAGTTTTTCGTGAATTGAAAGATGTCTTCACAAGTATGGAAAGCTTTCAACCTGGCCGAGACAATCCCTGTTACCTCAGCAAAAGGTTAAAGATGTTTTAGCAAGATGAGTGTTGGTTAAGGCCACTTTGAGTTCAAAATTGCCTGACCAGCATCTGTAACCAATGGCATTTGAAACTGATCTAGTTGACGAATGTGAAATTGGATGTGTTGTGAACAAATGGAAAACGTCATGAAAAAAATGTGTAGGGTGGGTTGAAGGTCGAGGACGAGGACCAAGAAGCTCGTTTTCCCACAAGCTACGTTTTCCCACCTTCGCTTTTCCAACTTGAGCGGCTTTGAGCCTGAAGATGACCCTTGCCAAGAAGGACCGGAATATAGCTCTAATAAAATCCAGCTGACGTGTCCGTTTTGCACTATCAACTATGATTCGCAGTCAGTTTGGGCTGAAGGAATGTTTAAAATTATTTTTCTACTTTTCTACAGGCTTAACTTCTCCGACGTCGCATCTTCAGCCCTGGAAAGGCAGGCCTTTGTTTAAATTCAAATTCTCCACGTCTTGATGAATTTTGGTTTGCAATGCAAGTAGCCCACGCTCTGAATCTTATTACGAAAACTACAACATCCCTCCCGTGTGTTCCAAATATTTCGGTATTTAAGTATCAGAATGAAAAATAAGCTGCCTTTTCAGTAAAACTTTAACGAACCTATTTTGTGTTATTTGTAACGCATAACAGAAATGAGAACACAACAGTAGGCCTATTGAGTTTCTGTAGAGATGGTCTTTACGGAAACTTTTCCGGTAAAACCTGAAAAATTCCGGTCAAACCTGAAAAAATCCCCGTAAAAGTTCGAAAAATTCCGGTAAAATTCTGAAGCTGCACTCCCCCCCCCCCTATCAGGAAGGTATCGGGACGCCCCTGGACTCATGCAACACAAACTTAGCAGGAAGCCTTAAGGTCCTCCGATAACTCTTTCACACACAAGTACACGAGAAGTTGTTGATTTTTTTTTTTTCATTTTGGAAGATATGGTAGTTCATCCGATCCATCCAGAAAAGAAGAGGTTCAAACTTCTAAAACAGCACGTACTCTTTGGTAGTAACTTCGATTCACAATTGATGCTGTCAAAGGGACCAACATTCGCAACTACTCATGGGGAATACTAAAAGGCCGAATTAGTAAATTTTCGGGGAGCGAAAGGGCACGTTTTCGGACAACGTCGTTTTCTCATTTATCCAGAGAGGGGATGGCGACTTCACATATACACGGAAGTTGACAGAAATGTAGTATGTTGTTGTCCGATAGACAAAGGTCAGGAAATATAGGCCCTCACTTTGCGGGGATCGTGGAGAAATGCATTGTTTTTGTTAATTATTATTATTAAATAACTTTGTTTTCCCTAGACCGGACTACTGCATAATGATAATGTTGCATTTTAGAAATTATCATATAAATCTTGCCCTGGTCTCTGACCCAGAGCTTTTAATGTTGGGCAGTGGAGGGGAGGGGGAGTTCTGTTGTATAATTATAACAAAGAGGAATGTCCCAAGCTGAAGTGAAGAAGCGAAGGCGAAGCGGAAAAGCTAAGTTCAGGACTGAGCAGGATAAAGTTGAATCGTTAAATGGATTTTGAACGAGAAGGTCATCGTTAGAAAGTGGAAAAAAAGTCCAAAGAGAGATGCTAATCTCCAGAGGCTATTGACTTGGCAGATCATGTGTTAACCATAATAACCGGTGAATTTACCGGAACCTATTAGATCGCAGCGAAGGAACTAACGGAAAGCCGACTAGCACTACTTCTTATGTCCAGTTGGTTATATCCTTTAAATATTTTAACTGATGATGACCTGCCTTATCTAAACACTCTTCGTTTTCTGTGATTTCTTGGTAGGTATAATTTTTATTGTTGTTGTTTAAAGCAGAACTGAAGCCTGACACTATTCCAGTACTTTCCTTCTCAATAATGATATACTTCACTAGTTCACCATGTTCTTTTTTCTTTTCACAGTTTTTCCCGTGATTTTGAAGTTCAGATAAAAACTGTTTTCCCATAGATAGAGTAGTTTCACAAATGAGCCCCGCCCATCGCGTTGTGTCTGGTTGGTTCAGCCGGAGGTACGATCTATACAAACCAATCAGGGACGAGTTTTGTTGGCCATGTTTGTCAAGATCGCGCGTAATGAAGGAGCTGCGCCGCAAAGCTAGTTTGCAATGTTTTACTGATTAAAGGATTGTGATAATGATTTGGTAGCTTTTGCTGCCCTACCCATTTTCTATGCGATGCCGGTATGGAAGGGTATCCTTCTGGATATCTTTTACATCGGGTAAATTTCCCTTATATTTCTGTTTTAGTGTAATTTTATTGCACTTGAGCTTACTCAAGTGCCATATAGTGATCGTAATGTCTGTCGGTCTGTCGGACAGAATCAATCTATAAAATTTTCAGCTTTTCTCTGCTTGTTGGGATCACTCTGTCTCCGGAATTTATCCCCTTCTCAAGAAAAAAAGTTTAAGGAAAATCCGGTCTACCTATTTCAAGTTTTGCAAATTCTCTTTTCCTTTCCCATGTGTCAGAAACCGTATTCTTTTCGTTCCCCTATGGAAAAGAAACCGTCACCCTAGTAATCGTTATAGAACTCCCGATGTCACTTTGAAACTCAAGACGCCGGACAGAAATCTTTGTTAACACGCTTCTCATCGATTAGGACCGTCATGAAATCGTCATGCCACTAATGTTTCACAACTTACGACGGTACTGCCAACTGCTAGTCAATAAAAGAAAGTTGGACGAATCTAACGAAACTAATCCACTAGTGGCAATTAATACCATTAGAATAATCCACGCATAGCATAATCCGTAATTTGTTCCGGTCGGACAGAATAAGATGTTCGAGCGTAAATCATACCCGGGCGTTTTCCGAACTTTACAATAGTAACTCTCAATATTCTTGATGACTAACTCTTCATATCGTGAAGAATCGCCGTGCACCTAGCGGAAGAACCTGAAGAGTCACCACAGCTGTCCCCAATGAACGCCGTTCATAGGTTGACAAAGAATTTGAGTCATCGTCCGGGCGACGTTTCTCGTCTTTCCCGAGATTCACTGGCGTCTTTTGGACTTTGTCATATAGAGCGTTTATATTCACGGTAACACCAAATATAGTAAGTAATAAGTAAGTAAGTAATTTATTTATGACCCGCCATTTTGAAAAGGCGGAGTAACAGTTATGCTGCGGATAGTCAATCAGTGACGGTGGGTCGCGGCATAGAATCCGTGCCAGGATTTTCGGCTATGTTGTCCGATTCACACGGAAAAGTTAACTTTTTCTCACTTTTCTGATGAGAGTAAAGAAAATCCGGCAAGGGTGTTCGCACCCTAATCGCACTATCAGGATCCGGAGCTCCCCGTCTGGAATTCCTGGCCGGATTTCGCCACCATCATCACTTCCATATAGAAAAGTTGAAATTTTTTCAACTTGATGATAAAAGTGCATGGAATCCGGCCGGGAATACCTGATCGTGTGTTCGCACTATAAGGGATGAAATCCCAAGCCTTTAACGGATGAAATTGAAGAAATATGACCAGGAATAACTATCCGCACTTTTAACAGATGAAAGTTAGGAAAATCCGGTCGAAAAACCTGTCCGCACCGTTCACGGATAAAAGTGACGAAAATCCGGTCAGGAGTCCGCACTATTTAGGCTATGCAGAGAAGCGTCCTCTACTGGTGATCGCTACCATCAAAATTCCCCCCAAGAAATTCCCCAAAATTCCCCATAAACCTTATGATGAAAGTCCAGTAAAATAGTGGGAGGTGTTTACCGACTGGCTGCTCATTTTTGCCGATTGTTTTGCAGAAAAAACGACTGTTTTGACGAAAATTTGACTGATCTTTAAAAAAACCAAGTGTTTTAAGAAAAAATATATTTTTCGGAAAAACTGACTGTTTTGAAGAAAAATCGACAGTTTCCATAAGAAAATCGACCGTTTTTACGAAACATAATGTAAAATAATTGTGGTGCGGACCGCACTATTAACGGATGACAATGCCAGTCCGCCCAGGAAAATCTGCCCGGACCTTTAACAGATGAAAGTAAGGAGAATCCGGTCGGAAAAAACTGTCCTCACCATTAACAGATGAAAGTTAAGAAAATCCCACAGTGAGTCCGCACCGTTATTCCCCAACAAATGCAGAGAATCGGTCTACCATCAGAACTATACAACATTATTACCAACTTTATGATAAAAGTGAAGAAAATCCGGCCGGGAAACCTGACCATCTTTTCACCCCATTATCGGATGACCTCCAATAAATGCAGAGAAGCGCTTCACCACTGGTGATGGCTACCACAAACAGTTCCTTCATAGCAGCGTCCCAATATTTTGCAGTTCGAGCATGTTGAACAGCAATAAACTAGCGAATTCTGACGTTTTCAAACGTCTTTCGCAACTAACTCTTTACGACATGACATCGCGATCGCACGCCACATGATGTTTTACGGCCAATGAAAGGATCTTCGTCTTTTCCACTGTCCAAAATCGCAGTCTGTCTGCCCCATTCCGGTCTGACCATGTTCCACCTCTTTTGAAAACCGATCTTCGTCACGTTAATACGTTATGCTTCCTTCTTTTCGTCTATTAACTCGGCGATTTGTTTGTATCTGCAGTATGGGGCAATAGGGAATTTGTTTTTGCTAATATGAAAAGCGGATGTTTTTTTAGATTTAAAGAACTCTATGAAGTTCCTAAAGGGGACCATTAGGCACAAGCTAAGTATTCGTAAAGACATGTATGGAAGACATGCGCAAGACATAACTGACTTTGTTCGTTGTGTTCAATGGTACAAGCTTCCGTCAATGTACGAGTTACCTCAGAATTTCTGGGCCAGTCACTGCGAAACGAGTCTGAAGTTTCTTCTTTGAAATATTTTTCAGTTCAAACTCAAACTCAATTCCATTTATTTTCAAAATTCCCTCCCAGACGAGGCTCAACATTGTTTCGTCAGACGTGACATGGTCAAATAACTGCAGTTAAAAAAAAAGAAGTAACTACTAATCGTCATTTGGTCAGCGAACTTGCATCACACGTATCATGATCCCGCGACATCCACTCATTGAGTTTCACCCATTCTTGTAGCTACTTCTTTTCTTTCTAGAAAATGCAGTTCACCGTACTACATACTACTGTAGTGGAACGTGTTAGTCGTTTTAGAATAGTTGCGTTTTATTGATCAAAGTTTTGTTCGCCGTTGGCTTAGTCGGTTGCTTAATTTCCGTTTTCAAATGGCGTCAAAGTTCACCGGTTGCTTAATAAGTGTTTTAACGACTCCGGCCATCCTTGCCCGGGCGCCGTTTCGTCAACGTTTCTGGCAAACTTCGAACTTGCTAGCTCACGAAGTTCGATGTTCAACAAAGGGGTCAGAGTGACCACGGTTGCCACATGCGAAAAATTTAGAGAGTGACTTTTTTCCGAAAACAGAGTGAAAGGAATAAATAGCCACTTGTCATCAGCTGCTGCAAAAACGACACATATGAATTTTATTTCATGAAAAAAAAACCCCATAAAATTGTCACTTTTGGTCAGAATCATTGCTGCGAGAGATGGGCGAATCCGACCATGAAATGGATCCGAATCCAGGGCTAGTTACGAACCCCATTCTGAATCTATCATTTATGCTGAGGATTCGAATCCGGAATCGAACCCGGACTCGAATCTGACCTTAACAAAAATCCAATCATGTGTATAGATTATGGTTAAAAAATCAGTGGTGACAATGGTTGGTGGAGGAGACACAAAAGTTCAATTGTCTAAGCATGATGTGTAAAGACTGGGAAACTGGAAACTGGAAGGATGAAGTCTAGGAATTTGAGCAGATTCATAAGATTTGAGGGTTTGCAATCCGAGTCCGAATCCGAATCCAGCCTGACAACCAGAAGATACGAACCCGGATTCAAAGACGACAGAAAGGACGAATCCTGGATTCGAATTCGCCTATCTCTGACTGCTGCTGCAAAAAATACAAAACTGGACATTTTCTTAAACTATTTTTTTTTTGGCATTCGCATGACAAGAGTGACAAAATAAAAATAGAGTGACAATTAACACTATCGTGCGACATATGGCAACCCTAAGTGTGAGCGGCGACCAAAAACGTAGCTTCAAACTTAGACCAAAAGCGCAAATAATGTAGTATCTATCATTGCCATAAAATCTGTATAACTCTTTTGCCCCGTGTGGCATACATGTCTTGTTTTGTTCAGTTTGTACCCATTGTTGTTTCTTAGTTCTTGTTTCACCGACTCCACTTTGATAATTTCATCTCTTAGGCAGATAATAAAACAAGACCAGGGGTTTCGATGGGATCCAAAAAATCTAATATTTGATCCAGGCAATTGGGTCTTGTCTTCGCCAGGCTAATCATCAAAGAAAACCAAGTTCAGATATACCTATTTAAGCCATATCTATTTTGACGATACTGACCGAAAATTCCTGCTTTACTTCTGCCAAATTTCTGGTTTCGGTCGAATTCCGAGCGAACTACTTGTCCAGCAAAAAAAGAAAATTCAGCATCGAACTCAGGGTATCTTCTTATCCCTTTCAAGATAATCAACTTCAAATAAAACTTTAACTTGTAGATAATCAAGATAATCAACTTCAAATAAAACTTTAACTTGTACACAAAATTCCAGTTACAACCGGATTCCGGATGAATTATATGTCCGGGTAAAAGATAATTGTAATATACAGACTCAGCATCTCTCCTTACCCCTAAATCTGTCATCTAATCAACTCTAAATAAAGGTTTTACTTTTAATAAATTTTCCGGTTTTGGCCGGATTCCGGGCGAACTAGTTGTCCGGATGGAAAATGCTTTATACGTAAGTGTTCATCATGTCTTCTTACCCCTAAATTGAACGTTTAATCAACTTCAAAAGAAACTTTTAACCAACTTTCCGGTTTTTGTCAGATTCCAGACGAACTACTTGTCCGGCAAGAAAATGGTTTTCCTCATCGTGTTCAGCATGTCTTCTTACCCCATAAACTATCACATTAGCTGTTTAAAATATTTTATTTGCCCCTTTATCTGAACCCCCTCCCCAACCCCTAAATGTAGGGCTACAGAGCCCATCTACGAAACCGACCTTACTCTTGCCCCAAAGAACCCTCACACCAAGTTTCATTCTCGCTTACTAATATCAAATGGTTTGTCGTTTTTATTTATTTTTCACAAGAGGGTAGATTTTATTTATTTATTTCATAGATAGCAGGTCATTTTATAAAGGTCAGATAAATTAAGTTATATTATTTTTGTTAGATTTATAGGGTACTTAGTTGTTGTTATATTAGTAAAATTTTTGACAAGCACTTCATGTTTGAACTTTCGTCCTCCACAGGGCTTGTATAATGTATTTGTATTTTTGTGTAAAATTAAAAAACTTGAACTTGAAGTTTCATTAAAATATCTCATTCCCTTCGAGAGTTATCGTGCTTACAGACGGACAGACGGACAACTTTTGCGATGTCATAGGTATCCCTCCACTTACGTTTTTGACTCCCAAAAAAGATCATTCTCCATTTTATCACTGTTTAATTACCTAACTAAGTAACCACTCCTGCAACCTGTGGTGGCGCTAGTGTTTCTGTTTTCGTGAACTGGTTTGCTACTGCTAAATGACTGTCTGCTACACACCAACTTCTGCAATAGATCGTTATCTTACCTGGTTCCGGTCTAGCACAGATGAACGAGCCAGAATAGCAGAGGCATTCTCCTCTGTAAGCTTGATATGCAGGGCCAGCGTGAGTGTAAAAGGCCAGGTGGGTCTTGCACGGCTTTCGCTCAACGCAGGAGGGAATAGAACAGGATAATTCTCCGCTGTTACAGATGCAGAGTTCAGAACAGTCGGGCTCATCTTCTCTGTAGAGCTGCAAGAAAATAAATTCAATGTAAGTAGGACACTTGACACGGATTGTCACATTGTCAACTCCTGGCTTTAAATATTCCTTCAGCCCAAGCTGACTGCGAATCGTCTTTGATGATGCAAAACGGATACGTCAGATGAATTTTATTGGAGCTATATTTCGGCCCTTCTTGGGTTATACCCAATAACAAATAATCAGATAGAACCTCCGTCTTCGGGCCCATGCAGCGACTATTTGTACGCCAACAAAACTGAGCGGAGCTAGAAATGTACTTAGTCTAGCTAAGAGTTGATACCTGTCTACTTCCATCTTCGCCCTTGCTCATTGTAGAGCAATAAGTGCAGGATGCACGTTGACCCCCTCTGGAGCGCGTAAAGGGAGCCAATCGGTTTTGACTTTGAAAGTTTCTTTTTCACAGCAATATAGCTATTTGTAGAGGTAATGACACGTGATGTGCCGTGGAGCTCCTAGATGCTCCTTTGCTCGTTTGCATCGGGCAGGGTACTGGAAATACTCGACCCCGCATGGTCATATTACACAGATGGGCAAACGGAGGTTCTATCTGATTATTTGTTCTTGGATGCCAAATGTTGAGTCTACCCCACTAAAATTAATTTTTAATTCTGCATGGGAACATTTCATGGAATCCAAAAGTGTGTGGGATTTTCAAAACAGACACCAACAGAGTCTGCTGTTTAATCTCTGATTAGTTTGCGTCATGTCTCATTTCACTTCCGGTGTGGTTTCATTAGTTATCATTCCACTGTGAGCAGTGACGTCTTTTACTGTTGGTGGACCCTAGGTCATTCATGAGTGTTGGCCCCTTTCCATGAACCAAAAATTGTATAAGCGCCAGTACATTAGCACACAGGATTCTGGGTCGAGTCCCACTTGTCAAATCTGATCATATTTCGGTAACGTAAATGACGGGGCAACGTCTTTGATCACACCTGGATCCTGGATGGTAATGAACAAGGCAACACGGCTAGCAACCGTAGCCTGGTTTCTCAGCAGTTTACACCGGCCGTTTGGCCTCTCGTTTACCGTGCCCCCCCCCCCCCAGCCCAGGCTTAACCGGCCCAAGGGTAAAGACGGCACTGACTATGGGCCTGAAGTACACCCTCGACAAGACGGGTCAAAGTACAGAAATATTTTATTTGGATAACTCTCTATATTGGATTTACCCAGTTTTCCCAGTACCAAAAAGGACTTGGTATCAACATAGCTCACTCTCTAATACAGTTATTTATTTCTAAACAAACGAACTGGGAGCAGCACCATGCAGAGTTTGAGAAAATATGACCATCCGTCGTACCGTCGGATCAGACAGGCAAAGTCCGAGAAAAGGCTTCCGCTAATCCAATTCAGCAGTCAACGTTGACAGACAGTTACCGCTGGCATGAATAAATGAATGAATTTCTTCCAATAAAGCCAATGGTGGGAGACACGATCTCAAAACACGAACAATCCCTTCTGACTGTCGGCTGCCAAGAGCAAATCCTCGGTTCCAGCGATTTTTGAAATTGAATGTGCTTATGAAAGCCAAAAGATTATACTGTACTGTTGTGCCCAGTACGGCTTTTGTCTTTCCTGCGACTTGCAGTAGGAATGAATGAATGAATTTCGCGCAGTATGGTCCTGAGGCATTTCCACAGTGTATACCCGCCGAAAAATGTGTAGCCTATGTAGTTGTGAATGAATGAATGAATGATTTTATTAACCCATTCTAAACGCAAAATGTGACAAATAGTATAAGCAGGGACAAAAAAGAAGAAGGAAAAAGGAAAAAAGAATCACACTAAACAAAAAAAGATCAATAAATGCTTAGTAAGAAATACAGAACGGCATTATCAAAATACTCATTGCAGGTTTTCATTCAGGTCTATTTCTTCCAGTCACTGACGATCAACAACCTGATTAAGACCCTTTCCAAGAAGGGACGACGCACGTCAGAAAGGGTTTGGAAATGGTGGACCTTAAACTTTGATAGTTGCCGACCCCTCAAAGACAAATAATTTTGAATCCACCATTTCTTTCCTCGTTTTAGTACTTTAAGGTACTACCCGTGACAAGCTACTAAAACGAGGAAGAAATGGTGAACTTCAAATTGAAAAGTTGCCGCCCCCCCCAAAGAATACTAAACAGAGGAAGGGAACCGTTTCAGCTTTCCAGTTTCTCGCAGCCTTGAATGCCGGTGACATCATTCCTCGTTTCAGTATCCCCTTACTGGTTTTAGTATTCCTTCCTGCTTTTCTCGTGCACCATGCCCTTCGCTTCCCTTCCTGCTTTTAGTCGATCCCTCTCAGCTGAGGCATTAAAATTAATTTTACACAACGCCACATTACACAAAATTTCGCCTGCGGCGCATTTTGTAGTCTTCTCTATTCAGAAGATCGGTGTTTCATTTAATTGGCGTTTTAGGATTGACATTCTTGGGGGTTTGAAACACGTTAAAAACTAGAATTGTATGGTAGGTATACCAAAATGTTTCCGGAAGAAAGGTAGATTAGAAGAGTTCCGCCTGCTTACTTTAACTTGTTCTGGGTACAGTCGTTGGAAGCTTCACTTTTTAGCAAAAGCTGAATTGAAAAGCCGAATATGTGAAATTTAATATACAAAATTACAATAAAGGAATAACCTCAACTGATGCCACACAAAATGGTATGCTCTATTTGGAAGATAGGTGTTTCATTTAGTTGGCGTTTTACGATTGACATTCTTCGGGGTTTGAAAAACATTGAAAGCTAGAACTTGTATGATAGTTACAGAAAAATGTCTCGGGAAACAAAGACAGATCTAAAAAATTTCACCTGTGGATGGATACCACGTTCTGGATACAGTCGTTGGAAGCTTCGCTCTTTAGCGAAAGGTGAAATGAAAAGCCGAATATGTGAAATTTAATATACGAAATAATATCAAAGGAAGAATCTCAACTGATGTTAATTTTACACCGGTATGCTGGTGGGAGATGTACGTCGTTGCCGCGAACTGGAAACAACTGTTACCAATCGTAAACAACCGTTTCCAGTCGTAAACAACCGTTTCCAGTCGTAAACAACTGTTTCCAATCGTAAACAATTGTTTCCAATCGTAAACAACAGTTTTCAATGGTAAAAAAACAATTGTTTACGATCGTTTCCAATTATTTTCGATTGTTTGCGATAGGAAAAATGTCCCATAATACAACGACTTGAATTACTTCCATACGGATGTGTTTTGTCGGCAAATTTGTTAGTCCGTCGGCACAAACCGGACGCCCCCCCCTCCCTCAAAGGTAAAAGGCTAGTGACGCACCTGGTGATATGATGCTGGTACGGGGATACACGAGTGACCCCCACGCTCATAAGTTTATCTGTCGGTCATCCCACCAGCGCAAAATAAGAGAGAACTCGAAGAAGCTGAAGACCACCTGCACCCGCACATGTGCTACGTCCTATCGGTCGGTTTTACCACCTTCGAGTCAGAGCCGGTCTTCCCCCCTTGTCAAGGATAGTAAACGATCGGAACTTGCTGAGGGAGGAAGCCGCCACTTCCGAGTCCATGGCAACATTCAAAGCTCAGTTAAGGAATTGGGGAAAAAGCCATGTGAATACCAATGGGATATAACTCCGGTTGAGTCAACCGTCAGAAACAACATTAACAGAGAACAAGACAATAGAAGACCTTCTAACCAGAAAGTCAACTAGAATTGTGGGGCATAACAGATTTCTCGTTCCTTGTTTCCCTTGGTTTTCTCTCTTTTTTCATTTAGAGTTGGAACCATAGGTTATTTGTTTTCCTCTCCTCCTTTTTTCTTTATATTGGGTATTCACTTAGTTGATTCTGTTGTCGTTGTTTTTTACTAAAATTGGTTTTTTTTCCATGCCGGAGCCAAGCACTCCTTTTCTGCCTTCCTGACAGGAGTAATATGTTGGTTGTGTATTGTTTGTCTTTAAATATAGTCAAATGAAATGAAACTGAAGCGGAAAATGATGAACCTTATGCGCTCCCAAGTGCGAATTAAGGTAATATGCTTTCTCCACGCCCCCACCCGATGAAAAATTTGTAGCCTGCGTAGTAGTATGGTAGTAGTACGAAAACGTTGCATGTAATACTATGTAATAGCAAAGAATACTATAATTTAATGTGCCTCAGACTGGTCCAATCTTATGTAGTAGTATCCAGACAATCCTGTCTTGCCATAGTAGCATCCAGTCTTGCTAATAGTAGCATATAGTAGTATGCAGTAACACAGTAGCCTTGAAGTAGAAGCATGCAGTGGCATCGTTAGTACTGCATGCTACTTTTTCGTACTACTTCATAGTACTATTTTGAGATAAATTTTTCATCGGGCATTGCTTTCATCTGCGTCACGGGGCGGGCCTTAAGAGGAACGGTTCCAATTGACAGTTGCCCACTCTGCCCATTTGATGATTTGGCACTGGAAACGTGCAATAACATTGCAAAAGCTCACCACTTCCCCCGAACATATAGATTTGTTCAATCCCACAAGATCCCTCTCCGGAAGCCGAATCCCCCCCCCCCGATCCAATTATCAATTTCCGATCAAAATTCCAAAGGTCCGGCGCATACCTTGTCAATAGGGACGCGAGGTTCACTGTTCCTACGGTAACCAGAAAGGGTCAGTAATTTGATAATCTATGTTGATAGGTTGATATCTAAGGTGAGGTTGGTAATGATCTCGGAAGGGATAGCAAGGCCGCTCAAGTCGGAGAGTTTACAGCAAAAGTCGCAGTCGTAGTAGACACGGTCAGGGTTGCCACATGAAAAACATTTAGAGAGTGACTTTTGGCCCAAAACAGAGAGAGAAACGGGATTGAAATTTTATTTCATGGTAAAAAAATGAGATGCTCTCTTTTGGTCGGAGTCGCCTCTGCAAAAATGACACATTCTAGTTTATTTAAAAAAAACAACAACTTGAAATAGTCACTTCTAATCCCGCTGCAAAAATGACACATTCAGACATTTTATGAAATAGAGTAATTTCTATGTCCTACATAGGACACGAGTGACAAAAACAAAATAGAGTGACAATTCACAATATCGTGAGACATTAGGCAACCCTGGACACGGTTAATATGCTAATGTTCTAGACTTTTATAAAAGATTACAATCGCGCCCCGACTTTCAATCAACCTCACTTTGCTCCGTTCGCTTTGACAAGGAACATGGACAAATTGCATCACCGGTACGGCAAGTTCCTCTGATATAAGAAGCGGAAGCCTGATCAGCCTCAAAAAGTGCCATACACAGCAAACGTAAACAGATGAGGAGTACCGTTACGTGGATAAACATGACGTAGGAAGCTCAAAATCTCGGAAACGAGAGTGGGTGGAACTAGGCAGACCGAATTAGTAATGTAGGTATGACTTTTACAAGTACAGAGGAGAAGCAAACCTTCTAGCACGACCAAGGAAGCTATCGAAGCGACAGGCCCTAGGCGAGGCAATCTCGAGCAGTCCTGAGACTGGAGCCCACGTCACAACTCCGTAGAATGGTAGGCCTTGCCCTAGGCGAGGCAATCTCGAGCAGTCCTGAGACTTGGAGCCCACGTCACAACTCCGTACAATGGTGGTTCAGTCAACCAAATATCCAAGAATGAATGGAACGGAAATGGACGTATTTCTCTTTCGGCAACTGAGCTGTGTGGATATAATCGATTTCACTTGTCTGTATTTTGTTGGAGTTGGTTCAGAGCCACACTCCTCGCTGTTTGTTAACAATCTTTATTAAGCAAGTTTTACTAGATAGGCTATAAAATCGCCCAAACATTGCTAATGACCATACTGTCAATCAAACAGGGCACCTGTTTTGGAAGAAGACGAAGAAACCCATAGAACAGGGATCCTAGCCTTCGTCGTTTTTCGTTGCGTTTTTTCTTCTAGCGAATTTTCGCTCTTAAGCTATGTGCATACAATGTTCGATAAGATTTCGCATGCGAAATTCGCGTAACTATGAGGATGCCTACATGCAATATGTTAAAACCTTGGAGCGAAGAAGAAAATTAGCATCCAATTGTGAAACTGACTGTGGCTGCACGTACCAATAAACCCAACCCGCACCGCGCGAAAATGGCGAATGACTGGAGCTCTGTTCCTAACTACTTCTTCTTCCTCAAGAGTTGATGGGAAGGCGGTTCTAGTGCAATTCTTCTTCTTTACGACAATCGGAGTCTAGCAATGAAAGTTTATCACTGGAAACGGCTCCAACTTTTGGACTAAACTTGTCAAACCTAAAACTCTCTGAAGGTGCAGCAGTCTTCTAGCGGGAACTTCTGGAGTGGTTTCAGTTAAAAAACTTCCAGCTAAGAACTGACCACTGCATTTTACAAAAAAAAATGACAATAGACCTGGTCTGGGACTACTGTATAATTCTGATTTCAAGAAATTTGTTATGTGTCTTTTTTGGTGTTTTCTTCTCAACTTTTCTTCAAGTCAAGAAGCTGACAACTGCTTTTACATTTATGTATTAGAAAGGCCAGGACAATACAATAACAATTTAGTTTTGTTGAAGAGGGAGCTTGAACTTACCCGTTTACCCGATCCTTCCCTTATCACAATTTCAGGCTGGTTGGGACGCATCGCAGAGCAGGACTCTAAAAATAAAAATAAGGAATTCAGTTTCCTTTAGGCACACGTCGCAGCAGACAGTTATGTTCCAGTATTCTAACACGTTGCGAGAAAATACGGTATCACAAATGCAAATCAGCAGATAAAAGACCGGCGTGATCGTTTTGCGGCGGGCTTGGACATTAGCCACAGTTTATATCTTCTTTTATCCGTTACACTTGCTATGTTGTAATTCAGTCTTTGTGTGTTTTGTGTAGTTAGCTGATGTAGATCAATTGCAGTCATTGTTTTATTTATTTTTTTCTTCTTTTCATACTCCATTTAGGACGAATTGTTTGTCATACAAATGGGTCATAAATATATCATCATCATCATCATCATCAAACCGTGTTGTTAAAAAAAAAATCAGACCCAATCTTGCTGTTTCGCCGCACGCAGGCCCCTCAGTAACACAGATAATTGCTCAACCACTCTTTGTGACCAACCAGCTCCTCGGATGAAATCAGCGGGAGGCTGATGCGCTTCAGAAAGAGGTAGATGGAAAAGTCCTTGAAGTCCCGGTAGTTTTGACAAAATCAAACCGTCCGAAATACAAGATGTGGAGAATGGATACGATGATTAAGGAAGACGAGAGATCAGTAATATAGGTATGACAAGTCCTTTAACAGTTCTTCACCGAGGTTCCGCAAAATGCTGAAGGAGGAATTTTCATTGACCATCCAAAGCTGTTGTAGAAAAAAACAGTTCCAAGTGTTAATACTACTGATCCACCTTTCTTCCATAATTACTCGATCTATCCAGTACAGCTTCGAAACCCGAATGCGATTATGATCCAGCCTAAAGAGATTTGTTTACGGTGGCCGAATCTACGGTAGCCGAATCTTTCCAAGAATCCCAAATACACTTTGTAGAAAATACCGCGACTACTGAGAGAATAAATTTCCATACTGGTTTAGGGGTTTCCCAGGAAATTCCTGACTGCCTTGAAATCCCAACTTCTCGTAGCAGTTTACTTTTACCATCTCGAAGATCAAAACACCTTCCCATGAAAACAAGTATTTTTCAAATTCGACAGAGACATAACAGGACGTGGAGTCCTCTTTCAAAAGTACCAATAAATCCCCATTTCCAGTGAAAATCCCATTTCATCCAGCCCACTGATCCCCAATTGGACCATAGATTGACGGGGCCTTGACTACAAACTTAAAAATCATTTCAACTTCTTTTTCTACCATGACAACATAATGGAATCGCCTTCAGGCAGTGAGACGCCAAGAGGAAAAGAATATCTTTATTTTCCCAGAGAACAACACAATAGACTTCTTCGTCTCCTAGCTTATATTCCCAGAATGAACCAAGGACATTTCCTGAAATAACAGACTGAAAGGAGAGATATACAAGTGAATATTCAAGTGAAAGACTGGCCTGCAATTGTCATGACTCTGAATTGCACTGTAAAAAAAAATCTTGCAGTATTTGCTACTCGGATTAATCTTGTCTTTATTGAGCTAAGATTATCCCTAATTTGGATTAATTTTATTCCAATAGAGATAAAATTAATCCCAGTAGCAAATGCTGCCTCCTTATTCGGAGAAACTTTTTTACAGTGTGTCGTTCAGTTCCGGAAGTAGGGGGAGAAGTGATCACGGTAACTAATGGATAACTGCATAAGCTGTGGCAATTTTACCAAGAAAAGAGGAACGTTCCTTATAAGTATCCCTAGCCGTAATCGTCTTTTCGTTGTATTTTGGAAATGGCTTTCGCGGGAAGAGTACCTGGATTCTAAAGTATTCTTGAACACAACATTATATTTATAGCGTGTTTCCATCCTACTTACCGTAGTTACTATACATACAGGTTGTTCCAACCTTCTAACAATAGTATCTATCAGTTACTATTTTCGTTCCAACCTCGTAAATAGTTACCACGCTTACCGTTCCAACCTTCTTTAAGTAGTAACTAACAGTAACTATTTGCTTACTATGCTCGGGAGCGTAGTAAGCGTGGTAACTACGCATCTCTGTAACGTGATTGGTAGGAATCGCCCGTGGCACGATATTCTACTGGAAAATAGAAAAACTGTTCCAGCCTTGATGGCAAAAAGCCAGAATTCGTGACGTCATGCGTAGTAACTATGGAAAGTAGGGTGGAACACAGTCATGATGTCACGAATCCTGGCTTCTTGACGTCAAGGCTGGGATGCATTTTCGTATTTTCGTCAAAAGATGGTGCCGGGGCTGGTTCCGGGCGTGGTAAGCAAATAGTTCCTTTTACTTACTATTTTGAGAAGGTTGAAACGGTCAGCGTAGTATTTTTCCATGATGTTGGAGCGAAAATAGTAATTAAGATTTTCTATTGTTAGAAGGGTGGAACACAATTTCGTTTTTCCAACTTGAGCGACTTCGAGGCTGAAGAGGATCCTTACCAAGAAGGGCCGAAATAAAGCTCTAATAAAATTCAGCTGAGGAATCCGTTTGCACTCTCAAATATATAGGGTGGAGCACGCTCTTAGAAGCTTGGAGGGGAAACCCTAGGGATTTTGGGGGAAATCCCAACAGGGACGATTATAGTGGTCCATTTTGTTAGACTGGTAAGGATAATGTAGCTCACCTCTTCAGGCAATGTCAGGACTTTCTAGGACAAGCTAGGGAGAATGAATGTTTATTCAAACAATGTTTACAACGGCTACGTCAGCTACGATTTTTCATCAGCGATATTTCGGCCCTTCTTGGCAAGGGTCCTCGTCAGGCTGTCAATCCTCTGGTTGGCAAGAAGGGCCGAAATATCGCTGATGAAGAATCGTAGCTGACGTAGCCGTTGTAAACATTGTTTGAATAAATGTTTCAAAGTCAGCTTGGGCTCAAAGAATATTTATCTATGAGAATGGATTTTCATTTCTGATCATAGCAAGTAAATTTTCAATGTCTAGATCACCATCTCTTCCAATTTGAAAAAAGCTAAAACTGTTCTATTATTTACCGAGCTTTAGTCATTGGACCTAGTGTGGCACTTGCACTTCGGCCAAGTGCCATACAGCGATCGCAATTTCTGTACGTCCGTCGCTTTGCCGGTCCGGGGTTTTGCTATTTCGGCACTTCCACACAAGCTAGGACAATGAAACTTTTTTGTATTAACCTAGAAAGAGTCACTTCCAACGATCCAACCATCTGGGGGAGAGCACGAAGGGGGAATCAGGAAACTTGAAGCATTATAACTTTCGAACGGGTGATAGAATCTTAATGAAACATGATTTTTGAAAAGACCTCGCGTCTCAGACGACCCACGTCAATTCCGGACTGGACCCAGTGACTTTGAGGTGAATCAGAGGGGGGAACCGGAAATCTTGGGAAACGCTTAGAGTGGAGGGATGGGATGAAACTTGGTGGGCAAAATAAGAACAAGTCCTGGATCATTGCTGACAGCCAGGCCGGATTCGGACACTGGGGGGGTGGGGGGGGGGGGGTGGAGGGGGCCCGGAATCCCGACTACCGTTGGACTGGCTAGCCAGTTGGAGGTGGCTTCCCGCAATTCCGGTGATCGCGAGATAGTATACTTCCTGATGTGATAAGGATGACGAAATCCTTATTTGTGACCCAACCAAATAGACTTAACCCCTTCCGTCACCAATTATTGCTAGCCGAGACAAAAAAAATATTTTTTTACTGAAACCTACTAGTAGGGCATAAGTAAGCTAGTGCTGAAGTGATTGCGTCACGTCTAGCCCGCTGCAGAACGGGTTCTCCGCCTCTGCAGACATCCTACAATTTTCATCTGATATGCGCAGCGGCGAAGAAGGAAGTAGGCGGGTATCAACTCAAACCTCACAGCAAGTGGCCCACCTCTAGCTCCAATCAGTCTTATCGGGGTATCCGCAGTCGCTGCATGGGACCAAAGACGGAGGTTCTATTGGATTATGTGTTCTTGGTTCTACAGAAAAAAACCTTTACGATGCCGAAGGAAAATAGCCACATTCCCAACACTGCAACTCGGGAAGCGATTCTTCAAATATCGACGACGACAGGTCAGGCTACTGATTCTTTGACTAGGACCTCGTCTTGGACGATGTTCAATACTGATAACAGACCGGACCACATATCGATATCGGAACGTAAATATCGATATCGAAAATGATATTTGTACATTTATAATTACTGCACATAATCCAATATAAGTTACATTAATATGACCGAAACTGGAGCAATAGTTTTTCGCAATTCACTTTTTATTTATTCGACGTGTGAGTTGATGCAAGATACATTTTTATGACAATTTTATCTCAAATCTTGGCGAAAGGAGACGTACATTATAGCGAAACATGGTAAGGAATATCGACTATCGAAAGTGAAAATATCGATATATCGAAAAATTCAAATATCGCCCAATAGGCAGAGGTTTCTGAAGCCGAAAAGTGACATGCTCATTCAGAGAAAAGTGGCAAACTGGACAGACGACGGACAAGAATGAGAGGGGTCGTGTTGTATCGATCCCTCAGAAACCCCAATGCTCAAGCAAGACCGTGCCCAATAGAGCAACTGACGAAGCTAGACCGTCATTCAGAGGTAGACAAAACAGCATGGTCGCATTTCACGTTAGCGTCCCCCCCCCCTTGCCGTCAATGTGTTTGAGGCTAAACAACCAGATAACGAGGTTTGAAATAATGTTTGCGGTTCCCCATAGTTTCCTCGCGGTAGGTGACACTGTGTTGATAAAAATATAATACTTTTTTCCTCTATGCTGGATGTGCCCCTACCAAGCAACCTCCTCAGCTCCGCTGTGTCTACTCTCGAAACCTAAAATAATCCTGGCGGAAAGGTAGCTTCATTTTTGTTTCCATCAGCAACACATCGACCTCACTTTTAAAGAAAAACGGTTCCCTATCCAGGAAGTGTTCCAGTATCGCCTACCGCGGGGAAACTACGGGGAACGGCAAACATTATTTTCATTCTCGTTATCCGCTTTGTTTAACCTCAAACAAGTTCACGAGGGAGGCAGGATGACGTGAAATGCCATCACGCTGTTTTGTCTTCGTCTGGATTACATCCCGTATAAAGACTGACCTTACATTGTAAAAAGTTTTTCCGTATACAGATTAAAGTTAACTGCAGTATTTTCTACTCGGATTATCCTTACCTCTACGCAGATAAGATTAATACCAAATAGAGATAAGATGAATCTGAGTAGCAAATATTGCAGTTAACTTTAATCTTTACACGGAGAAACCTTTACAGTGTAAGCAAATGAGGGTTATATAGTTTAGTTTCATCAGTTGCGTTTTCACAGATACCTTGGTATATGTTACCACGGTAACTGGATCTGCAGTTAGTCGTTTTTGCTGAGATAAGATTATTCCGATTTAGAGATAAGATAATCTTTTTAGAGACAAGAGTCCCAGTGGCAAATACTGTAAGATTTTTTTTTACAGTGCTCCCTATCTCTGTAATACGACCACGCGGAGTCGAATATATTCTCGATACCCTGCCCGATGCAAACGAGCGGAGGGCAGGCACCACAAGCTTGGTCGGATTTACGCAGAACATCATAATTCGTTGCCTCTACAAACAGCTATTGAGAAATTCCATTACAGAGAGGGAGATAGAAATTGGTATATTTCAAAACCATCGTGGCAGAGATAAATTCAGTTTCTGACATATAAATAACAAACACTATGAGTCTGCATTGAAAATTGAAGTGAAAAAAGGCACACACGAGTTTCCGTAACGCTTTGTCGGACTTTAGCTGGTTGAAGTTTATTTTGTAGCCGGGTTCGATGATTGGGAGGGGCTGTTTCCGGTAACAGTGTTCGGTGGTTCGCCCTGGTGAGGACAGATTTGCCAAACCGGACTTTAAGTGGTGAAAAATTCAGTTTCGCAAGGGCTTGTTCGTAGAGTATGTCGCAGTTTCGGAGTTTGATCCTTGTTGCTCTTTTCTGGACGAACCGATGTCCTATAAAAGGTACGCTGTGCGGATTGCAGATGAACCCCACACCGGAGACATGTACTCGAGCAACGAGCGAACATAACACAGGTAAGCGTGGAGAAGACTTTCAGTGTCACACAAATTGCCTCATTTTGGTGTGTCTGAAGGCTTGCATCAGCCTTACGAACGCCTTCTGAAGTGGGTACTCCACTGGCAATCTTAAGCTGTCGGAAGCCATCACAACGTGTCGTAAGTGGCCATTTTGACGGTTTGCAGCCAATGAGAGCACGCCATGCCCGGACAAGCAACGGACGGACGATTGCCAGTGAAGGACCCACTTGAGCTTTACAGCTGATTGGTTGTCTACCCCTGTGACGTCATGTGTGACGTACTGTAGACAGGCCTCTCTGTGCCTGCAGGCCTCGTAAGCCTTTTCATCTGGTACGCAGCGGCGAAATAGGAAGTAGACGGGTATCAACCCAAAATTCACAGCAAGTACCTGTAGTTCCGCTCAGTTTTGTTTGGTATCCATAGTCGTTGCATGGGATCAAATACGGAGGTTCTGTTGGAGTATTTGTTCTTGGTATGATGCTCATGACAGTTACATGCGTACTTGTGCTTTTTTTAGCGTCTTGTGCGTTTTGCTCTGGCAAAGTGGAGGTTGCCGGTTCAAATCTTCCCGAGGATAATTTTTGTCTTTTACTCCACTACTTAAAAAGTTTCCAATTTTTCAGGAATCGCAGATAAACTTGATCTGAAGAGCATCAATCTCATTACTAAGTCCTAATCTAGACGTTCTAGTTGTTCAAATTCTTGATTAAATTGTATCATCGTGTCTCAAATGGATAATGCTTAAAGGACCCCTCGCACTATTTACTCTTCAACTTATAGTATTCTGAAATATTTGAATACTTTAAAACTAGGCTGTGCTTTAAATAAATAACCCGCAGTTTTGGCTGTTTTAAACCTTTTCCGAGACCCGTTGATTTGTCGCGAAAACAGGGAAACAATTTACATAACCGATTTTTGGGATCCCAAAACGTAATTGGAGGGATACCTATGACCGAGCCTATGACATCGCAAAAGTTGTCCGTCCGTCTGTAAGCACGATACTCTCGAAGGGAATAAAAGATTTTGATGAAACTTGGTGTGAGGATTGTTTGGGTCAAGAGCAAGCTCAGGTTCGTACATAGTCTCTGTAGCCCTATATTTGGGGGTGGGGGAGGGGTTTAAATTAAGGTGCAAGCAAAATATTTTTAAACAGCTAATATGATAGTTGATTATAGGGTAAGAAGACATGCTGAGCACGATGGTAAAAATCATTTTCTCGCCGGACAAGTGGTTCGTCTGGAATCCGGCAAAAAACGGAAAGTTAATTATAAGTAAAATTTTCATTTGAAGTTGATTAAATGTTTGATTTAGTGGCAAGAAGGCATGCGGAATACGATGGTGAAAATCATTTTCTCGTTGGACAAGTAGTTCGTCCGGAATCAGGCAATAGCTAGAAAGTTGGTTAAAAGTAAAAGTTTCTTTTGAAGTTGATTAAATGTTTGATTAATGGGTAAGAAGTGATGCTGAGCATGATGGGGAAAATCATTTTCTCGCCGGCAAAAGTCGTTCGTCTGGAATCCCGCAAAAACAAGAAAGTTTGTTAAAAGTAAAAGTTTTATTTGAAGTTGATTAGATGTTTGGTTTAGGGGTAACAAGACGTGTTGAACATGATGGTGAAAACTATTTTCTCGCCTGACAACTAGTTCACCTCGAATCCAGCCAAAATCGGAAAATGTGTTAAAAGCAAAAGTTTATCTGAATTTGATTAGATGATAGATTTAGGTGTAAGAGAGACGCTGAGTATGACAATAATTTTTTAACCGGACATATAATTAGTCCGGAATTTGTATGTTTTATTTAAAGTTGATTAGATGTTCTTTATAAGGAGTTGTTGTTTTTGCTGGACTAGTGGTTCGGCCGGAATTCGGGCGAAACCGCAAATTTGGCAGAAGTAAAGCAGGAAGTTTCGGTCAGTATCGTCAAAATAGATATGGCTTATAGAGGCTTATGGCTTATATATCTGCGAAGACAAGACCCAATTGTCTGGATCAAATCTTAGATTTTTGGGATCCCATCGCCATCTTTGTTCTTGTTCTGATGGAAAAACTTCTCGCAGACAACCGCCGACAGCGTGATACACATCGAAGGTAGCAAAACACGGGAAGTACGGTGAGAGAATCAGCGTGGTTTTGTGAGAGGGGTTAGAATGTACCGTAAGAAATTTGGGTTTCCGGGTTTAGAGATATATGGAGTGATTATGGAAGTAGTTTGCGTTAGTATTATAGGTAAAACAGGTCCTTTAAATTGGAGGGGTTGAGATGGAACTTGTTGAACTCTGGATCATAATCCAGAGCTGCCATTTATGGATTCAGGTCTGATTGGGGCACTGCGGGGGAGTTAGGGGTTCTTGTGACTAGCCAAGTTTGGTAGCAGCCAATAGAAGTTGCACAGAGCGTGTTCCCCCCTTCTAAAAATAGTAACTATTAGTTACTAATTCCGTTCCAACGTCACGAAAAGCTACTACGCAGACCGTTTCAACCTTCTCCAAATAGTAATTAATAGTAACAATTTGATTACCATGCTCGGGAGCGTAGTAAGCGTGGTAACTACGAATCTCTGTAACATGATTGGCCGGATGACAATTTGGAGCTGCCGTCGAGTGATATTTTAACGAAAATTTAAAAATGCATTCCAGCGTTGACGCCAAGAAGTCAAAATTCGTCATGCGTAGTTAGTAACTATGGTAAATAGGCTGTAACACGCTCAAAGGGCACCGGCATATAAACTGTGATGAATAAACCCAGAAACAGTTTTCAAAATTAAAGAAAAAATGGTGTCGTGGTTACCAAGTCACTTGGATAATCTCCACCTTACGTCAAAAGGATATCCCTACATGCTATGTTAGGACTTTTGGGATGACTTCGAAAAGCGCAATTTCGGCAATTGTCGTTTTTCCAGAAAGGGATACTTAGGGATACTTATTTTATTAATACACACAATTTAACCCTTTACTATTTACATCTACTGCACTAATGGAAAAACCTAGGTTTTTGCTGGCGTGCAGTAGTAAAAGTTAACCATTCCTAAATACACCAACAAACAACATAATAAATAACTAATATAAAAGAAAAAAAATAACAGACCACGAAAGAAAACAAAAAAGAAACAGACCAAACTCCTTCACATTATCACCTCCAAAACAAACATATACCTCCCAACAACCCTACTCACTCCCTACCACCCCGACCACACATCCACCAATTCCTCCCCTACCACCCCCAACCAACCGTTCCTCCCTACCAACCAGACCTTCCTACCTCCCTACCACCCCCTACCCCCTAACAAATAAATACATTTCTCAACCATCTTTTATTAAATATTCTTTTAATTTTCTCTTAAACTCTAGTCGTTATGTTATGAAACACGCCAGTTTTAGAGAAAATCAATTAAAAAGCGTTAAGTTATCTTAAAAAGCATAGTGCAATCCCACCAATATAACATCTAACCACCAAGGAACATACTCATACATTATTTGTAATTGATAACTTTTCAAAGAACTGGGAGCAATCCATCTAAAAAGGCCAATTTCCGCAAAGGTTTCCGGAATCTGGTCAGTTGCTGAAGACCGCAACTGAAGATATATTAAGCACATAATTGAAAATGTCAGTGTATTTTCACCTTCACTGTAAAGTAAAATACCCCTCTTTTTGTGACATACGTTGCAAATGACACGGATTCCGTTTGCCCAGCTTTACTTTTCGACCTTTAGAAAAGGCATACATCGTCAGATCAGGTTGAAAGATAGTGGACTGTGGTGGGACTTGTAAGAGTCAAGGCAACGTAATACATATAACGCTAGAAAAGGGAAATTTATTTTCGTTCGATTTTGCAACTGGAAAACTCTTCAAACAAAAACGTTACCCTAGTTTTTTTTTTCTCACGAACTTGCGTCGCCGAATTCTATGTTGGCTCTCCTGTACGATATGGTAATGACGGCTCAAAATGACTCCTTTTCTGTTTAATTGAAGGTCTATATCTTGAAAAAAATAAAATCTGCCCACATCAACGTTTTTACAAAAAGAGTTTCAGCTTGATGGCTAGGGATCAACTAAAACCAGGAAGGGAAGGGAACGCGAGAAAAGCAGGAAGGCATACTAAAACCAGGAAGGGCATACTAAAACGACGAAGGCTGTCGCCAGAATTCGCTGCATCGTTCCCTTCCTCTATTTAGTATTCTTTGAGGGGTCGGCAACTAATTCAAAGTTCACCATCCCTTCCTCGTTTAGTCTCCTGACATAGGTAGGCATTAAGTTCAGCGAGGGGTAGGCAACTATAAAATTTAAGTTCACCTTTTTATTTCTTGTTCTTGCGGTAGGCGACTAAAACCCTCCGAGTCCAGCGAGGGGTCGGCAACTAAGATATTTCAAGTCCACCATTTCCTTCCTCGTTTTAGTATCTACAAATTGAGGAAGGAAATGGTGGACTTGAAGTATCTTAGTTGCCGACCTCTCGCTGGACTCGGAGGGTTTTAGTCGACTACCGTCAGAACGAGAAATGAAAAGGTGAACTTAAATTTTTATTACTGCCAACCCCTACTGAACTTAATGCCTACCAGGATACAAAAACGAGGAAGGGATGGTGAACTTTGAATTTGAAAAGTTGCAGACCCCTCAAAGAATACTAACTGGAGGAAGGGAACGGTGCGGCGAATTCTGGCGACATCCTTCCTCGTTTTATTATGCCCTTTCTGTTTTTAGTATTCCTTCCTGCTTTTCTCGCGTTCCCTTTCCTTCCTGGTTTTAGTCGATCCCTGATGGCCAGTTTGTGACATTTTCTGTGAAACGTTTTTGTAAATGAAACTGTTTGGAGAACTGTTCTAAGATCCGTTGAACAAAGTACATGTTGCAAAACCGTTTCTGCAATAAACATTTATGGACCTTGAACCCTGAGTTCGAACTTTTTGCGGAGGCCATGTATTAGTCAATTCAGTTTCAGAAAACATTACAATCGGAAAATTATGTGTCTCGATCAGAGGCATTACCAGCCAAATATTTCAGTGAAGGGGGCAAGGTAATCATCGACTGGCTGGTCGTTTTACCGACTGTTTTAGCAGAGATACCGACAGTTTTTAAGAATAATGCATGTTTTGACGAAAAATCGACTGTTATCGACTGTTTTGAAGATTGAAAACTTTGTTTTTGAATTGACTGTATCCGTTTGACTATTGCAACAAAGCGAATGGACAACCTCCCCCCCCCATTCGTTGTGCCCCTGGTCTCGATTCTTGTTCTTGTTATCGCTTTGCTTTTCATCTTTACAACATCACTTTGATATCCATGTTTTATTGTGTTCTGGGGTAAATAGATAAAAGTCATGAGGTAAAAGCCAAAAAAAGAGCGTAGCCTCGTCGGCAACGAAGGTCGTTCAACAGGAAATAATTTATATATAATTTAGGGAAACATAAAAACCGTAAAAAACAGTCAAAGTGATCAAACTTTTCCTAAAACAGAAAAGGGCATTAACGAAATAACGAGTTTAACAAACTCGAAGAAGTGAGTCAGGATTCAGGAAGCTTCTTAGCATACCGTTTTTAGAAACAGATAATTAAGTTATCTTCTTATAATTTGTATATCTACATTTTTCAAGTAACTTTTTCAAGCAATGTAACATATAACCATTATCGAACACATCCATGAATTATTTTACTGTTTGACAACTTTCCTATGAACTGGGAGATTTTGTTCTAAAGAGGGTAATTTCCATAAAGTTTCCGGAATCCGGCCTAGGGTCGTGAATTCAAAGTGAAACAATGGCATGGAAATCGATGTGACTAGAAGGCCTGTTTCAAATTTCGCAATTCTCCAAGAAACTGAGCATTCGGTTGAAGGTGCATTCTTCTTTTCATTTCTCAGAATGAATCTGATTTTAGTTTCCATCCGTTCAACTCTTTGTAAAAATTCGAAATTTCGCCTATTCTTTCAAGCTATCGATTCAGACCTCCGATACATCTTTTTTCGAGGTTCACCGGGTCCCGAAACAAACAGCTTCATTTTTCCAGTCACAAAACAAGAACAAGAAAACTCTTTTTGGGCCGACGAAGAGAGCTACATGTATTTTTGGGATCCCAAAACGTTTTTAAATTTTGATCCTTTGGGTACAGGGGTACAGGGCAAGTTCCGGGTAAGTTCGTATGTTCGTAGTACAGGGCAAGTTCGAAGAATAGCCCTATATTTGAGAGTGGGGGACGGGTTAGCTATTGAGATAGTTGGTTTAGGGGATGAGTCCGAATATGAAAGTTATTTTCTTAAATGGTAGCCAAAACTGTGGGTTATTGGTTGAAAACACAGCATAATTTTAAAGTATTCAAATATTTTAAAATACCGTAAGTCGAAGAGTAAATAGTGCGACGGGTCCTTTACAGGACAAACGACACTTGGTCCTGTTGGCTCAAAGACAGCTAGTGAGTGAAAAACTGGAGATCAAAACGACTGTCACATTTTGTGTGATCCAACGCGGAGCTAGGGTTGCAAGTACGTTTGTCAAACTCAACCTAACGGTCTCTAAAAAGTGAAAAAATCTCCCTTGTAGTGAAACTACTTCTCATGAAGGCTTCGTATTTCTCCTTCCAGAAAAGTTTAATTTTCCTTTCTCTTATTTCGATTTTAAACTGAGCAGCCTCACATCGTTTCTTACTATACGTATGTTCTGATATCGACTAAAAAGAGTCACGACACGGGTTCGACATAGTATAGGAGAATTTCAGGATTCAGTATTTTTTCAGGATTCAACAAGTTTACAAAGAAAAATAATTCCGGCTTGACGACCGGTTACAAACAAAGCACATACGTGCTTGAGAAAGCTAAGCCAGTACACATTTTATACCATATTATATAACTAAAAATTAATAAATTATTTTGCCAATCTGTCCTCTCTCGTCTTCCAAACCCCCCCCCCCCTCCCCCACTCACCAACTACCCTCAAGGAGATGTTTCTTTACCGATTTTTAAATTGCGGTACACTTTCCGCTTCTCGAGTTGAGTCTAAAAGTATTCCAGACCCCCCGTACCTGAATGTCTTGCCACATGGCTAGAACGAGCCGTGCTTCTTGGCTCACTTACCAGAGCCTCGTTTTTGTTGAAATAGCGCTGCCGCATCGCTGCTGCAGCACTTCTTTGCTTTTGCATAATATGCGTTTTTGAATTCACTTTCTTCTTGGTTGAAGCGGCAGCGCTGCAGCATCTTGCAGGGAAGCGCGGACTTGGTCAGGGAGCAAGTCCGTGATTCTCGAGAAGCGCTGCCGTCTTCCTCGGAAGCGCTGCAGTGCAAAAACGGATGTAGAAAGAATCAGTCCGGAATTGGCCGAGAAGTGGACCTGCAGCATGCAACAAAAACGAGGCTCAGGTCTCCATCATGCCTCGTGGCATGTCTGTGAGGAGGCAGGGGTACTAAAAAGAGACACGAAAACTAAAAAGGCCCTTTCAGGGTTCCGAGCGACGGCAGGAACATTAAGTAAGTAAGTAATTTATTTATAACCCGCCGTTTCAATGTTCTAACGCGACTTCTTTTAGGCTCTAGAGTTACGAACTCTCACTTACTTGTCTATTTCTACCACTTGCTCATCTCTTTTTATTACTCGTGTCTCCTGCTGCGCCATGCTGTGCCTCTTTTTAGTTGGTCCCGCATGTTCTTACTTTTTGAGCTACTGCTCCTTCGCCTCTTGGCAAATTTAATGTTTTTTCGACGTTTTATCTAGTATTTCAAATGAAGTCAAATATTCTATAAGCAACTACATACAAGTCTTTCAAAGGTTCAAGGTTCAAGGTTTTTTTTATTCTTACTTTATATAATACATAAACATTAACAATACTATACTCTGCACTTACAATTATTTCAGAGTTTGAACCGGAGAGAAGAAAAACATCGAATGGTTCAGACCCTTAAAACTTTATAAGATTCTAGTCATTTCTATTGTTCAATGTTTTCAGAATCTCTAATTCGGTATTTTAATATAAATAAGTCACAATTATAATGATCCTTGCCAAAAACGCGGAAATATCGCAGGAGAATCTCCTAGATGACTTATCCGTTTTGTGTCCTTTCTCCCCTTCTAAGAGACGGTCTACACTTTGCAGCATATCGGAATATCTTCGTGTGAGTTGATTTTGTTCCATACTCGGAACGTTTATTGCTCCACAGGATAGGAATGTTTGAAGTTTGAAGGATCGTCTTGTTTTTAAGGGGGGGCCGAAACAATGGGTGATTTAAAACAAAGAAAGAATTGTCCTATTCAGAAGCTGGAGACGGGATAAGATTGAAAACTATTCCTTTAAGAGCGTGTCTCACCCTTCTAATATTAGTAACTATTAGTTACTAATTCCGTTCCAACCTCACGAAAAGTTACTAAGCTGACCGTTCCGTCTCGAAATACTCAATCAATCAATCAATCAATAATAACTACTAGTAACTTTTTGCTTACCATGCTAGGGAGCACAGTAAGCGTGGTAACTACGAATCTCTGTAACTTGATTGGCCGGATTACCCTGTGGATCTGCCGTGGAGTGATATTTTATCGAAAATTTAAAAATGCTTTCCAGCCTTGTCGCCAAGAAGCCACAGTTCGTGATATTATGCGTAGATACGGCCAATAGGGTGGAAGCCAAGCTCTAAGCCAAGCTGACTGCGAATCATGTTGACGGTTATACACAGATAAGCCACCTGAGATAAACTACAGCGATACTTCGGCCCTTCTAGTTCAAGTTCAAGTTCAAGTTCAAGTTTTTTTAATTTTACACAAAAATACAAATAGATGACACAAGCACTGTGGAGAAAAACAATTCGAACATGCAGTGCTTGTTCGAATTGAAAGAAAAGAAAGTGTCCTTGTCAGGCTTTAACTGGAAGACGAACCTGGAATAAAATCACCCACGCCTGAACGCTGAAATACCGCTGGAATTCGTCTCAGGGGACTTATCTGTGTACAAATCAGCTAGTTACTCAGCTAATTATCCGTTTAGCACTATCGCCGCCAATATTTCTTTCTAAAATACCCTATGCCCTCACATCCAAGAAACCTGTGTTTCTACTTTAGATAAGAATTACTAAGACTTGGGGGGGGGGGGGGGCTCGCGACGTTCGTCAGATATTTATAATCATACAAATAATATTTATGAGTCCAGGCGAGAAACCTCCCGGCGACCCCCTTCGGTACTAGCCCCCCCCCCCCCGAGCAGATACCCCGGTTTGTATCTAAATATTACGTAAGAGTTTTCAAAATATTTGGAACTTAATGTTATTAATATTTAACTTGACGTTCCACGATCTTGGTGCGAGTCAAGCGGAATTTTGTTGGAACAAGAAAACGAACTTTATTTTTTATTAAGTTATTTATTTATTTATTTGTTGAAAGATCTGCGTGGACCTGGAGGTGAACTTTGAGGATGGAGCGGTAAGTAAACAATAAAACAAATTCTTCAATTGTTCTTTCTTTATTTTATTGTAATAATGAAGAGACTCGTTCATTCGTTGATTATTTGGGTATTAACCCCTATGTAACGGGCCATGGAGCTTTGTAAGGGTCGAATCTTTTTTGTTCATTTATTTTTAACTTAATAAAATTAAACTGAACTGAACTGAATCTCGAAAAGAAGGTAGCAGTGGTCCAAAGTCACCGCGGTCGAAAACTATCATATTATGTTCACGCCTGCCAGATCAGAACCTGTTAGTACTGAGAGAAGGGTCAAATCAGTCAGTCCCAGTGATCGATGGGGTGTCCAGGCCCACTGACTTAAGAATCACGGCGATTAAGGGATTATCAATCACCAACTGGTATGAAATTATTAATAAAAGCAAATATAATTGCCAAATCCTAACTGAGTTAGAAGATAAATAATCATGGAAATTGTTAAAATAAAGAGTCCACTAGAAAATTACATTTAAACTATTGACGGTTTCTCATTTTGGAGCAAGAACACGAAGAGTTACAATATAGAGCGTGTTCCACCCTTCTAACAGTAGTAACTATTAGTTACTACTTTTCGTTCCAACCTCGTGAAAAGTTACTACGCTGACCGTTCCAACCTTCTTGAAATAGTAAGTAAGTACCACGATCGGGAGCGTAGTAAGCGTGGTAACTACGAATCCCAGTGATGTGAATGGCTGGATTAGCCCGGGGCATGATATTCTGCTGAAAATTGAAAAAAAAAAACGTTCCAGCCTTGACGCTTAGAAGCCAGAATTTGTGACCCAGGGTGACGTCGTGCGTAGTAACTATGGTAAGTAGGGTGGAACACGCTCATAGGTGCTTGAAAGATGGAAGGCCAGGTCCGTTTACGTTGAAACGGGGAGTTTTCAAGACAGGTATTTCTGGGGGCGATTTCTCACCTTTTCAAATTCTAATACACTGTATAAAGTTTCTCCGAGGAAGGATTAAAGTTAACTGCAGTATTTGCTACTGGGATTAATCTTGTCTCTACTGAGATAAGGTTAATCTGAAGTAGAATCTTATCTCAGTATAGACGATATTAATCCCAGTAGCAAATACTGCAAGATTTATGTTTACAGTGCTTTTGCCTTTGCCTTCACTAAACCAGTGACGGTACATTCCTTTTCGGACAGGCTACTGGGATCGATCTTCTAAGTTGCCCCCAGGATTGAGAAGTCCAGGTCTTGACAAGGCTTTAAAGTTTAACCGAAAAGGGCTGGGATAGGACAATCTAGTTACCCATCACTTATTCACTTAAACAGGTTTGAAGACAAGATGACAATGCGTTACTTTGTTGCTCCGCTATTCACGAATAATCTATTTTCAGATTGTGGAATTTCCCTGTCGGATTTGTGGTAGGTCTATATGCTTATACCTGTGTTGTATGCTTGACGAAAAAGAATTACACAAATTTGTGTTCAGGGACTAAGCAGTCTTCACCAAGATTACCACTGGCCACCGAAAAGCCGCGTTTATGGTGAGATTCAAATTCTCAGCGTCATAGTAGAGTTTGCGTTGTGGGGACGGCTGTGGATATTCTGAACATCACTACTAGAGCAGATAATGGAAAATAAAAAGATCCCTTAGCAGAATCCAAATAATGCAGTGTGTACAGTTGAATGATAGAAAAAATAGTTGGCTTTTCAGTTATACTTTAAGTGTTTTGCTTACTTGGGACGGGAGTCACGACGGGCGTGTTTTCGGTCGTCGCCTCCGTTATATCTTCCTCAGCTGACGTTGGTCCGGTGATCTCCGTTGACGTGACCGTTGTAACTGTTTTGCTTGTACGCTCCGTTAAAGCGGGGGTCTGGCGGGAAGACCCCTTGGAGAAGGTTACACGAGTTGAGCTGGGGGTGATTTCGGTCGTGATGAGGTTACCCTGGACTCGGTGGTAGTCTCTATGAGAGTCGACTGAAACAGTGAACACAAATAAGGTTTGGTGCAAAAGCTCAGTCTTCATATTTGATGGTGCAAAATGGAAGCCAGCCACATTTTATTATCTGTTTTGCACCGTCAAATGATAATAACAATAATAATAACGCTTGTTTATTGATCCAAAAGGCCATACAAGACTTAATGAACTACACATAAACTATTACACTTCTAGAAATGTAGTGGTTCAAATCCTCCTTCTGCAACTTGCAAAGAGGGCATGATTCGCAGTCAGCTTGGGCTGAAGGGTCGCTTAAGGCGTTTTCCCCGAGGAGTCCTCGGGGAATCAAAGTGAAGGGCGAGAATAGAGGGATTCACTACACGCGGACTCCACGCACAGAAACAGCGAGAACACGGGGAACGCTTTTAAAATCGATCTTGTTTGAAAAAAGAATTTGCAGTTGACGAAATTAGTCTGGATCCACTTTTATTTTTGGTTTTGTTTATTCTGATTGTTTTTAATGATGGTACAATTGGAGCATTCTCCGTCCGTGGGGACTCGCGAGAATACAGGGAGTGAGTACCAGGGACAAACTAAACGCGGGGACTCCTCAAGTGGACTCCTCGACGAACGGTGAGAATAGGCCTTAATCTTCATCATCGCGAAATGTTAATTAGCGTGTAAAAAGGCGCCACGAGCCAATTTGGAAGTCATGTCAAACCAAATTGGGAACGCATATGTCATCTGGGCATTATATACGTCTTCAGTGTTTTGCCAGTAGATCATTCTGTCGTCACTTTGACACTGTAATATTTTATTGACTGGATGATGAAAAAAAAAAAAAAAAACAAGCTAGCCATCTTGCTCAAACAGACCTTTGCTGTAGGCTACATATTTGGAGAAGTATAGATTTATTTTTACTGAGAGACAATCAGCCCGGTAAGCCTGGCCCTGAGGCATATTCGCGCCGTTACCCGAGGATTTCTTCTGAGGAGTCACCGCGCTTTTGTTTGTCCCAGCGACTCACTACCCGTATTCTCGCGAGTCCCCACTCCCTTTCAAATTCGGTAGAGAATCGATTTTGGGAGTTGCGCTGTTCTTGTGAAAAAAAAAACAACAACAGATGTTAGAGATGGTACGTTAATAAGAATTTCTGAGGTCAATATTGAGTTTGACTATGGTTTAAAAGCTGATTTTTAGATAGAAGCATATTTTTTATTGAGGTTACGATTTTTTGTTTTTAAGTGATAACAACGCAAAATTAAGTAAAAACAATTAGAATAAACAAAACCAAAAATAAAATGGATTCCGACTAATTCAGACACCTAAACAAAACAAAAAATGTCGAACAAAATCCAATTTCGGAGGCATGTGTTCTGACTATTTTCCGTGCGCGGAATCCGCATGGCGTGAAGGCGAGAATGTGTTCTAGGCTACTGAGGGAAAAATCCCCTCAGCATTTGTTTGATTGCTCTGGGGAGTGGAAAAGAACGACCGGTCCGTCCTCCGACATTCTTCTTCATAAGAGGACGCTTGCCAAGAAGGGCCGAAGTATAGCTCTAATAAAATCTAGCTGACGAATCGATTTTGCAGTGTCAAGCATATAATAGCACAATAGTACAACATGTAATATTTTCTTCTTGATTTTCATCTCTGTTCTTGCTCAGAATCGGTTCATGGTAGGATAAGACCGTTTCATGCCTGAACTCATTCGGGGTATTGACGGTGGCGCCATCCGGAAATACACATTTTTAATATGGACAAGCTAAAAACAAATCTTACCAAGAAAATCAGACAAATAGATAAATATTGAGCCGGTACACGAATAGACGTCGCCTTCTGAGGTTGGAAAACGGTCCGATTCAGACTCATTCTTCTCCAGTTTCCCCACTTTCCCTGTATCTATGTAGAAAATGGAAGAGCGAACTTTCGTTATTTTAACTTTCTAGTGTTACTCTTGCGTGTGCATTTGATTCATTAGTTAGTGTCAACATGGCTTCCGCTGAATTAAACAAGTAAAGAAACAAACAAAATAAATTAGGGATGTTGAGTGAAACAGTATTATAGAAATGGCTGGTACTTTTATTTATAGTGACAACCTAATGGACTTATAATGACTTTTGAAAGTACATATAGATGAAAGCATCACTCCTTAATTATTCCATCTTTATTCATTCCAAGTTCCTGTCCCTCCTGCAAGTTCGTTGCTTAATGAAGAAAAGTCTCCCCAGTGAATTAGGGAGAACAGGGGGAGACTACTTTTGTCCCCAGTTGAACATTTCAAGCGTGACCCTCAAGATCCGATCCCACCTACTTACTTTTCAGCACTAACAAGCAGGGATTTGCTTATTAACACGGAGTAATAGTAAGATGCTAATGAACGTTCTTAACCAACTGAAAATTCTACTTTTCTTGCAACCATAATCAAAATATAAATAATAGGATATTTTCGAAGTAGTAAATTAGTATGAGTGACGCCAAGTATTTAAAAAGTCTGAGAATAATTCTAAATGTTACTGAGTAGAGTTGGAGACATAGCCACTCGCATTAAGTAAGTAGTAAGTAATTTATTTATAATCCGCCATTTTGAAAAAGCGGAGTAAATGAATGAAAGAAAATAAACATTGGTTCACTCCGTTGTCGGGGAGAAGGAACATGAAGCTACGTGGGTACGGAGGAAAAGTAGTAGAGAAAAAAACATTTGCAAGATGATTTATCAAACTTGCGTTGATGATGGAGATATTGATTATGGAGTATGGAAAAAAAGAAACGAAAAGAGAAAAAAATATAAAATTTTTAATTGAAGTTACTGTTCCTTAAATTATTAATTGAGGTCTGGTCGTCGATGGTCTTCGGATGGTCGCTGTACAACATCCTAGTCTGGGTGTTTGATCCGGTTCGATCGACAGTAACATCCGATTAAAAATCCGGTCGAAACTGAAAAGTTACAAATGAAATGAATTCTGACAGGATTCAATATTAATCCAATAAAAAAAAATAAAAAAAATTCCGAAATCGGGCAAAACCGAGAATTTATAGTCTAAGCATCTCCTGATCTAAGATTTTAGATTTACAGATACAAAAGAGAAAATACATGCTAAATCTTATTTTCCGATCGTTTTCTCACCCGACTGCTTATTCAACCGGAGTCGTAAAAAACCGCATGTCGCGGTAATCAGGAAATCGGCAACAGCGTATAAATGGCAATTTTGTACGCTATGAATTTCCTTTCCGTCTTTCGGCAGAAAGGATATTGACTGGATAAAAAAATCAAAACGTGTTAAAAATTAAAGGTGAAAAAATATTCGCAATGAAGTTCTTACTCACTGATATTTAAAAATCTTGGATATTGCGTTGCTAGTTATTCAGTGATGATTCACTACGCCCACGCAAAGAAATTAAAGGAACTTCTTGCTTATCTGCCTTTTACCTTATCCATAGCTCCCTTAAAGTGTAACTGAAAGGGCTTAGATATAACAATCTAGTTACCCATCGCTAATTCACTTAAAGAAGCTTGAAAACCCGGCGAAAATGCGCTACCTTGTTGCTCCGCTATTTACGAATAATCAATTTTCAAATAGTCCTTGTCTGATATATGTTCTATGCTCGACGGAGACGATTTACGAATAATAAGTGTTCATGCAGTGAGCTGCATTCCGTAAGCTGATCACTGGCCACTGAAACGCCGCGTCTGTATTGCGATTAAATTTATCTGCGTCATAGTAGAAATTTGCATTGTGAGGAAATATTCTGAACGTCATTTAGAGCAAATAGTTATAAATAAAAATATCTGTTAACACAGTCAAAATATTGCAGCGTATTCAGTTGAATGATACAAACATAAATTGGCTTTTCAGTTACACTTTATGGAATAATAAGCTTCTGAAATCCCCGCCTTTCGCCATTGTTTCGTTTGTACCTACGACTTTTTAGCGCTTTTCCGGCTTTGCCAGTCACGTAATTGCAAACTTCGTCGAAAGCTTTAAAGTCCGTCGAAAACTCTTTCGCATACAATATAAGGGCATTGAGACGCTTTAAAGTGCTGATTTTCATTTTGGGAGACGCGATAGGCCATCAGAGCCTCGTTTTTGTTGCACGCTGCAGGTCCACTTCTCGGCCGCTTCCGGACTGATTCTTTCTACATCCGTGTTTGCACTGCAGTGCTTTCGAGGAAGACGGCAGCGCTTCTCGAGAATCATGGACTTGCTCACCGACAAAGTCCACACTTATCTGCAAGGTGCTGCAGCTGCTGCTTTAACCAAGAAGAAAGTGAATCCAGAAACGCATACTGTGCAAAAGCAAAAAAGTGCTGCAGCAGCGATGCGTCTATATCTTCTGTTTCGGACGTCTTTGCTTTTGCTTGGTTTCTGCACTTTTTAACCACGACGCGCTCAGTTTTCAAATATTACCCACACTGTAAAACAAAAAAAAATCTTGCAGTGTATGCTACTGGAATTAAGAGCGTCTCCACTGAGATAAGATTATTTCTAATTCAGATTAAATCTCATCCAAGTAGAGATACGATTAATCCCAGTAGCAAATACTGCAGTTAACTTTGGTCCTTACTCGGAGAAACTTTTTACAGCGCGTCCACCCACCACGTCGGAGAACGGGAAGGCTCGATCGAGTTGGCAAGCGCCAACAAGAAAATCCCACGTGGCAATTTTGTTATTTCTAAAAACGATATATCCGAGCCATTTCATCGTGAAAAGGTCATTTCTAGTATGATTTGTGCTTTAAGAAAAAAAGAACCGCATCCAGGTGATGAGTAACTGAGTCAGTCAGTCCCGAGTCCCGAATAGCAACCTAACGGAATACGTTTTTTGCTGTAAACAAAATGTTTTGTTTGTTTCAGTTCAAGGAGAAACGAACATTAACCCTAGGTTCACACAGACGTTCACACTGAGGCAATATCGGCCATCGCTGAGATTTTCGCCGCCAAAATCGGCGATTTCTGTTGCTTGTCAGGCGATTTTCAGTGTTGGGAAAGTTCAACTTTAATCGGGCGACAGTACGATTTTATGCACGCAACAGCAACATGATTGGACGACCCTTTTGATGATTCACTTTTAGAAAAATTTATTATTTTAAGGGTTATTTTTAATTATTTTAATCATTTTTCGCGTTAAATTCGGTTGTCGACGAAAATCACTGTGAACATCCAGGCGATAAAAATCTTCTTTCGCTGCGACTGAAAAATCTCGTTCATCGCCGCGATTTGCTCTGTGTGAACCTAGGGTAAATATGGAAAAATAGTTAGTAGAAATTTGATTAGATCTGAGTAGACCTGAAGGAATTCACCTAGGCTATGCGCTTTTATTCGTATTTACGGTAACTAAATTGAAGGAAAAGGTTACAAAAGAGCTGCGTCATGGCAGAAACATCGTATCTTGAGATCCCGTTTAAATGAGGGGAGAACAGTTTCTATGTCATTTCGTTACCTTTCGTGGGAATCGGGGAAAAGATGTATCCACATGCATACTGTCAACCGAACAAGGGGGGGGGGGGAGATATATGTATGACTGAGACCTCGAGCAGAGCCAATTTGCCACTCCAGGTGACTTGTCTGTAAGATTTATGAGGGTTTCGCTGCCTCAGGAGATTTTCAGTTCCTGAAGGCTCAACAGATCATTTTTATAGCTAACCTCGCTCGAAACAGAACAGAAAAATTAAGGTCGTTTTTCATCCGCACTGAGATTCATAGTCACTTTTTCCTTTTCTAAACTGTCACGTAGTGAGTTTTCAGATTTACGGGCCCGTTAGGGATTTCCTCCGGATTTTGCAGAACCCAATGTTTTGTCTTTGGTCACAGCAGGCAACTGTGGCGTCGGAAGTGACGGAAGTTTTCGGGGAGGGGACCAAGGTATTTACGGACTGGCTAGTCATTTTTACCGACAGTGTCTTTAGTTACATTAGCCAACTGTGGCGTCGCAAGTACCGTGAATATTCGGGGAGGGGACCAAGGTATTTCGGACTGGTTAATCATTTCTGCCGACTGTGTCTTTGGTCACAGCAGGCAACTCTGGCGTGAATTTTCGGAGAGGGGACCAAGGTATTTACCGACTGGCTAGTCAATTTTCCAACTATTTTTCCGAAACATTGCGGTTCTTCGCGGACTCAGTTTTTGGGATCCCAAAACGTAGGTGGAGGGATACCTATGACATCGCAAAAGTTGTCCGTCTGTCCGTCTGTAAGCACGATAACTCTCGAAGGGAATGAGATATTTTGATGAAACTTGGTTTGAGGATTCGTTGGGTCGTGGGACCAGTCAAGTTCGTAGATGGGCTTTGTAGCCCTACATTTTCAGTTCAAATTAAGGGGCAAACAAAATATTTTGAAACAGCTAATTTGATAGTCGATTATGGAGTACGAAGACATGCTGAACACGACGGTGAAAACTATTTTGTCATCGGACAAGTAGTTCGCCCGGAATCCGGCCAAGACCGGAAAGTTTGTTAAAATTAAAAGTTTTATTTGGAGTTGATTAGACGTTCGATTTAGGGCAAGAAGACATGCTGAACACTTAAGTGAATAAATTGTCTACCTGGACATGTAGTTCCCCCCGAATCCGGCCAAAACCGGAAAATTGTTAGAAGCTTAAGTTTTATTTCTAGTTGATTAGATAACCGATTTAAGGGTAAGAAGAGATGCTGAATCCGTGTTTGACAATCATATTTAACCCGGAAATATAGTTCGACCGGAATCCGGCTGGAGTCGGAAAATTTGTTGTAAGTTAAATTTTTATTTGAAGTTGATTAGATGTTCATTATTAGGGAAAGAAGATACCCTGAGTTCGTTTTTGAGCTTTCTTTTTTCGCCGGACAAGTAGTTCTGGAGAACTACTTGTCGTAGTCGAACTTCATGTTCGAAATCGAACTTCATGTTCGATTTAGGTGTAGGAAGACATGCTGAGGACGATGGTGAAAACCATTTTCTCGACGGACAAGTATTTCGCCCGGAATCCGGCCCAAACCGGAAAGTTTGTTAAAATTAAAAGTTTTATTTGGAGTTGATTAGACGTTCGATTTAGGGCAAGAAGACATGCTGAACACTTAAGTGAATAAATTGTCTACCTGGACATGTAGTTCCCCCCGAATCCGGCCAAAAACGGAAAATTGTTAGAAGCTTAAGTTTTATTTCTAGTTGATTAGATAACCGATTTAAGGGTAAGAAGAGATGCTGAATCCGTGTTTGACAATCATATTTAACCCGGAAATATAGTTCGACCGGAATCCGGCTGGAGTCGGAAAATTTGTTGTAAGTTAAATTTTTATTTGAAGTTGATTAGATGTTCATTATTAGGGAAAGAAGATACCCTGAGTTCGTTTTTGAGCTTTCTTTTTTCGCCGGACAAGTAGTTCTGGAGTTCGGCCGAAATCAGGAGATTGGCAGAAGTGGCAGGAAGTTTTCGTCAAAACAGATATGACTTATAGGGGTATACAAACATGCTGAATCCATATCTGAACTTGGTTTTCTCAGATGACTAGCTATTTGGCCTTAATCTGTTTCTGAATTTTAATTGTAAAAATGTTCAAGGAGTCTGGCGATGACTGGATCTGGATAAGACAAGACCCAGTTGTCTGGATCAGATATTGAATTTTTGGGATCCCATCGAAACCTTTGGTCTTGTTTACCGAGTAGCCGACAATCTAATTTTGCCTACGTTTGCTTTAATCTAATATTACCTTTTCTTGACTGCCCACAAATCAAGTAGTTGGATTTAAATAGTTGTGGAAGGGTGTGATGGAGGAATATGGTATGTAAAACATTTTCTTTCGAAGTAGACACAAGGAATATTGTCGATAGTGCATGGAAGGCAAAGTAAAATTATTATGTTTGGAATTTCACTGACGTTAAGATGTAACTGAAATATTTGAAATATTAATGAAAGTGGAGGAGGCGAAGCCATAGCCAGAAAATCAGAAGGTAAAAAGATTCTCTGCCGATAAAAAAAAACAGGAAAGAGTAAATTGCGTCTTACAGAACTTAACGGAACAGTCGTACCTTTTATTACTGATTAACCCTACATCCCTAATCTTTCAATCCATTCCTATTCTCGAGATTCCGAGCTTCTTGCTTATCCGCCCTAACGAAGCTGAAGTAATTCTTCCAGTCTCCTGGTTTGGCGCTTTTCGACCCGGATAGGATCAGAAGCTTCTGGGTTCTGATGAGCTCATTGGTTAGAAATACCGACTATGCAAGTTCTCTGTGTTTCCCATCAAACTGAACCAGGGCTGTGCCAGTCTGGAAACAGCTAAGACCGTTTTGCCATCATTTACAACAAGACCAAATTTTTCGATGGGATCCCAAAAATCTAATATTTAATCCAGACAATTGGGTCTTGTCTTCGCCAGATCCAGTCTTCGCCAGGCCAATCATCAGAGAAAACCAAGTACAGACATAGCTATATAAGCCATTTCTATTTTGACGGTACTGACCGAAAATTCCTGTTTTACTTCTGTCAAATTTCTGGTTTCGGCCGAATTCCGAGCGAACCACTTTTCCAGCAAAAAAGAAAATTCAGAAACGAATTCAGCGTATCCCTTTATCCCTATAAGGAACATCTAATCAACTTCAAATAAAACATTAAATGATAAAAAAAATTCCATATACAACAAGATTCCGGACGATTTATACGTCCCGGTAAAAATGATTACCATATACAGACTCAGCGTCTCTTCTTATCCCTAAATCTGTCATCTAATCAACTTCAAAAAAAGTTTTGCTTTTAACAAATTTTCCGGTTTTTGCCGGATTCCAGGCGAACTAATTGTCCGGCAAAAAATGGTTTTCACCATCGTGTTCAGCATGTCTCTTTACCACTAAATCGAAAATCTAATCAACTTTAAATAAAACTTTTACTTTTAATAAACTTTCCAATCTTGGCCGGATTCCGGACGAACTACTTACGCGGCAAGAAAATGCTTTTTACCATCATATTCAACATGTCTTCTTACCCCACAATCGACTATCAAAAAAGCTGTTTAAAAATATATTGTTAGCCCCTGAATTTAAACCCCCTACCTTAAATGGCCCATCTATGAACTCGAACTTACTCTTTACCCAAAGAATCCTCACACCAAGTTTCATTAAAATATCTCATTCCCTTCGAGAGTTACCGTGCTCACAGACGGACGGACGGACAGACGGACAACTTTTGCGATGTCATAGGTATCCCTCCACTTACGTTTTGGGATCCCAAAAACAGTAGAGCTTTGGAAGAAAAGGGGCTCAAATTTTAGAACAAAAGCTGTATTTACGGCGACTTGTCCTTTAAGTAGAAACAAGAGAGCGCGCAAAAAACTGCTTTTCTTCTCTTTGCTATGGCAAAGCAATCATGTTGTTTTTCCTCGGAGGCTACAGACTAAGTTGTCGTAATGTGGATGCTGAGTAAAGGAAAAGACGGTGTTGTCATTGGACTCGATTGCATTTGGGAATTGTTCGAAAACAAAAGACGGTCGCTGCGAGTCGAAGAGTGTTTTCCGACGATAAGGGCCAGCGGGATTGCTGCTAGTGAATTCCCTATTGCCGGTAATAATGTTGTTTGTTTTCAATGACTGCTGGCTTTCACTGACTTCCTAACCATGAATTCAGTTGTTTTCTACACCTTGCAGAATCTAAATTTCCTAGGAAACGACGAAAATGGGTTGAAGCAAATATCTATTGCGCTTACTGGTTATTTATTAATTTCCTTATATTGTGTGTATATAGTGTTTATATATTTGTTTATATACGGTGAAGATCTTCCATCTTTTGGTGAAGTGAAGCGGGCATCTGACCTACCACTTCAGACACGAATTCTGTGCGCTGAGAATCCTCCCCTTATGGTGACGGCGATTTCCCATATGGGGCTGAGTGTGCCAATTTGGCTGTCGTGGGGTACCCTACTTTATTGGGGGTTCTCTCCAGGTTGATCTGCTGAAATGTTGTTTTATTGTATTTATAGTTTATATTTATGTAGTGCTTGTTACTTATTTTGTCATTTGTTTGATGCTAGTTGGTCGTATCCTAGTTTGAAGAAATAAATATGAATATCTCCGATCGGGTTAAAACTTAAGGGATTGCAAACTCTCGATTTTAGTTAGAGCAAGTGCAATGGGCCGAGGGGCCAAATCGGCTTACACGAGCAGACACCGGTTGCCAAGTACTAGTACATTCAAATGAGCATGTTTAGAAGCGGAAATCGCGTAATTTAAATCCGGCACCATTGGTTTCTGTCAGTTCCGGCCGATTTCGGGAAAGAGCGAATAGCAGGTGCCGGGGAGTGGGTAGCCCCTCGTTAAAAATGTTCATGTCAATAGTCTAAATTGGAATATCGCTTGCACTAAAAAGGGTAAGTTTTGTTTTCATTATTTCGTGTCTTGGTATAATATTTCTAGTGGTTATTCGTTTGCGTAGGTACTGTTTGTTGGTCGTTTTTGCATTTTATTTTTTTATTGTTGCTACAATTGCTTGCATGTTGTCTCCGCTCCTGCTATCGGATTGGTGCTTGTTTTTCATTGCCTCCCTTGCTCTTGGAAAAACGACCATTATATTTTATTTGATTTTGTTATCTTCAGGTATTAAACCGTGATGTCTGCTATGAAGTGAGTTAACATGCAGACAATTCCTCCCAAGCTTACTGCGAACCATATTTGATGTCGCTTATTGGGTACTTGGGCTGAAGCTAGAACAGTATTGCCATGGTTGGCGATTTATCAGGAAATTTGGTAACTTCTCAGTCCTAGTGATTTTAACATTCTATAGGTTAACACCATGAAATTTTCCATAAAACAGAAGACTTTCGCGTTGCTTCGTCGCGATTTCTTCTTTGGTTCTTTTTAAAGGTGAACTCCAGAATTAAAAAATAAGGGTTCCGGGTGACCGAGTTCGAAACCTGATTTTTTTTTGAATTTTTTGACGTAAGAAGCATTCTAGTGGGTCAACTCCAAGCAGAGATACCTCATAAAGTCTAATTCCATTGGCTCCTTTGATGCGACCCCTCATTCGTTCCGTCATGTTGATGCTGTAGTCTTGCGGGAATGGCACCGACTGCAAAACTCGTAACACAACATCAACACTGTTTACAAAAGTGACCCATAGAAGAAATTCTGGAGGTGTTGACTAAATTGTGACGGAATTCCAAACAAAACACAAACTAAAAAAGACAGCAGAACTGAGTGAAAAGGAAATTTCCAAGACCAGAGTGTGTTGCTACCCTGGTTGTACGCCCACTGTTGGAATAGCTTTCTTTTCTTGGCCAAGTAGTGAGAATAGGGAGCATAGAGAAGAAATTCTGGAAGCTCCATTAAACAACACACAAAAAAAGACAGCTGAACTGAGTGAAATGGAAATGTCCAAGACCAGATGTGTTGCTACCCTGGTTGTAAGCCCACTGTTGGAATAGCTTTCTTTTCTTGGCCAAGTAGTGAGGAGAATAAATTTTCTAAGTACAGTGCTTGGGAAAATTTTGTCAAGAGCAAACACCAGATTTCTGTCTCCCAACAATTGGAGGCTTCGGATTTGTGTGTGAACATTCCTTTGAACCTGATTTTCTGAGTTCCTGTCAGGATTATACAGGAGGACAGTATTAAAAGACTTGCTGAGCATGCAGTGCAAACCATGCTCAATTCATCCAGAATTCATCAGGTTCTCAGGCATCCAGTTTCAAATTCAGTGTCAGCTGCTCCTCCAGATAGACATGTGTCAACTCTTGGTGTAACTCCTGCTGTAATAGGTCAGGCCCAGGACAGTCAGGACACCCTTGCCCAAGTGCTTCGTTCAATTCAGCAACCTATGAGTGCCTCTCAGCGTCATGCCACTTGAGTGACCATGATTACTTCTCTGTGATGCTGCTGTGCAGGAAGTTTCAGTTTCATCCCATGGAGCAGAGGATTCTCGCGAGATCTGGTAAGCCAAACGGTTTTTGCAGGTAATTTTTGTCCTGAAAATGTGAGCGATCAAAGTCTGCCAAAATTTTTCCCCAGGAAATGCTTCAGGGGTCGCTGGGAGAAGTAGGGTCTCAGGACTAGTTGTCCAACAAAAATCTTTGAATTACCTTAAAAGTGGCATCTCTCAACTTAGAAACTTAAAATTTACGCTAGCTGCATTTTTTTTACTTTTCTCTGTAAGTCGGTCAACCAACCTATTTGTCGCTATTGAGTGTTTATTGATCTCAGTGGTCAGTTTGAATGAGTTCTAAAAAAAAAAAGAAAAAAAGGCATCTGGCGTCTTCCTGTTGCCAGCAACATCTCTCCAATGATGATTTTGATTTTCGCGCCCCGCCAAGAACCTAGGTCTGTCGGAAGGAGCTCCCACCTCAGTCCTCGGCAGGTTAACCAACCAGCGAACAGAGTCGGTTGAAGACCCAGAAATAAACAGCTTATTAAAAGCTCTGACTCCAAACTGTGATGGAACGGGTTTTAAAGGCTCAGATACCACATACTTATTCCTGAAGTGTTATACAATAGTTGTATTTTTGCAGATACCATGGTATGTGATACCACAGTCTAAAGTCGTTTTTGCAGTTATTGTGGTATCTGGCCAGTTATTGTGGTGTCAGATATTCAGATACCACGGTCCGACCATAGGAACTAGTCACTGTATTCAAGGCCAAAGAATTTTCTTACTGAATGAACCATTGTAGCATCTAAAAAATGTGATCAGGGACTTCTAAGAAACTATCTTGTCATACTTCTTGGTGAGGTCACAATTAAATTTTGGGGTAATTCTGATAACTAAATAACTGACGAGCAAATTCAATCATTGATAATGGTTTCTCTTTTAGATTGAAGTGCAGTCAAGCCTTCTGAAATTTAGAATACTGTCAGCCGAGATCAACCATAGTCAGTACCATCCATAAAGCAAAGGACCCATGGAGCTTTCTACATCTATAGAGGCTCTGTCATCAGAACAGTTACAGGAATCAGCATGGCTTGGAAGACAATCACATTTGGTAAGTTTTTAACTCAAAACGTAACTTACAAGGGCTTCAATGGTTTTCTATCCAAAGGACCCATGACATCAATAGAAACCTTACTGCATCCAAGTAACTGGTGGCTGTAAATATTTTGCCTGTAGTTAATGATAAGAGTTTAATTTTGTATTATCTTTCTTGCTTGAAAGTAGTTGCTGTTTAGGATGGGAATATGTTCAACATTTTGGATATCAGTTTACAAATGCGTCCTCCCTGCAAACATTTGAATGGCTTTTATTCGTATTGCCTTTCTTGCTCGTTACTAGTTGCTACTTAAGATGGAATATTCAGTACCTGAAATGTTTCTTGCCCTGATCCTTGACCAGAACAGTGGATCTGTTTGTGTGAAGCATAAGCTAGAGATTTGATTTGTTTTGATGTTTAAATTTTTTTTCATTCACACCAGAGCAAAATAACACTAGGAAGTACCACCAAGACTTGACCAAATTGACACACATTCAAATAGCAGCGATACTAGCAGCCTTAGTGGTAGAGAACGTCCCTACTAAAACTTTATGCAACATTGCAAAAATGATACCGCTTCCATTGTTTCCTTGGTGATTGCAGACCCCACCTTTGCATAAATTTCTTAACCCGCAAGTTTGTCTCGCTTTAAATGCCGTAAGTGTAGTGGGCGGCGCTAACGACTATGGCCCGTTTGCGAAAATAACACTAGGGAGTAGCAGCAAGACTTGACAAAATTGAAAGATACTCGAATAGCAGCGATACCACCACCCCTAACGGTAGAGAATGTCCCTACTGAAACTTATTCAGTTTTCACTAACGCTGGCTCCGATAACTTCATATTCTGAACATTGCAAAAAAATGATGTAGCCTCAGTTGTTTCCTCGGTGTGTGCAGACCGCACCTTTGCTTTACTAGAAATTCCTTAACCCGCAAGTTTGTCTCACTTCAAGTGCTGCAAGCGTAGTGGGCGGCGCTACAAGTATGGACCATTTGCAAAGCATGGAAAGCATAGGTCTTGGCGCTGCTCCCTAGTGTTATTTACTTACAAATTTTCAGTCTCTTGTTTAATTTTACTACCTTTCTTGCTCAGAGGCAGTTGCTATTTGGATGAGAGTATTTAATTTCTTACGGTCATCAGTTACAAAATTCGTTCTCATTACATTGCAAAAAAATTATATCAACTTTTTCCTCGGTGTGTGGAGACCGCACCTTTGCTTACTAGAAAATGTAGCTGACTTATCCGTTTTGCACCGTCAAATATGATTCACAGCCACCTTGGGCTGAAGGAACATCTATTTACTAGAAATTTCTTAACCCGCAAGTTTGTCTCGCTTTAAATGCCGTAAGTGTAGTGGGCGGCGCTAACGACTATGGCCCGTTTGCGAAAATAACACTAGGGAGTAGCAGCAAGACTTGACAAAATTGAAAGATACTCGAATAGCAGCGATACCACCACCCCTAACGGTAGAGAATGTCCCTACTGAAACTTATTCAGTTTTCACTAACGCTGGCTCCGATAACTTCATATTCTGAACATTGCAAAAAAATGATGTAGCCTCAGTTGTTTCCTCGGTGTGTGCAGACCGCACCTTTGCTTTACTAGAAATTCCTTAACCCGCAAGTTTGTCTCACTTCAAGTGCTGCAAGCGTAGTGGGCGGCGCTACAAGTATGGACCATTTGCAAAGCATGGAAAGCATAGGTCTTGGCGCTGCTCCCTAGCGTTATTTACTTACAAATTTTCAGTCTCTTGTTTCATTTTTACTACCTTTCTTGCTCAGAGGCAGTTGCTATTTGGATGAGAGTATTTAATTTCTTACGGTCATCAGTTACAAAATTCGTTCTCATTACATTGCAAAAAAATTATATCAACTTTTTCCTCGGTGTGTGGAGACCGCACCTTTGCTTACTAGAAAATGTAGCTGACTTATCCGTTTTGCACCGTCAAATATGATTCACAGCCACCTTGGGCTGAAGGAACATCTATTTACTAGAAATTTCTTAACCCGCAAGTTTGTCTCGCTTTAAATGCCGTAAGTGTAGTGGGCGGCGCTAACGACTATGGCCCGTTTGCGAAAATAACACTAGGGAGTAGCAGCAAGACTTGACAAAATTGAAAGATACTCGAATAGCAGCGATACCACCACCCCTAACGGTAGAGAATGTCCCTACTGAAACTTATTCAGTTTTCACTAACGCTGGCTCCGATAACTTCATATTCTGAACATTGCAAAAAAATGATGTAGCCTCAGTTGTTTCCTCGGTGTGTGCAGACCGCACCTTTGCTTTACTAGAAATTCCTTAACCCGCAAGTTTGTCTCACTTCAAGTGCTGCAAGCGTAGTGGGCGGCGCTACAAGTATGGACCATTTGCAAAGCATGGAAAGCATAGGTCTTGGCGCTGCTCCCTAGTGTTATTTACTTACAAATTTTCAGTCTCTTGTTTAATTTTACTACCTTTCTTGCTCAGAGGCAGTTGCTATTTGGATGAGAGTATTTAATTTCTTACGGTCATCAGTTACAAAATTCGTTCTCATTACATTGCAAAAAAATTATATCAACTTTTTCCTCGGTGTGTGGAGACCGCACCTTTGCTTACTAGAAAATGTAGCTGACTTATCCGTTTTGCACCGTCAAATATGATTCACAGCCACCTTGGGCTGAAGGAACATCTATTTACTAGAAATTTCTTAACCCGCAAGTTTGTCTCGCTTTAAATGCCGTAAGTGTAGTGGGCGGCGCTAACGACTATGGCCCGTTTGCGAAAATAACACTAGGGAGTAGCAGCAAGACTTGACAAAATTGAAAGATACTCGAATAGCAGCGATACCACCACCCCTAACGGTAGAGAATGTCCCTACTGAAACTTATTCAGTTTTCACTAACGCTGGCTCCGATAACTTCATATTCTGAACATTGCAAAAAAATGATGTAGCCTCAGTTGTTTCCTCGGTGTGTGCAGACCGCACCTTTGCTTTACTAGAAATTCCTTAACCCGCAAGTTTGTCTCACTTCAAGTGCTGCAAGCGTAGTGGGCGGCGCTACAAGTATGGACCATTTGCAAAGCATGGAAAGCATAGGTCTTGGCGCTGCTCCCTAGCGTTATTTACTTACAAATTTTCAGTCTCTTGTTTCATTTTTACTACCTTTCTTGCTCAGAGGCAGTTGCTATTTGGATGAGAGTATTTAATTTCTTACGGTCATCAGTTACAAAATTCGTTCTCATTACATTGCAAAAAAATTATATCAACTTTTTCCTCGGTGTGTGGAGACCGCACCTTTGCTTACTAGAAAATGTAGCTGACTTATCCGTTTTGCACCGTCAAATATGATTCACAGCCAGCTTGGGCTGAAGGAACATCTATTTACTAGAAATTTCTTAACCCGCAAGTTTGTCTCGCTTTAATTGTCGTTAGTGTAGTTGGTGGCGTTACGCGAATGGCCTGTTTTATAAAGCATAGGTCTTGGCGCTACTCCCTAGCGTTATTTTGCTGTGATCCGCACACAACTTTCAGTCCTTCTTTAATTTTTATTACCTTTCTTGCTCATAGGTAGTTGCTATTTTGGATGAAAGTATTTAATTTGTTACGGAGAGCAGTTAGAAAATTCGTCCTCCTTACATGAGTGTCTTCTTTCATTTTTATGACCTTTCTTGTTCGAAAGTAGTTGCTATTTAAGATGGAAATATTCAATACTGAAATCTTTTCTTGCCTTGGCCATTCATTAAAACAGAATATGGATTTATATGAGTCGCTTTGATGTGGCCAGGTTCGCTTCATCCGCATACACATTTGTACTGCCTTCTTAATTTTGTATTACCTTCCTTGTTCGAAGCTAGCTGCTATTTATTTTCGATACTGAAATCTTTTCTTGCCTTGGCCATGGATTAGAACAAAATGTAGATTTATATGATCCGTTTTGACGTGTCCAGGTTCGCTTAAAATCTATAATGCCTTCTTTGGTTTTGATTACCTTTCTTGCTCAGAAGCAGTTGCTATTTTGGATCGAGTTAATTTTTTTTCGGATATCAGTTACAAATGAGTCCTCTTTAGAAACTGTTTGAATGCCTTCTTTCACTTTTATGACCTTTCTTATTCGAAAGTCGTTGCTATTTAGGATGGAAATGTTCAATACCTACATCTTTTCTTGCCTTGGCCATGGATTAGAACAATTAATCAATATATTTATTACCCGTCAAGAAAAACAATGAAGGGCATGTAGCCCTAGTGACCGAGTACAAAAACAAGACCAAAGGTGTCGATGGGATCCCAAAAATCTAAAATTAGATTCAGACAATCGAGTCTTGTCTTCGCCAGATCCAGTCTTGGACAGGCTAATCATCAGAGAAAACCAAGTTCAGATATACCTCTATAAGCCATATCTATTTTGACGATACTGACCGAGACTTCCTGCCGATTTCCGAGCGAACTACTAGTCCAGCAAAAAAAAAAAACAGAAACAAAACCAGCGTATCTCCTTATCCCTATAAAGAACATCTAATAAACTTTGAATAAAAGTTTGACTGGAAAAAAAATCCGGGTACAACCGGATTCCGGAATAATTATATTTTCGGGTAAAAACCATTGTCATATACCGACTCAGCCTCTCTTCTTACCCCTTAATCTGTCATCAAATCGAACTTTTGCTTTTAACAAATTTTCCTGGTTTGGCCGGATTCCGGGCGAATTAGTTGTCCGGCGAGAAAATGATTTTCACCATCGTGTTCGGTATTTCTATTTACCCATAAATCACACATTTAATCAACTTCAAATTAAACTTTTACTTTTAACCAACTTTCCGGTTTTCGCCGGATTCCGGGCGAACTACATGTCCGGGTAGAAAATTGTTTTCACATAAGTGTTCAGCATGTCTTCTTGCCCTAAATCGAACATCTAACCAACTCGAAATAAAACTTTTAATTTTAACAAACTTTCCGAGATCGGCCGGATTCCGGGCGAACTACTTGTCCGTCGAGAAAATGGTATTCACCATCCTCTTCAGCATGTCTTCCTACCCTTGATTCGAACATCGAATCAACTTCAAATAAAACTTTTACTTTTAACAAACTTTCCGGTTTTGGCCGGATTCTGGGCGAACTACTCTTCCGATGACAAAATGGTTTTCACCATCGTGCTCAGCTTGTCTTCTTGTCGCATAATCGACCATCACATTAGCTGTTTCAAAATATTTTGTTTGCCCCTTAATTTGAACTCCCTCCCCCACCCCTAAATGTAGGGCTACAAAGCCCATCTACGAACTCGACTGGTCCGATGACCCAACCTCACACCAAGTTTCAACAAAATATCTCATTCCCTTCGAGAGTTACCGTGCTTACAGACGGACGGACGGACAGACGGACAACTTTTGCGATGTCATAGGTATCCCTCCACTTACGTTTTTGGATCCCAAAAAGAAAAGAAAAAAACAACAACAACAAGAAAAAAGACAATGCACATAGCAAAACTTTACACTAAACACATAACAAACATAGCTACAGAGTATTGGATGGGAACAGAGGATGGATTCATATGAAGCTTTAGCTGGTGGGATGCTGAGTGTGACAAAATGGTCCCATGTAAGAAATGTTTCATGCAGAAGTACAAGTAGCCTAAAAAAGTACAGTAGATGTTATGAGTCGAGTGCTCACATCCCAGGTTTATGACTTGCACTTGGCTTAACCATGTTTGGAAATGTGAAATATTTAGACAGTGAAAAATGATTTTTTTTTTCTCGAAAATTTTTTGTTGTGATGAAAATATGGATGTGACTGAGTTCAGATACAAAGTGTGCTAAGTGTCAATAAAACGGTCATATCTTTCGTGCGTCAATGATCCACAACTTAATGAGAAAAGAAAGCTGAATGAGCTGTGAAGTTGAAATAGAGGATGGGTTTGCTATAGGGATACAACATCATCAACCAACTATATTCAGACATTAATTTACGTTCTAACTGAAGTTTTTAATTGCAGGATAATGAACGCCTGACCTTCGTCAGACTTAGAAGTGTGTCTCATAATCCCTTGGAAGCCAGTTACAATGGAAGAGCTGATTGGGTCGTCATCAGTCAAGTATGCACCGGAATGAATAACATTTAGTGTTTAGTGGTTGAGAATGTTCAGAACTGATTAAGTAAAGAATAATACAGTTTTCCTTCCAATGCTTCATTGTATGCCATAGCATAAATTAAAGTATATTCCTTGCCATCTTATGTCTTTAAAAGCAGTCAGTCTGGCCTTTATTGTATGCTGCTGTGTTACTAAAGCAGTGTAACATAATCAGATGGCCTACTTCTCTGAGTAAATGTAATTTGTGGACTAATACAGTTTATGAGCTCTTGATGTTTGTCGGAGCTCAACTAAACCCTGTAGTGTGAGGCAAGGAGCCATAATGCTAATACTACCAAGGGCTCATCATTCACAAACTGTCGCCTAGTTTTTAGGGCATCACTCTAGGGTCCATTGTTGTCGTTACTGATTGTATTCTTGGAGAATTACTATTTGCAATGATTTTCCTCTTATAAGTATTAGGTCGCTATGGTCTGTAAATGTTGAGGTAAGCTCTGTCAAATGTTGATCGTCCAAAGTGTTTAGAGAGACCAGCAACGTAAATAAAACCCCAATTCTACACCCAAACCTGTAACAAAGGTGCCAAAACATTCCTATGGGCACCATGTGGTAGGTTTGATGACTACAGTGTACTAGTAGCTACAGAGGACTAAAAGTTCCTAATGATCAAGAAAGAGACTATTAAATCTCTGCTACACAGCTAGATAGACTTGGTCCCATTCTCAGAGGGTTACTGGTCAGTATGATTTGCCCCAGATGGTAAAAGATCATAAGATTCAACTGTAGAGAACTGAATTCATCTTCTTTGAAGTGATACATCTTAGCCAAAAAGGCATGGGGGGGGGGACTGTTTTTCCAAAGTGGGGCTTAGTCCAGAGTAAATGGATGATGAGTTTGGGAGTGGATTGGGAAATAAGAAAATTAAGTTACATTCTGGTCGGGAACTGTTTTTGTAAAGAGGGGCTTAGACCAGAGGAACTGAAACGGATGGTAAGTTTGGGAGTAGGTTGGGAAACAAGAAAATTAAGTTACATTCTGGTCCTTAGTTTCAGCTTATGTGTGGTTCACACGGGGAGGATGTGTTTCATTTAGTGGGTTGATGTTTTAAGCTGAAAGATTTAAAAAAAATTTAAAACACTAACTTTTGGTGAGAATCAACGGGAGCGAACGATCTGATTTGTTCTCGACGAAAAAAAAACATTCCTGGCCTTTGTAGGTATGGGAGGTTCCTTCAGGTAGGCTATGTAGCATCGGGAGTGTTTTTTTTTAAAAGAGTTTTCTCCTTTTGGTGTTTTATATTGTGTTTTCGAGAGTTATCTATTTTGTTTTCCTTCCAGGCTCTTCGGGAATCAATTTTTTCATTCTTAATGTGATCAGGGGCTTCATTTTTAGAGAGCAGAGGTGTCATTTCAGGTCATCAGCTGCTTAAAAAGATCAAAGTTTCGAGAGAGTACACTGTAAAAAAAAATTGCAGTATTTGATACTAGGATCAATCTTGCCTTTATTGAGATAAGATCATCCCTAATTCGGATTGATTTTATCACAATAATTTTTATTTATACGAAAAGAATATTGTCGTGTTTATTTACATTGTTTTGTTTAAGTGTTTTAATATGTATATTTTACTTTTGTGTTTTATTCATACTCCGCTGTTACGCAAAAAGCGGGTCATAAATAAATAAAAAATAGAGATAAGATTATTCCCAGTAGCAAATACTGGATCCTTATTAGCTGCGTTTGTCACGGGAGTTCTCACCGGTGGTCTCCGGTTTTTCTTATAAGCCGTTTTTGCATCCACCGGTGACTTCTCACCAGTCTTATAATCTCACCGGTGCGGACTAACCAGAACCTGCTCGTGAGCCCTGCTGCAGTGAGGAGTTCGCCGGTTTTCATCAACTCACAGGTGAACTAAAAGAATGCGTTTTAAGGGAAGAACCGGACACTGGTGACTAAACACCAGAGACAGCCTGGAGTGCAACGAACGCAGCTATTCACAGAAACTTTTTACAGTGTAGGTGAGAGACCAAAACTGCTTACCATAATTTCCAGTGTTTCCACTGGCAGCTACCCCCTGGGTGCTGGGGGCAAACAACGCCGATGAATAGGATAGGCAAGGGGTAGGTATGGTGCGCTGAATGTTGGGCCTTAACCACAAGGTTGAGAGTGACTACAGTGAGATAAATATAAACACAGAGTCTCAAACAACCTTGTAAAAAAGGTGCCAGAACAATGAGGAACGTGACAGAAGTCAAGGTGAAGTCAGCTCATCTGGGGATTCACTCAGTCCCGTTGTTTGATTACCTTGGTAGTGAGAATACCAAAACGACTTCTAATTAATCACACGTTGTCGAACTTCAAATTTGTCGCCAAATCGTTCCCGCAAGACTGCCAAGTGGACCTAGCAGGGTTGCCAACCAAGACTATTTTTTTCGCCGTTTTCTCCGGTAATAATTGATGCAACAGCACGGGACTTCGGCAATGGATTCCCTTGACCCATTGTGGGTCTCTGACGAATTTTAGGTCTAATTCTGGAGTTCCCCTTTAAAGTTAAACCGAATAGGCCTGAGATATGACAGTCTGGCTGCTCATCACATGTTCACTTAAATAGGTTTGAAGAACCGATGAAAATGCGGCATTCGTTTTTCCGTTGTTCATACAATCAACGATGAACTTTTGTTTCGGATGTGAAATATTTAGCAACTAAACAGGGAAAAATTGCCAAAATACATATATTTTGGCACACGCAGATGCTGGCTTTCTTCAGAGGTGACGTTACAATCTAAATTAAACATCGCCCGAGGTTTGCTTACGTCCAACAACGTCCAACAACCTGTACGCGTCACCAAAACTGGTTCCAGTAGCTTCGCAAACGAACCGCCATGCAATTTCGTTTGTACCTTTTTTAACGGATTTGCTAAATAAAGACGAGTGATATTTTCCCCCTTTTGTGTTAGTTTGTTATTTACTATAGTGAAGCAACGCAAATTAGCTGTCAGCTACGATTTTGTATAAATAAACCTATCTCTCTCTCTCTCTAATACTCGTCCATTGAAATGCAAGCTTTTCAAATTCTATGAGTCGGGATGAACTTTGTCATGTGGGGACAGCAACCATATTCTGAATCTCACTACTAGGGCCCAACGTGGCTCTGTTTCAGTTGCTCTGTGGCTCCGTTTCACTTCTTAGCCCAATACACTACATGACTAAGTCCAAAACCACACCCTCGGGAAGAACGAGAAAACGTAGCACTAACGAGTCAAACTCAACAACTCAACCTTGTGTTAACCAATCACGGCAATGTTTGGGAGCAGCTGCGATACCGCTTCCGGCTCTTCAGCTAGGTACATGGCGATTTTGCGTCGTCAAGAAGAGTTAGTCGTCGAGAGTAATCAGTGCTTCAAACCCAAGGTATCAAAATAGGTTGGCTTTTCAGTTAAAGCTTAAAGCACGGGTGGTTTATTTTTTGCCTAACTTGGCAAACCTCTGCTAGAAGAGGATCCTTGCCGAGAAGGGCTAAATTTCTCAACTGCCCTTTTAGCGCAATCAAACAAGAGAATTAACAAGTAAAACAAGTTTTTAATGCGAAAATAAATGAACAGCTAATGAGACGGAACCTCACAAAAGCAACCTGTGATTTATCTTTGTGCCGTAATTATTTTGGTTTTCTTTTGCCAGCGATCTGTCCTCATTCTCTTTTCAAAGACGATGAAAAAGTCCACACCAGACAATAATCCAGAACTTAAAAAAAAATAAAAAAGATGGGGGGTCCTGCACCCAATTTTATTTAAGGTAGGGAGTGGATAACCAGAGTGAGATTGAATAACATTGCCGACGAAACTCAGGAATACATTTCGACGACATAATTATCTGGCGTCGAGTATCATTTTATGTTTTTTTTAAACATAAACCCTTGGAAACCTTTGAAATTCGGATATATTTCACTTGACAAGTTTTTAACCGACAAGTCTATCACTCGACAGATCTGTTTCGGCAAATTCCCGTTAGACAGGCTGATCGTTTGGCAAGTTCCCATCGTAGCTGACGTATCCGTTCTATACATTGTTTGAATCCAAATTCCCAACAGTCCCGACAAAAACACAAACACAGGTCCTCGAACGAATGACTGCCGGAAACTTACCACCGGTCATTGAATTCGGACATTACAATTGTAAGGCAGTTTGAGGACTGTTTGCGTTTTGGTCCCAGTGGTACTCTGGAGCAGTTGGGACTCTACTGGGGAGTTAGTTAAAATCAATATAAATTTCATCTCCGACATTGTAGACTATTCTATACCAAACAGCTTCTACTACCTTTGTCCGAATTTAATCTCATTGGTATTTGCCTAACCTTTTAAAGTCGCCTTACCTTTGGCAGGATTGCCTAAAACGCGCTTGTCCCGTAAAGACTTGCCGTTCATTAAATTGCCCAGTGTACTGACACAGATTGCGCCTCTCTGTTGTAATTCCTAAGCCCCGGAACAAACGCGCACCTGCCGACTTGCCAACTCAGAAACAACTACTATGGCCCTCTTGCTGGGAAGTAAGGGTGCCATACCCTTAAAGTTCAATGGGCACATCAAACTACCCCAATCCCACTCTGTAACAACCTAGCAACAATGCTTGTCCCCTAGATCAGCAGCATTTTCAACAGTTTCCTCTCTGTCATATTTCAAAGCGTATTTTTTGGGCAAGTACATGCTCAATTTACTAGCTTGGACAAAGATAAAAGTGATGTTTCTTATAATACTTCTTTATTTTATGCATAAATCAGCTTGTATAATTCAGATTTGAATAGGTTATTTGTTTTTGAATGATTTTTGTAGATATGTTATTTTGTATAAGCTTATTGCATATTCTGGTACATTTTATAAAGCAAGCTAATCAAGCTTCACAACACTATTCCACAAAGAAAAACTTTTTAAGCCATTGAACTTCTGATGAAACACTAGAGCAATCAGGTAAACTGCATCTACGGCTTGACTTTGGTGACATCTCAAATATATCCTTTTCTATCAAGCATTGCTGGGAGTTTTTGAATTTCCCGCCACAATATCCCAGCTCCTAAGATTTCGATCGCCCAAATGCCAGAGAGGTAAAGACAAGGGATAACAAGAAAACGGCCGATTTTCGTAGCGCCTTCTAAAGGAAGTCGGAAATGTTTATTTGTGAAGCATTTAATACAAAGTAAAGAATTAGAAGTGTCATTGTGCTTTAAAAAACTCACCAACAGCTCGGGAAGAGAACCAGGCCTCAACATGCAAACAGTAGTGTCTTCTATGCAACCTTTCGGCGCGTGAAGTACCGTCAGTAGTGAGGATTGGAATCGACTAAACAGTGCGGTCGATGGGAGATGCAGTAATTCATGTAAAATCATGGAATATCAAATATTACCATACTCAGAATCAGATCTCTTTTGGTTCACGAGTAGGCGTCAAAATGTGTTGTTCTTTAGACCTGCGGTGTATACTACAGCCATTGAAAAGGCGATGTTCTGTTCCACGCCCCCAGATTGGACTTTTCATCCGACGTTGAAAGGGGAGGTGGAACGCATAATCAAATCACGAGCACCAGTATTTATCGACGGTGAGAGGACTCCCTGAGGCCCCGCTAAGCATGAGTGTAGCACAAGTGATATATATACAAATGCACAGTCATGTGTAGTGTAACGGCAGGATCCGAGCACTCCTTGAGAGCACATGGAAAAAACATACGCCAACATCATCCATATTATTTTTTCTTTCTATTTTTTATTTGTATATGTACTTATTATTATCAAGGGGCACCCTTCCAGGGGATCCCGCCTCTGATACCAAGGGTGTCAACGATTTGTTAGTTAGCCGAGGAGTCGTAAGTAATTGCAAGGCAACAGTCAGCCCGGAGAGCTAAAGCTTGTAAGGTGGGAGGACTGTTTTGACGTAAATTGCGTCGATCCGTTGTAATTTCTATACCCTTGAACAAATGCGCACCTGTCGGAAAAAGTTGGGGCTGTGACGGATTTTCTAGGCGAAATGACGGGTGGGCGAATCGATGGGTGGTCGAAGGAGTGGTTTAGGAGTGGGTGAATCGACGCTTGAGAAAACCGATGTTGGGCGAATTGACGGGTAGAGGAATCGACGGATGGAAGAATCGACGGCTGGATGAATTGACAGCGAATCAGTGGTTGGGCGAATCAGCGGTCGGGTCACCCGCGAATATTTTGATTCTTATGACGGTTAGGCAAACTGTCGGAAAAGTAGGGGATTTTTACGTTTTTTGCCATAATGACGGCTAGACGAATCGACGGGTGGACGAATAGACGGGTCCCTTATTGTACAGTTGGCTGCAATTGCCATATTGTTAAAGTGAGGACTATTTATGGTTAACCTTAACTGGGAATCAAGTGAGTAATATGAGTACTGATAAATAAAGTACGTTGTAACCCTAGTTTCTTTAACTTTACGTGACCTAGGAGACCCCACGACGCTCCCCCCACGCTACGTAAACCAAACATACAGAAAAATTTACCACGTATTACACCTGTGCGGACTGTTCCACTGGGAAGGGCCGAAATCGACTTGCCGACTGACATGCTCCCGGAAATTCAAGAGGCCACTGCCAGTTGTCAGGGCAGGAACTAAGACAATCCATAGAAAGAGCGGATGAGAGAAGGACCACGTAAAGCTCAACTCCTTTTTCAACTTAACCAAAGCTGGTTTATACTGTATAACGGTAACATAAGTTTTAAGTTTAATTTTAACGTGAACTACACCGAAAGCAACTATAAATCAAAGAGTGCAAGCTCATATAGTCCTTCCTCGCGGTCATAGTCGGTCCGGACCTACAAATGACGTATCTTGGCATTTTCCTTGACACCTAGAAGGTTCTATCCAAGTCAGTTCGGGAGGTGAATAATTGGCATATCTGTGGGATTCACCCTGATTCCTCAACCCGTTTGGCACTTGACGCGCCACGAGACCCCCCCCCCCTCCCCTTCCACACATCCAGATCCGACCCAGCTCGATACACAGCATATCGAAGGCTTATGATTGTGTTGCGAGAGCAACACTTTGGTTTTGTCCTCGTTTTTTTTTTTTTTTTTTTTTTTTTTTCCTATGACTCCGATTTCATTTTATTCCTGGTAACTGGGAAGGGTCTAACCTGTGCGGTTTTTACGGAAAGTGTGGACCTTAGGCCGGATTGATGAATATGACATTACATTTTGGAAAGCTCCGTAGAACTCTTGCCTGGGGCCAATAAGGATGGTTTTTGCTTGTCATCGAGCCAGAGCCTACGGTTTGCGAAGTGAAGTGGAGCTGTATAGCCTATGTCGGAGAGGACCATCTCAAGTTGTGTAGCGAACCTTTCGTTTCATCAAACCATGTTTCTGCTTTCGAGTGGAAAGCTCCGTTCTAGCACGCTAGCAGGCAGGCACCAGTTTCAAATTGAAGATGGACTAAAATCTATAAGTGTTAAATATATGCGGCAGTTACCCGGCCCCACAGCCAACATATCTTCTTTGAGTGATAAATAGAAAAATCTACAGAGACAAAAAAGTGGCTTTTTCCCACGGGTCCGAAAGTGCTGCCATCTATTGTTTCTGTCCATGTCTGCGACGATTCCAGCTGAGTTTATAATTTTTTTTTTTTGCACTTGGGTTTGCGGTAGAGTAACGGTATCAGATGTGCCCCTTAAACTTTAAAAGTTCTCTCATTGCTAAAGAAACTAGAGCTTATCCTTTGCTCCTTTCTAAGTCGTGACGTTAGAAAGTTGGCCTACGGCAAAAAAGTCAACTTTTGAACTAAGACAGGTAGAATTTTTTTTTCGACGGCAATCGATAGCCACTGATGAGCTGATCAAAGTATATGTCATCCATTTTTTGGTACAAAAATTCCTTCATGAGATACACCAGTTTGAAAATTTCAAAGGGGTTGACAACTTCAGTAGTAAGGTACATTGAAACCAAAAATAGGCGATAGCAGTTATGAGCCATGTAGGGGACTTTTAAACAACAGTCGACTGTTAGCTCATAATCATCTTCGGTAATGAGGGCCTTGCAGCTTTTGCTAGTTGGTGTACCTGTTATTTGTTTCCGGTGTATTCGATGGTAAGAACAATTTGGTTCCATTTCTGTACGCGATTTCAGCTGAGTTTATCATTCGTTTTTTTGCACTTGGGTTTGCGGTAGAGAAATGGTATCAGATGTACCTCTTAAACTTTAGAAGTTCTCTCATTGCTAAAGAAACTAGAGCTTATCCTTTGCTCCTTTCTAAGTGGTGACGTTAGAAAGTTGGCCTACGGCAAAAAAAGTCAACTTTTGAACTAAGACAGGTAGAATTTTTTTTTTCGACGGCAATCGATAGCCGCTGATGAGCTGATCAAAGTATATGTCATCCATTTTTTTATACACAAATTCCTTCATGAGATACACCAGTTTGAAAGTTTCAAAGGGTTGACAACTTCAGTAGTAAGGTACACACTGAAACCAAAAATAGGTGATACCAGTTGTGAGACATGTAGGGGACTTGTACGCGGCAGTCGAGTGTTAGCTCATAATCATCTTCGGCAATGAGGGGTTTGCAGCTTTCGCTAGTTGGCGTACCTGTCATTTGATGGTAAGAACAATTAGGTTCCCAATTGTAAGACATGCAAGGGACTTGTCAGTAATAATAGGCTGTTTTGCTACAAAAATCTTCAGCGATGAGGGGTTTGCAACTTTTGCTAGCCGGTGTACCCATTATTTTTATCCGGTGAACTTGATGTCTATCACGGGAAAGGGACTTGTCAGTAGAATCGGTGCACGAGGGGCTAGAAATTTGTGCAAATTGTTGCACATTGTATTCGATTTATATAAAACTGACGGTAAGAAAGTTTGTATCGATGGTCTCTCGCTGTATCCTAGGATTTACTGTTTTCGCAACGGGTACAAACGATAATGTAAAACAAGGTAGTTTCGTAATAATTAATAGTGTCATCTATGGTATTTTAATCCTGAAAAGTTACGGATAGCTTTATAATACCAACTAGATTATATAGGATATTGTTCCAAGTTTTCATCCGTCACGATGTCTACGATTGAAAAGGGTAAAGTTCAACTGACTGCAAAGTCAATTTAGTCCCTTTTTCCGATATTCTTTTGTTGTGGTTAGGGCAATCGATGCCCTTGATGAGCTGATCAAAGTATATGTCATCCATTTTTTTGAACAAAAATCCTTCATGAGATAAACCAGTTTGAAAGTTTCAAGGGGTTGACAACTTCAGGAGTAAGGTACACACTGAAACCAAAAATAGGCGATACCAGTTGTGAGACATGTAAGGGACTTGTAAGCAACAGTCGACTGTATGCAACAGTCGACTGTTAGCTCATAATCATCTTCGGCAATGAGGAGTTTGTTTGGTATACCTGTTATTTGTATCAGGTGTATTAGATGGTAAGAACAATTTTGTTCCCAAAAAGCCAGAACGGCTTTTATGCTATAATCATCTTCAGCGATGAGGGGTTTGCAACTTTTAATAGCTGGTGTATCCATTATTTGTTCCGATGAATTTGATGTCAATCACGGGAGAGGGACTTGTAAGTAAGAATCGGTTCACGAGGGGCTAGAAATTTTTGAAAATTGGTGCACATTGTATTCGATATCTGTAAATATGACGGTAAGAAAGTTTGTATTGATGGTCTATCGCTATAACCGAGGATTAACTGTTTACACGACGGGTACAAACGATACGGTAATCTAAAACAATAAGGTAGTTTGTAATAATTAATAGTGTCATCTATGGTATTTTAATCCTGAAACGTTACGGATAGCTTTATAAAACCAACTAGATTATATAAGATATTGTTCCAAGTTTTCATCCGTCACGATATCTACGATTGAAAAGGATAAAGTCCAACTGACTGCAAAGTCAATTTAGTCCCTTTTTCCGATATTCTTTTGTTGTGGTTAGGGCAATCGATGCCCTTGATGAGCTGATCAAAGTATATGTCATCCATTTTTTTGAACAAAAATCCTTCATGAGATAAACCAGTTTGAAAGTTTCAAGGGGTTGACAACTTCAGGAGTAAGGTACACACTGAAACCAAAAATAGGCGATACCAGTTGTGAGACATGTAAGGGACTTGTAAGCAACAGTCGACTGTATGCAACAGTCGACTGTTAGCTCATAATCATCTTCGGCAATGAGGAGTTTGTTTGGTATACCTGTTATTTGTATCAGGTGTATTAGATGGTAAGAACAATTTTGTTCCCAAAAAGCCAAAACGGCTTTTATGCTATAATCATCTTCAGCGATGAGGGGTTTGCAACTTTTAATAGCTGGTGTATCCATTATTTGTTCCGATGAATTTGATGTCAATCACGGGAGAGGGACTTGTAAGTAAGAATCGGTTCACGAGGGGCTAGAAATTTTTGAAAATTGGTGCACATTGTATTCGATATCTGTAAATATGACGGTAAGAAAGTTTGTATTGATGGTCTATCGCTATAACCGAGGATTAACTGTTTACACGACGGGTACAAACGATACGGTAATCTAAAACAATAAGGTAGTTTTGTAATAATTAATAGTGTCATCTATGGTATTTTAATCCTGAAACGTTACGGATAGCTTTATAAAACCAACTAGATTATATAAGATATTGTTCCAAGTTTTCATCCGTCACGATATCTACGATTGAAAAGGATAAAGTCCAACTGACCGCCAAGTCAATTTAGTCCCTTCTTCCGATATTGTTTTGTTGTTGGTTTTACAACGCTAAAGAACAGCTTTTGATCATGTGATTTTTCTTTTTAGAACATACCATTTTAAAAGCTTCGATAAGTTGACAATTTCAGCATTTAACCGACAGCGAAGAAACAAAACCAAAGTGTTGCTCTCGCAACACTTTAGTCGGCGAAGCCGGACAAAGGTTGCGGCAACACTTCACGTTGCCCCGGCAACGTAGGTCTAGTTGTTCTTCCTGTTGGCCATCACTATAAAACTTAGTTGACAAGGCGCAAAAGCCAATTTTTATATTTTCGATATTTTCTTCAGTATATATATATTACCTATGCTAGACTTAAATTTGAGAACACAAATGAGGCCCGCAGGCCACCGATCTAGATTTCCGCGCAATGACGCCACTGACAGTATTCTTCGTCATTGTCATGATGAACCCGATGTGCCGACGAGTCGACCGACGTCCGACAAAAACTTGATTTTGTTTTATTTCTTCTGGATTCCTTCTGTATAAAAAGAACCTCATGTGCACGACCGAGGCACGGCAAAAGCATGCAGAATTCGATTTCTTCGGTGTTTCGCCCGACAAACGTTTGCAGGATTTTATTTCTTGCATATAAGAACACCCGATGTGCCGACAAATCGACCGATGCCTGATAAAAAGCATACACAATTTTATTTTTTCTGTGTGGTCACCGTCACCTGCAGACTCTAAAGCTAGAAACACTCAACCAAAGGAGACACGATCTCACCATGGCATTTGGATATTCCCTCCTTCTGTCTCCAGACCATCGCGACATCCTACCGACTTTTTACACCCCTGAACCAACCGTAGACACGCGGCAAGCAAGAAAAGCAGCGAAGAAACAACTCCTTAGAGAACCCGATTGCAAGTCTTCTCAGCGTTTTTTAAAATCCTTTGTACCATATTTCGTATCTAATTATAACAAAGCAGTGTTTGACACTTAGTTTATTTTACTTTGCATTAACCGTTGTTTTTTTATTTTTTTAAACCATTTTGTTTTGACGTACAAGGTTATTTTTGTTACAGAAATATTATGTGAAATATACTTATTGATTGGTTATTGATTGATTGACTGATTCCTAGGTCAGGTAAGGAATAATTAGCCCCTAGTATTCTGACGTGTACAAATTGCATTGTCGCAAATTGCGACAGTTTTGTGCAAATTGCACAAAACTGTCGGGAGATTACGCGATGGATAGGTTAATCATAATACGAAGTCACTGTGAAAGATAACTATTTTATACGTGATCTTATTTCCGATCTTAGGCTAAAAAAATCAAAATAAAAAATGCAGGGCGAGAGGGAGGGAGCTAGTTCAAGCTAGATGCGCCACAAGAGGAAAGTTACACTGTACAAACTCCCTCATTCATCGGGCTTTTAGTAATTATGTATCACCGAATTCAAAGATTTTCATTCCGAGTTTGGAGAGTCTCAAAGAAAGATTAACTGAATCCGATTTAGAACCTGACACGAACACCCTATATTACGCACCGACGTCCCGTTCTGGATAGGCAGAAAATCATCTCTTTCCGCGTCTCCAAAACAGGCGAGAAAGAGGCTAAAAGGGGAAGAAAACAAGGTCAACAAAGCGATATGATCCTCACTTGAAAGCTGAACGACCGTCGGCCCGTGACATCCAAACCGCACTATTTCATGCTCATATGATTTTACATCTTTCCCTCCGTGACTATTCCACGCCTCCTGGCCCCCATCGCTTCCCACTCAAATGGGTCATGAAACTGCTATAAAACTGCTACGCGAAAAGCAAGCAGCGGCCAGTCAGTTTAAGGTCCGCTCGTTTCAAAATTCCCCGCGTCGATATCGACTCTACAGCCAGGTATTGGCGGACGCGTGGAGGATTTTTCATTCCAAGCTAGAAAGCTGTCAGGGGGAATTGAAGACGAATGAAATGAAATTGCTTGGTTATTTAGAGCCTCGTTTAAGAAGCAAACCTGGGGAAGGATGCGCATAAAGGTGGGGACAAGAAATTAGGCAGATGTGAAAACTAAGGCGAGTTGTTTTCTATTCAGTCATAATTTTATCAGAGTAGAGTCTGTGTCTCAAGCAGAGGCTCCATTTCAGTGGACCTCGGACCGGGCAAAGATCAGTGTTGGGCCGCCCTTCCAAACTGTCAGAGGTATCATAACAGATAGCGTATAACACTCTCAAGAATAACACCTTTTCACTTAGAAATAAAGTGTTATGACCAATTAAGTTCACACTATTTCGTGCCTATATCTCCAACAACACCTTCAATTGGTAAAAATACAAAAGGGAACAAAAGAAACATAACAGATAACATCCCAAAGTGTTATCTGTTGAAACCGCGCATCCTTCTGTGGTCGTTATGTAAGTTATGACAGTGTAGTATTTTTACCTATTGAAGGTGTTGTTGGAGATTTAGGCACGAAATGGTGTTGGTGTGTTGGTCATAACACTTTTAAGTGAAAAGGTGTTATTCTTGAAAGTGTTATGCGCAATCTGTTATGAAACTTCTGACAGTGCATGATTAGTACTCAGACTAAAAAGTAGAGTCACTCTTTTTGGGTCAAATTTAAAGTCTTTGATTCATGTGGGCCGAGACGGTGGAGATACCATCATTTTTCGATGGGTCGGATTTTTACGAAAACAATGTTACCTTTGTTTTCCCCCAAATCCTCACGGTAGCCAACGTTATCCACGAATTGCTTAAACAGAATTCACTCCTGAACAGCAATCCGCTACCATTGCTAATTAACTATTCAGTGATCTCCTGGCACGGGTCAAAGATTACTAGAACCTTCGAGAATATCGAGTGGCTGGTAAGAGAATTAAAACTACTAAGTATATCACCATGTGGACGTTTAGATAAATGTCGGAAGAAGAAATCACCGGCCAGTTTGACATTTTTTGGTCTCGGAAGCTGAATATTATTTAGCTCAGTTTCATTAATCTTCGAGAAATCACTATAACGAATTTAGTATAATTTACGGCATTTGTTTATTGTGATTTAGTTTACAACCTTAATTCTTTGGACTTGCAGGAATTTTCAAGAAAAATCAGAAAACAAAATACTTAAAGAAATCGATAGTGCAAATAATTAGTTTAATTTTTCTACACATTTTCTATATGTATGCTACAATAATAACATATTTTTAGATCCAAACTCAAACTATGATTCCATCCTCCTCCTTTCGGGCGCTTCCTACCCACACCGCTAGATGACCCAGCGGTCGGATCGAGTCATCGGTTTGTTTTGGGTCTTGGGCGGGGGGTCTAAACGTTGCTGGTGCTAGAATGCTTATGATATAACTCCTTTAAAGTAGTTTTTGAAGATACCTTAAAATAATGTCAATGGTTTGCACTTTTCCTAATGACACTTATTTAGGGATCAAAAGATCCCTATCGTTGCGAGTGGGTACAAGTATTTCTTTTCGGGTGACTGACTGAAGCAATTTCCATTTTTGCAAAGCAACTCTAGTATCAGATACCATAATAACTGCAAAAACAACGCAAATCTAGATACCGTGGTATCACCTAAATATACCATTGTATAGCAAAAATGCAACTATTAGCCCATTTAAAACCATGCTCAAACTAGATAACAAAATAGCAAACGGCTTCTACTCTAGTTCTCAGACTCCAATCCGCGTTGCTCGTGAGGTGAAAGTCGCTAAACCCTTCCAACGCGTTTCCCTCCAACGCCATAAATTAGGATATTATGATATACTTTTTCAATCAATCAATTAAATTTACTTCCAAATAGCTTAAAGCTAGAAGAGGACGGCAGAAATAAAAATAAAGGGAGGCCTCGTAGTTTCGACTGACCAAGAGCCTCCACAGTATTTAATTCGGTACTGTTTCCAGGGGCGTGGCTAGCCAAAACTCGAGGGGGGGGGGGGGTAGTAATAAAACATGCAATAGCTGCAAACGTTGAAGACGGAAGAAGCCTAGTCTTATCTATGAGCTCAGAGGCGGTTTGAAGGGCTTGGGCGTGGGAGGTGACTTCTTAAAATACACGACAGATGTCCTTCAAGGCTCAAGTATCATACCAGTTAAAAACAAAATTCAAGAAACGCAGCATCGCCTGCTGGAAACTGTGCGAATTTACAGAAATCTACAGTGAACGTCATTTGTAACAACAGGAATTCACTGACGCAATGGCCCGCCCTACAGCACTTCCTAATGACAGATAGAATGAAAATGAGCGCCTCATGCGAAATTTTGAAGTAGGCTAAGACTTTTTTCGGGCAAAACACTACTTCCCCCCACAAAGTTCAGATTTTAATGTGACCCAAGCCCCGAAATTCCAAGCCTAAAACACGAATGAAATAACGCGATCTTCGAGTAAATAGAGTCTATTTCAAAAGGCACCACCAGCCATAAATTTTAAAATCCTGCATGATCAGAATATGAATAAACAATACACAACATCAAGGGCCACTTGGCATGGGGCCCCTCTGTCTTCGCTCACGACGAATCCAGAAAATGTGAGACAATTAGATGGAAGTTGTTAATGTGCTTCAGTTTGACCCTTTCCGAAAAAGAAGCCTACTGATCATTCAGAAAGAAAAAAAACTTGAAACAGGGCCGACTTGTTCTGAGTTTCCAGTTTAAAAAACAAAAATAAAAGAAAAATAAAACGACATGTTGCAATAATAAGGACCGTCATTACAGCGTCGCACTGGAGAAAAATACTTATTATCAAATTATATTCTGTTAAGAAACTAACAAACTGTGAAAATTGTATGCCACACAAAAATCAGCGTGACTTTGACATGAAATGAAAAATACTAGTACATAAAAGATCGTGATAAAATTGTCAATCTGGCAAGCTCGAAACATGCGACTAAGAATCCAATTCCTGAAGTCTCAAACGCTCGAGAACCCAGAACAGCCTAGGTCCAAGCTGGATGTCAACTCGAGTTTCTTGGTAAACCTGAACTAGCCTTACTGACTTTTCGGGCTTTCCTGGCTGAGCTCACGTTTAACTGAACTTTTGCGGTCGGGTGCTCTGCGAGCGTCCAGTTAGCTAAAAAAAATTTGGTTGGGCGCTCTCTGAATGCCCAGATTAGCTTAATTTATTCGGTTGGGCGCTCTGCAGCCTCCGGGTTAACTTTTTTATTTCTTCGATGGGTGGTAGTATCCCCCCCCCCCCCACCCCGATAGCGATGTCACTGACTGTTTCTCCTCTCACCTATCTTGTGCGTTTGTAAAGTTTCTTATTCGTCCCCGTATGTTATTAAAGGCATTGTCCTGGGACATTTTTCCAATCGTAAACAATTGAAACGACTGTAAACAATTATTTTTTTTAACGATTGGAAACAGTTGTTTACGATTGTGTTTTCACGATTGGAAACAATCGGAACCAATCGTAAAAATACAATCGTTAACAACTGTTGACAATCGCAAACAACTGTTTGTAAGCAACTGTTTCCAATCGTAAATAAACAATTGTTTACGATCGTTTATAATTGTTTTCAATTGTTTACGATTGAAAAAATGTTCCATAATACTATGACTTAAATTTTTGACGGTGCAAACGGATAAGTCAGCTACATTTTGTTAGAGCTCCAGTTTAGCTAATTAGACCAGCTTTAACTCCAAGCAATTTTCAAGAAGAAGTTCACAAAATCGAATATTTAAGGAAGAATCTTTAAAGTTCAATGGGAATATCGAACTACCCAAATCCCACTCAGTAACAGCCTAGGAACAATGCTTACCCCCTAGATCAGCAGCTTTTTCAACAGTTTCCTCTCTGTGATATTTCAAAGCGTAAATTTTTGGGTCAGTACATGCTCAGTTTATTAGCTTGGACTAAGATAAAAGTGATGTTTCTTATAATACTTAGTAGATCTTTATTTATTCAAACAATGTTTACAACGGATACGTCAGCTCTGATTTTTCATCAGCGATATTTCGGCCCTTCTTGGCAAGGGTCCTCGTCAGGCTGTCAATCTTCTTGCTCAACTTCGGGGAAGGAAACAAACCTGTAATAAATAACTGAAGCTTCTACCGACTATAAATATCTTATTAAGGTAAATATTTTCGAAAACCCATCCCATTCAGTATATTTTGAAAAAGCCCAAATTCTTGCAACGTGCACCGGACTCCATCAAACCATTCGAGAAGCCGTTGAGATAAAGAAAAACCGAACAGGCATTAACCGAGATACAGACGAGTACTCTTTACCGGAAACGTGGAACGGGGTTATTAAGGGAAGAAAATTTAAGCCTCAGTCCCTTATTAACAACAAAACCGAAGTCGATCAAAATGCAGAAAAAAATATTTCCTGCCGTCGCCCCAATCGTGCAGCAAAAACAGCAGCCGTGTCAAAAATTAAATCTCAGCACTAGTTTTTCCGTGCAGTGATTATTCAAAGTAATAGATTCAGGCAAGTACTCATAATAGAAACGTAGAACGAGGTCATTAATACAATAATATTTAAGTTTTCAGCCCCTTATTAATGAAAAAACCGAAGTTGATCAAAATGCAGAAAAAACCCTTTCCTGTCATCGCCCCAATCATGCAGCAAAAACAGCGTCGTTGTCAAAAATTAAATCTCAGGACTAGTTTTTTCATTTTACTGGTACTTGAAGATAATTTACCTTAATAAGATATTTATAGTCGGTAGAAGCTTCAGTTATTTATTACAGGTTTATTTCCTTCCCCGAAGTTGAGCAAGAAGATTGACAGCCTGACGAGGAACCTTGCCAAGAAGGGCCGAAATATCGCTGATGAAAAATCAGAGCTGACGTATCCGTTGTAAACATTGTTTGAATAAATGTTTCAAAGTCAGCTTGGGCTCAAAGAATATTTAGATCTTTATTTTATACATAAAATCAGCATGTATAATTCAGATTTGAATAGGTTATTTGTTTTTGAATGATTTTTGTAGCTATGTAATTTTTGTTAAGCTTATTGCATATTCCGGTACATTTTATAAAGCAGGCTAATCAAGCTTCACAATACTATTCCACAAAGAAAAACTTTTAATAGGCACTTTAAGCCATGGAACTTCTGATGAAACACTAGAACAATCAGGTACACTGCATCTGCGGCTTGACTTTGATGACATCTCAAATATATCCTTTTCTATCAAGCATTGCTGGGAGGTTTTGAATTTCCTGCCACGGTATCCCAGCTCCTAAGATTTGGATCGCCGAAATGCCAGAGAGGTAAAGACAAGGGATAACAAAAAAACGGCCGATTTTCGTAGCGCCTTCTAAAGGAAGTCGGAAATGTTTATTTGTAAATCATTTAATACAAAGTAAAGCATTAGAAGTGTCCATTGTGCTTTATCTGTTTTTCACAAGTTCATTTTCCAGCTTGAGCCTGAAGAGGACTCTTGCCAATAAGGGCCGAAATATAGCTCTAATAAAATGTAGCTGACTTATCCGAGGGGTTGCTCACTCCCAAAAACGATGTACACCAAGTGGCGCGTGCCGCGGTGCCGAGCCGGTGCCGCGGTGCCGTGTCGGTGCCGTGCCGGTGCCGTGCCGGTGCCGTGCCGGTGCCGCGGTGCCGTGCCGGTGCCGAGCCGGTGCCGAGCCGGTGCCGAGCCGGTGCCGTGCCGGTGCCGTGCCGGTGCCGAGCCGGTGCCGAGCCGGTGCCGAGCCGGTGCCGCTGTTCTTTTTACTTCGAATTACAGTATTGTGATAAAGCACGATTTCTGATGTACATGTAAACAAATTTCATCAGATATTGGCCGAGAATGAAGTCGGCAATGTGTGTTGAATACAAGAGCTAGCAGCTCATATGGTATTTGCAAGGCTGGGTCAGAGGATGAAATTTAGGAATTTGTAAATTCTTGGGTTTCTTGTGTTTAATTATAAGCCATACCCTTGAAATAAGAATGATTGTGGGCCCTTGGAAATCAAGAGAATGATCTGGTGAAAAGTATTTTATTTTTGCACTTTAAGGGCACTAGAAATTCATGTGAAAGCAAAACCCTTTAGGCAAAAGTGACTATGGGCTCATGGGGATCATGTAGTTGTATATTTTGCTCAAACTAATGCAACCTATAATACTAATGCAGCCTACTTCCGTAATCATTACATATATTTCTAAACCCGGAGACCCACGTTTCGTGCGGTACATTCTAACCCCTCTAACAAAACCTCGCTGATTTTCTCACTTGCCGTGTTTTGCTACCTTCGATGTGTATCACGCTGTCGACGGTTCGAGACGGTTGCGCGACGGTTGTCTGCGAGAATTTTTTCCGTCAGGAAAATCGGTTATGCAAATTGTTTCCCTGTTTCGCTAGAAGTCAACGGGTCTCGGAAAAGGCTTAAAACAGCCAAAACAGTTAGTTATTTATTGAAAGCTTGTTAAAGTATTCAAATACTTTAAAATACTGTAAGTTGAAGAGTGATTAGTGCGAGGGGTCCTTTAAGGGAGCTGCAAATTCATTTTGAAGCAAAACCCTTGTTTCACAAATAATCATGGGCTCATGGGGATCATGAAAATATATGTTTTGCTCCAAAGTATTTTCTGTACTTTGTGGTTATGATGAGTACTTTAAGGAATGTGGTTGGCTCTATAAAAGAATTTATGAACCAATCTTTTTCTTCCTTGACTACCTACTTAGGCTAACTGGTACATATATTTAGCCACAGCAAGTGCATGAAGATGGCAAAGTTCGAAGCACGAACGTTCAAATAAGCATACCTCTATTGCACTCCCAGAGTGTCTGATGGGGAAATTGACTTTTTCCAAGTTAAATATGCCTGCCAAGTATCATTCTTAGCACACTCTACAAATATGAAAAAAAGATTGGTCGCCACTGAATTACCTTCACCAGAAGCAAAATATACTGAAGCTGACTCAAGTTTTGGGCGATATTCGATACCGATAACGATATATCCATGTATCGGACAAAATATCGATATCGAAAGTATATATCGATATCGATAACGATATTTGTTCATTCGTAAAGATTGCAATTAATCCAACATAACCCACACTTATATATACGAAATTGGAGCAATGTGTATTCCGCAATTCCTTTCTTATTTATCCGGAGTTCGAGATGATCCAGTATGCGATATATCTGATATCGATCGATCGATATATCGCACCAAATATCGATATCGAAACGTAAATATCGCTATCAAAAACGATATTTGTTCATCGTAATTATTGTAAATAATCCGAACTAACCTACACTTATATATCCGAAATTGGACAATATGTTTTCCCTAATTCATTTCTCATTTATTCTGAGTTTGAAATGATCCAAGATGCTATTTAATGAAAATTTGGTTCTTAGATTTTGGCGAAACGAAGCATGGTAAGCAAATATCAATATCGATATATCGATTATCGAATATCGAAAGTGAAAATATCGATATATCGATTGTTGAATATCGAAAGCGGAAATATCGATATATCGATTATCTAATATTGAAAGTGAAAATATCGATATATCGAAAAATCCAAGTATCGCCAAGCACCAGTACCAAACCATGGTTGACCACTTTGCGCATTTGGTCAACAGCATCTCCTCATATCTAGTTTAGCTTCTTCTTCGGTTGCATGTTTTCAATAATTCTTTCATTCAAGTACCTTCGTTATTGGGCGCCAGATACCAGATACCAGATGGCGAAGAGTAATATGCAGAAAATTTGTCCGTGGCCGGCGTATCGTGCTAGAGGCGCGCCGGTGCCGTGCCGGTGCCGTGCGGTGCCATGCCGGTGCCGAGCTGGTGCCGCGGTGTTGCGCCGTTGCCGTGCCTTTGCCGTGCCGGTGCCGTGGTGCCGTGCCGGTGCCGCGGTGCCGTGCCGGTGCCGCGGTGCCGTGCCGGTGCCGTGTCGGTGCCGTGTCGAGGTGTACACCGGTGGCGGAGAGAGAGCAACCCCTCGGACTTATCCGTTTTGCACCGTCAAATATGGTTCGCAGTCAGCTTGGGCTGAAGCAACATCCATGACTTAAATTATTTCCAAACGGGTCCCCCTTTACTATAGAGTCCAGCACTGAGACCTTGAATGATGTTTGCACGCTTCAGGAAATTCTGAATAGCTGATTTGTCTTGGAAAACAAAAGCTTGTTTGAAGCTAAGGGGTTTCTCAAATGCAGCATGACAAACGTCTCTTATTTCTGGCTAACAACAAACTTAGGGGCTCCATGCTTGAAGAGTCTGGTCAGGTTATTTTATTCAATTAGGGAGTCCCCTGGAAAACCACTTTTTATCCTCACTTCTTCTTGGAGAACGGCGGAACACCTGTTCAGGTCAGAGATTTATACTCATAATACTCAAAGCTGACTGGGAAACAGACGTTGAGCAATGACTGAAAACGGAAAAATTGGCTACCATGTTCCTAGTCAGATTTAGAGTGTGTGCATCTGTCACGACGGTGGAATGTCTCCATGGCCATGCAATACCCCTAAATCACCTGCCTTTATGACCAAAGGTGACTGTCAGAATATTCAGCACCTGATTTCGATTGACCTGCTTATCTGGGCTTTACTGATTCTGTTCATAAGTTTTGTGTTTTTCTTCTTCCTTCACTGATTTCCTTTATAACACTTCACTAGTCCTCATGTAGTCGAGTGGGTGAATAAAATCCTCATTCATAAATCATCCGTATCAAATTCCCTACCAAAAGCCGGTTGGACTAATCCTACCCTAATCATGTCTTCAGCTTTTGCTTGATACTAATTTACCCTTTTTCATGGTTTATCACTAGCTAAATCAGTCTTATAAAGTTTGTGTAGTGTTTCGTTTATTTTCCTTTCTATCTATTACTCCGTAATTTCATTTGTTGTCTAGCGGGCCTCAATAAATTAGTTTTATTACATCTGGTTTACTAGCCAGAGGGAGAGGGTTGCAGGTATCACGGAATACAGAAGGGAGTTGGTTCTGCAGCCTTCGTTAAAGTTTAACCGAAAAGGGCTGGGATAGGAATCTAGTTACCCATCACTTGTATTCCCTTAAATAGGCTTGTAGCCACGAAGAAGATACGTCACTTCGTTGCTCTGCTATTCATGAATAATTGATTTTTATTCCGACTTTCTCTGTCGGATTCGTCGTACCTATGCATTTGTCCGTTTGTTGTACACTGAACGGAAATGATTTACAAAAAATAAGTTTTCACGGAGTGAGCTCCAGGCCGCGAGCTGATAACTGGCCACTGAAGAGCCGCGTTTGTACTGAGATTCAAATTTTCGCGTCATATTTGACGACAAGCTAAAAGCTTAACGCCAATTTTTATAATAATAATTAGAATTTGCGTTGTGGAGACGGCCGTAGATATTCTGACCGTCACGCTTATTACTGAAGCACGTAGTGGAAAAAAAATAGCAGAATCCAAATAATCCAGTGTTCTTCAATTAAATGATATAAAAATAAGTTAGCTTTTCAGTTAAACTTTAAGCAAAATCATCCATCTACTCAGTTTTGAGCTAAAAACAGGGAATGAGGGCGGGGCGTCTGCGGAATGCAATTAGCCCCAGGTCTACCGGGGCTACTGAAATTGTAAATTTCCCCGACTTGGCAACTCAACTTGAAAAAAGCTGTCTCATTATAATACTTGAATCACCTCATAACGACACGTGAAGAACGAAGCAGTTATGAGCTAAAAACAGGGACTGAGGGAGGGGCCTCTGCGGAATGCAATTAGCCCCATGGCAGGTATACCGCCCCGGTGGACTGAAATTGTAAATTTCCACGACTCAGCAACTCAACTTGAAGAAAGCTGTCTCATTAGAACTTGAAGAACGAACATAAATCCGTTATTAAAGTTAACCAGCTAAACTATTTAATATCGTTAAATGTAATCTAATGGTAAGAGACTGGAAGAGTGGAATGTCTATCTTACTTCACGGGATAATTTATTTATTCTGCTCTGCTGTATATTTACATTTTTCTTGTATGTATTTATATTGAGCTTTTCATTTTATTATGTACTCAGCTATACATTTTAATTTTGTTATGTATTTATATTATTTTTTTTCGTGCTTGTTGTTATAGCCTTCATATCACAAGCTCATTCGATTTTGTTAAAGGACACCTGAACAATGAAACCATCCTTGAACACACCATGGAGAATACAGACATGGCCACGGAGAGCATTCTTCTCCTGAGCTTGACGTTTTCAAAGTAGGGATGTTCGTTTCTGAAGGTTTGCAAATGCAGACTCCAAGACAAAAAGCGCAATTCATTCAAATCTTGTACAGCGCTGGCCGGATCGTGTTGGAATTTCTTAGATATACGTTTGGGCTTAACTGGTTAAGAACTATTCCAGAAGAAGGGTTGATTGAAGACATTTGTTCATTTTTAAAATTGTTCGGTACTGAAAAAAGGACAGATGCAAAATGGAGCAAAAATCATAGCTTGGAAACACTATTTCGTATTTGGATCAGGTTTTCTGAAGGCAATGTTAACGGAAGTCATACTCTTCACTCAGGTGTCCTTTAAGAAAATTTCTCTTGTCTATTTTGTCATTTTAGTGTCTTTTCAATTATTTTTATTTTCTTTCGTATTTTCGTTTTCCTCCCCTATCCGCACGTTTTCAGTTTGAGTTTATTTCAAAGCATCAACACAAGTCGTTGGCCAAATGGCGTGTTGTCTACGTCAAGATACATGATATTAAACAATAATGTCAGTCGAAACGACAGAATAAATAATTCATACTGAAAATGGTTTAACACAAAATCATAAAAGTTTAACACACACAGGACAGATTAAGACTCATTATTGTATAAGCAGCTGGTAAGAAATTGTTTTCCAATGTATAACTATGTTAGTCTTTCTGTATGTTATTATTCTTTCACATTTAGTATATTATTTGAATCCACTTGAGTCTCCAAAGCTCACATTTCCCCTTGTTCACCCGCACACGTCGGTTTTCTTCCTAGTCTTCAAAAGAAAGGGAAACTTTACTGAGAAAGTCTGCAAGTTCCAAGTTCGCGGCCCGAAAGTTACTTCGCAGAACTTCTTTACTTCTTAAAAAACGCCCCTTAATTTAAACAAAGAGAATCTCAAACTAAGAGTAGTGTCATTTTCCTAGCAAAACAAACAAAATAACGGCCAGGCCAGACAGAGATTCAGAGCCGCTAGGCACTGAGCACAGTCAGTGATTCCTTTTTGTTAATTTAGCACAAAACAACTTTTACTTTTCCTCCTATTTATTTAAAGTAGTTTTGACTTTGGAAAATAGACATGCTGACTTGGAGAGGAAATGGAGAATAATTTCTTACACTTTACCTTCTTTAAATACCCCCTAATTTAAACAAAAAGGTCAAAGAAAGCGTAGGGAGTTTTTTTTAAGGAAAATAACGGCCAGGAAAATGCATGGAGATTACATTAAATTTTAATTATTATTACTATTTTTAACATGTCTAGGTACAGACGGAGTAAAGCAGAAGACACGAAAACTTTATAACACAACCAAAATAATAAAATTTAGTAAACAACACCAATGGAGCTCCATGGCGATTGCTTCATTCTGTTCATGGATTTATTTTAGTAATCTAGCAAAAAATATGCTTTGCTTCACATGTTGATTATTTAACGTACTTAAGAACGCAAACAGGCAGACACTGGAAGGAAATGCAAAACCACCAACTCTAGATTTTTTCCATTATACAGTAGAGGTATGCTTATGGGAACGTTTGTTGACAGTGGCTTTGCCATTTTCATGCACTTAATTGCTGTGTTTAAAGCTAGCTACCAGTTAGCCAATGTAGGCAATTAAGGGCATCTGAAAACACCTGTATAGGTATTTTACATCTTCATTCTACCATTTAGCTCAAAACTCTACTGTTCACATTAAAGTAACTGTTCACATAATCATACCTCTACTGTATCTTTACATTACAACTGCGGCCCTTGCCCCTTTTATTTTTCTAAGGAAAATAAATAAAATAACCACCGGGCCCAGAAATAGAATTCCGGGGCCTCTAGGCCTTGAACAGAATCGTTTTTTTTTTAATCTAGCACAGAATAACATTTACTGTTATTCATTTAACGTACTTTTAAGAATAGACAAGCAGAACAGGAAAAGAATAGGCAAGTACCAGGTACGCTCATTAACATATTATATTTAGGCTATCTACAACTTCAAGGTTGGGTTCTTATGCTAGTACACTGTAAAAAAAAATGTTGCAGTATTTGCTACTGGGGATCCGGTTCTGTCTAATATGGAACAGGAACTGAGTAACCAGGCGTATTATCCAGCGAAAGAGGAAGATTATGAATTGTTAGGAGAAACAGGTGAAGAGGAGGTTTGGAAGGCTTTAAAAAATATGAAAGGAAAGTCAGCTCCAGGTATTGATGGAATACCCGCGATGTTTTGGAAGTGGGGTAAGGTTTATTTGATCCCATTGTTGGCCCAAATTTTCTCTTGTATCGTAGACAAAGTTTGTTGGCCTAAGCAGTGGCGAATTTCAGTAGTCACGCCCATATTAAAAAAAGGAGATAAAAGTAAGCATGAAAATTATAGGGGAATTCACTTAGGGACTACGTTAAGTAAGCTGTTTTGTAAAGTAATAGATGTTAGATTACAGGATTGGCTAGGAAAGAATGATAAGTTGAGTAGAGTCCAGGCAGGTTTCAGGGAGGGGTATAGTACGGTTGACCAGATTTACAAGTTGAGTATTCTAGTTAGGAAACATTTATCTGTAAGGAAGGGAAGGTTATACGTAGGTTTCGTGGATTTGAAAGGAGCGTTTGATAATGTAAAGCGAGGACTCTTAGTTAAGACCCTTATGGATATAGGATTGCCTGGTAAGCTAGTCAGGCTCATAATACAGATACACTCCAGTATATATTTTGTAGTTCGGGTAGGCAGGGATTTGTCTCGTAAAATTCGTTCCCGGAAGGGTGTTAAGCAGGGATGCACACTGTCGCCGAAACTGTTCTCCTTATATATTAATGATTTGGAAAACGTTATGATGAATAATGGAACCCCCACGGTAAGCCTAGACGTGATAACACTTTGTATGTTACTGTTTGCAGATGACATTGCCCTGATTGCAGATTCCCGACAATCTCTTCAAAATTATTTGATATGTTAGAACAATACCTTCAAATTAAGGAATTAGAGCTGAATGCTAAGAAAACGGTGGTGGTGGTATTTCGGAAAGGGGGTAAGGTAGACCAGGAACCTCGGCTAAAATTTAAAGGTCAAGATCTAGAATATACTGATGAATTTACATACCTAGGTTGTAAGTTGAAGTTCAATGGAAAATTTTCTAGTCAGTTTGATTTTAGTTGGAAAAAGGGAATACGTAGTATAAATATGGTTCTTAGGAGTAAGTTAAGTAGGATTGAAGATATGAAGCTACAGAAGCATGTGTTTAATACAAAGATTATCCCTGCTATGCATTACGGTTCTGAAGTATGGGGTTTTGGTTGAAGTGAGAAGATAGAACAGCTACAGCTAAGATATTTTAAGAGAATTTTTGGTGTTAGTAATACAACGAGTACAGTAGTCATAACATGAGATCTAGGACTATCAAGCCTACGGCGTAAGCGATGGATAAGTATAATAGGGCTATGGGAGGAGTCATTGCAATTACCGCGTATTAGAATAGTTAAAGCAGCTTATAAGGAATGTATAAGGGACGAGTCGTCAGACTCTTGGACAAATAATATTAAGGACATATTAGACAATTGTGGTTTTTCAATTTGGTGGAACGCAGGTGATGGACCAGGACTACCTGTTGGTGAGGTTGCTCGTGCGGTGGCAGGTAGACTTTTGGACCAGGATATTCAAGCATGGCACCTGGCAAAAAGTCTGTCACCTTCTTTAAGGTTTTATACTCCAGCCAAAGAGACATGGGGGGAAGAGGTTTATTTTAAGGCTGGGATTAAGTGGGTGGATCTAAGAATTTTAATTAGTTGCCGGGCTGATTGTTTGCCATTGGGAAAACGGAGGAAATATTTGGGGAATAAATTAGGACGTACTAGTCCCTATTTTTGCCCTATGTGTGGTAGCGAGAATGAGAATTTGTTACATCTGATGTGTGAATGCCGTGAGCTAGGTGACCTGCGGGTTGAGATTTTTGGAAATGTAACTACAATATATGACGAAGTATGGATGATGAGCGTTATTGGAAGTAAGTGTTTTCAAGATTTGAAGAGGCTGGTAAGGTTCCTAAAAATAGCTTTAGCCCACAGAGAGAATTTCCTTTAGTTTAGTTCTACTATTTCGTATAAATATTCTTTGAGCCCAAGCTGACTTTGAAACATTTATTCGAACAATTTTTACAACGGATACGTCAGCTCTGATTTTTCATCAGCGATATTTCGGCCCTTCTTGGCAAGGGTCCTCGTCAGGCTGTCAATCTTCTTGTTCAACTTCGGGGAAGGAAACAAACCTGTAATAGATTACAGGTTTGTTTCCTTCCCCGAAGTTGAACAAGAAGATTGACAGCCTGACGAGGAACCTTGCCAAGAAGGGCCGAAATATCGCTGATGAAAAATCAGAGCTGACGTATCCGTTGTAAAAATTGTACTATTTCGTTCAAGCGTTCTCTTTTTTTTGTAACCATTTTTGCCATGGCCTCAGGCTTTTTGTGCAATAAATTCAATTCTATTCTATATTGTCTCTACTGAGATGAGATTATTTATAATTCGGATTAATTTTATCCCAGTAGAGATGAGGTTAATCCCAGTAGCAAATACTGCAGTTGGCTTTAATCCTTTCTCGGAGACACTTTTTACAGTGTAGGCAGGCCCGTATCCAGAAATTTATCTGGGGAGGGGGATGTGCCTTTGGGGGGGGGGGGGGCCTGCGGGTTGGACAAAATAGTATAAAAAAGACATGGATCAGAGGGAAAAGCCTATAAAAATAATTATTTTTTTATGTTTCGGGGGAGGGGGGGAATCAACCCCCTAGCCCCCCCTGGATACGGCCCTGAGTGTAGGTTATCGTCAGCCACACTGGAAAAAAATCTTGCATTTGCTACTGGGATTAATCTTGTCTCTAACTTATCTCTAATTCGGATTAATCTTATCTTAGTAGAGATAAGATTAATCCCAGTAGCAAAAACTGTAGTTAACTTTAATCCTAACTCGGAGAAACTTTTTACAGTGCACTGAGCGTAGGGCGAATTTTCTACGGAAAATAAACAAAAGGGCGCACTGTTTTGTACGAATGTTTCGTCTCTTCACTCATGTACAGGAACACGCACCCGGGAACGGAGACAGGCTCTTGTAGTCCTGAGTGGATTACGACACAAGTCTTTTATATGGAGTCAGCGTGAAGATGAATCTCCAAGGCCTTCCGGAAACTGAGAAAACTCACCGGAAAGCGAAGAGTCTCTCAAGTGGCAGGCTAGCCAGCTGCCTAGGGTTCCAACCTCGAAAGGTGCCCCGGCATCTGTGCTATACACAGTATAGTAAGTATGTGTCTTGTTTAATTTCCAGGTCTGCTTGTCTATTTTCAAAAGTAGGTTAAATAAAAAGTAAAATGAAAGTAGTTCTTGTTTGTTGAATTATCAAAATAGGGGTAGCGACACTTTTAACTGCCCAAGTCCCTTGGCTAACAACTTATAATGCACATGATCACAATGCCCACGATCACAATGAACACGATCACAATGCCAACAATCACAATGCCAACCATAAATGCCCACGACTCGAATGTCAAAGGTCAAATGGCAGAATGGCCAATGCAAAATGCCTACGAATCAAAATTCCCATGTCTCAAAATGCCCACGGTTCATAAAGGTCACAGTTGAAGTATTTGAGCTAGTATTTGAGCCATGCTCTTGTCCATGTCTGTAAATGAACTCTCCATGGTGTGTTCAAGTATGGTTTCATTGTTCAGGTGTCCTTTAAAGTGCGCATCTCAACCAAAAAGTAAAAAAAATACTTTTGACCAAACTATATATATTCATGATCCTAAAGGGCCCAGGATAATTTCTGCCTCAATGGTTTTGATTACAGATGAATTTCAAGTGCCCTTAAAGTCTGCATCATCACAGACAAGTGTAAAAATGAAACACTTTTTGGGATCTCAAAACTTAAGTTGAGGGATACCTCTGACATCGTAAAGTTGTCAGTCTGTCCGTCCGTCCGTCTGTTAGCACGATAACTCTCGAAGGGGTTGAGATATTTTGATCAAACTTGGCATGAGGACTCTTTAGGTCAAAGTACAGGTCAAGTTCGAAGATGGGCTATGTAGCTCTATATTTAGGGGTGGGGGAGGGGTTTAAAATTAAGGGGAACAAAAAATATTTTTAAAAAGCTATTAAAATAGTCAAATTAGGGGTAAAGAGACATGCTGAATCCGAATATGAAATTTATTTTCTCGCCGGACAAATAGTTCACCCGGAATCCGGCGAAAACCGGAATATTTGTGAAAAGTAATATGAAGTTGATTGGAAGTTCGATTTAGGGGCAAGGAAACGTGCTGAGTCCGAATATGAAAATTATTTTCTCGCCGGACAATTAGGTCGGCTGGAATCCGGCCAAAACCGGAGAATTTGTTTAAAGTAAAAGTTTTATTTAAATTTGATAAGATGTTCGATTTGCGGGTAAGTAGACATGCTGAATTCGCATATGACAACCATTTCCTCACCGGACGTATAGATCGCTCGGAATCCGGCTGAAACCGGAAAATTTGTTAAACGTAAAAGTTTAATTGGAAGTTGATTAGAGGTTGGATGTAGGGGTAAGGAGACATGCTGAATTCGTTTTTAAGCTTTATTGTAGTTCCGGAATTCCGCCGAAACCTGAAAATTGGCAGAAGTAAGGCAGGAAGTTTCGATCTGCTTCGTCAAAATAGATACGACTTAAAGGGGTAAACACACATGCTGAATCCATATCTGAACTTGGTTTTCTCATTTGATTAGCTATTTTGCCTTAATCTTTTTCTAAATTTTAATAGTAAAAGTGTTCAAGAAAGTCTGGCAAAGACTGGATCTGGCGAAGACAAGACCCAATTGTCTGGATCAAATTTGAACTTTTGGGATCCCATCGAAACCTTTGGTCTTGTTACCAAACGATACGTTCTCGCGATTTCCAAGGTTCCATGTATTTTAAAAAGAAATTGAAAACTTTCCACTTAACAAATACGAGTTGAAGGGGGTGGTCTTTTTAATTTTTTATTCTTTTTTTCCTTTCTTTTCTTTCACAGTTGTTCGGGTGGGGGGCTGAAACTGGTAAGGAGTAAATATTAAGGATTTTTTTTGGGTAGTCTTCATGTAAGTCCTAGGCTAGGTGGATAATTGTAAGTTGTTGTGTTCAGTTATTTATTTATTAGATACAAAAATTATTAGTAAATTGCAGCAGGACTTTCCTTATAAGGACTTTCTTTTTGCTACAATAGGGCATTAGTCATGTTCCTTTTTTTCCAGTGTTTTGTTTAAAAATAAAATAATAAAAACCTACCTACCAAGTTCATTTCATTTCATTTCAGTTTCATTTCATTTATTTCTGACCGCCAAAGCTGGCGAGTCTCTTTTCAAAGTTTCTTCCAGAGTTTCTTCCAAAGCTGGCGGTTCTTTCTTATCTCTAGGGTTTTGCTTACAAATGATCACAAGAAAACCCACGCATTGGCAAATTCCTACTTTCATCCTCTTACCCAGCCTCCCGATGAAAAATTTATCTCAAAATAGTACTATGAAGTAGTACGAAAAAGTAGCATGCAGTACTAACGATGCTACTACATGCTTCTACTTCAAGGCTACCGTGTTACTGCATACTACTATATGCTACTATTAGCAAGACCGGATGCTACTATGGCAAGACAGGATGCTACTGGATACTACTACATAAAGATTGGACCAGTCTGAACCACATTAAATGATAGTATTCTTTGCTATTACATAGTATTACATGCAACGTTTTCGTAGTACTACCATACTATTACGCAGGCTAAAATCGGGTCATCGGGCTTGCAAGTGCCATCATATGAGCTTCTAGCTCTTGTTTTTTTTAGCATTATTGAAAAATGAACAGAACTAGAACTTGAGCTTCTTGTCATGACAGAAAAAAGGAGTTGACAAACAGATATAGGTAAAGAAAAAAAGCTTTTTAGTGATCTAGTAGACTGAGGGAAAAAAAAAACAGAGAAAAAACAGTGTGCCCACACGAAGTCAGAGACACCCCCCGCTAAGGAGAGGAAATACAACTCCCTTGGTTTGTATGTGACTTACTTAATTTTCTATTTATGTTTATTTTGACTTGTTATTGCCAGAAAAATTTTCTTTGTTCATAAGCGTCACCATACTTGTTTCCCCAGTTCAAAATGTCCCCCTACTTGGGGAGGCTATGTCTGGAAAGAATTGGCTGTAATGTTTTGGGTACAGTGTGAGAGCTGAATTTGGGACCTCTGACTATATACACTTGCAGTTATAGTTCACCTACGAAGCTCCCATGCCACATTCTGTCGAACACCAATCCGCATCCTCCGATGTTTCAATCAATCAATCAATCATTTGTTTCCAAATATCTCTTAAAAGTGATAATATAGGATTGTCAATATAAGAACAAGGTAAAAATACACTTGCAAATGAATACACTTACGAATCAAGCTCATTATATTTACATACAATTAGAAGTCAATCAATCAAGTAGACAAATTGTAGTTTTTCAGAAAATACGGTACAAAGGACTCTCTGACAAGGCAGCTGGGGGTATTTCTAGCAGCTGATGTCCGATTTTTCGAAGATCGCCTTTTGTGCTCACGATTTGGGCTCTGGATGTCTGGTAGAATTCCTCTGTGAAAGTGGAACAGTACGAATCAAACTAATTCCGCTAGAGGACCATGATTCTACCGTTTTAAAGTGAATCGCATCTGTTTTGAAGACTGAAATCCTACTTACTGACACAGGGGTTGATCCAAAGCAGCCTTTGCCAGCCTATGCACTCATAGACCGTCCCGACATCGTTTGCGCGACAGGCACAGGAAGTTCTCAGGTCCGTTCCCAAAATTCCGACGACTGCGCGACGACACCCTTCCGTCGGCCCGGCGCACGTTCGCGTTGAGACATCGACGGCACAAGCTTGCTCGAAACGTTCCAAACGGGGCCTTAAAAATAGTTGAAAGTCATATATGTCGATCAAACTTCGTTTTGTGCAGTCGAGATGCAAACGTCATCGTTTTGAACGAATGAATGATTTTATTGACCCATTTTAAACGCAAAATATGAAGAATGGAGTATAAGAAAGGAATAACAAAGAAGGTGAAACAAAAGGAAAAACGAACCACACTAAACTAACAAATAAACAAATAACAGCACAACTAGCCTACTTTAGAAATGCCTGGTACAGGCTGTGCTGGGGAGATGCAAAGTCGAGATGTGCAGTGGAGATGCAAGCGTCATCGTTTTATGCAATCCAGATACAAACGTCATCGTTTTGTGCACTCAAGATGCAAACGTACATCGAGATGCAAACGTCATGAGACACGATATTAAAAAGAAACGAACAAACACAGCGCATAAACGCAAAAATTATACAACAGAACTAAGAAGCTTCTTCTGAGAACATTTTCGTTCGTTTTCACATAATCATGAATGGTTGCTGACCTGACCCAAGGCAATACTATGCACATTCATAGAAGCATAGGGATGACGTGTGTGGACATTGTGCGGATCTATGAATTCTGGGTAAAGAACTTGCGGTCAGACCGCATCAATTGAGCTTCAGACTGACAGGGGGTGGGGAGTGCAGTCCCCCTAACTTTTCGAGATTCGGTAAAATTTTGGGCCGCAGGCCCACGGTTTTACAAATATTGTGCGGTATTTTTTCGATGCCAGAACTATTCGGTATATTTACGGGGATTCGGTAATAAGTACGGGGATTCGGTAGTAAGTAGAAATAGCTCACGGAAACTTCATCGCACCAGCTTCTCGTCCGGTAGTCTCACGGAATTGTGTACCCAGAAGCTAGGAAGCCGGTAGTTCATACCGGAAACTGTATAATTGGAGCTTGTGTTCCGGTAGTGTCTACGTGGAATATAGAACTCACGGAATAGTTTGTATGAGAGCTAGCATGCCGGGATTTTCACTGACTTAGAGAAAATAACATGGGAAAAAATTTACTACCGGAACCTATGTATTGAGAGCTAAGGTACCGGTAGCAACAACTATTTGATTGAAAATTATCAGCTCACGGATACAGATGGCTATGGGCTAGGGTTCCGGTAGTGCAAACAAAAAAAAATTGAACTCACGGACCCATGTCAGTGCAGACTAGGAAACCGGAAGTGACTATTTTTAACTCACGGAACCCAACTCCTGTGGGCTAGGGTTCCGGTAGTGCCAAAATTACAAACTCATAGAAGTTGGATCCATGAGCTATGCCGGGCTCAAAGTCAATATTGACACATGTCTGTGAGTTTGTAATTTTTTTTTTTTTTGCACTACCGGAACCCTAACCCATAGCCATCTGTATCCGTGAGCTGACAATTTTCAATCAAATTGTTGTTGCTACCGGTACCTTAGCTCTCAATACATGAGTTCCGGTAGTAAATTTTTGCCCATGTTATTTTCTCTAAGTCAGTGAAAATCCCGGAATCCTAGCTCTCATACAAACTATTCCGTGAGTTCTACATTCCACGTCGAAACACAAGCTCCAATTGTACAGTTTACGGTATGAACTACCGGCTTCCTAGCTTCTGAGTACACAATTCCGTGAGACTACCGGACGAGAAGCTGGTGCGATGAAGTTTCCGTGAGCTATTTCCACTTACTACCCGAACGGGAGCCAGCACATAAAAGTTTCCGTTAGTCAATGACGTCAGATCCCGGAATCGCAGCTCATATGGTTTGCTTTCCGTGAGAACTACCGGTTCCGCAGCCCATGGAACATAAAGTACGGCTCCCGGTTCCCTAGACAGTGCCATCCCAAATAGGCTGTCGGTACATATCTATTCTGTATAATGATCGGGATTCGGTATAATTGCCGGGATTCGGTAGTTGTCACGAATTGGGTGAGCGAATTTACTGAAGATCTTTGGTAATTTTCAATGCCGGAACTATTCGGTATATTTATGGAGATTCGGTAGTTAGACAGAATCCAGAATAGGCTATCGGTCCAAAATTATTCGGTATCATGACTGGGATTCGGTAATTTATTTGGTATAATTATCAGGATTCGTCAATTCGGTAAACTACACCGAATACGAAACATTACTCCGTAACTTTTCGATACCAAAACTTTTTTGTATAATAACCGGGAATCTTGGATCAGAATCTTGGATACACTATCGGTCTAAACTTATTCGGTATAATAACCGGAATTCATTAATTTATCCGGTATAATTGCGAGATTCGGTAGTTACCAAGAACCTCGAAACTCGAAGAGGTCGAGTAAAGAACTGGATCACACACATAAGGACTGATCTATCATTCCATCGATAGTTCTTACTTTTTGGGATTCCAAAACGTAAGTGGAGGGTTACTTATCACACCGTAAAAGTTGTCCGTCTGTCCGTCCGTCTGTCAGCACGATAACTCTCGAAGGGAATGAGATATATTGACGAAACTTGGTGTTTGGATTATTCTTTGTGTCAAGGGTAAGGTCAAGTTGGTAGATGGGCTCTGTAGCCCTACATTTAGGGGTGGGGGAGGGGGTTCAAATTAACGGGCAAACAAAATATTTATAAACAGCTAATGTGATAGTCGATTATGGGGTAAGAAAACATGCTGAAGACGATAACGCAAACCATTTCTTGCCGGACAAGTAGTTCGTCCGGAATCCGGCAAAAAACGGAAAGTTGGTTAAAATTAAAAGCTAATTTGAAGTTGATTAGTCGATTATGGGGTAACAAGACATGCTGAACACGATGAAGAAAACCATTTTCTCGCCGGACAACTAGTTTACCTGGAATCCGGCGAAACCGGAAATTTTTTTAAAAGCGTAAGTTTTATTTGAAGTTGTTTAAATGACAGATTTAGGGCTCCAGAAAAGACGCTGAGTCTGTATATGACAATTATTTTTTAACCGGACATATAATTCGTCAGGAATCCGGTTGAAACCGAAAAATTTGTATATGTTAAAGTTTTATTCGAATTTGATTAGAGGGATAAGAAGATACGCTGAATTCGTTTCTGAATTGTTCTTTTCTTGCTGGACAAGTAGTTTGCCCGGAATTTCGGTCAGTTTTTCCAAATAGATATGGCTTACAGAGGTATATCTTAACTTGGTTTTCTCAGAGGATTAGGGTGGCGAAGACTGGATCTGGCGAAGACAAGACCTAATTGTCTGGATCAAATATTAGGTTTTTGGGATCCCATCGAAAGCTTAGGTCTTGTTTTTTTTTATCCCAAAAAGACGCTCTAGTCATAAATGTTTCGAAAACTCCGCCTGCGGCGCTTTTCGTAATACTCCCTGTCATTTTAAGCCAGTTTAGGATTGCCGTTTACAAAACATTTCGGGTTCGTCCGTCCGTCTGTCAGCAGGATAACTCTAGAAGGGAATGAGATATTTTAATGAAACTTGGTGTGAGGATTTTTCGAGTCAAGAGAAAGGTCTATCTCTTAGATGGGCCCGATAGCTGCATATTTAGGGGAGGGGAGGGAGATATTATATGAAAATAAGGATTTACTGACCAAAAAGACAACAGGAATGTAGACTAAGAATTAACGGGCATAGTCAATGTAACGGCTCCGTTAACAAGCCTGAAGCATTAGTTCCTCTTCTCCATCACTTGAAGAATCTGTTTCAAAATAATTATCAAGCCGTTATTTTGCAGCAAACACTAACAATTTTTTTCTGTTCATCCTTCCCCATGAAGTCACCATCTCATTTTGCATTCAAGAAACAGACGTTATATCGTTCCGTAGTAACTTCGACCGTTCCAGGTAGTAGTTAATTTGTGACGTCAGACGTGGTTACTGCGAAGTAACTACGAAGAGGAGCTGGAACGAACCCTGAACTTCTATAAGACCCGATTGTCTGGATCAAATATTAAATTTTTGGGATCCCATCGAAACCTTTGGTCTTGTTTCAGTAGGCTCCGCCTCACTTCTTAAAACATCACATGTTCAGTCCTAACATAGCCATCATGGTCCCTTTGAAACAACATCTAAGTCATTGTCTGTTAAAAGTATACTGGCAAATTATTTTTAATTACACCAAAAGGGTGTATGTACGATGGCAACGATGATCACGTCCCATCATGTTATACAAGAAAGAAGGCGTGCCTAAATCTCGACTCCTCAGTTATGGCAACCCTCATTAGTTAATAAAGATGGATCATTGTTAACTGAGTATACTCAGTTAACGATGATCCGTCTTTACCCCATATATGGGATGAGGTTAATCTACGCTGAAAGTGGCAAATTTTGATACATTCTCTCTAAACAGACTAAGCTGTACTGGCTGGCCTGGCTGCAATATTCTTCACAGCTTGGTTGTCTAGCTAGTCCTTCTAGCTGTCCAGTCGCATAATATTCAGACACAGGGTAATCTCCGTATTAAACTTCGATTCAGACCAGAGTAAAATAACACTAGGCAGTAGCGTCAAGACCTAACCTTTCCATGCACCGGAAACGGGCCTTATGCTTCACTGTAAAAGGTTTCTCCGAATAAGGATGAAGTATTTGCTACAGGGATTAATCTTATCAATTCAATTCAATACATTTTATTCCGGTAACTAAGACCATAATTGGAGAACACACATAACGACACTAATAAAATGAAAAACAAAACAAAACCAAGACCACATTACCCTCTATCAATAGGCTCATATAACTGTTTCCATACTGGAAGTGAAAGCCGTAGGAGCGAAGTACTCAATTGACAAATAAGGGTATTGTCGCTTGCAAGAAGCCGTTTTCTCAGAGACTCACGACACAGCCAATGCAGCTCATAAAAATTCGGGACATTATGATCAGAAAACACTTCACTAGCACTTGTAAAACGAGGGAGTTTATGAAGAAATCGAAAAATATCATTGTACGCAATACGCAGCTCGCTTATTCCTTTCTTCGTAAAAGAACAAACAAGAGAAAGACCAAAGATACTTGTGCAATACGACCGAAAAAGAAACGTCTTAACGTCGGGAGTACAATGGTGGAAATTCCGCAACAGCATATTTCCACGTGTATAAACCGATTTCAACGAATGACGAATGTGGGTATCATCAACAAAGATGCTCATTAAACACAAACCCGAGGTATCGAAATTGTGAAACAAATGAAAGCACACTACCATTCAGAAGAATAGGCGGAATAAACGGGGCGACAGAACCCTTAGGCCTAAAACAAACACATTCAGTTTTTGCAGAGTTAAAAATGATATCATTTTCATCTGCAAACGATTGGCAAATTCGCAGTAATTTATTCAGGGCATTAGGGCATGTTGCTAGCAAAACTAGATCATCGGCATAACTAATATTACTTATGCAACAAAACCCGACGTGGCAACCAATGCCACTAGCACTTAAACGTTTGTTTAGATCGTCGCAATAAACCGTAAACAAAAACGCGGAAAGCACTTATCTCTAGTGGGATAAAATTAATCCGAGTTAGGGATAATCTTATCTCAATAAAGACAAGAGTAATCCCAGTGAAATACTGCAAGATTTTTTGTCAGTCATATCGAACATCTAATCAACTTCAAATAAAACTTTTACTTTCAACAAACTTTCCGGTTTGGGCCGGATTCCGGGCGAAATACTTGTCCGTCGAGAAAATAGTTTTCACCATCGTCTTCAGCATGTCTTCCTACCCCTAAATCGAACATCTAATCAACTTCAAATAAAACTTTTACTTTCAACAAACTCTCCGGTTTTGTACGGATTCCGGGCGAACTACTAGTTCGATGACAAAATGGTTTTCACCATAGTATTCAGCATATCTTCTTACCCCATAATCGACTATCGCATTAGCTGTTTCAAAATATTTTGTTTGCCCCTTAATTTGAACCCCCTCCCCCATCCCTAAATGTAGAGCTACAAAACCCATCTACGAACTTGACTGGTCCGACAACCCAACGAATCCTCACAAGAAGTTTCATCAAAATATCTCATTCCCTTCGAGAGTTATCGTGCTTACTGACGGACGGACAGACGGACAACTTTTGCGATGTCATAGGTATCCCTCCACTTACGTTTTGGGATCCCAAAAAGTACGTTTCGACCTTGCGGTGAAGATGCGCACTTTAAGGGAGCTAGAACCTCCTTTGGTAATGGGCTCATGGGGATCATGAAAATGCATATTTTGCTTAAAAGTATTTTTCTTAATTTGCGATCATGATTGGTACTTTAAGGAATGGTCGGATGTGGAAAGTGTCGATTTCTAAGCCAATCTTGTTGAATTTACAACTCCACTGTATTTCAGCTTGACAATATCACCATTATTCACAGTCTCTCTACAATGATTGATTACTAGGCTATTTGCTTTATTCGCTTGCTTGTTCGAACAAAGGCTTTGCCATCAAACACAAATAACACAATAGACGTACACCACACCAGTATTTCGTCACAAGAAAACGTAGTACGGTAATTGCGTTATAACGAATAGGGAAGAGTTCTGCGGCGTGTCAGAACTGAGCGTAAGATCGCATAGAGGCCATCTAGCGTTTAAGAAATGCATATACCCTGGTAGCTTTCTTTGGCCAGAGAAGCCGCTGACACTAGCCGTATTATTCCAAACCCCTTCGACCTTCGATTGCCCTAGCTCTCTCCGAACGAATTAAGCAAAGAATGACTCAGCCACGAGCATAGCTATACTAGTGTGATGAAAGAATGACTCATCCATGCGCAGAGCTATACTAGTGCGAAGAGAGGGGTAAGAGTTTGACGAAAACTAGAAAAAGCGTGTAAGAGATTTCGGGTGTCCCCTCGAGCCCCCCCCCCCAGTTATCGGATCCGATCCGAATTTGACAATGAACATCCAAGAGATTTGTTCTTGATTTCTGTCAAGTTTAATGCACGCCCGATTATCCGCTATATCAACTCCTACTAAGGTTCAACAGCATATTTTGCCAACCCCTTCGACCTTCGATTGATCTAGCTCTCTGTGAACAAATTCATATTTTGCTTAAAAGTATTTTTCTTAATTTGCGGTCATGATTGGTACTTTAAGGAATGGTTGGATTTGGAAAGTGGCGATTTCTAAGCCAATCTTGTCGAATTTACAACTCCACTGTATTTCAGCTTGACAAGATCACAATTAACCCGATGGTGTTGACTAAACTTTAGCCGATATCTACGGCTCGTGAAGTCACACGGAAAGTCAACATTTTCAATTTACTAACGGAACTGATTGTCCGTAGAATGGATTATAAGTGTAAACGCGCCCGGCGCCTCGCTGGACGCTCGGCTAATAAATACAAATATATATTCTGCAACATTAGTTTAATCGAATTTTCCTTTCCCTAAAGATAGCGTTTGCTTATAGAATGATAGTGGCTAATAAAGGACGACTGGATCGAACTATTTTGGGTCGATTGTACAACGCTGTTTCGCTTCTACATTATCTGTACCTCAGTCCGTTTTGGCAAATCTTTAGCCCATCTGATAAGCGAAAAATACGGTCTCTGTACTACAAGTATGCGAAATTTTTGCTGCGGTTACCTCCTTGGAGCAGTAATCGTTTTACAACGAGAAATTATAAAGTGGCAGATACAGATTCGGTATTAGAAGCCCAAATAGCTCACCATAGTTCTAAAGTTGCTTCCCACCCTTGGGTTTCTGTGCTGAAGCAGTAATTTTGCCAGTCTTTGTGTATTGTTTATCAGTTATATGTAGATTTCGTGTAGATTTTTTTTCTGTTTTTTGTCTCTTTTTCTCTCTTATACTCCAACTGTTTGTTTTCGATGGGAAATAAATTATACATATATCTATATTTCTTTCATGACGTCATGAAAACGTCAAGGGCCGTAGACAATAAGCTAAGGTTTTGTTTCCACCTAATAACTTAATCCTTTAAGCTAGGTTCCCAAAGAAGTCGTCGATTCCGGCATCGCAACCAGAAAATATCCGCGTCGACAGGCCTTAAAGTAAGTAAGTAATTTATTTATGACCCGTCATTTTCGAAAGCGGGTATGTAAAAGAAAAGAAAGAAAAGAAATAAAACACAAATAATATGCAATTTTTCAGTCTTTGACCAGACACAGTGAAGAACCTCATGTGCTGACTCGGCAAGTTGTCCATGATATTTGGCAGAGATGACGAACTTTCTAAAAGTGTAACGGCATCAATAAATTCGCGCCGCACCGTTTCAGCCTAAAGTCAAATTTTATTCACGTTGCGTCTCAGTTCGTGAGCGGAAATTATTTGCGTTCCGTCAGCACCAACCTTTAGTTAGTATCTGGTTAGTATACTGAAATATATCGTCTCGAAAAACGTTCCGACAAAAATACAAAACTTTCCCATAAACAATGTATCGAGCTAAGGGTAAAGGAAATGTTCTTACGACAGAAACAGTATAAGTTAAACGCTGTAGCAAACACTACGAGTCTCTGCCACCAGAGCGGGTTTGACTAGTCCCCGGTCACGATTTTCATCAATCGCGGTATTGAATTTCACTATTTTGACCGTCGACGGTGTTGTTCTGTCGCTGCTTTTGCTCGTCGCTGATCTGTTTTCATATTGTTGACCGTCACTGATTTTGTCTCCGTGGATCTGACCTTATCCAAACTTAGTAAAGTTTGCTGCACTTAGCTTAAGGTGCGTTTTTTCGGATGTAGTTTCGGTGTAGTTTGACATACTTTTGTTTTCGTTATAAAAGTACAGTACAGTAGAGGTATGTTTATGTGAACAGTTGCTGTAATGTGAACAGTGCAGCTTTGAGCTAAATGGTAGAATGAAGATGCAAAATACCTATACAGGTGTTTTCAGGTGCCCTTAATTACCTACTTTGGCTAGCTGGTAGTTAGCTTTAAACACAGCAAGTGCATGAAAATGGCAAAGTCCACTGTCAACAAACGTTCACATAAGCATACCTCTACTGTATGTGGAATAGACACATAGAATGGTACACATACTGTACTTCCATAACTGAAACAAAAGGATGTCAAAATACAGTAAAAGTACAACGAAACTACATAAAAAAACGCACTTTTAATTTCTTCAATCACTATACGCTTCAACTGGGTGTGTTCCAAAGACTAAATCGACCGGCCACCTCGGGCCATCAGAAATGACTTGCGGTCACCTTGGACTGAACGATTTTTTATTTTATTTATTTATTTATTTATGACCCGCTTTTTGCGTAACAGCGGAGTATGAATAAAATACAAAAGTAAAATATACATATTAAAACACTTAAACAAAACGATGTAAATAAACACGACAACATTCTTTTCATATAAATAAAAAACACACTAAATAGACTTAAAATTTGTACACAGTGACAAGCACATTAATCGGGTTCAGGAATGAAAAACTCGCTAATAATTTCATGGGCTGAGAGGGCAGGATGTGTGTGGAGGGAAAATAGATTTGAATGCGAACGAAAAGTGTATTAATACTATCCTGAACATTAAAATTCGAAACCAATTTACGATTACGAAAAGATTTTGGAAGATACATCAGAAATTTACAGTACTTAAAGAAACAAGTTCTCAAATTTTTAACATCTTTTTTCCTTAGGATATGGTAAACTCCGGAACAATTGTGGATATATGGGACAATTGTGGATATATGGGCCGCAAAAAGCACTATACAACCTTCCAAGCGCCTTGCGTGAACACTTTCCTCTATTTGGGACCAAACGCCCGTAACCAAATCTAATGGAATTTGATACTGTTTTTAAAATAGAAGAGCAAGTTAAAGATAATGTGGATTTGAAGATAAGCCCGAGCCATTTCAGCGACTCAGACGAAAAAATAGAAAAAGAACCAATTGCAACAGAAGGGCGCTCAGAGGTTGTTGTGCGACCGAAACAAAGATATTCACATTTTGACAGATTTATCTCAAGACCGATGTCTGAAAGTTTGTTTGCTAAAATTTTCATAATTTTAGAAAGAGTGGATTTTGTACGACTGACTACGAGGATATCATCAGCATACGCAATGTAGCTGATCGAAATCTCCTTGAACAAATATGCAGGAAGAAGAGAATCCAAGCAATCAGAAATCGCAGACTTAAATATATACGGTGACAAAACTCCACCTTCTCCATGGTTCACTGAAATATTTACTTATAACTGACCCTGCCAATTTACCCGAATGCTAGAATTTGCCTACCAATACTTCAAAAGGCAAAGAATAGAAGAATTGACTCCAGAACGAGCAAGCGAATACAAAGCTTGAGAATGGACAACGTTATCAAAAGCCCCAGATATGTCTATGGAACAAATGTGGATTGTTGATCTTTTAGAGTGGCCTGTCGCATTATTTTGGTCAGAACGTGGTGGGCATGCGCACAACCCGTACCATCCCTGAAACCCAATTGCATATTTCCAAAATTGTGTTTTTGAAGAAATTCGGGAAGAAGGAAATACTAAAAAAATTTACTGAGTGTACATGATACTATAATCGGACGGAAACTATTGCACAGTTCAGGATCCTTGCCTCGCTTAAGGACAGATGTTACGGTTCCAACAAGGAAGCTATTCGGGACCTGAGATTGGGAAAGAAACATTTGGAACAGTGGTTGTAGATGTTGTATCAGAACAGGACATTCAGTTTTGAAGAACTCTGAAGAAATACCATCGATATCAACAGATCCAGCCTTTTTTAGTCTGCAAACAGCCTTTTCGACAGCATTACTAGTAACCGCAAAAACGAAGATTGAGAAATTTTAACAGGGAGAAACGTTAAAAGTAAAGAATCGAAAAACTGTTTCACACGCGCATATTGCACTGAGTGAACAAGTTGCGATAATGGTTTATCCAGTCAGAGGAGGTCAGTTTTGACGGAGACACTGCACAACACTTGTCCGAAACAATCACTTTATTCCAAGACTTGCGGTCTGTAGGGGCATCAGCGCCATTTAAACGTGCGGATTTCAAACAATTCTTATACTCCCGCTTTGTCTTCTTTTTAAGGTCAAACCCAGTTCCACTGATAGCTCCACAAGTTATCCATAGTCTCAACCAAAATTTCGCATGATTTTTGGCTTTCTTAACCTCCGGACAAACTCTCCAAAGCCGCTTTCGGGTTCCAACCCTAACATTTTCGAATGGTACGGCTACGTTAGCGGCAGTCTTCAAGCAATGAACGACCTCAGAGTAATAAAAGTTCAAGTCGATGGAGGAACCAGTCACATGGAGACTAGTCTGGAGTAAGTGGAAGAGAATTTTCACAGCTGTCAAAAGGGTGGTCAGTGTAGCTATATACAGTACGGGGTCTAAACGATTCCAGTTCCTTTTCTTGATCCATGTCTGAGGTTGAGATGTAGTGCTTTTGACACAATCAGCGGGGAGTGCCAATTTGAAAGTCAACGGCAGATGGTCATCTTCAATTTTTTCGTCGTCAACTTCAACCGTTCCATCAGCTACAGATGGATGGGAGACTATAAGGTGGTCAAGGTTCGAAACGGTTCCGCCACGATTGTGTCTGTAGGTATACGGCAAGGACTTATCTACGATACAATACCCGCTAGGAAGAGACTCGGTAAACAGGTCAGTGCGTATCGAAGGAGCCAGGATGTTGGTATTCAAATCACCAACAAGAATCCAGAACCTTTGCTACTGATGTCTGAAGGGAGAGACTTGATCTTGTTACAAGATTTAGCAAAATACGGTCGCACGGAAGATATGCGTTATCTAGAACGAGATCGCCAAACTGTACAGCTAGCATCAGTCTATCCGAATTGAAGAAGTTGGATCGGATCTAAAGATTCGAAGGTTCACCCGAACTCAAGTCGGCAGTTTTTGACCGAATCGTGAAACGTTCCCTTTTAATCGTCCCAGTTAAAGATGTCCCCATGAAGAAACGTCAACCTTTTGCAGCATCGGATTTGTATTGTTATTTTTTTGTACATTGCTATAATTATTCATAAACGATTTTTACTGCGGAATTTGGGAATCCTGACCCATTACTTACTCGTTCGAAATGTGTGACAAGCGATACACAGCTGAAGGATGCAAATATACTCGCAGTTTTGTTGTATAGTATTGTGATAATTCGGTGGAAGGGAAATTTACAGTTGTCATTAAACAGAGATAAAGCTGGTTCTTAGCAGAAACAGCGTATTTTGGACCGTCTTCAATAACGGCCAGAGGCACATCTTTACTGTACTGAGTTTCCCTTTTTTATTTCACTTTTTATCAATCCGCAGAATAGAAGTTTGCCGCAGAAAAATGTTCTCCCCTACCACACTGGATAATTCAAACAGTTGTATCACGTGATGACAGCGTTTACGTGCGCTCAGGGTTCGATCGATGAACGGATTGCGTGCTGGAACACTGATTTTGTGGAATGAGAATTTCCAAGTTAGAAAAGTGCGTCCCCCCCCAAGACCTGAACACACGAATAGACAGGGGTCCAGGACTCCGAAGCCGAAAAACTTGTTTGCGTGAGCTCCCGACGAAACCCGATCAAACAAACGGACTGCGTTTTGGAAACCTGATTCTGTGGACTGACAATTACTAACCGGGATCGGCTAAAACCAGGAAGGGAAGGGAACGCGAGAAAAGCAGGAAGGCATACTAAAATCAGGAAGGGCATACTAAAACGAGGAAGGCTGTCGCCAGAAGTCAATGCTGCGAAAAACTGGAAAGCGCACCATTCCTTTCCTCTGTTTAGTATTCTTCGAGGGGTCGTAGTTTTAGTACTTAGTACTCGTTCCTCCTTTTAGTACTCTCAAGGTACTAAAACGAGGAAGGAAATGGTGGACTTGAAATATCTTAGTTGTCGACGCCTCGCCAAACTTAATGCCTACCCATGTCAGGATACTAAAACGAGGAAGGGATGGTGAACTTCGAATTTGAAAAGTTGCCGACCCCTCAAAGAATACTAAATAGAGGAAGGGAACGGTGCGGCTTTCTAGTTTTTCGCAGCATTGAATTCTGGCAACAGCCTTCCTCGTTTTAGTATGCCTTCCTGCTTTTCTCGTATTCCCTTCCCTTCCTGGTTTTAGTCGATCCCTTACTAACCACGTCCATCATTCCCAAATATTCAATATTCAAACAGAGGAATATGTGGGGGTTGAGGACTCCGAAGCCGAAAAACTCGCTTGCTTCGTGTCAATACGAAACTCAGTCAGCGAACGGACTACGTTCTCGAAATCTGATTTTATGGAACGAGTATTGACGTTTATAATTATCAGAGTGCCCTTTAGATCCACCAGTTCTAAAATATTCAACAGCACAACACACGAGTGTTTAGGGCTTAATGATCAAAAGTGCTACGTAGCATAAATTATCTTTACTTATGCTGACCCTAAAACGTTAGTGACGGGATACCTCTGACTTACTAAAGTTTGTCCGTCCGCCCGTCCGTCTGTTAGCACGATAACTCTCGACGGGGTTGAGCCATTTTTTTCAAACTTGGTGTGAGGATTCTTTGGATCCTAGTACAGATTAAGACCGTTGGTGGCTCCCCTTGCCTAATATTTAGGGGGTGGGGGAGGGGTTTCATGTTAAGGGGCGAAACAGATATATTTTAAAAGCCAATGAGATAATCGATTTACAGGTAAGGAGACATGCTGAATCCAAATCCGGCACTTTTTTTTACTTTTCCGTAGAGTGGTTCGCCCAGAATCCGACCGAAACCTTCGAGGGCAAAATTCAAGTTCAGATTTTTTTCCAGAGTTTGCCGAAAATCTTATAAAACCACGGAAATTGGCAGAAACAGAAGTATTTTCTAAGTAGACTAGAGACCCGATGCAGGGTTCCATCCATCCAATCCAGCAAAAAACGGTAATTTGTTCAAGTAGAAACATAAAGTATTCGACCTAGACCAGAATTAAAAACAAGCCGGATCTGGTTAAGTGGTTGATAAGTGGATGATTTTCGTTTTTGCAGATACCATGATATCTGATACCACGGTCTAAAGTCCTTTTGCAGTAAGTAAGTAAAGTAAGTAATTTATTTATAACCCGCCGTTTTCAGAAAGCGGAGTAAATGAAGAAAGTAAAGAAAACACATAAACATACACAAAAAGACACTTAATCTCAATCATCGGCCAGGAAGCAGTGTAGAAAGTCGTGCGCTGGTTGGGTTCTGTTGTCAATGATTTTTTATAGCGACGAAGAAACATCCAAAAGGATAACACTTGCGTCTTGAATTTTGAACTTCTCCGTCAAAGTATGGTTATGGCATAATTTCGACAAGTGGAGCAGGTGCTTTGCATATTTAAAATAACTTGTTATGAAAATAACAGTTATCGTGGTATCTGGCCAGTTAGCGTGGTATCTGATATTCAGATACTACGATCCGACCGTGGTATCTGAAAATTCATCTCTCCGAGATTGGTGAGAAAGCAGTTTACCACTTATAGTGATGTGACTGAATATATATTTTTCTTTTGGGACGACTTCGAAAAGCGCAATTTCGGCAATTGTCGTTTTTGCAGAGCAAGCGTATATCAGATACCATGGTAACTGCAAAAACGACTAATTGCTGATACAGTTACCGTGGTAACAGATACCACGGTATCTGCAAAAACGCAACTACGATTACGGGATCTAGTGAAGACTGAAAATCTACAAAACCCGGTATTCTGGATGAAAAAGTACGATATACATTCCTCTTTGGAATCCAATCGAAACTTATGAAACTTTATGTTTTTATTCAGTCGCCGTTTGTTTGTCTTGACGATAATCAGAGATACAAGCCCCTCACCACTCGTTTAAGATATCATATATGCCATTTGGATCTCAGTGTAAAGATGCTTTCACACTGGTAGAAGTGGTTTACTTGACCTTTCCCACTAACTTCATTACGAAACAGACGTCGTTTTTCCGTAACGTAGGAACGTAACTACGTAATTATGACGATTTGAGACACATTTCAGTAGGAGACTTTGGGACTGCGCTACGTAAATCCCAAGACCCAAAAGGTCAGAAACATTAGCCGACTTGAAACAAAGTAAGTAAGTAATTTATTTACAACCCGCCATTTTGAAAAAAAAACGGAGTAAGTGAAAGAGAATAAACAAAAAAACATAAGCACACAGAAAAAGACACAAAGTGTCAGAAGCTCTGAGTTGGATCCTTGACAGGGGTAATTTCGGTGTTAACCTGCAGATTTTCAGCTAGTAGCGTGCAGGTCGACCACCAGATTGACCATCACTACACTTACACGTAGTTTTTCCTTTTATCTTTTACTCCACTGTCGCCCTGTGCATTTGGTGGGTCATAAAATTAAATATATATACATTTACATATTTACGTAGATTATCGGGATTATCGACCCTGATGAAGCGATCATAGCTCAGATCGCCAGATACAACTCTGGTATTGTTGCTCATCCTTGGGCAACCATTTTGAGGCAGTAGTTCTGTCTTTTGTATTTAGATATCCATCTGGTTCTTTGTTTTTCTGTGTTAGTGTGTTCTCTCGTAGTGTGTTTTTCGTTTTGTTTTCATCTTATACTCCATCTGTTTTCATTTGATGGGAAATAAATATATACATACATACATACATAGATTACACCCAAATAATTTAAGAATCTGCTTAAAAACCCTCCATAATCTGAAGAAGAAAAGAAGCGTTAATTTAGATCAATAATTCCAACCCACTGAAAAATTAAAGATCCAGCATGCAAGATATATCTATACAACATCTATAGACATAGCCTATACAGAGACGAAGGAGATATTTGTAATATCTGGAGATATAGGCTATATACAAAGACCACCCAGTAACTTTCCACTAAGCATGATTTTTCGTGGATTTTCTTCCCCTTGTAATTTTTGTAGACTCAGTCCCTGGACTACGAGAACAAGGCAGGGGCGGATCCAGAGGGGGGGCGAGGGGGGCGATCGCCCCCCCTAGACTGGCTGTAATTTTTTGTTTTGTTTTACTGCACTTACGGAAGTCTGCATTAACGCATGTTCTAACTACTGTAACTAGACTCTAAAATCTTTTTAAAAGTGGAGCCAGGAGCTTGAATTTTTCTTGTAAACAGTTGTCAGTTGATCAAGTACAGTTTTTACCATTATTGTAATATATGAAGACCACATTTTCGTTAAATAAGAGACCGACAGGGACACTTAAAACGCGAAAAAAATCAGCCTTGGGGTCGACAAAAAGGACACTACCCCCACTCTTTTCGGTAAGAATCGCCCCCCCTAGAACGGAAGGCTGGATCCGCCCCTGGAACAAGGCCAAAGATTTCGATGGGGTCGCAAAAGGGGAACATTTATTGGCTCTGTATATAGGAGAAACATCGGATGGTGTGAAATTTCTCTCGTATGACGCCAACCCCTAATGACTATTTGCAAAAGTGACCACTTGAACACGGTTGCCTCGAGTTACCGAGGCTCTTTTTGACTGAATTGCATTTCGATGCTCGGATCGGAAAATGAATTACATGTCAGACGTGAGCGAGCGGTTGAACTGTTCAGGTGGGCGCTTTGGAGTAACCTAAGTAAAAGTAAGTTTTTGTATTCAACATTCGAGAGGAATTAACCGTCATATAATATACTTAAGATTTTTCTAAAAACGATAAAAAACGATGGGATCGCAAAGGGATATGGGAGTAACACCGGACACGAAGGATTAAAAATCACGATTCACTAGAAATGCAGCAAATGTCATGTCCTTGATATTTGTAGAAAACGATCGCTGATTCTTGCTCTGTCTACGACTAAGGGAAGGTCGAAAACATTATCTGTTTTCAATCCTACATATGATTATACAAGGAGAACTTACTTGCAGTCGGGATGTGCACGGCAGCTGTCTGCCAGGTGGTGGCACCCTGGCACTTCATCACTTTTGGGAGGTTTTCTGGCACAGCGAGGATGTAGTCGTTCCTGTGCCACCAAGCAAGCGTCATTTGCATTTTCAGTCTTTCTATTAAAAAACAAGAAATCGTTATTTGGTCCATCCACGAGAAATTATAGAGAGCGTAATTAGATTACTGGTTCGCTTGTGTCCGATCTGAAGTTTACTCTAATGAGATGATCCCGAGTTTTGGACCTCTGACAAGCCAGGATCTTACGGTGCTCTTAACCACCGTCCAACTTTGGCTTCACTGTAGAACCTCAGAAAGTCCTTAAAACACTTGCAGCAGACTTTAGATGACTCTAGTGTCTAGTCAAGGGGTTGCTTTCTCTGCGCCACCGGTGTACACCTCGGTGCGGCACCGGTACCCTATTGATACTTGTTTACCATGTTTCGCTATAGGATACGTCTCGTTTCGCCAAAATCTAAGAACAAAATTGTCGCTAAATAGCATCTTGGGTGATCTCAAACTCCGAATAAACAAGAAATGAATTGCGGAAAACATATTGCTCCAATTTCGGATATTTAAAGGTAGCTTATGTAGGATTATTTACAATAATTATGAACGAACAGATATCATTTTTGATATCGATATTGATGTTTCGATATCGATATTTGGTCTGATATATCGACATATCTATATCAAATATCGCCGATCACTAGAGTCAGCTTCAGTATTTTATAAGTAGTGAACTGGAAGACAAAAATTCTCCTCAGCCTGGATTTGAACCCAGGACCCTCTGCTTACAAGTCAGGCACTCCAACGTTGGGACAATTTAACCATTAACGGAGCCCTAGACCTCTAAATTAAATTAAAAAAAAACTATTTCTGGTTTATTGGTCACGGTATAAGTCCCTTGTATAAAGTGCCATCTATGTACCACCAGCTTGAATAAATTTTGTTTCTGGTGAAGGTTATTCAGTGGCGACCAAATTCAAATGTACTGGATGTGCTAAGAATGAAACTTGGCAGGCATTTTTAACTTGGAAAACAACAGTTTCCTCATCAGACCCTCTGGGAGTTCAATAGAGGTATGTTTATTTGAAAGTTTGTTGAATTCGATCTTTGCTATTTTCATGTACTTGTTATAGCTAAATATATCTACCAATTAGCCTAAGTAGGTAATTCAGGATTAACAAGATTGGTAAATATATTTTCACTTTATATCCAACCACTCCTCAAGGAACTCATCTTAACCACAAAGTACATAAAATACTTTTGAGCAAAGTATATATTTTCATGATCCTTATGAGCCCATCATCATTTGTGAAACAAGGGTATTGCTTCAAAATGAATTTCCAGCTCCCTTAAAGTGCACATCTTAACGAACAAGACCAAAGGTTTCGATAGGATCCCAAAAAATAAATCCGATCTTGGCCAGACTCCTTCAACATGTTTATTATTGAGATTTAGAAACAGAAGAAGGTCACTAACTAATCATCTGAGAAAACCCAAATTTTGACGAAAAATTGACCAATTTTCAGAAAATCCGACTGTTTTCATGAAAAAAAATCAACTGTTTTGACGAAAAACGTCGCGACGCTTCGCGCCGACTCGGTTATTTTATACCGACTGGCCGACAGCATTGTGGGGCGTCCCCCTTCCCCCCGATCGTGACGCCCCTGCACACGTCTGCCAAAAAATGAACAAAACAGTTCTGAGTCCAGAAATCTCGGTCAGTTCTTGTCTTGCCCTTCACAATAGGCCGATTTTATTTAAATAGGGACCTCTTTAGTCAATAAGTCCCCTCTTGGCAGACTCTCAAGAGAGACTATTCTTTGACAAGTTTTTACCAGACAAGGATCTCTTGACGGTTATTTTTGGACAAGTTCGCGATAGACGAGTTCATCACTGCCGCAAGTTGTCGGGAACAAGCCCGTAAAAAAATAGACAAGATACATAGATAGATAGATGACCTATATCTATGGGCTTAGTGGGAAATGGAGCAAACTCGGTAAATTGGACCACAGATGAAAAAGCATTGTGACACGGAAAATGAGAAGCGAATATAGGATTTGCTAGCATACACTAGCATTTACTTCATTTATGGAAAACAACTGAATTTCTATGAAGCCACGAGAGCTTCCCGAAGTCTCCTTTTCAACCCTATCACGCAAGGGGAGACGATAATTGTCTCGTGCGATGAACCGAAAATCGAGTTTTCAGGACAGACGCTAGAGCTATCTAACTTTAAAAGAGATAGAAACCAAGAGCAACTGTTTTAATTTAAAGCGGCTAGAACTGACGGGTGGAGGGACTGGCGGTAGGTGAGCTGTCGGGTTTTAGGAGTGATCTCGGATCGTTTGGTGAATTAATGGTGGGTGAGCTGACAGCTGGGAAATGTCGGAAAACGTGGGCGAGGCGAACGATTTTTTTTCAGGTGAACTGACGAGTTCTCTTCCAAAGACCCGCAGAAACCAACGAAACGTGAGAAAAGTTCAAGCAAACGGAATAACACAAAGTAATATTTGCTTACTTGAAATTACCCAGTATTTATATGGTATGATATGATATTTATTTGCCTTGCAAGCCCAAGGGCCATAACAAACAAACATAAATAAGTACATGTAAAATGTTATGCACAATAAGCGTTGCCATCAGAAAGACCCGAAAAACCGCCAAAAAGTATCTGCTGAGTTTTCGGACATCATGACGATAAAGAATAAAGTCAGTAGGTTTGTTTTTGGCTCTTCCTATGAGTCATATGAGGGACCCAACCGGATTGACTTGGAAATAATCACTTTCCCGATCCAACCGTCAATGGGGGAGTGGCAAGATGGGGAACCCGGAAATCTGATCCAATAACACGGGGGGGGGGGGGGGGAGGGCTGGAGAGGGACACCCGAAATCTCCTGAAACGCTTTTTCTAGTTTTCGTCAAACCCCTACCCCTTTCTTCACACTAGTATAGCTCTGCGCGTGGATGAGTCATTTTTTCTTCACACTAGTATAGCTCTGCTCGTGGATGAGTCATTCTTTGCTTAAATTCATTCGGAGAGAGCTAGAGCAATCGAAGGTCGAAGAGTTTGGTATAATATGTTGTTGAACCTTAATAGGGCTTGATAGATATTACGGGGTGCTAGGACGGTGAAACTTGGCAGGCGTATCGGGGACCCGACCAGATTAACTTACACATAATCACTTCCCCAATCCGACTTTCCCCGAATCCGGGAGTCCGGAAACTAGGAACAACTGTAGCAAAAGGGGAGCAAAAGGAAGCAAAAAGAGCACTGCCCAAATGCGGTATCGATCCGCGGACGTCTGTGGCGTAGATCCAGCGCTCTACCACGGCGCTACGACTTGATGTATTTAGAAGCGAATGCGGGAAGAGATACGGTTTAAAGATTAAAGTAAGACTAAGTGGTCAGAACGAATGCTAAATGCTAACCAGATCAAAATAACTAGAGCTATTTTGCTCTGATGCTAACTAAATTTAAACTAAACAAATCTTGTGAAACACTTCCACATAAGCTAGGACAATGAAACTTGGCAGGCATATCAGGAAACCGACCAGATTAATTTGGAAATAATCACTTTCCAGATCCTATCAAAGTGGGGGGAGTGGAGGGATTGGAAATGCGGAAACTATTAACATGCATAACTTTGGAGAGGGTAATCGGACATGCGTGAAACTTGACATGTGTCAAGAACAAGTGTTTCGGATATTCAATTTCAGATCTGGACCAGACTTGATGCCTGTGGGGGGGGGCTGGAGGGGGGCACCGGAAATTTCCTGAAACGCTTCCACATAAGCTAGGACAATAAAACTTATAATCACTTCCCCGATCCAGCCATCGCGGGGGGAGTGGAGGGATCTGAACTTGGCTTTCTCTGATTTTTTTTTTCCTTTTTCTTTATTCCCTCTTTTAACCCTTATTGCTCATTTTACCATTTCAACAAATATTCAAAACCTTTTCTTTGTTTTCCTTCCTTATATCTCCTTTCCTTAAAATTTTCATTCTTTGAACACTTAATATTTACAAAAATACTATCCCTCTTTTTTTTTTTGCAACCAAACCAAAAAGGGGTTTTTGTCCTGGAGACAAAAACAACACAAAAATTGTTTGACCTCTTCGCACTCCCTGCGACAAAGGATGCCCTTTCTATGATGACTAGCCTGGCGAAGACTGGATCAGGCGAAGACAAGACCCGATTGTCTGAATCAAATATTAGATTTTTGGGATCCCGTCGACACCTTTGGTCTTGTTATTATCGATCTCGCAAATTGATCCTAATCATTTCGAACATCTGTTCTCCATTTGGTGCTTACGATGATACAAAACATCCGGAGTCCTCTGTGGGAGTCCGTGGGCAATAGCGAGAATACGGCTTATGTGACAAAACTTACTTATAATATATCACATAATATATATACATAGTATATCAATTTTATTTGTAACCCGCCAAATACACAAGGTGATAGCAGAGTAAAGACAAGAACGAAAAACAACACAAAATAACTAACAGTATAAACATAAAAAATTTATACATAATTTCTAACTGCACCTGAAAAATTCCCGAAAAGCATCATGTACTCGAGACCAGGATGGCGAGATGTACATAGTAGTCAAGCTGACTTTTTCTCTAGTGAACGAATGACATCTTGGACGCCTAATTTCTGGTTGCGGCAAGAACTAGGGAGGTACATCAAAAATTTACAATGATTATAATAACGCGTCTTCAAAACTTTAATTTCTTTTTTTTTTGCAGAATGTGATAAACACCGGAACGATACAAGATCCTCGACAAGATCCAAGGAGTGCAGAAAGTGCTAAAAATTCGCCCAATTGCCTTCCGGTTGTGGCGACTCTATGAATCTCAGAAAATATGAATCTAAAGAAATATGAATCCCAGTAGTCGAAGCTACAAATAACCTCTTTGATCAATCGGACATTTTCTGAACGTCAAATACAAGCCCGCCTCTTATAATAAAGAACAGGAGCCTGTTCCTAGAAAGTTTTTCTAATCCTTCTTCAATCGTTCCGTCAGTGACACTGAATATCTCTAGAACAAACTAATTAGCGTGCGGAAATTAACCGGATTCTTTCAGACGGGAAGTTTCCTTAAGCCCGCTAACTTTATTGTCATGAAGAGCAGACATAAGGTAATGGAACGGGGGCTTGGATGATTATTAAACATTTTCGCAAAATCCCAGAAGATGATAAAATTGGAAACTCATTCCTCCAAAAGGCTGTTCAACATTACGGAGTGTCTCAAAGGAGTGGCTAAGGGATTAAAATCTTTTTGCGAAGCACTGTTGTGATTTCTTACTACTTTTTTGCTCCACGTTCCATAAGGGGATCGACTAAACAGAGGCACGGCACGGCTTGACGCAGGAGGCATGAGCAATAAAAAGAGATTGGCAAGTAGTAGAAGAAGACAAGTACGTGAGAGATCGTAACTCCAGAGCCTAATAGAAGACACGTTAGAACATTGTTCCTCTCCCTCACTTCGAAGCCTGAAAGGGCCCTTTTAGTTTTCGTGCCTCTTTTTAGTAGTCGTGCTTCCTACACTATGTCGCGCCGTGCCTCTTTTTAGTCGATCCCTTCCAAGAGATGCGTTTGCTAGTGAGAGATCAGGGATACCCTGCGCCTGCTGTAACACTCTATTCCGGACCTAAATGGCGGTGCCCCATAAATTAGTCAACGCCCACAAACATGCTTATTTTAATGTTCTAACACGTGACAGCCGGTGCCGACTGCTGTCAGCCGGTGTCGGCACCGGGCAGAGTGGGCAACCCCTCGTATACTACACAATAAACTAATCTAATATTGCCGGTTTTCTGCTTTGCTAAAAGGTAATAATAAATATTGTGTCCTACACTGTCAGAAGTTTCATAACAGACAACAGATGAAGGATGCGCGGTTTCAACAGACAGTGCGCAACAGACAGCACTTGGGATGTTATCTCTTCTGTAGGAAAACGTCATACGTGAATTGTTATGCAGAAGAAGCATTGCCAGGAAGAGCAAAAAACAGTCAAAAAAGCTTCTAATGACTTTTTTCTTTGTCGTCATGATGTCGGAAAATTCAGCAGATGCTTTTGGGCGAAATTTCGGCTCTTCCTCATGGCAACGCTTGTTATGCATACAATTTTCAAACACGGATAGTCTTTCAGCCCAAGCTCAAACACAACAGACAACATCAGAAATGTTGTCTGTTACGCATTGTCTGTTGAAACAGCGCATCCTTCTGTTGTCTGTTATGAAACTCCTGACAATGTAGGACACAAAATTTATTATTACCTTTTAGCAAAGCAGAAAATCTGCAATATTAGATTATTTTATTGTGTAGTAGCCAAGGGGTTGCCCACTCTGCCCGGTGTCGACATCGGCTGACAGCAGTCGGCACCGGCTGTCACGTGTTAGAACATTAAAATAAGCATGTTTGTGGGCGTTGACTAATTTATGGGGCACCGCCATTTAGGTCCGGAATAGAGTGTTACAGCAGGCGCAGGGTATCCCTGATCTCTCACTAGCAAACGCATCTCTTGGAAGGGATCGACTAAAAAGAGGCACGGCGCGACATAGTGTAGGAAGCACGACTACTAAAAAGAGGCACGAAAACTAAAAGGGCCCTTTCAGGCTTCGAAGTGAGGGAGAGGAACAATGTTCTATAAGCATCTTTGTGGGCGTTGACTAATTTATGGGGCACCGCCATTTCGGTCCGGAATAGAGTGTTACAGGAGGGTAGTGGGTAGCCACTTGGTAATATTGGAGTTAGCGAATTCAAATATTAGACATATTTGTATTGGATACAAGCGCGCCAACTCCAGAAGTGCCTTGTTTCGATCTGCTTTTGTGTCCCACTCTATGTTTGTTTTCATCGCGGTGAGGAACTAAAGATGGTAGAAAACAAACAATGCCACACTGCTCCCACTCATTCATTCTCGGAAACTAAGCTGCCGGCATCACCATTGTTTCAAATCCAGTTAATCAAAATACCGCTATTCTCATCTCAATTTTTTCGCTGTAATCAAACGGTTTGGGAACGTTTAAAGCAGAACTGAAATCTGATACTATTCCTAGTTGACTTGTTAAAGGGATACGTCAGTTGGGTTTTATTCTGTGGATATTCCGGCTCTCTTGGAAAAGGTCTTCTTCAGGCTCGAGTTAAACAAGACCAAAGGTTTCGAGGGGATCCCAAAAACTTCATATTTGATCCAGACAATTGGATCTTGTAGATATCCGGTCTTCGCAAGACTCCTTGAAAATTTTTACTATTTAAATTTAGAAACATACAAAGTGCCAATGGCTATTATCTGAGGAAAGCAAGTTCAGATGCGGATTCAGCGTTTGTGTTTACCCCTATACGTCATCTCTACTTAGACGAAACTGATCAGAACCTCCAGCTGCCTTATTTCTGCCAAATTTCCGGTTATGTCGGACTCTGGGCGGACTTACTTGTCCGTTAAAAACAAGACCAAAGGTTTCGATGGGATCCCAAAAATCTGATATTTGATCCAGACAATTGCGAACGAACTACCATATACTTGTCCACAAAAAAAGAAAAAGTTCAGAAACGAATTCAGCGTATTTCCTTACCCGTATAATGAACATCTAATCAACTTTAAGTAAAACCTTAACTTATAAAAGAAATCCGGTTTCAACCGGATTCCGAACGACCTATATCTCCCGGTAAAAAACAAGATTGTCATATACAGATTCAGCGTATCTTCTTACCCCTAAATCAGTCATCAAATAAAACTTTTGCTTTTAACAAATTTTCCGGTTTTGGCCTGATTCCGGGCGAACAAGTTGTCCGGGCAGAAAATACTTTTCACATAAGCGTTCACATGTCTTCTTACCCCAAATCGAACATCTAATCAACTTCAAATAAAACTTTTACTTTTAACAAACTTTTTGGTTTTGCCCGGATTTCGGGCGAACTAATTGTCCGATGACAAAATGGTTTTCACCATCGTTATCAGCTTGTCTTCTTACCCCATAATCGACTATCACATTATATATTTAAAAATATTTCATTTGCCCCTTAATTTAAACCCACTCCCCCAACCCTAAATGTAGTGCTACAGAGCCCATCTACGAACTCGACCTTACTCTTGACCCAAACGACCCTCATACCAAGTTTCATCAAAATATCTCATTCCTTTCGAGAGTTATAGTGCGCACAGACAGACAGACGGACGGATGGAAAGACGGACAACTTTTGCGATGTCATAGGTATCCCTCCACTTACGTTTTGGGATCTCCTTACCCCTATATTGAACCTCTAATCAACTTCAGATAAAACTTTTTAACTTATTTGACGGTGCAAAACGGATGTGTCAGCTACATTTTACTAGAGATTTTACCCCACCACATTCTGTAAACAAATATGAAAATAATTTTCTCGCCGGACAGGTAGTTCGCCCGAAATCCGGCCAAAACCGGAAAATTTGTTAAAATGTTGTTGATTAGACGTTCGACTTAGGGGTAAGAAGAGACACTGAATCCATATATGATAATCCGTTTGTACCCAGATATATAGTTCGCCCGGTATCTGACTGAAACCGACAAATTTGTTATAAATTAAATTTTGTATGAAGTTGATTAGACGTTGGAAATAGGGGTAAGGAGATACGGAGCGTGTTCCACCCTTCTAACAATATTTGACCGTTCCAACATTCTCGAAATAGTAACTAATAGTTACTATTTGCTTACCATGCTCGGGAGCGTGGTAAGCGTAGTAACTACGCATCTCTGCAACGTGATTGGTCGGATTCGCCCGTGGAATGATATTCTGATGGAAAATTTAAAAATCGCTCCAGCCTTGACGGCAGAAAGCCAGAATTTGTGACGCCATGCGTAGTAACTACGTTACGTAGGATGGAACACGCTCACGATGAATCGGCCTTCGAGGTTTATCTTTTCGCCGGACAAGTAGTTCCGGAATTCCGCCGGAACCGGAAAATTGGCAGAAGTAAGGCAGGTAATTTTGATCGGTTACGTCAAAAAGATATGACTTAGAAGGATAGACACATATGCTGAATCCATATCTGAACTTGGTTTTCTCAGATCTACCAGTTACTGTACTGTCTTTGAAAATGTACAAAAAACGTTTTAGTTTTTAAGTTTAACTGAAAAGCCAACTTATTTTTATGCGTTTGATTTGAATACACTGAATTATTTAGACTCATGTAAGGGATTTTCGTTTTTTACGTCGCGTAGTCTAGTAGTGACGTTTGGAATCTCCATCGGTTGCACGACAAATAACCATACGGCGAGTCGCGAAAAATTTGAATGTGTGCCAAAGCGTGTGTTTCAATGGCTGACAAAGCAAAGATTTTGAAATGTTCGATTCCAGATTGCAGAACCACATCCGAAGATAGCCCTCTGTTCCGTGCTCCCTCGAATAGGTTTCCTTTGTGGAAGGACACAGTCAACCGAGAATTTGGCCAGCATTCCACCAAGTTGATTAGCAAGTTCGAGCTTTCAACTGGTCATGTTCTCTGTTGCCTCCACTTTAAAACAAGTGATGTTTCTGAGAGCGATGCCAAGATCCCCACTATAAGCCTTGATCTGTTTCCAAATTTAAAAATAATTTTTTTTTTAACTGTCTGGATCAAATATTACATTTTTGGGATCCCATCGAAACCTTTGGTCTTGTTTAAACTGGTTTGCATGTTTCTGCTATCTAGCCAAACCTAACCATCCCACCGTCCGACGGAGAATCTGTGAATGATTAAGCACCGCCGCTCGCGTCGTCTGTGATTGGTTCAGTCAAAGTAAAGACTGTACACACCAATCTAAGGGCAATGTTTGTTGGTGATGTTCTTGAACGCTGCGCGGAGTACTTAAAGAACCTGTCTTACCTATAATACTAATGCAACCTACTTCCATAATCACTCCATATATTTCTAAAGCCGGAGACCCCAATTTCGTACGGTACATATTCTAACCCTTCTAACAAACCACGCAGGTTTTTCACTTGCCATGTTTTGCTACCTTCGATGTGTATCACGCTGTCGACGGTTGTCTGCGAGAAGTTTTCCATCAGAAAAAACGGTTACGTAAATTGTTTCTCTATTTTCGCTAGAAGTCAACGAGTCTCGCGAAAGGCAAATACTGTAAGTTGAAGAGTAAATAGTGCGAGGGGTCCTTTAAGTTGCGTTTTCAGACACTTGTGTTTTCCCTGAGTTTAGCAAAAAGTGTTTTCAGTTGCGAGAACCAAACACTATGTGTCACAGTGTTTGTGTTTAAAAGCCTCCATGTTATCCATGTTATGCGTCTGGGGATGAGAATTTCGATGAAATTTGGTGTGAGGGTTCTTCGGGTCAAGGGTAAGGTCAAGGTCGCAGATGGGCTCTGTAGCCCTACATTTAGGGATGGGGGATGGGGTTCAATATTCTTTGAGCCCAAGCTGACTTTGAAACATTTATTTCAACAATGTTTTCAACGGATACGTCAGCTACGATTCTTCATTTCGGCCCTTCTTGGCAAGGGTCCTCGTCAGGCTTTCAGTTCTCTTGTTCAACTTCGGGGAAGGAAACAAACCTGTAATCAGTTTTATTGATTACAGGTTTGTTTCCTTCCTCGAAGTTGAACAAGAGGACTGAAAGCCTGACGAGGACCCTTGCCAAGAAGGGCCGAAATATCGCTGATGAAGAATCGTAGCTGACGTATCCGTTGAAAACATTGTTGAAATAAATGGATGGGGTTCAGATTAAGGGACAAACAAAATATTTTTAAACAGCTAATATGACAGTCCATTATGGGGTAAGAAGGCATGCCGAACACGACTGTGAAAACCATTTTCTCGCCAAACAACTAGTTCTTCTGGGATCCGGCCAAAACCGGAAAATTGGTTAAAAGTAAAAGTCTCATTTGAAGTTGATGAAATGTTCGATTTAGGAGTAAGAAGACATGCCGAATACGATGGTGAAAACCATTTTCTGCCGTGCAAGTATTCCGTCCGGAATCCGGAAAAAACGGAAAAATGTTTAAAAGTAAAAGTTTCACTTGAAGTGATTAAATATTCAATTTAAGGGTAAGATGACATGCTGAATACGGTTGTGAAAACCATTTTCTCGCGGACAAGTAGTTCGACCGGTATCCGGCCAAGACCGGAAAATTTATTAATAGCAAATGTTTTATCTGAAGTTGATTAGATGACAGATTTAGGGGTAAGAAGAGAGGCTGAGTCTGCATATGTCAATCCTTTTTTACCCGGACATATAATTAGTTCGGAACCCGGTTGTAACCGCAACATTTTTTCAAAGTTTTCAAAGTTTATTTGAAGTTGATTAGATGTTCTTCATAGGGATAAGAAGATGCGCTGGATTAGTTTCTGAATTTTCTTTTTTTTGCTGGACTAGTCTCGGAAATCAGGCAAAACCGGAAACTTGGCAGACGTAAAGCAGGAAGTTTCGGTCAGTATCGTAAAAAACAGATATGTCTTATAGAGGTATATCTGAACTTGGTTTTGTCTAATGATTAGCCTGACGAAGACTGGATCTGGCGAAGACAAGACCCAATTGTCTGGATCAAATATCAATTGTTGTGATCCCATCGACACCTTTGGTCTTGTTCTTACTAGCCGTGTTTTGCTACCTTAGATGAGTATCACGCTGTCGACGCGGTTGTCTGCGAGAAGTTTTCGCTTAAAAAAAAAACGGTTATGGAAATTGTTTCCCTGTTTTCGCTATAAGTCAACAGGTCTCGGAAAAGGCTTTATACAGCCAAAACCGTGGGCTATTTGTTGAAAGCACAGTCTAATTTTAAAGGATTCAAATATTTTAAAATACTGTAAGTTGAAGAGTAAATAGTGCGAGGGGTCCTTTAAGCATAAATTGTTGCTCTTTCCGACTTCCATTCTTATAGTAGTACGGCACGCAAACTCGTGGCAGTTTAAAAGAAGGAAAGGTGAGACAAGCCACCTTCTCCCCTCTTCTTGTTTATTTCCTCTCATTTCTCCGAATAACAAAAGACATCCTCATTTTGTCTAGCGAGCCGGCGGTGTTTATTCGCCCAGTCCTTCCCTCCTTTTGGGAAGAACAAGGGTCCGGAGGTTGGGATACAGTTCTCCGGTTACACTCAATGAGATACTCGATCGGTCATTGTTTCTTCTTCAAGTCTCTTAAACAACCTTTCTCGTATTACACTTTGTTTCTTTTTAGTACCTTCGTCCTGCCCCATGCCTTTCTTTCATCCCTTCTATAGGACTATCAGCAGATCCACACTCAGACTAAAATGCTTCCAGTCAATCTGTCGTTCTTTCTAAGGAAATTTTCTACAAAATGTACGTTTGTCTCCTTGCGTAATCTGCAGTGAGTTCAAGCTGCAGACACAACTTTACTAATTTTGAAGCTCCTTTTTCGTGGTTTCCCAATCGCAGTGACAGCCACAAAATCTCATATTTCTTCATGCTATTTCTTCACAGCTAATTTTAAGACGATTTTAATTATAACCCGTCAAAATACGCAAAAGCACGAAGACGGAGTACATTATTAAGAAAAAAGGACGAAATACACAATATAACTTCTACCCTAACACTAAACCAAATTAACTTTCGCTGTTTCGGCTGTCCGGGTGGGTGAGCCGACAGCAGGCCAAATGTCGGAAAACATGGGCGAAGCGAACGATTTTTTTTTGTTAGTTGAACTGAAGAGTTCTCTTCCAAAGACCAGCAGAAACCGAGAAAACGTGAGGAAATTTCAAGCAAACGGAATAACATAAAATAATATTAGCTTACTTGAAATTACCCAGTATAAAATAATAATAATTTATTTATGACCCATCATAGACTCACAACGAGAAAGACGGAGTATAAATACAAACAAAGAGCTACGAGCTCATATGGCACTTGTTACGTCGAACAGTAATAACCCCGCCATCCAAAAATGCGGTTCGGACCTAGAATTAGGATATCTAGTTTCCCTCAAGTCCAAAAATTTCCGACATCGCCTCCAAGCCATCGCCAACCTTCCAAGTTTCGACCCAAAAATCCACTCGCTATGTCCCTAGACATGGCCAAGATTTCCGGTACCCCCTTCCAACTCCCCATATACCGCGGCCGAATCCGGTCCCGACTCCTAACTAGATCATCTGAAGCATTTTCTCTTACCACTTATCTTTCACTCTAATCTGAGCGTTTTTGGGGGAACTTCCGGTAACCCTCCCCTCCCCCGACCATGGTCGGATCCGGTTCGAACCTTAAAATATGTCATCTAGGGCATATGATCTCTGTACCTTCAAGGTCCCGCTCCTCCTCTCCTCACCTTGGTCGGATCCTGTCCGGACGTCAAATAACAAATCAAGGTAGCATAAACTCGGCACTGTCGAACTTGCATCTTAGTTTGTCCATCCGTTTTGTTTTTGTGCATGTAAATTTCTTTTCGCAACTCCCATGATGGTCGGATCGGGAAAACGACAATTCTCAAGTCAGTCTGTTCGGGTCCCTGATACGTCTTCCAATTTTTATCGTCCTAGAACGTCAGGAAGTTCCGAACTTGTGGGGTCGCCAGAATGACCCCCCCCCCAGCTCCCCCACAGTGTCCGAATCTGGTTCGATTATGTCTACGATGTATCTAGGACTTGTGCTTGTTCTTCCCACGACCCCTCCACTCTAAGCGTTTCCTAAGATTTCCGGTTCCACCCTCCGGCTCCCGCCAAAGTAACCGGATCCGATCCGGATTTGAACTGGGTCGTCTGAGACTCGGCGTCTTTCCAAATGTCAAGTTTCATTTCGATCCGATCACCCGTTGGAAAGTTATAAATATTTCAAGATCCCGGATTCCCCCTTCCTCCATTCCTCCCCAGACCTGACAGGGAACATCTGCGACAATAGTTCTTTCCACTTGCCAACTTTCATTCAAATCCAATCACCCGTTCCAAAATAGCTCGTGCCAATAGATTGCAGATTCACACCCACGATGCTCGGATCGAAGAAACGACTATTCTCAAGTCAATCTTTACGGGTCCCTGACACGCATTCAAAGTTTCATCGTCCTAGCACATTAGGAAGTACTGAACTCAAGCTCTTACTAGAAATCCACCCCCCCCCCCCCAATCCCCCACAGTGACCGAATCTCGTCCCATTATGTCAATGACGTATCTAGGACCTGTGCTTGTTCTTCCGAACAAGTTTCATCCCGATCCCTCCACTCTAAGCGTTTCCACATATTACTGGTTCCACCTCCAACTCCTGCCAATGTCACCGGATCCGGTCCAAATTTAGAATTGGAAGTCCGAGGTACGATGTCTTTCTAACTGTCAAGTTTCGTTTAAATCCGGTCACCCATACGACAGCTGCCCATGCCACTAGATTCCAGATGCCCCATCCCTCCACTCCTCCCACGATGTTCGGATCGAGAAAACGACTATTCCCAAGGCAATCTGTTAGGGTACCTGACAAGCCTACAAAGTTTCATTGTCCTAGCACAACAGGAATCCTCCACTCTACGCGTTTTCCATGATTTCCGGTTTCCTCCTCCGACTCCCCCCAATATCACAAGATCCGGTCCGGATTTAAAATGGGGAGTCTGAGACACGAGGTCTTTCTATGTAATAAGTTTCATTAAGATCCGATCACCCGTCCGCAAGGTAAAAATACCTTACTTTTCCTATTTTTCCGGATTCCGTCCCCCTCCACTCCGCCCCAGATGGTCAGATCAGAGGAGCGACTATATCAAATTTAATCTGGTCCGATTCCTGGTAAGCATTCATCGTCCTGCTTATCTGGAAATGCGACGGACTGACGGACAGAAACTGCGATCGCTATGGCACTTCGCCGAAGGGCAAGTGCCATAAAAAAAGAGGAAAAAGTAAAATACGGAAAGACTCCGGACAAAGACTTTTGTTCTTTTCTTTTTATTTCAATTTATCTCTTCTACTCCACACTCTTGTGTTGTAAAACATTTTGTGGGTTATAAATACACTTACTTACTTACTTACATGACAATGGGACATATTTTACTTTTATGGGAAGGAGGTGAACAGAAACCCAATTTCAAGTTCCTTGGATTGATAGACCCCGGAAACTGGCGGCGGGGGGGGGGGGGTCACGGTGTCGGATAATGAAAAGGAAATGGAAAAACGAGGGAAGTTTCCGCGGTTAGTCTTGTGTTTCTGGGATACCAACTCATTACGAAATACCCAATAGAACTTCTACCCTAAGATTAACTTTCGCTGTTTCGGCTGTCCCGGTTACTGTCCTCTCGCTGTTTCTGCGGGGTAAACAGTCTCTCCTTTATCGGATTTAACAGTTACGTGTCACCTATTTCGGACATTTATTCCGAAATCCGAAATTAGGAATAAAATGTCCGAAATCGGTGACGCATAATTAGTAAAGTCCAATAAAGGAGAGACTTTTTACAGTAATTACAGTAGCTGTTTTGAATGAAAGAATGTGTTTTATTACCCATCATCAGAAGCACGTGGACTACGGGCCACACAAATTAAACATTATTTAGAGGCGAAAGCCTTTTCTCTTGTTTGGTATTATTGTTATCATTACAATTAAACACTTTTTTCAATAATGGCATTTCCCCGCTAAGGAAAACAAGGATAAAAAGATACTATGCACTTTCCAATGAAATAATCATAGGTAGGCTATAAAACTAAGTATCAACACACACATCAAAGAAACATAACTTTTCAATCATGGGGTAGGCTCTTTAAATAAACGAGATAATTAAACTGTTTTTCTGCAGCGTACCTATGGGTTCTGTGAACACCCCAAATTAAAGCTTTTTAGCAATTTTAGTATCAGCAAGGAACTTGCAATAGATATATAGATGTATAGACAAAAAAAGCTCACACACCAGAAAAAAAGAAAAAAATTTTCCGTAATCTTTCTCTTCTCTAATGATAGATTCTTGATCTTTTCCTATTCCAACAATCTACTCCTATGTTCCATCTCTATCCTCAGGAAGAGATTGTCAGCAAAACACTCAGAACACATCAGGAATCGCCACAATCTCTTAATCGAAGCAAAACACTCATTCCTAACAACTCTGATTAACCATCCCTCATCTAAATATGTCTTCAGCCCAATTTGACTGCGAATCAAACTCGATAGTGCAAAACGGATAAGTCAGCTGAAATTTTGTAGAGCTATATTTCGGCCCTTCTTGGCAAGGGTTCTCTTCAGGCTCAAGTTGGAAAAATGAACTTGTGAGAAACACCTGAAGAGGACTCTTGCCAAGAAGAGCCGAAATATAGCTATAATAAAATTCCGCTGACATATCCGTTTTGCACTATCAAATATCCTAACCAAAAATTGAAAATTAAGTGTCTTTTTCTGCGTGTTCATGTGTTTTGTTTATTTTCTTCATTTACTCCGCCTTTCAAAATGGCGGGTTATAAATAAATTAGTTACTTACTTACTATATCATTCTTCATCTAATAATTCATCCTCACGGTACTGTTCTTTCCTCCATTCACTCAGATCCAGACACTCGCAAACCACGTACAACTGTTGTTCTCACACCCGCACATCGGACAGAAGTATTTCTACCCGAAACTACTAGCCCGATTGGCAGGATGTCCGCCAACATTTCAATGATTATCTTTAATTCCTCTCGCTTGTGACTGCTTTAAACATTATGCTCACACCCCATGTCTCCCTTACCGCAGCATACAGCCATTAAAACCCCAGAGATTCTGATTGATCCTTTTGAACGTGCCAAACCTGTATTTCCTGGCTCTTGAGTATTTGCTCCACTAGCTTGATAACTCCTTCCTCCTTTCCTACTTCACAGTTTGGGATTTCACCAACTCCACAATCTTCCAACATCTTTTTGGGATCCGAAAACGTAAGTGGAGGGATACCTATGACATCGCAAAAGTTGTCGGTCCGCACGATAACTCTCGAAGGGATGAGATATTTTAATGAACTCGGTGGGAGGATCCGTTGGGTCAAGGTACATGTCAAGTTCGAAGATGGTTTCTGTAGCCCTCTATTTGAGGATGGGGGAGGGGTTTCAAATTAAGGGACAAAAACATCTTTTTTGAAAGCTATTGTGATAGTCGATTATGAGGTAAGAAGACATGCTGAGCAAGATGGGGAAAACCATTTTCTCGCTGGACATGTAGTTCGTCCGGAATCCGGAAAAAAACGGAAAGTTGGTTAAAAGTAAAAAGTTTCATATGAAGTTGATTAAATGTTTTATTTAGGGGTAAGAGTCATGCTGAACACGATGGTGAAAACCATTTTCTCGCTGGACAACTAGTTCGCCTGGAACCGGCCAAAACCGAAAAATATGTTAAAAGTCAAATTTTTCTCTGAAGTTGATTAGATGGTAGATTTAGGGGTAAGAAGAGACGCTGAGTCTGTATATGACAATCATTTTTACCCGGACATTTAATTAGGCCGGAATCCGGTTGTACCTGCATTTTTTTTCACTTGGAATCGCTTGGAATTCGGTCGAAACCGCAAATTTGGCTGAAGTAAAGCAGGAAGTTTCGGTCAGTATCGTCAAAATAGATATGGCTTATAGAGGTATAGATAGATAGATCAGGGGCGTCACGACTGGGGGGTGGGAGGGCGGGGCGCCCACCCCCCCAATGCTGTCGGCCAGTCAGTAAAAAAAAACCGAGTCGGCGCGAAGCGCCACGATTATTCTTCAAAACAGTTGATTTTTTTCATGAAAATAGTCGTTTTTTCTTAAAATTGGTAGACTTTTCGTCAAAATAGTCGGTTTTCTGAAAATCAGTCGATTTTTTTCAAAAATGTCCATTTTGATGTTGAAAACAATCGTTTTTTCTGCAGAAAAAGTCGGTAAAAATTCCCAGCCAGTCGGTAAATTTCTCGTCCCCCCCAAAAAAACATTTTGGCTAGTAACGCCTCTGAGATAGATAGATAGAATATCTGAACTCGGTTTTCACTGATGATTAGCCTAGCGAAGACTGGATCTGGCGAAGACAAGACGCAATTGTCTGGATCAAATCTTAGGTTTTTGGGATCCCATCGACACCTTTGGTCTTGTTACTAAGTGTGGCATGAATTACGAGAATCATATTTCAACGCTTCTAAATATGCTGATTTTAATATTCTATAACGTGGCAACCTAACGATTTTTTCCCCAAATTTAACCTGCGGGGTCGCACAAAAAAGTACAGAAGACATAGATCAGAGGGAAAAGACCATAAAAAAAATGATTATTTTTGTATGTTTCGGGGGGGGGGGGGGGGGGGGGAGGGTCAACCCCCCCCCCCCCCCCCCCCACCCTACCCCTGGATACGGCTTGACTTCACACTAACGCTTTACTCGCCCATTCACGGATATCTGATCTGCTTTAACTTATTAAAATTAATGCATCAACTTCCTCATTTCCTCGATGCCAGGGGACCGGAACTACATCAACTTAACTTGATCTCTATCGTTTACAAGGGCATTAAGCTTTCCTTCTACAATGACTGTTAGCTTCTCGAGGTTTCAAGCACTTTAAAGGAGTTAATTCGGAAGCATTGTTCCATTCACGAGGTCTAGATCAACACATTCAAGTCGCTAGCTCAGAGAAAGACTTGGTACGACCTTGGGTCCATCTAGTGACCCGATTCGGAAAGTAAAGTGTTGGGTACTGTCAAAGTAGCTCCCAGCGCTGCGGTCGAATGTAGCGTTTACACGGACAAGAAAAATATCTTTGAGCAGCAGTAGTCAGTAGCCTTCCGATGTCGTAAATGCTCTCAAAACAATATTTATTGGCTAGTTATTTATTACAGGTTTGTTTCCTTCCCCGAAGTTGAACCCGAGGATTCACAGCCTGACGAGGACCCTTGCCAAGAAGGGCCGAAATATCGCTGATGAAGAATCGTACCTGATGTATCCGTTGTAAACATTGTTTGAATAAACGGACAAGAAATCTCGTCGGGTAGAAAGGAATTCCGGTCGACTCGAAAGGATTCCGTTCGTGAAGACGACGAGAAAAAAAGTCTAGCGGGACGAGAATCCTTTCCCGATCAAAGGAATTCCTGTTTACTTGAAACGACTTTCGTCGGCGGCGCTAATAAAAAGAGAAAACAAAATTGTAGCTAGCTTTTGAGAGCAGCAGTAATCAGTAGCCTACTGATGTCATAAATGCTCTCAAAACATTATTTATTGGCTAGTGAATTTATTTTTGTCAGATTTTCTGGTTTGAAGAATTTATTTTTTTTCCTCTGCGTGTAAACATAATTTTTTCAACAAGATCGGATTCTGTTCAAGTTTGCCTGCAACTGTCAAAGCAAAAGGTTTACTTTGCCTGAACAATGTGAAGTGCTGTCTTTGGTCGGCTTCGCTCAGGAAAATGTTGCAAAGCTACATTTTGGTAAAGATTATTCGCTATCGATTTAGCTCTGACGTTGCCGAACCCGTCCAAACTTCTAAATGGTAAACTTCTCCCAAGAAGAATTTTTTCTTCTAGAAAACTAATATCAACTTCCGTAATCACCTCATCAATGGCCGGCTCAGTGACGAAAAGAGAAAGAACAGTGGAAAAATTACCGAATCTGCAGTTAGTTCAATGGTAAACTTCCTGACAGAAGAATACTTTAAATAGGATCTCTTAGAAACTAGTTAATACAATAAAGCTATCAATAATTGAAATTGCATCCTTTGTTCGGCTACGCCAACTAAACTGTTGCGAGTTTCTAAGAGACATTCAGGGGGTGGGGGAGGTCGGGGTGGTAGTGCCTAGCAGGAAGTCACGACTGGAGTGGGTGGGACGCTCCCTCCCCCACCCCCAATGTTGTCCGCCAGTTGGTAAAAAAAAATAACCGAGATTTTTCGTCAAAACAATTCATTTTTTTCATGAAAACAGTCAGTTTTTCTGAAAATCTAGATGATGTGATTACGGTCGGCTTTTCAATTGATTAATGAATTAATTAATACAAACCTACAATAGAAGTGGGAGTAGTCGAGTTTGCTCTAGTATCAGAAAAATACAAACAAAACTCAAAGAGTGGTGAAGAGGTACTTACTTGCAAACGCAGAAGGCAACCTCCATCGCCCAGTAATTGTCGACTTCTCTGTAGAACGCCTGTAAGGACTGCATGCACAAATCCCTGTTGCACAACTGTGCGTCACAATACCGCAAAACAGGATCAAGGTACCGTCGGCAAATCATGTCTGATTGACACTGGGTAAGAACGACATGGCAAGTGGACTGGTAAGTCACAGTTGGAACTGTCGTCATGACCAAGTTCCCTCCTGGGTCGTCGTCAGTAGACGCTGAAAAATGGTAAGGCAGCTGTTAGGTAGAGAAGTACAAAAATAGTTAGATATTTTATTAATTCAACTCGCAGTACCGAATTGGCACTCAATAAGACGAACAGTTGTACAGTTAGGCGAGAAGAACTGAAATTGAATTTGTGATGTGTTGCGGAAAACTTTTCTTTTAAGACTCGAAGCAGAGAAAATACGGAGCCAAATGCCCTGTTCTGAACGATCTGGAGCTGTAATCGTGATCTTCAGTTGGGTGAGGAGCTGCAGGATCAACTGGCTCCGGGCGTACGCAAGGACTTGAAGCCCTTGACGCTCCGAATATACCTAACTTGCTGCCCTAGCTGTCTAGGTAAAGTTTCAATTTGGTTAAGAGCTACAGGAATCAACTAGCGTGTAAGTCCACCAGGTTTTCCAAGAACCCCAACTCACCCCGGCAAAAAAAAATGTTACCCTTCTCGGGACTAAAATCAAAAACACAAATAACTCTTCGCAAATATCTTTAGAAAGGTGCACTTCAACGTGATAAAAGAAATGACTACGTACATGATTGCCAATTAATTTAAGGCCTAGGTTGCCTGAAACTCTATGACATTTCATTCCTTATCGCCGTTAACTTATACAGCAATTGCAGTACTATCTTATGTGAGTACTAAAACTATACCTTCATAGGACGAATAGACCAAAATAATCCATCCTTAAAGGACCTATCTTACCTAAAATACTAATGCAACCTACTTTCATAATCACTCCATATATTTCTAAACCCTGAGACCCCGATTTCGTACGGTCATTCTAACCCCAAAAAGAAAACACGCTGATTTTCTCACCACGTTTTGCTACCTTCGATGTGTATCACGCTGTCGACGGTTGTCTGCGAGAAAATTTTCCATCAGAAAAACTGGTTTTGTAAATTGTTTCCCTGTTTTCGCTACAAGTCAACGTGTCTCGGAAAAGGCTTAAAACATTCAAATATTTTAATATATTGCAAGTTGAAGAGTAAATAGTGCGAGGGGTCCTTTAAGGAGATTATTAGGTATGTTTTTATGTGGGTTTACTGGTATACCTATAGCCTACCTTGATGTAAATGCATTTTTTTCTGTTATACCAAACAATCACGTACATCAAGGTATTTCTGAAGTTCATACGAAAATTCCGTTACGGAATACCACATTTTCATCCTATACAAGTCTACAGAATGAAAGTCTCACCCCCGGAGAAAAAAAGTAAGTGGGATTCGGTAGAAAGTTTACAGAGAGCTTTCGAAGCGCTTAAAAGTTAACAGCCTAGTGGAATGACTTTCGGTTCCGAAGAATAACCAACAACGGAGACGTTTCGAGGTGCCAAATCGTGTCGTAAAATTGAAATTTACTACTTTTTCCGGATTCCGGGAGACCGTGGCAGAACGTTTGATAAATTGTAATTGACACTGTCAAACGGACACGCCAGAAGAATTTTCTTAGAGCGATATTTCGGCTCTTCTTGGAAATGCTCCTCCTCGGGATCACGCCGCTCAAGCTGGAAAATGAACTTATGGAAAAATAACTATAACTTTTTTCCACAAGTCCTAGCACAAGTAGCATTCCGCTGAAAGAATTCCTCTAATTAAGTTAAAATCTTTAATGATTTTTCCACATATCCTTTTAACATAGTCATTTATGTCAGGGGCGTCGCTAGCCAAAACTCGAGTGGGGGGGGGGGGGCAGGGTGCCGGCAGGCGGTGCCCATTTTAGCTTTTCGTCGCATATGTAGTAATAAAACATGCGATACCTGCAAGCGTTAAAGACAGAAGAAGCTTAGGGCTCGTCTCCGTAGTTACTTCGGAATAACTACGCGTGACGTCACCAATTAACTACGACCTGGAACGGTCGAAGCTACTATGGGACGAGATAACGCGTGGTTCTTGAATGCAAGAAGAGATGGGGACTGCAAGGGGAAGGATGAGCAAAACAAAGTTGTTTATTTTGTATGCATGAGAACGGCTCAATCATTCAAGTGAAGGAGAAGAGGAGCCAATGCTTCAGGCTTGTAAAAGGAGCCGTGACATTTACTATGCCAGTTAATTCTTTGTCTCTCTTCCGGTTACGTCTTCTTGGTCGCTAAATCCTTATTTTAACATTGAATTGTTGCCGGAATCGCAACAGACTTTCTTATTACTGTGCAAATTTTTTAGCAAAATGTTTAGTCTTTATCAGGAATGGAACGCAGAAGATTCTAGAATCTAGAACTCAATGACACAAGGTTAATGAAATAATTTTTAATTTCTTCTCCTACAATATATACAGTCTTAATACCAATAATAATAATACAAAGCAACAGAAAAGGCTTTCGCCTCTAAATAACTTTGAGAAGCTAATTAATATCTATTATTATTAAAGTTTCATTTGAAGTTTAACAAATTATACTGCAAAATTTGCCATCTGAATTACAGGCGTTTGAAGTTGACTCCTGCAACAGTCCCAATCAAGTCACCAGACAGAAACAAAGACAGGTAAACCGTCAACGAGGTTGACTAGAATTTTATTTTTGTTTGGGTTAATCAGCGAATCGTGTTTGACGAGAAGTTAAAGGCCAAGTACAGCTGAAAATCACACTATAGTGTCCTGTTTCCTTTAGCAATTACAACTTGTTTCACTCTGCTGCCCCGAGTTCATTTCTCAAGACGGCTCTTGGAAACTGAAAGTTAGCTAAAGACGGTTGGGTACTATCTTAGTTACTTCGAAGTAACGCTCTTCCTTGTGCTCCCCGTAACTTTTCGACGAGCTAGAACGGTGAAAGTGACTGAAAAGTAACTATTTAGTAAGTTTCGGGCCAAGCTGGATCGAACCCTTAAGTTGCGTTTTATTGGATGTAGTTTAGGCGTAGTTTCGCTTAAAAGCCGTTTTATTTGTCCATTCCATTTGCTGTAGTTTTGAACCTAAAACTACAGAGCTGAAACTACAAACTACATCGCCGACGTAGTTTGGTGTAGTTTGACTTTTCGGAAACAAGAACTCAATAAAAATTGTATATAATACTAGCCAAAATTGTACCAAAATTGTATATTGCATGAAGTTTTTAGTATAGTATGTACTTGTACGTTAGTGAAATTTTGTTGACGTTTTCCTATGCTATTTTTCGCAATGAAGAATTTTTGGATAAATAAAGTGAATTTGAATTTGAATAAAACGCAAGAAAGACAAAACAAGAGCCAACTTTGACGAAACAAAACTGAATAAAAAAAACGCAATTTTAGTCTTATCTACGAGCTCAGGAGCGGTTTGAAGAGCTTCGGCCTTAAAATATACGACAGATGTACGGCAAGGCTCAAGAACCATACCAGTTAAAACAATTGCCAAGAAACACAGCACCGCATGCTGGAACCTGTGCGAATTTAAAGAAACTGACGGTGAAACTCATTTGTAATAAAACAGGAATTCGCTTGTGCAATGGCCCGCCCTACAGCAGTTCCTAATGACTGTATGTCAGACAGAGTGAAAATGAGAGCCGCATGCGAAATTTGTTAAGTTGCTATCACTTTTTCGGGCAAAACATTACTTCCCCCTCCCCCCCACAAAGTCTAGATTTGAATGTGACCTAAGCCCCAAAATTCCAAGCCTAAAACACGAACGAAATGACGCAAGCTTCCAGTAAATAGAGTCTACTACAAAAGGCGCCGCCCGCAAAAATTTTTGAAATCCTGCATGATCACAATACGTCTTTTCGGATCCCAAACTAAATTAAGGGCCACTTAGCATGGATCTGCCCGTCTGTCTTCGCTCAAGACGAATCCAGAAAATGTGAGACATTTACCCGGAAGTCATTAATGTGCTTCAGTTTGACCCTTTCCGAAAAAGAAGTAGCGTACTGATCATTCAGAAAAAAAACTTTAAACAGAGCAGACTTGTCCTGAGTTTCCAGTTGAATAATCATGCCCGTCATTACAGCGTCGCACTGGAGGAAAATACTTATCCTCGCACTGGGATTCCAGTGAGCCAATGTAACAACAACAATCTAACAATTAAGCTGTCAACCAGCGAGAGACTCTACAGGAGGCACACCCCCTTATCTCGCTGGACGTGCGATTTAAGGTAATTTAAGGGTAATTCTATTCTGTTAAGAAACTACCAGATTTTGAAAATTGTACGCCACAAGAAAAATCAGCCTGGTTTTGACATGAAATGAGAGATATTGGTACATCGTGATAAAATTGTCAATCTGGCAAGCTCCAACATGCGACTGAGAATAAATTCCTGAAGTCTCAAACGCTTGAGACCCCAGAACAGCCTAGGTCCAAGCTGGATGTCAACTGAGTTTCTTGGTAACCCTGAACTAGCCTTACTGACTTTTTCGGGCGCAGCGCCCCCCCCCCCCCCCATTAAGCTTTCCTACGTGAGCGCCCCTTTAGCTGAACTTTTGAGGTCGTGTCGCACCCCCCACCCCATAGCGACGAAACTGTTTATGATTCACAGTCAGCTTGGGTTGAAGAAATATTTATCTGAGGGCGCGGACTGAATGAGACTTTCTTCAGGGCGCGGACTGAATGAGAAGGCAGTACCGGGTGCTAGGAATGATTGCAGTCAATCCGACTGTGTCTCTTCTGGCTACGAAATCCTCATACCAGTCAGCATAATTAATAAATAGAAGTCGAATTCCCTTTAAAGTCAGAAATACGTCCATCCCGACCGCTTCAAAATACGGGCATTTTTCTACCGATAGAAAACCTTCAAACCAAAATATATGAAAAAAAACTGCCGAATGTTTAGCTAAATTTTTGTCTTTTTTATTTTATATAGGCTACCAGCAAATTAATTTTCTTTATGTTTGAATTTCTTGTAGAAATCTACTTTGAGCTTGCCTAGTCAAGTGCTTGCGAATCTCGCCACTCAATGATCCCACGTTCGCGCCGAGTTTCGGTTTGAACTATAGCGATTCAGATTACAAATGCTAGAATTTCCGATTTTACTTCTCTAAGCAACTATTCAATTGGCTATAATTGTTTCATTCTTAATTCACTTCTTCTCTTAACGTCAATCATGGAGTGAAATAGAAGATATAAATCATGCGAATTTTCCTTAAAGCCGAACTGAAAACCAAACAGGCTAATCTTAGGCGATGTTTTCGCGTGGATGGCTGTAGAGCTGAACGGTGATCCCGTCCACGCGAAAACGAGCAGATTGATCGGGCGTTGAACGGTTGACGAAATGGGTTCCGTCCACGCGAAAATGCCCATTCAGCTGGAAGTGGTCATATGAGTGAGAAGATCCAGACAATACCCCGTTCAGCTCAACGCTGCCGTCGGAGTGGCGTTGAACGGGAGACGCCCATCGAGCTGGATGGCCCGTTCACCTGTTGATTCGAACAGGCGAACATGACAAAAAGATCGACTACAACCACTCAAAAATGTCTGTCGAGATCGACGGAACCAGAGCCATCCACGCGAAAACGTCCTCTTAGACCCCCAACTACAGAAACATGACTGATTCATTTTACCTCAAAAATGCGACAATAAAACATCCCATCTGTTAACTAGCTTTTCTGCAATCCACCATCGAAATGCAAGCTAAGTTGCAAAACGCGTTTTGATATTTGACGGTGCAAAACGGATAAGTCAGCTACATTTTATTCGAACTATATTTCGGACCTTCTTGGCAAGGGTCCTCTTCAGGCTCAAGCCGCTCATGCTGGAAAATAAACTTGTGGAAAAAAAAAGGACACTGAAGAGTACCAAGTATCATCCCTATCTGTATGGCTTCCGTTAACATTGCCTGCAGAAAACCCAATCCAAAGACGAAACAGTGTTTCCAAGCTATGATTTTTGCTCCACTTTGCATCTGTCCTTCTTTCAGTACCGAACAATTTTAGAAATGAACAAATGTCTCCAATCAACCCTTCTTCTAGAATATTTTTAACCAGTTAAGCCCAAACGTATATCTAGAAGAAATTCCAATACGATCCGGCCAGCGCTGTACAAGATTTGAATGAATTGTGCTTTTTGTCTTGGAGTCTGCATGTGCAAACCTCCAGAAACGAACATCCCCATTTTGAAAACGTCAAGTATGGTTTCATTGTTCAGGTGTCCTTTAAAGATTCTTCCTTAAATATCTGCTTTTGTGAATTTCTTCTCTGAAAGCTGGTTGGCGTTCAAGCTGGTGCTCTGATTTCGTTCTGGACTCGGCTACTCTTTTTGTTGTTCGATTGGGTCGTCGAAAGGGTAGAGATTCTTCTGCATTTTTTTTTTTAAAGTCACCTGTCTCTTCTTCTTCTTTCCAGCTAAGATGGATACTTGTTGGCGGCATGTATGGGCGATTAGTTCTGTACTTCGGTGATAGGCGTCCATTGAGCCCAAGCTGACTGCGAATCATATTTGATGGTGCAAAACGAATAAGTCAGCTACTTTTTATTCCACTTTTAGTTCTACTTTAATAGCTAACAAATTACGACATCCAGGCACTTTCAGCCATGTTTAAAAAATCTAAAGGTATTTAAAAAGTATTCGGAAAACTTCTTCAGAAACGCCCTAGTCATTCGATAATTAAGATCTAAGACACCTTTGCAAATCCAACATCGATAGTCTGATTAATCTGGGGGTTAGATGGGGAGCACAAACTCGTCAGCGTTTGGGATCAAAGCCAGATGCAAGTTTTTCAACATCTTTTAATTAGTGAGATATGTTCGACCGGATTTTCCTTGTGGAATAGCTGACAGCTCCGGAAAGAAGGCACACGCCTCATCAGTATTTATGGAGCGACCATAGAGGTTGCAGGGTATAGAGAAGGAATTATTTCGTCGGAAACTGTCCGAGGCAGAGAGATGGCACAATACGTTATCGCAAGAACAAACAAGGACCAGAACGTCCGTCTCTCTGTCTCTGTAATACGACCATGCGGGGTCGAATAAATCTCCGTACCCTGCCCGATACAGACGAGCTGAGGGTAAGACCTACGCGAAACATCACAATTCGTTATCTCTACAAACAGCTATATCGCTATAAAGCCCCGAAGAAGAAATTTCCAAAGTGAAAGCCGATTGATTGTCTTGACGCGCTGCAGAGCGAGTCAGCGCTGGTCCTGCGCTAATTCCTCTGATATGCGCAATGACGAAGAGGGAAGCAGATGGGCCAGAGCTCATCAAATACCTCTAGATCAGCTCAGTTTTGTCTGGGTATCCTTAGTTGTTGAATGGGGCCAAAGATGGAGCATATTTGTTCTTGACTATGGGAACTGAAAAGTGTAATACGAGAATCTTCCTACGCGGTCCGGGGAAAACTAAAATACGCGACATGGACATCGATCATGAAGTAGCTAAGTAACATGGCGTAAAACAGGGAAACCCATTAGCAATGGAAAGGTATGATTATTGCAAACAAGGCGGTACTTTTTCTGAATAATCCCAAAATCAATCACATAGATAGATAGATAAATCTTTGTATTCGCCAAAAGCTTATCATGGCTCACGACAAATTTGTTTGGTACAGTCATGGATACTCTACAACAACACCATCCCCACTGACAGAAGAAAAGAATCAAACATTTTTGACAGTAAGCCTGCCAATGCCGTTCTGCTCATGAGTTATTCAGAGAATCAGACAGCATACGACAGATGAGCGGAGACACCTATTATTTCTGGAAATTTGGCTGTTCGTTAGGCAGAAATGGCATGAAAACTTCAGCACAATTTGTTGAAAGAAATAAGTAATGCAAACTATTTAACTGTTTGCTTTTACTCGTAAACCAGACAAAGTTTCTCTTTTTGTCTGATTTCTTGTTAAGATTTTGGGCTTGCCCATAAGGGTGTTTCCGCGCTACTAGATGATCCTACGGTCGCCTCGGCGTCGCAAGTTCTAGAACTTGTCCGATTTAGCGACTTTAAAGTTTAACTAAAAAGCTAACTATTTTTATATCATTTCATTGAAAAACTGCATTATTTTGATAGTGTTAAGCGATTTTTGTTTTTCTTCACTATTTGCTCTAGTATGACGTCCAGAATATCTGCGGCCGTCCTCTCAAAGGAAACTTGAATTTCGCGGAAAATTTGAATCTCAATAGAAACGCAGCTTTTCAGTGGCCAGTGATGATTTAGCGGAAGGTGGCTCACTGCGTGAACACCTATTTTTCGTAAATCGTTTTCGTCAAGTATACAACACGGGTACAAGCGCATATAGGTATCAAAAATCCGACAGGGAAAATCGATTACTGGTGGATAATGGAGCAACGAAGTAACGCATTTGCATCGAGTCTTCAAGCCTCATTAAGTAAGTAAATAATGGGTAACTTAACTGTACTATCTCAGCCCTTTTCGGTTAAACTTTAAGGGTTCAGTTACCCCGAGAGTCAGTTACGCAATATAGGCGTTGTTGGTGTGCTGTAAGAGGATATCAAAAGAGATTTGCGGACTAATTTAAGCGTATCTGAGGTCTATAAACACCCTTGCAAGTGCCATATGAGATTTCAGCTCTTGTTGAAAACGCAATGGAATTTTTAAGCAGAAAAGGTAAAACAGCCTGAAGCCAATTTGTGATCTAAATATTGCAAATGCTACAATGCTTCCGACTTAACTCCTTTAAGAAAAACAAATCCTATTCATCCCAACCCTGTCGATATCGGGTTGGCCATGGATCGACCACCCTCATAGCTTGCTCATAGTTTCCAATCGCGCCGCTAGATCATCTCGCGGTCGTACCAGTCCTAAGGTGGAACTAGCTTAAGTTAACTAAGCCCAACCCCCAACCTTTTCATTATTTGCGTTCGACCGTGGTTGCTTTACTGATGGAAGGCATCCAACATACTAACCTAGTCTCAGACTATCTGCCATTTAGCCTCTCTGCCAAATTGGCTATTTATGTTGTAATTATATTGGAATAAACAGAACTTGAACTTAAACTTGGAACAATTTAATCACTTCCACCCCGGTGCCAAACTCTATGCATGTAACTAAGCAGGGATATTGAGGAGCTGGAAAAGGGATGTTCCGATTATTTGAGGCTCAGAAAATCTACTAAACACGGACAGGGGCCTCTTAATTCCTAGTATTTGGACGTCTACAGAGTACAAAGTTATACTATTGACGTAAAGGGATAGTTACTTTTGTTGAAGTATCTTTCAACCCAGTTCAAAGAATGTACACCAGAATGCGAAGTGTCGACTCGACCCCTTCTACAGCCTTTTCCCTAGACAATGTTATTGCCCCGAGACAATAAATGATTTATTTAATTGTACACAGATTTATGAAAGTTTTGTCCCGTTGTAGTTGTATTTTTAAATATGTGATGAGTAAGATCACGAATTAAATAAACTGGAATGCATAAATATGCATTGACTTCATTAAATTCTAATGAATGAATATACAGAGCTCATAGTGTCATGCCTGCCACTTCTGTCACTTGCTGCTTCGACTGTGTTATTGCCTAGAGCCTGGATGAATGAAACTAATTGTACAAATTTGTTTCAGTTTTTCCTGGTCTTAATGTATTTTTAAATATGTGATGTGTAAGATCATAAATTAAATAAACTGGAATGCCTATATATGCATTGACTGTTAAATTCTGCGTATGAATGCGTAATGAATGAACATGCAGAATGCATAGTGTCATGCCGGCCAGTTCTGTCACTTGCTGCTTCGACTCTGTTATTTCCTAGAGCCTGGATGAATGAAACTAATTGTACAAATTTGTTTCAGTTTTTCCTGGTCTTAATGTATTTTTAAATATGTGATGTGTAAGATCATAAATTAAATAAACTGGAATGCCTATATATGCATTGACTGTTAAATTCTGCGTATGAATGCGTAATGAATGAACATGCAGAATGCATAGTGTCATGCCGGCCAGTTCTGTCACTTGCTGCTTCGGCTCTGTTATTGCCTAGAGCCTAGAAATGATTGAAACTAATTGTACAAATCTGTTTAAGTTTTTCCTCGTCTTAGTGTATTTTTTAATATGTGATGTGTAAGATCACAAATTAAATAAACTGGACTGACTAATTATTGTCTGTGTTGTATGTTATATTCTGTGTCTGGCCCACTCGTGTCTGAATCACAGCTTAACAACATAGGTCGTTAAAGTTTAACTGAAAAGCCAACTTATTTTTGTGTCATTTAATGAACACACTGAATTATTTGGATTCTGCAAAGGGATTTTTTTTATTTTCCACTATCTGCTCTAGCTGTGACGTTCAGAATATCTGCGGCCGTCCAGACAGCGTAAATTCGACTATGACGCGGGAATCAGCTAGCCTACTGCCGTAAAATCTATTCCTGTGTCAAAACTTATTTTTTCAAGAAGAATCGAAGACTGCGCAAGTGATATTGTCATTCAGGTTGTGAATTAAACTAACCAAAAAGTTTGCAATGCAGCTTGATAAAAGCATGGAGAACATTGGAACATTGGAAAAATATGCGCTTCCTATTCTCTACTAAAAGAATGTAACCCGTTTCAACCGAAAAATCCTAGCTTCCCTCTATATCTCCGTTGCAATACCTCAATTTCTTTACCTAGCTCCGTTCCACTTTCTTCACATTCTCCAAATACTGACTTCGGCTCCCCCCTCGGACAAGAAATACCAAAATGATGAAAGTATATAACATACAAGACCCTGAGTTTGCTATTTCTAACCTGATTAGCAAGTACAACTCAAAAATCCAGTCCCACCCCTAGAGCAAAATTCTCAGAGTTTGAGTGTATATGTATATAATCGTGTTCAGTTTTTAGTCGGTCAGAGAGTCTCAGTTAGTAATTGCCGATTGTTTTTGTGTTTCCTATGAAAGTGTTACGCTTTGCTTTCGTTTTTGTACTCCGTCCCTTTTCTGTTTGAAATGACGGGTGATAAATAAATAAAGAAATTAAAACCAAACACAGAAACAGGCTGACTGTAAAAAAAATATTGCCGTTAATGATGTCGAACCGTTTTTAATTCGTTAATAATAATAATAAAAATACTGATTTTGTATATATTTCTACACATGGACGCCTTATCATTTATGATGATAACTATTATCTTTTTCACGTTCTGAAAAAGGGGGTACGCAATCTTTTTGAACCTTGATTAGGGGTACTACGGAAAAGGTTGGGAACCACTGCTCTATGGGTACAGAGGACGACTCAGATGGTGTACGCAAAGTTTGCAAAGGAATTTGACCAAGATAACATTACGAGAATTGTTTGTGGCAATTAGTTCTAGAAAGAAAAGAATTATGATTATTAGAGATTATTCTTATCAAATATGAATCAGAGATAGATATTTATTAACACTAAAAGCCGTAATATGCCATGGTTAATATCCAGACACAGTCGAATTTGAGACTAGCAGAAACTAGTCCACTTGGACTGCTGGACAGGAAGAAGGCCAATTTGACAGGGAAGTGACAGCCGAGAAACCACTCGAGCCCTCGAGGAAATGATGTCGTTGGGAGGGGGAGTGGCCCAAATTGAGTCAAGGAATCCCAGGCCAAGTAGGTTCTACAAAAACAGGACTTGCTGGGAAGGGAATTCCTTTTTCCTAATTTTATGTACTAAATTATAGGGCATTAAATGTTCATAAAACGAAATAGCACTATTCATTAGCCGCGTTCGTTTTCGTCATTAGTCGTTGTCGGTAAAACAATGTCGTTTTAAATTTTCACGTTAGCATTTTCTTTTGCAAGTTGCACAAACGCCGTTTTACGAACAAACTAGATATGAAAATGTTATAAGTCAAACTAACTTTATATTTGCAACAAAGGCCACAACAAAGCCCAAAGAAGCTCTCCACCTTCAGCTCTGTCCAAGCTGAAACCAGGAAGAAAGCACCCACATGGACACGCTCAAAATAGACTAACACTAGACGACCAGAGATAACAAGACCAAAGGTTTCCATGGGATCCCACAAATGTAATATTTGGGTCTTGGGTCTTGTAGAGATCCAGTCTTCACCAGACACCTTGAATACTTTACTAATAAAATTTAGAAACAAATTAAGGCAAACGGTAATCATCTGAGAAAACCAAGTTCAAAAATGGATTGGCAGCATGTGTCTATATAGCCTGCGTGACCTATTTTCAATGACCTATTTTCTGCGAGTATTATTCGTATTATCATGACAGCGTGGAACTGAAGTGACCCATGTCAATAGTGGAAATTCATATTTCTATTAGTTGCGAACAATGTCAGCTCGTGTTTTGAATTCATAAAAAAGATACAGTGATGTCTGCAATAATCATTCCTGTCTAATAGTAACCGTTTCTTCCTTATTTTACGCCATGTCAAATCACTCCTTAAACCTGATTCTGAAATGTGTGTTATTATAATTGTGTCATGTGTACTCATGTGTGATTTGTGTGAATGGCCATCCAATGCTAGCATATAAGCTATTAAGGACATAAGGTACATCAATTAGTTATTCCTAAATTAAAACAGCTAGACCAACAACTACACTGCAGTCAGAGTTACCACGAGTGGCAAAGTATTGTTTTCTGATCCTGTTAGTAATTATAAGTGTGATTTCGTGCTGTGTTTTTATTAATTCCCTTACTTATATTGCATAAATTCTTCCTATTTGAACATCTATCACATATTCACATAATACATCCTAGACAGTGCTGGATAAGCCCAGTGGAGACCTCTAGGCAGTTGAAATCCCACCAGCAAATTTTTCACTCGTCAGCCTTGCTTTCGCTCAAAATAGTTATAGTCCGAGTTGACCCAGACTTTCACATTCCCACATAAAATGCTTTCAATTCTCATTCATACTACCAAACATATGATATGATATTTATTTGCCTTGAAAGCCCAAGGGCTATAACAAACAAACGTAAATAAGTACATGTAAATCCAAAAATAAACGATCACACTACTATTTCACACTAAACCCCACTGAAACATATTTCCCTGTGAAGACTGGCCACTCTGAGGAACCTCGCCAGGTCTCTTATACTAAGAAAATCCCTACTCCGCATAATATTTAACAACCACTTCCTCCCATGAATCCCTCCCTTAAAAACTTCCTCCTTCAGATCCTCAATTTCATCACAACCACACATAAAATGAATTAGATCCTCATCTCCCTCACCGCACATTGGACAAAAAGTAAGAGTATAAGTATATTGGTCATGAATTTGGACCAGACCGACCCATATCCCTACCAAGTAACGCCTTCTCTCTCGTGCCGTCAGACCTTGTACACTGGGATCTGTTTTAAAGTATTACCTCGTCCCAAGGAGTTACTCACTCTTAAAATGGCTGCAAAGTGCTACGAAGAATCGCCGTGTACCTAGCAGAAGAGCCGGAAGCGTCACCACAGCTGGTTCCCAACAGACGCCGTTGATTGGTTGACCCACAGTATGAGTCATCGTTCGGGCGACGTTTCTCGTTCTTTCGGAGGTTCGCTGGCGTGTTTCTGAGTTAGTCATATAGAGCGTGTTCTACACTGCTAACGATAGTAACTATTAGTTACTATTTTCGTTCCAACCTCGTAAAAAGATACTACGCTGACCGTTCCAACTTTTTCGAAATAGCAACTAGTAGTAACTATTGCTTACCATGATCGGAAGCGTAATAAGCGTGGTAACTACGCTCTCTGTAACGTGATTGGTCGGATTCACCCGTGGCATGATACTCTGCTGGAAAATAGAAAAACCGTTCCAGCATCGACGGCAAACAGCCAGAGTTCGTGACGTCATGCGTAGTAACCACGGTAGATAGGGTGGAACACGATCATAGAGTATTGCCCAATATCTGCCCACCATTCCGAGCCGGAAGGTGCTGTACAATGATGCCGACCGAGTGAGTAACCCCTCGCCTTGTCCCCGAGATCTCTCTGTCCTATGTATAAAATCTCAACTGACATCAGGGCCGTCACGCTATCATTTTTGGGGCACGGTGCTCAAACTTTGGGTCACTATGGACTTTAAGTCAACCTATCTGTACGGGTTCAATGCCTGTGCCCTTTCAGCGAGGCACGGTGTCAATATGACATTTAAAAAAAAAAAAAGATGAGATCTGTTATTTTAAATATGCAAAGCACCTGCTCCACTTGTCGAAATTATGACATAACCATACTTTGACGGAGAAGTTCAAAATTCAAGATGCAAGTGTTACCCTTTTGGATGTTTCTTCGTCGCTATAAAAAATAACTGACCACAGAACCCAACCAGCGCACGACCTTCTACACTGCTTCCTGGCCGACGATTGAAATTAAGTGTCTTTTTGTGTATATTTATGTGTTTTATTTACTTTCTTCATTTACTCCGCTTTCTGAAAACGGCGGGTTACAAATAAATTACTTACTTATGTCTGAGCACCATGGAATGTTTTGTTAGGATTTATGTATGACTACAGCGTGTATGTGAATGTAGAGTTTGGGACGAACTCGGATTATGAATGTGTGGAGCTATGTAAGGGTTGCGAATAAACAATGGCTGTTCAGCGACCTGTGGAAGAGTTGTTGTATAACTTACAAAGATGGGAAGGTTCCTTAGCGTACCCTAACCAATACGGATAGATGCCTGTAGGGAGTCATATTTGTCTTAATTTCTGTCAATTTCTGTTCATTCTTAACGTATTTACCACTGGGCTGTTAAAGCAAATAAAATATGATTTTTTCGATATAGGCTACTGCCATTTCGCTAGTTAGGCGAATTCTTGTAAAGATTCAGCAGGGGCGGATAAAACATCAAAGAGTCATCCTGCATATCACATGTGCTTTCAAGACTCAACGCTCCACTTTTTCCCTTAGTTATCTCCCCTCCCCCCTCAAACAAGCAATCCGGATCTCAATCTCTTTTAGAGGTTTTGGACAACATATAAAGGAAGAAGGAGTATGGGAGAAATTAATCAGATTGGAGTGGATGAGGTATTCGAAGACAATTTCCTTTAGTAATGCGGTCGAGGCAAATACTGCAGTAACCAGCTTTCCACTCTATTTTTTTGTTTGGGATTTTCTGGTAGAAATGCTATATTGGTTGTGTCATTTTTCTTTAACTATAATTAGGAGGATTAATCTTCGAAGTCACATGCGATTTTCCTCTTTTGCTCCGTATGTTTGGAAGCGGTAAAAAAAAATCAAAAAAATCTGGAAGCTCATATGGCACTTGCAAGGCTGGTTCAGATGACAGTGATGGTCAAAAGTATTTTCTTTCACTTTCCGGTTGAGATGCGCACTTTAAGGGTGCTAAAAATTAATTTCTAAGCAAAACCCTTGAGGCAAAAAAGATCACATGCTCATGACTAGAGTAATTTTGATTCAGAGTATTTTTTTATAATTTCCGGTTAATTTTAGCTCTTTAAGGGATGGTCGGATCGGAGAAGTGATGATGTCTAACTCAACAATGTCAAGTTTCTAATGCTCCAGCAAAGTTTTATCGTCCTAGCACATCTGGAAGTACCCAGGAAGTACCTTACTCACGATCACTAATTCCGGACAACACCTACAGCCCCCTTCCTTGGTACCCGAATCTGGTCCGATTCTGTCACTGATGCACCTAGGACTTGTGCCTGTACTTCCTACCAAGTTTCATCCTGATCGCTCCGCTCTATGCGTGTCACAAGATTTACGGTTCTCCCCTCCGCCCCCCCCCCTCCCAGTTGATCGGATCCGGTTCGGACTTGAAATGGGAAATCTGAGGAATGACGTCTTTCAAGATATCAAGTTTCATTAAGATCCGATAACCCGTTTGAAAGTTACGATGTCACTAATTTGCCAACTCTCCCTCCCCCCATGATGGTCGAATGGAGTAAGTGACTCTTTCCAAGTTAATCTGGTCGGGTCATTGACATGCCTTCCAAGTTTTATCGTCCTAGCCCACCTGGAAGTACATTAGCTACGGATCGCCGGAATTCTGGAACCACCCTCCAACTCCCCCCACAGTGTCCGAATCCGGACCAGTTCCGTCACTGATGTATCTATAGCTTGTGATTGTTCTTCCCACAAAGTTTCATCCCGATCGCTCCGCTCTGAGAGTGTCACACGATCTCCCGCTCCCCCCTCCGACTCCCCTCCAGATACATCGGATCCGGTCCGGACTTGAAATTATACATCTGATATACGAAGTCTTTCCAGATATCAAGTTTCATTAAGCTCCGACCACCTGTTCAAGAATAATCCATGCCCCTATTTTCCGGAGTCCCTAATATGCCTGCCAAGTTTCATCGTCCTAGCACGTCTGGAAGTACCCTAACTCGAAAATAGTGGCCTGACAGACCGACCGGCAGACCAACAAGTGATCGGTATATAGCACTTGAGCGAAGCTGGAAGTGCCATACAAATTCGGTCCGATGGGAGTCGAATATAGTCTACTTTTATCAGAGCAAATCTTAAACAAAAGCGAAAACTATCTTCTGTATCCAGAATTACTATAGACAGTTTTTGTAAAGCAGTAATGATAAGTAATGGAAATAATAGAATGACATAATGGAATAACGCAACGGAATATTACTTAATGGAAAGTGGGATGGTGACGCGAATTTTCACATGCACAAAATCTTATCGGACTGTGCGCTCACGGACCTTTAAAAGACAGTGTCATCAACCGAGTTTGCGATTGTATAGGCTATTGCCAAATTTTCGGCAAGTTTGATCGGTCTGCTCAGAAGTTCAATTTTTTTTTTTCGATCGAATGTTTACATCCAAACTGAATCGCAGGGATTATTTTTCCGTTCACTTTAGTTCAGTCCTTTATTTTTCAGTTTTCCAGGAGGATAAAACTCCATCGGACCTTTTTGTGTGAAGAAGTCAACGCGAACATGATTCTTTGACCAATATTTTTCTGGCCAAAATTCATGTTCCCCATAAAAAGATTGCCAAGTGCGAGCGCACCATGAACGTTAGGATACTCTTTGCAGACTCGGCTGGGCGTCGGCCATAGTACAAAGATATCCTTGAAAACATTATTGCCCATGCTCTGTCTGAGAATGGAAAAAGAAATTTCTGGGCAAGTGAATAGAAACTGCAACACGGAGTTTATGCGCAAAAATCTGACATACATCAATACGATAACTTTCAGAAGGCACTAGGTATCTCGTCACTATGTTCTGGGACTGAAAGAGATGAGAGAAGAAGCCGTGTAGGTTTGAGGTGCCATTGCGAGTGAAACCAAACTACTTTGCAAGTGATGGTTTTAAATATGCTGCATCGGCGTGACCTAGTCCGCTGCGACGAGAATCTTATGGCTGGTTGCCTGATTGCTGAACTAAATACAGCGAAGCAGGCGACACATTTCGCGGACACACGATGACACTCAAAGAGCTGAACACATCAGACAACCGTCTAAAACTGAAAGTTGAACAAGAAGTCTTTTGTGGCTCCTGGAGCCATGATCAGCCTCCCAAGACCCCGCCTAGAACAGTTTTTTCTTGGTCCTACACTCACAACGCTGGCAAAGTATATTGAAACTTGAAAGTAAAACTGTCACCCCTCTCGAATGCCCGTAACAACAAGACCAAGGTTTCAATGGGATCCCAAAATTTAATCTTTGATCCAGACAATCGCACCTTGCAGATAGGGCTATCCGGAAAATTTAATTCTTTTACTTTTACCTATTAACATATTTACTATTAAAATTCAGATACAGATTAATGCCAATGGTTAGTCATCTGAGAAAACCAATTTCGGGTATGGATTCAGCATGTTTGTTTATCCCTATACGTCATATCTACTTTGACGAAGCTGATCGAAACTTTCTGCCAAATATCCGGTTTCGGCCGGATTCCGGATGAGCTACTTGTCCGGCAAAAAACTAAAGCTCAAAATGAATTCAGCATATCTCCTTACCCCTATATCGAACCTATAATCAATTTCAGATACACTGCAACTTTTAACAAGTTTCAGGTTTTGGCCGGATTTTGGGCGGACTATTTGTCAGGCGAGAAAATAATTTTCATATTCGGATTCAACATGCCTCCTTACCACTACATCGAATATCTAATCAACTTCTTTTTAAGATTTTCCGGGTTCGGCCGGATTCCGGGCGAACTATATGTCCGGGTAGAAAATGCTTGGCATATATGGATTCACCATGGCTTTGTACCCGTGAATCGAACATTTAATCAAGTTCAAATAAAACCTCAAATTTTCCGGTTTTGGCTGGATTCCAGGCTAACTAATTGTCTGAGTAGAAAAAGATTATCATATACGGAACCAGCATGTTTTCATATCCCTAAACCGAACATTCAATCAACTTCAAATAAAACATTTACTTTTCCTGTTTTGGCAGGATTCCGGACGAACTAATTGTCTGGCGCTAAAATAAGTTTCAGATGTGGATTCAGCATGTCTCGACTATCTCACTGGCTTTTTAAAACATTCATTTTCGTCTCTTAATTTGGAACCCCTCCACCACCCCTAAATATGGGGCTACATGCTCGTCTACGAACTAGACATTCCTGTACTGTGGCCCAACGAGTCCTCATGCTAAATTTGAATAACATACATCAACCTCTTCGAGAGTTATAGCGCTAACAGACGGACAACTTTTGCGAAACCATAAGTATGCTGTCACTTAGGTTTTGGGATCCCAAAAACTGAGTCATACCTAACGCGACAGTTGAGTTTTCTATTTAAATGGAGGTAGAGCCACTCTGGACTCCAAAAACGTGCCGGACAGTGTACGCGCACTACTTAAAGCACAATGGACACTTCTAATGCTTTATTTTGTATCAAATGCTTCACAAATAAACATTTTCGACTTCCGTTAGAAGGCGCTACGAAAATTGGCCGTTTTCTTGTTATCCCTTGGCTTTACCTCTCTGGCACTTCGGCGATCCAAATCTTAGGAGCTGGGATATCGTGGCAGGAAATTCAAAAACTCCCAGCAATGCTTTATAGAAAAGGATATATTTGAGATGTCAGCAAAGTCAAGCCGCAGATGCAGTTTACCTGATTGTTCTAGTGTTTCCTCAGAAGTTCCATGGCTTAAAGTGCCAATTAAAAGTTTTTCTTTGTGGAACAGTGTTGTGAAGCTAGATTAGCTTGCTTATAAAACGTACCAGAATATGCAATAAGCTTAGAAGAAATAACTTAGCTACAAAAACCATTCAAAAATAAATAACCTTTTCAAATCTGAATTATACAAGCTGATTTATGCATAAAATAAAGATCTACCAAGTATTATAAGAAACATCACTTTTATCTTTGTCCATACTAGTAAATTGAGCATGTACTTGCCCAAAAATTACACTTTGGAATATTACAGAGAAGAAACTGTTGAAAAAGCTGCTAATCTAGGGGGTAAGCATTGTTCCTAGGTTGTTACAGAGTGGGATTGGGGTAGTTTGATGTGCCCATTGAACTTTAAGATGGTAGACTGTACTTTAACCTTTTACGATAATATCCGTTTACTGTTCATGAAGGATGCTAACAAATTTTGCAACTAGATGGCTCTTAATAAGTACACTTGTCTGCACGATGGCACTAATAAGAAATATGTAGATTTTGAACCGAAGGAACAGTTCTCGGAGGGAATAGAAAGAGCAAGAGGATGGTTTTTCGGCGAGTATTTTATGCTGAAATTATAGCAACATAGCCCAATTTTTTGGCTCCTGGGATCGCAATGCAATCAGACAAATTCCCGTGCTTCTTTCAAAACTTTTATTTTCTTCGTCTCTCTCGATTTTCTTTCACTCGGAACCGCTCCAAACTAGTAATGCTCTGACAAGACACAGCAGATGTGTAAATAATGTGTCTGCAAATTACTAGGGTAAGTAAAGAAGACCAAAGGTTTTGATGGGATCCTAAAAATATAATATTTGATCCAGACAATTGGGTCTTGTCTTCACCAGATCCAGTCTTCGCCAAGCTAATCATCAAAGAAAACCAAGTTCAGTTATACCTCTATAGGCCATATCTATTTTGAAGATACTGACCGTAACTTCCTGCTTTACTTCTGCCGAATTTCTGGTTTTTGGCAGAATTCCGAGTAAACTACTTGTCCAGCAAAAAAAGAAAATTCAGAAATGAATTTCGCGTATCTCCTTATCCCTACAAACAACATCTAATCAACTTCAAATAAAACTTTAACTTATACAAAAATCCGGTTACAAATCAAATTCAAATGAAAGTTTTGCTTTTAACAAGTTTTCCGGTTTTGGCCAGGAACTAGTTTTCCGGCTAGAAATTTTTTTTCACATAAGTGTTCAGAATGTCTTCTTACTCCTAAGAAAATTTAACCAACTTCAAAAGAAACTCCTACTTTTAACTAACTTTCCGGTTTTTGCCGGATTCCGGACGAACTACTTGTCCGGCGAGAAAATAGTTTTCACCGTCATGTTTAGCATGTCTTCTTACTTCATATCACATTAGACTATCACATTAGCTGTTTAAAAAAATTTTAATTGCCCCTTAATTCGAACCCTCCTGAATGTACGGCTACATAGCCCATAGCTAGTGAACTCGACCTTACTCTCGACCCAAAGAACCCTCACACCAAGTTTCATCAAAATATCTCATTCCCTTCGGGAGTTATCGTGCTCACAGACGGGCGGAGAGATGGAGAGCTTTTTGCGTTATCATTCGTATCCCTCCACTTACGTTTTGGGATCCCAAAAATCTGGTACGAGCAAGGGCGCCGGACAGTTTCTTATCACCCTCCCGTTCGTCTACAAGATTAAGGTCTTTCCGAGAGAGAAACTGAAACGGGCCATTCTGATTCAATCGTTTGCATTGTCACTGTGTCAACTGTGTATCGCTAGGCTGACCGCTGAAGACGAGAGAATGTTCTGACAACGAAATGGGACAGAAATGATTACGTCTCTATCACACTGGAAGAATGGGGAAACAAACAACTCCCTTCCAAGTCTTATTCGGAGCGGACAGGAGAGTCTAACCTATTGACGAATCAAGGTCAAAGACTGGACGACACATCATGTACAGACAGCAGTCAGTAGAACTCCTTTAAGGACACATCCAAGCTTAGACAAAGTTCTCGAGGATGCAAGGTAATAGGTCAACTAGGACAAAGCTGAAGCATGGTGGTTACAGAGGCACACGAAGACAGACAGAGACAACGAGTTAGCATGGACAGCCACAGAGACATCCACCAGGCAGGGAAGATTCTGAACTCGTTTGCTCACAAGTTGTCAGGAAATTCACTACAGAACAACGAAAGTTCCATCGGAATGAAATGCAAAAATTTCATTACAACTAGGAATGCTTCAATTTTTTCAAAGAATATTTAGAAGTTAAAACCTTTTCTGGTGCAGTTTTATAAAAAAAATATCACTGAAACTGATGATAGAAATCTAGTTTTTCAATACAAATTATTTTAGCCTTATCTGGCTTTGTTCAATGTCACTGTTGTTTCCAAAATTGAAGTCCGTTAGAATTGTATGTATGTTAATGGCAACAGAACTCAAAATATTATTACTGTTACTGAAAATATCGCTGAAACTGATGACAGAAATCTAGTTTTTCAATCAAAGTCAACTTTAGCCTTCTTTGGTTTTGTCTATGTTGTTTAAACGTCAATTTAGGCTGTGTGTTTCAAACACAATGGAGCAACTACTCCTATTGAAATAATTTGATCGAGGCTCAAAAATCGTCAATAAGAGGCCTAGGTGGAAAAGGAAGAGGGAAAGACACCAGAGCTACCAAGGCCTGCACCAATAGAGTTATTGCCATGCCTGTGCAGGAACGAACACCATAATCATCACCTTTCTTTCCCACATGGGACGTTGAATTAACCAGTCTGTTCTCCGAGTCCTCTATGTGGTGGGATTCCATTTTTTCCGAGGGGCCTCCATGTCGGGTCACATGGTAAGCATCCCCGTGGTTTCCTACTTGAGGGGCAGCTTGACAAAGAAGGGAGACACTATTAGAGGCGTCAGTTTCGATCGTGACTTTGAGATTTCTTTTGTGCCGCGGGATGGCGCTGAGGTCATAGAGGTCGCCGGGGTAGTGCGAAAATAAAGCAGAATCATTCAAAGAAAATGAACCTGAAATAAAGCAACTGTAAATAAATATAAGTTAAACGATTGGATAATAAAGGGTCAGCCACTGAAATGGTGACACCGAAAACTAAGAAGAAACAAACAAGCTTTTGAAAATAAGGAAGAAAAACTAGGCCATCCTAGCCTAAGTTGCCGGAAATCAAAAAATACTTTGTAGGGTTTTTTTATGAACAAAAGAATGCATTTTATTGTCCTGCTAGTTCTAGGGACAATCAGTTCCGGTAGTAAATCGAAGATATAGACTTTTTCGTGTGACGACACGACCCGTAGATAATCTATCGGCTAAAGTCTAGTCAATACGAATCAAACAAGCAGAGTACTGAAAGGAAAATAGAATATAAAAAAACAACAAAAGAACAGAACTACCCTAACCCAATCAAAAATGCACAGCCTGTGTAATTTGTACGAAGCAGTTGTATGGATTAATATATGCAGTAGTACGAAATACTTTCATTTGACGTGCTTCAGGCTGGAACAATATTGAGTAGTAGTGCCCACCAACATCCAGCTTCTTGCTATAGTAGCATCCAGTTTGCTACAGGAGCATGCCAGTGGGGGTACTCGGTCAATTCGTCACAGGACAATTCGTTATAGGACAATTTGTCACAGGACAATTTAATTCGTCACAAGGACAATTCGTCATACGGACAATTCGTCATTAGGAAAATTCGTCATTAGGACAATTCGTCATACGGACATTTCGTTACAGAAAGCCTGATTTCAAGTTTGGATTTCGTTTTTAAGCTACATATTATAAAATATTCAGTTACATTAAAATAGTATGGCTATATAATATATTAATACATGTATTTATGAGCAATTCCACGCATATATTTGAGTACGTCAGTTTGATTAGACCAATATCTCCCTACTATGGCAGCAGAAACGAAATGAGTTTACAAATGTTTGGATGAGCTGCTCCAACATGCCTGTCGAATGCTGAATGCCACCCTTCAAATTGTTGTTCGTCCGAGGGAGGTCTTCTGCGACGCGCTCAAAGACGTTCCAGACAGGGATAGAAACGGGAGCATTTCTGCTTGCCCTGACGGCCTGTGCTATTCTTCCTATGAAAGCGTCCTCAAAGTAGTTAGAGGATTAGATATACTTCAGATGGACAGATTTGAACATAGCGGTCGAACATTGATGGGATATCCACCTTTTGAAGAAAAGCCAACGCTGTCAGTATTCTCATGGTGAGAGCAAAATCGCTACAAGACGAATACTACGTATACGAATATTCGAGAACATCGCTGTTTGCTTGAATTAGTGTTTTGTATATGAGAATCCTTAATAATAGAGTTTTTAACGACCTCTCTTAGTCTTGCGAGTTCCATATTTAACTAATAACACCTCGACTCTCCTCGAGAATATATAACACTAAGACTGACGATTAAACATCAGACATTAGAGCAAGGATTAAAAATAATGATTCAAATGTTGATTCAAACAACCTCTTTCGAAGAGGTGGCATTTTTGAATTTATCCAAACTACCTTTGTAACAGCAAATTTTCTAAAATATGACGAACTGTCCTAGCGAGGAATTGTCCTAGTGACGAATTGTCCTGTGACGAATAGTCCGTGCTACCAATTGTCATGTGAAGAATTGTCCCTGTGACTAACTGTCCGTGTGACGAATTGACTGTGACAAATTGTCGACCAATTGTCCTGTTACCAATTGTCCTAGAATCGCCAATGGGTGCTATTGGCTACTAAAATTCACTAATTCAATTTTCGAAAAAAATACATAGGGAAAAAGGAGGCTAGCATCATCGCACCATACAGGGAATTTTCCTTGCAATTGGATAACAAAGGGCAAGCAATCCGACAAACAACTGTAGCTTGTGCTTCAAAGCAGCGGCTATTCCCCAAGAAAGTCCGATCTTTGTTTGGTCAGTATTTAGTGTTGCCACGACTTTTGCTATGTTGTCAACGAACAAGGCTCCAACCTTGAGTTTTTGCGATCCCGAAACGTAAGTGGAGGGATACCTATGACATCGCAAAAGTTGTCCGTCTGTCCGTCCGTCTGCGAACACGATAACTCTCGAACGGAATGAGATATTTTGATGAAACTAGGTGTGAGGGTTCTTTGGGTCAAGAGTAAGGTCCAGTTCGTAGATGAACTATGGAGCCCTAAATTTAGGGGTTGGGGAGGGGGTTAAAATTAAGGGGCAAACAAAATATTTGTAAACAGCCAATGTGATAGTCGATATGGAATGTGAAGACATGCTGAACACGATCGTGAAAACCATTTTCTCGCCGAACAAGTAGTTCGTCCGGAATCTGGCCAAAACCGGAAAGTTGGTTAAAAGTTAAAGTTTCCTTTGAAGTTGATTAAATGTTTGATTTAGGGGTAAGAAGACATGCTGAATACTTATGTGAAAAGAATTTTCTATCCGGACAACTAGTTTGCCCGTAATCCGGCCTAACCAGAAAATCTGTTAAAAGGAAACTTTTATTTGTAGTTGATTAGATGACCGATTTAGAGGTAAGAAAAGACCCAGAGTCTGTGTATGACAATCATTTCTACCCGGAAATATAATTCGTCCGGAATCCGGTTGTAACCAGAAATTTTTGTATAAGTTAAAGTATTTGAAGTTGATTAGATGTTCTTTATAGGGAAGAGAGATACGCTGGATTTGTTTCTGAATTTGGGACCCGCAACAAGTAAAAAGAGACCCTAATGCTCACAATCCTACCAAGTTTCAACTTGATACCTGTTGATTCTTGGCAAGGGTAACGAACTTTACTCCTGGGCAATCTGGTCCCAGTTGCCCATGAACGGGGTGGGTGGGGGAGGTGCAACTTTAAAAGCAATTTCCCATCCCTAGGATCTACATGTCCAAGGAATTTCATCGTCGTATGTCCAGTTCTGGTCAAGTTATGAACTTTATTCACTGGGCAATCAGGGCCCATTTGCCCCTGAACCGGGTTGGGGTGGGGGTAAGACCCCCAAAAGGCAAAACTAGACCCCAGTACCCACAAGTGTACCAAGTTTGAACTTGGTACTTGCACTGGTTCACGAGTTATGAGCTCCAGAAAATACGGTGAAAACCGAAAACCGAAAGCCGAAAGCTGCTACAGTGGATAGTGGATTGTTCCAAGGAACACTCCATTAAAAACACAGGAAATGCAGTAAATCCTCATTTTTACCTTCAGACGTCGGACAAAAGTAGGGACTAACATTCTACCTCACCCTCCCTAAATACCTCCTCCTATCTCCAGGTGGTAAAAATCTCCAAGTGGTAAAAAAATATATAACCATAGGTTGTCATACCTTAGCCTTATTTGTTAAACTTTAAGTAACTCTACAACAAACTTTAATTAATCAAAGCTTTTTTGGGGGGGGGGGCGAGGTCTGATCCGTGTTAATTAGGTGTTACATGAGGGCGGAGTTTAAATTGAGAAATGCTTCCCTTGCAATATTATTTAATTGTTACCCTTGTTTTTGGATGCAATTACCGTAATTGAAAAGTGAGGAATTGGCATGGACTTCCGATGGGTGATGGGGGAGTTGAAGAGCTGGTATTTCTGACGCGTTTCTCAAAAGCATGGTTTTCCTATAAATAGCAGATTGTGTTGAAGGTTTGGGGGAATGGGAACAGATGTGTATCACCCGGTGACAACGAGCTATATCCGAGGTATGTCGGCTCTACCTTAGCATTCAAAAATGTATCCGGTTCAGCAAATTGTAGGAGTAGCCAAATATTGTTTGGTCCCGAAGGGTTTTTGTCTCTCTGACTATTGGCAAGGTATAAAGAGTAGCCAAAGGGTTGGGATTTGATTTGCTTGTTTGAAGGAACAAATAAGACAGACGACACCCCGTCAGTGTTCTCGTTCGAGTTAAAGGTTCACTGAAGGTTCCGGTCGCACCATGGACATACAGTTGCGACATTCCAGTTCAAATGTGATAAGTGGCGTAAAATTTGCGCAATATCCTCAAACGGTCCTACAGATGTAAAAAAAAAGGATTTTTCCTGAGGAAATCTAGCTGAATTTGAAACTTGTCATAGGCTATATGTGATAGTGGTTTAGAATTTGAGCAATGTCTTCAACTGATCCTAACAAGGCTTAATACAAATGCAAGTAGACGAATTCCAAGCCAAGAATATATCCTCAGATGTCGGTTTACGAAGGCCGAATAAAATAAGAGGAAAACCCCACTCTCGTCGCTGAAACTGATGTCTTTACCTCACGGGGCTTACAAAAGATCAGAATCCTTACAGTCGCTACATTCCAGTTCAAATTCCCAGGAAGAGAAAACAAATCAGGTCATATGTATTAATTTTCGCAATATCTCTCGAATGTGAAAGTACTGAAAGAGAGCAGAAGAAGAAACAATTGTTTTTTTTTTATTTTTGCGGGGTTTATAAAAGAACAAGACCAAAGATTTCGATGGGATCCCAAAAATCTAACAAATTGGGTCTTGTCTTCGCCAGGTCCAGTCTTCGCCAGGCTAATCGGCAGATATAGCCTACCTCTTTGACGATACTGAGCGAAAATTCCTGCTCTACGTCTGCAAAAATGTCTGGTTTCGGCCGAATCCCGAGCGAACTACTTGTCCAGCGCAAAAGAAAAAAAAAAAAAAAAAAAACTTGGTAGGATTGTGAGCATTAGGGTCTCTTTTTACTTGTTGCGGGTCCCAAACCCCACCACCAATTGGTTCAGGGGCAATTGGGCCCAGATTGCCCATTTTTAATGTTTTTAATTTGACAATAACTGGAGATAAGGCGATGAAATTCCTTTGTGCTTTTGGATCCTAGGGACCGGGGACAGTTGAACCACCCCACCCTCCAAGTGGGCCCAAAATTGCGAATGAAAAAAGTGTTTGACCCGTGACTGGAATCAAACTCTAAGCTGGTATACCTGAGGGGAAAAGGTGTAAATACGCATGTTGATGATCCTCCCCCCTCGTTCATGGGCACCTGAGCCCAGATTTCCCATAAGTTAAGTTCGTCTATGACAGGTCTCAAGTCCAACTCTTGAATATTTGGGGAGATATATCTATGGATGAGGATTTGGTGTAACATCAACAAATAAGACGACGCGACGTACTTTAATCTTTAATGAACAGTTGGAAACTGGACTGTTTTGTCGTATGATCGATGATATGTCGTTCTTAATGAATTGTGACAAAGGGGGCATTAGTCTGCTACGAATTGGTTTATTGCACTTGTTATTACCTTGCTGATGGACAACAGGTTTAAAGGGAGGGACTGGCAGGCAGACCATTCAGTGTTCGAAGAAATGCTATTCGTGCAAGATCTTCAACATTTCTTTGGATTTAAACTGGCGGTTTGTTTACATTTAAAGCTTTTAAAGGGGAGTGATTACAAGGTTATTTCTATACTTGTTTGGTTATTGGGGAAGAGAAATGTCTTGGTTCTAAAGCTGTTTGTATATAAATGTGATAAACATTTTACTTTCACACTCCACGTCTGAGCGCTTGCGCACTTGTTATAAAGAGTTAAAAGAGTTGAGGCAGGAAATTTATCCGGGAAGTTCTGAAAGGGAGGAATGGGTGGAGTTTATTTTGAATGATAGAAATTTTGTGGGAATAAAGAATTTGGGAAGGTTGTTTAATTTATTTTTATAAGGTGAGTTAAGAAGAAAGGGGTGTGTATTGGATTATATTATGTTGAATTTATTTGTTGGATTAATTTGGAAAATTTTTGTCATTGAAGTTAATTTTTCTTTTCTTTTCTTTGTATTTCTATTAACCATGGCCCTTTAGGGCTTTCAGTGTTAATAGATATCTATCTACCTAAATATTTATTACTTATTCAGTTAAATAGGCATGAAAACCTGATAAAAATGTGTTACTTCGTTTGTCCGCCATCTACAGATAATCGATTTCATCGAGTGAACTTATTCTTTCGGAACTGTGGTACCTCTATATGTCTGATCCGCTACGCTTGAAATATTTATCAGCTACAAAGGTAAGCCATCGCCGAAAAATAAACTAAAAAAGGGCGACTATCTTGCGAGACATCTTCCCACTCATTTTCCTACTTTCTTCAGCCGTGACTTTTCCGGGCTTAGCGTCTTTAACCCTGGAAATACAGACGAAAAAAGACACTTTTTTTTTAAAGACACTTTTTTAAAGTTCAAGTCCTCCGCGTCTGGGTGAGTTTCGGGTTGTCATGCAAGCAGCACACATTCTGAATGTTGTGACTAGAACCTCGGGTAAAAAAAAACCGTCGAACCTCGGGTAAAAAAAAATACAAATCCCTTGGATCCGTCAAAATATTTCAGTGTATACTGAAACTATCTGATGTAAAAATAAGCTGCCTTTTCACTTATACTTTAATCACAATTTTGTAGTAACTGGCGAGCAAGAAGTCGGGCTTTCTGTAATTTTTCTCCCAACAAAGTGCCAATTCTGTGCCGAAAATTGAAAAAAAAATTGCTTTTCATGGAGTCAGGAAAAGTAATGTATAATTCAAATTTCTTTTTTTAACGATTATCATATTCCTTCCAGGTTGACGAACTGCTTTTCTAGACCTTTTCGAATTGCATAATCATTTCTTTGGCTAACAAAATATCGCGCCATACTTTATACTTTATATGTATGAGGCTCAGTTACTTATAAGAGGAGTCGCCGAACCGAATTACCAAACCTCGAAATGGCCTAAAAAACGTTGAAAAGTAAATCTTAATAGTTTCTAGACTTTCTAGGTCATTAACGGGCACCTCGCACTACTTAGTGTTACTACTATGATGTTCTGAGATATTTGACTACTGAAAACTTAGCTATATATTTACAGCAAGTTACACAAGAATTCGTCTGTTTGTAGCCTCTTTCGGTCTTCTGACCAATAAGCTTCTTGGAAACAGTGATCGATAGCCTGATACGTCAAGCAAAGAAAACAAAAGTGGCAAGAGTGATAATCAGTGTAATGTCAATAGAGGAGTGTTATGAGAATACGGCTGTGTTTAGCCTCTTTCGATCTTCTGACCAATAAGCTTCTTGGAAACAGTGATCGATAGCCTGATACGTCAGGTAAAGAGAACAAAAGTGGCAAGAGTGATTATCACGTGTAATGCCAATAGAGGGGTGTTATGAAGTGTAAAATCTCCGGAACGAGAATGGACGGAAATAATACCGAAGTAGGATGAATCGTAAGTATCGTAAGTACGACGTAACCTTTACGATAATGCTCATTGACTGCTAGACATTTTTGGGGTTATTTATTCGAGCAGAGTAAAATAGCACTAAGGAGTAACGCCAAGACCTATGCTTTCCGTGCTTTGCACGCGGGCCATAATCTTGTGACGCCCACTACACTTGCGGCATTTAAAGCGAGACAAACTTGCGGGTTTAGAGATTTATAGTAAAGCAAAAATGAGGTCTACACACACCAAGGAAATAATGGAGGCTGTATCATTTTTTTGCTATGTTCAGGATATGAAGCTATCGGCGCCAGGGCTGCTGCACGACTGATTCAGTTTCAGTAGGGATGTTCTCTATCGGTAGTGGTGCAAGTGTCACTGCTGTTCGAGTGTGTGTTACTTTTTTCAAGTCTTGGCACTTCTCCCTAGTGTTGATTTGCTCTGTATTCGAGGTTGACGACCGCTCCTGTAAGATTACAAGTAGGCCTATGGTCACTAATCGCTCTCGGAAGTCTTTATCTTTAGTTGATTGTACGTTTATTCGTAAGGTTTATCTATAAGTTATATTGTGTGGAAGTTGTTTCTCTTTTTTTTCCCGGACTCTATCATCTTTTCTTGGGAACCTCGACGGGGAACAAATTTCATTTATTTACTATATCGCGTGATTAATGACATTTTATAACTCCTGTTTTGCATCGTACCTCCAACACATCTTCTTAGTTTCGAATAACATCTTCAGTAGAAATGTCTACCTCAAGACTGAACTAAGTCTTGCAGGTCTCAATAACAACCTCCTCACCTTCTATCAGGATTTACTTAACGTGAGATCCTTATTGAGGAAGATTCGATGAATAATTACTGGGGCGAATCTCAAAGAAGGATTATATATTACCCAAATTAATCCCCCCCCCCTCTCCGAGTCGAAGGGCGACAAATTTCTGCTGATGTTGCACAGTTCTTGACGTGGGAGTTCGTGATAAGTAAATTAAGCTGAATTTCAAGGAAATGGCAACGGCGCTCGTTCGGAGAAATTTCACAGGCATTTTGTGGGGTCCCGCGCAATTCAAAACCATGTTTCATTAAGCGGCTTCATTTAGGGGGGGGAAGCTTCCCCCTGCCTTTCCCAGGGGGCGCAGAACTACCCATGCAAAGACACTAAAACATAAAACATCAACGTTCATTATGTTACCGTTCATGCCAGGCATGGAATGGTTTATCTGAGGAGACCGTTTCCCAACCAAATTTACTTTCGTTCAAGCAACATTTTGCAGGTACAACGTTCAGCCATAACTCGTATGTGAACCTTTTTTAATTCATATTTTTTGGGTGTTTATAAGTGTATAGTGCAGTGTTGAAAAATGTAGTAAAAGCTTATGTACTTGTAGAGAGAGAAGCTCCGGCTTAACGCCTTTTTTTCTATTAATAAATAAGTAAATAAATAAATAGTTGACAAGGCACACGCCGATATTCAAACAGTGCATACAACGGATACGTCCGCAACGATGCGTTTGCAGCGATATTTCGCCTCTTCTTGGCAAGGGTCCTCGTCAGGCTATCGAGCTACTGGGTGTTGTGATTACCGATTCGTCCTGCCGCTCGAAGCGAGCCTGCAAACATAGCAGCCGAGAGACGGTATCATTCGAGTAATCACGGAATAAATTGACAGTACCGTGCAAGACTGCAATTGGCCAGAGAGTCATATTATATGCAGGGTTGCCACATGTCGCACGATAGTGTGAATTGTCACTCTATTTTGTTTTTGTAACTCTTGTCCTACGTAGGACATGAAAATCACTCTATTTCAGAAAATGACCAATTGTATAATTTTTGCAGCAGGGATTCCAACCAGGACTGATTATTCCAAGTTTTTTCATGAAAGTAAAATTAAGATCTGTCATTTTTACAGAGACAATTCCGATCAAAACTGAACGAAAATAAATTTCACTCCCAATCCACTCTCTGTTCTGGGCCAAAAGTCACTCTCTAAATATTTTTGATGTGGCAACCCTGATTATATGCTTTTGTGAATAGGTTAATATGTTAATAAAGAGTGTGTATGAAACAGAAAACTGAGAGAACGTTGGAGAAGGAAGGGACCCCGGTAGAAGCTTCAGTTATTTATTGCAGGATCGTTCCTTCTCCAACGTTGTCCCTGAAGTTCGACAGCCTGGCCAGGACCCTTGCCCAGAAGGGCCGAAATATTACTGCAAAAGCCACGTAGCCCATGTTTTAGTTTTATGCACTGTCTGAATAAATACATAGATATATAGATATTTATTAACACTGAAAGCCCTAAAGGGCCATGGTTAATAAAAATGCAAAGTCAGCTTTCCTAGTCAGCTTGGGCTCAAAGAGAAACCCACATTTCAGTTTATCCGCAATTCGGTTTATCAAAAATTTGGTTTATCCACAAAGCTGAATATGTAGGCTATTTCAATTCTTGTTTCGTGAATATATCTTTACTTTTCGTTCATTTGTTGTTAACCACTTAAGAATTTTTCGGTCTCACCTATGTAAGATTTACGTTTAAAGGACCTGTCTTATATTTAATACTAATGCAACCTACTCCCATAATCACACCATATATTTCTAAACCCGGAGACCCCAATTTGGTACGGTACATTCTAACCCCTCTAACAAAACCATGCTGATTTTCTCACTTGCCGTGCTTTGCTACCTTGGATGTGCATCACGCTGTCGACGGTTTTCCGCGATAAGTTTTTCCATCAGAAAAAACAGTTATGTAAATTGTTGCTATGTTTTCGCTACAAGTCCACGGGTCTCGATAAAGGCTTAAAACAGCCAAAACAGCCTCTGGCTCAAGTGCCGATCACAATTCCGTCTGTCGGTCTGTCCGAGTTTTTTGTCACACTTTTTCGAGTTAGGGTACTTCCAAATGTGCTAGGACAATGAAACTTGGCAGGCATATCAAGGACCCGACCAAACTAGCCTGGAAATAATCAGTTTCCCGATCCGAGCATATGGGGGGGGGGGGGGGGTGGAGAGCGCTGGAAACTTGAAAATTGAAGGCATTTTGTCACACTTTTTCGAGTTAGGGTACTTCCAGATGTGCTAGGGCCATGAAACTTGGCAGGCAAATCAGAGACGAGACCAAACAAACTTAGAAATAATCAGTTTTCCGATCCGACCATTTCGGGGGGGAGTGGAGGGCAGGGGAATCCGGGAAATTGAGTAATGTGTAACTTTCCAACGGGTGATCGGATAGTAATGAAACTTAATAACTGAATAGATTATGTGTTCCTGTTTAAAGTCTTGACCGGATTTGATAGCCAGGGGGGGGGCAGCTGGGGGAGGGGACCGGAAATTTCAAGAAACGGTAAGAATGGAGGGATCGGAGTGAAACTTGCTGGGAAGAAAAATCATCTGCTCTACATAAATCGTTTAGACAATTGTACTCGATCCGAACACTTAGGGGGGGGGGAGAGGGATTTTCCCGGAATTCCGGTGATGGCGGTTTTGGGGATTTTCACGATGAAACTTGGCAGGCATATCCCTATCAAACTGACTTCAAAATAAAGTTTTTGTCGATCTGTTAATAGTGGGGGGAGTGAAGGGAGGGGAATCCGGAAAATTGACTCATGCGTAACTTTGGAACGGGTGATCGGATTCTAGTGAAATTTAATAATTGAACAGAGGACATTTCTCTCTGGTGATCTTTTTCATTTCCGGACCGAATCCGACAATTATTGGGGGCGGGGGAATACTTGATCCGCTTAGACTGGTGTGATCGGGATCGAACTTAGCGGGAATAACAAACAGATGCTCTGGATTAATCATTTACAGAACCGGATTGGCTCCGGGTGTTGTGGGTGGAGCTGGAGGGGGGGGGGGTCATTCCGGTGATCGCGAGTTGAGGTACTTCCAGATGTGCTAGCACGATGACACTTCGCTGGAATATTAGAGATTCAACAATATTTGCTTAGACATTGCTACTTCCCAAATCCAATTATTTATTAAAGTAGCCTACCAATCTTGACCGCAAAGTAAAAAAAATACTTTTAAGCAATATATGCATTTTCATGATGCCCAACAGCCCATTATCATTTTTGCCTCAAGGGTGTTGCTTACCAAATGATGTTCTAGTTCCCTTAGAGTGCGCATCTCAACCGCAAAGTCGAAACTTACTTTTGATCAATCAAAACATCTTAACCCTTGCAAGTGCCATATGAGCTTATACTCTTGTTTGTTGAAAGCACAGCACAGTTTTAAAGTATTCAGATATTTTAAATACTGTAAGTTGAAGAGTAAATAGTGCGAGGGGTCCTTTAAGGATGCGAAGGGGACCAACGACCCGCCACGCCCCCCAAAATCTTGTGCCAGTTGGTAAAACAAAATAACCGAGTTGGCGAGAAGCGCCAAGGTTTTTTCGTAAAAATAGATAATTTTTTCATGAAAACAGTCGCTTTTTCTGAAAATCAGTCGAAAACAAGGGGTTTTTGGGATCCCAAAACGTAAGTGGAGGGATACCTATGACATCACAAAAGTTGTCCGTCTGTCCGTCCGTCTGTGAGCACGATAACTCTCGAAGGGAATGAGATATTTTGGTGTGACGATTCTTTGGGTCAAGAGTAAGTTCGAGTTCGTAGATGGGCCCTGTAGCCCTATATTTAGGGGTGGGGGAGGGGCTTCAAATTAAGGGACAAACAAAATATTTTTAAACAGCTAATCTGATAGTCGATTCTGGGGTAAGAACACATGCTGAGCAGGATGGTGAAAATCATTTTCTCGCCGGACACGTAGTTCGTCCGGAATAAAGTTTTTTTTAAAGTAAAAGTTTCATTTGAAGTTGATTAAATGTTTGATTTAGGGGTAAGAAGACATGCTGAACAAGATGGTGAAAACTATTTTCTTGCTGGACAAGTAGTTCGTCCGGAATCCGGCAAAAACCGGAAAGTTGGTTAAAAGTAAAATATTCATTTGAAGTTGATTACATGTTTGATCTAGGTGTAAGATGACATGCTGAGCATGATGGTGAAAATCATTTTCTTTACGGGCAAATAGTTCGTCCGGAATCCGGCAAAAACCGGAAAGTTTGTTAAAAGTAAAAGTTTAATTTGAAGTTGATTAAATGATTGATTTAGGGGTAAGAAGACATGCTGAACACGATGGTGAAAACCATTTTCTCGCTGGACAAATGTCTCGTCTGAAATCCGGCAAAAACAGGAAAGTTGGTTAGAAGTAAAAGTTTCATTTGAAGTTGATTAAATATTTGTTTTAGGGGTAAGAAGATATGCTGAACACGATGGTGAAATCATTTTCTCGCCGGGCAACTAATTCGCCTGTAATCCGGCCAAAACCGGAAAATATGTTAAAAGCAAAAGTTTAATCTGAAGTTGATTAGATGTTAGATTTAGGGGTAAGAAGAGACGCTGAGTCTGTAGGCTATATGATAATCATTTTTACCCGGACATATAATTAGTCCGGAATCCGGTTGTACCCGCATTTTTTTTAAGTCAAAGTTTTATTTAAAGTTGATTAGAAGTTCTTTATAGGGATAAGGAGATACGCTGGATTTGTTTCTGAATTTTCTTTTTTGCTGGACTAGTAGTTCTCTCGGAATTCGGGCGAAACCGCGAATTCGGCAGAAGTAAAGCAGGAAGTTTCGGTCAGTATCGTCAAAATAGATATGGCTTATAGAGGTATAGATAGATAGATAGATTGAATATCTAAACTCGATCTTCTCTGATGATTAGCCTGGCGAAGACTGGATTTGGCGAAGACAAGACCCAAATGTCTGGATCAAATCTTAGATTTTTGGGATCCCATCGATACCTTTGGTCTTGTTCTTTTAGAAACAGAAAATCAGTAGATTTTTTTCTGCAAAAACAGTCGGTAAAGATGACCAGCCAGTCGGTAAATATTTGAGCACTACTCAAACATTCTGGCTAGTAACGCCTCTCTCCCCCCCCCACCACCATTGGGTTTCCACGGAATGACTCCTCTAGTTTGTTGAGAGTTATGTGTACAATGACGTGGTTAGAACTGGCTGGAATTCTGACTGAAAGCTTGTGCGCTTTCACGCGAAAATAATTGTACATACATACCCATTAACTGAAAAAGTCACAAAAACTTATATACACAAATTTTAAACAAACATATTTTAATATTTTATCTTTGTCCGGATTGTTTTTCTGGTCATATTATGGAACTTCGACCCCGCGTCGTTTCCTCTGTTGCTGTTGTGGTAAGAGTATGTAATTTAGTTTGTCCTTCACAGAAGATGGTTGCCGGAAGTGCGGCCGAACTTATATTTACCTCTCGCATAACACCTTTATAAGAGGGATAATTAGTTGATCTGTAAAAAAAACGAAAATCTCTTTTTTGTTTCTTGCCTGAAACGAGGCCCATTTCAAATTGAAAATTACTCGTAATTAGACTCAAAGGATGGACAACTATCATGAACTCTTTTACACTGTAATCGAGAAATGCTCAAATCAGTGTTGGTCAATACTCTATATGACTAAGTGCAACACGCCAGTGTCAATCAATCACCGCGATCTTTGGCAGCAGCTGTGACCCCATCCTTCTGCCTTTCTTCCGCTAGATACCCGGAGAGGCCGGAGATTATGCATTGGCAAGGCGAGATAGTCATCAAGAGTATTGTTGAACAGGGAGGTATAGGCTGTGTGTTCGCAGGGGTTCAAATGTTTTTTTCCGGTGAATTATTTGTGTTGGTAGCCCTATTTTTTCTTGGCCCAAGCCTGCGATTTAAAGAACAACGAGTAGAGTCAGTTATCCATTAGGCTTTTACATACGATTAGATAAATCATCCCGAACCCCGTAAAATCCCGGTATCGCCTTTTCTATACCCGATAAACACAAAGCTTAGAGCTCCTCCGCATCTCAAGCAAATTCTGATAAATTTAGGCATAGGTTAGTGCAGGACCGATCACATAAAGATTCAATTTACGTCAGGAGTCTACTCAAAGAAAATACAGTTCTGTGAAATTATTTGTACAGTTATGGGAAAACGAAGGAAACACGCACATTTTAATATTCGTTATTTTATTTGAATTTGTTTGTCGTTCAATCCGAATCGTTCTTCTGAATTATATATCGTTGTATGTTTTGTTGGTTCCGCATCACTTTTCTGTTTGTATTGTGTTGGATTTTATGATTTAGTTTTTTGTTTTTTTCGCTGAGGACGGTTTGTCGGAAGTGCAACTGAAATATCTGAATTTCTATTTATCCCTCGCACATCATCCTAGAGGGATAATTAGCTGATAAAAAAAACAAAAAAAACGAAAATGACGGTTTTCTATTTCTTTAGAAAATTATTTGTGTCGTAGCTCGGTAGAAATAGTTTGAAAAAAGACTAGCGTTAGGTTAGGATAACACCTCTTCTCCTATCAAAAAATTTCAACACTCAAAAGTATCCGCACACACTTCGACCAATGCCTCTCCCAGTATGGCAGGATGGAGACTCAACGAAAACGCGGAGTTCTACTCACTCACATACTGAGCCCGCGAATAGTCTTGATGACTAAGGTTGCGTTCCCCGAACTTAACAATTGTTAACAATCGTTAACTTTACTTCGGAGCGGAGCCAACTGCAGCTTTAACGATCGTTAACTTTTCCCAGTTCTACAATTATTACCTATATAACAACGATGCTCACCCACCATCGTTACAAAATAGTTAACAATCGTTCAGCTCTGGAACGGAAATTGTAGGTGGGCGGAGCTTAAATTTTGAAATCAGAAACGTGGAACGCAAAAAGTTAACAACTGTTAACAATTTGTTAACGATTGTTAAGTTCCGGAACGCATAACTCTGCGTGTCGATGAAGAATCGCCGTATGCCCGTCGGAAGAGCCGGAAGCGTCACCACAGCTGTTCCCAACGAACGCCGTTTATTGGTTGACAAAAGATTTGAGTCATCTTTCGGACGATGTTTCTCGCTCTTCCCGAGGTTCACCGGCGTGGTTTGGACTTTGGACATATAGAGTATATATGGAATCGACCGCGAGAGCAAGTACTAGCAGGAACGCCCAAAATACGAAATAGGGGAGCGGGGGGTGGCGGGAGGTCTCTAGGAGCGGCTGGAAGGTAGGTCTAGGGGATCAGATGGGGTCTACAACTTCGAAGTTTTCCTTATTGTATGATACCAAGTTTACTTACTTAAGGCGTATTCTCACCGTTCCCCGAAGACTCCTCGGGGAATCAAAGGGAACGACGAGAATAGAGGGAGTCACTCCACGCGGACTCCCCGTAGAGAAACAGCGAGAACACAGGAAACGCTTCCAAAATGGATTTTGTTCGAAAAAAAAAATATGCAGTTGACGAAATTAGTCTAGATCCACTTTATTTTTGGTTTTGTTTCTTCTGATTGTTTTTAATTAATTTTACATTGCACCAACACAAGCAAAAATTGATTCCCCTCCGAATCTCAAAGGGAGTCCTTTTTGATGATGGTGATGATAGTCGGAGCATTCCCTGTCCGTGGGGACTCGCGAGAATACGGGGAGTGAGTCCCCGGGACAAACAAAAACGGGGGGAATCCTCAAGTGGAGTCCTCGGGGAACGGCGAGAATAAGCCTTTAGTATTGGTTCTTCCAGGGGCTGTTCGAAGGGCTTGGGCATGGGGGGGGGGGAGGACTTAAAAAATATACGACTGGCCAAAAACACAGCATCAGCAGGTAGAAATCTTAAAATCATAAGTTCAAAACGTTACGGAAAATGCCATTGTAGTAATAAATAATAGACATATAAGTAACAGGAATTAACGATGACGTTCATGCCAAATTTCGCTGGAGAGAAGACAAGCCTTGGTACCAGTTTCAGACACATCTGCTCAAGACAAAGTGACAAAGTGAGCGCTACAGGCGATATTTTTTCAATCCGAGCAAAATTCAACTATTCCTTTACTACTCCTTCCTACCTTTTAATGTTGCTTAGACTCCAAATCTCAAGCTTAAAACCGCATATAAATGACGCACACTTCAACTAAACATAAATAGAGTAGGACTACGAAAGAGCCGCAGGCAAAATTTGTTAAACCGGCGTTATTCGGCAATATTCGACTACTTCCCACACAAACTCTTGCTTTTTTACGATATGTACCTAAGACAAAGTTAAACTCAGCGCAACAGGCGATTTTTTTGTAATCCGACCTTTTTCTGGCATTTCTAGCTTTTAAGGTGGCCGAAATCTGAGCCTTTAACACCTCCGCTAAATTACAGGCCGTTCAACCAGATAGCGAGCAGGCGACTATGAAAGACGGCGCAGGTAAAGTTTTTAAAAACATTTTAAAGGCTGCCTGCTATAATATGCACTGACATATCGGCCAGTGCCCGATAACTCGCAAACGAGTGGGATATTTTCCGGAAGTTGGTAGGTGGTTCTACTTCCAGTTCGAACTTAGACTACACAAAAAAATAGTGCAATCATCAGCGGTTGTGCCTGTTTCTTTTTAAGATAAGGAGATTTTTGCACAACACCAGGTAGGAAAATCTTGAAACATCGCGCCGCAGTCGAAATTTTCGAAAATCAACCTGTTTTCAGCGCCACAGAGTGAAAATCACGACTGGTAATGGCATTTATGTCACTCTGGCAAGTTCGAAACATACGACTGTCATTCTAACAAGCTCAAACACACACGATAATTCTTAACGTAATGACTCCTTACATGGTAAGCACAAACTTACGACTGTCTCTAATAGACGACTAGAAAATCTCTTCATAAAACACGACAAGAAACGGGTCATTTCTCAGGGAAAATTCGCGGCTGATGTCATTCTGGCAAGTTTCATACGACTGATTCGAACAAAATGAGAACATAAAACTGTGAATCTGACAAACTTAAAACATACTACTAAAAAATATGCGGAACAATACGACCAGAAACAGGTCATTTGAAGGCCAATTCACGATAAGCTAACTGCTGTGTCTGCCTTTATCTGGCAAGGTCAAAGCTTACGACTGTCTCTAAAATCTCTAGAAAATCCCTTCGTAAAGTACGACACGAAACGGGTCTTTTCAGGCAAAATCCGCGGTAGATGACATTCTGGCAAGCTCAAACATACGACTTTCATTCTGGAAAACTCAGAACACACAACTGTGAATCTGAAAACATACGAATAGAAATTTCTTCGTAGCCATACAACTAAAAAACGTGATTTGTGGGTGAAATTCACGTTTGGTAACTGCCTGCATGTCATTCAGAAAGCTCAAGACACACGACTGTTATACTGAGAACCTCAAAACATACGACTGAGAGTAGATTCTCTGGAGCATGGGGGGGGGGGTGAGTCACCCCCCCCCCTAGACCTCCCTTCGAACCGCCCCTGGGTTCTTCCCCTGTTTTTCACTTATTTACTTAGTTTCATTTATCGATAGCCCACAAGGATTATTTTGAAAGACGAAAAGTTAATAAAATCATAGTCTGTCCTATTTTTATGGAACTTCGGCCAAGTGCCATATACCGATCGCAATTCCGTCTGTCTGTCGGTCGTTTGGTCATACGATTGCGAGTTTTCCTTACTTCAAGATGTGCTAGGACGATGAAACTTGGCAGGCATATCAAGGACCCAACCAGATTAACTTAGAAATAGTCGTTTGCCCGATCGGACCATCGTGGGGGAGGTGAGACAGTGGAATCAGGGATTTAGTGGCGTGCATACCTTTAAACGGGTGATCGGATCTTAATGAAATTTGATATCTGGAAAGATCTTGTGTCTCAGATGTCCCGCTTCAAGTTCGGACCGAATTCGATGAATGTGGGGGGGGAGGGAGTCGGAGGGATTGCCGGAAATCTTGTGTGTGCAGCGATCAGGATGAAACTTGGTAAGACGAATTAGCACAAGCTTTAGATACATCAAAGACAAAACTGGACCGGATTCGCGGACTGTGGAGGGAGATGGAGGGGGGTTCCAAAAGTCCGGTGATCTGCAGTTCCCTTACTTCCAGGTGGGCTAGGACAACGAAACTGGGCAGGCATTCAGGGATCCGACCAGACTAACCTGGAAATAGTAAATTTCCCGATCCGACCATTGTGGGGAGAGAGTAAGGAAGGGCGAATCCAGAATCTTCAGGTATGTACAACTTTTATGTGGGGGATCGGATGTTAATGAAACTTGATATTTGGCGTCCTCGTGTCTCGGATTCCCATTTCAAGTCCAGACCGGATTCGATGAACCGAAAATCTTGTTATACGCTTAGAGTGGGGGGGTCGGGATGAAACTTGGTGGGAAAAACAAGCACAAGTCCCGTGTGGTACATGAGTCATAGAACCGGACCGGATTCGGTCACTGTGGGAGTAGCTGGAGGGGGGGGGGGAATTCCGCTGATCGTAAGTTATGGTACTTTCAGATGTGCTAGGACGATGAAACCTGGCTGGAGCATTAGAGACACAGAAACATTGGCTTAGAAATTATACTCCATCTTAACCGCAAAGTACAAAAAAAAAACACTTTTAAGCAAAATATACATTATCATGATCCCCATGAGGCATGATCATTCTTACATCAAGGGTTTTGCTTAGAATTAATTTCTAGCACCCTTAAAGTGCGCATCTTATGCAAAAAATAAAAATAAAAAACTTTTGACCAAACGACATATATTCATGGTTCCCAAGGGCCAATGATCATATTTGTCTGAAGATTTTTCTTTAAAGGTGAATTCCTTAAATTACAAAAAATATTTTTGACCAAAATATGTACCCTTTTATGATCCCGATGAGGGTGAGGATCATTTCTGTCTCAAGGATTTTGCATACAACTGAATTTGTAGTTTTGAGCTTTTGAGCAAAATACACATTTTCATGATCCCGATGAGCCCGTCATCATTTTACCTCAGGGGTTTTGCTTGCAAATGAACTTCTAGCGCACTTGTGCGCATCCTCACGGCCAAGTGCAAAAATGAAATGCTTTTCTACCAAACAAAACATTTTAATGCTTTCCAAGGGCCCATGACCGTCTTATCTTAAGGGTTTTACTTACAAATTATCCCAACAAACACACGAATTGGAAAATTCCTACTTTCATCATCAGACCCAGCCTTACAAGTGCCATATGAGCTTTTAACTCTTGTTCTTGCTCAGTTAGTTAGTTTACTTACCGATACATGGATTATGGTTGACCGATGAGAACTGCCGATCACATTTTTTCTTTACCTCTTCAGAAGGACAGATGCATCCAAACAGGGGAGACATCTTCAGGCGAGACCAAGAGCGATAGCAGGCGTCCCTGTGGAAAGAAGAAATGAAATTAAGAACCTCATTGCGAAAATCCTGCGGGTTATCAAGAGTACAAACCTGCAACACAAGGATATGTATGTGTTAAATAATTAACATGTAAGTGTTAAATAATTTATTTTGATAGATACATGGAAAAGTGAACTTCACGAAAGAAGGAATAAAGCAAGTAAAGGAGGGCAGAAGTTGGACAGAGCGAGTATACTCTGTACGACGCCTTTGTCGAACCCCCATAAATCTTAAAAAGTTTGACAAGGCCAGAAGGCCACAGTTTTGATTTGAATTGTGACGAGGCCAGAAAGTCACACTTTGACAAAAGAAGTGATCAAAGAAAGGCGCACGTCTACGTCCCTCATAGAAGCCGATGACGAATTGCCGCCAGACGCGCTAGAGGAATAATAACAATCACACGTGAGATCTCGGTATAAGTTATCGGAAGGGTGAATAAGCGCTTAGGCTTTCGCTTCATATAGAATCGCGTATTAGCCACTCGGAAAAGTCAGCCAGCACACAGCACTGTAGTCGGAAGCCAGAAGTGACATACTTGATGACGCTTCACAGAACAGAGTTGGGTAAAGCAAAAATAGAGGAAAAGGTTTTTAAACATGGCTAGGCCTAAGAGAAAATGAAAATAGTCAAACAATCCTGGATAAATGTACACGAAGAAGTAACGTGTTATTGTGTTCTTTGCGATAGTGCACCTGGCGGCCAAAAAAGAATTAATCTGAGAGGAATTTTATGAAGGGCGCTCACTTACAAGAAGAGACAACAACCATGGCCCAATACAAGGTTGGTTGAAAAGATTGGAATTTCAAATATGGGGGATATTCGTCAGTTGGCTAGATTCCTCCGCGTTGGTGGGTCCCACAAAAAGCGCTTTTTGTAGTTTACTTGCTTTTGTTTCTTGTGTTTTGGGATCCCAAAACGTAAGTGGAGGGATACCTATGACTTCGTAAAAGTTATCCGTCTGTAAGCACGATATCTCTCGAAGGGAATGAGATATTTTGATGAAACTTGGTGTAAGAATTTTTTGGATCAAGGGAAAGGTCAAGTTTGTAGATGTGATCTTTACCCTCTACCTTTAGGGGGGGGGGTGGAAGTGGTTCAGCTTAAAGGACACCTGAACAATGAAACGATACTTGAACACACCATGGAGAATGCATTTACAGACATGGCCACGGGGAGCATTCTTCTCCTGAGCGTGACGTTTTCAAAATAGAGATGTTCGTTTCTGGAGGTTTGCACATGCACATGCAGACAAAAAGCGCAATTCATTCAAATCTTGTAAAGCGCTGGCCGGATCGTACTGGAATTTCTTCTAGATATACGTTTGGGTTTAACTGGTTAAAAAATATTCCAGAAGAGGGGTTGATTGGAGACATTTGTTCATTTCTAAAATTGTTCGGTACTGAAATAAGGGCAGATGCAGAATGGATCAAAAATCATAGCTTGGAAACACTATTTCGTATTTGGATTGGGTTTTCTGCAGGCAATGTTAACGGAAGTCATACAGAAAGGGATGGTACTTGGTACTCTTCATTCAGGTGTCCTTTAAGGGGCAAACACAATATTTTTTAACAGCCAATGAAATAGTCGGTATAAGAGGTAAGAAGACATGATGAACACAAATATGAAAACTTTCTCGCCGGACACGTATTTCGCCTAGAATCCGGCGAAAACTGTAAAATTTGTTAAAAGTAAAAAGTTTTATTTGAAGTTAATTAGAGGTTCAATTTAGTGGTAAGGAGACATGCTGAATCCGCATGTGAAAATCATTTTCTCACCAGACAAATTGTTCACCCGGAACCCGGCCAAACCCGGAAAATTTGATAAAAGTAAAAGTTTTATCTGAAGTCAATTAGATGTTCGATTTAGGCGTAAGAATACATACTGGATCCAATGACAATCATTTTCAACCCGGACATAAAGTTCGCCAGGAATCCGGCTGAAAACGGAAAATGAAAATGTGTTAAAAGTAGAAGTTTTATCTGAAGTTGATTAGACGTTCGATATAGGGGTAAGGAGATACGCTGCATTCGTTTTTGACCTTCAATTTTTTGTCGGACCAGTAGTTTGGCCTGAATCCGGCCGAAACCGGAAGTTTGGCAAAAGTAATGCAGAAAGTTCTGATTTTTAGGATCCTAAAACGTAAGTGGAGGGATACCTATGACATCGCAAAAATGTCCGTCTGTCTGTGAGCACGATAACTCTCGAAGGGAATGAGATATTTTGATGAAACTTGGTGTTAGGATTCATTGGGTCAAGGGTAAGGTCAAGTTCGTAGATGGGCTTTATAGCCCTACATTTAGGGGTGGGGGTTCAAATTAAGGGACAAACAAAATATTTTTAAACTGCTATAATGTGATAGTCTATTATCAGGTAAGAAAGCATGCTGAACACGACAGAGAAAACTATTTTGAAGTTGATCAAATGTTTGATTTAGAGGCAAGAAGACGAACTGAACACGGTGGTGAAAACCATTTTCTCGCCGAACAAGTAGTTCGTCCGGAATACGACGAAAACCAGAAAATTTGTTGAAAGTAAAAGTTTCATTTGAAGTTCATTAAATGTCCGATTAAAGGGTAAAAAGACATGCTAAATACGATGGTGAAAACCATTTTCTCGCCAGACAGCTAGTTCGCCCGGAATCCGACCAGAAATTTTGTTAAAAGCAAAAGTTTGATTAGATGACAGATATGAGGGTAAGAAGAGAGGCTGAGTCTGTATATAACAATTATTTTTTCCCCGGACATATAATTAGTCTGGAATCCGGTTGTAACCGCAGTTTTTTTTGTAAGCCGAAGTTTTATTTGAAGTTTATTAAATGCGTTGTTTGTTAAGGAGATACGCCGGATTCGATTCTGAATTTTCTTTTTTTGCTAGACTAGTAGTTCGCTCGGAATTCGGGCGAAACCGGAAACTTGGCAGAAGTAAGGCAGAAAGTCTCGGTTAGTATCATCAAAATAGATATGGCTTATGGAGGTATACCGGAACTTGGTTTTCTCTGATGATTAGCCTCGCGATGACTGGATCTGGCGAAGACAAGACCCAATTGTCTGAATCAAATATTAGATTTTTGGGATCCCATCGGCACCTTTGGTCTTGTTTAATATGTTTCTCAGTTTGATAGTGACAAGGAGTTTGGCAAAGACCGGAAATCTACAAGACCCAATTGTCTGGATCAAATATTAAATTTTTGGGATCCCATCGAAACCTTTGGTCTCGTTTTTATTGCTATGACCCCTCGTTTTTGCAAAAAAAAACATTCACTCACAATAAAAATAAACACGAACATACAAATCCCAAAACAAAAATAACTCCTAAAGGTACCATGCCGGGCTACCCTGAGAAACCTCGGCAACTCATGTTTCCGAAGCATTTTTTCTTGTTCCCCATAATTCATTCGCTACCCTCCCAAATAATTAAATTCATGTATTCAGTACCCTTCGGAGAAACATGACGGAACTTGACAAAAACAAAAGAAAGCTCAAGTATGGGAATTAAGAAATTGCGGCATTTTTTAGGGACTTATTTAGTAGAAGGACTCTCTGAGGTCTAGTTGGTAGATCTGCCAAGTCCCTAGCTCTCATGACAATTTTCATCCTCCTAGAAGATCTTGAACCTCCCAGAAGATCCTAACTAGCGGTCACCAGACGGAAGAGAGATCGTCCGTCCGTCCATATGTCCGTCCGTATACTACCCATCAATTAGAACGGTAACTCTCGATAGAGTTTATACATGTTGTTGAAACTTGGTGTGTGTATCCTCTGGGTAAGTAGAAGTAAAATTGTCAATGGGCCCTGTACCCCATATGGAGGGTGGGGAGCGGATTGAAATAAAAATCAAACCATATCTGAAAGTTTGTTTTCTGTCCGGACAAGTAGTTCGCCCGGGATCCTGTCAAAAGAGATTCAACAAAGGGGCAAGGAGATATGCTAAATCCATATCTTTATATTTGTTTGTTTGTTTCTTGTAGTGTTTGTTTATGGATTCTGGCCGGAATAAAAGTCTTGAACTGAACTGAATATCTGAACTTTCTTTTCTCGCCGGTATAGCAGTTCGCCTAGAATCCGGCAAATACCGGAAATTTGGAACAAGTTACAGCCTCGGTAAAAGCTTGTCTATTAGAATTCTGAATTAACACGCCATCTACTCTTATGTTTTTCGGCGGATGTAATCCACAGAAAACCAGCACTTTCGTTTTCCGGAATTTTCGGAATATAGAGCAGCTGCGATTTCAACACCAGCTTCGGGAAGACAATAAATCCGAACCTTCTGGCCGATACTCTATATATGACCAAGTCCAAAACACGCCAGTGATCCTCAGGAAGAACGAGATAACGTCTCAATAACAACTCAAACTCAACAACTCCAATCCTGCGTCAAATAATCACGGCGATCTGCAGGAGCAGCTGCGATACCCGAGGTGAGAACGCTTCTGGCTCTTCCGCTAGGTACCCGGCGAGTTTGCATCGGCAAGGAGAGTTAGTCATCAAGAGTATTGGCAAGAGCTGGTTTTACTTTTTGTTGATGCAAAGTTCACGATCATGTAGGGCTTTTACGTTTACTGAGACCAATTGTTGATTTTTAGTCATGGAAATAGTTTACTAGTCGTAAAGGTCGATTTGCGTATGGAAATGGGGGTGGTTGAAGAGAGCACATATGATAAAAATCAACGTAACGAAGGACTAAACCGGGTCAAGAGTGGAGCCGGATTCTCCCATTTATAGCGTCTTCCATCCTACTTAACGTAGTTACTACGCATAACGTCACGAATTCTGACTTTTTGCCCTCAAGACTGGAACGAATTTTCTATTTTCCAGCAGAATATCATGCCACGGGCGATTCCGACGAATCACGTTACAGAGATCCATAGTTACTACGCTCCCGAGCGTGGTAAGCAAATAGTTACTATTAGTTACTATTTCTAGAAGGTTGGAACGGTCCGCGGAGTAACTTTTAGTGAGGTTGGAACGGAAATAGTTACTAATAGTTACTATTTCTAGAAGGGTGGAACACGCTCTTAGAGGAGGGGGAGGAAGCAAAAAAGCCCTTCGTTAAAACCAGTTGGAAGTGTGTGTACTAGAAAAGGAGTTTGTGTATCAGTAAATACGATTTCTCGGCTGCGACGGATGGTCCGATCAGAATCAAGTCAGGAAGTCCAGTAAATATTCCAATTTGGGATTCCATCGAAATCTTCAGTCATGTTTTTGGGGCTTTCTGCTAAACTTTATGCTTCTTTTCCTTTGCGTTTATGTAAACCTGACAAAATCTATTACTTTCATTTCACATTTTTTTTTGTTCATTAGTGTCTATACACAGTGCTATTTTACGGATGCAACAAAATTGATGGAATGACTTAAACGAGCACCACTGTCGTATTTCCCAGTTTCGACTAAAGCACGTGAATACATTTCGACTAAACGTTTCGCACGTTTCGTTTCGACTAAAGCACATGAATTTTCGCAGTCGGGTGAGAATTTCCTCTTTCGCTCGGATATACATATATATCTGTATTGGAAATTCCAAAGGCCATATAGAGGATAAACAAAAAACTCAGAGGAAACTAAACAAAATAACAAACTAAGAAACAGCACTTCTCAACTCGAGTGCTTTCTGCACAAAATTACCAAAAGAAACCGTCACTCATAGTGACGTAGAGCGGAAAATACCAAGAAGTTGCCCACCATTCCAAGAAAATAATGAACCCCTTAAGTGTGAAAGCTACTGGCACCTAAAAGGAAAATGATCTAGATCATCCCCATCAAGATGGCAAAGATGACAAAAAAGTATCTCCCCTAGAATTCCAGGAACTATCACCACATAGCGGTAAACAGTTTGCTCGCACCAGAATCCAATACTTTAAAAACTCAAAAGGTATTACTAAATCGAAACAAAATTCCCTACCGAAAGAGTCTTTAACTTGCGTGTAATAAATTAAACTCGGTGACTCATGTAATGCAGACCACCAATTTTGAATTTCTTGGTCATATAAACGTGTCTTAAAACTTCGATAAAAATCGGCACCGCATGTAGGTTTTTCCATAGTGATGAGGATTGCTCATGCGTAGTTCTGAATGCGAAGTCCTGTCGAAATGTGTGTGCACCTAGCTGACGATGCTTAAATAAATGAACAGAAATACGGCAGAATTGAGCATTCCTTCAACCCAGAGCAAAATAACACTAGGGAGTAGCCTCAACTGGCAAGACTTGAAAAAAGTGACACAGACTCAAATAGCAGCGACATTAGAACGACCAGCGATACATAACGTCTCTACTGAAACTCAATGATCATACACCAATACTGACTCAGAAACTCCATATTCCGAACACAGCAAACATAAAACAGTTTCCCTATGTGTGCAAACCGCATCTTACCTGTACTAGAAGTTTTCTAAGCCTGCAAGTTTGTCCCGCTTTGAATTTTCCAATCGTAGCGGGCGGCGCTACGAGCAGGGCCCGTTCCCGATGCATGGAAAGCATATGTCTTGGCACCACACCATCAGAAGCTTCATAACAGATTGCGCATAACACTTCCAAGAATAACACCTTTTCACTTAGAAATAAAGTGTTATGACCAATTAAGTTTATACTATTTCGTGCCTAGATCTCCAACAACACCTTCAATAGGTAAAAATACTACACTGTCAGAAGTTACATAACGACAACAGAAGGATGCGCGGTTTCAACAGATAACACTTTGGGATGTTATCTGTTGTTTCTTTCGTTCCCGTTAGTATTTTTACCAATTGAAGGCGTTGTTGGAGATCTAGGCACGAAATGCTATAAACTTAATTGGTCATAACACTTTATTTCTAAGTGAAAAGGTGTTATTCTTGAAAGTGTTATGCGCAATCTGTTATGAAACTTCTGACAGTGCACTCCCTAATGTTATTTTGCTCTGCTTCGACCCAAGGTGACTACGAGTCATGTTTAGTTGTGCTCAACGGACTTTTCAAATGTTCTTTTTTCATCTGGTCGATATTTCGTCCCTTCTTGTACGGGTACGGGTAGGGGCAGCTACAAATTTAAACTTGCTATTTGAACCTGAAGAGGACCCTTGCCAAGAAGAATGAAGGAATATTTGGACTGAGACACACCAGAGACATTGGTTAGGTATCAAGTTGTCCGTTTTAATCTCTGATTTGTCTGCCAGTGTCTGACAAAAATAGACAATGGTTAAAACGAACAGCAGCAAAGGGAAATTACAGAAAGGGCGTATTTTGACGAATGTATTATTATCTCAACAGCAGATAGCAATTCTATTCATCCTCCATCTACTTGGCTCCAGGAAACTTGGAGATAAATTGTCCTTTATATCGCTCACGCTCCAAAATTACACCACCCCGTTCACACTTAAATGCGATGCTCTTTTCCTCCATACCTAATTCAACTCGAAACCAAGACAGCTTTAAGTCGCACGAGGTTAGAAATCGCTGCTGCAGTTTCCTAAATGGCCAGGACTGTTCCAGGTCAAGATTGCTCGCCTGCATTAACAAGAATAAATGGTAAAGGAAAGAGCAGGCTCTGGTTTCTAGCACAAACGGGGTTATGACGCTAATCCGGGAAGATTAGAGAGTCGATATTACTGACTCAGCTGATACGTGGAGGGAAGCAGAAAGCGGGCACTAAAATGACGGGCGAGTCACAGAAGATGTACAGAGGCGTGTTGTTGTTCGCATGGATTCATCGCCTTCGGGAAAATAAACAAAGACAAACGGTGAAAGTAATATACAAAACATATTCAAAAACATTACAGGCCAGTTGTTCCTCATCAATACCACTAGACTGAGTGGGTGGAGCAATAGATGTAAAATTTCAATACCTCCATTTTATCTTGCGAAAATTGCGAATATCTGCTTAAAAATTATGAAAAATAAAATAAAGTGGAAAAATAAGATGCTGAGCTAGAGTCTGTTGTTTCTGTAAATTTTAATGTGTCAGCGACAACTGAGGGACTCACTCAAGAGTATGCTTCTTCTCCCCCTCTCTCACCCCGTAGCCTATCACTGATCACAAAAGCACGTCCAACAAGTAGGAAAATTCTCTCTCGGAGTGGGTTGAGCTTTTCATACATTTTATTTGTTTTTACTCTTCATATTTTTTATTTTTTATTTTGTAGTCTGCTACAGTAGTAAAGTCTATAGAGTGCTTCAATAGTAAAGCATTTTTTTTTTTTTTTTTTTTTTTTTTATAATGAAGAGTAAAGATTTTAAAGTAAAAGTGTAGCCAAACTTAATTCAAGTAGAGGAGGAGGAGAAAAAAAGCACCCGTTACAGAGGAAACCATTACGCTCTGTCGCATGACGACAAAATTGCGGAACCTACACACCTGATTATAGCCGGAGTACCCGATGAAAAATTTGTAGCCTGCGTAGTAGTATGGTAGTAGTACGAAAACGTTGCATGTAATACTATTAATGGCAAAGAATACAATCATTTAATGTGCCTCAGACTGGAGCAATCTTATGTAGTAGTATCCAGTAGCATCCTGTCTTGCGATAGTAGCATCCGGTCTTGCTAATAGTAGCATATAGTAGTATGCAGTAACACGGTAGCCTTGAAGTAGAAGCTTGTAGTAGCATCATTAGTACTGCATGCTACTTTTTCGTACTACTCCATAGTACTATTTTGAGATAAATTTTTCATCGTGTAAGGGGACATCACCGTAGCCACAATCTTCAAGGACCACTTGAGCCTCTTGCTTGATGCTTTGGGGGCCTCTGGAGGGATAGGGAAATTCAACAAAATGTCGATACTGAAACTGGGAGTAATTCTAAAAGAGCAATGTTTCTGAAGAGCCCCAATATATTGTTTTTGCGACGTTGCCCATTATGGAATTAGGCATTTTTTCAAAAAATGGAGCTAACCTCGATTGAACTACACCATTTGAGGTGTTATGATTTGATTTTCAACAAAAGTGTGAATTTCAGTGGCTAATGAAGCGACTTTTTAGTTCCATGCTGTAATGTCACTTCTGAAGAAAGCTTGGTATTGCGAGAGACACAAAATGGACTTATTTCCCGGCAATCATTTACCGTTGTAACTGAAGAGCTGAGCAGACAAAGGTGGTACCTCCAGAGGCGTTACTAGCCAAAATGTTTGGGGGTGGGGATGAGGCATTTACCGACTGTCTGGTAATCTTTATCTACTTTTTCTGCAGAAAAACGACTGTTTTCAACAAAAAACATCGACTGATTTTCAGAAAAAACGACTATTTTGACGAAAAATCGACCAATTTTCAGAAAAACCGACTGTTTTCATGAAAAAAAATCAACTGTTTTGACAAAAAATTGTGGCTCGGTTATTTTTTTACCGACTGGCCTACAGCATGGGGGGGGGCGTCCCCCCCCCCAGTGGTGACGCTCCTGGTACCTCGCCTCTTTCTCGCTCTCACAACACCAGCAGTTTTTGCGCTCTTTCTCCCTGTGCTGTCAAAATTTTTGCCAGATCACCCCCTACTATGACATACTCAAAGCGTGTCCCACCCTACTTACCGTAGTTACTACGCATGACGTCACGAATTCTGGCTTTTAGCCGTCAAGGCTGGAACGATTTTTCTATTTTCTAGCAGGATCTCACGCCAGGGGCGAATCCGACCAATCACGTTACAGAGATGCGTAGTAACTACGCTTACTACGCTCCCGAGCATGGTAAGCAAATAGTAACTATTAGTTACTATTCCGACAAGGTTGGAACGGTCAGCGTAGTAACTTTTCCTGAGGATGGAACGGAAATAGTAACTAAAAGTAACTATTGTTAGAAGGCTGGAACACGCTCTCAGTCGACGAAGGTGGCAACTAGCTTTCGTTTTACTAGCTTTCCAAACATTAAACGCGATTATCTGGGAACTAGCAAAAAGTGACTGATCACTTTTGTGAGCTCAGCTCTTCAACTGTCAAATATTTCCAGCATAGAGTTGCAGGCACATAGAGGTAGGATACAATATAGAGGTACCCCTTGTGAAATTTCTGTGTCGAAGTATGCGGTCGGTGATGGAATGAGTTAGTACCGTCTTGTTACCAACTGAGCAAGGACTGATTTGTATAAGGCGATTTGCGTGTCTAAAATTTGAGATTGAATGTACATCAATCAATCAATCAATCAATCACGTTTAATCCGAATAGCTACAAGCTAGAAAAGGAATACAAACTTACAAAATACACAGACACACATGAAACAAATTAACTAATACACTTGCAAGAAATTACCAGAAATAAATGATGGGATGAAACTACGTAAACATTGGGTAGAAGAATTAGCGGGATATTTGGAAAAGTGATTGCCAGTAATCCTAGCTATGTACCCCGGGTCCCCCCCCAAGGTCCCAATGTGTGGGGGACCCACGTGGTGCAAGGATAAAACACATTTGACTTCAAAGCCGGAAGAAGAAAGGCAGGGAATCAGGTACAAAGGGAGTCAAACTTATGAAGGAATTGCACGATTGATGAACATAAGTTCAACAAACAGTCCAGTATAATATTGCACTCCCTTCAAAGATTTGAAGAGCAATTCGGCAATCTCGGTTCACAAGAGGACATGTCAAAGGAGGAGTAAGGAGGAGACATAAAGGGGAGTCTTTTTTAAACAGGGATAAAGGCATGTTTCGCCGGGAGGCGGGGGGCGAAGGACAGGAGATAAGTGCAGAATGAAAGGGAGTAAAACCACTGAAGCAGTAAATAGAGCGCTGTAGATACAGTTACGAAAAGACCACCATTCTGTCAACATGCCACACACCTGCGACAGAACTCGAACCAACAAATTTGCAAATCACTCTGTTGTAGCCGTAAGCACATTTTGGGAACATTTCACCACCCTTTTCACCCGTTCTTGTGAAGAAGTAGAGACAATGTCACACCGATGATTTTACTGCAAAGAACATCATTTGGGAACTCCGGAACATCAGTGACGGAGCACATTATCTTGAAACTTGGAAACCTAAAACGCCGCATACCCCTTTGTCTACCTTCTACTCCTGGTCATTAGCATGAGTGATGTGAATCTTATGAGACCAAATTCATGACCTGATAGTAGAGTACTTTGACAGCTGCGGTCTAGTCGGCTCGTCTAGCTCGTTGCTAGTAAGAGAAATAGTTACCACTGGAAACTGTCTCCCTACTATACTCCGGGGCGCGATCGGTAGCAGTAATTGGGCGAGAAATTTGAATTTTGAAACTGAAATATGAGGTTGACCTGTAACAAACAGCTCTACGAAAGTTCGTGAGAAAACGGAACGTTAGTGCGTGGTTTCTATGAAAGCGGATAGCTAGCCGGCAGTACCAATCCTGGGCTCGTTCCCAATCAGAGAAATAGTCATCACTGGCAACATCTCCCCTACGTTATGAAAGTAGGAACTAAAGTAGGCCTACAAATGCGCAACAAATCTGAAAATCTCAGGAACCAGTGACATTCAAGTAGTCTTTTTCCGGCACTGGTTCTGCCAGCAAAGATGATTGATAAAAGAGTGGAAGATTTAAAATCTTCCGGTGAACTGAGCCACCAGTGGTCTTCCCTCTTCGTTTCATCTGTAGTTTTTTTTTTTATGTTGTGTGTGAGTGTAATATTTTATTACATGAGTTCTCTTTTTGTGTTGTACTTAGTCACTAGCCCTCCATTGCCTTTTTGACGAGTTCTAAATAAACTGAATTGAAGGGGTTTGTTTACAGGATAATATCTAAAACTCTCAAACATGAACTGTAAATTCTTCAAAGATACTTCATTATGCTTGTGGAAGGAAATGAGGATTCCCGGCGTCGTCAGGCTATTAGTCGGCGTGAATTAGGCAAAAGAAGCGACCGGCGACAAGCAAAGGGTCTTGGAGACTCTCGATTTATCATCCGGAAGGAAAGGAAGAGAACACATGTGAGTCTTGAAGTACTTTGTGACACTCTAATAAAACAAGACCAATGGTGTCGATGGGATCCCAAACATCTAATATTTGATTCAGACAATCGGGTCTTGTCTTCGCCAGATCCAGTCTTCGCCAGGCTAATCATCAGAGAAATCGAAGTTCAGATATACCTCAATAAGCCATATCTATTTTGACGATACTGACCGCGACTTCCTGCTTTACTTCTACCAAGTTTTCAGAATTCCGAGCGAACTACTAGTCCAGCAAAAAAAAAAATCAGAACATCTAATCAACTTTGAATAAAAGTTTGACTTAAAAAAAATTCCGGTTACAACCGGATCTGGACTAATTATATGTCCAAGTAAAAAATGATTGTCATATACAGACTCGCCTCTCTTCTTACCCCTTAATCTGTCATCTAATCGAACTTTTGCTTTTGACAAATTTTCCGGTTTTGGCCAGATTCCGGGCGAACTAGTTGTCCGGCGAGAAAATGGTTTTCACCATCGTGTTCAGCATGTCTGTTTACCCATAAATCGAACATTTAATCAACATCAAATGAAACTTTTACTTTTAAACAACTTTCCGGGTTTCGCCGGATTTCGGACGAACTACTTGTTTGCAAGAAAATGAATTCCACCATCGTGTTTACCTTGAAATCGACCATTTAATCAGCCCCAAATAAAACTTTTACTTTACTTACTCGCCGGATTTTGGACGAACTACTTGTTCGCAGGAAAATGAATTTCACCATCGTGTTCTTACCTCGAAATCGACTATTTAATCAACCCCAAATAAAACTTTTACTTTTAACCAACTTTCCGGATTTTGCCGGATTCCGGACGAACTACTTGTCCGGCGAGGAAATGGTTTTCACTATCTACCTCAGCATGCCTTCTTACCCCATAATCGACTATCACATTAGCTGTTTAAAAATATTTTGTTTGCCCCTTAATTTGAACCTCCTCCCCCACCCCTAAATGTAGAGCTACATAGCCCATCTACAAACTTGACCTTACCCTGACCCAATGAACCCTCAGACCAAGTTTCATCAAAATATCTCATTCCGTTCGAGATTTATCGTGCTCACAGACAGACAGACAGACGGTCAGCCGGACAGACGGATATTTTTGCGATGCCATAGGCATCCCTTCACTCACGTTTTGGGATCCCAAAAACAGACAAAAAAACTATATAGTTCTCGGAAATTGGAGAACTGAGTTTACCATGAGTTTGAGAGATCTTTCACACATAAAAATAGTCATTCCTGAATTGCAAAGCAATGGAACAATGGATTTTCAACAGCTTTCAAACTAGTTCGTGGCTCGATTTTCCTTTTTCAGCCCTATTCAATGAACCTTTAAAGTTTACCTGAAAAACCAACTTATTTTTGTGTCATTTAACTCAATGCACTGCATTATTTAGACTGTGCTAACGGATTTCCCTTGTTTTCACTGTTGCTCTAGTATATCGTTCAGAATATCTCCGGCCGTCCTCACAACGTAAAATTCTACTACGACGCGGAAAATTTAAATCTCAATACAAGCGTGGCTTTTCAGTGGCAAGTGATTAGCTCGCTTCATTTTTCCGAAATGGTTTCGTCAAGCTTACAACAAAGGCACAAGCGCACAGAGTTACCAGAAATTCGACAGGGAAATTCCACGATAGAAAATCGATTATTCGTGAATAGCGGAGTATTGAAGTAGCGTCTTCAAGCCTTTTTCACTGAATAAGTGATGGGTAACAGATCGTTCTATCTCAGTCCTTTTTGGTTACACTTTAAACTTACAACAAAGTCTTACTATCGACAACAAAATGTGGAAGAGACGGGTCTTACTGCTAAATTCTAGATTTTCCCGACATGTCCCTCCTCAGTTTCTCAGAAAAGAGAGCGATCATTTCCGCATTTTTTTTCCTACAGCGACATGTCCTTTACGCTTTTGTTTTATGGAAACATTCGCGCTCGGACACAGTAAATGGTCCCTTAAAAAAATGCAAGAAAACCGCATTAATTGACAAGAGAGGGGAATGCCAGCTGGGACAATACTTCCCGAGCGTTTCTCTAAAGGACCCATCGTACCGAGAGTGCCAACCTACTTCCGAATTACAGTCACTGAGCGTGTTCCACCGTACTTTACTACGCATGACGTCACGAATTTCGGCTTCTTGGCGTCAAGGCTGGAACACATTTTCAAACTTTGGTAAAATATCAATCCACGGGATAATTCTGCCTATCACGCTACAGAGATCCGTAGCTACCACGCTTACTACGCTCCCGAGCATGGTAAGCAAATAGTTACTATTTCGAGAAGGTTGGGACGGTCAGCGTAGTAACTTTTCGTGAAGCTGGAACGGAAATACTAAATAATAGTTACTATTGTTAGAAGGTTGGAACACGCTCTAATTCTTAGACCCTCATTTCATAGATTACATTGTAAACCCGCTGACGATACCGCACTATTGTGTACTAGCCACGAATCACAATTTGCTAGAAGTCAGTGGGTCTTGGAAAAGGCTTAAAATACCCAAAGTCATGGATAATTCGTTAAAGCACAACTCTTTCTAGAAATGATATTTTCAGTATGAAAAGGGTCAGAAAAATATTACTGAAAATACCATTACTTTCCACCTAAATTTAGCAATCTTCTTGATAGCTTGTCGACTCAATCCAGCCTTCCTGCTCTCCCACGCGGCGGCTGGGCAAAAAACAGTTGAAAACTAAACACGACGTGGTTCAAAAGTGGGAAAACCAAGCGAATACAAGAAGTAAAAAATAGAAGATTCTCATGTCCTTATGTGTGAAAGAGTTCGTTGAAGTTTTCGACAAACTTTATGTTTTAACGGGCAAAACTCTGCGCGACCGAAAAAGCGCTAAAAATACGTAGGGCCAAAACGAAATGATACATTTCAATGAAACTTGGTGTGAGGATCTTTGGTTGAAAGAGAAGGTCAAGTTCGTAGATGGGCCCCGTAGCTGCATATTTAGGGGAGGGGTGGGGATTCAAATTAAGGAGCGAAACAAATATTTTTTTAAAGCTAATAAGATAGTCGATTAAGGGGTAGGAAGACATACTAAACACAAATATGAAAACCATTTTCTCGCCGGACAAGTAGTTAGCCCAGAATCCGGCAAAAACCGGAAAGTTTGTTAAAAGTAAAGGTTATTAGATGTCCGATTTAGGAGTAAGGAGACATATCGAAGCCGAATATAAAATTATTTTCTCATCGGACAGGTAGTTCACCCCGAATCCGGCATAAACCGGAAAATTTGTAAAGAAACAAAAGATTAATCTAAAGTGGATTAGAGGTTTTATTTCAGTATAGGGAAACATGCTGAACCCAGATGTGAAAATTATTTTCTCACCGGACAAGGAGATCGCCAGGAATCCGGCCAAAACCGAAAAATGTGTCAAAAGTAAATGTTTTTTATGAATTTCATTAGGTGCTCGATTTACGGATAAGAAGACACGCCGAATTCATGTATAACAATAATTTTCTACCTGGACACATAGTTCTCCACGAATCCAGCTGAAATCGGAAAGTTTGTCAAAAGCTGAAGTTATATCTGAATTTGATTAGAGGTATGTTTCCTTCCCCGAAGTTTAACCAGAGGATTGAAGCCTGACGAAGACCCCTGCCAAGAATGGCCGGAATATCGCTGACGAAGAATCGTAGCTGACGTATCCGTTGTAAACACTGTTTGAATAAAGGTTTCAACGTCAGCTTGGGCTCAAAGAATATTTATTGATTAGGTTCGACTGAGAGGTGAAAAGATACACTGAATCCGTTTCTGAACTTCAATTTTTGCAAGACAAGTAGTTCACCCGGATTCCGGTCGAAACCGGAAATTTGTCAGAAGTAAGGCAGGCCTTTTAGCGAAGTAGATATGACGAAATTTTCGGGATCCCATCGAAACCTTTGGTCTTGTATTTGGAGCAGAAACGATTACCCACACGTCTCACACGCTGACCAGATCAATCACGTGTGGAGCAGGGACGGGGAATAGCTCCTGGTAATAAAAGCGGTGTGTAGACAATAGAGAACTCGATACTGGGAGCATAGAACCATTGTCCGAAATTGGAATTTGGTACTGGATTTGTATCAGCCGGATAAATGCGATTTGTGCCTTCCTATTGTACCTAAGCTATTATTTTGCCATTGAGCAGAGGAGCCGTAGTTGCATAGGCTAAATATTTCGAGAAAATGAAACATAAAAAAACAAGAGCTACGAGCTCACATGATACTTTTTACGAGTAGGCAGTACAAGAAAGTAGATGAGAACGTGTCAAAATACACCCGCCATCCAAAAATGCGGTTCGGAGATAGAAGTAGGATATTTTGTTTCACTCACTTCTGAGCAGTTCCGGCATCGTCTCGATTATCGTCTCGTAGTTGCATAGGCTAAATATCTCGAGAAAATAAAACATAAAAAAAAACAATTGTCGGAAATCGAAATTTGGTAGTTGATTTGTATCAGCCGGATGAATGCGATTTGTGCCTTCCTATTGTACCTAAACTTTTGTTTTGCCATTGAGCAGAGGAGCCGTAGTTGCATAGGCTAAATATTTCGAGAAAATAGAACATAAAAAAAAAATTAACCAAAAGACCCTCATAGAACATTAGTGGTATATGAAAATCTCAATAGAATACAGTATAGTAGGTAATCTTATTGAGCGTGATCCCGTTCGTTTTAGTAGGGAGAATATGTATGGTCAATGCGGGTGCAGTTCGAAATTCAGTTGATGGTGACGAACGGATACGTCTGCAGAAATTTATTAGGAAGTGAGCTAGTTAAATTCCCAGCTTTAGCCTGAAGGGGACCCTTGCAATGATCGCTCTAATAAAATTCAGCTGACCTCTCGGTTTGTCACTATTAACGATGATTCGCAATCACCTTGGGCTGAAAGAATATTTATCGTTAATTCTTGCGTCACTTTTAGAGTTCTAAGAATAATCATGTCGAAACCGGCGACATGCAGTTCGCAAAAGTGACATTTGCTTTGTGTATGTGGTTCTTCAAAACTGAGCATGAAAATAAATATGCAAAAACTAATATTTAGACATCATCCATCAATTAAACTAGATGCTGAGAGCTACGGGAAATGCACTGCATCAGAAATAAAAGTCTCTTTTTAACCTTCGATATTCGGTGGCAACTATCCTCAGTGTCATTCAAATATTCAAGTATTCTGAAAATTCTGAAATATTCAAGTATTCTGATTCTGAGTAGACGGACGGTTGAAACTGCTAAAAAGTTGAAGCATTCCATTCTTTATCCTAGCTCCACTTATGAATTTCAACAATAGAAGCAATTTCTTTTTGAAATTGTGCTTCCTTGTTGTTTTTACATTATCAGATGCACAAACTGCATTTTTAATGGAATAGCTAGTCCAGCCTTTTGTGAACTCCGCTCTCGCGGCCGCTGTAGCTACTTTCGTTTTTGGTTTTCTAGCGTTTTTATGGAATTAATAACTCGTGACCGACGACAGGTCTCAAGTTGAACTTGGTGCATTTGTTGATAAATTTTTGCTTGGATACCCTTTATTTGCTAGAAACACACCTCTAATTAATTCACTTTCAGTTTAAGATCCTGCCTTGGCAATTCAGCACAAATTTGATAATTTTGTAGCCAAAGCTAATAATGTTCTGACTCTGAAGAATCTGTTTCCGTTTTTCGATAAAAGTTAATAGTTAAGTAAGTACAGTGTGTTGTTTAAAGTACGTCAATTGTTATTTATTGTTTTGAAAGTTATTTGTGACAGTGTTTTCTAGATTTATTTTAGTACTCCTCATTATATATTCTTTGAGGGGAATAAATAAATGAATGAATGAATATTGGGGTCTTGTTGTGTCTTCTGGTGTCCCAACCCCCATAACCATCCGTGACTCTGAGACTCTCTGAGAGCCAGCTGGCGGTGGCAAATTCAAATCACGCGATACTTGTTGCGTATTACGCGAAGCGAGAAATCTAAATTATGACAATTCATTATGTCACATTTCAAGTCTGAGTGCTTGCACTCTTCTTTTATTTGAAATCGCACTTGTTTTATATGAAACAGATAGGCATAGTGGATTCACATTAACCTATTGAATCGCTCTGTAGACGCCTGAACTTGGAAATTTCTATTAATTGGGAAAGAATCAGTGGCAGTGGCAACACTGCTTGAAAACAAGTTACAAATTTCTTATGAATATTAAAAACATCCGAAACTTTGGATATCGAACGAACTTTTAGAGTTGGGACTATCTGTACGAAATTGTACATAGTGAACTATCGCTCACGCATAGCGGTTATCGATCAGATTGACGCGCCGTCGACCTCGTCCCATTTCCGTGAAATTAACGGTCCACGTGACGAGATAGTTTCAAATACTGCGCGTCCTCCGCCAGCGTTGCCGCGTGTATGACAATTGGAAGTGCTGCTATATGGAATCTTGAAATAACGGATCAAGTATTTTGATGCCAATGCACCGTCAAAATACCGTTTGAGAAGTTTTGATATCGGACTTCCCATAGGATTACTTATAATCTACAAGATCAGAACATTAGTCGAAAGCGGAAATGGCGGCTAACCATGAGCCAGCGAATGTGGACGAGGTTTTACGACGGAACGCCCAGTTCCTTCAAGAGATCAACTACAAGCTAGATCTCCTCCCAAAAGTATCTGGGAACATCGAAGCTATCCAGGCAAAGTTAGTTGACTTCCAGAGTCAGATTACGAGTAACTTACAAGCGAACGAAATGATGAGTCGGGAAGTATCGTTATTACGCAAAACTATATCGGATGTCGACATGAGATCGAATAGACTGGAAGCAGAACTGTGTCGTATGAATTTGGTACTATTCGGCCTGCGGCCAAGAAACCCTCCCCGTCAGTCTTTGAAGCAAGAGGTGATGGAGTTCTTCAGTTTCGTTTTGCCCTCGATGCCGCTGTCGAGATTTGATATCCGGGATGTGTTGCGCCTTAAAGCAGGTCCAGTGATTGTCAAATTTAATACAGCGGAGACCAGAGATGCGATTTTGAGAAGCGGTCAAACAATCAGATCTGCAGGGGTCACTGTCGCGCCTGATTACACGTTCGCACAGCGAGAGGCCCGCCGGCACTTAAAGGCGTTTATGGCCAAGGCCATCGAAGAGAGACGTCAAGTGCGTCTGAGGGGTGATAAACTGTTTATCGATAACAGGGTGTTCGTGTTTAACCACGCAGAAAGGCGAGTAATGGAGACGACATCGAATGGTATTCCGTCCCAGAATGTTCGGGACAATTCGAATACCCACGTGTTCAATACCAGGAGAGACATGTCTGCGAATTCGCAAACTAACCATGAGAGTGCGTTACCCCTGAGTGAAAAATCAGCTGATATGGAACAGGATGAATCGGATGGGGATAGCGTAATAACTGTGGTGGAAGAGGGGACTGCGAGAGAAGCAGATTCAGTGTTAGAAATTCGCCAAGGACCAGCTGCGGTACAGGCGATGGGTGCAGCAGAGGTGGACAAGAGAGCTAGGAAACTAGACGAGATTATATCACCTGAGGACAAAAACAGAGCGAGTTCACGAAATGTTCTCCAAAGAGGTGCGGGAAACGGAAGTCCCGGATTTGTGCGAGGTAGAGAGGGGGGACCTTCCGGTACAGGGCACCGTCGTAGTAATAGTATTGATAGAGATTTTTATAGGCTAGCATTCCCGACAGATGAGGTTAATCTGCGTTAGGAAAGCGAGGGCCATGGATTTGGCGATATTGTGAAGAAGAAGTTGAAAGTGTGTGCTTGGAATGTGCAAGGATTTACAAAAGAAAAATTGGATGATGTATTATGTATTGAGGAGTGGGATATCCTAGGGTTAGTTGAAACGTGGACCAGAGAGTGTGTGCATAGGCAGGGATATTATTGTTATTGTGTGTCTAGAGATAAGGCAAAAAATGGTAGAATTTACGGAGGGGTTACAGTGCTCGTGCGTGTTAGTTTATTTAAATCGGTTTCGAGGTTAAAGAGCGAATCGGAGAACATAGTATGGATTAAACTATTAGTAGGAAAGTGGAGGACTATTTTCGGTTGTGTGTATATACCTCCCCAAGCTAGCTCCTATTCTAAGGAGGAGACTTGGAATGTGTTAACAAGTGAAAAGATGCGCTATAGTAGAGAATATCCTAACCACGATTTCATAATTGCAGGAGATTTTAATGCTTATACAGGTAGCAGGAGTGGAACATGTGAAACGGGTAGTGCTCCGTGGACTGGTTGGAAGGAATTTGCTGAGCGCGATGAAGGTCAAGAGATGTTGGAGGTTGGTGAGCGCAAAAGTAAGGACCAAGATCGGAGAAAGAATAGATGGGGTGATAATTTATTGGAATTTAGTAATAACGAAAATTTGGTAATTCTTAATGGTAGATTGGGGGAGGACAAAGGGAAGGGACATTTCACGTGTTTTTCTGGGGGGGCGAGCAGTGTGATTGATTACGGGTTAGTTAGCTTAGCTCTTTGGCCAAGATGTCTGGATTTCAAAGTTCTCCAAGTTGTGGGTTCGGATCACGTTCCGATTGCTCTTTACATTGATTGCCCTGAGTCTGATAGTATAGTTCCCATATCGGTATCAGGTAAGCCTAGACCAAATTCAGAGAAGGAATTGTTAATTAGAAGACCTATTGTAGCAGAAGAGGGTCTGGAAAAGAGGATTGAGGTTCGGGTAGCTTCAGATGATGCCCAAGAAAAGTTGGCGAAATGTGTAGGACTTGGAAAAGAAAATAGAATTGAAGAGGCGGTGAGCGAATTGTCTGTACTAATGTATGATTTGGCGCAGGAGCAGGCTAGAGAGCAGGGTGGAGGTAAAAAGAATAGAGGTGCTAGTGGAAAATTTTTTGATAAGGATTGTGTAGATTGTAAGTTAAAGGTGGTGGAGGCTCTGAAGCTAGTGAAAAGTAGTAGTAGTGGTGATTTGGAAAGGAACCTTTGTCAATATAGACAAATTCGAAGGGAGTATAAAAGGTTAATAAAAAGAAAGAAAATACAGCGATCGGAAGAAACCCAAGAAAAAATAAAGCAGGTATTAAAAAGTAAAGATGCTAAGGAGTTTTGGAGTTATGTTAAGGTATCATTAAATGGGGTTCGTGACGCGGAACAGCCAACCGCGGAATCTTGGAGTAATTTTTTTAAGGATAAAGGGGACCAGAAAGATGAGGTATTCCCTGAACAGTGGAAAGTGGAATTGGAAGAACGTACAAATTATCCGCTTCAAGAACCAGATTATAAATTGCTAGAGAAGGTGGAGGAAAGTGAAGTGTGGGAAGTTATGAGGAAGATGAAAGTTAAGTCCGCTCCCGGTCCTGATGGTATCCCTTTTTCCGTGTGGCGAGGAGGTAAGGTGGTGGTTATCCAGGTGATGGTGGTACTGTTTTCCCAGATTTTATCGACGGCAGTTTGGCCTCTTCAGTGGACTGTATCATTAGCAGTCCCAATATTTAAGAAAGGTAGTAGGTTAGTGCATGATAATTACCGATGTATTCATTTGGGGAATGCTTTAGCTAAAATATTTAGTAAGGTACTTGATAGTAGATTACGTGGATGGTTGGAAAGTACAGAGAGAATGTCCCCGGTGCAGGCAGGGTTTCGGAAAGGGTACAGTACGATTGACCAGATTTTTGTATTGAATAGTTTAATAAGAAAATATATCGGGAAAAGAGGGGGGAGATTGTATGTTGTTTTTTTGGATTTAAAAGCGGCGTTTGATAATGTTAGGAGGGATCTTTTGATGGATCAGTTATTGAATATGGGAGTACCGCATCCTTTTGTTTTGTTATTAGTATCGATGTATGAAACAACAAAGTTTGTGGTAAGGGTGGCTGGGAAGTTTTCAGGGATTATTTTTTCAGTTTTGGGAGTGAAACAAGGTTGTTGTCTGTCTCCGAGGCTGTTCTCTCTGTATATTAATGATTTCCATGAGTACTTGGTGGATGCAGGTGCCCCGTTGTTGAGTTTAGATATTTGCCAACTATGTGCCCTTTTGTTTGCCGATGACATAGTATTGTTTGCTGAATCTCCGGAAAAATTGCAATTTTTGTTAGATAGGACCCAGGAGTACCTTAGAAACAAGGAATTGAGCCTTAACGTGAGTAAGTCGGTGATGATGGTATTCAGGAAAGGTGGGAAAGTGAGAGAGAGTGAAAAAGTAATGTGTAAAGGAGAAGTTTTGGAGATTAAGGAGGATTTTGTATATTTAGGTGTGAGATTATCAAGTAATGCTAAGTTTGGAAAACAAGTAGAGTTAAGCGAGAGGAAAGGTAAACGTGGGGCGTATGCGATAGTCGGTAGTGATTTGGGGAAAATAAAGGACATGAGAATGCACAAGCAGTTGTTTTCAACGAAAGTAGTCACTGCTATGCATTACGGTTCCGAAATTTGGGGATTCCAGCAAGGACAAAAATTGGAAGGAATCCAGTTGCAGTATTTTAAGAGGGTGCTAGGAGTAAGTATAAGAACAAATAGTCTAGTTATTAAAGGAGATTTAGGGCTATTGTCGTTGCGTAGTAGAAGATTAGTTAATATGATTCGATATTGGGAGAGATTGTTAAGTTTGCCTAGAGTGAGGCTCCTGAAAGCGGCATATTTGGAAGTATTGAAAGATTTGAAAAGTGATGCGTGGCCGCAACAAATAAAAAAAATAATTGAAGATTGTGGTCTAGGGGGAGTGTGGAATGAGGGAGCAGGGCCATCATATCCACTAGGGGAGATAGCCAAGTTAGTAAAAGATAGGCTGAAAGACCAGGAGATTCAATTGTGGAGTTGCGGTGTGCAGAGTTCGTATTCTTTGAAGTGGTATGTTTTGGCTAAAGAGGTTTGGGGGGAGGAACTGTTTTTTAAAGCGGGGCTTAGACCAGAGGAACTTAAATGGATGGTGAGTCTGAGGGCGGATTCTCTACCATTGGGGGAAAGAAGAAAGTTTATAGGTAAAGTTAAGCTATGTTCTGGTCCTTACTTCTGCCCTATGTGCGGTTCACTAGGAGAGGATATTTTGCATCTGGTGGGTAGATGCGTTGAGTTAAATGATCTGCGTAAAGAGATTTTTGGATATAGTAGGTTGGAGGAGGAGGATTTGGTTAAGGTGATGGGGAAGAAAAATTTTGGGGACCTTCGTCGGCTTGGGAGGTTCCTCAAGCAGTCCATGGAGCATCGGGAGCGTTTTTTGGAGTAAGGGTTCCCTCCTTTCGGCGTAAACATTGTGTTTGTGAGTGCTATTTTGTGTTTATGTTATTTTCCTACCATGGCCCGACGGGCTTTTTGGAAATAAATTCATTCATTCATTCATTCATTCATGCCACAGCGATACATCTAATAACATGCAATTTCCTGCCGCTATTTAAAAATCTAAGCAAGCGGCAAAACACGCGAACCCCTGTAGCGATTTATCAGTCCATAGACATTCATAAACCACTTTTGTAAACAAGAAACTAGTTACGCAATCATGCAATTTTCAAATTAAAAATACTGTGACCGAGGTAGAGGTTGCCTTGCGTGGACCAAACTGCCTAGTTGACCACCGCTTGGAAACAAAAGCCCAAAGCTCGATTCCAAATTTCGAAAGATTCTCTGAGTGAGGCTTCCTGAAAACCCGATGAAAATGCGCCAGTCTATACTCTATGTGACCAAGTCCAACCCGATGAAAAATTTGTAGCCTGCGTAGTAGTATGGTAGCAGCACGAAAACGTTGCACGTAATACCATGTAATAGCAAAGAATACTGGTCCAATCTTATGTAGTAGTATCCAGTAGCATCCTGTCTTGCCATAGTAGCATCCAGTCTTGCTAATAGTAGCATATAATAGTATGCAGTAAGACGGTAGCCTTGAAGTAGAAGTATGTAGTAGCATCGTTAGTACTGCATGCTACTTTTTCGTACTACTTCATAGTACAATTTTGAGATAATTTTTCATCGGGAAAGCCCGCCAGGGAACCTCGGGAAGAACGAGAAACGTCGCCCGAACGATGACTCAAATATTGTGTCAACCAATAACCGGCATTCGCTGGGGACAGTTGTGGTGACGCTTCTGGCTCTTCTGCAGTTCCGCTAGGTACAAGGCAATCTTTCATCAGTACGCAGAGTTAGTCATCAAGAGTATTGCACCGCTGCTCCCGAACAACGACTTTTTTGTGTGTGAAAAATCTCTCAAACTTGTGTGCAGTTGGGTTTGTTGTTGATCCTGTACCATTACACAGGACCAACAACTGCACCTGCTGCCGATAAACACACTTGCTATGCTGTTATTTTTTGTAGTTTTCTGAGCTTGGTTCGTAGCCAAGAATAATAATAAAAATTTATACTTTGATTTTCCGTCTTTAGTACTTTGCCGAAGAAAAAAGCGACGTCCTTGATGGGATTCATAATGCGCGGTCTAACTTTGAGTCTTAAAAAGAGTCTGCGCAAAAACTAGCGGAGCTATCCAGACCGCCAGAAAGGGGAGGTCTGACCGGGATATAGATGTTACAAGAAAAACAATTTCAATATTACCACCTAAAAAGGTGTTTTCAGAAATGCAAAGTTTCTGAAATGTTTCTGGAGTTTCGCAAAGGCTATTTCGAGTTTGAAGTTGAGGAGGAGGTAAAAAACGGATTTTTGACGAGGTAATTTGGCTTGACTTGAAACCTGGTCATATATGTAATAAGTGGCGTAGAATTTGAGCAATGTCCGGGACTGTTCCTACAGATATAAAAAATAGACGGATTTTTCCTCAGGAAATTCAGCTGTGAAACTCGGTCATATAAGTGATGAGTGGCGTAGATAGATGTAAGCTGTTATGGGATCTATCAGACAAACTGACAGAACAACGCTACTGTCTTTGCTGAAACTTCGACGTCTTGAGCTCACAGGGCTTGCAAAAAAAAAAAAAATCATTTTGCGATAATCTTGAGCGGATGCGACCCTATCGTTCAATCGTTCAACTGTTTATTTTTCTACACAACCAACATCCAACGTATTCCTTAATATCATACCAATTCTTATTTAGATTATTTATACTTATATTATTATATTAGAAATCATTCTTAATAGATAGATAGATAGATTAGTGTATTTCAAAAGCCCACGGGCCATATACCCAAACAAACAAAAACAAAAATATAACTTAAACAATCAGACTCCTTCTTAGCTCTAAAGATTTATCTATGTACACGCCCACTCGAGTAATAACGGTAGGGTTACTATTGCTAAAAATTTCAGGAAGTGATAAAATCACACCCTCTAGATAAATTTTCCTTAAATCAGAAAGTTTCGGGCATCTACGGAGAAAATTGTCCAAATTTTCTTCCTCCTTCTCACAAAGTGGGCAAGCATACCTCCCATCAGGAACCACACTACCTCTGTCAAAAACCTGTGCAAAACGGAAAAAAAAATTATCAAAAGCTATTTACAAGCAATTATTTTTTGTTTTGTTTTTCATTACCTACTGGACTAAGGGACTGCGTATCAAAACAGGGATAATGTGTGAACGATGGGAGGAAGTAAGATGGTAGTTTTATAGTAATATGAGAGGATGCAAGACCAACTCCTTGTTCCTTGTTATTACTGTAAATAGTACGTCTTGTTTTTTTTCAGTTTTTCTCCTTTTGCTTGCTCGTTTGACTTTTTAAGATAACTGTGATGGGCCTCAACATATGTATTACATAGATGACGCTTTAAACTAGGGAGTTCTAACATGACAAAGAAGCCCATTTATCACGCTGTACCACTTTTCACGGTTAAAGTCCCTTGTGTGAGAGAGAGTCCCTTGTGTCCCTTAATTTCAAAAATGACTTTCACAGCGCGTGGCGCCGAATTAGCGCTTCACGTCAGATACTTTATACACTTATCAGACAAGAGCTGGAAGCTCAAATGGCACTTGCAAAGCTGGGTCGGAGAATTAAAGTAAGAATTTGCCAATTCGTGGGTTCGTTGTCATCATTTGTAAGCAAAACCGTTGAGATAAGAATGGTCATGGGTCGTTGGAAATCACGAGAATGTTTTGTTCGTAAAAACTATTTTGTTCGTGCATTTGGCCGTGATGATGTTGCACTTTCAGGGCGCTAAAGATTCATCTGTAATCAACACTCGTGAAGCAGAAATGATGATAAGCTCATTGTAATCATGAAAACGTACATTTTACACAAAATTATTGTTTGTATTTTAAGAACTTCAGTTGTAAGTAAAACCCTTGAAGCAAAAAGGGTAATGGGCCCTTAGGGATCATGAATATATATCGAGTATTTTTTTTACTTTTTGGTTAAGAAACGCACTTTAAGGGTGCTAAAAATTAGTTCTTGAACAACACCCTTGAGTAAAAATGTATACTACTTTGTGGTTAGGATTAGTACTTCAAAGTTAGGATTAGTACTTTAAGGGATGGTCGGATCTGCGAAGTGACAATTTCTAACCGAATCTTTTCAAGTTTCTAATGTTCAAGCCAAGTTTCATCGCCCTAGCACATCTGGAAGTACCTTAATCCGAGATCACCGACCCCCCCCCCCCCGCCCACCACCAACTCCCCTCATCATTGACGGTTCCGTCAATGATGTACCTAGGGCTTGTGCTTGTTTCTCCCGCCAAGTTTCATCCCGATCGCTCCACTCCCCCTCCAACTTCCCCTCCCCCCACACTCATCGGATTCGTGATCGTGTGGAAAATGTCTGCCAGTGTACGGACAGCTTGTCTGCGAAGGCTTTGACAAGTTCGATCGGAATATTCGATGGGCATATACTTGTCCTTTTTAGGTTACTTATCTTTTTCTCCATATCCTTTTGTGACACATGGGGAAGCTTTTCATCCTGACTATGAGGAATATACTCAAGTGTCGATAGCAGTTTTAATACTAAGCTCATCAAGCTGGAAATCAATACTAGACCTACGTTGCCGGGGCAACGTGAAGTGTTGCGGCAACCTTTGTCCGGCTTCGCCGACTAAAGTGTTGCGAGAGCAACACTTTGGTTTTGTTTCTTCACTGTCGGTTAAATGCTGAAATTGTCAACTTATCGAAGCTTTTAAAACGGTATGTTCTAAAAAGAATAATCATATGATCAAAAGCTGTTCTTTAGCGTTGTAAAACCAACAACAAAACAATATCGGAAGAAGGGACTAAATTGACTTGGCGGTCAGTTGAACTTTATCCTTTTCAATCGTAGATATCGTGACGGATGAAAACTTGGAACAATATCTTATATAATCTAGTTGGTATTATAAAGCTATCCGTAACGTTTCAGGATTAAAATACCATAGATGACACTATTAATTATTACAAAACTACCTTATTGTTTTAGATTACCGTATCGTTTGTACCCGTTGTGTGAACAGTTAATCCTCGGTTATAGCGATAGACCATCGATACAAATTTTCTTACCGTCATATTTACGGATATCGAATACAATGTGCACCAATTTTCAAAAATTTCTAGCCCCTCGTGAACCGATTCTTACTGACAAGTCCCTCTCCCGTGATTGACATCAAATTCATCGGAGCAAATAATGGATACACCAGCTATTAAAAGTTGCAAACCCCTCCTCGCTGAAGATGATTATAGCATAAAAGCCTTTTGGCTTTTTGGCAACAAAATTGTTCTTACCATCTAATACACCTGATACAAATAACAGGTATACCAACTAGCAAAAGCTGCAAACTCCTCATTGCCGAAGATGATTATGAGCTAACAGTCGACTGTTGCTTACAGTCGACTGTTGCTTACAAGTCTCTTACATGTCTCACAACTGGTATTGCCTATTTTTGGTTTCAGTGTGTACCTTACTCCTGAAGTTGTCAACCCCTTGAAACTTTCAAACTGGTTTATCTCATGAAGGATTTTGTTCAAAAAAATGGATGACATATACTTTGATCAGCTCATCAAGGGCATCGATTGCCCTAACCACAACAAAAGAATATCGGAAAAAGGGACTAAATTGACTTTGCAGTCAGTTGAACTTTATCCTTTTCAATCGTAGACATCGTGACGGATGAAAACTTGGAACAATATCCTATATAATCTAGTTGGTAAAGCTATCCGTAACTTTTCAGGATTAAAATACCATAGATGACACTATTAATTATTACGAAACTACCTTAACTCCTCATTGCCGAAGATGATTATGAGCTAACAGTCGACTGTTGCTTACAGTCGACTGTTGCTTACAAGTCCCTTACATGTCTCACAACTGGTATCGCCTATTTTTGGTTTCAGTGTGTACCTTACTCCTGAAGTTGTCAACCCCTTGAAACTTTCAAACTGGTTTATCTCATGAAGGATTTTTGTTCAAAAAAATGGATGACATATACTTTGATCAGCTCATCAAGGGCATCGATTGCCCTAACCACAACAAAAGAATATCGGAAAAAGGGACTAAATTGACTTTGCAGTCAGTTGAACTTTATCCTTTTCAATCGTAGACATCGTGACGGAAGAAAACTTGGGACAATATCCTATATAATCTAGTTGGTATTATAAAGCTATCCGTAACTTTTCAGGATTAAAATACCATAGATGACACTATTAATTATTACGAAACTACCTTGTTTTACATTATCGTTTGTACCCGTTGCGAAAACAGTAAATTCTAGGATACAGCGAGAGACCATCGATACAAACTTTCTTACCGTCAGTTTTATACAAATTGAATACAATGTGCAACAACTTGCACAAATTTCTAGCCCCTCGTGCACCGATTCTACTGACAAGTCCCTTTCCCGTGATAGACATCAAGTTCACCGGATAAAAATAATGGGTACACCGGCTAGCAAAAGTTGCAAACCCCTCATCGCTGAAGATTTTTGTAGCATAACAGCCTATTATTACTGACAAGTCCCTTGCATGTCTTACAATTGGGAACCTAATTGTTTTTACCATCAAATGACAGGTACGCCAACTAGCGAAAGCTGCAAACCCCTCATTGCCGAAGATGATTATGAGCTAACACTCGACTGCCGCGTACTAGTCCCCTACATGTCTCACAACTGGTATCACCTATTTTTGGTTTCAGTGTGTACCTTACTACTGAAGTTGTCAACCCCTTGAAACTTTCAAACTGGTGTATCTCATGAAGGAATTTGTGCACCAAAAAATGGATGACATATACTTTGATCAGCTCATCAGCGGCTATCGATTGCCGCCGAAAAAAAAAATTCTACCTGTCTTAGTTCAAAAGTTGACTTTCTTGCCGTAGGCCAACTTTCTAACGTCACCACTTAGAAAGGAGCAAAGGATAAGCTCTAGTTTCTTTAGCAATGAGAGAACTTCTAAAGTTTAAGAGGTACATCTGATACCATTTCTCTACCGCAAACCCAAGTGCAAAAAAACGAATGATAAACTCAGCTGAAATCGCGTACACAAATGGAACCAAATTGTTCTTACCATCGAATACACCGGAAACAAATAACAGGTACACCAACTAGCAAAAGCTGCAAGGCCCTCATTACCGAAGATGATTATGAGCTAACAGTCGAATGTTGCTTAAAAGTCCCCTACATGGCTCATAACTGCTATCGCCTATTTTTGGTTTCAATGTACCTTACTACTGAAGTTGTCAACCCCTTTGAAATTTTCAAACTGGTTTATCTCATGAAGGAATTTTTGTACCAAAAAATGGATGACATATACTTTGATCAGCTCATCAGTGGCTATCGATTGCCGTCGAAAAAAAAATTCTACCTGTCTTAGTTCAAAAGTTGACTTTTTTGCCGTAGGCCAACTTTCTAACGTCACGACTTAGAAAGGAGCAAAGGATAAGCTCTAGTTTCCTTAGCAATGAGATAACTTTTAAAGTTTAAGGGGCACATCTGATACCGTTACTCTACCGCAAACCCAAGTGCAAAAAAAAAAAATTATAAACTCAGCTGGAATCGTCGCAGACATGGACAGAAACAATAGATGGCAGCACTTTCGGACCCGTGGGAAAAAGCCACTTTTTTGTCTCTGTAGGTAGATTTTTCTATTTATCACTCAAAGAAGATATGTTGGCTGTGGGGCCGGGTAACTGCCGCATATATTTAACACTTATAGATTTTAGTCCATCTTCAATTTGAAACTGGTGCCTGCCTGCTAGCGTGCTAGAACGGAGCTTTCCACTCGAAAGCAGAAACATGGTTTGATGAAACGAAAGGTTCGCTACACAACTTGAGATGGTCCTCTCCGACATAGGCTATACAACTCCACTTCACTTCGCAAACCGTAGGCTCTGGCTCGATGACAAGCAAAAACCATCCTTATTGGCCCCAGGCAAGAGTTCTACGGAGCTTTCCAAAATGTAATGTCATATTCATCAATCCGGCCTAAGGTCCACACTTTCCGTAAAAACCGCACAGGTTAGAACCTTCCCAGTTACCAGGAATAAAATGAAATCGGAGTCATAGGAAAAAAAAAAAAAAAAAAAAAAAAACGAGGACAAAACCAAAGTGTTGCTCTCGCAACACAATTACTAATTTTCTTGATATAAAGTTTTTTAACTAGAATTTTAACTTTAAGACTAGGCTCGCTGGCAATAATACTACTAATCTGCTTGCCAGAAAGTCTTTTAACTGCAAAGCGCCTTCTATGTAAACTATGTCACCCTACGTGACATGGAGTTTGTAACTGATTAGATGACTTTCTGCTGTAGTGGTTTACGAACTAAGTTCACAATCCCCTCGGTAACTCAATTGTAGAGCGGTCGCCTTGTAAGCGGATGGTCCTGGGTTCAAACCCTTGCTGAGAAGCATTTTTGTTTTTCAACTCATCATAAAGGTCTAAAAATAATAATAACTAGACCTACGTTGCCCGGGCAACGTGAAGTGTTGCGGCAACCTTTGTCCGGCTTCGCCGGCCTAAAGTGTTGCGAGAGCAACACTTTGGTTTTGTTTCTTCGCTGTCGGTTAAATGCTGAAATTGTCAACTTATCGAAACTTTTAAAACGGTATGTTCTAAAAAGAATAATCACATAATCAAAAGCTGTTGTTTAGCGATGTAAAACCAACAACAAAACAATATCGGAAGAAGGCTATCCGTAACGTTTCAGGATTAAAATACCATAGATGACACTATTAATTATTACAAAACTACCTTCTTGGTTTACATTACCGTATCGTTTGTACCCGTTGCGTAAACAGTTAATCCTAGGTTATAGCGATAGACCATCGATACAAACTTTCTTACTGTCATATTTACAGAAATCGAATACAATGTGCACCAATTTTCAAAAATTTCTAGCCCCTCGTGAACCGATCTTACTTACAAGTCCCATGCATGTCTTACAATTGGGAACAAAATTGTTCTTACCATCGAATACACCTGAGACAAATAACAGGTATACCAGCTAGCAAAAGCTGCAAACTCCTCGTTGCCGAAGATGATTATGAGCTAACACTCGACTGTTGCTTACAGTCGACTGTTGCTTACAAGTTCTTTACATGTCTCACAACTGGTATCGCCTATTTTTGGTTTCAGTGTGTACCTTACTCCTGAAGTTGTCAACCCCTTGAAACTTTCAAACTGGTTTATCTCATGAAGGATTTTTGTTCAAAAGAATGGATGGCATATATTTTGATCAGCTCTTCAAGGGCTATCGATTGCCATAACCACAACAAAAGCATATCGGAAAAAGGGACTAAATTGACTTTGCAGTCAGTTGAACTTTATCCTTTTCAATCGTAGACATCGTGACGGATGAAAACTTGGAACAATATCCTATATAATCTAGTTGGTATTATAAAGCTATCCGTAACTTCTTAGGATTAAAATACCATAGATGACACTATTAATTATTACGAAACTACCTTGTTTTACATTACAGTATCGTTTGTACCCGTTGCGTTAACAGTCAATCCTAGGTTACAGCGATAGACCAACGATACAAACTTTCTTACCGTCAGATTTAGATAAATCGAATACAATGTGCAACAATTTGCACAAATTTCTAGCCCCTCGTGCACCGATTCTACTGACAAGTCCCTTTCCCGTGATAGACATCCAGTTCACCGGATAAAAATAATGGGTACACCGACTAGCAAAAGTTGAAAACCTCTCATCGCTGAAGATTTGTGTAGCATAACAGCCGATTATTACTTACAAGTCCCTTGCATGTTTTACATTTGGGAACCAAATTGTTCATCAAATGACAGGTACGCCAACTAGCGAGAGCTGCAAACCCCTCATTGCCGAAGATGATCATGAGCTAACAGTCGCCTGTCGCGTACAAGTCCCCTAAATGTCTCACAACTGGTATCGCCTATTTTTGGTTTCAGTGTGTACCTTACTACTGAAGTTGTCAACCCCTTGAAACTTTCAAACTGGTGTATCTCATAAAGGAATTTTTTTTTACCAAAAAATGGCTGTCATATACTTTGATCAGCTCATCAGCGGCTATCGATTGCCGTCGAAGTTGAACTTTATCCTTTTCAATCGTAGATATCGTGATGGATGAAAACTTGGAACAATATCTTATATAATCTAGTTGATATTATAAAGCTATCCGTAACTTTTCAGGATTAAAATACCATAGATGACACTATTAATTATTACAAAATTGCCTTATTGTTTTACATTACCGTATCGTTTGTACCCGTTGCGTAAACAGTTAATCCTAGGTTATAGCGATAGACCATCGATACAAACTTTCTTACTGTCATATTTACAGAAATCGAATACAATGTGCACCAATTTTCAAAAATTTCTAGCCCCTCGTGAACCGATTCTTACTTACAAGTCCGTCTCCCGTTATTGACATCAAATTCACGGGAAACAAATAATGGATACACCAGCTATCAAAAGTTGCAATCCCCTCATCGCTGAAGATGATTATTGCATAAGCTTTTTAAACGGGATGTTCTAAAAAAATTAATCATATGATCAAAAGGTATTCTTCAGCGTTGTAAAAACAACAACAAAATAATATAGGAAGAAGGGACTAAATTAACTTTGCAGTCAGTTGTACTTTATCCTTTTCAATCGTAGACATCGTGACGGATGAAAACTTGGAACAATATCTTATATAATCTAGTTGGTAATAGAACCCTATCCGTAACTTTTCAGGATTAAAATACCATAGATGACACTACTAATTATTATGAAACTACCTCATTGCTTTACATTTTCGTTTGTATCCGTTGTGTAAACAGTTAATCCTCGGTTACATTGATAGACCATCGACACAAACTTTCTTACCGTCAGATTTATAGAAATCGAATACAATGTGCACCCATTTGCAAAAATTCCTAGCCCCTCGTGAACCGATTCCTACTTACAAGTCCCTCTCCCGTGATATACATTAAGATAACCGGAAACAAATAGTGGGTACTCCAGCTAGCAAAAGCTGCAAACCCATCATTGCAGAAGATGATTGTAGCATAACAGCCGATTATTACTTACAAGTCCCTTGCATATCTTGCCATTGGGAACCAAATTGTTCTTACCATCGAATACACCGGAAACAAATAACAGGTATACCAACTAGCAAAAGCTGCAAACCCCTCATTACCGAAGATGAGTATGGGCTAACAGTCGACTGTTGCTTAAAAGTCCCCTATATGTATCATAACTGGTATCGCCTATTTTTGGTTTCAATGTACCTTACTATGAAGTTGTCAACCCCTTTGAAATATTCAAACTGGTGAATCTCATGAAGGAATTTTTGTACTCAAAAATGGATGACATATACTTTGATCAGCTCATCAATTGCTATCGATTGCCGTCGAATAAAAAATTCTACCTGTCTTAGTTCAAAAGTTGACTTTTTTGCCGTAGGCCAACTTTCTAACATCACGACTTAGAAAGGAGCAAAGGATAAGCTCTAGTTTCTTTAGCAATGAGAGAACTTTTAAAGTTTAAGAGGCTCATCTGATACCGTTACTCTACCACAAACCAAAGTGCAAAAAAAAAAAATTATAAACTCAGCTGAAATCGTCGCAGACATGGACAGAAACAATAGATGGCAGCACTTTCGGACCCGTGGGAAAAAGCCACTTTTTTGCCTCTGTAGATTTTTCTATTCATCACTCAAAGAAGATATGTTGGCTGTGGGGCCGGGTAACTGCCGCATATATTTAACACTTATAGATTTTAGTCCATCTTCAATTTGAAACTGGTGCCTGCCTGCTTGCGTGCTAGAACGGAGCTTTCCACTGGAAAGCAGAAACATCTTTTGATGAAACGAAAGGTTCGCTACACAACTTCAGATAGTCCTCTCTGACATAGGCTATACAACTCCACTTCACTTCGCAAACCGTAGGCTCTGGCTCGATGACAAGCAAAAACCATCTTTATTGGCCCCAGGCAAGAGTTCTACGGAGCTTTCCAAAATGTAATGTCATATTCATCAATCCGGCCTAAGGTCCACACTTTCCGTAAAAACCGCACAGGTTAGACCCTTCTCAGTTACCAGGAATAAAATGAAATCGGAGTCATAGGAAAAAAAAAAAAAAAAAAAAAAAAAAACGAGGACAAAACCAAAGTGTTGCTCTCGCAACACAATATATGGGCATTTCACGGAAGAAGGAAAGTACGGGTTCTCAAACTTGTGTATGGACACTCATCGTCGCCTGGAATCGCATAGCGGCACTGGTTAAAGGAATCAGGGTTGCCACATGAAAAACATTTAGAGAGTGACTTTTAGCCCAAAACAGAGAGTGAAACGGGAGTGAAATTTTTTTTTCATGAAACAAAAGTGAGATGCTCTCTTTTGGTCGGAATCGCCTCTGCAAAAATGACACATTCTAATTTATTTAAAAAAATAAAACTTGAAATAGTCACTTCTAGTTGGAAGTCTGCTGCAAAAATGACACATTTCGACATTTTATGAAATAGAGTAATTTCTATGTCCTACGTAGGACAAGAGTGACAAAAACAAAATAGAGTGACAATTCACACTATCGTGCGACATGTGGCAACCCTGAAAGAATTGTGTCTTACTGCCTTCTTCGTTCTTAGTGTCACGCCCAATAACTCACAACAGGATCGAAGCTTTATCAATAAAGTGAGCGAAGTCCTAATGATTTCACCGGAAAATCACAATTACTAGACAAAAGGGGGACGTGTATAGAAAGATTAGTGATTTTTTCGTTCCTGAAAATAAAAGGGAGGAAATGACGCCACGGAAAGCTTGCGCATGGAAAATAAGTGTTTCTATAACGATTAGCACGTGACCGTTAACCTTAAAGCAAAAATGAAAGGACGCCCGTACGGAAAATCTCCACGTCGAATGCCATTTTACACCTCGAATCGAGGACGAAACGGTATTTTCGGTAGCGATATGCGGGCGAAAGTATAGCGAGGACGAATATTGATGGCGAATTATACTTCGACCCACATTTTCGCTGCCAATATGAAGGCGAAGGAGAGGGAGATCTCGTGTTCGCTATCGTGTTTAGTAAAGGGCGAAGGCGGATTTCCCTTCGACCTTAGTTTTCGCTGCGAAAAAGACGGCGAAAGACAGGGCGATTCTACCTCCGCCTCATATTTGGCGAGGGGCGAGGCTGTATTCAACTTCGGCCTTGTTTTCGCTGCGAAGATGGTAGCGAAATATCAGGGAGATTTCATCTCCACCTCGATTTTGGTGAAGTGCGAGGGCGACCTTATAGTTTCACTGCGAAGTTGCCATCAGGGGATGGTGAAAGACTTTTCCTATAATACTTTGACTTTTGTTCCACTGGCAAGGTAATTGACGAGATGCAGAGGCAGTTGCATTTGGTGAGCAATAAGAAAGAATATTTGACGGTGCAAAACGGATAAGTCAGTTACATTTTTTTAGAGCTATATTTCCTTCTTCGCAAGCGTCCCCTTCAGGCTCAAGCCGCACAAGCTGGAAACTGAACAGTCACTTTCCAGCTCATTTTTCGTAATTTTCCATTTTCCCAGGAAGTTCATTTTCCAGCTTGAGCCTGAAGAGGACCCTTGCCAAGAAGGTTTGAAATATAGCTCTAATAATATGTAGCACAGTTATCCGTTTAGCACCGTCAAATATGGTTCGCAGTCAGCTCGGGCTAAAGGAATATCTATAATGAGAGAGCTTTACGTTTGCCAGAAACCTAGGAGCAAAGAGCAATCCAGTCCGATTTTATTTATCACTATATTAATCAAATCAGATCTACGCAGTATATGGTACCTTATTCCCTAATTGCTTGTTTCGAGACAGGAAAAAAAAAAACTATTAACTGTAAGAGCCACGGAAATGCTTTAATTTAAGCCTCGCCGTCTATAGTTTTGAAAATATTGATGTACCGTGAAGTTCAAAAAATTTCAGAAGCAGCTTCCGAGTTTGAACCTTGTTCGATAGTGCAAAAGCATCATCCAACAAATTTTGAGAGTTACTAGTCCTAAATTGATCGTTTGGGGAAACTAGTTTTTTTCTTCTATATTCAGTATAATTTTGGACTCACTATTAGTACTGAATCTCTGACACAGTTCTATAATAGTTGATAAATTACTGATCGACGGTTATGAATTTCTTATTTCTTGGGATCCCAAAACGTAAGTGGAGGGATACCTATGACATCGCAAAAGTTGTCCGTCTGTCCGTCCGTCCGTCCGTCCGTCCGTCCGTCCGTCCGTCTGTCCGTCCGTCTGTAAGCACGATAACTCTCGAAGGGAATGAGATATTTTGATGAAACTTGGTGTGAGGGTTCGTTGGGTCGTCGGACCAGTCAAGTTCGTAGATGGGCTTTGTAGCTCTACATTTAGGGGTGGGGGAGGGGATTCAAATTAAGGGACAAACAAAATATTTTGAAACAGCTAATGTGATAGTCGATTATGGGGTAAGAAGACATGCTGAACACGATGGTGAAAACCATTTTGTCGTCGGACATGTAGTTCGCCCGGAATCCGGCCAAAACCGGAAAGTTTGTCGAAAATACAAGTTTTATTTGAAGTTGATTAGATGTTCGATTTAGGGGTAGGAAGACATACTGAAGACGATGGTGTAAATTATTTTCTCGACGGACAAGTATTTCGCCCGGAATCCGGCCCAAACCGGAAAGTTTGTTGAAAGTAAAAGTTTTATTTGAAATTGATTAGATGTTCGATTTAGGGGTAGGAAGACATGCTGAAGACGATGGTGAAAACTATTTTCTCGATGGACAAGTATTTCGCCCGGAATCCGGCCCAAACCGGAAAGTTTGTTGAAAGTAAAAGTTTTATTTGAAGTTGATTAGATGTTCGATTTAGAGGTAGGGAGACATGCTGAAGACGATGGTGAAAACTATTTTCTCGACGGACAAGTATTTCGACCGGAATCCGGCGCAAACCGGAAAGTTTGTCAAAATTAAAAGTTTTGTTTGGAGTTGATTAGATGTTTGATTTAGGGCAAGAAGACATGCTGAACACTTATGTGAAAACAAGTTTCTACCCGGACATGTAGGTCCGGAATCCGGCCAAAACCGGAAAACTGTTGGAAGTCAAAGTTTTATTTCTAGTTGATTAGATAAGCGATTTAGGGGTAAGAAGAGATGCTGAGTCCCTGTGTGACAATCGTATTTTACCCGGACATATAGTTCGACCGGAATCCGGCTGGAATCGGAAAATTTGTTATAAGCTAAATTTCTATTTGAAGTTGATTAGATGTTCATTACTGGGGAAAGAAGATACCCTGATTTCGTCTTTGAGCTTTCTTTTTTCGCCGGACAAGTAGTTCTAGAGTTCGGCCGGAACCGGGAAATTGGCAGAAGTGGCAGGAAGTTTTCGTCAAAACAGATATGACTTATAGGGGTAAACACACATGCTGAATCCAAATCTGAACTTGGTTTTCTCAGGTATTTGGCCTTAATCTGTTTCTGAATTTTAATTGTAAAAATGTTCAAGTAGTCTGGCGAAGACTGGATCTGGCTAAGACAAGACCCAGTTGTCTGGATCAGATATTGAATTTTTGGGATCCCATCGAAACCTTTGGTCTTGTTTTATAAGGGCGTTGCGCTGGTCGATTGTTACCAACGTTATTTGGTTTCGACCTCGTAATTCTTACTGAGAAAACAGGGTCTTTTTGTATCAAGTTTATGAGATCGAGGTGGATTCGCTACCAAATGAGGCGAGAGAGAAAACGAGGTAGTTTCTGTTTCAAATGTACGAGGTCGTTTTGACCCAAATTTGAGGTGAAAAACGAGAGCGAAAACGGCCTAGTTTGTGTTTCAAATGTACGAGGCCGTTTTGACCCAGATTTGAGGTGGAAACGAGAGCGGATAGGCAGCGAAAACGACCTAGTTTGTGTTTCAAACGTACGAGGCCGTTTTGACCTAGATTCGAGGTGTAGATTTTCCGTACGGGCGCTTTTAACAACGTGGTCGTTTTTAAAGAGGGAGCCAAAAATCGTGGGGTCCCAGCCCCGGACATAAGAATCCAGGGTTCTTAGGGAGTTAACAAAGTCACTGCGCTCTTTTGGTAATTTGAAGAAAGACACGTCGTTTTTGTTTTTTTATTATTTAAAATTTAGAAACAAGCGGACTTTAAAATTAAACAGACAATTGCCAACTATACTTTTGTGTAGATTTTAATCTTAACATTTACCACTTCGGTTTCTCGACCTTTAGGGCATTCAAATGAAATCAAAACTGCATCTGTCTAATCTGTTTACCACCATCAAACTTTGATCGCAGTCAGATTCGCTGGAGGAATGTTTCTGACAATAAGCTTTTCGTCAACAAAGTGATGATCGTCTGTGTTAATCAACTACGAAATTCCGTTCAATTGAACGGAAAGTAACCAGGAGGCGAAGTGCTTGCTTGCGAAACAAAGATTCCTTCAATAAAAAAACGGCAAAATCGTGAGAACTCCGTTTAAGCTCAGGGGCCGTATTTACAATGTGACCATGTTCTTCTTCTGTTAGTCTCCTCAGCACCTAAATTACAAGTATGACCAATAAGGGAATGACCAATAAGGTCTACCCATTAATTATATATTTTAAAGCACCCAGAGGTCAGTAAAGCCCCGATGAAAAATTTATCTCAAAATAGTAGTATGAAGTAGTACGAAAAAGTTGCATGTAGTACTAACGATGCTACTACATGCTTCTACTTCAAGGCTACCGTGTTATCCGCGGTGCAGAAAAGAAACGAGAGACCTTGGAAGCAGCTTACTGGTGTAAGCACCTTCGAAATGGTCCTTCATTGACCGTGTGTCTGCCCATGTATGAGATTGCCATTATTTGTTCTACTAGAAGCTATTCGTTTCTTTTCCTTTTCTTTTCTTTTTCTTTCTTTATTACTCCATCAACGTTGTATTCTTACATTTATGATGGGTAATAAATATATACATACATACATACTGCATACTAGTATATGCTACTATTAGTAAGACTGGATGCTACTATGGCAAGACAGGATGCTACTGGATACTACTACATAAGACTGGACCAGTCTGAGGCACATTAAATGATGGTATTCTTTGCTATTACATGCAATGTTTTCGTACTACTACGCAAGCTACAAATTGTTCATCGGGGCATTGTTTTTTGTTATCTTTCCTAGTGTCGAGCGATATTCGATATCTATGACGATATATCGGAAGACATATCGATATCGAAACGTAAATATCAATATCGAATAGTCTCAAAGATTTCAGTATCCGTCGCGTTTTTAGAGAGTTTCAAAACCCGCGTCGCTGAATTAATTCACGCTTTCTCAGCATAGCAGAAAACAAGAAAACTGGCAAGCGAGGCGATGCACACTGGTTGAATATGGTGTACACTATACTAAGAGGTACAGAAAATTGGCTGAAAACATAAAATAGGTATTCTCACTAACTAATGATACAATCTAAGAGGTTTAGGCTCAACTGTTTTTCGGCCGATCTTCATTGCTATGATACTTGCAATAAAAATATCTTTTGCTTGTAATTTACTTGTCAAGTTCGACGGAAAAACGAAATAACAAACAAATATGGTTGAGTCATTCATTCATTCATTGATTCTTACGACACAAACTACATAACATAAATATAAGGCAAGAAACAAGACCCCCAGAAGCTATCTTGTTGGGGATGAGTCAGCTATGGGGGTGGAGTCAACTATTTTACTAATTTCCAGCGAGCTAGTGTTTTTAGAAGCTACCCTTTCATTTGACCTTTAAATCAAGAATTAGAATGTACGGCCATCAGGTGCAACTTTTGCGAACAAGAACAAGAACAATTATAGAGGCGAAAGCCTTTTTATTGCAATTATATTATTATTAATACTCACCTGTCCGTCATACGGCACTGGTTGTCCTTGACCTTGCATTTGTCTCTGAACTCATCGTGAATGGCTACACAGTTCTTGTCCCGATTACAGACTGTGACTGCATGACTGCATAATGGTAAGGCATCAATCGGATACGGGTCCTTTTCTGAAAAAGGCAAAAACGATATGAAACGGTAAATAATAATAGATAAAGGAAAATAAAAAAGGACAAGGGTCGCAGATCCTTCGGTATCGATTAATCAACTTAATTCTGTTGTCCCAGGTGAGTCATCTATTCCCCCTCCTCCCCTCCTTTCTCGTCGTCCGTGGGTCGGTCAGAGAGGAAAACGGGCAATCAGTTTTTGCCATATCCTACCAATTCGTCAACCCAATTTGACAAAGTTTCATTCCAACATTTATTTCAGGTCATATCTTGTAAAGTGTATTAACTAATTTGTTGTTATTTTGTGGTTTTCGTAAATATTATGACCAAGTCCAAAACACGCCAGTGTTTTGGGAAGAACGAGAAAAAGTCTCACAAACGAATCAAACACAACAACTCAAATCCTGTGTCAGTCAATCACGGCGATCGCTGGGGACAGCTGTGGTGCCGCTTCCGGCTCTTCCGCTAGGTACTGGGCGATTTTACATCGGCAAGGAGAGTTAGTCATCAAAAGTATTACCAAGGACAAATAATCAGATAGAACCTCTGTCTTTGGTACCATGCAGCGACTATGAATATCCCGACAAAACTGAGCGGACCTAGAGGTATTTACTGTAGCTTTTTCCCGTCTCTGTACGTCCGTTTTCGCCGTTGCTTATCGCAGAGAAAGAAAATGCAGGAGGCGTACTCTGCGTGCTGACGTGCTCTTGAGCGCGTCCAAAGAACCAATCAGCTTCTGTCTTCTACTTTTCCTCAAGGTAGTTTCACAGCGATATAGCTAATTATAGGCGTAACGAAACGTGATGTGGCGCGAAGCTGCTAGCCTCCGCTCGTTCGCAGCGGAAAAGGTACGGAGAAATACTCGACTCCGCATGGTCATGATATAGAGATAGGCTGACGGAGGTTCTATCTTATTATTTGTCCTTGCTATTACAGACCGCTTACGTAAGACGACGATTTCGTCAACAGAGTGGTAACCGGGCCCCAGCAAGAACATAGTTGAATGTTTATTCTCCTATAACGGTATATCGATCAATGGACTATTTATTTAGATATTAAAGTCGTAAGGCAACCGAGTGCAGCCAAAACAATACTGACACACTAGTACACACTCATTAGATCACTCTTCGTACGCTATGTACATATAACCAGGGACCCATACATTTCCTGTAATGACTCCCCATTCAGGGGGCTTGTCATTTCCTATGCTACTATGTTGCTATGTTGCCCGAGCCTCACCTAGTTTCCTAAAACGCTTGGGTCGAATCGGCGTTCTTGCTCAGATAGACAAAATTGCCAGCATCCCACCAGGTACCTAAGGTTGCGTTCCCCCAACTTAACAATTGTTAACAATCGTTAACTTTACTTCGGGGCGGAGCTAACTGCAGTTCTAACGATCGTTAACTTTTCACAGTTCTACAATTGTTAACTATTTTGTAACGATGCTCACCGACCATTGTGGCAAAATCGTTAACAATCGTTAAGCTCTGGAACGGAAATTGTAGGTGGGCGGAGCTTAAATTTCGAAATTAGAAACGTGGAACGCAAAAAGTTAACGATTGTTAACAATTTGTTAACAATCGTTAAGTGGCGGAACGCAACCCTAAGCTAGGAAAAAGATCCAGGATACTGTTCCATTACAGATAAATATTCCTAGTTCAGCACAACAGCTGCGAAAAATTTTGTCAATCTGAATAGTCGGGTATTTTATCCCCGTGGGTATTCTCGAACTATCTGACGCTCGCTCAAGAGCGCATCAGAAAGCTCTTATTGACAAGCCTCCTGAATGGCGAGTCATTACAGAAAACTTATGGATCCCTGATATAACGTCTCCATACAAAGAAATTTCTCCGGTGTTTGAAGGCTTGCACGGGGAACTTCTCAAAATTTCTTGTTTCAGGGTAGGGAGTGATCCTGCCGTCTGATATAGGACTATTTGTAGTTGCGTTTTTAATCGAAGTTTTGTTCACCGTTCGCTTAGCCTGTTGCTTAATTTCCGTTTTTGAACGCCGTGGAAGTTCACCGATTGCTTAATTAGTGTTTTTACGACTCCGGCGATCCTTGCCAGGTCGACGTTTCTTCGACGATTAAATCAAACTTCGAACTTGCTAGCGTACGAAGTTCGACGGTCAGAGTTTGAAGGACGAAGGAACTGTGACCGGCGACCAAAAACGGTATTTAAGCAGAGACCTTTGAGGTTGAAGTTAACTTCAAACTTCGATCAAAAACGCAACTAGTAACATAAGCTACCAAATTCTGTCTAAATATATACCTAAATAAATCATTCATTGATATATATGTGTGGATAAATGAATAAAGATTTGTATTTGAATGTGCAAAACAGATAAGTGAGCTACATATTTCGTCCCTTCTTGGCAAGGGTCCTCTTCAGGCTCAAGCCGCCGCAAGCCGCTCAAGCTGGAAAACGAACTTGAAAAAGATTAGGATTCGAGTCACCTTTTGTGTGAATGCAGAAAGTTACAGGGACGAAGTGAGGGGGGATGGATGAGGAATGGATTACAAAAAACTATGAGGAGTAGAGATTTAAAGTTTAACTGAAAAGCCAACTTATTTTTGTGTCATTTAATTGAATACGTTGAATTATTTGGATTCTGCAAAGGGTTATTTTCCACTATCTGCTCTAATTATGACATTCAGAATGTGCGGCTGTCCCCACAGCGTAAATCCTACTATGACGTGGGAAATTTTAATCTCAACACAAACGACAAAGCGGGCAATGGTCAGATTGGTGAAGATTGCTTAGTGCTTGAACAACAAAAATTTTCATAAATCTTTCTCGTAAGGCATACAAGAAAATTACAAGCGCATAGACGTACCAGAAATCACACGGGAATTCCACAATTTGAAAATCGATTATTCGTCAATAGCGGAACAACGAAGTAACGCACTTTCAGCGGTCTTCATGTCAATTTATGTGAATAAGTGATGGGTAACTAGATTTTCCTATCCCAGCCCTTTTCGGTTAAACTTTAAATATAAGTTATATGAAGCGGGAATAAGCGATTGGGCTTTCGGTTAACACTGAGTCACGTATTAGCCCCGTTGAAAGTCACTCAGCAGTCAGCAGCAGTGAAGCTGTAAGCCAGATTTGACAAACTTGATGAAGTTTGACATAACAGAGTTGGGTAGAGCACACATAGAGCCAGAGGTATTTTATACAGTTTTAAGCAAGGCCATGCCCAAGAGGCAAACATAGAATATAGGCAAATTATAATAATGTACTTTATTTCCTTAATAGCTTGTATTATACACGCTAGCACTGGATCGTCATTCACACAAATAACATATGACAATTACATAAGTAGACATTTCATCTACACGTACAACTTGAAAATATAATTTGACTTAACTTCATCTACACGTACAACTTGAAAATATAATTTGAATTAACTAGAATTAAAATATTGGGTAAAATAGGGTACAAAAGATTTCAGGTAACGATCTGTCGAGTTTATGGGTGGTCTTTCTAGTCTCTGGGAATCAGCGTCCCTCTGTCTCTGTCGCGTATTAGGCCTGCTATTTGCTGTAGTATCAAAATCAGGTAGATTGCCTGGTTAAACGTACACAAACAAGTAACGTGTCATTGTTTACTGATTTTGCCCCCGCGGTTTGTCGCCTCAAGAGAGTAGCAAAGGGAGAAAATATCACTGGCCTCACTGGCACATCCAGTCAGTATCATTCGCCTCACAAACAACTCCAGTCTTGACAACAGTGTACACAGAGATAGCATTTGCTCTCCTGGACAAATAGATCCAGCGAGATAAACAAAGAAAAGAAGCTTTTGTTTTCATTAGTAATTGCTAGTAAAATACCACGGATCACTTTGGAAACAGTGTGTTTGCTCCGGAAAGATACCCACTGTGGGAAAAAAGCCTGCAAACAAATCATCTAAATTCGGTCTGTCAACGAAATATTTCAGAACTGTCGACTCGAGCTAGTCCAGGATACAACCAGTGACATCGTTCAAAACAAGACCAAAGGTTTCGATGGGATCCCAAAAATTCAATATTTGATCCAGACCTTACCAAACGATATAATTAAGTTTATTCATGATTCCCAAGGGCCCATGATCATTTTTGCCTCAAGTGTTTTGCTTACAAGTGACTTTCTGAAAGTACAAACAGTAATTTTGAGCAAAATATACATTTTCATGATTCCAATGAGCTTATCATCATTTGTGCTTCTAGAGTGTTCATTACAGATGAATCTTTAGCGCCCTTAAAGTGCGCATCATCAAGGCCACATGAACAAACAAAATAGTTTTTACGAACAATTGATTTTCGTGATTTCTAAGGACCCATGGTCATTCTTATCTCAAGGGTTTTGCTTACAACCATCACACAAATCGGCGAATTGATGAATTCCCTCCTTTATCCTCCGACCGAGCCTTGCAAGTGCCATGTGAGCTAAATATACTTTAGAAATAGACCTTGAAACATTTATTCAAACAAAATACTAAAAACTTCAGTTGGTTTATCACTTGTCCTTTCCTTCCGGCCAACAATTATCCAACTTGGCCGGAAGGAAAGGATAAGTGATAAACCATGTGAGCTTCCAGCTCTTGTTTATTTTCAGTGCCAATTATATAGCCTTCAACATCTTAAGTACAGCCTAGCATATACGTGTTAAGGAGAGTATAGCTCCTATGTGCTTCTGGAGGAAACCCAGATCATCCTCCAGGCACGAACAAATAGAGTGGAATCTCACTGATTGGTTGCATTCGTCCAAGCCCTGCCTATGAATGAATACATGAAAAATAAATAAATTTGTAAATAAATTTTTAATTTTTAATAAGTGCTGAAATGTGCTTTTGTGTACCCCAAAGCCTTTGGTGCCATGGCGGGAAAACACAAATTAAAATTAATACTCCGAAACTCTTTTATAAATCTTTCCATGAATGAATTAATATATTCCCTAAAGCCCTTGGCACCAGGGCGGGAAAACAAAATAAAGTAAAATTAACACCGCAGCTCAATAGAAAAACTATAAGGAGAAGTCTTTTTATATTAAAGGTTAAATCGACCTTGATATCGGAAAATAACACCAAGACGGCCATTGAAAATAACTTATCGGAGCCAAAAGCGAGGTAGTTTATGAAAAATATCTATTGAGGTTGTTATTCCAATATCAACCCAGATGGAGGTATGTTAACTGTTATTTTTTTTATTTTAATTTTTAAAGCCTCGTAGTATCTTATATGTCCAATATGAATTGGCCAGGTGACTACGCTTCCACTTACCCTCGGTGGCGCCAACGGTCTTATGAACTTTTTTTTTCTTCTTTTCTTAACTTAAACACATGACCGGCCTATCTATTTAGCGTCACCTACACTTTCCTCTATCTAAACGTTTATTTTTTAATTTCTTCATTATTTTTTTTCCTTCAATTCTTTCTAATCTTTACACTTCCATCCTATCTTTATTTATAAAATTAAATTAACAAAACTATATTCAATAACAATATTTACTCTTTCCACTATCTATACATTTCAATCATATGTTAAATATGTTTAAATATCATATATCATGTTAAATATCATCTGTTAAATATGTTTCATTCATATTATTGACTGTTATAACTTTTTCAAACAGAACCATTAACAATTAACTTTGTCTCGGGAAGCTGATATAACTTTATCATCCTCTTGTAACTTCCTGTGTGAAGGTTATCGCAATATAACTTACGTGGGTGATAGGAAGATATACATTGCATACCTGTTCGAGAAAAGATATAGTATAATAACTTTTCTCGAAAGATGTGCAATGCATTTCTTCCCATGTCCTACAGGAAGTCATATTATGGCAGATAATTTTTCTGGAGGTTGATATGACCTCGTATCATCCTCCAGAGAGGCTGATACGAAGCCGTATCGGCCTTCGAGATATTCATCGAGCACTTTTACTCAGATAGGCTACTGAATTCATCGAGCACTTTTCCTCAACTACTGGAAGAAGCTGATCCCAAAAAATAAAGACAAAAAAAACACAAACAAACACTCAAGAAATAAAGAAACAAAAGAAAAAACATCTTACTCTCTTAGACGACCAGCCTATGCCCTAGCTCATACCTTCTCATTATCAGATTTCCACTGAAAATGCAGCTTGTCAACTGAAACAACTTCCTACTATCGCTTGCTTTCCGAAAGCTAGTTATTCAGCATTGGTCACTGTTTTTGTTCTGGAATTTTCTTATTTCAAGAGCCACGTGGTTTTGTTATTGTTTACTTTTTACTTCCACGATCCTTAGAGTAGGGATTTTAGTAGAACTATAGTAGGCTTTCACTACCGCTAGATGGCACCTGAATCGCCGAATAAGTAAAAGACTGTACTGGTAAGTCCAAGTAGTTTTTTTAGTAGGTCTACAGTAGACATGGGTTGCTACTTTACTAAAAATAGAATTCCCTACCCCATTAGCAAAAAAGTACAACAAAACAATAATAAGTCCTACCTATAAAAATACTATGTTCGAAAAAGTTATAATAGTTACCACATCGCCATCTCGGTTCATATCAGAATAACACCTCGACGGCCATTTAAAAATATCAACCTCGCCTTCGGCTCGGTGTTATTTTGCGATGTCAACCTCGATGTCTGAAGTTAAACTTTAATAAACCTCGACCAGGTATGGGATGCATTTATTCCTATATCCCACAGGTAGCTTATTAGCTAAAACTAGTGTCTTTTTATGTGTCTTCTATGTGTTTTATTTATTTTCTTTCATTTACGCTTTTTAAAAATGGCGGGTTAAAAATAAATTACTAACTTATTATGACAATTACTTTTGTGGATGTTGATACGATGTCGTATCAGCTTCCAGAGTTATCTTCATTTTCAGCAGCGGGTCAACTGTTCCGCATCTCGAGCCTGCATCAGCTGGTCTGATACGATGTCGTATCAGCTTCCAGAGTTATCTTCATTTTCAGCAGCGGGTCAACTGTTCCGCATCTCGAGCCTGTATCAGCTGGTCTGATACGATGTCGTATCAGCTTCCAGAGTTATGCTCATTTTCAGAAACGAGTCAACTGTTCCGCATCTCGACCTGCATCAGACTGGTCTAACAAATACACTCAACTACCCTTGACACCAATGGGAAATACACAATAGTTGCGTTTTTGATCCGAATTCTCCGTTCCGAATTCTCGCTTCTGAATTCTCGATTCTCGTACAAATTAACATTTGTTGATCCTTTGACTTTTCCATTCCCGCTTTTGACAAAAACACTAATTGTGCAGCTCGTCCGCTACCCGGTATACGTTTTTATGCATATTGAGCACCCGCACTCTGTTGACCAATCAGGGAGGAGAACGCAGAGAGGAGAATCGAGAATTCACCGTCGGAGAAACTTCTCGATTCTGCAAAATTGTGAGGCTTTCCCCAACCTCGATTCTGACAAAAACACAAGAAAAGGAGAATTCACTTTATCTGAATAGTCCAAAAACGCGAAATAGGAGAACTCGGAGAAGAATCGCGACGAGAATTCGGATCAAAAACGCAACTAATATACAATTAAAGTACTGGAAATATCCGGTTGTAATTCTAGGTAATCGCTCCAGCTGAAGACGCTCTTGCCCGTATTTTAAAACGGAAAAAGATGGACTTACCTATCTGGACGGCAGTCATACAGGGGTGGTCGAACAGGAAATCCCGAAAAGCATTGCACTCGGGTTCTATATGCGGCTCTTTGCAGAGACAGGTTGGACGAAAGAGGGGGTAGGCTCGTAGCGTCCTCAGTGCTGCTTGACATTTTGTGACTGTCAACGTTGCACACGCCACTGAAAAATAAAATGTAATGTTAATGTCAGTTTAATTCGTCAACTCCTTGAATATTTTTTTGTTCTTACCACAGAAAATGGAAGAAATAGCAGGGCTGCTTTTTGGGATCCCAATACGTAAGCGACTGGATACCAATAATCTCGTAAAAGTCGTCCGTCTGTCCATCTGTCAGTCTGTCCGTCTGTCAGTGGGTGAGCACAATAACTCTCAAAGGGCTCGAGATATTCTATTCAAACTTGGCATGAGGACTCTTTGGGTAAAGTAAAGGTAAAGTTCGAAGATGGGCTCTGTAGCCCTATGTCTAGAGGTGGGGGAGGGGTTTTGAATTAAGGGCAAAAGTTATGTTTTGCCAGTTAATGAGATGGTCGTTTAATGGGTAGAGGAGGCACGCTGAATCCATATCTGAACTTAATTTTCTTGCCGGAAAAATGGTTCACCTGGAATCCGGCGAAAACCAGACATTTGGTTGAAGCTCACAGTTGCTTCTGAAGTAGATTACAGATTCGTTATCGTGGAAAGGAGGCATGCTAAATCGAATTTTGAACTTTATCTCCTTGACGGATAAGCTGACAAGATTTGCCAAAACCCGGAAATTTTGGTTTTGGTTGGCCATAAGTCGTCAAAAAATACCAAAACGGTAACATTTTTCTGTACATATTCAAGCGGTTCCGGATGGATTTTGGGAATCGTCCGATTCCGTTTCTCACCCTATTAAAATATTTCGCGCTTTTCCCATTTATAACGCCGTATAGCAGTGTTGGGTAAAATTAATAGTAACGCATCTTAGAGCGTGTTCCAACCTTGTACCAACAGTAACTTTTAGTTACTAAATCCGTTCCAACCTCACGAAAAGTTCCTACGCTGACCGTTCCAGCCTTCTTGAAATAGTAACTAACAGTAACTATTTGCTTACCACGCTCGGAAGCGTAGTAACTACGGATCTCTCTCACGTGATTGGTCGGATTTGCCCGTGGCATGATATTCTGCGGGAAAATAGAAAAATAGTTCCAGCATTGACGACAAAAAGGAAGAATCTGTGTCGTCATGCGCAGTAGCTATAAGTAGGATGGACATGGAACACGCTCTTAGCGTCACCAGTTCAGTTGGTAGACAGCCTTCAACTAGATAAATGCTTTAAATGCAGTAATTTTAAGGTAAACCTTTTTCGGGTTATTATATTAGTTATATAATTAAAGATATGTATTGATAATTCATAAATTATGAATTGAGGTATTCATTCATAAAGTAAAAGATTCATTATTTATAGGGTTCCTGACTTTCCTGACTACACTTATACCTGACTTATACATCTGTAATAGTCGTTGTCGTTACAATAGACGTTATTTAATGTTGGACTGGAGGAATTGGCGTGCCAGAGAGGGTCTTCCCAACAATAGATAAATAGTAAAATGTTAAAGGGGTTTGGCGCAGACTGGAAATCTACAAGATCCGATTGTCTGGATCAATTAGTCCAATAAATATTCAATTTTTGGGATCCATAGAAACCTTTGACCTTCCCGATGAAAAATTTATCTAAAAAAAAATAGTATGAAGTAGTACGAAAAAGTAGCATGCAGTACTAACTGATGCTACTACATGCTTCTACTTCAAGGCTACCGTGTTACTGCATACTACTATATGCTACTATTAGCAAGACTGGATGCAACTATGGCAACACAGGATGCTACTGGATTTCATACTACTACTTAAGATTGGACCAGTCTGAGGCACATTAAATGATAGTATTCTTTGCTATTACATGCAACTTTTTCGTACTAGTACCATACTACTACGCAGGCTACAAATTTTTCATCGGGTTGTTATAAATTAGCACTAATTGCTTGTAGAAAAATCAGCACCGTGGCAAATGCGAGGTCACGCGTAATTATGTTGTTGTGTTTTGGTTCTTACTTTTGCCCAATACACTGTAAAAAATTCTTGCAGTATTTGCTACTGGGATTAATCTTGTCTCTAAAAAGATAATCTTATCTCTTATTCGGATTAATCTCAACAGAAGAAATCCCAGTAGCAAATACTTCAGTTAACTTCAATCCTTGCTCCGAGAAACTTTTTACAGTGTATGTGTATGGGTTCACAAAGGAGGATAAGAGATCGCTGGACGGAGATACGAGATTTGAGAAGGGAGATATTTGGGCCGGAAATTGTGGTAGAGGAGGAACTGGTTAATTAAATGGGAGAAAGAACAAATTTGGTGACCTTCGTAGGCTCGGCAGGCTCGAAGGTAATGTTTAAGCTATATCGAATTTATAATTTTTATTTTTATTTTATTGTGATGATTAAAGTCATTACTTCATTCATAAAGTGAGAGGCGATTGAAAACCTGGAAACCAACGAAAATTATAATGGGTTCTGGCTATTAGTCTTACGAGCAAGCACTGTCTGTGTTGAGAATCCCGAACCTCTACAACCGAAGAACAGAACTGATACTAAACTTTGGAAAAAAAAAAAAACTGTTGGCAAATGAGAACAATCGATCATTGCTCCCCCCTGATGCTCTGAAAAATAGCAGGACAAGGCAGCAAAACAAACTAGTGCCTGTTAGAGGACAAACCTCAAGGTTCATGAACTCGTTTGTGCCCTTTTTTTACAGAGAATTTTAACAAAGCAAATAATTAGTGTAATTTATTTATTTTATTACTGTATGACCAGCGCAATTTAGCATCTTCTAACGAAGAAAGCTACGAAGTTGACTTATCAATAAACGATTGATTGAAACAACAACCTGGGTCTTATCTTGTTACAATCACATTTCCACTGAATTTGAATTTCTACGTGTCAACTGAAAAACCATCTTACTTTCCCTTGCTTCCCAAAAGGAAGCTATTGAGCAACTATCAATGTCTTTTTTGGGATCCCAAAACATAAGTGGAGGGATACCTATGACATCGCAAAAGTTGTTCGTCTGTTAGCACGATAACTCTCGACGGAAAAGAGATATTTCGTTGAAACTTCGTGTGAGGATTCTTTTTGCCAAGGCTAAGGTCATTCGCAGATGGACTCTGTAGCCCTAGATTTAGGGGTCGGGTAGGGGTTTCAAGTTGAGGGGCAAACAAAATATTTTTAAACAGCTAATGTGATAGCTGATTGTGTGAAAGAAGACATGCTGAACGCGATGGTGAAAATTATTTTATCGCCGGATGAGTAGTTTCTCCGGAGTCAGGAAAAAAGGAAAGTTGGTTAAAAGGAAAAGTTTCACTTGAAGTTGATTAGATGTTTTATTTTCTACCAGGACAACTAGTTCGCCCGGAATCCGAATAAAACTGGAAAAAATTTTAAAAGCAAAAGTTTCCACGGACATATAATTCGTCCGGAATCCAGTTGTAACCGGAACTTTTTTTAGAAGCTGAAGTTTTATTTGCAGTTTATTAGATGTTCTTTATATATACGCTGAGTACGTTTCTGATTTTTTTTTTTGCTGGACAAGTAGTTCGCTCGGGATTCGGCCGAAATCGGAAATTTTGCAGAAGTAGGCTAAAGCAGGAAGTTTCGGTCAGTATCGTCAAAACAGATATAGCATATAGATAGATGTATGTCTGAACTTGGTTTTCCCTGATGATTAGCCTGCGAACACAAAACCCAATTGTCTGGATAAAATATTACATTTTTGGGATCCCATCGAATCCTTTGGTCTTTTTTTTTTACTAATTTTGCTTTAATTTTGTAACAGTCCACGTGTTTTCTTTCAGTTCGAAAGGGTTGCCACTTTTTGGGATCCCAAAACGTAAGTGGAGGGATACCTATAACATCGCAAAAATGTCCGTCTGTCCGTCTGTCTGTGAGCACTATAACTCTCGAAGGGAATGAGATATTTTGATGAAACTTGGTGTGAGGATCCATTGGGTCAAGGGTAAGGTCAACTTCGTAGATGGGCTATGTAGCTTTACATTTAATATTTTTAAACAGCTAATGTGACAGTCGATTATGGGATAAGAAGGCATGCTGAGCATGATAGTGAAAACCATTTTCTCGCATGACAAGTAGTTCGTCCGGAATCCGGCACAAACCGGAAAGTTGGTTAAAAGTAAAAGTTTTATTTGAAGTTGATTAAATGTTGATTTAAGGGTAAAAAGACATGCTGAACACGATGGGGAAAATCATTTTCTCGCCGGGCAACTAGTTCGCCTGGAATCCGGCCAAAACCGGAAAATTTGTTAAAAGCAAAAGTTCGATTAGATGGCAGAGTAAGGGGTAGGAAGAGAGGCTGAGTCGGTACTGTGACAATCGATTTTTAACCGGACATATAATTAGTCTGGAATCTGGTTGTAACCGGGTTTTTTTTTTAAGTCAAACTTTTATTCAAAGTTGACTAGATGTTCTTTATAGGGATAAGGAGATACGCTGGATTTGTCTCTGAATTTTCTTTTTTTGCTTAGTAGTTCGCTCGGAAATCGGGTGAAACAGGAAACTTGGCAGAAGTAAAGCAGGAAGTCTCGGTCAGTATCGTCAAAATAGATATGGCTTATAGAGGTATATCTGAACTTAGTTTTCTCTGATGATTAGCATGTCCAAGACTGGATCTGGCGAAGACAAGACCCGATTGTCTGAATCAAACATTAGATTTTTGGGATCCCATCGACACCTTTGGTCTTGTTTCTGGCGGAAGCTGTGACTTGTGGCTGCAAAAAGTGACATTCTGGCGCCTATGAAACCAGGTTCTTTTCACCGACTATTAACGAGAAATCTCGCCTTATCATCTTTATAATTTTACTCCTGTATTTATAGTTATATAGGTTATTAGTTACCATTACCTCCATCTTAGTTGATATCGGAATAAAAAGCGGAACAACAAAAAGGACGCAGAATTCTTGCTCGCTTTGTCCAAGAAACGAAAATGTACATCAAATCACAGAATTCCACGACTGGCAACACTGATTCTATCTCTTCTATCTCTATAGATGGTATCTGCTTCGCCACAACTGTCAAAGCTCGGTGTTGCCTAAAGACTGTATCTATAGAAATAGAAGAGCCCGGGTCACAACAGTAGGCTAGGGTTGCCATTTCACTAAGCAAAAATTTCCTACAAAAGTAGCATATAAGTACTACCAAACAAGATTGAGTAGGCCGCTGCCTAAACAAAAACTATATTTGAAAAATGTATAACAGTTAACATTACCTCTATCTTAGTTAATATCGGAATAACAAGCGGAATAATAATAATATTAATCTCGCTGCGCTCGGCAGATATATTTCATAACCTTCCTCGCCTTTGGTTTCGGACCGGTTATTTTCAACGGCCGTCTCGTTGTTATAACCGATATCAACCTCGATCTTGGAAGTTAACCTATATAAATTGTGTGTTTTTAGATTAGTAATTAGGCGAGACAATTTTAGTTATTATGGGTTGGCGAGAGACTCTAACCGTAGACTGATGTCGAACGAAAGTAAGGCCATCAACTCATATAGAGGACGACGTACGGCTTGTTGCAAGTTGAAATACTAGCCATAAAGTCTCTCAATTTGCCGGCTATGAAACTGGAATGATCCCGCGCTGGCCATCTACCGACGGCTATTACACTGGAACTACCTTATCGGCTGTCCCAAGACGGTTATGAAATTACGCTAGTTAGTGACGATGATGACGATGAGATTTTCATTACGGACTGGATGGGAAAAGGGAGGTAGTGGAATATCATTTATGGGGCCGAGCTAACGAGTATGTATCCCTGGGGGCCCCCAGTGATAGATTTACATTTGTTCTATTATTTTAAATTAAAGAATCCGAACATGAATAAGACAAGACCAAAGGTTTCGATGGGATCACAAAAATTTAACATTTCATCCAAACAACTCCCTACTAACTTACTACTTACTGCTAAGATTTAGAAACAGAATAAGGCCAGTGGCTAATCATCTGAGAAAAATAAGTTCAGATATGGTTCAGCATGTGTGTATATCTACTTTGTCGAAAGTGATCAAAACTTCCTGGCTTAGGCTACTTCTGCCAAATCTCCGGTTTCAACCGGATTCCCGACATTAAAGCTCAAAAATGAACTCAGCGTATTTCCTTGCCCCTATAATCAACTCGAGATCAAACTGAGATTAAGTTTTAAGGTTTTAGCCAGATTCCGGGCGAACTATTTCTCCGACGAGAAAGTAATTTTCATATATGGATTCAGCATGCATCCTTACCACTGCATCGAGCCTCTAATAAACTTCAGGTAAAACTTTTACTTATAATAAATTTTTCCGGTTTCAGCAGGATTACGGGCGAACAATAAGTCAGGGTAAACAATGATACGGATTCAGCATGTCTTCTTACTTCATGATTGGATGGAATATCTAATCAATTTCAATAAAACTTTTACTTTTAACAAATTTTCCGGTTTCAGCCGGATTCCGGGCGAACTACATGTCCGACGAGAAAATGATTTTCACATACACGTTAAGTCCATTTTCTTACCCATGAATCGAACATCTAATCAGCTTTAAATAAAACATTTACTTTTAACAAACTTTCCGGTTTTGGCATGATTCCGGACGAACTAATTGTCCGACGAGAAAATGATTTTCATATTCATGTTTAAGCACGTATTCTTACTCCCAAATCGACTCTCAGTAGCTGCTGCAAAATATTTTGTTCGTCCCATAATTTGAACCCCCACCCCTAAATGTAGGGCACCGCAACAGGACCCATCAACGAACTCGACCTGTCCCTTGACCCACAGAATCCTCATACCAAGTTCCATCAAAATATCTCGTTCCCTTCAAGAGTTATCGTGCTCACAGACGGACGGACGTACGGACAACGTTTACGAAGTCATAGGTATCCCTCCACTTACGTCAAAAAGGAAAAGAATTGAAATGCGTTTTCGATATCGAGTGGAAATGTATACGGGTATGGAGATAAGGTAAGGGGAAGGTTTTGGACGCCGGAAGGACGGTGATGAATAGTGGGAGAGAGTGGAAGGAAGGGGTCCTCACGGGCTTCCTTCTCCCCATATATACTCAATCACCTCGGCCGAGTTGGTCTCGGGTCGGAATATATTACTATTCTGACCCGAGAGCAACCGAGGCGAGGTCCATTCGATTCTTCAGATGCATGGAAGAAGCGAAAGTAGGAAGATTGACCGAAAGAGAGAAAAGAAAAAGGACTAATTGGGTCTCAGCATTTTCTTCCTAGATGATATTTGAATGTGTTAACTGGACACGTCAGCTCGGTTTTATTCTAGTGCAATTTTAGTATTTTTTGGCAAGTGCTCTCTTCTGGCTTAGGCTACAGAAAACTAACCTGTGATCAAATCAAGAAAGATTTTTAGCAACTATAAATATTTGATTTTGGTAAGTTTCTTCATAGTAGGAATCGTTGTGCCGGGGAGTGCGTAACCCCTCAATGATTCCCAATTACAATCCTCTCTTATTCCATGACCCCATTTAGCGAGAGAACATGTGATTACATAAACAAGACAGTTCCTTCAAAATCTTGAGCCGTACTAAAGCATTGATCCAGTTGATTTTGGTACAATGGAACTTCGTGAAAACTAGATTACCTAACTTGCGTCTTCAAACTTCGGCAAACGAACTGGAGAAAATTTCATATTTTCTTATCCCGACAAAGACGAGGAAAGAAACTTGCCAATCAAGATAGATCAAAGGAACAAGCCCAGGTGGGAGTGAGGTGGGAAATAAAAGAGTGTTTGAAGGTTGGAGCCAGCGTTTCAACCATGGAAATGCATGGATGTCTCATGAACAAACAAGACCAAAGTTTTCGATGGGGTCCCAAAAATGTAATACTTATATTGGACTTCTTGATCCAGATAATCGGATTTTGCAGATTTCTGAGTCTTCGCCAGACTCCTTTAACATTTTTCTATTTATCCCTATCCCACCGCTTGAATATGTACAACAGACAATGTTACCGTTTTGGAGTTTTTGGCAACTCACGGCAAAACAACTAATCAGATGAGAAAACCAAGTTTAGGTATGGATTCAGCAAGGATGTTTACTCCAATATCTCATCCTAATTGACTTCAGAAATGTCCTTTACTTTGAAAAAACTCATCTTATTTTAGCAGCATTCCTGGCGAACTGCATGCAAAGCAAAATAACTAGTGACATTGAGAGGAGAACCTTTCAATCCAAATTTCCGGGTTTGGGCAAATTTTGCCAGCTTATCTGTCCTGGAAATAGAGTCAAAATTCAATTCAGCATGTCTCCTACCCGGGTACCGAATCTCTAATCGAATTCAGAAACAACTTGAGCTTCAACCAAATTTCCAGTTTCGGCCGAATTTGGGGTGAATCATTTGTCCGGCAAGAAAACTGAGTTCGGATATGAACTTGGTGGGAAGATAACACTGACAAGAGCTGGAAGCTCATGCGGCAAATGCAAGGCTGGGTGAGAGGATGAAATTAGGAATTCGTATTGACGAATTCCTACTTTCATCCTGTGTTTGTAGTGTTGCAGTCATTTGTAAGCAACAATCATTGAGATAAGAATGATCGTGGGTCCTTAAAAATCACGACAATGTATTGTTCGTAAAAACTGTTTTATTTCTGCATTTGGCCGCGATGATGCGCACTTTAAGGGCGCTAGAGAGTTATGTGTAATGAGCACTCCTAAAGCAGAAATGATGATAAGCTCATTGGAAGCATGAAAATGTATACTTTGCTCAAAATTATTGTTTGTGCTTTAAGAAATTCACTTGTAAGCAAACCCTTGAGGCAAAAATTATCATGGGCCCTTGGGGATCATGAATATAATATATTAATTTGGTTAAAGTATTTTTTTTTCTTTTAGTTTGAGAAACGCACTTAAAGAGTGCTAAAAATTATGTTTTGAGCAAAATCCTTGAGTATATTTTTTGGTACTTTGTGGGTGGTTAGGATTAATACTTTAAGGTTCGGATTAGTACTTTAAGGGATGGTCGGATCTGAGGAGGGACAATTTTTAAGCCAATCTTGTCAAGTTCTAAAGTTCAAGCCAAGTTTCATCGCCCTAGCAGATTTGGAAGTACCTCAATTCGCGATCGCCGGAATCCCCCCCCCCCCCCCCACACCACCAACTCCCCTCACAGTGCCCGAACCCGGTCCAGTTTTGTCACTGATAGATCTAGTTCTTGTCCTTGTTCTTCCCACCAAGTTTCATCCCAATCGCTCCCTCTATCACAAAATTTCCAGTCCCCCCCCCCCCCACATATTTATCATAAAATAAAATACGACATCGCGACACGAGATCTTTCCAAATATCACGTTTTGTTAAGAGCCGACCACTCGTAGAGGTACACATGCCTTAAGATTCCAGATTCCCCCTCGCTCCACTCCCCCACAATAGTTGGGTAGGGGAACTGACTATTTATAAGCCAATCATGTCAAGTCTCTAATGTTCAAGCCAAGTTTCATCGTCCTAGCACATATGGAAATAACTTAACTTGCGATAACCAGAATTCCGGATTCACCCCTCTAACTCTCCCCACAGTGCCCAAATCCGATCCGGTTCCATCACTGATGTATGTAGTTCTTGTGCTTGTGCTTCCCACCAAGTTGCATCCCAATGACTCCATTCTAAGCGTGTCACAAGATTTTCGGTTCCTCCCCCCCACATTCACCGGATCCGGTTCGGACTTTAAATGGGTCATCCGACACACGAGGTCTTTCCAAATGTCAAGTTTCGTTAAGATCCGATCACCCGTTCCAAACTTACACATTAATCGAGATTCCGGGATTCCCTCTCCCTCCACTCCCCCCACGGTGGTCGGATCAGAAAGTTTACTATTTACAGCTCGGTCTGGTCGGATCCTTGACTTGTCTGCCAAGTTTCATTGTCCTAGCCCACCTGGAAGTAACTTAACTCCGTATCACAGGAATTCCGGAACCCGTCCAACTCCCCCCACAGTGTAAGAATCCGGCCCGGTTCTCTCAATGATGTACCTAGGGCTTGTTCTTGTTCCTCCAACCAAGTTTCATCACGATTGCTTCACTCTAAGCGTGTCACGTGATGTCGTCCGGTTCCCCCCTCTGACCCCCCCCCCCATTCAGCGGATTTTGTAAGACTTGAAATGGGACATCTTAAACATGACGTCTTTCCAAGTATCAAGTTTCATTAAGATCCGATCACCCGTTCGAAAGTTATGCATGCCACTAAATTCAGGAGTCCGGTAGTTGGATCGGGCAAGTAACTATTTCCAAGTTAGTTTGGTCGGGTCCCTATTACGCCTCCCACGTTTCAGCGTCCTAGCACATCTGGAAGTAAACACCGGACTCGCAAACACCGGACTGGCCGACCGACCGACCGACGGAAAAGTGATCGGTATATGGCACTTGGCCGGAAGGCAAATGCCATAAAAACACAACTTCCCCATAAAAATAAATCTTTCCGGTGTTTAAAAGCTAACTTGAGGAACTTCCCAACTTTTCTTATTTCTTTAAAATCTTTACTTCCCATCATTTTAATAATCCATTTCTTATCAGTGTTTAGTTAAAGTTAAACTAATTTAAAAGTGCTAGATACGTGCGACAGTTCCTTGGCATGATCAAAAAAATTTCTTCTTAGGATAAGAAATTTACATACACGCAAAGAGAGGCACTTCCCCGCCAATAGTTCAGTAGTCATACCAGAGCTATCTCAAGTTGTTGTTGCCCTACTTCACCAAGAATTACCACGAAAAAAAGGTAAAATCTTAAATTTCTTACACAGTTTTTGTGTTTAAGTTCCAGTGCTATTCTCTCGAATATTTGGAACTTGTGTAATATATCAATTATATTCTAGTCTAACCTTTCAGAACCATCGAACACATAGTTAATATTATAATACTACTATATTCCGATTAATACTTACCGAGTTCTTGTCCGCACACTTTCGGAAGAACTTCAAGAATCAGTGAGCAGGCAATATCTTCACGGCATAGTTTTCGGGCAATTTCACAATTTAGAATCCCCTGCGAAGGGTTGACAACTGAAAGAAAGGTATACCGTTACTAGAGATGCAGAATATAAGATTTGAAGCCGAGCTAACAGCTCATAATGAAAGAAATAAAAATGAGAATTCGGGGATTTTCTTGATCTCATAGGGTTAAAATGTTGTTAAAGGACCTGTCTTACCTAAAATACTAACACAGCCTATTTCCATAACTCCAAGTTTTTCTAAACCCGCAGACCCCAATTTCGTACGGTACTTTCTAATCCCTCTAACAAAACCACCATGATTTTCTCACTTGCCGTGTTTTGCTACCTTCGATGTGTATCACGCTGTCAACGGTTGTCTGCGAGAAGTTTTTCCATCCCAAAAAACGGTTATGTAAATTGTTTCTCTGTTTTCGCTATAAGTCAACGGGTCTCGGGAAAGGCTTAAAACAGCCAAAACCGTGCGTTATTTGTGACCAGGGTCGGTCACCAAAAGTAACTTCGTACACCCTGGAAAGTAACCCAAAAGTATCTCAAAGTAACCCAATGTAACCTAATGAAACCCAATGTAACCCAATGCATTGTAACTAAAAGCAACCCAATGTAACCAAAAGTAACCCAAAGTAACCCTAAGTAACCAAAAGTATCCTGAAGTAACTCGTACACCCTGGTTCTTGGTGACCAACCCTGGATTTGTGAAAGCGCAGCCTAGTTTTAAAGTACTCAAACATTTTAAAATACTGTAAGTTGAAGAGTAAATAGCGCGAGGGGTCCTTTAAGGGGATAACCGAAATTTCGGATTGTATGTATGTATGTATGTATATATTTATTTCCCATCAAAAGAAAACAGATGGAGTACAAGATAAAAAGAAAACGAGAAACACACTACGAGAGAATACACAATACAGAAAAACAAAGAACGAGATGGATACCTAAATACAAAAATACAAAAGACAGAACTACTGCCTCAAAATGGTTGCCCAAGGATGAGCAACAATACCAGAGTTGTATCTGGCAATCTGAGCAGTTGGAGATCCGGCAACCGTTGCTGTTGCCGGTTGGTTAACAACCAGTTAGTTAAAAAAAAGACAAAAGGTTAACAACCAGTTAGTTAACAACCAGTTGCTTAATAACCAGTTGCGTAACAACCAGTTAGCGGAAGTAAAAACAAAAAGTTGTAGGCAAACCGTTGCAGGTTCGGGTAGCGCTGGGGATGATTTCTTGACACTGCCCTCGGCAAGGAGCGAGATCCGTGATTGTGGGCAAATCATCCAACGTTACCCCAGCTTTCCCCTAGATTTCTTAAGGTACCCATTTGGAGCTTGGTGGACTTTGACTTGTCTTACGGTAAAGACTTATAACTTTCGCCTCAAACTAAACGGTATGCACCACCAAGACTCGAACCAGCGACCCTTCGTTTATGAGCCCAGAGCGCTAACCATTCGGCCAGGACGGACGAGGGCGCAAACGAAATAATCGAATTGAGATTTATCGATTGATTAACATCTTAAAGGGATAATTTTTTACTTGTCTTACGGGGAAAGACTTCTAACTTTCGCCCCAAACTAAACGGTATGCACCACCAAGACTCGAACCAGCGACCCGTCGTTTGTGAGTCCAGCGTGCTAAACATTCGGCCAGGACGGACAAGGGCGCAAACGAAATAATCGAATTGAGATTTATCGATCGATTAACATCTTAAAGGGATAACTAGCTGACAGAGAAACCCCACAAAAATCTAGTTTTTGTTTCTTTCGACCTGCAGAAGGTCAGGAAGTTTTCTTGACGGAAGATAAACAAAACTGAGAATTCAGATCGAGGAAACAGGATTTTTTATTTTTTTTTTTAAATTCGTGCTTATTGGGGAAGTCAGTTTCTTTATGTCCGAATTCTGCTGCTACAACACTGCACCTTACACCAAATCTCTCACGGTTCTTAATTTCTAAGGATTTTTATTCGCAAGAAAGTTCAACTTGCCGCGGAACTTTTCAGTTGCCTTCTGGCAATACTTTCCTGGGAATTTGCCCGACAGCTGCCCATATCAGCACAAAAAACAAAGGAAAATCTTTCAGCTTTGCTATAGCCCGTTTCTCATTTCAAATGAGCGAATTCACCTTCAACTTCACTGTAAAAAGTTTCTCCGAATAAGGATGCAGTATTTGCTACTGGAATTAATCTTATCTATATTGGGATAAGATTAATCCGAATTAGGGGTAATCTTACCTCATTAAAGATAAGATTAATCCGAATTAGGGGTAATCTTATAACATTAAAGATAAGATTAATCCCAGTAGCAAATACTGCAAGATTTTTTTTTACAGTGTTGTGCGATTTCTTATATTTGATCTATTCTTTCGTAAACTTAGAAACAGGCAATCTAATTCCTTTGCTTGGCATGACTTGGAGATAAATGTAACACATATTCCATATTTCATAAATCTTGTTCCGATGTTTGTGCTGAAACTTGTATAAGACACAATTAACTAGAAAGAGCTGAAAAGTACCACGTTTCCTACTGAGAAAATAGCCAATACGAACAATTATCATACATTCTGGAAGATGGCCACACTGACGACTATCTGAGGGTTAGTCTCGTATTTCAGCTATCCCGCCGGATTCCTAATCTCAAAAAAAAACATTAGAGACACCGGACGAGGACCATTCTGAAGATTGAAAGAGGCCATCAACCCCGAAATGACCCCTCTCTCGTCATTTCTTGCAAATCATTTTCTCGCCCCCCGCCAATTATCTTAATTCGTTTCTTGTTTACCAGGGGCGACATCGAATGTGGTCAGTATTTCTTGTCTCGGACAACGGACAGTTCTCATTTCTAACAAACGTATATGTCGGAAGGTGCAGCCTCCAAAGATCGTGAAACGATGAGCGAATTGCAGATGTACAAAAACAGGACGTAAGAATTAATACTCTTTATTATACAAACCAACTTTAGCAAGCTAAACTACATGAACACGCCTTTTGTAACCCTCTTAACATCCTTTATACATTTAGCTGATACTTCTGACTGCAGAAAAGCCCGAATGGGCCTGTGGGGGCAGTAACAAAAAAAAAATTCACTCTACATTAATTTTCACAAACTTTTTCAAAAAGGAGACGAAAACTGAAAGAGGAAGAACAAAAAGAAATGAAGGAAGAAAACAACATCAACAACAAACAATAAGTGGGGTACCAAGTATACGTATCATATACACGTACCTTAATACGTACCAAGCCGTATTAAGTTATCAACCCTCAAGATCCTTAGGATGGTGGTTCCCAAATCTCTGCTGCTTTCAAGGAGTTAACTGGAAGCATTATAGCATTGCAACGTCTAGCTCAACCCCATCCAAGTCACCAGTAGAAACCAGGACTTGGGTACGACCGTGGGACCGTCACCTAGCGGCGCGATTCGGAAGCACCCGACTAGGCAAGCTCAAAATAGGTAATAACAAGGAGGTTAAAGTTTAACCGAAAAGGGCTGAGATAATAACAATCTAGTTACCTATCACATATTCACTTAAATAGGTCTGAAGGCCAGATGAAAACACTTTACTTCGTTGCTCCGCCATTCAGAAATAATCAATTTTCACATAGTGGACTTTCCCTGTCGGATTTGTGGCACCTCTATGCGCTTCTACCTGTGCTATATTCTTGACGAAAACGATGTGCGAAAAATAAGTGTTCACGCTCACCTTCGCGTTTGTATTGAGATTCAAATTTTTCGCGCTCATTGCAGACCTTCCCATTGTGAGGACGACCGTAGACCTTGGTCGCGTTTTTTACAGATCGACTGGCGATTGGGACTTTGTTCCTGGGTTCATCCAGTTGATCGTTTTTCGTCGTTTGATAGGGGAGCGAGAACAAGCCTTCGAAAAATGGTCTAAAAAAACTTCTCCCCTTCCATCCCCACAGCTCTTACCTCGGCAGTCTCTGAAACTTCTGCAGTACTGGCGCTGCCTGAGGTGTAAATTGTACGTTTTTGGGTCCACATGTTTCAATTTTCAAAATTTGGCACCAGGTTTGACTGGACCTCCAAGAGAAAGGTGCATCGGATCGACTGTTGACTTTGTTCACAGTCGATCTCCAGTCAATCGACAAAAACCGGATCGACTGGACCTCCAGTCGACAATCGATAGCAAGGCAACTTTCGTTCCAAGCGATCGCAAAAAACGCGACTATTCTGAATGTCGGACTGGAGCATAAAGTGAAAAAATCCTTAACACAATCCGAATAGTTCAGCGAATTCAATTAAATGAGACAAAAATAAGTTGCCTTTTCAGTTAAACTTTAAAAAGAGTTATGATCGACGAGTATTAAGCTAAGTGGCGGCCCCTTCTAGATTTTTTGAATATGAAAATACAATAGAAAAGAAAATGTCATTAGATCACAGAAACATTATGGAGGAGATTTGTAAATAAGATGAATACTGTCTTAATCCGTAAGACCCTTAAAACGTATAAAAAGCTTTCTGTTCATCAATAAAATCACTCGTGTTCTTTTTCCGTGCCCAGCCCAGTACTTTGAGCTGTTTTTTTTTGTGAATTATTGATGTCGTTTCCCACGTTCTGCTTAGCAATAAATCTGCCTATCTATCCCCATATGCAGAGACAACTTCGAGGCACAACTAAGAAATTATCCTCATTATAGCCTATATTTTTAAGTTTACCTACCTTAAACAAAATGGATTCTGTTCAATTTGATTAAAGTCTTTGATTAATGTGGGCAGAGAAAGTTGGAGATATCATCATTTTTCGACGCGTCGAATTTTTACAAACACACTGTTACCATTGTTTTCCCCAAAATCCTCACGGTAGCCAACGTTATCCACAAATTACTTGAAAAAACTTCCCTGCTGAACGCCGATCCGCCATTAATTAACTATTCATTGATCTCCTGGCGCTGGTCAAAATATTACTAAAACCTTCGAGAAGACCGAGTGGCGTGTAAGAGGATTAAAACAATTACATATATCACCATTTGGGCGGTTTAGATATGATGGAAGAACAAATCATTGGCCAGTTTGACATTTTTTGGTCTCGGAAGCTGGATATTATTTAGCTCAGTTTCACAATCTTCAAGAAATAACTATACAGAATTTAGTATAATTTAGGGAGTTTGTTTACTGTGATCTAGTTTACACCCTTAATTCTTTGGACTTATGGGAATTAACAAGAAAAAAACAGAAAAGAAAATACTTAAATAAATCGATAATGCAAATAATTAGTTGAATTTTTCAAAACAAAACAAAAACATGAACAATCTTACATGCGTATATACACACTAACACATTCATAATATTTTTAATTTACTCTAAATACTAAATACATAACCTCCCCATTAGAAGAAATCTTTCCGATGTTTAAAAGCTAACTTGAGGAACTTCCGAACATTTCTTATTCTTTAAAATCTGTATTTCCCACCACTTTAATAATCCATTTCTTATCAGTTACCCCCACCGCAAAAATCTCCTCTCTTAGTCCCCGAGAAGATTTTTATCGCCTGGATGTTCACACTGAAATTTCGTCGGCAACAGGATTTAACGCGAAAAATTTGAAAAAAATCACTTTTCTCGCTTTTCATACAAAATGGGTAGATGTGAACAGCATTAATTAATTTTTCTAAAAGTGAATCATCAAAAGGGTCCTCGTTGCTGTTGCGTGCATAAAATCGTACTGTCGCCCGGTTATTGTTGAATTTTCCCAACATTGAAAACCTCCTGACGAAGCAACAGAAATCGCCGATTTTGGCGACGAAAATCTCGGCGATGGCCGATATCGCCTCAGTATGAAGTCTGTGTGAACCTAGGGTAACTCTCTACAATCACACAAAAGGTGGCATATATCCTCATGTCGGGCGCTTCCGACCCGCGCGGCTGGATAACCCGGCGGTCGGATAGAGTCGTGCCTTCATCTTGGGTCTTGGGCGGGGGGGGGGGGGGGGGGTTCTAGACGTTGCAAGTGCTAGAATGCTTATGATGCAACTCCTTTAACCCAATACAAATTCAAATGTTCCATCATTACGGGCCCCCTAAAAGTAGTGCGACGATAGGCAAACCTACTTTTCGTATTTGGTAATCCGGAACTGCGGTCCGGCATCCCAAGTTCAGATCCGGCTACAAGTTTCAGATCTGATTATGAATTCTCAGAATCGTTACTTTACAGAGAGTAATGAAAGGCGCCTCAACTTGGAAATCGACCGAGTAGCAGCTTCCATGCAGCTAAACTCCGTCTCACGAGTCCCCTCTTTTGAGACTACTTACACTAAGATCCCTCAATGTCATAACAGAGGGACCTCAAATACGTTATAAGACAGTGACTACCCAAACCCACCACAAGGTCAGCGAAAAAGCAGATAGGCTCTACACCAGCTCAAGGAGCTTTTTATAAGGAGGTAATAAACCTTGCTCAGTACATTAAGTACCGTTTACTCAACTGTAACGACACTTTCTCTTCCACTTTTTTACGCACATGGAGTGGGGAGTCCGTGAATGTGGATGTACTAACACAGTTCGCATAGTGACAATTGTGAAACCCGCATCTCCCCCACAAAAAAAATGAGGACTGCTTTTTCCATTCTCAAATTTTTAACCACGGCTAGGATACGACAATCTAGTTACTCATCACTTAGTCACTTAAATTGGCTTGAAGCCTCGCTGAAAATGCGTTATTTCGTAGTTCCGCTATTCACGAATAATCGATTTTCCAACAGTGGAATTTCCGCGTGATTTGAGGTACCTCTATGCGCTTGTATCTGTGTTGTATGCCTTACGAGACAAATTTACGATTTTATTTTTGTTCAGGCACTAAGCATTCTTCACCAAGCTCATCCTGCCCACTCAAAAGCCGCGTTCGTGTTGAGATTAAAATTTCCCGTGTCATAGTAGAATTCACGTTTTGCGTCATCCTGAGCGTCATACAGAGCCTCGTTTTCGTTGCAATAGCGCTGCCGCATCGCTGCTGCAGCACTTCTTTGCTTTTGCATAATATGCGTTTTTGCATTCACTTTCTTCTTGGTTGAAGCGGCAGCGCTGCAGCCTCTTGCAGGGAAGCACGGACTTGGTCGGGGAGCAAGTCCGTGATTCTCGAGAAGCGCTGCCGTCTTCCTTGGAAGCGCTGCAGTGCTAAAACGGATGTAGAAAGAACCAGTCCGGAATCGGCCGAGAAGTGGACCTGCAGCATGCAACAAAAACGAGGCTCAGATAATGGAAATTAGAAAAATCACTTAGCTGAACCCAAATAATTCAGTGCATGACACAAAAATAAGTTGTATGTAATGACACAAAAATAAATTGGCTTTTCAGTTAAACTTTAAATATTAACCGGAAAGGGCTGAAATACGAGAATTTAGATACCCATCACTTATTCACTTGAATAGGCTTGAAGACCCGATGAAGATGTGTTACAACTATTCACAAACAATCGAATTTCCCATCAGTGTTCACCAGAGCTGGTGGACTCGGACTCGTCTCTAGACGGTCTCGACCACCTTTTTCAAGGACTCGGACAAGGACTCTTTCACGGAGCTGTCCGTCCGCCAGAGCTGTGGACTCGGACTTTGGACTCGTCTCGAGACGCCTTTTTCAAGGACTCGGACTTGTCTGGGCGGATTTGCTGGACTCTCAGCAGCTCTGAGCCTCGTTTTTGTTGCACTCTGCAGGTCCACTTCTTCTTCTGGCTGATTCTTTCTACATTAGTTTTTGCACTGCAGCGCTTCCGTGAAAGACGGCTGCGCTTCTCGAGAATCGCGGTCTTGCTTACCAGCCAAGTCCGTGCTTCCCTGCAAGGTGCTGCATCAACCAAGAAGAAATCGTGCAGGAAGTGGATCCAAAAACGCATCTTGTGCAGAAGCAAAGAAGTGCTACAGCAGCGAAGCGGCAGCGCTATTGCAACAAAAAAGAGGCTCTGGTGTTCACCGATAAATATTCCTTCAGCCCAAGCTGACTGCGAATCAAGTTTGACAGTGCAAAACGGAGACGTCAGCTGAATTTCATTAGAGTTATATTTCGGCCCCTCTTGGCAAGGGTCCTATTGAGCGACTTCGATCAAAAAGAGGACCCTTGCCAAGAAGGGCCGAAATATACCTCTAATCAAATTCAGGGGACGTATCCGTTTTGCACTGTCAAATAGTGTTCAAAGAGCTGACCACTAGGCACTAAAAGCTGCGTATGTACTGAGATTTAAATTTTCCGCGTCATAGTAGAACTTTTTTTTATGAGGATGGCCGTAGATATTCTAGACTAGAGCACATCGTGAAAACTAAAAAAAAACACCTTAGAACAATCCAAATAATTTAATGTATTCAGTTAAATGATAGAAAATATATTATATTTTATATTTTGTAATTATATTATGTAATTATAATATACCATATTTTTTAGGCAAATAAATGAATAAGAAAATAAATTAAGTTGTCTTTTAAATTACCTATCGTACCTGTATTACTGATTCACTCTACTCCCCTAATTGTTCCATCCATTCTCATTACCGAAATTTCGAACTTCCTATGACATTTTATCCACCCTACGGTGCTACACCGGTTTTCCATACGCCGCATTCTCATTCCGAGGCGTATTTGTTAACGGATTTTGATTCATTTTGGAAAGTCTATCGGGTATCAGATGTACATCGACAAAGCTAGTCTGGCATTTCCTGCACAAAGAGAAAAAGACCAAAGGTTTCGATGGGATTCCAAAAATGTAATATTTCATCCAGACAAAAATTCCAGACTCCTTGAACTTTTACTACTAAGATTCAGAAACAGGATAAGGCCAATGGCTAATCATCTGAGAAATCAAGTCCAGATATGTATTCAGCATGTATGTTTACCCTTAGGTTATACGTCAGCATATTTACCATTAGGTTATACGTCACATCTGCTTTGACGAAATAAACTACTTGTCAGGCGAGAAAATGGTTTTTCATATTCTTTTTCAACATGTCTTCTTACTCTTAAATCGACTATACCCGTATGGAAATAATTAAGCTGTTTACAGTTGTTAACGACTGTTTACAGCTGTTAACGACTGTTTACAGTTGATTTCAATTGTAAACAGCTGTTAACAGCCTAATACAGTTGATTCCAGTTGTGATTTTACAACTGTTTTCTTACAGTTGGATTTAAACAACTGGTTCCAATTGTTTTTAACTGTAAACAACTGTTCACGGCTTTATACACTTGATTCCAGTTGTTTTTTTACAGTTGTCTTTTTACACTTTGAGTAAACAACTGGTTCTAACTGTTTTTAACTGTAAACATTTTTTTTACAATTGTTTTTTTAAAGTTGGATGTAAACAATTGGTTCCAACTGTTTTAAACTGTAAACAATTGTAAATGCACCCGGCTTGAAAAAACAACTGTAATTTTACAACCATCTTTATGCGGTTGTTTTTTTTACAATTGTCTTTTTACAGCTGGATATAAACAACTGGCTCCAACTGTTTTTAACTGTAAACAGCTGTTCACAGCTTAATACAGTTGATTGCAGTTGTTTTTTTACAATTGTTTTTTTACAGTTGGATGTAAACAATTGGTTCCAACTGTTTTTAACTGTAAACAATTGTAAATGCACCCGGCTTGAAAAAACAACTGTAATTTTACAATCATCTTTATGCAGTTGTTTTTTTTACAACTGTATTTTTACAGCTGGATATAAACAACTGGTTCCAACTGTTTTTAACTGTAAACAACTGTTCACAGCTTAATACAGTTGATTCCAGTTGTTTTTTTATAATTTTCTTTTTACAGTTGAATGTAAACAATTGGTTCCAATTGTTTTTAACTGTAAACAATTGTATTATTCACCCGACTTGAAAAAACAACTGTAATTTTACAACCATCTTTATGCAGTTGTTTTTTTACAATTGTCTTTTTACAGTTGGATATGAACAACTGGTTCCAACTGTTTTTAACTGTAAACAGCTGTTCACAGCTTAATACAGTTGATTCCAGTTGTTTTCTTACAATTGTTTTTTTACAGTTGGATGTAAACAATTGGTTCCAACTGTTTTTAACTGTAAACAATTGTAAATGCACCCGGCTTGAAAAAACAACTGTAATTTTACAACCATCTTTATGCAGTTGTTTTTTTTTACAATTGTCTTTTTACAGCTGGATATAAACAAACTGGTTCCAACTGTTTTTAACTGTAAACAACTGTTCACAGCTTAATACAGTTGATTCCAGTTTTTTTTTAGAATTGTCTTTTTACAGTTGGATGTAAACAATTGGTTCCAATTGTTTTTAACTGTAAACAATTGTATTATTCACCCGACTTGAAAAAAACAACTGTAATTTTACAACCATCTTTATGCAGTTGTTTTTTTTACAATTGTCTTTTTACAGTTGGATATAAACAACTGGTTCCAACTGTTTTTAACTGTAATCAACTGTTCACAGCTTAATACAGTTGATTCCAGTTGTTGTTTTTTTCAATCTTTTTGTTATATTTCTCTGTAAATAAAAAATAATATTCTTATTATTATTTTTTAATATGTCTCTGTGCTTTTTCGCTGCGAACGAGCAGAGGTTAGTAGCGTCGCGACACATCACGTTTCGTTACCTATATGATTAGCCATGTCGCTGTGACGCCACCTTGAAGAAAAATAGAAGGTAAAGCTGATCGGTTCTCTAGACGCGCTAAAGAGCGTTCAGTGCGCCTCTTGCATTTTCTTTCTCTGTGATCAGCTACAGCGAAGACGGTAGTAGAGTAGAACGGTGAAGAGCTACGGTATAAATACCTCTAGGTCCTTTTTGTCGGGGTATTCATAGTCGCTGCATAGTACCAAGACAGAGGTTCTGTCTGATTATTTGTTCTTGCTAGAACCGGTTGCCACCAGCCGAATACATTTGATTTTTTTTCTTTATAATTGTTTTTTTTTTTTATTCTCGATTGGATGTAAACAGCTGGTTACAGCAGTTTTTAACTGTAAACAACTGTTCACAACCTAATACAGTTGATTCAATTTTTTTTTTGTTAATTGTCTTTTTACAGTTGGACGTAAACAACTGGTTCCGACTGTTTTTAACTGTAAACAATTGTTCACAGCTTAACACAGTTGATTCCAGTTGTTTTTTACAATGGTCTTTTTTTTTATTTCTCTGTATCTAAAAAAAGATTATATTTATTATTAAGATGTCTGTGTACTTTTTCGCTGCGAACGAGCGGTGGTAAGTAGCTTCGCGCCACATCACCTTTCTTTTACCTCTATAATTAGCTATGTCGCTGTGAGTGTGACGCCGCCTTGAAGAAAAGTAGAAGGCAAAGCTGATTGGTTCTCTAGACGCGCTAAAGAGCGTTCAGCGCACGGAGTGCGCCTCTTGCATTTTCTTTCTCTGCGATTAGGAACAGTGAAGACGGAAGTAGAGTAGAAGGGTAACAAGACCAAAGGTTTCGATGGGATCTCAAAAAGTCAATATTTGATCCAGACAATTGGGTCTTGTCTTGGCCAGACTCCTTGAACATTTTTACTATTAAAATTCAGAAACAGATTAAGGCCAAATAGCTAATCATCTGAGAAAACCAAGTTCAGATATGGATTCAGCATGTGTGTTTGTGTACCCCTATAAGTCATATCTGTTTTGACGAAAACTTCCTGCCACTTCTGCCAATTTCCCGGTTTCAGCCGCATTCCGGAACTACATGTCCGGTGAAAAAAGAAAGCTCAAAAACGAACTCAGCGTATCGTCTTTCCCCAATATTGAACATCTAATCAACTTCAAATAAAAATTTAACTTATAACAAATGTTCCGCGGCTCCAGCCGGATTCCGATCGAACTATATGTCCGGATAAAAAATGATTTTCATACACGGATTCAGCATCTCTTCTTACCCCTAAATTGAATATCTAGTCAACTACAAATAAAACTTTAACTTTTCCGGTTTTGGCTGGATTCCGGGCAAAGCACCTGACCGGGTAGAAAATTGTTTTCACAGAAGTGTACAGCATGTCTTCTTACCCCTAAATCAAACATGTAATCAACTCCAAATAAAACTTTTACTTTTAACAAACTTTCCGGTTGGGCCAGATTCCGGGCGAACTCAGAAAAATTGGTTTTAATCATCGTGTTCAGCATGTCCTCTTACCCCTAATCCGAACATCTAATCAACTTCAAATAAAACTTTTACTTTGAACAGACTTTCCGGTTTTGGCTGGATTCCGGGCTAACTAATTATCCGGCACAAAAATGGTTTTCACCGTCGTGTTCAGCATGTCTCCTTGCCCCTATATCGAACATCTAATCAACTTCAAATAAAACTTTTACTTTTAACAAACCTTCCGATTTTGGCCAGATTCCGGGCGAACTACTTGTCCGATGACAAAATAGTTTTCACCATCGTGTTCAGCATGACTTCTTACCCCATAATCGACTATCACAGTATCTGTTTAAAAATATTTCATTTGTCCCTTAATTTAAACCCCCTCCCCCACCCCTAAATGTAGGGCTACAGAGCCCATCTACGAACTTGACCTTACTCTTGACCCAAAGAATCCTCACACCAAATTTGATCAATATTTCTGATTCCCTTCGAGAGTTATAGTGCGCACAGACGGACGGACGGACAACTTTTGCGATGTCATAGGTATCCCGCCATTTACGTTTTGGGATCCCAAAAAGCTACGGCATAAATACCTCTATAGAGGTATAAGCTGTTTACAGTTGTTAACGACTGTTTACAACTGGTAACGACTGTTTACAGTTGAAATCGATTGTAAACAGCTGTTAACAGCCTAATACAGTTGATTTCAGTTGTGTTTTACAATTGTTTTTTTTTACAGTTGGATATAAACAACTGATTCCAACTGTTTTTAACTGTAAACAACTGTTTACAGCTTCATACAGTTGATTCCAGTTGTTTTTTTTACAATCTTCTTTTTATAGTTAGATAGTTCTAACTGGTTTTTTTTTGTTTGTTTTTTCCTAAACCACTTCATTATTCGCCCGACCTTAAAAGATAAATAAAACAATTTTAAATATTATTCGACCCCAGGCTGACTTTGAAAAATTGTTTGAATATACAAATTTTGTTTACAACCGTCGCGATTATATCGTCATTTTTGAAAGGACCAATTTTACAACTCTATTTAATTGTTTTTCGTCGGAAATTAATTATGCGATTCCTCGATTACAAATTCGGAGCTATAGTTAGTGTCGGGTACTGATACACTAGCAGATACACTAGCCTATTAATTACAATTGAACGATGTGCAAATTGTGCAATTCCTTGTGATGTAATGTCGATGTAATATGCAACAGATGATGATATATCATCATCTGTTGCAAAAAATAAATTTAGTCCCTTAATTTGACCCCTCACCCCTAACTGTAGGGCTAAAGAGCCCATCTACGAACTCGACTTGTCCCTTGACCCATAGAATCCTCAAACCAAGTTTCATCAAAATACCTCATTCCCTTCGACAGTTATTCTGCTCACAGACGGACGGACAGACGGACAACTTTTGCGAAGTCATAGGAATCCTTCCAATGGCGTTTAGGGATCCCAAAAAAATCGCTACTTGCCCTTATCTCAGAATGAATTATAATGAAGAAAGGAAGGTCTTGTCAGGTCGTAAATAGAAAGGACCAGTCTTGGAGAGGCCGTAACCCTGTTCGTATTTCAGTCTCTCAAATCTTTTTATGTCGTGACGAAAAAAAGAATTTAATTTATTGCTTGAAATTTTTCATTTGGTCGTTCCGTAAAGGTTAACTGGGACTAAGCAAGCAGTGGGGGGGGGGGGCATTTAGATTTGTCTGTCTCATTTTTCATTTTTCCACTTGCGAGTTCAAGGCTGGAAACCTCGCCAAATAAAGAACAAGACCAAAGGCTTCGGTCGGATCCCAAACTGTGCCTAAATAACTTTTGCTAGAAAAGAGAAACGAGATACCAATTCGTCGTATTAACTTTAGTATTTGTATTTGGTGTGTCTGTGTACATTCTCTGTAGTTTTTCTTTATTTTTCTCTAGTTTGTTTTTTCCTTTTGTAAGCGGACAAACATAAATATTTCTTTACCGGACCTCCAATGATAAAATAGCCTTGTTAAACTTGGGTCCCTTATTTGACCCAAAACTGGACACAAAAACATTCCATATTGTTTACAGTGAATGAGCACACAATATTTTAGTCGGGGAAAATTATTTACAGAGGAACTCGAAGTCAGCATGTTGCCAGATCGCGATTAAAAACAAGACCAAAGGTTTCGATGGGATCCCAAAAATCTAAAATTTGATCCGACAATTGGGTCTTGTCTTCGCCAGATCCATCGCCAGGCTGATCGTCAGAGAAAACCAAGTTCAGATGTACCTCCATTAGCCATATCAATTTTGAAGAAACAGACCGAAATTTCCTCCTTTACTTCTGCAAAATTTCCTGTTCCAGCCGAATTCCGAGCAAACTACTTGTCCAGCAAAAAAAGAAAATTTAGAAACGAATTCAGCGTATCTCCTTATCCCTATAAAGAACATCTGATCAACTTTAAATAAAACTTTAACTTCTAAAAAAAATTCCGGTTACAACCGGATACGGACGAACTATATATCCCGGTAAAAAAATGATCGTCATATACAGACTCAGCGTCTCTTCTTACCGTTAAATCTGTCATCTAATCAACTTCGAATAAAACTTTTGCTTTTAACAAATTGTCCAGGTTTGGCCGGACTCCGGGTGAACTAATTGTCCGGGTAGAAAATGTTTTTCACGTACGTGTTCAGCATGTCTTCTTGCCACTAAATCGAACATTTAATCAGCTTCAAATGAATCTTTTACTTTAAACCAGTTTTTCCGGATTTCAGTTTCAGGTTCACTGGACTATATTTAAAGACAAACAAAAATACAAAATTTACATTCCTGCCAGGAAAGCACAAATGTAGGGCTTGGCTACGGCAGGGAAATATCCGAAACATCAAACAGAATCAACTAACTGAACATTCTAGTTAAAGAAAAAAAAAAAGAGGAGAGGAAAAAAATAACCTATCGTTTCAACTTTAAATAAAAGGAGAGAGAAAATAAGGGAAAGAATTTTGGACGAACTACTTATCCGGCGAGAAAATGGTTTTGATCATCGTGTTCAGCACGTCTTCTTACCCTATGTCGACTCGCATTAGCTGTTTAAAAATCTCGCTACGAACTTGACCTTACCCTTGACCCAAAAGAATCCTCACACCAAGTTTCATCAAAATATCTCATTCCTTCTAGAGTTATCGTGCTAACACACGGACAGACGGACAACTTTTGCGATGTCATAGGCATCCCTCCACTTACGTTTTGGAATGCCAATAATCAGAAATGAATTAGAGTGATTCGTCTATCCGTTCATTGACAAAACGACAGTGAGTCACGGCGGTAATTGTGAGGGGCTAAGCAGCTACGTACAAACACCTAGGAAAACATAATTCAAACATTTGAAAGTTGAAATATCTGGAGAGCGAATTTTTGGTGAGAGATAGCTGGTTGAAAAGTTCAAGGAAAAAAGTCTTTTTGGGGTGAGGCAACTTGGAAGGTTCTTTAGGAAAGGTTCGAATCATAGACAAGAGTTTTTGTGGTTAGGCTTCGTTAGAAGAGTTGTATGTTTGTTTTCTAGGCGATGCCACTCGGTCTTTAACTAATATGTCATACCGTATCATAGAAAACAAGACCAACGATGTCGATGGGATCCCAAAAATCTAAGATTTGATCCAGACAATTGGGTCTTGTCTTCGCCAGATCCAGTCTTCGCCAGGCTATCATCAGAGAAAACCATGTTCAGATATTCTATCTATCTATCTATCTATACCTCTATAAGCCATATCTATTTTGACGATACTGACCGAAACTTCCTGCTTTACTTCTGCCAAATTTGCCGTTTCGCCCGACTTCGAGTGAACTACTAGTCCAGCAACAAAAGAAAATTCAGAAACGAATCTAGCGTACCTCTTCATCTCTATAAAGAACATCTAATCAGCTTCAAATAAAACTTGTGACTTAAAAAAAAAATGCGGGTACAACCGGATTCCGGACTAATTATTTGTCCGGGTGAAAAATGATTGCCATATACGGACACAGCGTCTGTTCTTACCCCTAAGTCTATCATCTAATCAACTTCAGATAAAACTTTTGCTTTTAACATATTTCTCGGTTTGGGCCGAATACAGGACGAACTACTTGTCCGGCGAGAAAATGATTTTCACCATCGTGCTCAGCATGTCTTCTTACCCCATAATCGACTATCACATTAGCTGTTTAAAAATGTTTTGTTTATCCCTTAATTTGAACCCCCTCCCTCACCCCCAAATATAGGGCTACAGGGCCCATTTACGAACTCGACCTTACTCTTGACCCATAGAATCGTCACACCAATTTTCATCAAAATATTTCATTCACTTCGAGAGTTATCGTGCTCACAGACGGACGGACGGACAACTTCTACGATGTCATAGGTATCCCTCCACTTATCTTTTGGGATCCCGAAAAGAGGTCGTGTTCAACCCTGCTTACCATTGTAACTGCGCATCTGCAGAATGGTCCTCGTCCAGTATTTATGTATTTTTTTGTTTGAGATTAGGAATCCGGTGGGATAGCTGAAATACGAGACTAACCCCCGTATAGTCGGTAGTGTGGCTATCTTCCGGAATGTATGATAATCGTTTCTTATTGGCTATTTTCTCAGTAGGAAGCGTGGTTCGTTCGGCTTCTTCTAGTTAATCGTGTCTTATACAAGTTCAGCGCTTCAAGCGGATTAGTATCTGTTCGTCCTCTACCAAGAAGAATAGTTACAAATATCGGAGCAACATTTATGAATTATAGAATATATGTATCTCCAAGTCATGCCAAGCAGACGAATTAGATAGCATGTTTCCAAGTTTACGAAAGAATAGATCAGATATAAAGAAATCGCACAAGCTGAAGGTAAATTCACTCATCTGAAAGAAGAGACGGCTAAAGCAAAGCTGAAATATTTTCCTTTAGTTTTTTCTCAACAGCCGCGTCACAGAGATCGTAGTTACCACGCTTACTACGCACAGAGCGTGGTAAGAATATCGTTACTATTAGTTACCATTTCGAGAAGGTTAGAACCAAATACCCTCACAGTGGTAAGACAGGAAACTCCCATAAGCCTCATGAGTCGCGATAATAGTGCTTCCTAGCGGTCGGACTCTCGTTAAAACTTCTCTTTGTTGCATTTCGACTGATCGCTTCTGCCAAATCATCAAACTTCACGTGTCATGTTTTGTTATTTACAGATTCTCCTACTTTGTTTACATAACTGGTTTGTTTTAAGGTGATTCTGGTGATCTGTAGGATTTGCTTTAGAAGACGCAAAGCGGGAATTCGCCGAGAGATTCAAATTCGGAAAGTAGTTGCGCCTCAGTTGCACCTTTACAAATTCTCGCTGACGTGCCAAAATCACTTTCCACTCGCGAATTGGATTCGCTTTCCAAGTGCTGGCGGAAACCAGCGGAGCGCGAGAACAGCTTTGGTAAGCGAAGCGAGTTTTCACCGTGTCGCAAAAACAGCCGGCGCACAAGCTCGCGGAGCTTTCCAGACCGCCAGAATTGCCCTTTTCTCTCACTTTCATTGTTAAAAGCTGGACCAACTTCGGACGCTAGGTAGCGAGTCGCTCGATTTTCCACGATGAAATTTCCGCGTAGTTTCCTGTCTTACCCACTGTCACGGTCTTCGGTTGGAACGGTCAACTTTCCACGAGGTTGAAACAAAAACAGCAACTAATAGTTACTATTGTAAGAAGGCCGGAACACGCTCTGAGTCTTGAACTTGCATCCATCGCTGAGTAAATGAGAGAACGAGTTTACATTTTGTTCAAGATTGCTTAGCATCGACAAGGCAACGGATAGAAGCATTTCATTCCACCCTTTGAGTGTTGACCTGTATGCTATTTTGAGAAAGGCTTGCCTAAAGAAACTGTCCAACTTCTTGGGACTGACAGGGAAATTGGACAGCTTTTAAATTCGAAAGAACGGGATGACAAGTGATATACCCATTTTTTAAGAAGTGATAAGTGCGATACGTAAGTAATTATAAGTTAGTTGTTGAAGTGTATTTTGTATATTATTTCACAGTATTTTATTGAAAGGAGTTTAGTTGATTTAGGAATGATTTTGTTTTACAATTTATAAGTTGTACTCCTCAATCTTGAGGGAAATAAATGAATAAATAAATAAATATAAATAAATATAAATAAATATAGTTTGTGGTTTTTTAAACTGACCAGCTAGAAGAGTCATTTTTACTAAAAGATGACTAAAAGAGTCATTTTCAAGTGAAAGTAGTTGAGAGTTGGCAATTGTAAAGGTATTTAAACAATGATGTTTCTTTTGTGTTTGTTCTAAATAGGAGTATTATTGACTGAGCTCCTTATTTGGGTGATCGTTCCCAGAGGCCGCATAGTATTTTATTCAGGCGGACATGCAGTTTGATCTAGGAAGTGTATTATTTTTTTGTGTTACTAAATAATCTGAAATCTGAAAAATAATTAGAAAATCTAAGTTTTCATCAAGTATAGAGTGATGGCTTGGCATCAATTATTTTTTTTTGGGGGTGGTGCGGATTGGGACAATGGTCCATTTGTGGCCTGAATATCGGCCATAGTTTTTGTTGGCCTACCCACAGCATAACATACACAACATACATTCCACACAGTCCGAGATGATTTCGCGGGCGAAAATATGCATTTCGAGATTCGCGTCAGTATGGGGTTGAAACCTGCAGGCGATGCCTCCAAAATACTCTATATGACTAAGTCCAAAACACGCCAGTGATCCTCAGGAAGAAGGAGTAAGCGTGTCCGTATGGACTCAAGCTTGAGACTCAAATCCTGTGTCAAACAATCACGGCGATCTTTGGGAGCAGCTGTGACACAGCTTCTGCCTTTCTTCCGCTAGGTACCCGAAGAGACCGGAGATTTTGCATCGGCAAGGAGAGATGGTCAGAGTATTGGGAGCAGAGGAGGAAATTCGCATCCGATGCTGACAGTCGGACCGTGGAAAAACATAGATGCTGGGCAGGTGCTGGGCATAACAAGCACGCAGCTGTGTTACCTATTTCCAGTACCAATACCGCAAAAAGACGATTGGAATACAAGATTCCAAATGTATTCTCTGTTGTAGCCTATATCTCTAGATCCAACTGCTTGGCAAATAAAAGTCTCGGTCTACTAAACTTGGGTTTCCGATAATACGATGAAAAAACAAAGCAAACATATACAATAAGCATTAGTTTTACTTTCAGCTGGATATTGTAAGACGGACGAAAAAGTTCATTGACCACAGAACCCAACCAGCGCACGACCTTCTACACTGCTTCCTGGCCGACGATTGAAATTAAGTGTCTTTTTGTGTATGTTTATGTGTTTTATTTACTTTCTTCATTTACTCCGCTTTCTGAAAACGGCGGATTATAAATAAATTACTTATTAATTAATAAATTACTTAATAAATTACTTATTAATTCACATCCTATTTAAGGTTGTCTACAGATTTCGGCTGAACAACCCACCTCGAGCCGAAAATAAATATTTTATCCTAATTCAGTATGCTATTACCCAAATGTCCTCTCAGACAGTTCGAACTTCGAACCAAATCGACAAAGGGATCCCTCTGTCGATTTGGTTCGGTCGCGTCACTATTATCTCTGTCGATTAGGTTCGTTCTTCAATTCCCATGTTTTACCGGCTAGTAAAACATCCATCTTTTTTAAGAAACAATATCAAGATCTCGCATGTCTTTTTTACCCTTTTATTCATCGTACAGGCAGATCCCTTTTGTATCCGGTTTGCTGATTCAGCCTGTTCTCTCACTAGCATCTATCTTCTAAACAATTTGATCGTATATTATATATTATATATTTTATTTATAACCCGCCAAATACAGAATGTGGTAGCGGAGTAAAGGGAATAACGCGAAATAACACAAGATATATATATCTTTTTATATATATATCTTTTTCGAAATATATTTTTCCATCTTTGCATGTCTAAGCTTCTCTCCAGCTTTAACCGACGAGTTACAACGAGCCTACGACCCCGACCTCACTCTTCCCCTAAGAATTTGTGTTCTACTTTCATCAGAATATCTCAGCCGAATCTTGATCTGTAAGGTCACAGACAGGGGAAGAAGTTCAAGTTTATGATGCCCTGCGTGTCCCTAACTTCCGTCTGGGATCTCAACTGTGGACAGCATAGCAGAAATAAGAATTGCCAACTTTTTTTTCTACGGTTTAAGTACAATTCATTGGTGAGAATAAATCAATGATGTCAATATCTAGGAAAAGAAAATGAGCACACAAACATAAATTACGATCTGACAAAATACAAGACCAAAGGTTTCGGTGGGATCCCAAAAATCTAATATTTGTCCAGACAACTAGGTCTTTCCTTCGCCAGGCTAATCATCAGAGAAAACCAAGTTCAGATATACCTCTATAAGCCATATCTATTTTGACGATACTGACCGAAACTTCCTGCTTTATTTCTGCGAAATTTCCGGTTTCGGCAGAATTCCGAGCGAACTACTTGTCCAGCAAAAAAAGAAAAATCAGAAACGAATTCAGCCTATGTCCTTATCCCTCCCTATAAAGAACATCTATTCAACTTCAAAGAAAACTTTTGCTTTTAACAAATTTTCCGGTTGTGGCCGGATTCAGGGCGAACTAGTTGTCCGAGTAAAAAATACTTTTGACATAAGTGTTCAGCATGTCTTCTTACCCCTAAATCGAACATTTGATCTACTTCAAATGAAACTTTTACTTTTAACCAACTTTCCGTTTTTTTGCCGGATTACTTATCCGGTGAGAAAATGGTTTTCACCATCGTTTTCAGCACGTCTTCTTATCCCATAATCGACTATCACATTAGCTGTTACAAAATATTTTATTTGCACCTTAATATGAACACCCTCCCCCACCTCTAAATGTAGGGCCCATTTACGAACTTGACCTTACCCTTGACTCAAAGAATCCTCACACCAAGTTTCATCAAAATATCTCATTCCCTTCGAGAGTTATCGTGCTAACAGACGGACAGACGGACAACTTTTGCGATGTCATACGTATGCCTCCAGTTACGTTTTGGAATCCTCAAAACAACAACAATAATTGTTAACTGGGCTACTCCACTATGATAAGTTAGACACTGTGCTTCCGTGTACTAAAGCATTCGCATCTATGTTTGCAAATTCTTCAGTTTCTTTCTTCTAAAAATTCGAACTTTCTTGTCTTCCAGTCTTTTTGTTTGAGTAGTTCGTAACTTTCGAGCGGGCTATCGGATTGGAATGAAACCTAATAACTGAATAGATGAGATATCTCTGATGTCCCATTTGACGTCCACACCGGATTCGACAGCTATCGGAGAGTTGGGGGGGGGGGGGACCGGAAATCTTGAGAAACGGTTAGAATGGAGAGAACGGAGTGAAACTTGCTGGAAAGAACACACATCTGCTCCAACTGGACTGGATCCGGACACTTGAGGGGGAGGGGGGGGGGGCCGCAATTCCGGTGATGGCGGTCTTGGGGATTTTCACGACGAAACTTGGCAGGCATATCAGGGACTCGATCAAACTGAGTTGGAACACAAAATTTTCTCGATATGATAATGTTGGGGGGAGTGGAATCCGGAATATTGAGTCATGCGTAACTTTGGAACGGGTGGTCGGAATCGAGTGAAATTTAATAATTGAACAGAGGACATTTCTCTGGTGACCTTTTTCATTTCCGGACCGGATCCGACAATTATTGGGGGGGGGGAATACTTGACCCGCTTAGACTGGAGAGATCGGGATGGAACTTTGCGGGAATAACGAACAGATTATCTGGATAATTGATTTACAGAACCTGATTCGCTCCGGGCACTGTGGTTGGAGGGGGGGGGGCGGGAGGGTCTGGAATTCCGGTGATCGCGAGTTCAGGTACTTCCAAATACGCTAGGATGATGAAAATTCGCTGTAATATTAGAGATTCAACAAGATTTGCTTAGAAATCAATACTTCCCAAATCCGATTATTCCTTAAAGTACCAATCTTGACCGCAAAATAAGAAAAATACTTTTAAGCAAAATATGCATTTTCATGATTACTATCAGCCCATTACCATTTTTGCCTCGAGGATTTTGCTTACAAATGAAGTTCTAGCTCCCTTTGAGTGCGCATTTTAACCGCAAAGTCGAAACTTACTTTTTGATCTAAACCCATGCAAGTGACATATGAGCTTACAGCTCTTGTTTAATAATTCTTTATTCTTTCGTGACCTCATCAACGTTTTGTTACTCTACTGTATGTGGATTATAATCAATTATTGTTAATTTAAGACATCCTGATCTCCTTCTACACATGATATCGTTTACTTGAATCAAAGATATCATCGAAAGAAATTAATAGAGAAAGGTCAAGCCATGAGAAAATCAAATCATGTCTGTGCATCATTTACGACATTGTTATTTGACAATTCGATATTGAGAATTCACTTATTCGTTCATCCACGGTTCTTCTTCGGATTGTATATCTTTTCTCGAAGCAGAAATGTATATAAACCCGGACAGAACAACTTATATTTTCCTTTTTTTCCGGTTCGATGAATGAAAACTATACTCTTTTGAACCATAAACATAAAGAAAGGGTGAAAACACCTTCAGCCAGTCCCTTAATTATAGCCTCTTCTGGGGATATTTCAATTTTCTTCTGAAATTAGAAATAGAGATTAATCCGGATGAAAATAACCATCTTCTTATTTTTTTCGGCTCGACTACGGAAAACTGTATTCTTTCGAACCAGAGATGTAAAGAAATATTAAAAATACCTTCAGTCAGTCCCAATTTAAAGAACAGCTCTTACTAGAAATGATCTTTTCACTTTAAATGGAACAAAGGTCGTTTTCCGAAAATGCCAATACTTGCCACATGACATTAATGAATTTCTTGTTGGCGGTTGTCGACTCTATCAAGAGCGTGTTCCACCCTTCTACAAATAGTAACTATTAGTTAACCGAAATAGTAACTGTTCTAACCTCACCAAAAGTTACTACGCTGGCCGTTCCAACCTTCTCGAAATAGTAACTATTTGCTTACCACGCTCGGGAGCGTAGTAAGCGTAGTAACTACAGATCTCTGTAATGTGATTGGTCGGATTCGCCCGTGGCATGATATTCTGCTGGAAAATAGAAAAATCGTTCCAGCCTTGACGGCAAAAAGCCAGAATTCGTGACGTCATGCGTAGTAACTACGGAAAGTAGGATGGAACACGCTCGAAGACTTCTCGTTCTACAAAGCGGCGGATGGACGCAAAAGATTTGAAAAATATGCGTGCCGTGGTAAAAAACAGAAGAAAAAAGTGGGAAACCAAGCAACAGGAAAGGAGTCCACGACAAAAGATAGACTTGTCGGCCTACCAAGTCTTCTAATGAAACACGCACATTTTGAAGCTTCTCATGCGTTTATTTTTGAAAGGGCTGTCGGCGAGCTTTGAAGCTTTCGACAAAATGTGCGCTCCGTGACTGAGAAATTCCGTTCAGCCGAAAAAAAACGGTTCTCCATATCCTGCTAATTCTTCTGCCAAAATTTTCGTAGTTTCATCCCGTCATTTATTTCTGGCCATATCTTGTAAGTGTATTAGTTAATCTGTTTCGTGTCTGTATATTCTGTAAATTTGTATGCCTCTTCTAGCTTTTAGCTATTCGGATTAAATTTGATTGATTGATTGAAAAAAAAAATCGCTTAAAACTCGTGGTTCCGAAAGGAAACAACTGCGAAGGGCGGGTTTTACATGAAGCATCATCTGAAAATATCTTCGTATTTATTTTTTCTTCTCGTTATTAGTTTTCAGTTCAGTTTAGTTCTCAGTTCAGTTCAGTTCTCAATCCATTCTTCAATATAGCCAACATTTAACATATTCGTAAACCAATAGTCCGTCTTAATATGCGACAACAGATCACCATTGCAAGACGGACAACAAATTACCAAAAGATATTTATAAACGAAGTTTCTTTTTCATTTTTTTTCTTCGAAAACTTACTTCAATTCGCTCCGAACTGAATCAGCTTTCTTCACCCAAACGTTCTCGAGCGATACACCTCCCCAATTCCCAATCCCCTCCCTGTTCTTCCTTATGACCAACTTAATTACCCAACAAATAATTATTTTTAGCAAATATTCCTTGAGCCCAAGCTGACTTTGAAACAAATATTCAAATAATGTATACAACGGATACGTTAGCCACGATAGCTCACGTATCCGTTGTATACATTATTTGAATATGAAATTTGTCAGACTCCCACCTCAGACTCCCTAATGCTTGCCGATAGATTACTCCAAAGAATTGTATGGATACTTCCCCTCCTTAAGGATGACCTCTCCCAAACACATAAGGTAAGATCCATCTGGTTTATTAAATTATTTTACAACAGGCCTCCCTCTCCAAGATTCGTTTTCCCTGTCTTTTCTGACGGACGTTGGCTGACAGCTCGAACCCAACCAAATAAATCACCACAAAGTGCAGGTCCCTCTCACACGGTCAAAAAGCAGAAATGGCAAAAGACCGCTGGAAGAAAGCCACCACCATCATAAGGCTTCAGCCAGCCAATCAGGAGTTTGCCTTTCTGAAGGGCAAACTAGACGACGTGACCCACAACCAAAGGAAGTTCTCCCTCGAAAGATTTTCCGGCTGGATTCGGGGAGTTTTAATCTAGCCGTTCCCGAACACACTTGTTGGTACAGGAACTAAAAAAATTAACTAAAGTAAGTATATTTCTTTAGATCCATGTTCCTCGGTCGCCCTCGCCGAACTCTGCTCAGCTCAATCCATCTCTTCTTATCTAACATACAGTTAGCCAATCAATGCCTTCTTCAACACGACCATTATACTACTGCTCGTCCTCTTACTTCTAACTCGCCGCCTATCAGTTATCTAACGATTATATTTTGTATCCTCGTATAACTATAATAACCATGTGCTCGCGACTCGAGAGTTCACGGTTTAGGACTTAGAAAGCGGGTAAATTGTTCACCACAGCAGATAGGAAAGCTAAGTACTAAATATACGCCTTGCCGAACGCTATCGTCTACGCTACCTAAACAACCCCTCAATCCGGCGTCTTCTCGCCAAGTAAGGTCGCCTTCGCGTCTACCATCTCGTGCGATACAGTCGATTGTAACCCGTAAACGCGCACCTAACTCAAAAGGGGTTGCCAAAGAAGTAAACCATCGACGGGAACCTTACACAATCACGCCATTGTTAAAACCTTACTCACGGAAACTTACTCACATAAACATTACTTACGAAAAACTTTAATCATGAACAAGAAAAATAAAGAAAAGGGACAAATTTTCAGCCAGTATCAGTTTCTGGAAATAGTTGGTCTCTTTTCTGGAATCAGAAATATAGAAGCATCCGGATAAAAACTTTGTTTCCCGGTTTGAAAACGGAAAGCTGTCCGAAGCAGAATACAAGAAATACAAGGAATACCTTCAGCCAGTCTTTTGATTAAAGACGTTTATTTTGATAATGCAATTCTCCTTCGGAATTGGAAACAGAAATAAATCCTGGTAAAAGATCTATCGTTCTGTTTTTTCCCCAATTTCATTACCTGAAAACTGTTTTCTTTTGAAGCAGAAATATAAAGAAATAAAAGGAATACCTCCAATCAGTATTTTAATTAAAGCATTTTCCGGGAATATTTCGATTTTTCCAATCCTTCAATTGGTTTCCAGCTCTAAGGAAGATGTCAAGGATTCTCGTAAATATCACGGGTCAATACTGACGGAACGACAGGCCGGAGGCGAGGTGTCTTTCGAAAATATTGCGACGGGAAAAGGAATAATTGGATTGGGAAGAAACCGATTTATGCCCAATAGGATCCGGGGATCGTAAATGGCTAGTAGAGGTATGCCTCTGGACACTGCTCTAAGGCTTAGACCACAATTTTTCGCCTGGAAAACCCTCAAATGGAAATAAGAAAGTAATAGGGCGATTCTGGCGTTCTCGCCGATTCGCCTTCCAGAAAGGAAAGTGAGAATCTACCGAGCGCAATAGCGAATAGAAAGTCGTTGCGCTTTTGCAACTTCTCGCTGACTTGCCGAGATCGCTTTCCACCAGAGCAAACTAACTCTAGAGAGCAATGTCAACTCTAGAGAGCAACTCTAGAGAGCATTCCCATGCATCCAAAATGGGTATCCGTCGAAGCGCCGCGGAGCACGCTTGAAGAGAGAAGCTTCAGCGAGCCGTTCAGTGGCGGATGTAGAAAATTCAGATCTTGCGCTCGTTAACGACCGATCGCGTTTCAGTTGGGACATTCAGGCCAGCCAGTGGTGCCTATGTCGCTGCTATTGACTCTGTGTCACTTTTTCAAAGTTCGCGCGATACTCTCTAGAGTTAGTTTGCTCTGCTTTCCACTGACGTAGTGGATTCACTTTCCTGTCACTCCACCAGAGCAAACTAACACTAGAAAGTAGTAGAAAGTAATGTTAAAACCTATCCTTCCCATGCATCCAAAATGGGCCTACGTCGAAGCGCAGCGGAGCACGCTTGACGAGAGAAGCTTCAGCGAGCCGTTCAGGACGTGCGCGAGCATCCGGCCCGTGCAGTGGCGGATGCAGAAAATTCTGATCTTGCGCTCGTTAACGACTGATCGAGTTTCAGCAGGGACATTCAGGCCAGCCAGCGGTGCTGGTGTCGCTGCGATTGACTCTAGCTGCGTTCGTTGCACTCCAGGCTATCACTGGTGTTTAGTCACAAGTGTCCGGTTCTTCCCTTAAAACGCGTTCTTTTGGTTCACCGGTGAGTTGATGAAAACCGGCTAACTCCTCGCTGAAGCCGGGCTCACGAGCAGGGTTCTGATTTGTCCGCACTGGTGAGATAAAACCGGACACTAGTTAGTTCAAAAACGGGTTACAAGACTGGTGAGAAGTCACCGGTGAATGCAAAAACGGCTTATAAGAAAAACCGGAGACCACCGGTGAGAACTCCCGTGACAAAGAACGCAGCTTCTGTGTCACTTTTTTCAAAGTTCGCGCGGTACTCTCTAGAGTTAGTTTGCTCTCTTACCACTCACCTAGTGGATTCACTTTCCTGTCACTTTCCAAAACTAGTGGAGTGCAAGAACAGGTCTGGAAAGCGGCGGCGCATAACTTGCGACGCTTTCTAGATTGTCAGAATCGTCCTAAATTGAGTGTTTCAGCTTTCTTCCGATACAAAGAACGAAAACAAATCCAATAAATGTAACTAATTGATATCTCTACTTAGATGTTATTGTTACTCTGTTCGGATACTTCAGACGATTTGCAAAACTGTTGCAATACTCCAGATGCCATAGCACGCCCATTAGAGGGTGCAAAAGCAACTGAGCAAAATATTAAAAACAAAATTAACAGTGTGTGGCTATTTGGTTTTGTTTTACTCAGTCTTTGTTTTACTCAGTCTTTTTAGTCATTACTGTGCATAGATAGTTTCATAATATTTTTTCGGTTCATGTTCAAATTAGTAGTACGCCCGGAATCTAGCCAGAGCCAGAAATCTGGTGAAAATAAAAGATTTTATAAATTCGGTTGCAGACGCGGAATAAGGGTAAGCATCCATTCTGAACCCATATCTGATTTTTAGTGTCTCTTCAGGTAAACAATTCTCCCTAAATTCGACAAAACGAAAATTTGGAGAAAATTTAGACTTTGAGATGGGGCTAGAGACAAACATACATACTGAATTCGTACTAGTTCTTGGTTTTCTCGGCTGACTACACTGTAAAAAGTTTCTCCGAATAAGGATGCAATATTTGCTACTGGGATTAATCTTATCTCTATTGGGATAAGATTAATCCGAATTAGGGGTAAGCTTATCTCAATAAAGATACGATTAATCCCAGTAGCAAATACTGCAAGATTTTTTTTTACAGTGTAGTCGCTAGGCTCACCATCCACCAAAGAAACAGGGCTGATTTGGGATAAATAACATCCTTATTTGATTTGGCGAAGAGGAGAAATCTGCAAGACATCGTTCTCCAGATAAAGACCAATCTTGGGATCCTATTGAAACTTTTGGTCTTGTTTTTATTACTGTCGTACTCTGTAGTACACAAGCCGAAGAATCTCTAGATAGAACCATCGCGTTCTCACAGAAGCGTATTCTCGCCAAACGAGAACACTCGACTGAAAATATCCAGAAAAAATATCTAAAAAAGCAATGACCCTCCCCTCCTTCAAATGCTTCCATTCTAGACATCTGTGTGTTTCCTTTTTCAACAAAAGTTTACGCTCAGTAATAGAACGTTGTGACAAGAGCCAAAAAGCGACAATGCTTCTGTCGGGGCTATCACCGGAAGCAGCCAAAAACGCCCGATCTTTTTACTTGCAGCTTGCCAGCAAACCCCTCCCCCCCCCCCAAGTTTCTGGAAATGTTTCCACGGTAGAAAGAGACAGAGCAGATTTTTTGCTACTTGGAAATATATTTCGCCGCGGATAAGCCAGAAGGAGCAAAGGGGAACGATTGAGAAAAGGGTTTGTTCTCCGCAAGATCGGAGGAATACGCTAGTCAGGCAGCGTCGAATTGCAAGAACACGTTTTCGGGGTACCCAACATGTTAGTTACGGGATAACTATGACTTGATAATGTTTGTCTGACCGTCCGTAATCCGGCCGAACTTTGCAAGGACATCCCACACGGTATTTACGAACAGGTCCTAATAGTTCATTTATCTGATGCAACTGTAGCTCGTGCATAAAAGACAACCCTATTTCTTACCCCAGGTTCACACAAACGTTCACACTGAGGCGATATCGGCCATCGGCTAGATTTTCGTTGTCAAAATCGGCGAATTCTGTTGCTTCGTCAGGCGATTTTCAATGTTGGGAAAATTCAACTTTAATCGCAACAGCAACATGGACGACCCCTTTGATGATTATTTATTTTTTATTATTTTGATTATTTTAAGGGTTATTTTCAATTATTTGAATTATGTTTCGCGTTAAATTCTGTTGCCGACGAAAATTCAGTGTGAACATCAAGGCGATAAAAATCTTCGTTCCCTGCGATTGAAAAATCTCGTTCATCGCCGCCATCTGCTCTGTGTGAACCTAGCGTTTATCTCTGTATTCCCCGCCATTCATCAAGCGACTGAAGACTGATTTACCCCGACCCCTCCCTACGGGGGAACTATCATGGGTGACTCTCCAGTCACGGTGGGAGTTTAATCTGAGGATGCCCGTGACTCCCTCTCGTGTTTTTCATTTCTACCTAATTCATCTAATATGCCCAACCCAAACTTTCAAACTGAAGCAGAAAACAGAGCTCCGTTTCGTTTCTCCTAGGAGTTTTTTCTAGCTGATTTAATATTTGTCTGTTAGCGCGGCTCCGGTGGTAACAAGGCCTTCTGATTGGATGCCAGCCCAGCAGTCAAAAGGCAGAATGAAATGCTTACAAGCCTTTTCTCGAAGACAGATAACTTCACTACCTTCTAAATTCTTTAAGGCACCCCTCTTACTTATTCTGACTTTATTGCTCGCCTAGCTCCCTTAAAGGACCTGTCTTACCTAGAATACTAACGCAATGTACTTCCTTAATCATTCCATATATTTCTAAACCCGGAGACCCCAATTTCGCACGATACATTCTAGCTCTTCTAACAAAACCACGCAGATTTTCTCACTTGCCGTGGTTTGCTACCTTCGATGTGTACCGCGCTGTTGACGGTTGTCTACGAGGAGTTTTTCATCAGAAAAACCGGTTACGTAAACTGTTTCCCTGTTTTCGCTATAAGTCAGTGGGTCTTGGAAAGGCTTAAAACAGCCAAAACCGTGGGTTATTTGTCAAAAACACAGCCTAGTTTTAAAGTATTCAACTATTTTAAAATACTGTAATAAAGTTGAACAGTAAATAGTGCGAGGGGTCCTTTAAGGAGTTATAAGCATCAGAAAATCCCCGCCTTCTCCTTCGTTTCGCTTTGTAAGAAACGAATTTTATCACTTTTTCGGCCTAGCCGAGTTTTGCCAGTCACGAAACGCAAACTTCACTGACAGTTTCAAGGTCCGCCGACAACCCTTTCACACATAAAGACATGAGAAGATTCAAAATACTGTTTTCATTTTGGAAAACATGTTAGGCCATCAGGTCTATCTTCTGTTTCGGACTTTTTTTGTTTTGCTTGGTTTTCCAACTTTTTAACTACGGCGCGTTCAGTTTTCAAATTTGTGGGTCCACACTGTCAGAAGTTTCATAAGAGACAGCAGAAGGATGCGCGGTTTCAACAAGCAATGTGTAACAGACAACACTTCGGATGTTGTCTTTTATGTTTGAAAATGTTATACACAACAAGGGTTGCCGTCAGAAAGAGACGAAAAATCGCCAAAAAGCATCTGCTGATTTTTCAGACATCATGATGACAAACAGAAAAGGTAGGAGATGCTTTTTTGGCTATTTTTTTGCTCTTCCTGGCAGTGCTTATTATGCATAACATTTCATGCATAACGTTTTCCAACACAACAGATAACATCCCAATTGTTGTCTGTTACGCACCGTATGTTCAAACCGCGCATCCTTCTGTTGTCTGTTATGAAACTTCTGACAGTACAGCACGCGCATCGAATAGCGGAAAGGCTGGACAGGGTCGTGAAGCTCTAACAAGAAAATCGCTAATTTGCTTTTCCACAAGTTCGTTTCCCAACTTGAGCGGCTTTGAGCCTGAAGAAGACCCTTGCCAAGAAGGGCCGATAGCTATATGAAAATCCAGCTGACGAATCCGTTGTGCACTGTCCAATCCGCTAATTCCACATGGAAAGTAATGGTATTATCGGAAAACTACTTCTGGGCAAAACCAAAACGAAAAAGTTGTCAAAATACAAGAAAGACAGAAAATCCCGCAATAAATCAGAAGGAAGAAAATCAGAGCGTTACCTAAAGTTTTTTGTACCATACTTTGTTAAACATCTCGATTGTTCTTAGCTACGTTATGTAATTATGACTACGGTTGCACATGGGAACGGGTAACAGTTGCGTTTTTGCAGATACCATGGTATCTGATACCACGGTTTGCAGTTACTGAGTATCCGGCCAGTTATCGTGGACCGTGGTATCTGAAAAAGTCATTTCACCCTCATCATCACCAACAAATGAGTCTATGTTTTTTGTCAAATTGGTGGTAAGAAATTTGGAACTTGTGGCACGGTGTAAGGTAACGTAAGGTAAGGTACATTTTAATGGCAAATATAAATAAACCTGGTGTTTCTCAAAAGCATCAGACATGCCAGCGGCATAAAAAACGACGCTTCACTAATTCTGATGGGTTTCTAAAAATTATTAATACAATTCTAGCCTAAGGCATTATAAAGAAAAAACAAACGAATAATTGTCACACATCAACACTAAACTTTAAGGACAACACGAGAATTTACGATAACAGTGTGAGTGGATATAAGTATTTCTTTTGAAAAAAAAAAACGCAGAACACAAATTCGGCAATTGTCGCTTTGGCAAAGCAACCGCAGTACCATCGTATCAACTATTGATTTCCTGCTACAGATCGTGAGAACGGGAGATATTCCAAAAAAGCCGGTCTTGGAAAAAGTAAACATCAGTCAAATGCCATTAGGGTAAATGACAATACCTTATATTGGCCTACAGAATTCAGTTTGGGAAACATGATGGATTGAGAGTGATTACGGAAGTAAAGTAACACAGGTACGGGGGGGGGGGGGCGTTGGCTAAATATGCAGACTGATACGATGAGACGGTTAGACTATTTTTTTGCTGAAGTTGTGGCTCTTGAACACAAATACCCATGAATATTTGAGAACGGAACAGCAACCGAAATAATTGTCTCCTGTCTTTTCTCTTCCTACGATTTCCAAAATTTAATAGCATTTAATAGCAAAATTTAATAGCAAAGAAATCAATATCTCGGTTTCGGCAGAAATAATGCAAGTTTGCGCCGCTAACTATCGTTGGACTGAATATATACATGTCAAATATTCTTTGAGCTCAAGCTGACTTTGAAACTTTTATTATGACGAGGACCCTTGCCAAGAAGGGCCGAAATATCGCTGATGAAGAGTCATAGCTGACGTATCCGTTGTAAACATTGTTTAACCAGAGGATTGACAGCCTGACGAGGACCCTTGCCAAGAAAGGCCGAAATATCGCTGATGAAGAATCGTAGCTGACGTATCCGCTGTAAACATTGTTTGAATAAATATACATGTCGTGAATTCAACCCGCAAATCTGAAAGAAATTTGTCCTCCCTTATTTTGTTTAAATCCATAGCTATTCTGGCTTCCGATAAATACGCTTGGGATTATAACAGATCTAATCTTATCGTATTTACAGTAGGCCTAGAGGTTTGTTTGCTGCTTGAAACGTTGGTTAACTTTGAACATTGCCATTTCCATCCACTTGTTGTAAGAAAAGTTGGCTATAAGTCAGCCAAAATCTTAGCAACTTAAGAGCTCCTAGGAGCGCCTGAATGGAAAACCTTCATTTTACAATTTAGCCCACAACCAGAGCAAAATAACTCTAGTGAGTACCGCGAAGACCTATCATTCCCATGCATCGAAAACAGGCCTCCGTCGCTTTGTTCGCGTGCAGTGGCGGACGTAGATTCTAGCCAGCGCTCGTTAACGATTGGTCAGAGCAAAATAATTCTGCTCTGCCATAGGTTGAGTTTCGGTAGGGATGTTCATATCTGCTAGTGGAGCTAGTGTTGCTGCGATTTGACTGTGTGTCACTTTTTCAAAGTTCGCGCAATACTCTCTGGAGTTCTTTTGCTCTGCCCACAACTGCACAGTTCAGATTCAACTAATGTTGAAAGAACAACACCTCCAATGTCATGTTCAGCAGTGGGAGGAGCTTCAGCTTTACCACTTTTCCGTATTTTTACAAAGTAGAAATACTGAGCACCAGTCTAGCAGAAAAACAAGACAAAGGTCGCACAGATCTAAGGACACTCAACACCAAGTGGTGGTTTCCATTCTCGTATTCAGAGATAATTGACTCCTTTAAAACTCGGCTCTGCGTTCAAAAAATCCCTCAAGACTTCAGCGTTTCTGACCAATGGGGGCAAGGTATTTACCGACTGGCTGATGAATTTTACCGACTACTTATATAGCACTTGCAAGCTTGGCATGTATTCAAGTTCTCGTACTGGGATATGAATGCAGAGTCGCCTGTAACTGATGTAAATAGTGCTTGAGCTTGTTCCTCCCACCAAGTTTCATTCAGATCGTTCCACTCCAAGCGTGTCACAAGGTTTCCAGTTCCCTCTCGACCCCCCTCTCACCACCTTCTTCGGATCCGATCCGGACTTGAAACGGGAAATCTGAGACGTTTGACTTTTCTACAAATTAAGTTTCGTTATGATCCAATCACCCGTTCGAAAGTTATACATACCTCAAGATTCCGGATTCTCCCTCCCTACTCTCCCCCCACAATGTTCGGATCGGGAAGTTGACTATTTCGAAGTTAATCTGGTTGGGTCCCTAATTTGCCTGACAAGTTTCACTGTCCTAACCCACCTAGAAGTAACAACGAATCCGGTCCGGTTCTGTCAATGATGTACCTAGGGCTTGGGGTTGTTCCTCCCACCAAGTTTTATCCCGATCCCTCCACTCTAACCATGATTTCCGGTAACTCCTCCCCCCCCCCCCCCCCCCGCCCGCATTCATCGGATTCGGTCCAGACTTGAAATGAAACATCTGAGACATATCTTTCCAGATATCAAATTTCATGTAGATCCGATCACCCGGTCGAAAGTTCTGCATGCCACTAAATTCCGGATTCCGGCTCCACTCCCTCCCCCCACGATGATCGGATCAGGCAAGTGACTATTTCCAACTTAGTTTCGTCGGGTCCCTAATACGCCTACTAAGTTTCATCGTACTAGCGTATCTGGAAGTACCCTAACTAGCAAACACCGGACTAACCGACCGACTGGCAGACGGAAAAGTGAACGATATATGGCACTTGGCCGGGAGGCAAGTGCCATAAAAATCAAATCTGTTTAAGAAAAAAAAAAACAGTGTTCTTAGAAAAATTGACGATTTATTTTCGCCAACTTGTCTTTTTTTATACCAACTTACCGACAACATCAGAGCCCCCCCCCTCCCCCAATTACGTGACGCCTACGGCAGCCTCACCAATATTATTCCTTTTCTAGCTTTTAGCTATTCGGATTAAACTTGATTGATTGATATAAATATTAAGGGATAGAATACATCAAGGAAATGCAGTAACTCGTAAGTAAGTAAGTAATTTAGTAAGTAATATTGGATTAAAGTAAGACTAGATAGGAAGATTAAAGAAGTATGGTGGATTAGTACTATGAACAATTCGTTTGTTCATGGGTCCTTTTAATAAACATGTGTTGTGTTTGTTGTGATTTGGCAAAGAGGAGCAGAGAACTCAAGAAATTTATTTGCTAAATGTATATTACGCCTCCTTGGACGAGAAACTCGAAAATTTCCGGTCGTTATCAAATTAGCGATCCACTAACAGCAGTTGAGAAACAAATATAACCATATAGCCAAAATAATGATCTTGGTTTAGTTATAGGGTAAAATTTATACTGTGTGTTTCGTCAGTTGATTTTCTTTCGTTTTTCCTTTCTTTTTCTCTTTTTTCCTTATAATAATAATAACAATAATAATAATAATTTATTTGTAACCCACTGCACAAAAACAATGTGAAGATAGTGGAGTAAAGAAGAAAAAGAAACAAATAAACAACTGAAGAAACACTAATACAACAAAATAAACACAACAAATCAACAGAACAAGTGGATGAGCCCGTGATACGGAGTGCCCTCGTGTGCTTATTTTGACGGGTTATAAATAAAATAAGTCATCATCATCATCATTCCTATCCTGAGATGAGGGATATCACTCACCCTTGGGCTTAAAAATCTTATCCAGGTCTTCCTTGAGCTCATTCCGTATCGTCTCCTTTTCCGGCAGTTCTTCCACAACTTCCGGCAAGTGCTTCGGAAACGGGACTTGCTGAGGATTATTGTCTATCCATTCGGGAAATGTTTCGGGAACATTATTATCGGAAACGGGGAATGTAGGTGGAGTAACTGGGAATAGCTTTTCCTGGCTTGGTATGGCAAAATTAGTCTCCTGCCAGTAATCACAACACTCCCGCTCGGGATATTCTGAGCCGCGAACGGCAAATAAAAAGGCAAGAGGGATGAACCTCAATGCCGCCATCATGCGTCACGGTACACGTGCTCCCTGAAGGGACACGTCACGTGCTTTCCTGACAACAATGTATTGGTGCCTAGCAGATTAGTTGGTTGGTACAGTAAGTTGTTTTCAGTATCGAAAGCGCAGTTTTTCACAGAACAGGTTCGTTCTATCTGTACCGAAATATAACAATACTTCAATGTTTGAGCGATGAGATGATCAGAGTCACAAACTGTTATGAAGCTGCTACAGACAATGCTGTCTTGCGCGTTGTGATCGACGTTGTGATATGGATGTGTCCCGAGTGAGAAGTTATAATTTAGTACCTGAAGCTAGTACGGTCTGGGCAACATAGTTTAGCTTCCATAGACAATAAGTTTACTGACATACGTGCCCAGTGTGGATGACTGTGTCCATTTCTGACTTCGGAGTCCAAAAGTCAAAATTACTGATTTTTCCACTAATAATGATTTTGCTGTTTTCTGTTTCACTTCTTCCTTATTTCTTTATTTTGCTTTCCTGATTTTTTATAGTTCCTTCTATTGATTTTTCTTTTCTCACACTGTTTGTTCTTTCATTTCTTCTTTGTTATTGTGTTGTAGTCTAGCAAGACCGAAACAAGTGTCGTCACCTTCTAGGCCAGTAAATCAGGTTGTCCAACTGTTGTAGTATTTCTAGTACGTAATTAAATACTTGATTACTTGGCAAACGTGTCCATTCTGGATAATTGTGACTATTTCGGAGCTCGGGATGAAGATCACTGCAGTTCTGAATTTTTCACCAGCTATTCTGTGCGTTTTTATTACTTTCGGTATTAAGTTATTTCACTGATCTGCGTTAGCCGTCGTACCAACCTTTTTCGGCTACTGTATGCTTGTCCAGTTCACGTCACACAGGGTACTTTTGCAGCTATGTCCGTATTCACCTCCTTATTTATATTTTCGCCGGTGCGCTTTGAATATGACGTTTAAATTTACAATGCAACTTCACCAAGCCTAGGTGACTCTCGGTTTGTTTTCTTGGTTAGTTACACAGGCGGAATCGTTCGTGGGAAAATTTACTTGACGGGCGTGTCACGCTACGCTGTTTCAATGTACTAGCCACCAGTGAGGACGTTCTTTCTATCTTTCTGAAATCAGACTGGATTTCGTGCTAAGACGACGAGCTGAACAACGTCATCACCTCACGAGATTCAGTTTCCAATACGATTGGCACTTTCAGTGACGGAAGTTGCCGCTTGGTCTTTCCGTGTTCACAAAGTCGAATAATACGTGTTGTTTGAGGGATGGATGTGATAAACAACTGCGAGCTGCAAGTTGTTGTTCTAGTTTTTAGACGTTACTTTTCTTTCAATCCTTCCATAACAGAACAATACTTATTGCCAAAGGAATTGGCTGAGCTGCATCACAAAATTACAAGAATCCGTTGGCCCACTAATTGCTTTTCTTTAGCTTCAACTGCTTTCCTTGAAATTAGCAATCAATTAATGTTAAAACGACGAGCGGGATGCGTCACAAACTCACATGAATCACAGTTCCACACACGAATTGCTTTATAGCGTTAATATGGCTGTCAGGGCTTGTTTGGTTACAATTTAACGTTAATTACTCTTAATATGTAATTACTGCATCGCTTTCTGTACGAGTGCATGCTTCTGGATTCTTTTGCAAACAACGTCTCTATGTACCTGAAGAAGGGGCAGCAGAGACCTCCTCTCTGATTCCAGCTAACCCCTGTCAAGTCACTAACACCTTCCGTACAACTTCCACAACCTGACTTCTTTAGGCATGTTTGCAATTCTCACAGAGCGATTAGGACAAAAATCACAATCACAGAGTGTCGAAGTGTTCACTCGATCTCCTCACCGAATACTTTGGCAGTGGTAAGAATACTGAGAGGTGAGGGATGTCCAGGAACGAATTCCGGTAGGAATGTCAAGAACTGGCGCAGGACACGAGCGACAGACATTAATATTCTTGGAGTAGGGATCGAAATAGGTAGATAGATAGATGTTTACTGAGCTCTTGGGCCATGATCAAGGCAAGAAAATACTTGTATAAAGTATATGGATGAACTCACTCAACCAATAACTTTTTCAGCTAATTAATTTTCGATTCAGATCACTGGTTCAGCATATTATTTAGGGTTTTGAACTATTTAGCAGAGATCGAGGGACCAAAATATTTAGTCAAAGTAACCCACAGACCCCCCCCCCCCCGACCCTGATCACTTTGTCCGCATCATAAGGGGAGATCAAAGTATGAGTGATTGCAGGGGCGTCGCGACTGGGGGGGGGAGGGGGGACCCCTCCCCGGCCAGTCGGTAAAAAATAGTCAAGTCTTTTATTCAAACAATGTTTACAACGGATACATCAGCTACGATTCTTCGTCAGCGATATCTCGGCCCTTCTTGGCAAGGGTCCTCGTCAGGATGTCAATCCTCTGGTTCAACTTCGGGGAAGGAAACAAACCTGTCATAAAGTCAGGTTTGTTTCCTTCCCCGAGCCAAGGGCCCAAATATCGCTGACGAAGAATCGTAGCTGACGTATCCGTTGTAAACATTGTTTGAATAAATGTTTTAAAGTCAGCTTGGGCTCAAAGAATATTTAATAATCAAGTCGGCGCGAAGCACCACGATTTTTCATCAAAACAGCTGATTTTTTTCATGAAAAAAATTGTTTTTTTCTGAAAATTGGTCGATTTTTGTCAAAATAGTCGGTTTTTCTGAAAATCAATCGATTTTTCCAAAACTATAATTTTTATTGTTGAAAACAGTCATTTTTCTCAAGATAAAGTCAGTAGAAATTACCAGGCAGTCGGTAAATGCCTCGTCCCCCCCCCCAACATTTTGGGTAGTAACGCCTCTGAGTGATTGGGCAGGATGCGCAATGCCGAAACTGAAACAAGTGAGGTCACACACTAAGTTATTTTTTGATTAATTGTCATACTAATTTAGCCTGGAACAAGAAAGGGAATTGACCGCTGATGTGCAATACTTTGAATGTCAATTATGTGTCTATGGCAATGCAAATTCTCAGGGATGCCACTCAAACAGTGTTTGCAGTTTCTTTTAAAATATAAAAAAAAATAATACCCAAATGGCTAAATGGTCCGTAACACAGGGGTGAATACCTACAAAATAACTAAAAATACGAATCTCTCCAAACATCAGTATTATTTCTTGGCGCTAGAGCCTTGCTCAAAAGCACCTCTGGGTCCACGCGGATCTCCTATCATTACAATATATCAACCAATAAGCAAATCGCGATTAGGCGGTGTATTACTAGTTGGCGAGTCATTCATTCAAGTTCAATTGGTTCTATGTGGTGCGACATTCCTTGCACTACTACTTCCCCTCTTTTCTCTCGAAATGTAAGATAGGTCTATGGAAATACTGACCGTATCTAAGACTCCTTAGAATGACGGACGCTGGAGAGGAAACGACAAGGAATTCGTCATGTTAAGAAGTGATTAGTAGATCAGTATTTGATTATCGTGAGGAATCACATTAGTAACCTAGGCAATAACAGTTTTCCAAGACTGCCAATTCGAAAGATGACAACTGATGGCTAGCGGGCAAAAGGACGATTAGGTTGCCCAGTCTCGATTTTAGCAAGAATAAATAATGAGATAGAACTGCTGTCTCCCTATCTTGGTCTTACAAACACGTTGAGTCGAGTAAAATACGGCCGACTCCCGACGCAAACGAGCGGAGGTTACTAGCTTCGCGCCACATCACGTTTCATTACCTCTACAAAAGACTACAAAATAGCTATATCGCTGTAAGTCGCTGAAGAGGAAATCTAGCAGTCAAAGCTGATTTGCGTGATAAGCAAAGCAACAGCCATAAGCAACAGTGGAGACGGAAGAGTAAACGGGTATCAGCAACAGCTCAAAGCTATTGTAAATACCTCTGTCCTCTAGGTCCACTCTGTTTTTGGTCCGTTTACACACTGCGTAAAATCCGAGCGCATTTTACGCAACGTTTGAGCTTGAAAAGATTTCTAGCAATACGGACGTATTTAAATACAAAACGGACCGATTTCTCTAATACACCCGTATTGCTAGAAATGTTTTCAAGCTCAAAACGTGCGTAAAATACGCAAAAAATACGCTCGGATTTTACGCGGTGTGTAAACCCACCATTTGTCGGGGTTTTCATAGTCGCTGCATGCAACTAAAGACATAAGTTCTATATGATTATTTGTTCTTGATTTAGGGTACAGCAAGTGCCCGGCACCGGTTGCCACGTGTTAGAACATTAAAATCAGCATGTTTAGAACCGAGAAGAATATTCGGTATCGGTGCCGGAAAGGGTATACGGCACGTGTCGAGGAGCGGGTAATCCCTCCTAAGTGGCGCCATCGGTGAAAACTTCGGTGACAAGGACTCGAGGAATAAAAGGTGACATAATCAGATTTCGGATTAATGCTTTCTGGAAAAGAGGAGGTAAGTCGTTTTACTTCTGGAAAGGGTTATGGGCTCGAAAAAGAATATAATTTCATTTAATTTTGTCAGGTAAAACAAAAAATATTGATTGGGAAAACCTTAAAGTATTCTTCTGCGACACCTTTTGTTACGTGTGTGATAATGGACGAGTAACTCCTCGCAGCGCCGGGAGCGATGCTAATCCCGGGCGATGAAAGAAGGAAGAAAAAATGAATTCGAAATTCATTCCATTGTGAACGCTCGACCAGAACAGTCAGTGAACGTTATATGATAATCGTGTATTGGTGACCTAATAAGGTTAAACGGTACCATTTGAGCTTGTTGTTAATACTTTTGCCAGCAAAACTTAATTTGTTTGAGACTATTGAATCAGTCCCTGACATCTACAAGTTCTAGTAGATCCATTTTCTTTTCCATTATTCTTTGAAACTCTTCTGGACTTCTCGAAGATTAGAAACCTAAACCTGTCTCGGCTTTTCAGTCTCGCGCAGCCCCCTTAGTTTTCATGGCACACAGGTAGAAACTTGCAAACCCGGTATTTCTAACCAATCAACTCTCAGAAGCTACAGGCTTCCGATCCAATTCACGTAGATAAGCGCCAAACAAAGAGAATGAAAGAATCCGCGGGGGGGGATAAGAGATAAGCTAAGATTTATTTACACAAAGGCCATGGCAAATACATGAAAAATAAGCACAAAAAAAATAAAATAATACCTTCTATAAGCACCTATCCCTATGGGCTAGGGCTACCCTGAGGAACCTCGCCAACTGTTTAATACTCATAAAACAACTATTTCCCATGATTCTTCATCCACCCCTCTTTCATTTACTCCAAAAAATTTTAACCGAAGTTCATTCAATTTTCACATATTATTCAAGAAGTTCGGAATTGCGGGAATGGATGGAAAGGTTAGGTTAATATAGGTACGATGGGTCCTTTAAATTTGATTTACTTTGTTTTGAGTGGAGGGGGTCGTGAACGAGTATTCGAAGTGTTAATGATACTTTGTTGTTCGTGTTTAAGGTAGACAAACAACAAAGATCCTGATATTACTCATCTAAAGATCTCTTACACACAGTGTTTGCGTCCTATATAGGTAATGTTGTGGCGAGAAATTTTAATATTGTTCTCAATCGCTTCGGATACCCCTTTCGTACTTTTTGTTACCAATTCTACTGCAGTGTACTGTGCACAAATTTTACTTCGGGTGCAATCAATGTGGTACGAGTGACTTACAATAATTGTTTCGTAAATAGAACGAAACACATCGCCACATAGGCTGGTGTGGCGATGCAGCGCGCCCGGTATGTTTGCCTCTCGTAATTTTATGTCGTTTTACGAGATCAAGCGAAAATCTGTTTATTCAATGAAATGTCAGCTATTAAGATTCGAAAACAGCCCTTAGTCCGGGACACTAGAACGTATTTCGCTCATGTCTGAGTTGAGGTGATCAGAAAAACACAGTCAGTTTGACGATAGTTTCCGACTATATCGACCATAATGAATCTGAATATGGGTGGTGGCAAACAACATCCTTTCTAGGTCTATAAAATATGTCCAGACTGTTTATTTTTTTTCGAAGGTTGTAGGCTACTAGCCTAATTTAGTTGCAGGACATCTCATTTCATTCCTAAGAAAGCCGTCTCTCAGAATAAGTTTTGTTTTTTCCGATACCTCGTATAGTCCGGATCTGTAGGCTAGTATCTATTAATTTTCTCTGAAAATCTCGAAATTCAAAGGTTTATTTTCAGGTTCGGCATATATTCGAAACTTAAAGTATTTTTAGGATCAATTACACTTTACCAGAATTTTCCTTGGATACTGAGATTGACATTGCTTTAAAGTTCCAAGCTCCAACCGTTTTTTGATTTTTTGAAAAATTATAGGCCAAAAATGTATGAGAAAATATGTCTTTGCAAAATGGTGATATGACACGATATTCTATACTAAAATTTAGCATAGACTTCAAATATACACTTCATTTTTCAACTAAATATTAACTACGGCTGTTATAGGCTTATAACTTATTTACAGGCCTAATTTTTTTTTTTTTAATGGTACTGCAAGACGTGTTTCTATGCCCAATTCGACCCCAAGTCCAACGATAGTGTCGGTTTGGCAATCGTGTTGTCATAGGCTATCTAATTTGCTATAAGCTCTCATTTTATTGGATTTATTTTAATTTCATGCACTTAGGCTACTGTGACCAAAATCAACAATGAGTTAGCCGGAGTAGGAACAGCCAACAGGAGGGATATCCAACCTCAGACAAGATTTCAAATTTCCAGAGAAGGTCTTTCCTTCAGAATTATCTATCTGGCTTATAAAGGAACCAATAAATATGACAAACATACTAGATTGAAGCTAATTCAACGATTTACAAATTGGATAAATAAAATTGCTTCAATATTTTTAGTTAAACACATTTTTCTTTTCAAACAAGAACACTTCATTCTACCCTTACCTCGATTGACTTACAAATGATGAAAAAGGTAGAGTTAACAAAGTCAACAGCCAGAAAATCCCTTTTCAAAGCAGCTTCAAAACAAAGAAAAGGCACAGAATTTGAATATTTTTGGTCACATGACTGTTGGGAAAAGTCATATTTTGCCTATTGACTGTCAGGACAGCATGTACATTTCGTTTTAACATTTTCGCGGCAACCGAGGTAGTGTAAAAACAAGGTCATCGTGAAAGAGCATTTCTAGTAAGAGTTTGCTTAAAGTATATGGCAATATGTGAATCGACACTGGAGGGCTATCTACTGTGATAGCCAAACAAACATCTTTTTGCTTAACCATTCGTAGAATCCCATTACGGCATGGGACGAGGAAAAATCAGATCCGCAGACTTGTTCCATAGCTGTCGCAGTCTACCAAAATCCCAAGATATTGCTTAGCATAATTCTGCAGCCAAACTCATTAGCCGAAGTATTACCGACACATACCAAAGTCACTCCATGCCAAGTTTATATTTCCCGAGGAGGCCCTCTAATCAAATCATCTCCTTTGTGAAATTTTATTAGGCCTGTTTCCAAAACCAAAGGAATTATCGGAATTAATCCCGTCTCTATAGTAGCTGAGCATCGCAAGGCTTGGATTGGCAGGGTAAAGACGTTCGGCCTTAGCCCTCTGCGCCACCAACCAGTGTTGCCAGATGCTTGACACAAGATCGCGCAGCAAGAGAAGCAAAAATTGAAGGCGCATTTTCGCTCAAAAATTTTTTTGAAACATTTTCGTCCATGTTGTCGACCAGTCGGTTAAAAAATTGAGTTGGCGGAAAGCACTGCAATTCTTCTTGAAAATAGTAGATTTTCATGAAACGGTAGAATTTATTTTAATATAAAAACTAAAAGACATTCCTGAAATTTTGATTTGGTGTAAGCAGAGTGTAAGTTATGATTAATCAGATAATCAGCTTTTGTGAACAACAAAATAGGAAGGATAACGAAAAAAAAAATCTCAAGACAATTCAAAGAATCGATTTTTTCTCAAACGATTTAAAAGAAAGATTTTCCTCAAAATCAAAAAAGATTTTTTCTATAAAAAAAACACGTTCCAGATATGCATGAACTTGACAAGCCCAACTGCTTACAAGGGAATACACTCTCGGATCCCAATATCGTGCGCGCTGGCCAGGACCGTCACAGGTACATTTTCGTTGGGGGGGGGGGGGGGGGCGGGAGGTGCAGAGCCAAAATTTTTACCAGAGCAAAAATTTTTCCCGGATATGTCAATAATTTTACCGAAAGACAATACGCCAACTATTAGGAGCCGCTTTGGCGAACGCTGCGAAGATCACTTGGAGAATAAATTGCCGGGCACGTTTCGAAATCCTTTTTTTCTATGGGCTAAAATTTAACTGCTTCTCTTACATGTCCTATCATTTATCCTCGCATTTATCATGGATTAAATACCAAGAACCTAAGAAGCTCCAGAAACTGCACGGTGTGACGTCCCGGCAGCAGCGGCTAATGTACTCTAGTCAATACTGCGGCACTGCCCATGATCACGTAAAGTGAGCGCCGCAAGCGAGATTTTTTTAAGAGTAAGCTTTTCCTGCCAAATTTAACTATTTCCATCCACAATCTAGATTTTAACGTTTCGAAATCCTAATCCTAAAACTGGCTTAAAATCCCAGTCAAATGACGCGCCCTCCCACAAAATAGAGATATTACGAAAAGCGCCGCAGGCGGAATTTTCGAAACATATATAATCAGATCTTTTTTTTGGAATCCAAAATATGGGATCCAACTGTTCCTTCCAAATCCTAATCTGGTTTTCATTTTCTAAGGAATGTGAAGAGCAAAATGCGCCCAATTTGCGCCGAAATTTAGGGAAATACACAAATCTGACGCAATGCGCACACTTGAACAATTCAAAGCGCAGCCGCCTCTAAAAGCCCCCAAATGGCGCAAATGCGCACCATCTGGCAACACTGCACCAAACTAGCTATTATACAAGCTAACGGATATCAAAGGAGATCGGCAGATCGCAAGTACCATAGAAAGCAGCTCAGTATGTAAGCGCCATCTACTCATACGAGAGAAAATGGTAGTAACTCGGAAGCCCACTAGAGTACGGACGTGCTGTCTCTTTCCACAACCAAAACAAACAAGGCAGGTTGCTTTTAGAACATTGCTTTTACTTGAGGCATTATGCAAATTTGTTTGCTCTTCAGGCCTTACCGCAAGACCGTAATTTAAAGGTTTTGACGAATGTCTTATTAACTTTAAAGTAGGAGACTATATCGTTGGACGTCTATATTTGAAAGTTTATATTTGGCGGCGTTTAGAGCGAAAGCCGAGCGCATTGACACCCGAAAAGACAAGACATGACAGAACGGAGATCAGATACCAGGAAGACTCAGAGAACCAGAAGGTTATACTTATGACGAGTTGTAAAAGAACATATAAAAAAACTGCTCGGGAAAATCTCGTCTAACAAGGAGGCCAGTAACAGAAGCCCCAATCTCAAAGCAGAAATACTCGGTCGCCATCTGGTCTCCAAAATGAAAAAGGATCCTGGGAAGTCCCGCCAGATGTCAAGCCTGCTTGCTCTTCTTACAACCAGACCAAGCAGCGTTTTAGAATTGAAGCAAGGTCCCAACGTAGTAATAGAACTAGACGGAAAACGAATTTTCATTTGTTTGATACAAATCAAAAGGATTGTCCAGGACAAGTCCCGATATCGACAAGGAGCTCACGACTGAAGCACCGATCCTAAATTAGCTCACCCCTTACCGGCCATCTGCTATTTCAAAGTGTGAATGGGAGACTCTGAAATCCCACTAGATGCCAGGCTGCCGACTGTTTTTAGAACGAAAGCCAAGCAGTCTTGATCTTGGATCGAAATCCAGATCCTAACCCAATGAGGTCTTCCTAATTTGTCTAAATTCATGAAAACATAAAAATATCCAAAATACATTTTAGCCTCAACAGGAGCTGGAGCAAGCACCAATCAGAAAGCACCTCAGCACATCAACGCCATCTTCTTCGCTCTTTCACGAGAGTAAAAAGAAAAGTACCACTAGATGCCGGGCGTGATGACTTTTCTTAGAACGAAAACAGGGAAGTGCTGCTGGCGCAGCGAGAGAACCATAATTTCTGATAGTTAGATTCAGATTATCCCACATTCTCAGGATACTATATGACCACAGTTCACACACAAATTCTGACTAGTTGGATTCTTTCAACGAACTTGTTTTTCTATTCCGAATAACTTTTCCAAGGGAGCGTAGGCCCGGCTGCCAGGCCTTGGCCTAACTATGTCCTCGTGACCAGGAGCGCGTTCCACCCTACTTACCGTCGTGCAACGGGCCGATCCGACCAATCACGTCTCACATATTCGTAGTTACCACGCTTACGACGCTCCCGAGCGTGGTAAGCAAATAGTTACTTAGTTACTATTCGAGAAGGTAGTAACGGCCAGCGTAGTAACTTTTCGCGAGGTTGGAACGAAAATAGTAACCATGAGATGACTTGTCTAAGGCATAGCCTACACGCTGGGTCAAAGGGTTGTCGGCGAAATGACCCCAATCGAAACGTCCCCGGCTGCGTCCCCCATGGAAAAACGTGCCCATGACAAAATGACCCCACGGCGAAACGTCCCCCCCCCAAAACGCCCCCATGTAAAACGTCTTCATTGCGAAACGTCCCCGGCTAAATAGAATCATTGTATTTTTTGGCCAAGGCAAAATAATATTGGGCTGAGGAACTTGTGTTATCTATGGGTATGAGAGGGGATCGTTTACATCTTGAGAAAAGCAGAAAATATTTGGGTAAAGTTAGGGTTAAAACTGGTCCCTACTCTTGCCCTATGTGTGGATGCGAGAAAGAAAGTATGAGCCATTTTGTGGAAGAGTGTGAGGAACTAAATGGGTTGAGACAAGAGTTGTTTGGAGTGAAAGCGTTTGAGAGTGAGTGGATAATTCAGAGAATGAAAGAGAAGAGTTTTGAGACTATTCAGCTGGTTGGAAGGTTCCTCCAGATAGGACTACCACACAAGGAAAATTGTATATCCCTGTTGTTTTTAATACTGGTCGGTGTTCAGGTTCGCTATGTATTCTTTCCTTTGTTGTTTCTGGTGCGATGGTCTTTGTTGGAACTTTATGCCTTCTATGTATGACAATAGTTTGTTTTGGCATTTAGAGATTTACATCAGACCCGGCATCCTTTCAAAGCGGGTCCACAGCATGGGGATAAGAGATTAAAATAGCCTAGCTGTCTAGGTCTATAAATATTATCCCGAGTTATACAAGATTCACTAAACACTTGCGACTGCTTCCAAATTAGCTGCAGGTTGTTACCAACTCTAAAAGCCGAAAGCCCAATGATACCATACCATATTTTACTGAGAAGATTAACAAAAAACAAGTGAATTCTAAGTTATTTATTTTCTTTTATGTAATAATTGTAAATATTCAAGTATTTTACTCAAGTATTCAAGTATTTAAATGTAATGGTCGACGTATTTAGTGCCATGTCGGCGCTACGAGTTGGATCAATAAAAATATCTATCTATCTATCTATCTATTCGAGTCCGCCTATGTATTGGTTTCATGAAGATAAGCAAAATGGGACTTGTTTAGAACGGACGGGACTCGGCCGGCTTATGAATTATTACAGATTCTGTGGTAGGATTCTTGAACCACAGGTAAAATAGGCATATCTGCACTTGATTCTCCGGTGATAAGGATGCTTCGCACACATCGTCCAGAATTATATCGATCGACCGCCCAGAAATATAACGACCGGCCGCTTAGGTACGTGGCCACGTAAGCAAATTAGTCCTGTTTCGTTCTTTCTCTTTAGTTAGGTTCCGAAACGGACGTAATGGGACAGGTATGATGTGATACGATTCTTGAAGTACGAGTGAAGTAGCATCGGGGTACTAATTTAATGAGGGCGCTCAGATAGGATGCTTCGCACACTAGGGTTCGAAACGCTACCCTTGAAAGGCACTTGCCGGCCGGCCACTTTCTGGAACGGTGCATACCTGAAGCTCTGACTTTAAATCCGGACCGGATCCGATGACACTGGGGGGAGGGGGGGGGGGGAAGCTGGTGGAGGAACCGGAAATCTTGACAAACGCTTAGAACTTTTCTGTCTCCAAAAAAAGGTTCCTACTCCTGTAATCATGCTCCCGAAAACCAAGGCGAAATTCAAAATCTATGCTTGGGGACGCGGGGACGTTTTGCCATGGGGACGTTTTGCCATGGGAACGTTTTACCACGGGGTTGTTTAGCCATGGGGGTGTTTTTTACGGGAACGTTTTGCCATTGGGACATTTTGTCGGTGAGCCGGTTCACAAACAAGGACCGGTAAAAGATCCAAGTAGGGCACTTATTAAACTGTCGGAAGTTTCAGAACAGACAATAGACGGTTGTGCGGTTTCAATAGACAATGCGTAACAGACAGCACTTCGGATGTTGTCTGTTCTGTTTGAAAATGTTATGCATACCAAGTGTTGCCATCAGGAAGAGCCGAAAAATCGCCAAAAAGCATCTGCCGAATTTTCAGACATCAAGACGACAAACAAAAAAGTAAGTAGATGATTTTTTTGCTGTTTTTTTTGCTCTTCCTGGCAATGCTTGTCCATAACATTTCACGTATAACATTTTCCAACACAACAGATAACATCCCAAGCGTTGTCTGTTACGCAGAGTCTGTTGAAACCGCTCATCCTTCTGTTGTCTGTTACAATACTTCTAACAGTGTAGTTGCCACTTCGGAAGAGAAACCACCAGTAAAAGCCAGGCTTCACCTTCCAGATTCCCAGACGTCCAGGGCCAGGGACGTATCCGAGGGGGGGGGGGGGTAGAGGGTTAATCTTTAAGTTAACCAAGAAAAAAAACACGCTATTTTAACTATTTCATTTTTAAAATCACCCCCGCAATCTGAACCAAAGCTCATTGAAAATTTGGCTGTAAAAAAAAATAAAACTCCTTGGAGTAGTTATTACTTATTCCGTAAGGCAAACTCAAGGCCTGCACATGTTAAAGCTTTTATCAAAGCACAATGTCCCAAGTCTTCACGTCCTCAGGATTTATACCTCTTTCATAAGACCATTACTGGAGTACGCATGCGCAGTGTGACATTTTGGTCTAACTGCAGATCAAAATTCACGTATTGAAAGAGTCCCAACGCGCTCTCCATATTATCCATAAAGGCCCAAAAGTACCCTACTCCCTTCTTCTAAGCACATACACAATTGATACATTGGAGAAACGGAGACTGAACCTATGCCTCGAGATCGGTGAAAAAACTTATTTCGCAACCCATCTACAATGAGTTTCTCCCTCCCCCATACAACAATGTAATGGAAAGGCAAGAGCGAGCAGTCTCTACGAAGGTCCCAATATTCCAACCAGTAGCGGCCAAATACAGCCGTTACCAAAATAGTTTTATACCAAAGCTTGTTGAAATTTTAAATAGCCTTTGACCACTTGTACGTGCTTTTAAATGTTTATGTTATGACAATACTCACCAATTTTGGTTTTGTAACCGTGAAAGTGTGAGTGAATAAATTACTATTCTATTATACTATTAGATACGGGCCTGTCTAGGGCTTCCGCATATTCAAGCCATCCCTTCCAGATATTCATGACAATGATGACAACTAAATTTGCTGTTCTTCGAAATTCCTAGATGTCCCCTTAACATTGTAAAAAAAAAATGTGCAGTATTTTCTACTGTGATTAATCTTGTCTCTAAAAAGATAATCTTAGCTCTAATTCGGATTAACCTTATCTCAGTAGAGATAAGATTAATCCCAGTAGAAATTGCTTAATCCTTACTCGGAGGTACTTTTTACAGTGTATACATTTCAAATATCTCTTCCACCCCAGTCACAACTGTCAATCACTTTCCCTTTGCTTCCCCCGTTTGCATATTTTGTAGTGTCTCTCGAACGGGTTGCCTATCTGGCACCTTCCAGACATCTGGAATCTGGAATGTCCAATTCCCTGGACTTCCCCCCCCTTTTTTTCCTGGCTTCACCTTCCAGATCCGTATCGACGAAAATGGCTGTCTGGAATCCGGAAGAATAATCTGGAAAGTGAAGCCGGAAGGTGACAGTGGAAGTATAAGGTTGGAAGGCAAAGCTGGGAGCCTGCTTTCGGCTCTTGACGACAGACAATAGGCACGCTCGGCTTCCCTAGTTGTACCCAGGGGCTTCCAACGTGTTTTAGCGCTCCTAGAGTCCAGCACACAGATATCAAAGAGGCGAGTCACCGTAAAGAGACGAGACTCACGGCTCGCATATCCAGCTCCATTGACAAAGAAATAGCCAGGTGCCAGCTGCACAGTGGCTTAATCAGTGTTATTTGTTGCTGTTTTAGCCGTATTAGAAAAACATCTATCGCGTGCTAGTTTGGGCGGAAAGAAACCTTATCTATAGGCGTATTCTCGCCTTTATCCGAGGACTCCTCGAGGAATCAAAAGGACCGGCGAGAATAGAGGGAGTCACTCCACGCGGACTCCGCGTACAGAAAACAGCGAGAACACGGGGAATGCTTCCAAAACGGATTTGGTTCGAAAAAAAAATATGCAGTTGACAAAATTAGTCTGGATCCACTTTATTTTTGGTTTTGTTTCTTCTGATTGTTTTCCATTAACTTTACATTGCACCAACACCAGCAAAAATTGATTCCCCTCCGAATCTAAAAGGGAATCCTTTTTGATGATGGTGATGATAATCGGAGCATTCCCCGTCCGTGGAGGAATACGTGAAGTGATTCCCCGGGACAAACAAAAGAGATGTTTGTTTGGAAAAAACATGGAAAGACGGTGATTATTTAAGGGTTGCATCACAGCTCTGAGTAACCGTTGTGCGAAGCTAAAATGTCAGGGACACAATTAAACTAACAAAATACTGAGTCGCCCATAGCTTTCGAGTGGAACTGAAGAAAAGACATGTCTCTGATGTTCCATTTCACGTCTGGGCCGGATTAGCTTCAGAGAGGTCTCGTTTTTCTCCATCTTATTCAGTTTTGATATCATGGCAAATTTTATTTCCTAAAAATGATTCTACAAAATTCCTTTAAAGTATAAAAAACAGCTATCCCAAATTCTCATTAGCAAGTTTAAGAATGGATAATTAACAGTTAGAGATTGGTTGTATTTCATGTTTATTTATTTTATTTATGTGTTTTCCTCTAGTGATACTGGTTTTCAGTCACCCTTTCCTCAATTTTGTTGTTGTTTTTGTTTAGGTTGATTTCGCTTCGTGTTGGCGTTTTCGTGCGGTGATCGTTCTACTCAGCGTTGGGTCGATTTTCTTTTCTTGATTTTCTTTTATGGAAGGGTCTGAACCATTTGATGTTTTTCTTCTCTCCGGTTCCAACCCTAACATAATTTTAAGTGCAGAATATAGTATTGTTAATGTTATTAGATAAAGTAAGACTAAACCTTGAGCCTTGAAGACAGATGAGAGGGATGTAGGGGGAAACCGGAAATCTCGTGAAACATTTAGACTAGAGGGATGGCGGAACTTGCTGGGAAGAACAAGCGTCGGCTCTAGATGAATCGTGTTAACAACAGGAATGGATCTGGACACTTTGGGGGGGGGGGGGTGAAGAGGGGGGTTCCTGGAGTTCAAAGTGACTTATTGGAAATAGTAATTTGCTCGATCCAATCATCCAGGGGGTGGTGGAGGGAAGGTGAATCTGGAGTATTGAGGCATGCGTAACTTTTGAATGGGTAATCGAATGCCAATGAAATTTAATAATTGAACAGAAGGCATGTCTCCGATGTTCTTTTTCGTGTCCAGACCGTATCCAACAACTTGGGGGGGGGGGGGGCGTGTGACCGGCTTAGTCTGGAGAGTTGGAACTTGGTGGGAATAAGCAACACCTGCTTTATGAAAATAATTTAGAGAACTGGATTGGATCAGGATACTCTTTTGGGAGCTGGGGTAGGGGTTTGTAATTTCAGTGATCGCCAGAATAAGATACTTCCAGATGTGCTAGGACGATGAAACTCGTCTGGAAAATTAGAGAATCGACAAGACTGGCTTAGAAATTGTGACTTCCAAGATCCACCCATTCCTTAAAGTGCTCATCTTACCTATCAGATGGCAAGACATATACTCCAGATGACTTACTTTTCCTGCCGACAAAGAATTGAGGTGCATATAGCGGAAGACCCGGAAGCGTCACCACGACTGTCCCCAACGAACGCCGTTTATTGGTTTTAATAGGATTTGAGTTCGGGGGACGTTTCTCGTTCTTAAAATACTACACTGTCAGAAGTTTCATAACAGATTGCGCATAATACTTTCAAGAATAAGACCTTTTCACTTAGAAATAAAGTGTTATGAACAATTAAGTATATACTATTCCGTACCTAGATATCCAACGGAATTAAAAAGAAACTGAAAACATTCCACTTAATTAATACGTGTATTAAGGATTCTTGTTGTGTTAACGTTTAATTGTTTGTTATTTAAGTGATAGGCTAGGTGGATAATAAGTTGTTATGTTTAGTTATTTATTTATTAGATACAAGTAGTATTAATAAATTGCAGCACAAGTCCTTAGGACTTTCTTTTTGCTGCAATGGGATATTAGATAGTGTTATTTTATTTTATTTTCAATGTTTTGGTTAAAAATAAAAACCTACCTACCAACAACACCTTCAATAGGTAAAAATACTACACTGTCAGAAGTTACACAACGACAACAGAAGGATGCGCGGTTTCAATAGATAACTTTGTGATGTTATATGTTATGTTTCTTTCATTCCCGTTAGTTTTTTTTTACCAATTGAAGGTGTTGTTGGAGATCTAGGCACGAAATAGTGTAAACTTAATTGGTCATAGCACTTTATTTCTAAGTGAAAAGGTGTTATTCTTGAAAGTGTTATACGCTATCTGTTATGAAACTTCTGACAGTGTAGTTCCTCAAATAACGGAATAAGTATCGGGTCTTCAATCCTCTTCCATTCCTATTTATTTTATTTTTTTTGTAAACTCGCTGTTCCTAATGCTCTCAAATATGGCAAGCGGTCTGATTTTCACTGTGAAAGTCTTGTATCTCAGATGCCCTATTTGAAGTGCGGACAGGATCCAATCAATGTTGGGGAGTCGGGGAGGGGGAACCGGAAATTTTCAGACACGCTTAGCGTGTAGCGATTGGGATGACACTTGGTGAGAAGAACATGCGTAAGCCCTAGATCGTCAGTGATAGAACCGGACCGGATTCGGGCAATCTGGTGGGAGTTGGAGGGGTGGGGTGGGGGTCCGAAATTCCGGTGATTGAGATTTAAGGTACTTCCAGTTTTGATAGGACGATGAACCTTGGCTTGAATATTAAAGACTTGACAAGATTGGCTCAGGCATTGTCACTTCCCAGATCCGACCTCATCTTAACGGCAAAGTATAAAAAATACTTTTAAGCAAAATTTACATTTCCATGATCCTTTCTGCGATCGTTTCTGCCTCAACGGGTATGCTTATAAATGAATTTCTAGCACTCTTAAAGCGCGCACCTTAACCAAAGAGTAAAAAACATACTTTTGACCAATCCTCTGCACCCTACCTAAGGGCCCAGGGTAATTTTGCCTCAAGGATTTTGATTACAGATGAATTTCTAGCCAAGTGCAAAAATAAAATACTTTTTACTAAACGATACTTTCTCATGATTTCCAAGTGTTTCTTATCTTAAGAGTTTTACTTACAAATGATCACAACAAACCTACGAATTGGCAAATTCCTACTTTCATCCTCTTACTCAGCCTTGCAAGTGCCAAATGAGCTTCTCACTCTTGTTATTTTTCAGTCTACTATAAGGGAAGAAGGTTCCCCCACTTTCCACAACGCTTACAGGTTGGGTCTACCACTCTAGCCTAAAAGCCTATCTCGAAGCTTAACTTCACGAACAACCCTTCAAGCCCTTGCTAACTCTTTCTTGGATGGTAAATTGGACGAACTGATAAGCTCATAAGCATGATCAATCTCCATCGCCTTTCAACTAAGGAAGATGAAGAGGACAGGCCCTCAATTTCTTCTGTTTATTTTTCAAGATATTAGATGTCATAATGTCCCGTTTTGTAGTCTAGATAAGCTTTCGCGAAAGCCCTCTCTGCCAAAGAAAGGATGACAGAGGGGTGAGGTGGATTTTGGGCTCCAATTCCCCTAGGAACGGTTGCATGTGGCAACGGATTGGCTAAAGTTTTAGTATAATGAATGACTTGTATAAACATCTTTATGTCAGAGCTCTGAGGCAATGTGAACCAGAGTGCAATTAATTCTAATATTTATAGTAATAATGTGAAGCCAAAAAATAGGCAATTGGTCTGCATAGTGTACATCTAAAAGAAGTTTCATCAAACAAATTTTCAGCGTACCGGTTCCAGGGAATTCTTGAAGGCGTTGCTATTCACTAAAAATTACTTCTGACGGGAAGGAGTTCCAGCAGTCCATCACTCTGTTCTGGAAAGATGTCTACCAATTCTTTTCCTTTTTATTCTTTCCTTGTCCTGTGCGTAATAAAGTTTGCCAACGATAATATAAAATTTGCCAGAGCTCTGACGCTGTCCAGATCTTTCCTCTCGTTATTGAACAAGAGCTGAAAGCTCATATGGCACTTGTAAGAACAGTTAGCGTGTTTGTCAGATACGGTTTGCAGCTGTCAAGGCTGCATCTCTCTCCCGATATTAATTTGATCAGAAAATCGGCTTGATCTACCAAATCTGAAATGAAATTCCACTCAGTGATAACTGTTTCTCCCACAACGATGATTGGATTGGGGGAGGGACTATTTTTAAGCCAATCTGATAGGGTCCCTAACATGCCTGCCAGGAAGTACCCCGGCTCTTGATGACCAGAATTGTGGTAAACCCTCACAAACTCCCCCAACTGTGACAAGACTCGGTCCTGTTTTGTCAGTATTGTCTCTACGGCTTATGCTTGTTCTTTCCTCTAAGTCCCATCCCGATCTCTCGACTCTTAGCGTTTCACGGGGTTTCTTGCAACCCCCTCCAGCTCCCCCCCCCCAGTTATTGGATTCGTTCCGAACTAGCAATTGATCATCTGAGATACTTGTTCTTGACACTTGTCAAGTTTCATTCACATCCGATCACCCGTTCTAAAGTTATGCATGTCACTAGAAGCTGGATTCCCCATCCCTCCACCCCCACCCCCCCCCCCCCCCCCGACATCACCGTATCGGGAAGGAACTATTTTCAAGTCGACCTGGGAGAGTACCTAATTTGTCTGCCAAATTTCATGGTCATAGTACATCTGGAACTACCCTAACTCGTGATCACCGCGGAAATCCAGGAAACCCACTCCGATACCCTCCACTGCGACAAGATCCGGTCCTATTTCGTCAATAAAGTATCTAGGATTAATGCTCTTTCTTCCCTTCAAGTTCCATCCCAATCCCTCGACCCTAAGCGTTTCAAAAGATTTCCGGTCCCCCCTCTACCTCCCACCTCCAGTTATCGGATTGGGACCAGATTTGAATTGAAAATCTGAGACACTTGTTCTTCACACTTGTCAAGTTTCATGCATATCCGATTACCCGTTCCAAAGTTGTGTATGTTTCTAGTTTCCGGATTCCCCATCCCTCCACTCCCCCCGCGACGGCTGGATCGGGGAAGTGATTATTTCCAAGTTAATCTGGTCGGTTCCTTCATATGCCCCAAGTTATATTGTCCTAGCTTATGTGGAAGCGTTTTAGCAGATTTTCGGTGTGCCCCCCCCCCCACAGGTATTAAATCTGGTTCGGATTTGAAATGAATATCCGAAACACTTGTTCTTGACACATGTCAAGTTTCACGCATGTCCGATTACCCTTTCCAAAGTTATGCATGTTAATAATTTCCGGACTTCCCATCCCTCCATTCCCCCCACTATGATCGGATCTGGAAAGTGATTATTTCCAAGTTAATCTGGTCGGTTCCCTGATATGCCTGCCAAGTTCCATTGTCCTAGCTTATGTGGAAGCTTTTCACGAGATTTGTTTAGTTTAAGTTTAGTTAGTATCAGAGCAAAATAGCTCTAGTTATTTTGCTCAGGTTAGCATTTAGCATTCGTTCTGACCACTTGTTCTTACTTTAATCTTTAAACCGTATCTAATCCCGCATCCGCTTCTGAACACATCAAAGTGTAGCCCAGTGGTAGAGCGCTGGACCTACGCCACAGATCGATACCGCATTTGGGCAGTGCTCTTATGTTCCCCTTTTGCTACCGTTGTTCCTAGTTTCCGGACTCCCGGATCTGGGGAAAGTCGGATTGGGGAAGTGAATATTTGTAAGTTAATCTGGCCGGGTCCTTGATATGCCTGCGAATTTTCATCGTCCTAGCTTGTGTGGAAGTGCCCGAACTAGAAAAATCTGGCCCGACCGCCCGACCAACAGACCGACGGACGGACAGAAATTGAAAAGTGCCATAAAAACCAGCCCAAATGTTTCCTTTTCTTCTCACTTCTCATCAGTTAATAAGTGTACAACTGTAATGATGGACGTATTTAGTGTCAATTCGGCGCTACGAGTTGAATCAATAAAACCTTTCCTATCTTTATACTAGGGAACCGGGAGCCTTACTTTATATCCTACGGGCTACGGAACTGTTCTCAGGCAATTCAAACCATACGAGCTGCAATTCCGGAATCTGACGGCATTGACTAACGGAAACTTGTGTGTGCTGGCTCCCGTTTCGGTCGAGGGGTTGCTCACTCTCCGCCACCGGTGTACACCTCGACACGGCACCGACACGGCACAGACACGGCACCGGCACGGCACCGCGGCACCGGCACGGCAAAGGCACGGCAACGGCGCAACACCGCGGCACCGGCTCGGCACCGCACGGCACCGCACCGCACGGCACCGCACCGCACGGCACCGCACGGCACCGCACCGCACGGCACCGGCACGGCACGGCACCGGCACGGCACCGGCACCGCACGGCACCGGCACGGCACGGCACCGCACGGCACCGGCACGGCACCGGCACGGCACGGCACGGCACCGCACGGCACCGGCACGGCACCGCACGGCACCGGCACGGCACCGGCGACAATTTTTCCGGCCACGGACAAATTTTCTGCAGATTACTCTTCGCCATCTGGTATCTGGTATCTGGCGCCCAATAACGAAGGTACTTGAATGAAAGAATTATTGAAAACATGCAACCGAAGAAGAAGCTGAACTAGATATGAGGAGATGCTGTTGACCAAATGCGCAAAGTGGTCAACCATGGTTTGGTACTGGTGCTTGGCGATACTTGGATTTTTCGATATATCGATATTTTCACTTTCGATATTAGATAATCGATATATCGATATTTCCGCTTTCGATATTCAACAATCGATATATCGATATTTTCACTTTCGATATTCGATAATCGATATATCGATATTGATATTTGCTTACCATGCTTCGTTTCGCCAAAATCTAAGAACCATATTTTCATTAAATAGCATCTTGGATCATTTCAAACTCAGAATAAATGAGAAATGAATTAGGGAAAACATATTGTCCAATTTCGGATATATAAGTGTAGGTTAGTTCGGATTATTTACAATAATTACGATGAACAAATATCGTTTTCGATAGCGATATTTACGTTTCGATATCGATATTTGGTGCGATATATCGATCGATCGATATCCGATATATCGCATACTGGATCATCTCGAACTCCGGATAAATAAGAAAGGAATTGCGGAATACACATTGCTCCAATTTCGTATATATAAGTGTGGGTTATGTTGGATTAATTGCAATCTTTACGAATGAACAAATATCGTTATCGATATCGATATTTACTTTCGATATCGATATTTTGTCCGATACATGGATATATCGTTATCGGTATCGAATATCGCCCAAAACTTGAGTCAGCTTCAGTATATTTTGCTTCTGGTGAAGGTAATTCAGTGGCGACCAATCTTTTTTTTATATTTGTAGAGTGTGCTAAGAATGATACTTGGCAGGCATATTTAACTTGGAAAAAGTCAATTTCCCCATCAGACACTCTGGGAGTGCAATAGAGGTATGCTTATTTGAACGTTCGTGCTTCGAACTTTGCCATTTTCATGCACTTGCTGTGGCTAAATATATGTACCAGTTAGCCTAAGTAGGTAGTCAAGGAAGGAAAAGATTGGTTCATAAATTCTTTTATAGAGCCAACCACATTCCTTAAAGTACTCATCACAACCAGAAAGTACAGAAAATACTTTGGAGCAAAACATATATTTTCATGATCCCCATGAGCCCATGATTATTTGTGAAACAAGGGTTTTGCTTCAAAATGAATTTCCAGCTCCCTTAAAGGACCCCTCGCACTAATCACTCTTCAACTTACAGTATTTTAAAGTATTTGAATACTTTAACTATGCTGTGCTTTCAATAAATAACTAACTGTTTTGGCTGTTTTAAGCCTTTTCCGAGACCCGTTGACTTCTAGCGAAACAGGGAAACAATTTGCATAACCGATTTTCCTGATGGAAAAAATTCTCGCAGACAACCGTCGCGCAACCGTCTCGAACCGTCGACAGCGTGATACACATCGAAGGTAGCAAAACACGGCAAGTGAGAAAATCAGCGAGGTTTTGTTAGAGGGGTTAGAATGTACCGCACGAAACGTGGGTCTCCGGGTTTAGAAATATATGTAATGATTACGGAAGTAGGTTGCATTAGTATTATAGGCAGGGGCGTCGCAAGTAAATTTTCAGTGGGGGGGGTGCAGAGACAAAATTTTACCGAATCTTTCAAAAATTTACCGAATCCTAGAACTTCGAGCTCTAAATTACAGGAAGAGTAACAATAAAAGGCAGCATGAGCGTTTTGGCGAAGCCCACATGGAGAATATTTTGCCGGGCATGATTGCAGTAATAGCTACTATCTATTATAGCCAATAGAAAATGAAGTTGAGCGCCGCAGGCGAAAATTTCCGAAATCCATTTTTTTTTGTTTTTGTAGGCTAAAATTTAACTGCTTCTCTTACAAATTCTATCATTTGCCGTTGATGAAATACCGATACTCTTAAGACGTTCTAGAAAACGGATGGAGCGACGTTCCTGCAGCAGCAGCAACTGTAGTTTAGTCAATATACTACCTATGATAACATAAAGTGAGCGCCGCAGGCGAAACTTTTTTTTTGCTTTTTCCTGCCAAGTTTAATTTCCATCCAAATTCTAGCTTTTAATGTTTCGAAATCTCAATCCTAAAACTGGCTTAAAACCCCCGTCAAATGACGCGCCCTTCCACAAAATAGAGAACATTACGAAAAGTGCTGCAGGCGGAATTTTCGTAATATTTATGATTAGATATTCTTTTTGGGATCCAAAATAAAAGTAAGGACTATCGATGATATCACAGATCATCCCTTTTGGCTGCGACCAGTGCTTCACTCGACCTCTTCTGAGTTTCGAGGTTCGTGGTAACTTCCGAATCCTGGTCATTACAACGAATAAGTTACCGAATCCAAGTTAGCATACCGATAGCGTGTTCGGGATTCTGTATAACCACCGTATCCCGGTTATTATACCGAATTGTTTTGGTATCGAAAGACTACCGAGCAATATTCAGATTCGGTATACTTTCGTCGAAACTGGAACAAAGTCAGGATTCGTGGTTAACTTCCGAATCCTGGAAATTATACTTAATAAATTACCGAATCCCAATCATGACACTGAATAATTCTGAACCAATAACTTATTCGGGAGTCTGTGTAACCACGTAATCTCCATAAATATACCGAATAGTTCCAGCATCGAAAAATTACCAAATGATTTCAGTAAATTCTCTCACCAAATTCGTGATAACTACCGAATACTGGCAACTATACCGAATCCCGATCATTGTACCGAAGAGATTTGCACAGATAGCCTATTTAGGATTCTGTATAACTACCGAATCCACGTAAATCGAAAAAAATACCGAACAATTTTAGTAAGATTTTGGGCCTCCGGCCCAAAATTTTACCGAATCTCAAAAAGGTGGGGGGGTGCTGCACCCCCCGCACCCCCCCCCTTGCAACGCCCCTGATTATAGGTTGCATTAGTTTGAGCAAAATATACAACTACGTGATCCCCATGAGCCCATAGTCACTTTTGCCTAAAGGGTTTTGCTTTCACATGAATTTCTAGTGCCCTTAAAGTGCAAAAATAAAATACTTTTCACCAGATCATTCTCTTGATTTCCAAGGGCCCACAATCATTCTTATTTCAAGGGTATGGCTTATAATTAAACACAAGAAACCCAAGAATTTACAAATTCCTAAATTTCATCCTCTGACCCAGCCTTGCAAGTACCATATGAGCTGCTAGCTCTTGTATTCAACACACATTGCCGACTTCATTCTCGGCCAATATCTGATGAAATTTGTTTACATGTACATCAGAAATCGTGCTTTATCACAATACTGTAATTTGAAGTAAAAAAAACCTCGGCACCGGCACGGCACCGGCTCGGCACCGGCACGGCACCGCGGCACCGGCTCGGCACCGGCACGGCACCGCGGCACCGGCTCGGCACCGGCACGGCACCGGCACGGCACCGGCTCGGCACCGGCACGGCACCGGCACGGCACCGCGGCACCGGCACGGCACCGGCTCGGCACCGCGGCACGCGCCACTTGGTGTACATCGTTTTTGGGAGTGAGCAACCCCTCGGTTTCGGTATAATAGAAATAGCTCACGGAAACTTCATCGTACCAACTTCTCGTCCGGTAGTCTCACGGAATTATGTTCTCAGAAGCTAGGGAGCCGGTAGGTGATACCGGAAACTATATAATTGGAGCTTGTGTTCCGGAAGTGTCTACATGGAATATAGAACTCACGGTGTAGTTTGGATGAGAGCTAGGATGCCGGGATCTTCACTGACTTGGAGAAAATAACATGGGAAGAAAGAAACTACCGGAACCCATATATTGAGAGCTAAGGTACCGGGAGCAACAACTATTTGGTTAAAAGTACCAGCTCACGGACATAAACGACCATGCCTAGGGTTCCGGTAGTGGAACAAATTAAAATTACAAACTCACGGACACGTGTCACTATGTTCTTCGAGTCCGGTAGCATATGTTATGAACTCACGGAACCCATATTCTATGGGCTAGGGTTCCGGTACTGCGTGATTATACTTGTTAATACTTCTTACCCCATTAGTTAATTATATTTGCTACCTGACTCTATTAGTCCATATTGACGCGTCTCCGTGAGTTCGTTTTTTCTTGCACTACCGGAAACCTAGCGCATGGGAGTTGGGTTCCATGAGTTAAAAATATTCACTCCCGGACTCCTAGTCTGCACTGACATAGGTACATGAGCTGCTTTTTTTTGTACTACCGGAACCCTAGCCCATCGCCACCTGTGTCTGTGAGCTGGTCATTTTCAACCAAATAGTTGTTGCTACCGGTAAAAGCAGGAAAGGAATTTATCAAGGCAAGAGACAAGCAGGCAAAGATACTAAAACCAGGAAGGGCAAACTAAAACGGGAAAAGAATTACCAGAAAAGCCTGTTCCTCTGTTTAGTATCCCGTGAGGGGTCGGGAACTTGCATTTCTAAAAGTTCACCTTTTCCTCCTTTTAGTACCCTGTCAGTAGAAAACTAAAATCATTCGAGTCCAGCGAGGGGTCGGCAACTAATATATTTGAAGTCCACCATTTCTTTCCTGGTTTTAGTAACTTGTCACGGATAGTACGTTGGAGTACTGAAACGAGGAAAGAAATTTGAAACTCATTATTCTTCTTTGAGGGGTCGGCAACTACTAAAATTCATAGTTCACCGTCCCTTTTCTCGTTTTACTAGCTGCAAGAGGTCGGCAACTAGAATTCTCAGTTAAATGAGGGGTCGGCAACTAGCTATCCGTGACCAGGGTTGCCACACCAAAAGCATGACTGTTGGCCCAAAACAGAGAGTGACTGTTGGCCCAAAACAGAGAGTGAACTGGGAGTGAAATTTATTTTCATGGAATGTTTGCTTTTGGTCTGAATCGCTTCTGTAAAAATTACACATCTTAACTTTTCTTTCATGAAAAAACTTGAAATAGTCACTTCTGGTCGGAATCCCTGCTGCAAAAACTGACGCAATGGGTCATTTTCTGAAATAGAGTGATTTTTATGTCCTACGACATGTGGCAACACTGTCCGTGACAAGGTACTAAAACGAGGAAGGGAACCAGGAATTTCGATAGTTGCCGACCCCTGAAATAAGAATAATTTATAATTCACAATTTCTTTTCGCGTTCGAGAACGCTTAAGGTGCACTATTCGTGGCAAGTTACTAAAACCAGGAAAGAAATATTTTAGTTGCCGACCCCCTCGCTGGACTCGGATGATTTAGTCACCTACCGACAGGGTACTAAAAGGAGGGAAAGGTGAAAATTTACAAATGCAAGTTGCCGACCCCTTACGGGATACTAAAACAGAGGAAAGACTTGCCAGTTTTTCGAATCCTCCATTCCTGGGAATTCCTTCCCCGTTTTAGTTTGCCTTTCCTGGTTTTAGTATATCTGCCTGCTTTCTCTTGCCTTTCCTTTCGTGTTTTTAGTCGATACCCAAAATTCTATCGTCATCGTCATCTCCAGAAACGAACAAGAATCGGCTATATTAAAAGGTTTATAATTTTTTTTATATCATTGTTTTACTTTACCCGACTGAGTCCATATCAAAACCTAGACAAACTAATCTTCAGCTGCTCCTGGATACAAATCTATCTCTTCTAGGTCACCGGTGACCTAAATAGAGCCATTTGTACAAGCCAAGATTTTAGGCACAAAACGTTCGTGTCCTAATAACAAGCAATAATATAATATTCATAATATTTATTTATGACTCACTGCACGGATTTAAGTTAGAGCGTGTTCCACCCTTCTAACAATATAAACTATTAGTTACGATTTTCGTTCCAACCTCGCAGAAAGTAACTACGCTGACCGTTCCAGCCTTCTCGAAATAGTAATTAATAGTAACTATTGCTTATCACGCTCGGGAGCGTAGTTAGCGTGATAGCTACGAATCCCTGTGATGCGATTGGCGGGATAAGCCCGTGGCACGATAATTTGTGATAATTTGGTGAAAATAGAAAAATGCGTTCCAGCCTTGACACCAAAAAGACAGAATTCGTGAAGTTATGCCTAGTAACTACGGTACGTAGGGTGCAAACAAACAAGAGCTACGAGCTCATATGGCACTTGTTACGAGTAAGCACGGCTCGGTTATGTCAATGATATATCTAGTGTTTGCTAGGTGTCTTCCCACCAAGTTTCATCTGGATCTCTCCACTCATAGCGTTTTCCAATATTTCCGGTTCTCCCCTCCAGCTCCCCCCATAAGTCACCGGATCCGGTCCGGATTTTAAGTGGGTCGTCTGAGGCATGAGGTCTTTCCAAATATCAAGTTTCATCGAGATCCGGTCGCCCTTTCAAAAGTTATAAATACCTCAAGATTCCGGATTCCCCCTCTCTCCACTCCCCCGACAGTGCCCGAATCGGCTCGGTCATGTCAATGATGTATCTAGTGTTTGCTAGGTGTCTTCCCACCAAGTTTCATCTTGATCCCTCCACTCATAGCGTTTCCCAGGATTTCTGGTTGCCCCCTCCAGCTCCCCCCAATAGTCACCGGATCCGGTCCGGATTTTAAGTGGGTCGTCTGAGGCATGAGGCCTTTCCAAATATCAAGTTCCATCGAGATCCGATCACTCGTTCAAAAGTTATAAATACCTCAAGATTCCGGATTCCCCCTCCCTCCACTCCCCCCACAGTGCCCGAATTGGCTCGGTTATGTCAATGATGTATCTAGTGTTTGCTAGGTGTCTTCCCACCAAGTTTCATCTCGATCCCTCCACTCATAGCGTTTCCCAAGATTTCCGGTTGCCCCCTGCAGGACTGATCTGGGTAGGTTCGTAGGTATGTCGAACAAGAACAGAAATAAAATGAAAGGAGGCATTGAAAGATTCTTGGAAGACACTGACAGAAATGCGAATTATTCATGAATCATTATGCTCATGGAAGGAAATTAAGAATCCACGCGCCGTCGAACAACATCGAGTTGATGAGCAAATGGTTTAGCCCATCGGGAGTAGCAACCTGATGGAGGTGAATAGGTGCATATTTGTTCGGATTTTGCCTTTCCCTATTCGGCTTTAAGTTTTAGTCATTTTCGAATCTTTTCGAACATTTTCGTGTTTTTGGGATCCCAAAACGTAAGTGGAGGGATACCAATGACATCGCAAAAGTTTTCCGTCTGTCCATCCGTCTTTCAGCACGATAACTCTCGAAGGGAATGGGATGTTTTGATGAAACTTGGTGCAAGGATCCTTTGAGTCAAGGGAAAGGCCGAATTCCTAGATCGGCACTATAGCTCTACATTTAGGGGTGGGGAAGGGGTGCAAATTAAGGGGCAAACAAAATATTTTTGAACAGCTAATGAGATAATCGATTAAGAGGTAAGAAGACATGGGGAACACGATTATGAAACCATTTTCTCGCCGGACAAGTAGTTTCGATTGATGGGTAAGAAGAAATGACGAAAAATTATGTGAAAATCATTTTCTACCAGGACAAGTAGTTCGCCCGGAATCCGGCCAAAACCGGAAAATTTGTTAAAAGCAAAAGTTTTATTTGGCGTTGATTTGACGTCCGATTTAGGGGTAAGAAAATCGCTGAATCTGTATATGACAATAATTTGTACCCGAATATACAGTTCGCCCGGAATCCGGCTGAAACTGGAAAATTTGTCGTAAATTAATGTTTTCCATGAAGTTGATTAGATGTTCGATATAGGGGTAAGGAGATATGCTGATTTCGTTTCTGAGCTTTATTTTTGTGGGACAAGCAGTTCGCCCGAAATCCGGCTGAAACCGGAAATTTGGCAGAAGTAAAGCAGGAAGTTTCAATCAGTTTCGCCAAAATAGATATATCTTATAGGTAAACACACATGCTAAATCCACATCTTAACTTTTTCAGATAATTAGCTATTTTGCCTTAATCTGTTTCTAAATTTTAATAGTAAAAGTATTCAAGCAGTCTGGCGAAGACTGGATCTGGCAAAGACAAAACCCAATTGTCTGTATCGAATACTAAATTTTTGGGATCCCATCGAAACTTTTGGTCTTGTTGTGGTTGCCATTACTACACTGTCAGAAGTTCCATAATAGATTGCGCATAACACTTTCAAGAATAACACCTTTTCATTTAGAAATAAAGTGTTATGACCAATTAAGTTTACACTATTTCGTGCCAAGATCTACAACAACACCTTCAACTGGTCAAAATACTAGCGGGAATGAAAGAAACATAACAGATAACATCCCAAAGTGTTATCTGTTGAAACCGCGCATCCTTCTGTTGTCGTTATGTAACTTCTGACAGTGCAGTATTTTTGAAAGTGTTATACGCTATCTGTTATGAAACTTCTGACAGTGTACTGAGGACCTGTCGCTTTTCTTGGATAAAACGTAATTTTGACCAATTCCATGTTACTTGTATTTTACTTGTACTGTAAATTTTTCGTCTTAAAAATCCGGGACAGTCTCCAAATGCTGATTATCACTTTGAGTTAAATCCATCTTTTTATTGGATTTTGGGACAAATTGAAGAAATTTGGGAGGCAAAAAGCCAAAAGGAGAGCGCAACTTGGTCAGCTATCAAGTTGGCCTGTTTGCAAAAAGGCGAGGGAAAAGGCGAAGTCGATGTTTGCCTTCTAGACAAAAACGGGAAATTGTCAGACAGTGAATAGGACCATTTTATGAACAAGACCAAAGGTTTCGATGGGATCCCAAATATTCAATATCTGATCCAGACAACAGGGTCTTGTCTTAGCCAGATCCAGTCTTCGCCAGACTCCTTGAACATTTGTACAATTAAAATTCAGAAACAGATTAAGGCAAAATAGCTAATCACCTGAGAAAACCAAGTTAAGATTTGGATTCAGCATGTGTGTTTACCCCTATCATATCTGTTTTGACGAAAACTTCCTGCCACTTCTGCTAATTTCCCGGTTCCGGCCGAACTCCAGAACTACTTGTCCGGCGAAAAAAGAAAGCTCAAACACGAAATCAGGGTATCTTCTTTCCCCAGTAATGAACATCTAATCAACTTCAAATAAAAATTTAGCTTATAACACATTTTCCGATTCCAGCCGGATTCCGGTCGAACTATATGTCCGGGTATAATATGATTGTCATACAGGGACTCAGCATCTCTTCTTACCCCTAAATCGCTTATCTAATCAACTAGAAATAAAACTTTGACTTCCAACAGTTTTCCGGTTTTGGCCGGATTTCGGACGAACTATACATGTCCGGGTAGAAACTTGTTTTCACATAAGTGTTCAGCATGTCTTCTTGCCCTAAATCGAACATCTAATCAACTCCAAATAAAACTTTTAATTTTGACAAACTTTCCGGTTTGGGCAGGATTCCGGTCGAAATACTTGTCCGTCGAGAAAATAGTTTTCACCATCGTCTTCAGCATGTCTTCCTACCTATAAATCGAACATCTAATCAACTTCAAATAAAACTTTTACTTTCAACAAACTTTCCGGTTTGGGCCGGATTCCGGGCGAAATACTTGTCCGTCGAGAAAATAGTTTTCACCATCGTCTTCAGCATGTCTTTCTACCCCTAAATCGAACATCTAATCACTTTCAAATAAAACTTTTACTTTCAACAAACTTTCCGGTTTGGGCCGGATTCCGGGCGAAATACTTGTCCGTCGAGAAAATAATTTTCACCATCGTCTTCAGCATGTCTTCCTACCCCTAATCGAACATCTAATCAACTTCAAATAAAACTTTTACTTTCAACAAACTTTCCGGTTTTGGCCGGATTCCGGGCGAACTACTTGTCCGATGACAAAATAGTTTTTCACCATCGTGTTCAGCATGTCTTCTTACCCCATAATCGACTATCACATTAGCTGTTTCAAAATATTTTGTTTGTCCCTTAATCTGAATCCCCTCCCCACCCCTAAACGTAGAGCTACAAAGCCCATCTACGAACTTGACTGGTGCGACGACCCAACGAACCCTCACACCAAGTTTCATCAAAATTTCTCATTCCCTTCGAGAGTTATCGTGCTTACAGACGGACGGACAGACGGACAACTTTTGCGATGTCATAGGTATCCCTCCACTTACGTTTTGGGATCCCAAAAATCGTTCGCCTCGCCCACGTTTTCCGACATTTCCCAGCTGTCAGCCGAGACAGTGAATAGGACCATTTTATGAACAAGACCAAAGGTTTCGATGGGATCCCAAAAATTCAATATCTGATCCAGACAACAGGGTCTTGTCTTAGCCAGATCCAGTCTTCGCCAGACTCCTTGAACATTTTTACAATTAAAATTCAGAAACAGATTAAGGCAAAATAGCTAATCACCTGAGAAAACCAAGTTAAGATTTGGATTCAGCATGTGTGTTTACCCCTATCATATCTGTTTTGACGAAAACTTCCTGCCACTTCTGCTAATTTCCCGGTTCCGGCCGAACTCCAGAACTACTTGTCCGGCGAAAAAAGAAAGCTCAAACACGAAATCAGGGTATCTTCTTTCCCCAGTAATGAACATCTAATCAACTTCAAATAAAAATTTAGCTTATAACAAATTTTCCGATTCCAGCCGGATTCCGGTCGAACTATATGTCCGGGTATAATATGATTGTCATACAGGGACTCAGCATCTCTTCTTACCCCTAAATCGCTTATCTAATCAACTAGAAATAAAACTTTGACTTCCAACAGTTTTCCGGTTTTGGCCGGATTTCGGACGAACTATACATGTCCGGGTAGAAACTTGTTTTCACATAAGTGTTCAGCATGTCTTCTTGCCCTAAATCGAACATCTAATCAACTCCAAATAAAACTTTTAATTTTGACAAACTTTCCGGTTTGGGCAGGATTCCGGTCGAAATACTTGTCCGTCGAGAAAATAGTTTTCACCATCGTCTTCAGCATGTCTTCCTACCTCTAAATCGAACATCTAATCAACTTCAAATAAAACTTTTACTTTCAACAAACTTTCCGGTTTGAGCCGGATTCCGGGCGAAATACTTGTCCGTCGAGAAAATAGTTTTCACCATCGTCTTCAGCATGTCTTCCTACCCCTAAATCGAACATCTAATCACTTTCAAATAAAACTTTTACTTTCAACAAACTTTCCGGTTTGGGCCGGATTCCGGGCGAAATACTTGTCCGTCGAGAAAATAATTGTCACCATCGTCTTCAGCATGTCTTCCTACCCCTAAATCGAACATCTAATCAACTCCAAATAAAACTTTTACTTTCAACAAACTTTCCGGTTTTGGCCGGATTCCGGGCAAACTACTTGTCCGATGACAAAATGGTTTTCGCCATCGTGTTCAGCATGTCTTCTTACCCTATAATCGACTATCACATTGGCTGTTTCAAAACATTTTGTTTGTCCCTTAATTTGAATCCCCTCCCCCACCCCTAAATGTAGAGCTACAAAGCCCATCTACGAACTTGACTGGTCCGACGACCCAACGAACCCTCACACCAAGTTTCATCAAAATATCTCATTCCCTTCGAGAGTTATCGTGCTTACAGACGGACGGACAGACGGAAAACTTTTGCGATGTCATAGGTATCCCTCCACTTACGTTTTGGGATCCCAAAAAGCCATCGAAACGGCAAGTGAAAAGGCGAACAAAACGCAACTAATGTATTCGCGGTTTTGTCCGTTTTCATGGGAGGAAAAGGTTGATGTATCTGTGCACAGAGAGGAGTTGGTTTCAATTAGAAACAGCGTTTTTTAGGCCCTCTTCAAACTTCACTGACCAACGAACCGCTGCACGGATCGGGTCTTTGCCGCATCCTAACTATTCATCAGCCCAATTTTTAGACAGTTTTACTCCAGGACTGATTTCAGATCTTTCTTCGTTTAGTGTATTAGTTAATATTTGAGTGCAAAACGGATACTTCAGCTGAATTTTATTAGAGCTATAGAGGTGTTTCCCACAAGTTTGTTTTTTCCAACTTGAGCGGCTTTGAGCCTGAGAAGGGCCAAAATTTAGCTCTAATAACATTCAGCTGACGTTTCCGTTTTGCACTATCAAATATGATTCGCAGTCAGCTTAGGCTGAAGGAATATTTAGTTATTACATTGTCGTTTAATACATTTTGTAAATATTTCGCATGCTGTCCTTCTCCAGCTTTAAGCGGACCACAACAAATGGTCTTTCTACCACAGACACAATGATAACCATCCCTACTGCCACTATACAAGCCACAAACACACCGTCAAGCAATGAGCAAATTAAATAATAAATAAAAATTCCTAGGTTTGAAATAATTGGTCTGGACTAAATCCAAGCCGATTATCCGTGACAGTGTTATGGCACGCTTGGAGCCAAGGATCAAAATATTGATTTCCATCTAATGCTCCAACTTTTTATTACAACTGAAAATGAATTACAAAAAACAAGACCAGTGTGGTACACCAGAAGACATAAAACAAATAATCAATTAAGTATTAAAATTCTTTGCTAATCAAACGTGAAAATTTCGTCATCTGGAAAGAAAACGTTCTGCGTTGGTTTTTGTTGAGCCAAAAGAGCAACCCTTCAATCAAGTTCAGATCTAATAAACTGGTGGCTTCCGATCAGTAAGAGAAGGTAAACAGATTGTTTGGATTAGGTCTTTAAGCTAGTTGGTATTAAAGTTGATTGATTTAAGTATCAAATACAAAAATAATTCAAAACAGAAAAGAAATGTTTATAAACGATTCTCAGTCAGTTTCGGCTGAAAGAGTTTTATGAAAACGTATCCATAGATATCCCGTCACAGCTGCTTGAGATCCCAGAAATTAGGATCGTTAGAGGACTTGGAATGAACATCAAATGTACCGTATTCTTCAAAACTGTGCTAACTACATTTTCATAATTTTTGGTCCCAGTTTTGTTTACGCCATCTGCATGAAGAAAGTCGGAACACAGAAAGTTAAAACTAATCTACCTGTTAGATGGTGCTTATGTCGTTATCTAACACTTAGCACAACTAACCAGAATACCAAATCAGCCGTGTTCTTTCCAATGGTATAGTTAAAGTTCCATGGGCACATCAAACTACCCCAATCTTACTCTGTAACAACCTAGGAACAATGCTTACCCGGTAGCTCAGCAGCTTTTTCGACTGTTTCATCTCTGTGATATTTCAAAGCGTAATTTTTTGGGCCAGTACAAGCTCAATTTACTAGCTTGGACAAAGATAAAAGTCATGTTTCTTATAACACTTAGTAGATCTTTATTTTATGCATAAATCAGCTTGTCTAATTCAGATTTGAATAGGCTATTTGTTTTTTAATGATTTTCGTAGCTGCTATTTTTTTTTATATACTTATTGCATATTCTGGTACATTTTATAAAGCAAGAATCAAGCTTCACAACACTATTCTACAAAGAAAAACTTTTAATAGGTACTTATAACATGGAAATTCTGATGAAACTCTAGAACAATCAGGTAAACTGCATCTGCGGCTTGACTTATTGGTGACATCTCAAATATATCCTGTTCTACCAAGCATTGCTGGGAGTTTTTGAATTACCTGCCACGATATCCCAGCTCCTAAGATTTGGATCGCCGAAATGCCAGAGAGGTAAAGACAAGGGATAACAAGAAAACGGCCGATTTTCGTAGCGCCTTCTAAACCCGATGAAAAGTTTATCTCAAAATATTACTATGAAGTTATACGAAAAAGTAGCATGCAGCACTAACTGATGCTACTACATGCTTCTACTTCAAGGCTACCGTGTTACTGCATACTACTATGTGCTACTATTGGCAAGACTGGATGCTACTATGGCAAGACAGGATGCTACTGGATACTACTACTTAAGACTGGACAAGTCTGAGGCACATTAAATGATAGTATTCTTTGCTATTACATAGTATTACATGCAACTTTTTCGTACTACTACCATACTACTACGCAGGCTACAAATTTTTCATCGGGAAGGAAGTCGGAAATGTTTATTTGTGAAGCATTTGATACAAAATAAAGCATTATAAGTGTCCATTGTGCTTTAACTCAGTTTTCAAAAATGTTTCAGTTAGCACAGATTTGAAGAACATGGTACAAATAGGGATAGGGAAAGTATTTCATTTCACTACTTACAATGTTATCATCTTAAGGGCATAGAAGAAATGACCCGAGGCGTGCCCATACAGAGCCTTGGAAAAACGATGAAGAAAAATACAAGACTAAACTAAACAACACTAGATGGTACTCTAATTTGAGTGGCTCTAGTCTAGAGAAGAAACAAACTGGGGACGACGTAAAAATAAAAATAAAAACACTCACCCAGAATAAGGAGTGCTGCAAGTATCAAGCAAAACATCCGTGCCTCCATTCTCCTTCATGGCATTCCAACTGGAATAAATATCCTTTCCCAACTCTACGGTCGTCCAGATGAATGATACTATTCCCGCCTGAAAAAAAATATTGGAGAATTAATACAAATTTATCTCAGAAGCTCTGTTCCCACGTTTGTTGACATTTTCAGATCGCAATAATTTTGAATTAACTGAATGAAGGAAATTTAATTACGGGATAGGAAATAATGCAGAACAAAGAAAAAGAAGAAAAATAGTAGATGGCGAAAGAAATAGAAAACCGTGATTTTCGGGGTTTTTATCTCTCTAAGATGATGTGCGAGGAATAAGTATAAATTCGGATATTTCGGTTGCACTTCCGGCAAACCGTCCTCAGCGAAAACAAGACCAAAGATTTCGGTGGGACCCCAAAAAGTCAATAATTGACCCAGACGATTGGGACTTGTCTTCGCCAGATCCAGTCTTCGCCAGACACCTTGAACATGTTTACTAAAACAGATTAATGTCATATAGCTAATCATCTGAGAAAACCAAGTTCAGATACGGAATCAGTATGTGTGTTTACACCCATAAGTCATATCTGTTTTGACGAAAACTTCCTGCTACTTCTGCCAATTTCCCGGTTTCGGCCGAATTCTGGAACTACTTGTCCGGCGAAAAAGGAAAGCTCAAAAACGAACTCAGCGTATCTTCTTTCCCCAGTACTGAACATCGAATCAACTTCAAATACAAATTTAACTTATAACAAATTTTCCGGCTCCAGCCGGATTCCGGTCGAACTATATTCCCGGGTAATAAAGGATTGTCATACAAGGATTCAGCATCTCTTCTTACCCCGAAATCGGATATCTCATCAACTACAAATACAACTTTTGGCCGGAAACTTTTGGCCGGACGGCGGGCGAACTATTTGTCCGGGTAGAAAATTGTTTTCAAAAGTAAATTAAAAGTAACAGCTTTAACCGCGAGCTGTCGTATGTTTCCATTGTATTGAAAACGAACGTGAAACCACGAAATAATTTTCTTCAGTTGAACTGTTCGCAAATGCCCAGATCTGAGAGTAGATTTTACTACTTAAAACACGCATGACATCATTTTACACATTGGCTGTTCGAAGTGCTTTCGAGGTGCGGGCTTTTGCGAAGTGCTTTCGAAGTGGGGTGACGACCTCAAAACGTACGACTGGCGACTGGTCATCAAATGCCCGGCGATTATACCGATTAGAAACAAAGGCAACACCATAGGTTCAAGAAATAGACATTTTTAAAAGGCCAAAAGAATGAATAGAATAATAAAAACAAATATAATAGGAATTCCAGCATGTCCTTCATTTCAACTTTACTAGACAAATAGATATTACCGTGGACGTATGTGTTGAAGAGAAAATTAAACTGAGCGCCGCAGGCTAAATTTTGTAATCAGAGCAGAACTGACCGACTTCCCATACAAAATCTAGGTTTTAAAGTGGCTTCGACTCCAAAATCTCCAGCTTAAAACCCCACCTAAATGACGCACCCTGCAACTAAATACATAATAGGGTAGGCCACTAATGAATGGCTCAATCCGCCTTTTTCTGGCAAACTTCAACTATATCTCCCTTATAAATTCTTCTTTTAAGGTGGGTCAGATCCCAAGCAGCAGCTTCTAAGGTACGTACTCGAAACAAAATTAAACTGAGCTCCGAAGGCGTAATTTTTTAAAACCTACTTTTTACGGGCAAAGTCTAACTACTTCCCATATAAATTCTAGCTTTTATTGTTGACTAGACCCCAAAATCTCCAGCTTCAAACTACAATAAAACGACACTAAATAGAAAACAAGCTAATACGAAAGGGGCCGCCGGCTAAATTTTTTAAATCCACCCTTTCAACTACTCCCAGCAATAATTCTAGCTTTAAGAGTGTCTCAAATCTTAGGTCTAAAACCTCAGTGACGCGCCCTCCCACTAGATATCGAATAGGTTTCTTTCAAAGACACAACAGGTGAGATTTTAGGTACAAAAAAGGAATGGCTGTCTATGATATCTCAGATCTGTCCGTGGTACGGACAACTCCCAAACAAAGTGGGATGTTTTGCCGGAAGTTCGCACGTGGCAGTGCTTCCGCGCGGCTCCTTCCGAAAAAGGTAGTGGCCACCGAGAACAAAAGAAGATACAAAGTAAATATGTTTTGAATATGCAGTAACAAAAATCATCACGCCCGTCACTGCTTACAAAGCCGGTTTATGTTAAAACCTTACTCTGCAAGACATTAAAAAAAAAACTATTTTATGCTAGAAGAAGAAGAGTTTTTGCATAAAGCCAGATAGGTTTCTTTTGAAACTTTGCGCCGCAGGAAATTTGAATATCAGCACATATTCTGCTACAATACATTATACATTTTGGTACAAAACCAGTTGTGTTCAAATCCTGTGCATCGGAGAGAAAATAACGATTTGGTAGCTGGAAACATGCGACTATATTGTTCTAACAAGCTCACAACTTACGACTGTCTATCAAGATACGCCTACAAAATCTCTACTTCAACATGAGAAGAAACGGGTTGTTTGCAGGCAAAATTCAGGATTTGATGCCATTCTGGCACGATCAAGCATACGACTGTCGTTCTGACGAACTCAGAACACACAACTGTGAATTTGACAGCTTAATACATACGACTCTTCGCAGCCATGTGACTAGAAAATTTCGTTTGCAGGAGAAATTAGCGTTCGGTAACTGCCTTTATGTTATTCTTGCTTCTGGCAACCTCAAACATACGACAGTCATACAGACAAGCTCAAAACATACGACTGAGAGCACAATTTTCTCAGCCATGGGGGTTGAATAACCTGCCACGCCCTACCTTCGATCCGACCCTGATTTACATCTTCTAACTGAATCCTACTTATCTTCACATGGAACTAGAAGCCACTGATAAAACATTTCCAGTTTGGTGACTTTAGTGGGGTTCTAGGCGGAATGGGCGAAACTTTTGTTTCTTCCAATACAGCCTGACGAGGACCCTTGGCAATAAGGACCGAAACATCGCTGAAGAAAATCCTGGCTGACGTTTCGATTTATTTTTGGGATCCAAAACGTAAGTGGAGGGATACCTATGATATCGCAAAACGTTGTCCGTCTGTCCGCCAGTCTGTGCGCACTATTACTCTCGAAGGGAATGAGATATTTTGATGAAACTTGGTGTGAGGGTTCTTTGGGTCAAGAGTAAGGTCGAGATTGTAGATGGATTCTAGGGGTGGGGGATCAAATTAAGGAGCAAACAAAATATTTGTAAACAGCTAATGAGATATTTGATTAATAGGTAAGAAGACATGCTGAACACGAATATGTAAACCGTTTTCTCGGTGGACAAGTAGTTCACCCGGAATCTGGCCATAACCCGAAATTTTTTTTAAATGCAAAAGTTGTATTTGTAGTTGATTAGACGTTAATTTAGGGTAAGAAGCAGGGGCGTCCCGAGGGGGGGGGGGCTGCTCCCCCCCCCCCTACGTTTTGGGCATTCGGTCAAATTTTGCCGAAGGTGAAAATTCGGTCAAAATGGGCATCGCGGTTGTATCTTTTGTACCCACATCTACAAATTAGGCGATTTAACATGTTTATTGGTTCCCATTCTTTATCGAATTTGGTAGTTAATCCAATTTGTGTTCAGTCCGAGCCGATTTCACCGCAGTCGGTACGTCCCTACGTAAATTCGATGATTTAACATATTTATTTGGTCTCAATCGTTAGCGAATTCGGTTGTTCACCGGACTTTTCTCAAGTCCGTAGCTGTTGTATCGCATTCGGTCAATCCATTTCATAATTCGGTGATTAATCAGATTCATTTGGTTCTAATTCATTACCGAATTCGGTAATTCAGCTGATTTTTGTTTGGTCCGCATCTTTTACCAGACTTACCACATTCTGTTGTTTTAGGTGGTTCTCCCAAGAGTTTTATTCCATTCCCAAATTCGGTCGTTATACCGCTCCCGATCTGCTCCTTAGTTGGTGTTTCAAACCCCACCATAAGCCTTGATCTGTTTCAAAATTTTAAGAATACAAATATTTAACTGTCTGGATCAGATATTAAATTAAATACTCTTTGAGCCCAAGCTGACTTTGAAACATTTATTCAAACAATGTTTACAACGGATATACGTCAGCTACGATTCTTCATCCGCGATATTTCGACCCTTCTTGGCAAGGGTCCTCGTCAGGTTTGTTTCCTTCCCCGACGTTGACCCAGAGGATTGACAGCGTGACGAGGACCCTTGCCAAGAAGGGCCGAAATATCGCTGATGAAGAATCGTAGCTGACGTATATCTGTTGTAAACAATGTTTGAATAGATATTAAATTTTTGGGATCCCATCGAAACCTTTGGTCTTGTTTGTATATGATTCACATTAAGCTTAGGCTGAAGGGGTTATTATGCTAGAAGGAATTGCGACAGCCCACAGAAAGGCTTGGATGCCGGGGGCATTTGCTAGTTTTCATCTCAAAATCCAGATTCTCCGCTTTCAAAGAATATCATGCACTTCCCTGGCGGCAAGATTCAAACGTCCTTCACATGCTCCCGCATTAGCAATGGAAATGTTCGTTGTCTCAATCGAAATATTCAGCGGAGGACAAGTTAACAGAAAGCCAGAGGAAAACAGGGAGGGCATGGAAACTCCTAAAGGTTACATCCAAGAAGAGAAAGCTAGTGGGAGTTGTAACAAAGGAGGAATATTGAGGAAGTGGTTAGAAGACAGAAGCTATCGTGTATAAGGCTGTTCACTAAGCTATTTTTATGTCGGTTTATGTCGTTGGATCCAAGTAAGGGCAAACTGCCTTCCAATTCAGAGCAGGCAGAAGGTTTTTGAGAGAGGTAGTGTGGTTCCTGATGGGAGGTATGCTTGCCTACTTTGTGAGAAGGAGGAAGAAAATTTGGACCATTTCCTCCGTAGATGCCCGAAACTTTCTGATTTAAGGAAAATTTATCTAGAGGGTGTGATTTTATCACTTCCTGAAATTTTGAGCAATAGTAACCCTACCGTTATTACTCGAGTGGGCGTGTACATGGATAAATCTTTAGAATTAAGAAGGAGTCTGATTGTTTAAATTATATTTTTGTTTTTGTTTCTTTGTGTATATGGCCCGTGGGCTTTTGAAATACACTAATCTATTTATATATCTATCTATCTATCTATAACTATGGTGAATTCTGGTTTGTCTCACAAGCGCGGTACTTTGAGATGAATTTTTGTTTCGGGAAACTCGCGTCACTATGGGGGAACCTGCGTGAGTTTAACCGAATAGGCCTGAGATCTGACAGTCTAGTAACACTTCAGTTATTTATTTCAACCTGATAAAAAGGCGTTACTTCATTGGTCCGCCATCCACAGATAATTGATTTGTTGAATGAACTTCTTCTTTCAGATTCGTGGTACCTCTATGGGCGTGTCCCTCTCTACTTGAAATATTCAGCAACTACAAAGGCAAGCGATTGCCGAAAATAATACATATAACAAAAAAGATCGACTCGCTACAGAGGAGTTACTTCGTCCAATTTTCCAAGCTTAGCGTCCATAATACATGGCATTGCACACGTGTTGAATTCAAATCTCCGTGTCTTGGTGAATTTGGGGTTGTCTCGCAAGCAGTGCACATTCTGAAAATTATTACCAGATCCCCGGGCGAAAAAAATACAAAATCCCTTAAGCCGCGTTCACAGGCCCGCCTAGTCAAGCAGAGATGCCTAGGCACGTGCCTAAGCTAAGCCGGGCATCGACTTCTAGAGCCTGGAACTCCGTGCTTGGCCCAAAATCTGTGCCTACACTGTAAAAAGTTTCTCCGAATAAGGATGCAGTATTTGCTACTGGGATTAATCTTATCTCTATTGGGATAAAATTAATCCGAATTATAAATAATCGTATATCAATAAAGACAAGATTAATCCCAGTAGCAAATACTGCAAGCTTTTTGTGTAGCCTATAGTGTAGGCATGGATGTGGACGCCGAACGGTGATGCTAGGCAAGTGCCCCGGCATCTGTATTTGGCTAGGCATGCTTGGGAACATGGCTTTAGACGAGTCAAAATAGTTCAGTGTATTCAAACATCAGATGTAAAAGTAACATGACTCTCCAGTTAAACTTTAAAGGACTCGTCCTACCTCTAATTGCAATGCAACCTACTTCCGTAACCGCTCTGTCTGTTATTAAACTACGGAGTCTCTAATATAATACGGTATATTCCAACCCCTCACGGATTATGACACCTCACTGATTTTCACACTAGCCTTGTTTCGCTGTTTTTGATATGTGCTCTCGACATTGTTTGCGGGAAGCTCACTTGTCACAAGGCTTAAGACAGCCAAAGCCTTGAGCAAGTTGTTAAAGGACCCCTCGCACCATTTGGTCTTCAACTTACAGTATTTTAAAATATTTGAATACTTTAAGACTAGGCTGCTCTTTCAACATATAACCCAGGGTTTTAGCTGCTTTAAGCCTTTCCCGAGACACGTTGACTTATAGCAAAAACAGGGAAGCATTTACATAACCGGTTTTTCTGATGGAAAAACTTCTCACAGACAACCCGTCGACAGCGTAATTCACATCGAAGGTAGCAAAGCACGGCAATAGACAAACTCAGCGTGGTTTTGTTAGAGGGTATGGAATGTACTGTACGAAATTAGAGTCGCTGGGTTTAGAAATATATCGAGTGATTATGGAAGTAGGTTGTGTTAGTATTATAGGTAAGACGGGTCCTTTAAAAGCTGAACCATTTTACAGTGTTTAATTATTCTATAATATTGGATAAATTTTTAGTGCCATCTCACATCATCTAAGAAGAAATTGCTTGCTTCGAAAAGGATCTGATCCTATTTGCGGGATAGCGAAAAATTGTTAAGACATAAGACAGACAAAAAAATGGAAGAAAGAAAGAAAAAAACGGCACGGTTCAGCACGCATGCCGACATCTCGAGCGCGCTTCATATCCCTATTTTGTCAAGTTGACCGGAGCCGCGATACAGCCGGACACTCTACTATAGACAATAGCAATGAACAACACAATGAAGTTCAAGGTAAAATATTAACACTAGATGGCCAAAGTGTACATTAACATCGACAATCCGATCGCCTACTGATACATGCTAAGGGTACAGTGGCCGCTGAAAGAAGAGGCGGAGCGGCTGAATCTACCAAAACTGGGAGTGTGTGACGCCTCGGAAATGTTCCTAAGAATTATGCACACGAGGATTATTTCTCTCTCTCTGAAAATTATTCAACCTGGGCCACGGAGGGGAACAGTAGGAAATAAACCAACAAAATGAAAGCTCGACGACAGTTCCGTGAAGTACGGTCTGCGGGTAATCATACACAAAGGATCTTCGAGATCGACTATGAAAATTTTCCATCCTCACCGAATCAGGAGAACAGAAAAATCTTTTATAGATACCGAACTGAGAGCAAGCCAAACCCAAATCGTCCACAAGCCAAATAGGTGGTACATGCCAATCCAATCAAGATGAAAACTACCCGCTTTCGGTGTAGTCCCCAGGCAAGAGTTCTACGAAGCTTTCTAAAATGCATTATCATATGTTACTATAATCTATAATGTACTATAATGACCTGTTATTATAATCATTGTAAATTTTTTATGTACCTTCCTCGTTCCTGTCGCAACCACAAATTAGTTCAGAACTTCGGCGTCCAAGATGTGATCGCTCACTCGAGAAAACGTCGGCGTCAGTACTATCTACATCTCGTCATCCTGGTCTTCGAGTACATGATGTTTTTCATGAATTTTTCAGGCCCAGTTAGTAATTATGTCTAAATTTGTGTGTGTTAAAACTGTTATTTATCTTGTGTTATTTCGCGTTATTCCCTTTACTCCGCTACCACATTCTGTATTTGGCGGGTTATAAATATAAATAAATTAATAAATATTCATCCGTCTAGCCTGAGGTCCAAACTTTTCAAGAAAACCACAGAAGCTCGAATCCTTATCATCTTCTGGCACTGAACAGAGATTGGTGGAGTGGCAGAAAAAGAAAACAGAACCAAATTCCGATCCTGAAATTCTTCTAAACGCATTGCGTTTTCCATTCATAGACGGCATATGTATCTTACCATGCGAATTCTTGATTATATTTCATTCTTTACTTAGAACTTTGGTTGACGACACCGCATGCTAGGCGATGAATTCTTGATAGCGTGGTAGCCGGACGAACAGAATATTCTATCGGTGATTTTTTATTAAGGGTAAAGTAGGTGTTGTAAGAACACCTACGCTATCTATAACCAGACATCAGGACGCGCAGTCCGTTTATTAATTTTTATATCAATCGTCCTTAAAAATTAGAACTAGAAACAAGTGTAGAAGTAGGCATACCCCTTTGTAGATAATGTTAATATCAGATAAAAACAGAAAAAAACGAGATTTTCGGGGTTTTTTCTTGATCAGCTAGTTAAACCCTCCAAGATGATGTGCGAGGCATTAATACAATTTAATACAATCAGCGAAAGAAACAAAACTAAATCATAAAATCCACCACAATCACAACAGAAAAACGATGCAGGACCAACCGACAATAAGACCACATGTAACTAACCAGAAGAAAGCGCAGAAGCTTTCGCCCAGAAAACGGCCCACTCCAAAAATCCATAATATGTTTGACCACTTTGAATAAAACCTTCCACAGAACTGTTCACTCACTGCTAACAAGATTCATGCGCGACTCGCGAAATAGCCTCTTTGCTCTGTATGCCCCGAGGGTGTTTTACGGCTTTGTCATTTATTCAGCGCCTCGCGAACTCGTATAGTCGTATGTTTGCAATACTTTGCAACACTGGCTGCATGTCTAGTTGGTCGTGTATTAGTGGAAGGGACATTTGAAGTAACTGGTAGGACAACGGGAACATGAAGTAGGGCTTGAGGGGTCTTAAAAATGCGGCATCCTCTTCAAGAAATCTGTCGTGCACTGGGTTTATGCGGAACTCTCCGGTATCTCTGTTTAGAGCAAGGACCCTTATGTACCGCGGTACTTGCGTCTTATCATTTACTGACGCGATCTAGAAGCAAACTTATCTGAGAGCTTAAAGTACCCCTCGCACTATTTACTCTTCAACTTACAGTATTTTAAAATAGTTGAATACTTTAAAACTAGGCTGTGCTTTCAACAAATAATCCACGGTTTTGGCTGTTTTAAGCCTTTTCCTAGACTCGTTGACTTGTAGCGAAAACCGGGAAACAATTTACATAACCGGTTTTTCTGATGGAAAAACTTTTGGCAGACAGCCATCGACAGCGTGATACACATCGAAGATAACACAACACGGCAAGTGAGAAAATCAGCGTGGTTTTGTTAGAGGGGTTAGAATGTACCGTACGAAATTTGGTTCTCCGGGTTTAGAAATATATGGAGTGATTGTGAAAATAGGTTGCACTAGTATTTCAGGTAAGACAGGTCCTTTAAAGAATTTTGACAAGAAAACCAGACTAAATGAAAAACTTTGGCTGATAGATAGACGATAAGTAAGAAACTTATACTTATACTTTATTCTTATACTTAACATAATTATTTCTTTCAATTCTTCATTTTGAGTTTGTCGTGTGAACGTATTCATCAAAGTATTCATGATATCATGTTTGGCAGTCTTATTAGAGCTGTATTTCGTCCCTACTTGGCAAGTGTCCTCTTCAGGCTCACGCCGCTGAAGCTGGAAATTGAACTTGTGGAAAAACCAACAAGTTCATTTCCAGTACTATAGTGACTCATTTTCAGTACTAGTGTACGCATTCTAACTAGTAAATAATTTTTGAGCAAATGGGATTGACTGACTCGCTGTTATAAGGGCCATTTATCTCAGTTATGAATAGTGTTGCCTGGCTGGTGTTAGGAGTTTGCAGAAGGAAAAGGTAGAATAGTGTTAGGTATAGGTTGGTAATCATTCCTATTGAACCGTAATAATTTCTCCCCCATTTTCAAGGCCTTTCAGTTAGGTCCTTTGGCGGAAATGTATTACATCTACGGCTCCTACTACGAATAAACTGCTTTTCAATGCGTTTTAGCAAAATACTTGGGAATGTAAAATTCCAGAGAATGCATGTCGTTCCCCTCATTGTAATTAAACAGAGAAAATGTCATTTTCCCGTTGTATGCGAGCAATTTTTGAATCCCAGGGGATGTGTTTCCCAATGTTGTTGAGACTAGGAAAAACTAAAAATAACCAACACAGGTCAGCTTCAGCTAAATTAAAAGTAAGGGACGTAATGAGTAGCTTACAGTAACAAGAACAAAGTAGATTACAAGTTTGTTTCCTTCCCCGAAGTTGAACCAGAGGCTTGACAGCCTGACGAGGACCCTTGCCAAGAAGGGCCGAAATACCGCTGATGAAGAATCATAGCTGACGTATCCGTTGTAAACATTGTTTGAATAAAAGAACAAAGGTTTCGATGGGGTCCCAAAAATGTAATATTTGTTGGACTTCTTGATCTAGACAGAGTCTTCGCCAGACCCCTTTAACATTTTGCTACTTATCCATAACCCGCCGCTTGAATATGTACAAAAAATAATATTACCGTTTTGGAGTTTTTTTTTGGCAACCAAGTTCAGACATGGAGTTAGAAAGGATGTTTACTCCAATATATAACCCTAATCGACTTAAGAAAGGTCCTTTACTTTGACAAAATTCTTCGTATTTTTGCAGCATTCCTTGCGAATGGTGAGAGAACCTTTCAACCCAAATTTTCGGGTTTTGGCAAACCTTGCCAGCTTATCTGTCATGGGAATAAAATTCGAAATTCATTTCAGCATGTCTCTTTAGCCTGATACCGAATATTTAATCGACTTCAGAAACAATTTGAACTTCAACCAAATTTCCCGTTTTGGCCGAATTTGGTGTGAATCATTTGTCCGGCAAGAAAACTAAGTTCAGATATGGATTCAGCGGGCCTCCTTCCTTACCCCTTCAAAGACTATCTCATTAGCTTATAAATCTTTTTTTTTAATTAGAAACGCCCTCCTCTGCCTATAAATACTTAAAGGACCCATCTACAACTTGGCCTGTACTTTGCCAGTGAATCCTCATACGAAGCCTGAACAATATAATAACGACCTTCGACCCCCCGACACGACACGACAGACGTCCATGTGTCTGCCGCCATGACTAAATCCGAAGAATACTTACGCTAGGTGAAAAATCTGTCGTCATCGACATAAGAGCTTTCGCTTGTATGGATCAAGGGGTAGAGTAGGGACTGGTGTTTTCCGAAAATTGGTAGCAAAATTTTCATTAAATTGCTCACCGGACAGTTGTCGGGATGCAGCGGGATGCATTTTTTCCAGTAAATACCGGTTGGGACTTTGAAGACAACTAAATTGACCACATACTTTGTTTATCTTTGGTATGTTCGAAAGTTGCAAGAGCATGTCTCCTCACTCTATATCGACTATATCATTGGGTTATAAAATGCCATGGTAAACTACTTGTCCGGCTAATTTTTTGCTTCATATACGGGGCTAGCATGTCCTCTTACTCTAGAGTCGAACATCTAATCAACTTAAGCTTCAACCTTAACTTTTTCCGTTTTTTGCTGGTTTCCGGGTGACCTGCTTGTCCGGCGAGAAAATAAATTTCGTATTCGGATTCAGCTTGTCTCCTTACCTTACATCGACTATCTTATTAGCTTTTAAAAAATATTTTTTATTTCGCCCCTTAATTTGAAGCCCCTCGCCCTTCCCTAAAAATACAGCTATGGAGCCCATTTACCAGCTCGACCGGACAGATGGACAACTTTTAAGGGAGTCATCGGTATCCCTTCACTTATGTTTCGGGATCCCGAAAAGTTGTCTTTGTTTTAATGTGTAGAATGATTCGCATTCAGCTTGGGCTGCAGGAATACTTATGATATTACTTATTTACAGGATCCTGGAAGTCAAGATGAAGACCGGAAATCTGCAAGACCCTATTGTCTGCATCATGATACTTCCTTAAAGAACCTGTCTTACCTATAATACTAACGCAACCTACTTCCATAATCACTCCATATATTTCTAAACCCTGAGAATTTCCGACGGTACATTATAATCCCTCTAACGAAACTACGCTGATTTTCTCACTTGCCGTGTTTTGCTACCTTCGATGTGTATCCCTTCTGTCGGCGGTCGCCTGAGAGAAGTTTTTCCATCAGAAAACCGATTGTGTAAGTTTTTTCCCCGTTTCGCTATAAGTCAAAGGATCATGGAAAATTCTTAAAACAGCCAAAACTTTGGTTTGTTTGTTGTAAGTATCCAAATATTTTAAAATACTACAAGTTGAAGAGCAAATAGTGCGAAGGGTCCTTTAAGGAACCTATCGAAACATTTGGTCTTCTTGTTGCTTGGGATTTTGGGGATCCCAGAACGTAAGTGGAGGGATACCTATGACAGCGCAAAAGTTGTCCGTCTGTCCGTCCGTCTGTAAGCACGATAACTCTCGAATGGAATGAGATATTTTGATGAAAAATTGGTGGGAGGATCGTTTTAGCCAAGGGAAAGGTTGAATTCGTAGATGGGCTTTGTAGCCCTACATTTGGGGTGGGGGAGGTGGTTTATATTAAGGGAGAATCAAAATATTTGTAAACTGCTAATGAGATAGTTGATTATGGGGTAATAAGACATGCTTAACGCGAATATGCTAATCATTTTTTCAACGGACAAGTAGTTGGCCCGGAATCCTGTCGAAACCGGAAAGTTTGTTAAAAGTAAAGTTTTATTTGAGGTTGATTGGGGGTTCGATTCGGGGGTAAGAAAGCATGCTAAACATTTATGTGAAATTTATTGTGTACTCGGACAGGTAGTCGGAATCTGGCCCAAACCGCAAAATTTTTTAAAAGTAAAAGTTGTATTTGTGGTTGATTAGATGTCTGATTTAGGAGCAAGACGAGATACTGAATTAATATATGAGAATCATTTTTTAGCACGACATATAGTTCGTTCGGAATCCGGCTGAAACCGGAACATTTTTTCTAAGTTAAATTTTTATTTGAAGTTGATTAAATGTTGGAGATGGGAATAAAGAGATACGGTGAATTTATTTTTTAGCTTTATTTTGTTGCCGGAAAAGTAGTTCGCCCGGAATCCGGCCCAAACTGGAAAATTGGTCAAAAGTAAAAGTTTTATTTGAGGTTGATTTACGGGTAAGAAGACATGCTGAACAATTATGTGAAAATCGGATTTATTTATGAGACAATGGTACAGCCAACCAAAGAAGAACAACTTGGCCATGTTAGTCAGTTGTTGGTGATGTCATGTGAACATTTGACGTCATTTCAATCAACAGAGTTAGGATTTCTTCAAGCACAACGTTTTCATACTTAATTATTGTGTATATATTTATTATACCTAGCTTGAAAATCAAGCAACTAGAACAGGTTTCTTTTCTGTCAATCTGGCCAGCTCGAAATGTGTGACTGGGAATGCAATTGTTTCAAGTCTTAAACGCTCTAGGTGTTGGAACGGCCGATGTCCAGGCTGTATGTCAACTCAGCTTGTGTGCACTTACGTAGCCTTACTGACTTTATCGGACGCACTGCTAGACCTTCACTTGGTTTGTCCCCCCCCCCCCGTCACACTCCACCATTCTGACGCCGCTGCTCCATTCACTCAAATCAGCAAGCCCCCAACCATCAATCAAGGGCCCTTGCTAATAGTTCTATACTTTGAATGTTTCTATATATTTATGTGATCAACGTGCCATTTCTTGCTAATCTTGTAGTGTCAACTCTAATCACTACGGAGCGCCGCCCTTATGGAGCGTGTTCCACCCCCTCCTAATGGTAACTACTAGTTACTATCCCGTTCCAGCCTCAGGAAAAGAGTTACTACGCTATCCAACCTTTTGAAAATAGTAACTAATTGTAACTATTTGCTTATCACGCTCGGGAGTGTAGTAAGCGTAGTAACTACGCACCTCTGTGACGTTATTGGTCCGATCAGCTTGCGGTCTGATATTTGACAGAAAAAAGTGTTTCAGGCTAGCGTAGTAACTACGGTCACTATAGAGTAGTAATTACAGTAAAGGAGGGTTTTTGCAAGATCTCGGAATCACTTTCCGACGAGCGAGACGCACCGCGAAAACTGTGGGACAGCGATTCCTGGGATAACTTTCCATTTTCCCGCTGGACTGATCGCGAAAACCCATGGGAAGCTGATATCGCCGGGAATATGTTGAATTACAAACTTTTTCGAATAAATATGGTTCAATTACCGGTTCTTTGATTCTCATATTTTCCATCGAAGTCGCCTTAATAACACTTGCCATTTTTTTTGTTTTGTTAGTGATCCTTGCGCTGTTTTTTCTCCACACATTTGAAATTCCCGCCAAAACATTCAACTTTCCGCGGAGCTTTCCACTAGCCTCGTGGGATCACTTTAAGTTGAAAGTTGCTTTGGTTTTCAAAGCGCGAAAACCCGGTTGGAAAGTTCGGCAACATTCCGAAGTAGCGCGAAATTGGAAAGTGATTCAGACTTAGCTTTCCAGCTCGCGAAAATCCTACTTAAGTAGGGCGGAGCAGGGTCATGATGAACGTGTCCGAAAGATTTCTGGTGCTGTAAATGCTGCATTAATGCTGCATTTCTTCTCTTTTTTTGTCCGAAAGCTGTTACCTTTCTTTCTTCTCTGACACTTCTAGAATACCAAAATTTAAGTCAGGAAGAAGAAGAAGAAAAAAGAATTAGCTGTATAAAGCTGACAAAATAGATCAGCTACTGATATCCAACCTTCTTATCTTCTTATCTTTCTTTTTTTCGTTGGCCATGATCACCAGTTGTCTTAGAATTTGGAATTTTTGCCGAATTGTCAGTTGTCTTTTTTAATTCGTTGTGTTTGCCGCCGAAAATACTGAGGGAATCGCCGAACTCCCCAGTTTCTTCTTGAAAATTCAGCATAAAATATAGCAATCTTGCTGAATTTTTCGATGGATTTTATGCTGAATTAATGCTGCATTAACTGAGCGAAAATTCAAGTCCGAAAGCGAAATGCTGCATAAAATGCTGAATTAATTCAGCATTTTCGTTCGTTTCGGAGCTTTCGGACACGTTCGATGTTCTTTCATTGGCGATAGTTTTTAAATTATAAAAGAGCATGGACTTTTACCTATGTGAATATTGTGAAAAACGAAAGCTTTTATCCAAGACTGACCTGGTCGAAGTCCATTAACCTGGTCCAGAAGAACGTTTTATTTAGATACAGCCGGGAGAGCCTGATTTAAAGCCATTTCTTGCAAATTTACTTGTTGAGATCCCAAAACGTAAGCGGAGGGGTACTGTCGAAGGGAATGAGATATTTTAATCAAACTTAGTGTGAGGATTCTTTGGGTCAAGGGTAAGGTCAAGTTCGTAGATGGGCTCTGTAGCTCTACATTTAGGGAAGGGGGAGGGGATTGTTAAATAGCTAATGTGATAGTCAATTATGGGGTAAGAAGACATGCTGAAAATAATGGTGAAAACCAATTTCTTTGCTGGACAAGTAGTCGTTTACTGGAAAGTTGGTTAAAACCAAAAGTTTTATTTGAAGTTGAATAAATGTTCGGATTAGGGGTAAGAAGAGACGCTGAGTCTGTATATTACACTCCATTTTTACCCGAACATATAATTAGTCCGGAATCCGGTTGTACCTGCATTTTTTTAAGTCAAAGTTTTATTTAAAGTTGATTAGATGTTCTTTATAAGGAGATACGCTGGATTCGTTTCTGAATTTTCTTTTCTTGCTGGACTAGTAGTTCGCTCGGTATTCGGCCAAAACCGAAAATTCGGCAGATGTAAAGCAGGAAGTTTCGGTCAGCATCGTCAAGATAAATATGGTATGTAGAGGTATATCTGAACTTTGTTTTCTCTGATGGTTAGCCTGGCGAAGACTGGATCTGGCAAAGACAAGACCCAATTGTCTGGATCAAATTTTAGATTTTTGGGATCCCATCGAAACCTTCGGTCTTGTTCCTATCGGTCCGGTCGTATTCCAAATTTCGCTCGGATTTAAGTTAAGGATAAATCAGCATGAAACATGAGATCACAGAAATTTCGAACCTTCCCGCTTGAACTTTCAAAGAATACACACCGTAATTTAGCAATTGGTAACGGAAAGAAAACTAAGCAATCAGACCAGTTACGCCACCTCCATCCCAAGAAACTCCCTGAACCCACTTGACTCAACTTGACACTCACTCAAATACACTCGAACCATCTCAAGTACTTCACCTCGGCTCCACTTGTTCACACCTCTAGTCACCAACAATCAAAAGGATATCACGTTTTCTCCATTTTGTCTCTCATGCAGTTCCGTACGTGTTCTACAATCCAGTTCATATATTTGCATCCACCAAAAAGTGATCGAGTAGACAAAATATAATAATGAGTAAATAATAGGTGTACAGCAGACCAATAATTGTACCATACATTCGCAAAGTCAACATTACTTGATTTAGGAAGATTAAACTAAATGAAAAAAAAAGAAGAACAAGAGTTAGAAGCTCAGATGGCACTTGCAAGGCTGTGTAAGTGGATGAAAGTATGACTTTGTCAATTCGTGGGTATGTTGTGATCATTGATAAACAGATAAGAATGATCACGGACCCTTGGAAATCACGAGAATGTATCGTTTGGTAAAAAATATTTAACTTTTGCACTTGGCTGTGATGATGCGCACTTTAAGGGCGTTAGAAAATCTGTAATCAAAACCCTTTAGGCAAAACTGATCATGGGCCCATTAGAATCATGAATATGTTATATGGTTTGGTGAAAAGCATTTTTTGAATTTTCGGTTAAGATGTGCACTTTAACGTTGCCAAAAATTCATTTTTAAGCAAAACCCTTGAGACAAAACAATCATGGACTCGGGGGGGTCACGAAAGTTACTTACTTCAAAAAAAAAATGTCCTTTACGGTTAAGATGTGTACTTTATGGATGGTTGGATCTGGGAAGTGAAAAATTTTAAGCAAATCTTGTTTCTAATGTTCAAGCCAAGTTTGATCATCCTGGCACATCAGGAAGGAACTTAAATCGCTATCATCGGAATTCAGGACCCCCCTCCCCCTCCAACTCTCCCTAGAGTATCCGAATCCGGTCCGGTTCTATCACTGATGTCGCTACAGCTACTGCTTGTTCTTCCCACCAAGTGTCAACCCAATCCCTCCACTCTAAGTGTGTCACAAAATTTCCGGTTCCCCCCTCCCCCTCCAACATTGATCAATAGGGTCCGTACTTAAAATGGACATCTAGACATGAATTCTTTCCAAATATCAAGTTTCGTTGAGATCCGGTCGCTCGTTCAAAAGTTGGACATACCGCAATATTCCTGATTCTCCCTCCCTTCACTCCCCCCACAATGTTCGAATCGGAGAAACGACTGTTTGTATGTATGTATGTATGTATGTATGTATTGTACATGGAAAGCCCAACGGGCCATGGTACAAAAATATTATGCAAATCAAGTACTAACTACAGATTCAACACACTTTCTGAATACAAAACAAAGAAAACTAACTACACAGTTAAACACTTTAAAAGAACAAAGACCTGTGTCTCAGCCCCACCTGAACAAACACTGCCAGGTTTTTAATAGTAGTAAATGATCGACCCCCCATCAGACCATTTAGCCACTCCTCATCGCCTGTCTGTCTCTGGAGCTGCTCCAGCCTTAAATGATTGAGTTCCTGGCAATATGACATGAAGTGGTCCACACTCTCTTCCGGCTCCCCACACATAGGGCACGAGTAAAGACCATCGACCGCACGCTCCCTCCCCAGGTATTTCCTTCTTGATCCCAACGGCAGAAAATTTCCCCTTAAACCCATATAAGATTTTAGCTCTTCTCTCTTAAGGCCCGCTTTAAAATACACTTCTTCACCCCACACTCTCTTCCACTGTGAATACGACTTGAGAGACAGCGACGCTGAGACCTCACACGTCCACTTTTGGATTTCTTGACACTCAAGAATCCATTGCACTTGTGTAGCTACTGTCCCGACCACCTTACCTTCCCCTAATCCAGCATTCCACAGACCTGATAGCCCGCAATTATTCAATACAGCCCTTACCTTACTCTGCCAAGCATCTTTCCTATTATCATTAAGGTCCTCAAGCAGCGCAGCCTTCACGAGTCTATTATCTGGCAAACTTGATATCCGTTCCCAGTACTTCACCATTTTTACAATTCTCTTACCTCTTAATGAATGAATACCTAGGTCACCTCTTAGTACTAATCCGTTAAACTTTCCACTTAATCCACATGTCCCTGATACGCCTGTCAAGTTTCATCGTCCTAGCGCATCTGGACGCACCTTGACACTGGAAAACCGGGATTTCTGAGCCCTCCTTCCAACTCCCCCATAGTTCCCGGATCCGGTCCGATCTTATCAACTATGGACTTAGGCCTTGTAACTGTTCTTCCCACCAAATTTCAACCCGATCCGTCTACTCTGAGCATTTCGCAGGATTTACGCCCCCCCCCCCCCCCCCAGTTCCTCCCACCGGATCCGTTCCAGATTTGACGTGTAACGTCTGAGACACGATGTCTTTCCAAATATCAATCCGATTACTCGTTTAAAAAATATACATACGTCAATATCCTGGATTCTCCTCCCTCACATCCCCCCACGTTGGTCGGATCGGGGAAGTTAGTTTCGTCGGGTCTCTAATATGCCTACCAAGTTTCATCGTAGCAGCTCATCTGGAAGTAACCTAACTCGCGATCACCGGACTGACCGACCGACCGACGGACGGACAAGGAAACTTGGCCGGAAAGAAAGCACCATAAAAACACAAACTCATCAAGCTAAAACTTTGACTAAAATACAACCAATCAATCAATGAGTGCATCTTAAAAAGTGTGAATTAGAATAAAAAAAAAGAGGAGCTATTTGGGGAATAAGAAATTACTTAAAAAGTCCCTTTACGGTGAAAAGAAGTGTTTCCCGTTTTCGGGGTCCCAAAACGTAAGTGGAGGGATACCTATGACATCACAGAAGTTGTCCGTCTGTCTGTCCGTCCGTCTGTGAGCACGATAACTCTCGAAGGGAATGCGATATTTTGATGAAACTTAGTGTAAGGATTCTTTGGGTCAAGTGTAAGGTAAAGTTCGTAGATGGGCTTTGTAGCCCTACATTTAGGGGTGGGGGAGGGGGTTCAAATTAAGGGGCAAACTAAATAGTTTGAAACAGCTAATGTGAAGGTCGATTATGGTGAGAACCATGATGAAAAACACGATGATGAATACCATTTTCTCGCCGGACAAATATTTCGTCCGGAATCTGGCAAAACCCGAAAAGTTTGTTAAAAGTAAAAGTTTTATTTGATGTTGGTTAGATGCTCGATAGTGGGGAAAGAAGATACTCTGAATTCGTTTCTTAGCTTTCTTTTTCACCGGCCAAGTAGTTCCGGGATTCGGCCGAAACCGGAAAGTTGGCAAAAGTAAGGCAGGAAGTTTTCGTCAAAATAGATATGACTTTTAGCGGTAAGACATACATGTTGAATCCATATCTGAACTTGGTTTTCTCAGATGATTAGCTATTTGGCCTTAATCTGTTTCTGAATTTTGATGTTAAAAATGTTCAAGGTGTCTGGCGAACTGGACCTGGCGAAGACAAGGCCCGATTGACTGGATCAAATATTGGATTTTTGGGATCCCATCGAAACCTTTGGTCCTGTTATTATGGCACTTGCCTTCCGGCGAACTGCCATATACCGATCACTTTTCCGTCGGTTGGTGAGTTAGGGTACTTCCAGATGTGCTAGGACGCTGAAACTGGGCAGGCATATCAAGAACCCGACCAAACTAACTTGGAAATAATCAGTTCCCCGATTCGACCATCGTGGGGAGTGGACGGAGGGGGAATCCGGAATCTTGAGGTATGTATAACTTTGGAACTGGTGATCGGATCTTAATGAAACTTGATATTTGGAAAGACCTCGTGTCTTGGACTTTCTGTTTTAGTTTTGTACCGGATTCAATTGGTGGGGGGGGGGCGTCGGGGGTCGGAGGGGAAACGGAAATCTTGTGACACGCTTAGAGCGGAGCGATCGGTATGAAACTTAGTGAGAAGAACAAGCACAAGTCCTAGATACTTCAGTGACAGAATCGAACCCGATTCGGGCACTGTGGGGGGAGTTAGAGGGGGTCCGTAATTCCGGTGATCGCGACTTACGGTGCTTCCAGATGTGCTACAACGATGAAACTTGGCTTGAAAATTAGATACTTGACCAGATTGGCTTAGAGACAGTCAGTTTTCCGATCCGACCATCGCGGGGGGAGTGGAGGGAGGGGGAATCCTTGATCTTGAGGGATTCAATTTTCGAACGGGTGATTAGGTCTTAATGAAACTTGATATCTGGAAAGATCTCGTATCTCATATGTCCAATTTCAGGTCCGGACCGGATCCGATGAATGTGGTGGGGCTTGAGGGCAGAACCGGAAATCTTGTGGCCAGGGGCGTCACGACTGGGGGGGGGGAGGCCCCCCCCCACCCAAAGCTGTCGGCCAGTCGGTAAAAAATCACCGAGTCGGCGCGAAGCGCCTCAATTTTTCGTCAAAACAGTTGATTTTTTTCATGAAAACAGTCGGTTTTTCTGAAAATTGGTCGATTTTTCATCAAAATAGTTGGTTTTTCTGAAAATCAGTCGATTTTTTTGAAAACTGTCATTTGTGTTGTTGAAAACAGTGTTTTTTTCTGCAGAAACAGTCGGTAAAAATTACCAACCAGTCGGTAAATGCCTCGTCCCCCCCCAAAAAAAACATTTTGGCTAGTGACGCCTCTGCTTATGACCCGCTTAGAGTGGAGCGATCGGGATGAAACCTGGTGGGAAGAACATCCATCAGTGTCAAAACATGGCCGGACTCGGGCACTATGGGGGAGTTGGAGGTGGTCCGGAATTCCGGTAGATCACGAGTTGAGGTACTTCCAGATGTGCTAGGACAATGAAACGTGGCTTGAACGTTAGAGACTTGATAAGATTGCGATAGAAATTTTATTCAAACAATGTCTTGGGCTGTTTCAAAGTCAGCTTGGGCTCAAAGAATATTTATCTGCGATAGAAATTGTCACTTTCCAGAACCACCCCTTAACTTAGGGTACTGATCTTGACCGTAAAATAAAAAAAAAACTTGTAAGCTAAATATACACTTTCATGATCCCCATGACCCCATGGTTGCTTAGAAATTAATTTCCAGCTCCATTAAAGTGCACATCTTAACCGCTAAGTGAAAAGAAAACTTTTCACCAAACGGTACATTTCGCGATTTCCTAGGGCCCATGATCTTTGTGCCAAAAGGGTTTTGCTTAGACATGAATTTCTATAGCACCCTTACTGTGCGCATCTTAACCGAAAAGTAAAAAAAAATACTTTTTTCCAAGCGATTTATATTCATGTTCTCCGAGGGCCCATGATCATTTTTGCCTTAAGGGTTTTGCTTTCAAGTCAATTCTTTAAAGTAAAAACGATACTTTTGAGAAAATATACATTTAATGATTTCGATGAGCCTGTCATCAGTTTTGCTTCATGGGTTTTGATGAACTTCTAGTGCCCTTGAACTGCGCATTTTCGCAACCAAGTGCAAAAATAAAAATACTTTTAACCAAACGATACATTATCGTGATTTGCAAGGCTCCATGATCATTCTGTTATCATATAAATGATAACAATAAACCCACGAATTCGTTAATTCCTAGTTTCATCCTGTGACCCAGCCTTGCAAGTGCCATAAGAGCTTCTAGCTCATGTTTTATTTGTTTGTGCTTCTTCTGCTTATGCATGATGCGGTTACTATTATCTGCCTAAGATTACTTATCTTTGTTTGTTTGTTTTTGGGATCCCAAAAGTAAGTGGAGGGATATCTACGACTTCGTAAAAGTTGTCCGTCTTTTAGCATGAGAACTCTCGAAGGGGTTGAGATATTTTGATCAAACTTGGCACGAGAACTGTTTGGTTTACTTTTTTTGCTTACAAACGATCGCAACAAACCCACAAATTGGCAAATTCCTACTTTCATCCTTTTACCAAACCTTGCAAGTGCCATATGAGCTTACAGCTCTTGTCTTAATAGTTTGCAGAGTCCCTGTTCTAGTATTCGTATTTCTTCGCTTAGCTGCGTTTTAAGCAGCGCCCTTTTTATTTAGTACTTCTTTTCATAAGAACCAATTACTAAACGGAAATGCAGGATCCGTGTTCTTTAGCACACGAGCAACAGGGGCCCTTCCCCTCGCGCGAATGTGCATGGGAATGATCGGGAACTCGGACCAAAGTAAACTACTAAAAAAGGTAGGACGGCGCAACGTTCCACTTCTACTACTGTTCCTCCTGGTGCAGTGTTCCAGATTTTAGTACGTTGTTCCCGTTTTTAGTACGCGTTCCCGTTTTCTAAGTGTTCCTCCTGCACCGTGTCGTTCCGTTCCGTCCCCGTTTTTAGTCGATCCCGTTTTAGTACGTGTGCCTCTTTTTAGTACTCGTGTCCTCCTGCACCACGTCGTACCGTGTCCTCTTTTTAGTCGATCCCGAGGAAGATGTTCTAATAAAGAGCAGTGTTACTTCAGCTAACTAAACCGTCTACAATAAAAACATGTCACCTTTGATTGAAAGAACACAGATATGCCGAAGCATCCTACAGGGACAGTTTCATTTGTACCTCGAAGATGAAAAAACATAGAAAAGAAACGTGGCAGAATTCTTGTCCATTCCCTGAGTCTATAACATGGGATTAACTGGGAAATATCCCAATATACGTGGGACAAAAGCCGAACAGCGAAAAACCCCATGTGATTCGAAAGGACCCAATAAGAGCAAGCCTTCTGAAAATTAACATTGGGCCGATCCGGATGTATTTTCTCCAACTTATATACCCCGAACCCATTCCTTAGTCGTAAACTAATAATAAATATGTCATAGGATCCTGAATTTTCAGATTCGCAGAGGTTACGAACGGTATTTTGGGATTTACCATAAACAGCTTTCATCTTAGGAATTATGGTGCCGCAATTTGTATAATGTTAATTATATAAAATTGTAATAGATAATTTATAAATACCAGCGTTGGGGCACCATGCCCATGAACAAGGGCACAGTGCCCCATAAAAATCTGTTTGAATCAGATTTTTATGGGGGTACTGTGCCCTTCCTGCAGAGCATGGTGACCCAAGGTATGACCTGACGTTGAGGCACCAGGACAGAAAATTGAGGATTTGTGTATGACTGACTGTTACTCTTTACCGTAGATATTTCTTGTCGATATGCGCATAAAAAATGTGGTGAAAGAGTGTAAAAATGTTTCGTTGTTTCGTATCGCTCAATGATCTCACTACATCTTTATACTCATTTGTACTGACTATTATTTCAGCCAAAGCTGACTTCAAGATTGAAGTTGATTTTCCAGCTTGATCCTGCAGAGGACCCTTGCAAAGAAGGCCGAAATATAGCTCTAACAAGACCAAAGGTTTCGATGGGATCCCAAAAATTCAATATCTGATCCAGACAACAGGGTCTTGTCTTAGCCAGATCCAGTCTTCGCCAGACTCCTTGAACATTTTTACAATTAAAATTCAGAAACAGATTAAGGCAAAATAGCTAATCACCTGAGAAAACCAAGTTCAGATTTGGATTCAGCATGTGTGTTTACCCCTATCATATCTGTTTTGACGAAAACTTCCTGCCACTTCTGCTAATTTCCCGGTTCCGGCCGAACTCCAGAACTACTTGTCCGGCGAAAAAAGAAAGCTCAAACACGAAATCAGGGTATCTTCTTTCCCCAGTAATGAACATCTAATCAACTTCAAATAGAAATTTAGCTTATAACAAATTTTCCGATTCCAGCCGGATTCCGGTCGAACTATATGTCCGGGTAAAATATGATTGTCATACAGGGACTCAGCATCTCTTCTTACCCCTAAATCGCTTATCTAATCAACTAGAAATAAAACTTTGACTTCCAACAGTTTTCCGGTTTTGGCCGGATTCCGGACGAACTATACATGTCCGGGTAGAAACTTGTTTTCACATAAGTGTTCAGCATGTCTTCTTGCCCTAAATCGAACATCTAATCAACTCCAAATAAAACTTTTAATTTTGACAAACTTTCTGGTTTGGGCAGGATTCCGGTCGAAATACTTGTCCGTCGAGAAAATAGTTTTCACCATCGTCTTCAGCATGTCTTCCTACCTCTAAATCGAACATCTAATCAACTTCAAATAAAACTTTTACTATCAACAAACTTTCCGGTTTGAGCCGGATTCCAGGCGAAATACTTGTCCGTCGAGAAAATAATTTTCACCATCGTCTTCAGCATGTCTTCCTACCCCTAAATCGAACATCTAATCAACTTCAAATAAAACTTTTACTTTCAACAAACTTTCCGTTTTTGGCCGGATTCCGGGCGAACTACTTGTCCGATGACAAAATGGTTTTCACCATCGTGTTCAGCATGTCTTCTTACCCCATAATCGACTATCATATTAGCTGTTTCAAAACATTTTGTTTGTCCCTTAATTTGAATCCCCTCCCCCACCCCTAAATGTAGAGCTACAAAGCCCATCTACGAACTTGACATGTCCGACGACCCAACGAACCCTCACACCAAGTTTCATCAAAATATCTCATTCCCTTCGAGAGTTATCGGGCTTACAGACGGACGGACAGACAGACGGACGGACGGACGGACGGACAGACGGACGGACGGACAGACGGACAACTTTTGCGATGTCATAGGTATCCCTCCACTTACGTTTTGGGATCCCAATAAAAATTCAGCTGACGTTAAGAATGATCGGGTAAGCGGGTTAAGAATGAAATTTACTTTAATGTTTCGGAAAGACAAGTGTGCCCAGGACAACTTTCGCATAAGGCACTAACCCCTAGTGCTGGCCGAAGTTAACTCATTGTCTGTATGTCGAGGTCAGATTGACAAGCCAGTGTAATTCATTCAGTTTTAGTTGCCGACCGAAAAGCAATCTGACCACATACCTATCGCTGACCGGGACGCGTCTCGCGACTAATTTTTATGGCGCTTGCCCTTCGGCCAAGTGCCATATAGCGATCGCCACTTCTATCCGTCCGTCGGTCCAGGTTTTGCTAGTTCAGGCACTTTCACATAAGCCAGGACGATGAAACTTAAAAAAAAATTAAGATTAAATATTAATGAAGCTTGCTATAGATAGATAGATAGATCAGTGAATTTCAAAGGCCGAAGGGCCATAGACAAAAAAAGATATATATATAACTTAAACATTCAGACTCCATATTAATGCTAAACATCTATCGATAGAAAGACCTCGTGTCTCAGACGTCCCATTTTAAATTCGGACCGGATCCGGTGATATTGGAAAATTGGAGGGGGGGGGGGACCGGAAATCCTGGGAAATGCTTAGAGTGGAGGGATCGGCATGAAACTTGGTGAAGAAAAAGTTGGGGGTGGTCCGGACTTCTAGTGATCGCGCGAGTTCGGTACGTTTCGATGCCCTAGGACGATGAAACTCGGTAGGCGTGTCAGGGACCCGAAAAGATTGACTTGAGAATAGTCTTTTACTCGATTCGACCATCGTGTGGGAGTGGAAGGATGGAGAATCCGGAATCTAATGGCAGGGACAACGGGTGATCAGATTTGAATGAAACTTGGCGAGTGGAAAGAGCTATCGTACCAGAAGTTCCATATAAAGTCAGGATCGGATCCGATACTTTTTTATTCAAACAATGTTTACAACGGATACGTCAGCTATAATTCTTCGTCAGCGATATTTCGGCCCTTCTTGGCAAGGGTCCTCGTCAGGCTGTCAATCCTCTGGTTCAACTTTGGGGATAGGAAACAAACCTGTAATAATAATCGATTATTATTACAGGTTTGTTTCCTATCCACAAAGTTGAACCAGAGGAATTATTATTACAGGTTTGTTTCCTATCCCCAAAGTTGAACCAGAGGATTGACAGCCTGACGAGGACCCTTGCCAAGAAGGGCCGAAATATCGCTGACGAAGAATCATAGCTGACGTATCCGTTGTAAACATTGTTTGAATAAATGTTTCAAAGTCAGCTTGGGCTCAAAGAATATTTATCTACGATACTTTTTTTTTTGGGGGGGGGGGGGGGAGGGGGGCACCGGCAAACTTGTGGAACGATTGGAGTCGAGGGATTGGGATGCAACTTGGTAGGGAGAACAAGCACTAGGCCTAGATACGCAATTGACGGAGCCAGCTCGTATCGGAGCTCTGTGGGGTGAGTTGGAGGGGGTTTCCCGGAATTCCGGTGGTCGCGAGTTAGAATAGCTTCAGATGTGCTAAGACCATGAAACTTTGCAGGCATATAGTGACCCACCCTTTTTGACCTGATAATCCGACACAATTGCCCTTGGAAAACTCCGTTCCTGGATCCGACCATTTTGGGGGAGTGAGGGAAGGGGAATACGGAAATTGGATTCTGTAATTTGAGGACGGATGGTCCGATTCGAGTGAAACTGAATGGGTGATAAGAATGAATGACCTAGACATGCGAAACATGCGTCAGAACCTAACGCGGCCACGTTTGGGGGAGTTGGAGGGGGAGGGGGTAACTTTTGACATGCACAAAAAACAAACGGATGGACCGAGTGGCTGCAAGCTCGGCAGTACCGAGTTTATGCGGCCTAGATTTGTTATTTGGTGTCCGGACCGGATCCGGCCACGGTAGGGGGGGGGGACTAGAACAGGAAATTTGCAAATAGGCTATGTTCCAATTCCAGTCAAACTTCACGGACGGGAAGAGGAGATGTCATTCACGTTTTGGATTCGTATTCGTCCACAGTAGGGGGAGTTCGAGAGGAAAATTTTGTGGCTCGCATAGGGGTCAAACGAGTGGTTTGCTAAGTCGTATCAGTCGTTTATATTGGCATCATCGAGGTGGCATTGCGCTCATTCTAGTCTAAGCCAATCCGAGTCGTTAAAAAAAAAATGGGCACTACCGAGTTTCAGTCGTAAATTCGTCCCTGTCGGCCTGACTGCGAGGTCTTCGACCTCACTTTTGGGCATTTTGAACCACGGGCATTTGGAGCCGTGGTCATTCTCGACCGCGGGTATTTTGATCGTGGGCCTTTTGAACCGTGGGCTTTTTTATCGGGAGCATTGTGAGAGTAGGCAAAAAGATCGTGGTGATTTCGGGAACCACCCGTTGGAATAGTTCATCCAAATCGGGAGGTATATTTTTGGCTATCATGCTAGAGTTAAAAAATACGTAGAAAGCCTTGGTAAAATTTCAGTCTCTCAGACGAAATTATCAGGTAACTCGAAAACGATCTCTTTTTATGGTAGGTTATTCTGACTGAGCGTCGTCCTTCGCGTATCGAGACTCGGACCTAAGTTGGTGGTAAGGTCGCAGATAAAGATTGAAGCAAATAAAAAAAGAAATCCTGTCGCGAAGACCAGAAGTTTATTACGTCCGTAATTGGGATTTTTTTTCTTTCTTCATGCACCGGAAAACCTTTTTCCTTGTTTGGTTTCTGAGGAAGCATGTACGCGAAATTATTTTTTTGGCTGTAAATTCGAAACAAATCTACTTTGTGTCTACTCTGTTCTGGACGGTAGCTTGTTTGCCACTTCTTCCGACGGACAGATTTGTGATTTCATCCGTAGGCTCTTCCTAACTTTGCACTGAGATCACAAAAAGACGCTCTGCTCCTAAGCGCTTCACAAAATTTTGCCTGTGACACATTTCGTCATATTCTCTATGCTGAAGAACGGTGTCATTTATTGGGCGATTATGGTTTGAGTTTTCGGAATTCGAAACACATTAAAGGCCCGAAATTTTATGCTTGGTAGCCTATAGTTAAATTCTGCCAGAAAAAGGCAGGTTAACTATTTGTATCGTCTGCGGCGTCTTACCTTATTCTCTTTAGCGAAAGCTGAAATGAAAAGGTAAGGGTGTTACTTTATTGTAGACTACGAATTGTCATTAGAGGAGTATTTTCAGTTGACGCACTGCAGTTTTGCACCGGTTAGGTGTAAGGGTTTTTACACAGTCGTATATCGGGGTCCACAAGTCGTTGAAATAAATGGTCTCCCCTCCCCTCCCCTTGTCCTGAATGCTTCGGGCCACCCCTGTTTGAATGTAGAGAGCATATGCCCTAGATGACACATGTAAGGGGCCAAACCGGATCCGACCACAATGGGGAGGGGGGGGGGGCTTTAAAAAAAATGCTTAGATTCGAGTGTTATACATGGTAAGAGGAGATGCTTTAGATGATGCATTCTTGAGTCCGAACCAGATTCGGTCGCGGTAGGGAAGTTTGAGGGAGGTACCGAAAATCGTTTGGCACGTCTAGGGATCAAACGAGTGGATTCATTGGGCTGAAATTTGGAAGTTAGAGCAGCCATTGCGCCGCGGGAAATGTTCATACTTTGAGTGAAATTGCATACCCTACTTCTAGGTCCGAACCGCATTTTCGGATGGCGGGTGTATTTTTGTGACGTTATCATCTACTTTCTTTTACCGCCTACTCGTGACAAATGCCATGTGAGCTCGTAGGTCTTGTTTCTCTTTTTCGTCGTCTTATGAATTAACTGGATCAAATTTGTAACTGTTTTGACCAAATAAGGGACAGAAAAATACACCAGACCCAGCAAATTACCTACTCTTGACTGGCATTATTTACACTCCCAGTCTAAGTTTCACCTAAATACATCATGACACTACATAACTGAAAACTGACCGTCAGATTTACTATGAATTTTACGTGACATTTATCAGAATTTACCGTAAACAGCTTTCGTTTTAGGAATTATGGTGGCCGCTATTTATAGAATGTTATCGCAGAGTCGATTTCTACTCTACGGTCAAGAATAGAGTTCCTGAATTTTTTTGCATGCCTCAAATTTGTATTCCCTACAACCCCTCACGATCACATTCCCTATTTCCGACTAAAGTTTAACCTGAGGATTTCCAGAGTTCAAGTTGTTACCGCTGTGGGACCCGCATTTTCGCAACTGACGATTAGCAACTCCCGTCTTAGTATTGATGCTGGTCACAGTTCCAGTTCATTTAATATTATAATGATGTGCTTTTTATTCCTTGGTCAAGAATACTATTTTCGAATTTTTTCGCAGTTTTCACACCTTTTTCCCTACAACCCCCACGCTCAAATATTACCTCGGCATTATCGCTGTACAACCGGCTATTTTCGAATTAACGATTAGCGGTTTTTGGACTCCCAAAACGTAAGTGGAGGGATACCTATGACATCGCAAAAGTTGTCCGTCTGTCTGTCTGTCCGTAAGCACGATAACTCTCAAAGGGAATGAGATATTTTGATGAAACTTGGTGGGAGGATCCTTTGGGGCAAGGGAAAGGTCGAGTTCGTAAATGGGCTCTGTAGCCCTTTATTTAGGGGTGGGGGTTCAAATTAAGGGACAAACAAAATATTTTGAAGTAGCTAATGAAATAGTCGATTAAAGGGTAAGAAGACATTCGGAACACGAATATGAAAACCATTTTCTCGCCGGACAAGTAGTTCGCCCGGAATCCGGCCAAACCCAGAAAGTTTGTTACAAGTAAAAGTTGTGTTAAAATTTGATTAGATGTCCGATTTAGGAGTACAGTGACAGTGAATCGACATCTGACAATCAATTTTTTACCCAGACTTATAGTTCGCCCGGAATCCGGCTGAAATCGAAAAACGTGTAATACATTAAATTTTATATGCGGTTGATTAGATGTTCGATATAGGGGAAAAGGAGATACGCTGAATTGGTTATTGAGCTTTATTTTTTTTTTTCGCCGGAAAAGTAGCTCCGGAATTCTGCCAAAACCAGAAAATTGGCAAAAGTAAGGCAGGAAGTTTCGATCGGTTATGTAATAATAGATGTGACTTATAGGGGTAAACACACATGCGGAATCCATGTCTGAACTTGGTTTTCTCAGACTTATCAGTTTTTATACTGTCCGATTATGGACCAAAACAATTATTTTTTTAGTTCCGAAGGTGATTCAACCCCCACTATAAGCCTTGATCTGTTTCTAAATCTTAAGAATAAAAATGTATAATTGTCTGGATCAGATATTAAATTTTTGGGATCCCAGCGAAACCTTTGGTCTTGTTGAAGCAATACAAGTAAGAAAATATCAATCATCAACAAAAAGGAAATACAAAAATTTGTTCCTGAACAGCCTATGCCTACTGTAAGGCCAGTGCAATCGAACTGTCATGTTTCCCAACTTCCAAGAATATTATACTATAATCACCATAATCGAATCAAACACCATGTAGACAATAACTCACGCCACTCCAGGATGCAAGAATGTAAGCAAACAATTCCCGGTCTCTATCCAAGCAGCATTCCAGCTTATTTCAATTATTTATTCGGTCACAAAAGGGGACGCGGTCTAGGAGGCGGATTTCTGCCTCCATTAGGCCAAATGGGAGGCCGTCGATCAGTGATCTATCATGTTCTCTATCCTTTCCAGCAATAGATGAAAAGGGGTCAACGGCTCCCCCGATTGCTGTTGGTGACTGACGAATTAAATAAGGCAGGACCGGCAGGCTCAATCCTTGATACTGAATCCTTACATTTGGGGCTATATATTGTTATTTAGAATATCAGTCAATCATTTATTCTTCAAAGTTTGACCGAAACTTCGGCTTACCGTACCTTACAAAAAACATAATTTCGGCAGTGTAAGGTTGAGAAAGTTTGTTCCGTAATAAAGTATTTATTCACATCTAAAAAAAATAATCTACTAAATCGTACCTGAAATGAATTTCGTAATTGGGGTATTTTGCTATCAGAAACTTCGTATGTTGAAATTCCATGACATCAAGTCCTAGCAATTTCAACAAGACCGAAGGTTTCGATGGGATCTCAGAAATCTAACATTTTATTCAAACAATTGGGTATATCTTTGTCAGATTCCTTGAATATTTTACTGTTAAAATAAAGTTAAAAAATGTATTCATCTGTCTCCTTGCTCCGATAGCGAATCTCTAATCGATTTCAGAAACAACTTTGAGCTTCAACCAAATTTCCAGTTTCAGCCGAATTCGTGATGAACCCTTAGTCCAGCAAGAAAACTAAGTTCAGATATGGATTCAGCGGACCTCCTTAGCCCCTCAGTGAATATCTTATTGGCTTATAAAACATACATGTTTTTACCGTGAATTCCTCTGTCTCTAAAGATAGGACTAAAGGACCCATCTACGAACTTGACCTTTACTTTACCAGTGAATCCTCATTGATCAGCATTCTCGCCTGAACAACATGTTTCCTCGTTTGAACATTCTATATCAACGCCTTCGACCTTCGATTACACTAGATATCTCTGACGTCCATAGAATAAACAAATAAATGTCGTCATCCATGCGCAGAGCTATACTGGTTTGAGAATAAAGGGGTAGTGACTGCTACAGCCAAAAATTGGTCGACAAATTTTGTGTCTGGTTTTCGCCGGATTCCGGGTGAACTACTTGTCCGGCAAGAAATTAACTTTCATATTTTGATTCAGCATGTCTCATTACCCCTTAATCAACTATTTCACTAGCTTTTAAAAAAAAATATTCTGTTTTGCCCCTTAACTGAAACCCCCACCCCTACCCCTAAATATAGGGCTAGGTAGGTAGGTAGGTTTTTATTTTTAACCAAAACATTGAAAAAAAAAAATAATATCCTACTGAAGCAAAAAGAAAGTCTTAAGGACTTGTGCTGCAATTTATTAATACTTCTTGTATATAACAATAAAATAAGTAAACACAACAAGTTTCATCAAAATATATCATTCCCTTCGAGAGTTATCGTGCTCACAGACAGACGGACAACTTTTGCGGGGTAATAGGCATCCCTCCACTTACGTTTTGGGACCCCAAAAAGAGATCCCGGTGTCCCTCTGTTGATTTGCTGTGGTGAAGGAGATTTATTTAAAGCATGACTTTGGAGAGACACAATTTAAGTCTATTATTACGATGGCAAACAGCTTACTGCGTTGATCCAGGTGAATTTATATTGGTAAATAGAAGGACATAGCGGTCCTTACTTTCGTCCTAAGGGTAGGCTATATGGGAACGATCCTAGAAATGAGGTTAATTTAGTGGTTGAGGTATAGGACTAGAGTAAACAGAGAAGAGAGGTGTTTTGAAAGTGTGTAGGGGATCTTTGGGTTCGATCGGACACGGGATTGGTCTGGACACCCGCAAAACAAATACTAGAAGTTTTCGCTAAAATCGGAAAAAAATACATAACATCTGCCTTCTAGTGATCCAACTTTGTACCAAATTTCCATTGTACTTGCTTTTCTGGTTTTGAGAAAAAACTGAAAAACTGGTTTCCTTGAGGTAGAAGTTTTTAGCTCATGATCGGTTGAAAAGCTGTACGCCGAAGATTAGCGAGAATTGGAAGGCGATTAAAAGACAATAGACAGCTTAGTAATTGGGGTACCCTGCTTAGTATTTTAAAGATAGATCAGTTAATTTTCCTGTGGTACACCATTTTTTTTTTATTTCAGTCAGGTTGGGGTTGGTCCGGATAGTTTTGAAGGGATTGGTTCGTACAGTCTGTTCCGAAACTGACTCAGAAAAATGTAAAAAGATGTTACCAGAACCCTTATCGTATTACATTCTTAACAGAATTCGTTTGAAAAATGGACGCGCTAAAAAGAGATGGCCACAACCGAAGAAACCAATTAGTATAGAATTGTTCTACAATAAAGTAAAAAATTAGATTTTTTTTTATTTAATGATTTAATATAATTAACTTTGCTTACGATATTTCAGGAGGAAAAAGAAACACGATTTCGTCCTTCTGAAGTTATATATGGGAAAAGGTTCTTATGTCGGAAAGTCGAATCGTTAGTACTGCATGCTACTTTTTCTTACTACTTCATAGTACTATTTTGCGATAAATTTTTCATCGGGTTAATCCAACATAACCTACATTTACATATCTAAAAATGGAGCAATATGTTTTCCGTAATTCATTTCTTATTTATTCGGAGTTTGAGATGATACAAGAAGCTATTCAACGACAATTTTGTTCTTAGATTTTGGCGAAACGAGACGTCTGCTATAGCGAAACATAGTAAAAAATTCAATGTCGATACATCGATTATCGAAAGTGAAAGTACCGATATATCGGTTACCGAATATCGAAAATGATAATATCGATATATCGATTATCAAAAGTGAAAATATCGACATGTCGAAGAATCCAAATATCGCCAAACACAAGCACAGAAACGTGGTAGGTCACTTGGCGCTTTTGGTCAACAGCAAGGTTCTCGTATCTAGTTTCTGCTATGGGATTGGATTTGGGTCTGGAGGAATGGTGAGAAAAGGGGAAAGACTAGGTGGATGCGGGCTCTACCCTCCGATACTTAACAACCAAGGAAGGGTTCATGCGGTTCGGATTCGGAATATATTACTATTCCGAACCCGAGGCGCCTCAACCCGGACTAGGTTAGTCGCTTCCCGAATCTCAGCCAGGCTGTGATTAGGGGTAGAGAAAAAAAAAGAAAAAAGATAATTGATATTGGATATTTAGAAAAGTGTTTATAAGTTGTATGGTAAAATGTAGTGGAGAAGATTGGAAAAATATCCACCTTGGCCCAGACCGTCCTGGTTAAACCGGGTCCGCGTTTCATTTAAATGCGGACTCTACCCTCCGATACTTAACAACCAAGGACGGGTTCATGCGGTTCGGGTTCGGAATATATTACAATTCTTTCGTTCAAGTAACTTCGTTACTGGGCGCCAGATGGCGAAGCAGTTATCTACAAAAAAATTGTCGGTGGCCGGCGGCATAATGCAGGTGCCGTGCCGGAGTCGCGCCGGTGCCATGCCGTGCCGAGTGAGCAACCCCTCGATATAAAGTTGCCATACTCTAGTGGCAGAAAAAAAAAGCTCCTTAGATTCATAGATAGCAGGGTTGACCCTTGTTTATGTAGTAATACGTTGGTACTTAGTTGCCATACTTTCGTGTAATAAATTCCTTCGTTCGTTATTGGGAATTGCCAAAACAGATTTCTTGTGCAGTGTGCGTTCTACTTGTAGTTTTTCCGTTCAACCAATCAGAACAGGCTTACCAGCTTGGACGCCATCTAGGTAACTTCGGAGTAATCTCTGTTTTGTAGTACTACAACGTGCTGGTAGCTGAATATTCCGATGGAACACGAGAATCGATTCAGCCTGTTTCATAGGAAGATTAAGTAACTTGAACACGCAGTCGATATTCGCATTCGGATGCGACTTTCCTCCTTCGCTCCATATTTCTGACGCATCCCCATGAAACATTTATCTCAAATAGTGCTATGAAGTAGTACGAATAAGTAGCATGCAAGGACTAACGATGCTACTACATGCTTCTACTTCCAGTCTACCGTGTTACTGCATACTATTATATGCTACTATTAGCAAGACCGGACGCTACTATGGCAAGACAGGATGCTACTGGGTACTACTACCAGGGGCGTCCCGATACTTTCCTGATAGGGGGGGGGGGGTGCAGCTTCATAATTTTACCGTAATTTTTCGAAGTTTTACCGGAATTTGTTCAGGTTTTAACGGGAAAGCCTCCGTAATGACCATCTCTGCAGAAACTCTAGAATAGACTTACTGTTGTGTTCTCACTTCCATTATGTATTACAAACAACAGAGAATATGCTCGTTAAAGTTTTACTGAAAAAGCAGCTTATTTTTCATTCTGATATTTGAATACTGAAATACTTTGAACACATCTGAGGGATTTTGTAATTTTCTTATTAACGCTCAGAGTGCGGGCTGCTTGCATGGCAAACCAAAATTCATCCAGATATGGAGAATTTGAATTTAAACAAAGTCCTGCCTTTCCAGGGCTGAAGATGCGAAAAGTAGAAAACTACTTTTCCTGTAGAAAAGTAGGAAAATGATTTTAAATATTCCTTCAGCCCAAGCTGACTGCGAATCATATTTGATAGTGCAAAACGGATACGTCAGCTAGATTTTATTACAGCTATATCTCGGTTTTTCTTGGCAAGGGTCCTCTTCTGGCTCAAAGCCGCTCAAGTCGAAAAAACGAGCTTGCGGGAAAACAAACCTGGCCCCTTGCCAAGAATGGCCGAAATATAGCTCTAATGAAATTCAGCTGACGTATCCGTTTTGCACTATCATATGTCTTGCAACGAATCTGATATTTTTTTTTCATTTTTCGGCACTGGCTTACATTTCTAGTTGGTGAATATTTCAAGCTTAGCGGGACAAGCGCATAGAGATATCAGAAATTCGAAAAATAAGTTCATTTTATGAAATCGAGTATGCTGGGATAACGAAGAAGCGAAGTAACGTATTTTTATCGGGTTTTCAGGGATATTTAAGTGAATAAGTGATATGATACTAGACGTGTTGGACCTTAGACTTATTCGGTTAAACTTTAATATTGTCAGTTAAGACTGAACAGTCCTCGACCTCCAACCCACGCTACACTTTTTTTTATCACGTTTTCTATTTGTTCATAACACATCCTATTTCACATTCGTCAACTAGATGGGTTTCAAGTGCGATTAGTAACAGATGCTGGTCAGCCAATGTTGAATACAAAGTGGCTTTAACCAACGCTCATCTTGCTAAAACGTCTTTCCCCTTTTGCTGAGGTAACAGGGATTGTCTTGGCCAGCTTGAAAGCTTTCCATACTTGTGAAGACATCTTTCAATTCAAGAAAAACTTCGAATATTTTCTTTTTGTTTGTTTCGAGGCTCTCCTGGCGACTTTTGAGATCATATCGGAACAAGGCTAACTCGTCTTTGAACTCTTCTCGGCTTATCACCGGTGAGGAGTCGAGAAAGCTGTCGAAACTGGAGTAGACGGTGCCGTGAAACTATTCCGAACAGTATTTGTACTTCAAAATGATGGATTTCAGTAGGTTGCCTAACTGTTGAAAACTACAGAAACTCAGGAGATTACCGGAATCACACAATGAATGTTCCGGTACGCTATGTTGTCTGTCTGCAAGAATTACTCTGGTAAGTTCTGTGTCGGGTCATCCTGGAAAGCTGTGGGTCTATACTAACCCGTAAGCAACAAAATTCCAGTAGATTATGTGGGCATCCGCCCATGTCACATGCTGGGTGACGCTCTGTAGCGTCGTCCGGAATAGAAGTGAAATGAATGGCGCAAATTATGTTGTATGATTTTATACTAGGGTAATTCAGTTATTAAACGTTCATGCTCAGAGAAGGACGTCTTATGGTTATTGTTCTGAGGTGGCGTGTTAATCTCCCACAGATTCCCTGACCAAATTCTGATTAATTCCGTGGAGCAAAGTCCGGTAGATTCCCCGATCCAGCCTCTAGTAAATTCCCCGAGACAAGTTCCGATAAATTACTTGAGAAAGACTTCGGTAGATTCCTTGAAAAAGACTTCGATAGATTTCTTGAGCAAAATTCTGGTAGATTCTCTGAGTAAAATTCCGATAGATTCCAAAGTGCTGGTAGATTCCGTGGGGCGAAATCCGGTAGATATCCTGATCCAGCCTCCGGTAAATTTCCTGAGACAAGTTCCGGCAAATTCCTTGAGCAAGATCTTGGAAGATGCCAGGAGCAAAATTCCGGTAGGTTCCATTAGCAAAATTCCGGTACATTCCACAATTTTAGTAGATTCCGTGGGGCAAAGTTCAGTAGATCCCCTGACCCAGCCTCCAGTAAAATTCCCTGAGACAAGTTCCGGTAGATTCCTTGAGCAAGATTTTGGTCGATGCCCTGAGCAAAATTCCGGTAAGTTCCTTGAGCAATAATCCGGTAGACTCAATAAAAATCATCAAGTTCAGGTGAGTTTGACAAATTTTGTCCACAGACGACCCCAAGCAAAATTCCGGTAGATTCCAAAATTCTGGTAGATTCTGTAGGGCAAAGTCCAGTTGAACCCCTGACCCAGCCTCCAGCAGTAAAATTCCCCGAGACAAGTTCCGGGAGATTCCTTGAGCAAGATTTCGGTAGATGCCCTTTGCAAAATTCCGGTGGGTTCCCTGAGCAAAATTCCGGTAGATTCCCGGACTAAAGTTTCGACAGATTCCCTGAGCAAAATTCTGGTAGATTCTCTGAGGAAAATTCCGGTAGCTCCCTGAGCAAATATCCGGTAGATTCCAAAATTCAAGTAGATTCCGTGGGGCAAAGTCCGGTAGATCCCCTGACCCAGCCTCCTGTAAATTCCCTGAGACAAGTTCCGGTAGATTCCTTGACCAAGATTTTGGTCGATGCCCCTAGCAAAATTCCGGTAGGTTCCCTGAGCAGTAATCCGGTAGACTCAATAAAAATCATCAAGTTCAGGTGAGTTTGACAAATTTTGACTGGCGCGGGTTCGCCACACCAGTCAAAATTTACCGGAATTTTTGTCCACAGACCTTCTAGGGGGGGGGTGCAGCACCCCCCCCCCCTGGGACGCCCCTGACTACTAAATAAGATTGGACTAGTCTGAGGCACATTAAATGATAGTATTCTTTGCTATTACATAGTATTACATGCAACGCTTTCGTACTAATACCATACTATTACGCAGGCAACAAACCGTTTGCTTTTATCGGAGCGAATTCTAAATGCGAGCGAAGATTGTCTCGTCTCTGCTAAGGATTGCAATGAACAAACCTGGTTAAGGTGCAAATGAAAAAATTTCTCATAGTAAAGTAGTTTCACATTTACGCGTTGCGCATGCATTTATCTTGTGTTGCGCATCTTTTACACCTGCGCGAAAAGCTTTAGCGCTGGATGCGTAATAAATTCTCGGTTCTTCTGATGAATTTTCGTTTCTTTCACCATTGTTTTTTGTTCTTCAAAACTTCAATTTTTCACACACTACCTGATGTGCACTCGTCGACGCAACGCACGAATCAGACTAGTTCCATTCCTACATTGCGTTTTAATTGTGTACGTAAGCTACACGTTGCATCGCCGCAAGCGCGACGCAAAGGTTGCGTAACTCAGTGTGACAGGCTCAACGCGTCAGTGTGACAGCGGCTTAACGCGAACTCCGAATGTGAATTATCGCACGCGAAATCTCGCCGGGCTGTTTGCACGCACCTTAGAGAAGAGCCCTCCAGAGAAGTAATAAAGGTTGAACACCCAATTTCATAAAATGGCACAATAACCTACTTTATTGCCAGACCATCTAGTACTTCCCTTGAGTTCACTAAATTTTCAGAAGCGGACCACAAAAATGGTCTTTCTACCGCACACACAATGATAAGCATCCCTAATTTCACCATGAATGTTCAAAACCACAAAAACACCGTCAAACAGTGATCAAATAAAACTAAACAAAAACCAAATTTCCTAGGTTTGAAATAATTTCGTCTGGACTAAATCTCAGCCGATTATCCGGGATAGCCGTCATGGCACGTAGGAAGCCAAGGATCAAAAACGAGGAGTCAGAATGTGTTTTAAAGAAGCAAACATTTAAGAATAAATAAGAAACGACGTCACCCAGGCGCACATTTCCTGCCAACAGGTAATAAAACCGGTGTAAAGCTAACTGCACTGCATCAGCTGAAATTATTGCTATAATGAAAATTCGTCTATATAGATTCACAACCTCAGCTTCTCATTTTCGCTAAAGAGGAAAGCTTTCAATGCGTGGCAAGTACTTACCATACAAATTTTAGCCGTTAATGTGTTTCAAATCCCAAGAATACCAAGCCTAATCGTCAAATAAAGGACACACTGGGCATATTCCTGTATATGGCTTTTGGGTTTTTCAATATAGATATATATATATATATATGTATATGTAATATAAAAAGATTAATAAAAAAAAAAGTAACATTTTACAGCAGGCATTTAAAAGACACCTGAATGAAGAGTACCAAGTTTCATCCCTATCTGCATGACTTCCGTTAACATTGCCTGCAGAAACCCAATCCAAATACGAAATAGTGTTTTCAAGCTATGATTTTTGCTCTATTTTGCATCTTTCCTTATTTCAGTACCGAACAATTTTTGAAATGAACAAATGTCTCCAATCAACCCTTCTTCTGGAATATTTTTTAACCAGTTAAGCCCAAACGTGTATCTAGAAGAAATTCCAATACGATCCAGCCCGCGCTGTACAAGATTTGAATGATTTGCGCTTGTTTCTTGGAGTCTGCATGTGCAGACCTCCAGAAACGAACATCTCTATTCTGAAAGCGTCACGCTCAGGAGAAGAAGCTCTCCGTGGTCATGTCTGTAAATGCATTATCCATGGTGTGTTCAAGTTTGGTTTCATTGTTCAGGTGTCCTTTAAGGACACCTTAACGTTATCTTGGTTTTCTTTTTGACCAACATTTAAACGATGATGTACATATTAGGCATAGGCATACTCTGAGGTCATGTATGCACGTGGTAACCTACTCCTTAGAAAGTTTTATTTTTGCTCTTCAGAAGTGAAAACTTTTCTTTTCCGTTCATACTGTACGAGTATTGTTGGTCTTTCGTTGGTTTGCTCTTACAGTATACAAGGGATAAGTGAGCTGCGTGTGGCTTATAATGATATTTTTCAATATCTTCACAAGATACCTCGATCAGCAAGTGCGACTGAGGTTTTCGATGATTTCCGTGTACTCAATTTCTCCCGACTCCACCTATCGTGTAAAACTTAGCTTAAACAGCGTTTAGTTGAATCTGAAAATGAATACATCCCTGTGCTTTGGTCTCCATCGCTCCGCCTGTCTCTGCCAATTTGTCAGAAGTTGTATGAGCCTGGTTAGGTATTTTTGCTTTTTTGTCCATGTGATATTTGCACTTGTTGCCGCGTTCGTTCTTTTTTTGTCTTCTTCTTTTTTCCTGTTTTATTTGTGATATGGTAATTTTTTACTGGAATGAAGTTGATTGATTGATTGATTAAGGACCTGACCAAGGTCCTCTCGAGGTCCAGTGGACCGTTTTTGATTAAAAGGTAAGCTGCCACCCAATTTTAAAATAATAAGAATTAGCGTTCTACAGCAGGCATCTGGACCTGACAAGGATCCCCGGAGGCCAGATACAGGCTACCGTCCTTGATTAAAAGGTAAGCTACTATCAAGATTCCGTACAACTTCTCGGATTACAAGCAGCTGTGTGTGCCTCATTCAGAAGTTCCCGAAACCTAAACTCCGGAAAAACAGATAATGCTACTGGGGGAAGGCTTGGTTGAAACACAATTACGACGATAGGACTGTTGATGGACTGTCGCTAATGAACTTTGCGAAGGGGCTAACGACTCGTTCCAGTTGCAGTGGTTTTCTTGCCCTTTAGAGAACCCCTCGCACTATTTTGTATTTGTGTTCCAATATAGAATGTCTGTAAAAATTCCTCAAGCTGTAGCCTGAAGAGGACCCTTGCCAATAAGGGCCGAAAATATAATCCTCCTACCGTGGACGAATCCGTTTAGGAGGACAAATAATAAATATAGGTCGCATGTCCAACTTGCGTCAAGGAACAAGGAAAGGACCGGAAGTTTTCCTTCTTTCCCCTTCTGAGTGATATTTATTCGTAATTCTCAGTCGGCTTGGCTGAAGGAGTGTTTATTAAGGTTAACTTCAGACATCGAAGTTTATATCGGAAAATAGCACCGAGACGGTCATTGAAAATAATTTATACAAGCCGAAGGGGAGGTAGGCTATGAAAAATATCTACCGAGCCGAAGACGAGGTTATTTTTGGGATCACAAAACGTAAGTGGAGGGATACCTATGACATCGCAAAAGTTGTCCGTCTGTCCGTCCGTCCGTCCGTCCGTCTGTAAGCACGATAACTCTCGAAGGGAATGAGATATTTTGATGAAACTTGGTGTGAGGGTTCGTTGGGTCGTCGGACCAGTCAAGTTCGTAGATGGGCTTTGTAGCTCTATATTTAGGGGTGGGGGAGGGGATTCAAATTAAGGGACAAACAAAATGTTTTGAAACAGCTAATGTGATAGTCGATTATGGGGTAAGAAGACATGCTGAACACGATGGTGAAAACCATTTTGTCATCGAACAAGTAGTTCGCCCGGAATCCGGCCAAAACCGGAAAGTTTATTGAAAGTAAAAGTTTTATTTGAAGTTGATTAGATGTTCGATTTAGGGGTAGGAAGACATGCTGAAGACGATGGTGAAAATTATTTTCTCGACAGACAAGTATTTCGCCCGGAATCCGGCCCAAACCGGAAAGTTTGTTGAAAGTAAAAGTTTTATTTGAAATTGATTAGATGTTTGATTTAGGGGTAGGAAGACATGCTGAAGACGATGGTGAAAACTATTTTCTCGACGGACAAGTATTTAGCCCGGAATCCGGCCCAACCGGAAAGTTTGTTGAAAGTAAAAGTTTTATTTGAAGTTGATTAGATGTTCGATTTAGAGGTAGGAAGACATGCTGAAAACGATGGTGAAAACTATTTTCTCGACGGACAAGTATTTCGACCGGAATCCGGCCCAAACCGGAAAGTTTGTTAAAATTAAAAGTTTTCTTTGGAGTTGATTAGATGTTCGATTTAGGGCAAGAAGACATGCTGAACATTTATGTGAAAACAATTTTCTACCAGGACATGTAGTTCGTCCGGAATCCGGCCAAAACCGGAAAACTGTTGGAAGTCAAAGTTTTATTTCTAGTTGATTAGATAAGCGATTTAGGGGTAAGAAGAGATGCTGAGTCCGTGTATGACAATCATATTTACCCGGACATATAGTTCGACCGGAATCCGGCTGGAATCGGAAAATTTGTTATAAGCTAAATTTCTATTTGAAGTTGATTAGATGTTCATTACTGGGGAAAGAAGATACCCTGATTTCGTGTTTGAGCTTTCTTTCTTCGCCAGACAAGTAGTTCTGGAGTTCGGCCGGAACCGGGAAATTGGCAGGAAGTTTTCGTCAAAACAGATATGATAGGGGTAAACACACATGCTGAATCCAAATCTGAACTTGGTTTTCTCAGGTGATTAGCTATTTGACCTTAATCTGTTTCTGAATTTTAATTGTAAAAATGTTCAAGGAGTCTGGCGAAGACTGGATCTGGCTAAGACAAGACCCAGTTGTCTGGATCAGATATTGAATTTTTGGGATCCCATCGAAACCTTTGGTCTTGTTTTAAATGACCGTCGAGGTTCTTCTTTTGATATGAACCGAGATGGAGGTATCTTCTATTATAACTTTTTCGAACAGAATATTTTTATAGGTAGGCCTTGTTCTTCTGTTGTTGTACTTTCTTGCCAATGTGGTATGTAATTTTATTCTAGTAAAGTAGCAACCCAAGCCTACTGTAAACCTACTAAAATGACTACTGTTGGGACCCAAGCACTTACCAACATAGTCTTTTACTTTTTTGACGATTTAGATGCCATCTAGCGATAGTGAAAGTCTACTATAAATCTACTAAAATGACTACTCATAGAGGTCGTGGAAGTAAAAAGTAACAATAACAAACCAAGTGTTGGCTCTTGAGAACAACAAAATCCTAGAACAACGAGTGATCAATACTGAATAACTAGCTTTTGGAAAGCAAGGGACAGTAGGAGGCTGTTTCAGTTGAGAAGCTGTACTTTCAGTGGTAACCTGATTGTGAGAAGGTATGACCAACGGTAAGGCTGGTTGTCGAAGAGAGTAATCTGTTGTCATTTTTCAATGCTAAATAACTAGATTTTGGGAAGCAAGGGATAGTAGGATGTTATTTCAGTTGACAAGCTCTATTTTCAGTGGAAATCTGATTGTGACAAAGTATGACGTAGGGCATATGCTGGTTGTCTTAAGAGAGTAAGATGTTCTGTAATTTTTTCAATATTTATTTTATTTCTTTATTTTCTCTAATTTTTAAGTGTTTTTTTGTCTTATTTTTTGTTTTTTATTTATTTTCTAGCGGTCAGCTTCTACTTTTCAGTATTTGAGGAAAATTGCTGGATTTATATCTTTGGAGGCTGATACGGCTCCGTATCAGCCTCTGTGGAGGATACGAGGTCGTCTCAACCTTCACAAAATCAAGTGTCATAATATAGCTTCCTGTGGGGCATTGGAAGATATGCATTGCATACCTGTTCGAGAAAAGTTATATTCCAGTATTCTAAAATAGTTAAATACTGCATTACCAGGCTCTGCTCAACAACTACTCCACGGCTTTGGCAGTTTTAAGCTTTCTCCTGGACCGTTGACTTCTAGCCAAAACACAGACAAATTTCGATACGCTGATTACATGATGAGTGATCTTCTCGCCAACGTTATTGTTCATGTACTTTGTGTTTTTGTTTTTTCCTTTTCCAGTTTCTTTGATTATACTCCACTAGTCCTCATTGTGGTGCAGTGGGTCAATAAAATTCATTCATTCATTCATTCAAACAGTCGTCGGAAGTATGATGCGCATCGACCATCATACTCCCGACGACAGCAGCGAAAATAACAAGGAAAGTATGAAAATAAGTTAGATGTCGTAAGTGTGGTTAGCATGAACTGTACGAAATTCGGGTCTACGGGTTCAGGAACGGATTGAGCAATTACGGATGTAGGTTGCATTTCCGTGGATTTATGGGTCCTTTCATGACCAACTGATTAAAGCACTAAGGATAATAGCAATCAGTTTTGGACTCTCAAAACGACGCAACGGGAGATACTACCTATGACTTCCTAGGCCATTTGATACTACAGTGGGTAAATAATCATAGGCTATATACAATAGAGAAAAAATATCTTCAATTTTGGCTAGATTGGGCATGCACTCCTTGACAGGCTTAAGACAGACCTTAGCTGAATCTAATGTCTGACATCAGGATTGCAGAATAGATCAGGACCTGCATGAAACCAAGGTCTTGAGAGGTTACCCTCCCGGTGGGCACGACTATACAAGCCTCCGAGGGCACCCGCCGGGCACTGGGCTCTTACTGCACAGCCATTTTGATAGTGACTAGCACCCCCCACCCCCCGCAAGGTCTCCCTGTCCCGCCCACTTGTGACAAAGGACGCCTCTTGCGCTCTTACGTTTAGTACCCACGCATAATGAGGCACTAACAAGAAGGTTAGTCGCCATGAAACAGATGAAATCCAGGTAATCCTCCAGGTTGTTACTGGAATTGGAATCCTAGGAGAAGATAATTAGAGCACAGGAAAACTGAGTCTCTATTTATATCCATTGGATGTAATATCAGATAAGTAGTATTGATTGATAGTGCTTGAAGTGTCTTTATTTGAAATTTAAAGATATTACCGATTAAATCACCAATTATATATGTAGAATTGGGCAAGCAACAGGTGCCTTCAACATATTGAAGCCTATTTGGAGAAGCAACAAATAATCAATGCGACTGAAGCTACGACTTCAAGAGCAATGTACTCTCAATCTTCCTTTACGCAAGTGAATGGTGGAAAATAAACACGCAGCTTGAAAAAAGGATCCTCGCATTTGAAAATACCAGCCTCAGGAGAATCTTGAATGTGAGCTGGCAACAAAAAATCACCAATGCAGAAATACGCAGAAAAACAGGCCATCCGTCTGTCATCGAGCTGCTGAAAAGAAGGCGGTGGACATACCTCGGACACGTCCTTCGTATGGAAGAGAGCGGCTTTCCTCAAACAACCTACGAGTGGAATCCAGACGGGAGAGGAAAGCGAGATCGCCCCAAAAATACATTGAGGTTAAAGAATGGCCCTTACATTTGCCTGATGTGTGAAAGATGGATGAGGATGTGTTCCTAAATTAATGGAGCGATGTTTTTATAATAGAGTGGAAAATTTCCTTACTTCGAAGGATTATTTTTCAAAAAATCACTTTGGGTTTAGAAAGGGACATAGTACGCAAGATGCCATCCTGACTATGATACAATTTTGAAGATCAGCTAGCCAAGTCTAATTAGCTGAAAGTTACCAAGCGATGTGATGTTCCGTGTACTTAACCCTTTAAACCCAATTTATCTTTCTAGAAGACCGAGAATAGCCATGTTGTCCCCGTCCGGCAATCAGTCTATGATCCCGAGCAAGCGAACAAGCGTCTTAACCCCAGTGCCGCTGTGTCGAGTTCTCCCTCTGTTCCTGCCAAGAAAACCAGTGTCGATTCAGGGTCATGAAAGATAAAAAAGGACTTGATAAAAAGTTTATTCCAGCGAGTATCTTTTTGGACCTTGAGAAGGCATTCGACACGATTTGTCACGAAATAATGTTATATAAATTAGGCCATGGTGGGATACGAGGACCAGCGCACGATTTTATCGCATCTTACCTAACAGGTCGATCCCAAGTAACAATTATTAATAGATTAGATTAGATTAGATTATTTTTTTTTTTTTTTTTAGATTAGATTAGATTATGTTTAATATAAAACCAACGCGTAACATTTGTCTGCATCACCTGCAGGGAAAGTCCCGGGGGACTTGTTAAATAACAGGCGAAAAACAAAATTCACATCTATTTACTAATGAAGAATAAATCCTACTACTACTGAAAAATAAATACTACTACTAACAATACATTTCTAATTACTAATTACTAAACCAAATACTAAACAAAAAAAAAAAAGAAGAAAAAAAAAGAAAGAAAGCGACTGACTATTGCTTACTCTTTTGTGAGGAAGAACCTTTTCACTGTGGCTTTGAATGCAGCAAGGTGCGGGGCCTCACGCACTTTAATTGGGATTGAATTCCAAACACTCGTAGCAAAATTTCTAATAATGAACGATGCACGAGTTGTTTGCCGGATTTCATGAACTATATCCCCACACCCCCTTGTTTCATAATTGTGGGAATCACTATTCGTAGAAAAAAAATTTGCAAAAGAGGAAGGCAGTAAATTATTAAAGTATTTGTAAACAAAAATGCTAATTTGATAATCCCTTGTTTTTGAAACATCAAAGAGTTTATTTTTAAAGAAAATTTCAGAAGGTGTCGAATTATTAACATCATTGTGAAAAAGAAGTTTTATTGCTTTATTTTGTATTTTCTGAATCTTTTATAACACGTAATAAAGTTACTTGCCCATAGTGAGCAACCATAGCACACGTATGGATAAAATATAGCGAAATAAATTGTTTTCATAGTTTTTTCGGTCACAAAATGTTTAATGCGGCGAAGCACGCCCAGGGATCTTGATATTTTAAGTGAAATGGTATTAGCGTGCTCCTTCCATGATAAATTCTCATCTATGATGAACCCTAAATATTTCTTTTCCCGAACTCTATTGATTTTATTTCCATGTACTTTCAGCGACAAGTTTGTATCAACGGTACCTATCCTCGAAAATATTATATAATTTGTTTTATCATAATTTAAAGTAAGAAGATTATAATCGGCCCACTGGACAAACTCCAGTAGTGCTGTTTCCATTTTACAAAATAGAAGTTCAGTCGATTCTATGCTTACAGTTTCGGATCTATGCTTATTGTCAAATATTGGTGTCCCTCAGGGTTCAATTCTGGGACCACTGCTCTTCCTAATATACATAAATGACCTTTCATCAGCGACAGAAAACAACAGTCTGAATGTCCTTTTCGCCGATGATACCGGATCAACACTTGCAGGACAGTCGGAAGAGGATGTCAAAGAGAAGCTGCAAATCGTGTTTTCCCAATTGACTGTATGGCTAAAAGCTAATCGTTTGCCATTAAATGCGGCCAAAACGAAATTTATCATTTATAGTAGAATTGGACACAAAGCAAAACGAATTTCGACAATAACTGATCAGGCTGCAGATATTCAAATTCAAAGGGTAACTTCACTCCGGTATCTTGGTATAATTATTGATGAAAATCTATCGTATAAAGAACATTGTAATAGATCACGGGTTAAAGTTGCACAAGGAGTTGGTATGCAGAGGTTTCAGCATTTTTCCCGTATGAAATTCTACGCCTGATTTATTTTGCTTCGATACATTCCCATCTTTCGTATTGTCCCTTGATTTATTTGGCAACATTCAAATATCATGTGAAACCGATACAGACTCTTCGAAACCGGGCTCTTCGAATTTTACAAAAATATTTACCGTCCCCTTCTTCTTATCCTAACAAAACTAAAACTGAAATTTTTGCCTGTTTCAGAATTATTCACTCTTCATTCTTTTTCATACCTTCGTACTTTCGTTCGAGTAATTTTTTCCCTGAGCAACCTGACCATACTTATGAAAACCGTCACAAATGGAAAATGCAGCACCTTAAATTAACCACTGAGAGATCGCGGTTCTCACCATATTTTTCAATCACGGGTTCATGGCATCTTTATGTACAATATACTGATTTCTGTAAATCTCTTCCAAATATAAAAAAGCAACTTCGTTCTATACTTATAAATAAATTCAAGAATCATCGATAAAAAAAAATTAAAGTAAACTCTTATTTGTTTGATGTTGATATGTCTTGGTTGGGGTCCATATAAGTTGCCGGCCATCGGTAACCCTCGCTTGCGCATAGGGTATTTTTTTTTGTGGGATTTCGGGTTGATCTTGCCGAGTGTCGGTGGGTTTGTGGGGCGGGTTCCCGTCTAGTGGTGAGTCATGGAATTATTAACATTTATTTATATAATTAGTTATATGTAAAATATATTTGTTATATATTGTACCGGGTTTTTGTCAATCGACCTTGTTCCCCGGCTTGACCCTCTATTTATTTTGATTTTATACATAAGTGTAAATTAAACCTTGAGACCTTGAAACCTTGTTTCGCTTTCTGTACTGGAACACTTTTATATGACATTTCTTCGTACTTTCACGCAAATAATTCTGATTTGATCAACAAACAATAAAATAATCCCTTTCAATATCTTTCAGTGATTTGTCATTGAGAGCATTCAATGGCACAGCTGTACCAGTGTGTGGTGAACTTGATGTTACCGTCGAATATGATGGAAAATCTTACGTTTTACCAGTGATAGTGGTGGATAATTGTGATTCCGCCCTATTCGGAAGGAATTGGTTAAGCAGTATAAAGCTTAACTGGCCAGAAATCAAGCAGATCACTAATCCTGTAATCTCGTTGTCCGTTGTCCCGGGACATTTTGTCATCCCGTGCCCACAGTTTGAGCCGTCGGCATTTTGAACCAGGACACTTCTAGCCTCCCCTGCGAGCTTTTTGCTGTCGGCATTTTGGGCCGTTGATATTTCGGACGATTCCAATTACGCGATCCTCTACCTCGTTGTGGGCATTGTGAGTCATCGGCATATTCAACCGTGGGCATTTTGATCGTGGGCATTTTGATCGTGGGCATTCTGAACCGTGGGCATTTCAAACATGGGCATTCTGAGAATGGGCAACCGATGTTGATCAGAATACAGAAAAAAACCTTCCAAAACAAAAAATCGGTCCTGTCATCGCCCCAATCGTGCAGCAAAAACAGCAGCCGTGTCGAATTAAATCTCACGACTAGTTTTTTCCGGACAGTGGTATTTAAAAGTAATTTGCCCGACTAACATATTTATAGTCGGTAGAAGCTTCGGTTATTTCTTACAGGTTTGTTTCCTTCTCCGACGTTGACCTTGAATATTTACAGCCTGAGGAGGACCCTTGCCAAGAAGGGCCGAAATATCACTAATCAAGCATCATAGCTGACGTATCCGTTGTATACATTATTTGAATATAGCGGACGCATGTCTTGCTTGACTAGGTCATCAGTTCGTATCACCCATAAAGTTTCATTCGAATCGGACCACTTGTTCGCAACTTACGGAAGTCACTAATTTTCGGAATCCCCTTCCCTCAAGTCCTCCAAAGATGGTCGGATCCAGGAACACAAGTTTCCTAGGAAATTGTGTCGGGTCCTTAAGTCACTAAAATGCCTGTAAAGTTTCATCGTCCGCAGAACATCTGAAACTGTCCTAACTGACGATCACCAGAATTCCGGTAAAGACCCTCCAAGTCCCCCCACTGGGCCCCGGTACGACCTGGTTCCATCAATTACATCTCTCGGGATAATGCTTGTTCTTCCCACCAAGTTTCACCCCGATCCCTCCACTCTAAGCGTTTCCATAGATTTCCGGTCCCCGCTACTCCTCCAATGTCATCGGATCCGCTCCGGGTTTAAAATAGGATGTCCGAGGCAGGAGGTCTTTATAAATATCAAGTTTCGTTTAAATCCGATCACCAGTTCAATAGCTGAGCTTTCCACTAGATTCCGGATTTCCCATCCCTCCACTCCCCCCGCAATGGTCGGATCAGGGAAACTGCATTCTCAAGTCAATCTGTTCGGGTCCCTGACAAGCCTGCCAAGTTTCATCATCCTAGCACATCAGGAAGTACACAGTGACCGGATCCGGTCCAGTTATGTCATTCACGTATCAACAAGCCTTGTGCTTGTTCTTCCAACCAAGTTTCATCCCGAACCCTCTACTCTAAGTGTTTCCCAAGATTTCCGGGAACTCCCCCCAATGTCAACGGAGCCGGTCTGGATTTAAATGTGGTGTCTGAGACATGAACTCTTTCTATATATCAAGTTTCATTAAAATCCGATCACCCGTTCATAAGCTAAAAGTACCTCACTTTTCCAGATCCCCCTCCCTCCATTCCCCCCCAGATTGGTCAGATCGTGGAAACGACTATTCTCAAGTCAACCTTTTCGGGTCCCTGACATGCCTGCCAAGTTTCATCGTCCCAGCACATCAGAAAGCACCGAACTGGCGGGATCACTAGAAATTCGGATCCCCCCCCCAACTCTCCCACAGTGAGCAGATCAGGTCCGTTATGTCAATCATGTATATGTAAGACTTGTGATTGTTCCTTCTGCCAAGTTTCATCCCGACCTTGTTCCACCCTCTACCCCCCCCCATGTCATCGGAACCGGTCCGAATTTAAAATGGGATGTCTGAAACACGAAGTCTTTCTATATATTTAGTTTCATTAAGATCCGATCACCCGGTCGTAAGTTAAAAATACCTCATTTTTCCTATATTTTCGGATTTCCCCTCCCTCCACCCTACCCCCCAGATGGCCGGATTGGGAAAGTGACTATTTCTAATTTAATCAGGTCCGGTCCCTGATATGCCTGCCAAGTTTCATCGTCCTAGCTTATGTGGAAGTACCCGAACTAGCAAAATCGGGACCGACAGACCGACTGACTGACAGAAATTGCGATCGCTGTATGGCACTAGGCCGAAAGGCAAGTACTATAAAAACAAGAGCTACGAGCTCATATGGCACTTGTTACGAGTAGGCACGGCGCGGTTCTGTCAATGATATATCTAGTGTTTGCTAGGTATCTTTCCACCAAGTTTCATCTCGATCCCTCCACTCATAGCGTTTTCCAATATTTCCGGTTCTCCCCTCCAGCTCCCCCCCAAAAGTCAACAGATCCGGTCCGGATTTTAAGTGGGCCGTCTGAGGCATGAGGTCTTTCCAAATATCAAGTTTCATCGAGATCCGGTTACCCGTTCAAAAGTTATAAATACCTCAAGATTCCGGATTCCACCTCCCTCCACTCCCCCCACAGTGCCCGAATTGGCTCGGTTATGTCAATGATGTATCTAGTGTTTGCTAGGTGTCTTCACACCAAGTTTCATATCGATCCCTCCACTCATAGCGTTTCCCAAGATTTCCGGTTGCCCCCTCCAGCTCCCCCCAAAAGTCACCGGATCCGGTCCGGATTTTAAGTGGGTCGTCTGAGGCATGAGGTCATTCTAAATATCAAGTTTCATCGAGATCCGGTCACCCGTTCAAAAGTTATAAATACCTCAAGATTCCGGATTCCCCCTCCCTCCATTCCCCCGACAGTGCCCGAATCGGCTTGGTCATGTCAATGATGTATCTAGTGTTTGCTAGGTGTCTTCCCACCAAGTTTCATCTCGACCCCTCCACTCATAGAATTTCCCAAGATTTCCGGTTGCCCCCTCCAGCTCCCCCCAAAAGTCACCGGATCCGGTCCGGATTTTAAGTGGGTCGTCTGAGGCATGAGGTCTTTCCAAATATCAAGTTCCATCGAGATCCGATCACCCGTTCAAAAGTTATAAATACCTCAAGATTCCGGATTCCCCCTCCATCCACTCCCCCCACAGTACCCGAATCGGCTCGGTTATGTCAATGATGTATCTAGTGTATGCTAGGTGTCTTCCCACCAAGTTTCATCTCGATCCCTCCACTCATAGCGTTTCCCAAGATTTCCGGTTGCCCCCTCCAGCTCCCCCCAAAAGTCACCGGATCCGGTCCGGATTTTAAGTAGGTCGTCTGAGGCATGAGGTCTTTAAAAATATCAAGTTTCATCGAGATCCGATCACCCGTTCAAAAGTTATAAATACCTCAAGATTCCGGATTCCCCCTCCCTCCACTCCCCCCACAGTGCCCGAATCGGCTCGGTGATGTCAAAGATGTATCTAGTGTTTGCTAGGTGTCTTCCCACCAAGTTTCATCTCGATCCCTCCACTCATAGCGTTTCCCAAAATTTCCGGTTGCCCCCTCCAGCTCCCCCCAAAAGTCACCGGATCCAGTCCGGATTTTAAGTGGGTCGTCTGAGGCATGAGGTCATTCCAAATATCAAGTTTCATCGAGATCCGATCACCCGTTCAAAAGTTAAAAATACCTCAAGATTCCGGATTCCCCCTCCCTCCACTCCCCCCACGGTGTTCGGATCGGGGAAGTGACTATTTCCAACTTAATCATTTGGGGTCCCTGATATGCCTGCCAAGTTTTATCGTCCTAGCTTATGTGGAAGTGCCCGAACTAGCAAAACCTGGACAGACCGACAGACCGACAGACCGACGTACGGACAGAAATTGCGATCGCTATATGGCACTTGGCCTAAGGGCAAGTGCCATAACAAGAAGTAGGTAGAACTAAGTACCATTCGATGTATTTTTTTTCTACGGTTCGAAGCCTGAAATAATTGTAAGTGCAGAGTATTATGTTATTAGTGTTTTGTGTATTATAGTTACTTAAAAATAAGAAAAACTTTGAACTTTGAACCTTGAACCTACAACTAAGTACTTCTCCCCCATGGAGGCATTGAAGATTGACCTGAATCATGGCCTCTCTCCCTCTCCCAACAAGATAACGCCGCCTACGCTCGTAATTAAAACTGACAAGAACAATGCGAAGAAGACTTCAAAGCCACGCGTCAAGCCTGCCTGAATGTAAATCGTGTACTTCAGAAAAACAGCTTCCTCGCAGTTCCAGCGAAAACCTGACGCAGTGCAGACTACTATTAGAAGAAAGAATTAAAAATTCCCTTTTCTTTCCGCCTTGCTTCCCCCAGAAAACGGAGTGGCCGCACATACAAATTAGACAGCCACAGCAGCACAGACAAATTAGAAAGCAAAAGCTAAGACATACTTGAGGCGGATTTTTTTTTCACAAGCGCGTAAGATTCTCCAAAAAAGGATGCTGCCGAAATAATGTAAAAAGAAGTTTTTCAGACGAAATTTGTAGGGGGTATGACCTACAATGAAGAAATAACTGAAACAATTTATTTCCCATACATTTTTTACATAGCCTACTAAACAAGAGCTGGAAGCTCATATGGCACTTGCAAGGCTGGGTCAGATAGAAGTGATGGTCAAATTTTTTTTTTTTTTTTTACCTTTCGTTTGAGATGCGCACTTTAAGGGTGCTAAAAATTAATTCCTAAGCAAAACCCTTGAGACAAAAAGGATTATGTGCTTATGGCGATTGTGAAAAAGTAAATTTTGTTAAAAGTATTTTTGTACTTTGCGGTTAAGATGAGTTCTTTAAGGGATGGTCGGATCGGAAAGTGACGATGTCTAACCCAATGATGTCAAGTTTCTAATGCTCCAGCATACTTTTATCGTACTAGCACATCTGGAAGTACCTTAACTCACGATTAACGGAATTCCGGACACCCCCTACAGCTCTACCCCCCCCCCTCGGTAGCCGAATCCGGTACGATTCTGTCACTGATGCACCTAAGACTTGTGCCTGCACTTCCCACCAAGTTTCATCCTGATCGCTCCAGTCTATGCGTGTCACAAGATGTCCGGTGCTCCCCTCCGACCCCCCCCCCCCCTCCCCAGTCCATCGGATCCGGTCAGGACTTGAAATGGGACATGCTGAGACATGAGGTCTTTTAAGATGTCAAGTTTCGTTAAGATCCGATAATCCATTCGATAGTTATGCATGCTACTACTTTCCGGATTCTGCCGTCTCCCCCTCCCCCCACGATAGTCAGATCGGGAAAGCAACTATTTTAAAGTCAATCTGGTTGGGTCCCTGAGATCGTCCTAGCCCACCTGGAAGTACATTAACTACGGATCACCGGAATTCCGGACCCCCCTCCCACCTGCCCCCACAGGGTCCGAATCCGGTCCAGTCCTGTTAGTGATGTATCTAGAGCGTGTGCTTGTCCTTCGCACCAAGTTTCATCCCGATCGCTCCACTCTGAGAGTTTCATACGATTTCCGGTTCTCCCCTCCACCCCCCCCCCAGATTCGTCGGATGCAGTCCCGACTTGAAATGAGACATCTGAGACACGAGATCTTTCCAGATATCAAGTTTCATTACGATCCGATCACCCGTTCGAATGTTATGCATGTCCCTATTTTCCGGATTCCGCCACCTCCCCTTCCCCCCACGATGGTCGGATCGGGCAAGTGACTATTTCCAAGTTAGTTTGGTCGAGTCCCTGATCTGCCTGCCAAGTCTTATCGTCCTAGCCCACCTTGAAGTACATTAACTACAGATTGCCGGAATTCCGGAACCCCCCTCCAACTCCCCCCACAGTGTCCGAATACGGTCCAGTTCTGTCGGTGATGTATCTAGAGCTTGTGCTTGTTCTTACCACAAGTTTCATCCCGATCGCCCACTCTGAGAGTTTCACACGATTTCCGGCTCCCCCCTCCCCCCCCCCCCCCAGATTCATCGGATCCTGTCCGGACTTTGAATGAGACATCTGAGACACGAGATCTTTCCAGATATTAAGTTTCATTATGATCCGATCACCCGTTCGAAAGTTATGAATGTCCCTATTTTCCGGGTTCCACCACTTCCCCTCCCCCACAATGATCGGATCGGGCAAGTGAGTATTTCCAACTTAGTTTGGTCGGGTCCCTGATATGCCTGCCAGTTTTCATCGTCCTAGTATATCTAGAAGTACCCTAACTCGCAAACACCGGACTAACCGACCGACGGAAATGTGATCGGTATATGGCACTTGGCCGGAAGGCAAGTGCCATAAAAAGCAAGGCAAATTTGGCAAGGGTGCTTAGGAGGGATAAAGAAAAGAAAATGTATCAGAACGAATATTGTAAACTTGGGTTAGGATCAGTACGTCCAGGTTTTGAGACGGATAAGAAGATTATGCTTTTGCACCAGCTCCTCATCTTTCAAATGTCTACGTTTACGGTGCGCTTACGATGACGCTACGGTTAAAGCCAGGCTTCACCTTCAGCACAGCCAAGCCAGCCCTTCTAGACTTCACAGTAATGAGATAGAGTATCCCAGACGTTCCCTTTACATTTCTCTCACCTCCAAGTCACAACTGTCAATCACTCCTTTTTTTCTCGAATGTGTTGCCTCTTTGACACTACTCGATATCCGGAATCTGAGGTACAGCACCCCGGACATGGCTTTCCCCTTCCGGATCCACATCGACGAAAACGTTGTTAAAGTTATCCAGATGTCTGGAATCCGGAAGAAGAATTTGGCAGCAGATGCCTGGCTTGTAACATAAATAGGGGATTAATTCAGCAGAGGGAGCTGCAGAAATAGTTACCAAACTGAAAGACGAAAGCATGCGGGCAAATTACCCCTCTCCACACGGGAAATTAAGCCGCGTTCGATTCAACAATAGTTATTTATTATTGTCGACGACCAGCCCTTGATTCCGTTTTATTCAGCTACGACGTAGCGCTATTGTTGTTTTATTTAAAAGCTGTAGTCGTAGTTCTACAAACCGTCGGATAATATCCGAAATTCCCAACATTCGTTCTAGGACTCCGTCGAAGTTCTAACGATGATGAACATGGTTGGTCTGTTGTCGTTCGATTCGCTCGACGAGAAATCAAACTTTCGTTGAGAATGACGTCAGCATCCGTGAAGAAAACGACTTGGGACAATTTTAGGATAATTAGGTGGATGCTGGGTGGATGACTGTTGGTGAATCGAACGTGGCTTTAGTGACGAAAAATATAGTTCCTCCAAAACTTTGTTGTTGGTTTTTTTCTACCCTGCCTTAGACAAAACTGTGTTTAATGAAGAATCTACCGTCCGAGCAGCAAATCACAAAGGCCAAGAAGGCTTTAAGAGAGAAGATTTTTAAAGGTGTTCTAAAGAAGGATGAGCTAAAATGGGAGATTTCTATTGTCCGATACTTATACAGGCATTACAAAATACTGAGCATTTTACGAACGTGATAGTGAAGAACTAAAAGATTTAACGAAGTAAGTTTTTACAGTAGAAATTTAGGGGCATGAAAGGTTGATGCGGAGGTTGAGAGGAACATCTTTTGTGGAAATTGACAATCACGGTAAGGGAAAAATGGGACATCTTGGGGGACAAATTTGGGAACTGAAGACTATTGGTGCATTTACACACTGCGAAAATCCGAGCGTATTTGAAATCCGAGCGTATTTTATGCAAGTATTTGGGCTTGAAAAGAGCTCTTGCAGTACTGACGTATTTGAGAAATCAGTCCCTTTTGTATCCTAATACGTGAATATTGCCAGAAATCTTTTCAAGCTCAAATACGTGCGCAGGATACGCTCGGATTTTACGCAGTGTGTAAATCCACCACATTTCCTGGAATGCTGCACGGAGAGTAGATCTTCTTAGGTTTTCCCCAGCTTTCTTCTGGTGAATCTGTAAATTATATTTTTCTGGATTCGGATATGCATTATAAATGTAAAAGACAGGTTTCACATCACAGATTTATCCAGACATCAGTTTAGTCGATGTGTGAATCCAGAAGATGAAACTAGCACAAATACGTCGGGGAGTCGGAGATGTTGGCACCCCAGACTACAGAATCTGGAAGGGTGTCATTTGAGAGACATAATAAATGTGCAAATGAATGGGGGAGGAGAAAAGGGAATAGTGCTTGCCAGAGGCGTCACTAACCAAAACTCAAGGGGGCGTTGGGTGGATGGGCGCCTACTGCAAGCATTGAAGACTTAAGATTAGAAGCCTGGTTGTAACTCCGAGCTCAGAAGCGGTCTGAAAGGCTTGGGTGTGGGAGGTGAGTATCTTAAAATATACGACTGGCAGACAGAAGGCCTAAGAGTCATACCAGTTGGAAACAATATTCAAGAAACACAGCACTATATCCGCAAAACTGTCTATCAGACAGACTGAAAATGAGAGCCGCCGGCGAAATTTTTGAAGTAGGCCATGACTTTTTTCGCTCAAAACGCTACTTCTCCGCAACAAAGTCTATATATCTTTTAATGCGGCCCAAGCCAATTCCAAGCCTAAAATTCGAATGAAATGACGCGACTTTCCAGTAAATAAAGCCTACTACGAAAGGCGCCACAGTCACATTCTGTGGAATCCTGTATGACCAGAACGCCTTTTCGGATCCCAAATGAAGGTAACGGCCACTTAGCAGGATCTGCCCGTCTGTTTTTGTTCACGACGAATTAAGAAAAATGTGAGACATTTAGTTGGAAGTTGGATAGTGCTTCAGTTCGAGCCTTTCCAAAAAAGAAGTACTGATCATCTAGAAAAATAAATTGAAATGGAGTTGGAATTTAGAGTTAAACATAAAATAAAAATCAATTGACGAGTTGCAATAGTCAAACCCGTCATTAAATCTTCTTTCATTGATCATGAAACCGTTTTAGTTTTAAAGGTCGGACTGGAGAAGAATTCTTATCATGAAATAGTTTTCTAATAAAACCTCTGAACGACAAGAAATATCCTACCTCTCGAAACATGTGATTGAGAATGCATTAAGTTTCAAACGCTCGAGAACCCAGAACAGCCGACGCCTTGGTAACTAGCCTTACTGACTTTTCCGAGCCTACTGCAAGCCCCCCATTTAACTTTTCTGGGTGAGCGACCAGTTGTGTTGAATTTTCATGGTCGAGCGCTCTGCGAGCGCCCGTTTTAGCTAAATTTATGTGGTCGAGCGCTCTGTGAGCGCCCGTTTTAGCTTTTTTCTTTCTTTGAGGGGGGTGGTACCCACCCCCTCCCCACACACCCCATAGCGACGCCCCTGGTGCTTGCCAGTTGCGACAGAGAGCGTGTTCCACCCTTCTACAAATAGTAACTATTAGTTACTATTTCCGTTCCAACCTCACCAAAAGTTACTACGCTGACCGTTCCAACCTTCTCGAAATAGTAACTATTTGCTTACCACGCTCGGGAGCATAGTTAGCGTAGTAACTACGGATCTCTGTAACGTGATAGGTCGGATTCACCCTTGGCATGATATTCTGCTGGAAAATAGAAAAGTCGTTCCAGCCTTGACGGCGAAAAGCCAGAATTCGTGACGTCATGCGTAGTAACTACGGTAAGTAGGATGGAACACGCTCAGAGAGATATACAGAGGGAGCATCTAGAAAATGCTCGAGAATAGAGAAATCAGCTACCATGATTTTCATGAAATCCGGAAGGGTTGGCTTGAATGTGCTGCAGCTACAGATATTTGGACGTCTGGAAGGTAAAGCTTGGCTTAAATAAAACCTTCTCTAAAACCTAGACTTAGCTCCACCACCCTATAGCAACCCGCTGCTTTAGAGGCTACGATCCAGGCTGCCAAACCTACCATTTTCCTTCTAAAACACCCCCATGTCTTTGTTTTATACTAGGGAATAGACATAGAATAGGAATCTCAAGTACTCTCTCGAAAAACCGGGAAAGATCTTGATCTACAGATCCGCTGAAAGGGCTTTGTTTTCTTTTCCCATAATAAGTTCAAGAAGCAAGGGGAATTTGAAAGAACGGGACAACATCCCAGGGAACTATTTAAGGAAAATGTCAGAGGATCGCAAATTTGGAGAGCCGAAAACACAGAGAAAACTTTCGAGTCGGGTTCATAATCTGAAGTTTGGGAAGCATTCTTGTTTTCGAGGAAGTTCACGAAGAACGTTTTCGAACCGGTTTTTGATCCAAAGATAAACTGATGAAATTTTCTGGATCGCGAAGTTTGGTTTTCATACTCTTACGGTCGGAGAAGCTTCGGTAAACCAAGAACTGTTTGAACTCACAAATGAAATATTAGTAGTTGGTGGTGCTAAACGTACAAATGAGCAGAGGTTTGTTCAATCTATATTGTCGGCCTTTCTTAGCAAAAGCCCTCCCCAGGCTGGAGCAAAAAAGAAATCTTCTCAGGCAATAATTTCTACCCGCGAGTGCCAGATAGTTGTCGGTCTTTTGTCCACATTGTTAATATGTTTTTCAATCGGTTCTTTACAACTTTAAGTGGACTGTCTTCTAAAACAGTTTTAAGTATCAGACACAGTTCGTGACCAAGATACATTTTTCCGAGATTTTTCCGAAGGCTGTGGCCTTGGTTAAGCGCGCCAACCAACATACTCTGGTTCAGGGTAACCAGTGTTTTCGCGACTTTCGATTATAATGAACCGGCAATTTGGGTCGACCAGAATTTGGTTCGGCAATCGGTTCCGGTTTCGGTCAGGAAATTTCGGAACGGATATCGTTACCGTTCACAATTCTTGGATACGATTCAGCTTCATCGTTATCAGCTAGAAAGTAAAAACAATGGCGGAGCAGCAAATAGAAAAATCTACTAAAATTAAAATAAGAACTTATTATAAAAATATAACTTAAACTCTTTACTGATTCTTAATTTTAATTTTATATTTTCATTCAAACAATGTTTGCAACGGATACATCAGCTATGATTTTTCATCAGCGATATTTCGGCCCTTCTTGGCAAGGGTCCTCGTCAGGCTGTCAATCTTCTGGTTCAACTTCTGGGAAGGAAACAAACCTGTAATAATGTTACAGGTTACTGTAATTATGTTACAGCCATTATTACAACCTGTAATAATGTTACAGGTTACTGTAATTATTACAGGTTTGTTTCCTTCCCAGAAGTTGAACCAGAAGATTGACAGCCTGACGAGGACCCTTGCCAAGAAGGGCCGAAATATCGGTGATGAAAAATCATAGCTGAAGTATCCGTTGCAAACATTGTTTGAATAAATGTTTCAAAGTCAGCTTGGGCTCAAAGAATATTTATTTATATTTTCAATTTTAAACTGAAACTTTAATTTTGATTTCATTTTTTAATTTTCGTTTTCGAATTTTAACTTTAATTTCTTAACTTTATAATTTTATTTTTGAATTTCTATTTCAATTTTTTACTCTTTTTTTTACAGTGCAAAACAGACACGTCAGTTTCGGCCTTTCTTGGCAGGGATCCTATTTTCATAAGTTTCGTTTTTCCAACTTAGCGGCTTTGACCCTGAATAGGACCCTTGTCAGAAGGGCATGAAATACGATGATAAAATTCAGCTGACGCATCCGTTTTGCACTGTCAAATATGATTCGCAGTCAGCTTGGGCGGAAGGAAACTTAATTTTAAATTTTTAGTTTTGGTTTTAATTTTAAATTTTCATTTTCAATTTATAATTACAATGTTTCGGTTTTACTTTGACTTTTAAGTTTTTTAGTATTTTAATATTATTTCAATTATTTTTTATTTTTATTACAGATATAGCCTACCCCTTCACACACAACCCAGTTAGCTGCTGATATAGCTGCAGCTGCAGTTGCAAGTTCTTCCTCGTTGTGCCCTTTTTTTACTTCGGTGTTTAATGCTGAACCGTAGTGTGTGTTTGTCATTTATGTGTTCGTTATTTATATTTTGTAAGAAACTGAATTTAGTTATGCTATGATAGTTTATAAATGTACCTCTCTCTCTCTCAAATTCTTCCTCCATCTTTTGTTATCAAATATCTTCCTTCATTAGGCTACGTCATTGTCTTCGAATTTCGAACGTGTTTTTGCGTAATTTCCAACGTTTTGGGAGGACCTATTTTTTGTCACGATGAAAAGTGTTTTTTTGACAATCGGTGTCCACTGAACACCGCTTGTCGCCGAAACAAACCTTAAAAAAAACTATACACTCCAATATCCCGTCTCCAAAAATAAACAAAACCAAACAAGTAAATAAAATATAGATGATAAAATAAACATAACGGAATCTGGACCAGCCTGAGAAAGACTCGAATCAATAAAACAACAATCTTGTCTTTATTGAGATAAGAGTATCCCTAATTTGGATTAATTTTATCCCAATAGAGATAAGATTAATCCCAGTAGCAAATACTGCATCCTTATTCGGAGAAACTTTTTACAGTGAAGGCTTTTCTTGCTCGCCATGGGGGTCAACTCAAATCTGACAAACAAACTCTCGAAGTGACTTTCAAGAAATTTAATGGGAAACTCAAGTTTTATCGCAAATTAAAGTCAAACTAATAAATCGAGCTATCTGTCAAGGATATGACATAAAACTGAGGATCCTTCCTCCGGAGACGTTTTCGTCGAGGTGGATCCATAGGGTGAAACTGGTGCGTTTCCGGCGTGGAAAATAATTTACAGACTTAGACAAGGACGATGAGAACTACGAATAAAATCAAACTCAAGGCAAAAGGGGGACAAAGGAGAGAAATCTAAGTTTATTCCTTCGTGCGACCTAGGATCTTCACTCTGGACTCCATGACGTTGGAACCGTTGCGACCAAAATCGATGAAATGCAATACGCGAAAAGTATGAATTCTCGGAAAAGAGCTTTGACATGAGCTTACAGAGAGGACCTTCTTGGAGCGTGGGAGCTTAACCATGAGTGAAGAGCATGAAAGAACGGAACTTTCCCTTTTCAAAGTTTGGAACGAACTGAACGCGAATCGCTCAAATGAGAGTACAACCCACGGTCGAAAATAATTGAGCTTCAAAACACAGACCTGCTTCTAGACATAACTTTTATGGCAGACTAAGCAGAGCAAAATAACTCTTACTCTAGAGAGTAATGCGAAGACCTATCCTTCCCATGCATCAAAAATGGGCCCCCGTCGCAGAGTCGCCCAGCTCGCTTCGCTAGAGAAGCTTCAGCAAACTGTTCGTGTGTGCAGTGGCGGACGTAGAAAATTCTAGCAAGGCTAAGATGCGGTGCAAACATCAAGGAACAGATCAGAGCCAGCGCTCGTTAACGACTGGTTGAGTTTCAGTAAGGATGTTCGTGTCCTCTAGTGGAGCTAGTGTCGCTGCGACTTGACTCTGTGTCACTTTTTCAAAGTTCGCACATTACTCACTATAGTTATTTTGCTGTGATACTAAGAGACTTTCAGATTTTGACTGCATATTAATTTAAAGGACCCGTCGTACCTGTAACTTCCAGTGCAACCTACTTCCATAACTGGTCCATAACTGGTCTGGGAGAAGGCATTAAATAATCTTACACCCGGAGAGCCACATTTCATATGTTACATTCCTAACCAGCTAAACACACCTCACTAATCTTTGCACTTGCCAGGATTCACTAGTTTCCATGCGCATTACTCTCCCGACGATTGTTTGATTATCATGCTTTTAACACGGAAAACCATCTGAATTTTGCAGAGTTTTTGTTAGAAGTCAAAGGGTCTGGGAGAAGGCGTCAAACGAACAGACCGTGGATAATTTGTTGAAAGCAAATTATTAGTTTTACAGTATTCAAATAGTTTTGAATATTGGAACATACACAGTAAGTAGGGCAAGGTGTGCTTTAAAGCAAAGGGGGACAGGCATTAATGTCCGCTTAAAACAAACAGTTGGGCTTATACCAGTCAGCGCTCCAAGCGAATTAGTTTCAGGTTGTCCCCCTCGCCTCATTATTAGCATCCAATCCAATCACACAGATACAGTAAAATATATCAACAAATTAATGAAAAAAAGAGAAGCTTTCACTTTTAATATTTCTCTCATCGTTAAGGAGCTTCGCTCCTTTTTTCTTCTCAAGGAATATAACTATACATAGATCCTAGCTCCATTTCTTTAAAGGACCCGTCTTGCTTATTCTGCCTTTTATAATATACTTAGCTCCCGTATGGAATTATAAGCTTCTAAAATCCCCACCTTTCTCCATTGTTTCGTTTCGTAATTACGAGTTTTTAGCGCTTTTTCGGCCTTTCCGAGTTTTCCCGTCACCCAACGAAAAGTTTGTCGTAATCTTCAATGTACGCTGACAACTCTTTCACATATAAGTATGTGATACACCCCTATTTATTACTTCTTTTATTTGCTTAGTTTTCCCACTTCTTAACCAAGGCACGGTTCAATTTTCAGATATTTTGCGCCCAGCCGCCGCGTCGGAGAGCAGGAAGGCTGGATATACTCGACAGGCGCTAACAAGAGAATTGCTAGTTTTGGGTGGGAAGTAATGGTATTTCCAAAAGAGTTTTTTCTGATTCATTTCATAGGGAAAAAATCGTTTCTGGTAAGAGTTGTGCTTTAAAGTTTAACCCAAAAGGGCTGGTACTGGACAATCTAATTAACCATCACATATTCACTTAAATAGGCTGTAAGGCCCAATGAAATACGCTACTTCGTTGTTCCGCTATTCACGAATAATCGATTTTCATAAAGTGAACTTTCCCTGTCGGATTTGTGGCACCTCTATTCGCTTGTAGTTGTGTTGTGTGCTTGACGAAAACGATTTATGATAAAAATAAGTACTCATGCAGTGAGCTCACCTTCACCAAGGTCACCTTTGGAGACTGAAAGCCCCGTTTGTGTTGAGATTCAGATTGTCCGCGTCACGATAGAACTTTGCGCTGTGATACCAGTATCTTATACCGCAAGGTCCTTAAAAGATCCAAAGACTCCAAAAAAGATCCAAGATTTCAATAATTCAGTAAATTCAACTAAATGACAAAAAATAAGTGGGCTCTCAGTTAACAGCCGGAACTAATCACATGGTGACTCCGGTCAGAACATGGAGAATGCAGTCGGGCCCCTCAATCTTGAATTTATTTATTTTGTATTTATTTATTTGTGACCCACTTTTTGCAGAACAGCGGAGTATCAATAAAATACACAAAGTAAAATGTAGATATTAAAACACATAAACAGAACAATGTAAATAAACATGACAGCATTCTTTTCATATAGTTTAAAAACACACTAAATAGACTTTTAAATTTTTACACAGTGACACGCACATTAATCGGTTTCAGGAATGAAAAACTGGCTAACAAATTCATGGGCTGAGAGGGCAGGATGTTTGTGGAGGGAAAATATATTCGAATGCGAACGAAAAAGTGTATTTATACTACCCTGAACATTAAAATTCGAAACCAATTTACGATTTCGATGTATTTAAAACTCGCACAAGTTCTGCCATCCGTCATCAAGATTGCCACACCAAAAATATTTAGAGACCTTTAGCCCAAAACAGAGAGTGAATTTATTGGGAGTGAAATTTATTCTCATGAAATGTTCACTTTTGGTCGGAATCACCTCTTTAAAAATGACATATCTTAATTTTAGTTTCATGAAAAAAAGTTGAAATAGTCACTTCTGGTCGGAATCCTTGCTGCAAAAATGACACATTTGGTCATTTTCTGAAATAGAGTGATTTTATGTCCTACGTAGGACAAGAGTGACAAAAACAAAATAGAGTGACAATTCATACTATCGTGCGACATGTGGCACCCTGTCCGTCATAGCAGTCTGAAGAGGACAAATTCGATATGCATGAAAGAGTCGGCAACGATAAAGTATTCCCTCTCGGCAACCCCTCCCACTCTCCACAGTCTCCAATCATCAAGAATGTCTCTGAATGGGAATTGGTCTTATCACCCAATCTTCCAACTTGTTACTGCGCTATCTTTGAGTTCCGTCGGCAGAATTTCGCCGGAACCACAGACTTTCCGGCGCCTAAGGACCTAGTCTGTCCTTGGCCGCAGTCCACAAAAGAACTTGCATTAGACCATGTAGTATACTGAATCGTGAATAGGGGAGAGACATATATATTCTACTTCGCCAATACTCTTGTTACCAATCCTTCGTGCCTGTAGCGAAGAACCAGAAACGTGAACACAATTTGGGTTCAACCAACAACCAATTTGGGTTCAAGAAAGATCTCAGCAGGGAACATGTGCACCATATACTTGCTAACGTGTTGATTGATTGCCATAATTCTGGCGAAAAACTGGCTATCGCTACACTGTCAGAAGTTTCATAACAGATTGCGCATAACACTTTCAAGAAGAACACCTTTCCACTTAGAAATAATGTGTTATGACCAATTAAGTTTATACTATTTCGTGCCTAGATCTCCAACAACACCTTCAATTGGTAAAAATACTATACTGTCAGAAGTTACATAACGACAACAGAAGGATGCGCGGTTTCAACAGATAACACTTTGGGATGTTATCTGTTATGTTTCTTTCGTTCCCGTTAGTATTTTTACCAATTGAAGGTGTTGTTGGAGATCTAGTCACGAAATAGTGTAAACTTAATTGTCATAACACTTTAGTTCTAAGGGAAAAGGTGTTAGTCTTGAAAGTGTTAAAGCACAATGGACACTTCTAATGCTTTACTTTGTATTAAATGCTTCACAAATAAACATTTCCGACTTCCTTTAGAAGGCGCTACGGAAATCGGCTGTTTTCTTGTTATCCCTTGTCTTTACCTCTCTGGCATTTCGGCGATCCAAATCTTAGGAGCTGGGATATCGTGGCAGGAAATTCAAAAACTCCCAGCAATGCTTGATAGGAAAGGATATATTTGATATGTCACCGAAGTCAAGCCGCAGATGCAGTTTACCTGATTGTTCTAGTGTTTCATCAGAAGTTCCATGGCTTAAAATGCCTATTACAAGTTTTTTTTTTTGGAATAGTGTTGTGAAGCTTGATTAACTTGCTTTATAAAATGTACCAGAATATGCAATAAGCTTATAAAAAATAACATAGCTACAAAAATCATTCAAAAACAAATAAATTATTCAAATCTGACTTATACAAGCTGATTTATGCATAAAATAAAGATCTACTAAGTATTATAAGAAACATCAATTTTATCTATGTCCTAGCTAGTAAATCCTGCATGTACTGGCCCAAAAATTACGCTTTGAAATATCACACAGAGGAAACTTTTGAAAAAGCTGCTGAGCTAGGGCGTAACCATTGTTCCTAGGTTGTTACAGAGTGGGATTGGGGTAGTTTGATGTGCCCATTGAACTTTAAACGCTATCTGTTATGAAACTTCTCACAGTGTAGCCACGATGTTCGGCGAGCTTTTGATTCCGGGATCCACGCCCAACTGCTACTGAGCGGTTTGAAGCGCGGTGTTAATGCCACGGTAATTGTTACTTATCGAAATATGTATCGGAAGCTAAGGGTAAAGATTAAATTACCGACGTACAGGGGTCCCGTTTTGTCGAGTCGGACCTTTCTGTATGAAGGTATGGACTTGTCGCTATTAAATTACGCAGATGATTTGTTGAACTTAAGCCGGTCGGTTGCGAATGTTGCCAGGGAGGGTCAGAGATATTATAAAAAGGAGTGTCAGGAATGTGTGGCGGAGATTTGAGATAGCCGGGTTGGGTTCGGGAGGGTTAGTTCACATACCCTATCTTATTAAGCTGCCTGGTTGTAGTAAGGTGCAGGATAGAATACTATCCTGCGCGCTTGCGGAGGCAGGCAGTGCAAACCAGTTGTTTCTCACTATTCTGGTTTGGGAGGAAAGGAAGTTTGGCGAGAGTACCGTACCGTTTGATTTCGAGGATAATGGGTTTTGGGGCATTATATAAAAAAAAAGAAAAAAAAAGAGGGAATAAATTAAACTAAGTATTGCAAATATCTCCTAGGACTACCTCCGTGGGCCCGTAATTCTAGATTGTCGGCAAAGTATAATGTCGCCGATCCGTTTATTGCAATATCTGATCGAATTACAGGTTTTATTCGTTTTCTTGACGCTAGCCATACTTTGTATAGGACTATGTTGCCTCATGCGTAAATAAGAGTATCAAAATTTATGTGTTACATGTTGTGTCTTCTTGTCTTTTTATGGCACTTGAGCGTACTCAAGTGCCATATAGCGATCGTAATGTCTGTCTGTCTGTCCGTATTTTGCTAGTTTGGGCACTTCCACATGACCTAGGACGATAAAACTTGGCACGCATATCAGGGACCCAATCCGATTAACTTGGAAATACTCATTTCCCCGATTCGACCATCAATGGGGGATTGGCAAGATGGGGAATCCGGAAATTAGTAACATTCATAACTTTGGAACGGATAATCGGGCGTGAATTAAGCTTGACAGGTATCAAGAACAAGTGTCTTGGATGTTCATTGTCAGATTCGGATCGGATCCGATAACTGGGGGGGGGGGGGGGGCAAACAGAACTACCAGGGTATATACATTTCTGAAACGCTAGATGGCCTCTATGCGATCTTACGCACAGTTCGGACACGCCGTTTTCTTGCGACGAAATACTGGTGTGGTGTACGTCTATCGTGTTATTTTGATGGCAAAGCCTTTGTTCGAACAAGCAAGCAGTTAAAGCAAGTGGTGGTAAATCAATCATTGTAGAGAGATTGCGAATAATTGTGATATTATCAAGCTGACATACAGTGGAGTTGTAAATTCGACAAGATTGGCTTAGAAATCGCCATCTTCCAAATCCGACCATTCCTTAAAGCACCAATCATGACCGCACATTAAGAAAAATACTTTTAAGCCAAATATGCATTTTCATGGTCCCCATGAGCCCATTACCATTTTTGCCTCAAGGGTTTTGCTTACAAATGAGGTTCTAGCTCCCTTAAAGTGCGCATCTTCACCGCAAGGTCGAAAAGTACTTTTTATCAAACGATACATCTCAACCCATGATCATTTGTGCCACAAGGATTCTACTTTCGACCAAACGGTATATATCAATGATCCCTAAGAACCTGCTATCGTTTTTGCCTCAAGGGTTTTGCATACAGATGCATTTTTAGCGCCTTTTAAGTCCGCGTCGTTACAGCCAAGTACAACAATAAAATACTTTTTGGGATCCCAAAACGTAAGTGGCGGGATACCTATGACATCACAAAAGTTGTCCGTCTGTCCGTCTGTGCGTCCGTCCGTCTATCCGTCTGTGCGCACTATAACTCTCGAAGGGAATGAGATATTTTAATGAAGCTTGGTGTTAGGATTCTTTGGGTCAAGAGTAAGATTATGTTCGGAGATGGGCTATGTAGCTCTACATTTAGGGGTGGGGAGGGGGTTTAAATTAAGGGGCAAATGAAATATTTTTAAACAGACAATGTGATAGTCCATTATGGGGTAAGAAGACATGTTGAATATGATGGTGAAAACCATTTTGTTATCGGATAAGTAGTTCGCCCGGAATCCGGCCAAAACCGGAAAGTTTGTTAAAAGTAAATGTTTTATTTGAAGCTGATTGGATTTAGTGGGAAGAAGACATGCTTAACGCGATGGTGAAAAACATTTTTTCGCCGGACAAGAAGTTAGCGCGGAATCCGGCTCCGGCTCAAAAAGTAAAGTTTTATTTGAAGATGATTAGATGTTCGGTTTAGGAGTAAGAAGACATGCTGAACATTTATGTGAAAAACAATTTTCTACCCAGACAAGTAGTTCGCCCGTAATCCGGCCAAACCGAAAATTGTTAAAAAGTTGGAGTTTAATTTGTAGTTGATTGGATATTAGACTTAGGGGTAAAGAGATGGTGAATCCGTGTATGACAATCATTTTTACCCGGACATATAGTTCGACCGGAATCCGTCTGGAGTTCCGTCAAACATGATTCGCAGTTCGCTTTGGCTGAAGGAATATCGATCAACAGAATATTCTCTCTTTTGTATCAATGGCAAGTAGTCGACTTTATATTCAGTTTAATTTCATTTTTAATTAGCCTACATTTAATTTCTTTATTTGGATTTTGTCCGACTTGCTGAGAGCCAAAGTAGTTCTGAATAAATTCGGTGTAAAGTGGTTAATTTTTTATTTTTTTACTCCCGCTACTAGAATTCTCGCGGCGCGTTAAAGTTTGACTGAAGGGGCTGGGATAGGACAGTCTAATTACCCATCACTCCGTCACCTAAATTGTCTTGAAGACCCGCTGAAAATCCGTTACTTCGTTGTTCCGCTATTCACGAAAAATGGATTTTCAAATAGTGGAATTTCCGTGTCATTTATGGCACCTCTATCCACTTGTATTTCTGTTGCATGCCTTACCAGAAAGATTTCTGATTTTTTTGTTCAGGCACTAAGAAGTCTTCACCAAGCTCACCACTACCCACTGAAAAGCCGCGTTTGTGTTGAGATTGAAATTTCGCGCTTCATAGTAGAATTTACGTTGGAAGGACACAGATATTCTGAAGGTCAGAGCTAGAGCAGATAGTGGAAAATAAAAACAAACCCTTAGCAGAATCCAAATTATTCAGTTAATTCAGTTAAATGACACAAAATTAAGTTGACTTTTCAGTTAAACTTTAAAGTTTGTACCGATCCATCCTTGCTCGACAGGGTCACACCCTTTTTGTGTCAATTACTAATTCCATACCTGTCCTTGCGTACTATGAATACACAGGGTGTTGATGATGATGTAGCAAGTAAGATGCTTTCAAGGTTTAAAAAACAACAGACAAGAAGAAAAGTAGATACAAATTAGCCAATCCGGAATGACTTTTTGAGAAGACAATAGGATGTGAGTATTCTTGACAAGAAATAAGAAGTGTGAGTAAGAATATATCCGATGACGGAAATATGTTTGAGCTCAAGTTTGGGGTTGATATTGTATTTTACTGAACTGTGAACATTGTCAAACGAAGTCAAATGAAAAAATAATGGGAAAAAGAAGGGTAGTTTCGTCTTGTGGATTAACATCTATTGCTCAGGACCTTAATGCCTCTGCACTAGACCTTTTTAACTACTTGTCATTTTGAGAGAAGACTTTTTTGTCCCCGATTAGTACTTTTTCCATTTTTTTTTACTTTTGTTTATATCTTGCCTGTTAACATCTGTTGCTGAGGACCTTCATACCTCTACTCTTGACCATTTTGCAATTTCATATAGATAGAAATCTTTTTAGGCCCCATTATTGCTTCTTTTTTGCAATTTTTATTTATGATTCTTTATTTTGCGCGTTATGGTCTCTGCTCTTGACCATTTAAGCACTTGTCACTTAGAGAGAAGACTTTTAATGCCATTTTAGTCTTTTATTAGTCCTTTTTTATTTCTTTTTTATCTTTCCCCACGTTACCAAGAGCTCAGTGGATTTTTAGCTTTTTCTTTTCACCTTACTAAACTTCATCACCATCATCTCAAGTGCAATGTAGATTAGAAATAAAAAACACATTCGACACGAGCGGGCCCCTCCAAATTTCAACGAAATATTTCGCTATCCGCTTCCTTCCCATTTTCCCCCACATTTAGCAGGTCTTTGTCATCCAGATTTGTGCTCCAACAGATCAACTTATCAAGCCCTCTCTGGTCTCAGGGAAATCAGCAGCCGTAACAGGCGGAGCAGGTTAATTCGAATTTCCAGAGCTTCAGAAATTAGCATTGGCTAATTGACAATAACAGAATGCATCCAAAGCTTCTATCACTGTTGGATCGTTCATCGTCAAATCAACAGACTCTCTACGATGGCTTGGCATAAAATTCAAATCTTCATTATCAAAATTTTGCTCTTCGGTTGTTCAAGAAGTTTATAAATCAATCCGTACCGCCTATGGGCGCATCGTCCCCAACCGGGGACGCCATAATCGTAAAGATCTGGGAAATTTGTACAGCACCTTCTGCGCTCCTTCTATACTATCGTTCATGTTCTGCGAAAGAAGGAGATTAAGAAGATGAGATCATGTTATGTTAAATATGCAAAGCACCTGCTCCACTTGTCGAAATCATGGCATAACCATACATTGTCGGAGAAGTTCAAAATACAAGACGCAAGTGTTACTCTTTTAGATGTTTCCTCGTCACTATCAACAATCATTCACAACAGGGCCCAACCAGCGAACGACATTATCCATTGCTTCCTGGCCGAAGATTGAAAATTAAGAGTATTTTTCTGTGTGTTTGTGCTTTTTCTTTCATTTACTCTACTTTTTTAAAATGGCGGGCTACAAATAAATTACTTACTTACTTATGTCTTAGAATAGGCTGTCTCGACTGTTCCAGTCGGATCATCACTCCGACTAACTCAATTCAATTCAAGAATTTTATTCCGGCTAGAAGCCATAAACAAACACACAAACAAATGGAACAAACTCAATTTGCACTGTGATTTATAAATACCTTTCAACCAGTACTATGAGCAGCAATATCTACCCCCCCCCCCCCAAGAAACCCTTTGAAATCTTGAGCTTTAACCAGTAGAGCAGGCGAATTTGAAACTACCAAAGATGTGATAAAAAGTAACAGGCTATTCGAAATACCATAGCCTCGTTTTGTTCAATAGCGCTGCCGCATCGCTGCTGTAGCACTTCTTTGCTTTTGCACAATATGCGTTTTTGGACTCACTTTCTGCTTGATTGAAGCGGCAGCGCTGCAGCATCTTGCAGGGAAGCACGGACTTGGTCGGTCAGCAAGTCCGCGATTCTCGAGAAGCGCTGCCGTCTTCCTCGGAAGCGCTGCAGTGCAGAAACGGATGTAGAAAGAATCAGTCCGGAATCGGCCGAGAAGTGGACCTACAGCGTGTAACAAAAACGTGGCTCATATAAGCTCTGTTCAGCCGAAGATTCCGAAAGATCCACTATAAAACACAGACTTTAGACCCCAGTATCATGGACAGCAGAACCGGATGACCCTGATAGCATGAAACTACTTTGGTTAAGTCGACGTTTGATTCGTTGGGCGCATTCGAGAGGTCCACAGAGCTTCCATTTCGGTGGCTTCTAGCCTTACAAACTCCGAGCCAGACTTGATGACGATAGTCGTGTTTCTGGGATCCCAAATTGTAAGAGGAGAGATATCTATGACGTCGCAAAAGTTGTCCGTCTGTCTGATCGTCCGTCCGTGTCTCAGCACGATAATTCTCGAAGGGAATGAGATATTTTGTTGAAAGTTGGTGTGAGGGTTCTTAGGGTCAAGGGTAAGGTCAAATTCGTAGATGGGCTCTGTAGCCCTATATTTAGGTGTGGGGGAGGGAGTCTAAATTAAGGGGCAAACAAAATATTTTTAAACAGCTAATATGATATTCGAGTATGGGGCAAGAAGAAATGCTGAACACGATGGTGAAAACCATTTTCTCGCCGGATAAGTAGTTCGTCCGAAATCCGACAAAAGCCGGAAAGTTGGTTAGAATTAAAAGTTTTATTTGAAGTTGATTAGATGTTCGATTATCGAGTAAGAAGATATGCTGGATACGATGATAAAAATCATTTTCTCGTCGGACAACTAGTTCGCTCGGAATACGGCCAAACCAGAAAATTTGTCAAAAGCGAAAGTTTTATTTGAAGTTGATTGATCACAAATTTAGGGCTAAGAAAAGATGTTGGGTCTGAATATGACAATTATTTTCTACCCGGACATATAATTCGTCCGTAATCCGGTTGAAAACGGAAATTTTATAAGTTTAAGTATTATTTGAAGTTATTAACTGTTTTTATAGGGATAAGCAGATACGCTGAATTCGTTTCTGAATTGTTCTTTTTTTGCTGGACAAGTAGTTCGCTCGGAATTCGGCCGAAACCGGAAATTCGGCAGAGGTAAAGCAGGAAGTTTCGGTCAGTATCGTTAAAATAGATATGGCTTATAGAGGTATATCTGAGCTTGGTTTTATCAGATGATTAGCGTGGCGAAGACTGAATCTGGCGAAGACAAGACCCAATTGTCTGGATCAAATATTAGATTTTTGGGATCCCATCGAAACCTTAGGTCTTCTTCTATACTTAACTCAAGCAGTCACAGTTTTGCTTTCAGTTGCATTTTTAACTTCAGTGGAACGTAAAATACTTGGCCAACTTCAGAGACCGTCAGACAGGCCATAATAAGGTTGAGACCAATTCTGCCAAATGTAGCTTACCGAAGGTGAAGAAGGAATGTGTAGTTCTATCAGAATGCAGAACTTTGGGATTGCGCTAGCTACTAATGAAGTCTGGATGGCGCTGATTAGTGGGGTTCAAGTCCGTGTCAAATCTAGGAGTTCTCAATGATTGTCAAACTTGTAGCTTTTGTCTCATACCAACCTACCTTCTTTTTCGGTCCACACTAAAGATAAGACACGATTTCAAGCATCAATCTTTTTATCCCAAATAGCAACTAACTTCGCGCAAGAAAGACAATAAAAATAAAAGATGGCATTCAAAATATTCAGTACGATGAAATGTTCCCAAAATAAATTCTTTATGTTAATCTACATTGATATTTGTCATGATTTGTTTAACCCCAGTTAGTAATTCAGTCTAAATAATGTGCTTAATTGTTAATTTACTTGTGTTATGTTTTACATATATATAGAAAGATTATGTTTCCAAGATGGCGCTTGAAACTTTCCAACATAAGACTTCTAGTGATTCACTGATGATTCTCCATCCTAATGGAAGGAACTTGGAGTTTCCGCAGAACAATCGCATGAACAGAAAGTGCGTTCCACCCTTCTAACAATAGTAACTATTAGTTACTATTTTTGTTCCATACGCTGACCGTTCCAACCTTCTCGAAAAAGAAACCAACAGTAACTATGGCTTACCATGCTCGGGAGCGTAGTAAGCTACTAAGCATTTCTGTAACGTGACTGGTCGGATTCGCCTGTGGCATGATTTTCTGCTTGAAAATAGAAAAATCGTTCCAGCCTTGACTGCCAAAAGCCAGACTCCGTGACGTCATGCGTAGTAACTATGGTAAATAGGGTGGAACACGCTCAGAGTGACATGATGTGCTAAGCGGTTAGATGTACTGTCCTTCCTTCAACTTGCTGTCGGTCCCTTTCTGCCTTTCTTCTCATCCGATATCCTTCTTGAACGTTAGGACGCTCCTGCTGCTTGGAAGACTTTGATCATCTCGCCGTGCAATAGCTCCTCGTCTTGTATCTTCAAACTTTTGGTGGCTGCGATTTTTTGGAGGGACGGTGACAATACTCTACATGACTAAGTCCAAAACACGCCAGTGATTCTCAGGAAGAAGGAGTAAACGTGTCCGTAACGATTCAAACTCAATGACTCAAATCCTGAGTCAGCGCAGCTGTGACACCGTTTCTTCCGTTCTTCCGCAGGTACCCGGAGATTCTGCATCGGAAGGGAGAGATAGTCATCAAGTGTATTTAACGCAGCGTTTACAAGTACAGGAAAACTTGAACAGAATCCGATCTTGGTGACAAGAATATGTTTACACGCAGAGGGAAAACAAATTAATTCTTCAAACCAGAAAATTTGACATAAATAAATTCACTAGCCAATAAAAAATGTTTTGAGAGCATTTATGACATCAGTACTGATGATTGCTGCTCTCAAAAGCCTCGGATTTACTCCTCCTCTAGTGAAAGTGATGTGAGCATGTCTAGTTCAGAGTCGGAATCCGAGCCGGAATCTGAGAAAGAATCTGAATCCGAGCAGGGTGCCAAGGTGTCGGATTCCGGAGAGGATGGAGAAGTGAAAGTTTTTTCGTGAAAGTAAAATTAACATGTGTCACTTTTACACCCAAAGTGAAGATTTCATGAAAATAAATTTCACTCCCAATTCACTCTCTGTTTTGGGACCAATGTCACTCTCTAAATATTTTTGATGTGGCAACCTCGTCAGGCTGTCAGTCCTCTGGTTCAACTTTATCTATTTGTAACAGCCCTTTTTCCGGAATTGTTGGGGGTTAACGTTAACAACGTGCTTATTCTGCTTTTTGTATTATCCCTAGGTCCCTTATGGAATTATAAGCTTCTGAAATCCCCGCCTTTCGCCTATCTTACGGTTGTGTGTTATGGGCTAGCAATTATATTAGTAATTTTAAGCGTGTACAGATTTTACAGAATAAGGCAGTCCGTTTGATAGGTGGCTACGTTAAAGAGACTAATAATACAGTAGCATGTTTTAGGAAGTTAAAGGTAGCTAGACCTTTAATAGTACTTTTTACCAGCACCGCCGACAAGATTCCTTTCAAGTAGACCAGAATTCCTTTCGTCATGAAAGGATTCCCGTCCCGCTAGACTTTTTTTCTACTCGTCTTCACGAACGGAATCCTTTCCAGTCGCCCGGAATTCCTTTCTATTCGACGGGATTTCTTATCCGTGTAAACGCTACATAAGACAGTGGCAGGTTCTTCGGAGCTTTCGTTTCGCTCAAGTTAGAACTACCTTGCAACTTGCAACAGATCGCCGAAGCCACTCCCGACACGAAAAGAAATGACGATATACAAACAGATGATGAAAATCGTTCTATCGCGACGTTCAACAGCAATCAGACGAGAAGAAGAACAGAAAGGTGGAAAGGGATTGGCTCCAAGCCAGACCCAAAGCCAATTTGAAGTTGAAGGAAGGAAGGAGGTAATTGCTGAGCACAAAGAGGATGTGCTGCGCCGTTTCATCCTGCTGGTGGCAGGGTCTGCAGTTTGGAGTGTGACGAAGGCCCCAATCAAACAGGGTTTTGTTGAGCAGCAGGGTTGCCGCTTTTAGTCGGCAGAAACGGCAGGTCTCTTCTCTTGTTTGGTAAGTACCAAACTGAGGGGTTTGAATTTGTGTGCAGTTGTGTCATTCTTTATGATACCTCAGTGAAAGAACAAGCTTGTTTGTATGATGAAAAAGAGAGGTTTTTTTAAAGCATAAACAGAGTATTTCAAGCCCATCTTGAACACTCGGAATGTCCTGAAGAGGCTTCAGACTGGGAAAGCGACGGCAACGGGAAACTAAATCGACCAGAACCTAGGCAAACTTTTTAAGAAATATATGTTACTGTAACATCTGTTTGTTACTTCCATCACTATGATTCATTCCTTTCCACCGAGTGACTAAAGGGTGATAGCCACGCCCGCTTTCTACGGGTAGAGCCTGGAAAGTTTTGACTGAAATCGCCGCATTCAATTTTAACCTTTTTTCTTATCCCCTTGTTTCACAAACAGCAATGAAGCCTAATCAATGGTCAGCGCTATCCCAAAGTTATGCTATCCATCCCCACGTTCACCTTCACCTTCCCCACCTTCACAGAAGTAGACTAATAACTTCAATCAACTTTTTGCAACATACCTGTGAGAGCTATTAATTCCCAACGCTTGCTGTCGTGACCTCACGCGAATTTTCGATTCCTAATTACGTGGCTTATAGATTTTCACCGGAGGTTTATTTACCTTTCTGCGTCGCGATCAGATAAAAAGAATGGATTGCCTGACAAAACAAATGAAGCCAGAAATGGGGAAATAACCAAAATAGCAACTGGCGAAAATAAGCCAGGCTCGAGTTAATCAATAGGCCAGGTTTGTTCATGGACGTTGTTCTACAATTAGTTGTTAATTTTATTATTTGTCAAACTATGGCCCTTGCGTTGCAGCTTGCAGCAGTAAGTACGTGGATCAGTATGTACCTAAAGTTTGACTGAAAACACAACTTATTTTTACCTGATACTTGAATCCACTGAATCATTTTATAATATATTATAATATAAATACTAAAGTCAATAATTGGTCCTTTACCAGCAATACCCACAGCACAAGTTCCAATTATTGACTAAACAGATTAATTAATGGAAATTAGTGGAAACTCAAGGCCGTATCCAGGTGGGGCGGTTAGGGGGTTCACCCCCCCACCCCCCACAAACATAATCTGTTTCTTAGTGAAATATGTGTGAAAGGACAAAGTAGTGTAGCGTCTAATATAATTTCGCAGATTCAAACCGAAGCTTCAAATTCAGATATGACTGTGAATGAAAACAAGTCCGCAATTCTTACGATTTCATTCCTGAAAGAAGAGCCAAAGTTTGAACCTCCTATTCCAGATACTTTGCATATAAACCACATAAAACTCCTTGGTTTAATTGTAGCGAATGATTAAAAAATACTCCTTTTTTATTGGCTTTTCCCTGTGATCTATGTCTTTTTTGTCCGACCCGCGGGCAACCCCCCCCCCCTCTCCGAAAGGCGCCCCCCCCCCGAAATAAATTCCTGGATACGGGCATGCTTGCACAACTTACACATTATGTTCCAATTTTCAAAACTATTTGAATACTGTAAAAGTAAGCTCTGCTTTTAAAAAATTATCCAAGGCTTTAGCTGTTTTAAGCCTTTTCCTAGACCCATTGACTCTACAAAAGCTTCCAGAAAATTCAGAAAACCAGTTTTTCCCATTAATGGCCTGATACTTAAACGCTCGGGGGTGCATAATGCACATGGAAACTATAGTGGATCGTGGCAACTGCAAAGATTAGTGAAGTGTCGTCAGCGGGTTCAAAACGCAATATATGCAATTCAGGTCTCCGGGTCTAAGAATTAAAGGACACCTGAATGAAGAGTACCAAGTATCATCCCTATCTGTATGACGTCCGTTAACATTGCCTGCACAAAACCCAATCCAAATATGAAATACCGTTTCCAAGCTATGATTTTTGCTCCATTTTGCATCTGTCCTTATTTCATTACCGAGCAACTTTAGAAATGAACAAATGTCTCCAATCAACCCTTCTTCTGGAATATTTTTTAACCAGATAAGCCCAAACGTATACCTAGAAGAAATTCCAATACGATCCGGCCAGCGCTGTACAAGATTTGAATGAATTGCGTTTTTTGTCTTGGAGTCTGCATGTGCAAACCTCCGGAAACAATCATCCCTATTTTGAAAACGTCACAGTCAACAGAAGAATGCTCTCAGTGTCCATATCTGTAAATGCATTCTCCATGGTGTGTTCAGGTATGGTTTCATTGTTCAGGTGTCCTTTAATAATAATTGATTAAACAAGAGCTACGAGCTCATATGGCACTTGTACGAGTAGGCTGTACAAGAAAGTAGATGAAAACGTCACAAAATACACCTGCCATCCAAAAAGGCGGTTCGGAAATAGAAATAGGATATTTAGTTTCACTCATTTCTGAGCAGTTCCGGCATCGTCTCGATTGCAAATGCACATGACTGTTCAAACTTTCATCCCAATAAATCCATTTGTTTGATCCCTAGACGTGCTACACGATTTCCGGTACTCACTCTATTTCCACCTACCGTGGCCGAATCTGGTTCGGAATAAAAAAAAATCGACCACCTAAAGCATCTTCGTTTATACCATCTACCAAGTTTCACTCGAATCTGAGCATTTTTGGAAAGTTCCGGTACCCCCCCCCCTTCCCACCAACGTTGTCGGAGCCGGTTCGGGCCCAATCTCTTAATTCCCTCATCAAGTTTGACTGAAATTGGAGCATAGCCTATCTGCAAGTTTCCAGTACCCCCCCCCCCCTACCTTGGCCGAATCCGGCCCAGACGCCAAATAACAAATCTAGGCCGCATAAACTCGGCACTGTCGAATTGCATCTCATTCGGTCCATCCGTCCTCCAACTCCCCCCACAGAGCCCCGAAACCATCTGGCTCCGTCAATTTCATCTAGGCCTAATGCTTGTTCCATCCATTAAGTTTCGTCCCAATCCCTCTACTTTTAGAGTTTCTTGAGTTTTCCACACCCCCCCATCCCCACAGGTATCGGACCCGACTCGGACGTGACACTGAACGTCCGAGGCGATAGCTCACCAGACAAGTTTCATTCAAATCCGATCACCCGTTCAAAAGTTATGCACGCCACTAGATTCCGGACTCCCCATCCACCCACTCCCCCCACGATGGTCGGGTCGGGGAAACGGCTGTTCTCAAGTCAATCTGTTCGGATCCCTGACATACCTGCCAAGTTTCATCGCCCTAGGACATCAGGAAGTATGCCGAACTCGCGGGATCGCTAGAAATCCGGACCCCCATCCCAACTCCCCCCCACTCACCAGACAAGTTTCATTCAAATCCGATCACCCGTTCAAAAGTTATGCACGCCACTAGATTCCGGACTCCCCATCCACCCACTCCCCCCACGATGGTCGGGTCGGGGAAACGGCTGTTCTCAAGTCAATCTGTTCGGATCCCTGACATACCTGCCAAGTTTCATCGCCCTAGGACATCAGGAAGTATGCCGAACTCGCGGGATCGCTAGAAATCCGGACCCCCACCCCAACTCCCCCACAGTGCCCTGATCCGGTCCGGTTATGTCAATGACGTGTCGAGGACCTCTGCTTGTTTTTCCCACCAAGTTTCATCCCGATCCCTCCACTTTAAGCGTTTCTCAAAATTTCCTGTTCCCTCCTCCAACTCCTCCCAGTGTCATCGGATCCGGTCCGGTTATGTCAATGACGTGTCTAGGACCTGTGCTTGTTTTTCCCACCAAGTTTCATCCCGATCCCTCCAGTTTAAGCGTTTCTCAAAATTTCCGGTTACCTCCTCCAACTCCCCCCAGTGTCATCGGATCCGGCCCGGATTTAAAGTGAAGTGTCTGAGACACAAGGTCATCCTAAATATCAATTTTCATCAAGACCCGATCACCCGTTCAAAAGTTATGCACGCCACTAGATTCCGGACTCCCCATCCACCCACTCCCCCCACGATGGTCGGGTCGGGGAAACGGCTGTTCTCAAGTCAATCTGTTCGGATCCTTGACATACCTGCCAAGTTTTATCGCCCTAGGACACCAGGAAGTATGCCGAACTCGCGGGATCGCTAGAAATCCGGACCCCCATCCCAACTCCCCCACAGTGCCCTGATCCGGTCCGGTTATGTCAATGACGTGTCTAGGACCTGTGCTTATTTTTCCCACCAAGTTTCATCCCGATCCCTCCACTTTAAGCGTTTCTCAAAATTTCCGGTTCCCCACCCCAACTCCCCCACAGTGCCCTGATCCGGTCCGGTTATGTCAATGACGTTTCTAGGACCTGTGGTTGTTTTTCCCACCAAGTTTCATCCCGATCCCTCCACTTTAAGCGTTTCTCAAAATTTCCGGTTCCCTCCTCCAACTCCCCCCAGTGTCATCGGATCCGGCCCGGATTTAAAGTGAGGTGTCTGAGACACGAGGTCATCCTAAATATCAATTTTCATCAAGATCCGATCACCCGTTCGCAAGCTAAAAATACCTCAAATTTTGGCTTCACCCTCCCTCCACTCCCCCCCACCCCCCAGATGGTCGAATCGGGGAATTGATGATTTCCTATTTAAGCTGGTCGGGTCCCAGACATGCCTGTCAATTTCCATCGTCCCAGCACATCAGGAAGCACGGAACTCGCGGGATCACTACAAATTCGGACTTCTCCCCCCCCCCCCAACTCCCCCAAAGTGAGCGGATCTGTTCCGGTTATATCAGTCACGTATCTAGGACTTTTGCTTGTACTTTCCACCAAGTTTCCTCCGGATCCCTCCACTCTAAGTGTTTTCCAAGATTTCCGGTTTCCCCCTCTAACTCCCCCCAGTGTCACCGGATCCGGTCTGGATTTAAAATGGACGGTCTGAGACACGAAGTCCTTCCATGTATTAAGTTTCATTAAGATCCGATCACCCGTTCGTAAGCTAAAAATATCTCATTTTTCCTATTTTTGCCGGATTCCCCCTCCCTCCACTCCCCTCCAGATGGTCGGATCGAGGAAGCGACAATTTCTAATTTAATCTGGTCCAGTTCGTGATATGCTTGCCAAGTTTCATCGTCCTAGCTTATCTGGAAGTGCCCGAACTAGCAAAACCGGGACCGACAGACCGACTGACGGGCAGAAATAACAATCGCTATATGGTACTTGAGTAAGCTCAAGTGCCATAAAAAAGAATTAATGAATACAGTTACGGAACTCGGTTGCATTGTCACTATAGATGCGACAGGTTCTTCAAAGTCTCAGATTCATGTGGGCCGAGAAGGTGGGATCATTTTTCGATGGGTTGGATTTTTACGAACACACTGTTACCTTTGTTTTCCCCAAAATCCTCACGGTAGCCGACGTTATCCACAAATTACTTGAACAGAATTCACTCCTGAACGCCAATCCGCCATTGCTAATTAACTATTCATTGATCTCCTGTCGCTGGTCAAACGATTACTAGAACCTTCGACAAGATCGAGTGGCGTGTAAGAGGATTAAAACAACTAAGTATATTACCCTGTGGACATTTAGATTTACAATAAAAATATTTTGTTAGATTCAAAGTCAAACTATGATTCCATCTTCCCCATATCGGGCGCTTCCGACCCGCACCTGGGTGGGGGGGGGGGGGGTCTATACGTTACAAGTGCGAGAATGCTTATGATATAACTCATTTAACATTCCGCCGAAAAAGTAGAACATCTGTAGGACACGTTCAAAGGACAATTGTTATCAAGACCCTTCATTTAGGCATATGAAAATGCCGACATTCTCGCCAAACTATGAAAGGTCTAAGTGGCCCAATTAGTACAGGAGGTTCCGTGACAGAACCGTGGACATCGTTAATGGCAGGGATAAACAGACCAAAACCATTAAATACTGGTAAAACAAAGCCTAAATTAATGTCCCAGCAGTAACAGCAGACGGAGAATCAATAGGCCTGGAAGGCGGTCAAGAGGATTGCCGCTGCAACGGTAATTTAAGGCGAAGCTACTTCAACGTATAAGAACTGTTGGAAACTGGGTGGGTCACTTGAGTCAAGAGTTTTGGTATTATTCAGCACACTACATCCCGAGAGGGGAGAGCCCCGCAAGAATTCTCTTTTAATTGTGTTAACAATACAGGAATCAAAATGCAAGGGGAAACCCGCGTAAGAACTCTGTTATATTTTTGATGACGATACAGGAATCAAAATGCAAAATGCCATTTTTGCAAAGTCTCAGTAGCACTATTGGCTTTTTGGGATCCCCAAACGTAAGTGGAGGGATACCTATGACTTCGTAAACGTTTTCCTTCTGTCCGTCCGTCCGTTCGTCTGTCAGTATGATAACTCTCGAAAGGAATGATATATTTTGATGAAACTTGGTGTGAGGATTCTCTGGGTCAAGGGAAAGGTCGAGTTCGTAGACGGGCCATAGCTGTATATTTATTAGAGGGGGAGGGGTTTCAAATTAAGGACCGCTTTTCGGGTAAGGAGACATGCTGAATCCAAATATGAAATTTATTTTCTTGACGGACAAATAGTTCATCCGGAATCCGGCTAAAACCGGAAAACTTGCATAAATTAAAAGTTGAATCGGAAGTTGATTAGAGGATCTGTTCAGAGGTAAAGAGACAGACTGAATCCGAATCTGAAAATTATTTTCTCGCCTGACAAGTAGATCCCCCGGAATCCAGAAATTTAGCGTGAAGTTTTAAAAACCATTTCAAATCAAACATTTATTAATACCAAAATATCCATTGAATAGCATAGGCTGACGACACAGTAATCGTACGCTACACAACAAAAGAGATAACTAATAATTATACACAATTGGTTTGTCAAATTAATTACAATACAATGCTATATATACCATAAAACACTAAAATACGTTGTCGACTTTTAATAGTATTGTTTGTAGGCCTATCGGTTATTTCTTCATGTTTTTATAGCGTCGTTATAGTGTTGAATAAAATAAGGTACAAACGAGTGGAGATACCTTGTTGATGCCTTGACGGGTGGTTGTTTTAGCTTTCGCTTCCCAGTTTCTAGATTTGAGCGTGTCCTCGGACGATTCTCGGTGGTTTCTTCGTATTCTGGGAGAATATGCCTATGTATTTCTGAATGGAGGCATTCATACCCGAATTTCATCAGTGAATTATGTCGTCGTTCGGTTAGAGTTTCCATTTTTAACAATGAAAGAGTTTCATTATACGACGTATATGCATTGCTGCGTATTATTTTACAAGCACGCTTCTGGAGTCTTTCAATTTTCGTTTCTTGGTCCTGAGCGAGTCCAGCGTGCCATACTTCGCTGCAGTATTCGAGTACTGGTCTTAAATATGTTTTGTATAGTGTTGACATAGTCGATATGGGCTGAGAAAACATGATGTTGCTGCTTTCGAAAATACTAAAGATGCGATCATTTTAGTTCTCAGAAGTACCAACCTGCATTTACTGGGTTGAAAAGGCAGAATGCATCCGACAACTGTCTGGTGAGTAATTTAATCAAAATACCCTACCTACCCCTACCCCTACCCTACGCCTTTTTCCGTACTAGCGAAACCTCTGCGTCCATGGCGGCAGTCTGTCCTGTCGGGGGTTGAGTTGAGACTTGAGATATGTTGTTCGAACTTCGTATGAGGATTCATTGGCAAAATACAGGCTAAGTTCGTAGATGTGCCCTTTTGCGTTATATGTGCAGGCAGAGGGGGGGGGGGTCAAATCATGGTTGAGAAATATATTTTAAAAGCTAATGAGATAGTCTGGACAAATGATTCACCCGAAATTCGGCCGAAACTGGAAATTTGGTTGAAGATCAATCTTGTTCCTGAAGTCGACTAGAGATTCGGCGTTTCGGTAAAGAGACAAGCTGAAAGGAATTTGAAATTTATCTCCTTGACGGATAAGCTTGCAAGATTTGCTAAAACCTGAAGAGGTTCGGATCTCAATATCACTAGCTCTTTTGCTCTCGCCGGGAATGGTGCTAAACTACGAGGAATTTGAAAAAAAAAATTCTAAAAGTTTTTTGAGTAAACATGCTTGCTGAATCCATATCTGAACTTGGTTTTCTCATTTGATTAGTTGTTGGCCGTAAGGTCTAAAACAAGAGCTGAAAGCTCATATGGCACTTGCAAGAATAGTCAAAATGATGGCGGGAGTTTTTTGTTTGGGAGTTTTGTACAGAGTCAAATATATACAATAGTAAGTAAAAAGTACTGTAAAAGGCATTTCTAGAACTCCTCTTCTTCGTTGGGCGGTTCAATCGTCTTCAACATGGTTTCGACAATTATATCAAGTACGTTTCTTCTTTGAACTGTTGCTGCGTAATTTACCGTTACGAGGAGACCTAGGGTTTCGCCTGCTAGTAGCTACAAGACATCGTTTGATAAAAAGTACTTTTCGACCTTGCGGTGAAAATGCGCACTTTAAGGGAGCTAGAACCTCATTTGTAAGTAAAATGATTGAGGCAAAATGTCAATGGGCTCATGGGGATCATGAAAAAGCATATTTTGCTTAAAAGTATTTTTCTTAATTTGCGTTCATGATTGGTACTTTAAGGAATGGTCGGATTTGGAAAGTGGCGATTTCTAAGCCAATCTTGTCGAATTTCTGATGTTCCAACCAAGTTTCATCGTCCTAGCACACCTGGAAGTACCTTTACTCGCGGTCACCGGAATTCTGGACTCCCCATTAAACTCCCCCCACAGTCGCCTGAGCCAAATCCGGTTCTGTAAGTGATTAATGACAAATGACTTGAAAAAGATCACCAGAGACATGTCCTCTATTCAATTACAAAATTTCACTCAAATCCGATCACCCGTTCCAAAGTTACAGACGACTCAATATTCCGGATTCCCCCTTCCTCTACCTCCACGACTATCGGATCGAATAAATTTGTATTTACAAGTCAGTTTGATAGGGGCCCTTATACGCCTCCCAAGTTTCGTCGTGAAAATCCCCAGAACCGCCATCCCCGGAATTCCGGGAAACACCTCTCCGGCCCCCCTCCCCCAAAGTGTCCGGATCCAGTCCAAATGTGTAAACGATTTATCTGGAGCAGATGTTTGTTATTCCCAGCAAGTTTCACTCCGATCCATCCATTCTAACCTTTTCTCGGGATTTCCCCCCCCCCTCAACTCCTCCATAGCTGTCGCGTCCAGTTCGGAATACAAATGGAACATCAGAGAGATGCCATTTATGCAGATATTAAGTTTCATTTCAATCCGATCACCCGTTCGAGTCACACACCACTCAATTTTCCGGATCCTTCCCTCCACCCCCCCCCCCCAAATGGTTGGATAGGGAAACTGATTATGTCCAGGTTGGTTTGGTCGGGTCCCTCATACGCCTGCCAAGTTTCATCATCCTAGCACCCCTTAATCTATATCAACCCCTACTAATTATATACCAACCCCTTCGACTGCTTTAGCTCTCTCCGAACGAATTTAAGCAAAGAATGACTCATCCACGAGCAGAGCTATACTAGTGTGAAGAAAGAATGAGTCATCCAGGCGCAGAGCTATACTAGTGTGAAGAAAGGGGTAGGGGTTTGACAAAAACTAGAAAAAGCATTTCAAGAGATTTCGGGTGTCCCCCTCCAGCGCCCAGTTATCGGATCCGATCCAAATTCGACAATGAACATTCAAGACACTTGTTCTTGATACCTGTCAAGTTTAATGCACGCCCGATGATCCGTTCCAAAGTTATGAATGTTACTAATTTCCGGATTCCCCATCTCGCCGCTTCCCCACTGATGGTCGGATCGGGGAAGTGATTATTTCCAAGTTAATCCGGTTGGGTCCCTGATTTGCGTGCCAAGTTGTATCGTTCTAGGTCATGTGGTAGTGCCCAAACTAGCAAAATGCGGACAGACCGACAGACAGACAGACATTACGATCGCTATATGGCACTTGAGTAAGCTCAAGTGCCATAAAAAGACAACTGACGATTCGGACAAACATTCCAAATACTAAGACAACTGGCTATCCTTTCCAACGTAGAAAGGAAAGATAATAAGATAAGAAGGTTGGATATCAGTAGCTGATCCATTTTGTCAGCTTTATACAGCTAATTATTTTTCCTTCTTCTTCCTGACATAAATTTTGGTATCATAGAATTGTCAGAGAAGAAAAAAGGTAACATCTTTCGGAAAAAAAAAAAGAAAAGGAAATCAAGTTTAATGCACGCCCTGTTATCCGTTCCAAAGTTATGAATGTTACTAATTTCCGGATTCCCCATCTTGCCACTCCTCCATTGATGGTTGGATCGGGGAAGTGATTGTTTCCAAGTTAATCCGGTTGGGTCCCTGATATGCGTGCCAAGTTTTATCGTCCTAGGTCATGTGGAAGTGCCAAAACTAGCAAAATGCGGACCGACATTACGATCCATATATGGCACTTGAGTAAGCTCAAGTGCCATAAAAAAAACCCTCCGAAATGGTAAAATATTTGTCTGGACATATTCAAGCAGTTGATTGTAGATAAATAGCAAATGTTAAAGGGGTCTGGCGAAGACTCGGAAATCTACTAGAGTCTCGATCAAGAAGACTAAAAGATATTACATTTTTGGGATCCCATCGAAATTTTTTTAACTTTTTGTTTAATCCAAAAACGTAAGTAGAGGGATACCTATGACTTCGCAAAAGTCCGTCCGTCTGTCAGCACGATAACTCTCGAAGAGAACGAGATATTTTGATGAAACTTTGTTTGAGGGTTATTTGGGTCAAGGGACAGGTCGAGTTAGTTGATGGGTTCTGTAAGACTAAATTTAGGGGTGGGGGTTCAAATGGGGAGAACAAAGTATATTTTGAAAGCTAATAAGACATAGGCCTACATAATAGGGGCAAGGCGACATGGTGAACACATATATGAAAATCATTTTCTCGCCGGACAAGTAATTCGCCTGAAATCCGGCCGAAACCGGAAATTTGGCAGATGCAACGCAGGAAGTTTGGATCAATTTCGTCAAAGCAGATATGGCATGTAGGGGTAAACGCAGATGCTGAATCCATATCTGAAATCAGTTTTCTCACATGATTAGCCATTGACCTTAATCTGTTTCTAAATTTTAATAGTAAAAATGTTCAAGGAGTCTGGCGAAGACAAGATATCTACAAGACCTGGATCAAAATATTACATTTTTGGGATCCCATCGAAACCTTTGGTTTTGTTACTGAAAGGAGAAAGAGTTTTGGCCCGTTCTGCCACAATCATCAACCAGCTTTAAGAGTTGACAGCATTTAATGATGAACTGGATCTCTATCCCATAATTTTGGCAACTGATTGGTAGACTTTTGATTACTTTCAGAGTATTCTGGGGTCCTGTCGTTGTTCAAAACTACTTATTTTTTCTGTATATTCCTACTACATCTTTACCCATAAAGGCGTGTGTGTGTGGGGGGGGGGTTGGGTCACAGGAACCCAAATGAGTGACATTGCTAAAGGATACGTCAGTTGAATTTTATTAGAGCTATATTTCGGCCCTTCTTGGCAAGGGTCCTCAAGCCGCTCAAGCTGGAAAATAAACTTGAAATTAGCTTGAGCCTGAAAAGGACCCATTCCAAGAAGGGCCGAAATATAGCTCTAATAAAATTCAGCTGACGTATCGGTTTAGCACTATGAAGCATGACTCGCATTCAGCTTGAACTGAAGGAATATTTGGAACTCAAATAGATTTCCAGGGATGCTTAGTTATGCGTCAGCTGCGGCCTGCCTTGTCGCATGAGAAATGTCCATAGATAAATATGCCCAAGCTGACTTTGAAACATTTATTCCAACAATATTTTCAACGGATACGTCAGCTCCGATTCTTCATCAGCGATAATTCAAGAAGGGCCGAATTATCGCTGATGAAGAATCGGAGCTGACGTATCCGTTGAAACATTGTTGGAATAAATGTCCATAGATGTTGTCAAACGTCTTGAAATCCATTCGAGTGAGGGGTTCCGGGGCTCCCCTTTAGATGTGTTTCTTGCCACGTGTTGCGTTGCTGGGTGAAGCAAACAAACTATTTTAGTTTTTTCAAGTCTTTTACTGAATTGTAAAACGAAACCCTGAACATTAGTATATTTGTCGGAAAGCTTAAGGAACTACTCCGGCTCACGAATAGTAAGTAATTAAGTAAGTAATTTATTTATGACCCGCCATTTCGGAAAAACGGATTAGATGAAGAAAATAAACAAAACATATACCCTAAACACACAAAAAAAGACACCTAATTTTCAATCTTCGGTCAGGAAGCAGTGGACCTTCATAGTAGTGAATAGAAAGAAAAAAAAACAGTCCGAAAGTACAAAAATGCATACTGTCTCGACAAAGACGGAAAAACAAAGGGTAAATCTAGATGGCTGAAAAAGAATGGAAAGATTCACAATAAATCACAGTAGTGGCTAGTTGTGTTTTTGCAGGTGGTATCCGGTACTGCGGTAACTGTTCGGCGGCTTTATAAAATGACAATTGCTCAAACCGCACTTTTAGAAGTCACAACGAAAGAAATACTTGGCCTACATCCACTCACATCACAAGTGTCAAACGTCTCTCACACCAATTCGACAAAAAAACTGAGTTCTTGTTTTGGTAATTATGAAAGCGAGGATGAAAGTAAGGTGACTTTCTCAGGTGCAACGGTCAGTTACTACGGTCTACCTCAAAATCAGATACTACGGTAACTGGCAAGATACTCAATAACTGGTTTCCCACTTATTGTTTGTTGTTATTTTTTTCTTTGCTTTCTTCCTTCATTCTTTTTGTTCTTCCTCTTTCAATTTTCTTATCGTTTTTTGAAAAAGTATGTGAAAATTAATGTAAAGTGAAGTTTTTTTTTGTGACTACCCCACACAGGCCCATTCAGGGGTGTCCCGAAGGGGGGGTTTATTTTCCTTACTTTCAACAAACTTTCCGGTTTGGGCCGGATTCCGGGCGAAATACTTGTCCGTCAAGAAAATAGTTTTCACCATCGTCTTCAGCATGTCTTCATACCCCTAAATCGAACATATAATCAATTTCAAATAAAACTTTTACTTTCAACAAATTTTCCGGTTTAGGCCGGATTCGGTGAGATCACAAAAAGAGGCTCTGCTTCTCGGCGTTTCACAAAATTTCGCCTGTGGCGCATTTCGCGCATATTTAGAGGAACGGTGTGTCATTTACTTGTCGATTAGGTGTGGAATTTTTTAGATTTGAAACACATTATAGGCTAGAACCTTTCTAGACGACGGAAGATAAAAAATGTCGACAGCGGGTTTGCTTTAATTTGTACAGGTTACAGGCGTTGAAAGCTTTCCTCTTTAGCGAAAGCTGAAATGTAAAGCTGCGTTTTGATTACAAGAACAATTTCAGCTGATGCATTGCAGCTAGTTCTACACCGGCTCTATTAATTATTGGTGGGGAATGTGCGCCATTGCCGCTTAGTGGCAACAGTTCATTTTTGTCGGGACCTGCGAGTCGTATATAACGATCCAGGAGTCGTTGAAATGAGGGGTCTCATCCACCCTGGCCTGAGTGCTTCGGGCCACCCCTGGGCCCATTCGGGCTTTCCTGCAGTCAGAGGTATCAACTACATGTATAAAGGCTGTTAAGAGGGTTACAAAAGGTGTGTTCTTGTACTTTAGCATGTAAAAGTTAGTTTGTATAATTTGTATAATAAAGAGTATTACGACTAAACTGCACAAACTACTGTAAATCGTGGTATTAGATATATGGTTTCTGCAAAGACATCACTAGGCCTACTGTAGGTTCTGGGAGCACATCCGTCCAGCCTTTGAACTCTAGCTTCTAGCTGCGGACACGGAACTAATCTACGGAACTGATCCAACGCGATCCGTACAATATTTTCCTCCTACTCTTACCTTAGCTACCGCTTTTATGGTGCTGGAATCAAAATCGCCTACTAAATCCACTCTCCTCCAACACTTATTCAGTCAACACGCAAGAATACTTTTCACTTGTTCCGGCTCGGAGCCTCACTTACAAATACATTCCAGCGAACTGAGAATCTTAGAGACCCTGTCCGAGATATTCAGATCCAGATCTAAGGACTGGCGCACATCGCTGCAGGGACAGGTGGGAGACGTTAAGGACCTGAGGTGTAACTTGCAAGCGACGAAACTAAAGGGGCCTAGGCTACTGTGGGGGATGTGTCAAAGGGATCATCCATCAAAGGACAGCTCGATAATCTGAGGAGCTGGGGGAAACTGCTAGTGCTTCTGCTTGGAATACAGGGGTAGCATTAACAAATCAAAATGGGCAGCAACAAAGATCCGTGAAGAAAATACCCGTTGTTTTGGCAAGGACGTCACGGGGTAAGTATTCCTTCTGCCTAAGATTTCTGTGAATCAGGTGATGATCACGACGAATTTTATATTTTTATCACGCACTGAAACAGTGAAAAGAAAAAGTGCAGTAAGAACAAAAAAAAATAGATTGAGTTTTCGATTGAGCGGTTAATGCGCAAAATCTAAAAAATAAAATGCATTTCTTCGGAGACAGGTGGACTGTGGGAGACAAAGGTCTCAAGCTGAGAGGGTACATGCAATAATCTGTCTTACAACCAAATTGGGGGAAATGATGGATCGGGCAAATATGATTATCCTTAATTATTATTGATATAAGAAAAGGTACCAGCCTCTACAAAGTTCTTCGCACTAAAGGCACCTTCGACCATTCCCCTTGCTCGAATCTCCCTCGTGTTAATTATGTCGTCACTGAATTCATCCGCAAAGAATCCGTCTTCACTGCTGCAGCGGTCGGCGACTAAAAAGTGGGACTGTTTTTTTTCCCAGCGAGAGATTTTGAAGTTGCAGAATCCGGCATCTTGTTGGGATGCAGACAGGGACAAATTATGCAAATGTTTGTCCTTTTGGTTTAAATTAGAAACTGGTGCTCCCAACTTGAGTAGATAGAAGCGACAGCATAAGAAGAGATATTGAGGAAGCGGTTTCCGGCGAAAGCACGCTGCCTCAAAAATTGGAGTTTTTTAAAGCAGAACTGAAACCTGACATTACTCGAAGTTCAGGGGCATCATTTAGGGAAGAGGAGCTGCCCTCCTGGATTTCCATGGGACCCAGAGCTATCCAGGAAAGACACTGTAAAACCTAGTTGACCAGGCACACAAATAATATGTATTGAAACAGGTGCTCGAGCAAGCGCTTTAAATGCTTGCGCACATCATATACTGACTCGATTCGTGGTATAGATTTTAGTATTATGTTTAGTGCGTGTATATATTTTTCTTAGTTTCTTTTCTTCTTTTCTTTTTCTTTTTCTTTATGTACTCCGCTTTTTCCCTATTGTAAGCGGGCAAAAATAAATATATATACAAATTCTTCATATAAAATATTTGTTTACTTCGTGATGGTTCAGTCCGAGGTGCGAACCGTAAAAATTAATCAGAGATGAAGCTTCTTGATTACCTTACTCGAGAATGCAGGTAATACGCAGTGTTCTCCCATAGTGCAGTAGACGAGCCTGTAAAGGTCCGCCTTTTCAAGACTTATCGTTACCAATTTTTTGCTCTTGGCCTGGTCTCCTCTGCCCATGCTCGGTTTTTGTCCGCTTTGCAAGCTGTCTACAACGCGGGTTTTCGGAAATTTTTCCGTTTGGCTAGGCGACGCAGTGTCAGTGGTGGAATGTTGAGAAAAGAGTTGCTACCCTAAAGGAGCTGCGCCGCAAAGCGTTTGGCCGATTAAAAGGTTGTGATAATAATTTGGTGGCTTTTGCTGCCATACCCATTTTCTATGCGCTACCGATCTGGAAGGGCATCCTCTTGGATATCTTTTGCATGGGTAGATTTCTTTTGTATTTCTGTTCAGTGTCTGTTTTAGTGTATGTTTGTTTGTTTTGACGGACTGAAATAAAGAAGGAATAAATGCAAAAATAAATAAAAAAGACACATTGCCAGACTTAGTGATTAAGGCGTGGTATCTTTAATCTTCAAAGGACAGTGCATTGGATACAGAAACTGTTTTCCGCGTTGGAAACTTAGACCGGTGAGATCTTCAGTAAAACTTCAAGGTTTGATGAAAAGCCAGCTTAATTATATATCTTTGATTTGAATGCATGAACTGTTTTCACTCTTAAGGGATTTTTTTTTTACCTTGGGCTCTAGTAGTGACGTTCAGATTAAGCACTGCTGGCCCGACAAGACAAATTCACCACGACGCGGAGAATTTGAATTTCAACAAAAGCGTGCATTCCATGGCTAAAGAAGTGAAGCTCGGGAAATGTTCAATTCCAGATTTTAAGGTCACTTCTGAAGAAAGCACGCCATTGCGTGTGACCCCAGAAAAGAATAACTGTTCAGAAATAGTTTGCCATTGTAGTTGCTATAAAGTTCAGGCACAGATGTAGGCTACATCTAATAAAGGACACACATTCGAAGGAAAAAGTTCATTTGACAAAAATCGCTTTTATGAATAGCAGACCTATATCGAATCTAGTATATTCAAGTGAATAAGTGATAGTTAACTAGACCGTCGTATCTCAGCCTTAGTCGGCCAAACGTTAAAGTTTAACCGAAAAGGGCTGGGACAGGACAGTCTAGTTAACCATAACTTTTTCACTTAAATTGACTTGAAGACCCGCTGAAAATGTGTTACTTGGTTGTTCCGCTATTCACGAATAATCGATTTTCAAAAGGTGGAATTTCCGTGTGATTAGTGGTACCTCTATGCGCTTGTATTTTTGTTAAATGCCTTACGGGAAATTTTTACGATTTTTTTTTTTTTTTAGACACTAAGCAATCTTCAGCAATCTCACCACCGCCAACTGAAAAGCAGCGTTTGAGTTGAGACAAAAATTTCCCGCGTCATAGTAGAATTTACGCTGTGGGGACGGCCATACTCTGAAAGTCATAACTGCAGCAGATAGTGGAAAATAAAAAAATACCTTTGCAGAAGCCAAATACTTCAGTGTATTCAATGGAATGACACAAAAATAAATTGGCTTTTGAGTTAAACTTTAAAGGGGTACAGTCAACCATGTGGTCGCTGAGTGTATTTGTTCCTTCAGACACAAATAGAACTCGAACAAAAGAAACCCCTTAAGACCGAGCCCATCTGGGGGATGGAAAACCAAGTGATGGCACCTAGAATTCGAAAATCACACTCGATGACTATTCGTATTTTTGTGCGAAACAGAATGATGATGATGATGATGAAATTTTATTTACGCACTTAAGATGAGGGAAATGACGCATTACAAGAAAAAGAAAAGGAAAAAATACGCTGAGCTTTCAATAATGTAGTAAATGCACAAGATACAAAAATACACATTAAAATAAACATTAAAAATCACCTGTCTGAACACGAAAACGATTACACTGGGGTCAAACTGGATGACCTCGTCAATTGAAATTCATTTTCTGGAAAATGTAAACAAGCCTTTATCAGAACACACTTCGTGGAAAAAAACATTAATTCTGTCCCTGGTCTTTTAAGGGAGCTCGGTATTAATTTAACAATTTTTTTTCAAAGATTTGATTTGGCCTTCAAGGAACCAAAAAATTGTCCGCAATAATTCCAAATGAAACTCAAATTGTTCAAGGAAAAATGACAAATTTTGCCGCTATTGGCTATAAAAGGTTATGGCAAAATCTCACTGTGATGACAGAAACGACGAAGCCTCGATGACGCAACGAAGGTAGATCAGATCTCTAATCCAAATGCTGCTCGACGTATCCAAAAGTCACTTTTCCCGTTACAATAATCTCACGTATTCATTACACGAAGTTCACGGAATCTGGGACCAAAATTGGGGCGAATTCTTTCAGTTTAAACAACTCTTTTCTTTAAGATTGTATACTTCTAAAATCACTATTTTGGATTGTAATCAAAGTATAAATATCGATATCGAAATATTTGTTCATTTATAATTATGAATGAATGAATGAATGAATCTTTTTATTAACCCACTTTTTAGAATACTACTTCACACTTCGAACAGATTATACTTCCAAAAAAATGGACAAGACCGTGATTCGGAGAAAACGCGGCGACCGACAGATTCCTATGCGGCTCGTCAAGTTTAACAGTTAGATTAGTTACGGAGAATTTATTTATCATTTTTCGATTTTTATACAAAATTGGCAAGTAGAGGAGGAATTTACAGTAGCGGGAATAGCTGCTAAATCCTTTTTCTTCTGCAGGGGGTAAAGTCCAGAAAGGTAAAAGACCGAGTGGTCGCAGTAATCGCTTAGACCTTGGCAAGAGCTCTGCGGTTATATTTTCAGCGGTTGGCAACGATTTTGGCATATCCAGACTGAATTTTGTTTTTAGTATCAAGAACTGCTTGCTGTCGAAAATTTGACATTTTTTCTGTAACAGAACTACCGAGCCAACGGATTTTTGCCACACAAGGGATAGAAAAATTAAAACAGCTTAGGAGTTTATCGTTAGAAGAAGACGAATTAAAGGGGAGAAATTCCCATTTATCAATATTTAAAGACAGACATATTCTGTACATAATCCAAAATAAGTGTCATTTATATATCCGAAACTGGTTCAATATGTTCTTCGTAATTCAGTTTTTATTTATTTGAAGTTCGAGTTCATGCAAGGTGTTTTTTTACGGCAATTTTGGTCTTAAATGTTGGCAAGACGATACGTATACTATAGCGAAACTTGGTGCCGAAATATCGATATCGATTTGTCGATTATCGAATATCGAGAGTGCAAATATAAGAAATCCGGTCCCACCCCTGGAATAAAGCTCTCAAAGTTTAACTGCTTCTACATTTAGATATGTTCAGTTGATGACTTCGGACAAGTGCCATATAGCGATCGCAATTTCTGTCCGTCCGTCCGTCTGTCGGTCCGTCCGGGCTTTTCTAGTTTGGGCACTTCCACATAAGCTAGGACGATGAAACTTGGCAGGCATATCAGGGACCCAAAATTAATAAGTTGGAACTAGTCACTTCCTCCCCATTCCGAGCACCGTGGGGGGAGTGGAGGGAGGGGGAATCCGGAATCTTGAGGTATTTATACCTTTTGAACTGGTGTTCGGATCTTAATGAAACCTAATATTTTGTCTCAGACGACCCACCTCAAATTCGAACTGGATCTGGTGACTTCGGGGAGAGCTGGAGGGGGTAGCCGGAAATCTTGGGAAACGCTGAGAGTGGAGGGATCGGGATGAAACTTGGTGGGAAGAACAAGCACAAGTTCTAGATACATCATTGACATAACCGGACCGGATTCGGGCACTGTGGGGGAGTTGGGGAGGGGGGATTCTGGTGAATCAGCGAGTTCGGTACTTCCTGGTGTAATAAGATGATGAAACTCGGTAGGAATATGAGGGATACGAAATGACCGACTTGAGAATAGTCATCTGCGGAATCTGGTGGCATTTATACTTTTGAACGGGCGATTGGATTTGAATGAAACTTAGGCATGTGGAAACAGCTATTGTCTGAGATGTTCCATGTCAAGTCTATACTTGGGGGGGGGGGAGTTGGAAAGGGGCACCGGAATTTTTGTGAAACGCTTAGTATCGAGGGATCGGGATAAAATTTCGTGGGAAGAACAAGCATAAGCATTAGATATGTTCTTGACAGAATCCGGTCATGTCGGGGCTCTTTGGGGAAAGTTGGGAGTGGATTTCCCGTAATTCCGGTGATCGCGAGATAGAATACTTCCAGATGTGCTAAGGACGAATAGTGCTAAGGAAATAGACTTAAGGACCCCGGACCCGACACAATGCCCTAGGAAGACTTCCGTTCCTGGATCCGACCATTTTTCGGGGAGTAGAGGGAGGGGGGATCCGGAATACTGACTTTCGTAGGTTGCGAAAAAAAATGGTCCGATTCAAGTGAAACTCTATGGGTGATAAGAACTGATGACCTAGATATGCAAAGCATGTGTACGAGCCCATGCGCCATGGTTGGAGGAGTGGGGGGGGGAAACTTTGACACATACACTAAAACCAAACTGATGGGCATAATGGAATGCAACTTGGACAGTACCAAGTTTATGCGGCCTAGATTTTTCATTTGGTGTCCGAGCCAGATCCGACCAAGGTAGGAGGAGGATGAAGTGAGAACCAGAAATTTGCAGATGTTCTCCGATTCGAGTTAAACTTGATGGACGGGAAGAAGAGATGTTGGTATGTGTCCGAGTCGTATTCAGCCACAGTAAGGGGGAGTCCCGGAATGAAACGTGGAAAGTAGAGAGAATGCCTGCCTTAGATGGCATATTTTAGGGTCTGGAGCGGATCCGAGCACGGTGGGGAGGGGTATCGGAATATCGCTCAGATTCACTTTCTCGCTTCTCACACCACCTACTCGTAACAAGTGCCATATGAGCTCGTAGCTCTTGTTTTATGTGCGTAAGTGTAACATTTTCCTTTGTATCCGCCCTTTTCTTTGCTGATGTGACTTGATCTACGACGTAGGTATGGGCTCAATGCAGTACCGACATGAGGCCCCAAAAAGCCGCCATACCGCAGTTCTTTTATTTTTTCTAAATAAGCTGTCTTCGTTGCTCGATCTTTGTGTTTGTCTCACTATGAATATTTACCTGCGTCTTCTGTCACCAGGTTACTTAAGCCTACTCATTAGTCTCGGGCTTTCTCTTGTGGTCGATTTTATGTTTAGATGGATTATTTATGTTTAAGTATTTTTCGAAGCAGGTTCCCAATTGTTTTTTGAATGTGTTTATTTCTGGAGGTGCGGTACACAATTATCCAACGCGGGACCGATCGTATGGAATAAATTGACAAAATTCTTACGAAGGTCAGAGAATCTGTGCGAGTTCCGTCGAGATATTAAAACCCTTTGTCTCCACCAATATAAGTTTAAACTGCTGTTATTTTGATTTGAGTCGTTCTCAGGTTGACGCAGATTCCGTTATATTTATTTATCCATGTATCATATTTATTTGATCGGTTTCGTTTGTTTTTGGAGACGGGATTATGGAGTGTATGGGGGTTTTTTGTTTGGGGGGGGGGGGGGTGTTTGACCAGGAACCAATTAAGATTTTTTTTTTCTTCCTCTCCTTTTTTTTTTTTTTTTACAAGTGTAAACTTCTGGAGGGTTTTGTAGTTCCTAGTATTTTTTCCAATAAACCCCATATCTAATCTAATTTAATCATAGCAGCTTTAGTTCTTCTACCAGTGTCTTATTTTATCTCACCAGAAGGTGGGAGGAAGGTTCTAGTTAGAGCTCACCGGGAGGTCGCGAAATGCCGAAAACGCATCTGCAGACTTTTTTGTTTGTCTTCAAGATATCGGAAAGCTCAACAGATGCGTTTTCGGCGTTTTTAGGGTATTCCGAAATGCTTGTTATGCATAATATTTCATGCATAACGTTTTCAAAATCACAACATATAAAATCCCAAGTGTTGTCTGTTGAAACAGCACATCCTTGTGTTTATGTGATAAAACTTATGACAGTGTAGTGAGCGAATTCCAGAGGAGTGCAACAAATCAAATCAAATCGGTTTAATTCTCCCCAAACATTACAACGGATTACAATCATAATACTCTTGATGACTATCTCTCCCTGCTGATGCAGAATCTCCGGGAGCCTGCGGAAGAAAGGAAGAAACGGTGTCACAGCTGCGCTGACTCAGGATTTGAGTCGTTGTGTTTTAGTCGTTACGGACATGTTTACTCATTCTTCCTGAGAATCACTGGCGTGTTTTGGACTTAGTCATATGAAGTATATAACACATTCAAAGATTTGGCGAGTTAAAATGCTTAATAAAACAAGAGACAAATGAATTCAGGTACCTCTCGGATGATTTTGTTGGCGTGGGCTTAAGTTTTTGAAGGCCAAGGACTTTGTCTGCTCCCTTGTACCGGGTCGCAGACACCTCCCATTTTCGAACTCCGACAAAATATCCCTATATTTTTCTGAGCAGAGGCATTTCAAACCAAAACCCATGGTCAGCTTATGCCTTCGCTCCTTCAAGGTCGTCAGAGATAAATTCCTTTAAAGTTTAACTGAAAAGCAAACTTATTTTTGTTTCATTTAGTTGAATACGCCGAGTAATTTGGATTCTGCTAAGAGATTTTTTTATTTTCCACCATCTGCGCTCGTAGTGACGTTCAGAGTATCTACGGCTGTCCCCAGAGCGTAAATTCTACTATGACGCGGAATATTTGAATCGGCACACAGATGCGGCTTTTTAGTGGGCGGTGATAAGCTTGGCGAATACTGCTTAGTGCCTGAACAAAAAAATATTCATAAATCCTTTTCGTCAAGCATCCGACACAGGTAGTACCACAAATCTGACAGGGAAATTCCACTATTTGAAAATTGGTTATTTGTGAATAGTGGAGCAACAAAGTAACGCATTTTCATCAGGTCTTCAAGCCTCTCTAAGTAAATAAGTGAGCGGTAACAAGACTGTCCCTTCTCTGCCCTTTTCAGTTAAACTTTAAGGTCGTCAGAGATAAAGTTTATAGGCATTTTGTTTCTACTAACCGACTGTCACTTACGGCCAGTAACTCGTTAAAGCACAAGTCGCAGATCATACAGTTTATTTTCCAATATTCCAACATCGTCGATTTAGGGGTAAGGAGACATACTGAATCCAATATGGAAGTTATTTTCTCGCCAGAAACATAGTTCACCCGGATTCCGGCAAAAACCGGAAAATTTGTTAAAAATAAAAGTTTAATCTGAAGATGATAAAAGGTTCGATTGAAGGATAAGGAAACATGCTGAATCTGAATATGAAAATTATTTTCTCGCCGGACAAGTACATCGCCCGGAATCCGGCCAAAACCGGAAATTTTGTTAAACTTTAAACTTTTATATGAATTTCATTGGGTGTTCGGTTTACGGTTTTTGCTGGACAAGTAGTTCGCTCGGAATTCGGCCGAAACCGGAAATTTGGCAGAAGTAAAGCAGGAAGTTTCGGCCAGTATCGTCAAAATAGATATGGCTTATAGTAGTAGTTATAGTATATCTGAACTTGGTTTTCTAAGATGATTAGCGTGGCGAAGACTGGATCTGGCGAAGGCAAGACCCAGTTGTCTGGATAAAATAGTAGATTTTTGAGATCCCATCGAAACCTTATGTTCACTTAATTTACCATCCACCTGTTCACATCACATTGGGCAAAAATCAACAGATCAAGACTTGGGCTGGTAAAGTGCAGCAAACCCAGTCATACACAAATCCTCAATTCTGGGGCATGGTGCCTATACGTTTGGGCACCATGCCTGGGCTTGGTATCTCTGTGAAATTTGGAAAAATATAAGGTTTGAAGCCAAGCTGACCATTCATTTCAAATAAAATAGAAAAAACGAGATTTAGGTTTTTTTTTCTTGATCAGCTAGTTACCCCTCTAAGATGATGTGTGAGGGATAAATAAAATTTCGAATATTTCGGTTGCACTTCCGGCAAACCGTCCTCAGCGAAGAAAACAAAACTAAACCATAAAATCCACCACAATTACAACAGGAAAACGATGCGGAACCAACTGACAATAAGACGACATGTAACTAAAAACCAGAAGAACGATGCGGACTGAACGACAAGCAGATACAAATAAAATAACCAAAGATAAAATGTGCGTGTTCAAAGTGTATATGTACAAATCTGTGATTATTCACAATTCTGAATTATGTGTATATTTACAATTTACCATCCGTCTGGAAAAGCGCAGAAGGTTTCACCCAGAAAACGGCCCACTCCAAAAATCCATAATATGTTTGACCACTTTGAATAAAACCTTCCACAGAACTGGTCACTGCTAAGAAGATTCATACGCGACTCGCGAAATAAAAAAAAAATAAACAAATTGGAGGGGTAACTAGCTGATCAAGAAAAAAAAACCAAAAATCTTTTTTTTTCCTATTTTATGTGAAATTTGGTTAAACTGAGACTGGTTACATACCTAAATTGGGTTGTCTTCCTGTCCTAGGCAAAAAGATACCCGATTTTACTTTCTATCCAACCTCATTTCCCAATTTTCAAAATGTTAGAGCACTTCCAAGATACATAGCGTTTTGTCAAGGCCACTTCCCTCCTAGTGGGTTTACTCTACTTTTTGGGATCCCAAAACGTAAGTGGAGGGATACCTATGACATCGCAAAAGTTGTCCGTCTGTCTGTCTGTCCGTCCGTCCGTCCGTCCGTCCCTCCGTCTGTAAGCACGATAACTCTCGAAGGGAATGAGATATTTTGATGAAACTTGGTGTGAGGGTTCGTTGGGTCGTCAGACCAGTCAAGTTCGTAGATGGGCTTTGTAGCTCTACATTTAGGGGTGGGGGAGGGGATTCAGATTAAGGGACAAACAAAATATTTTGAAACAGCTAATGAGATAGTCGATTATGGTGTAAGAAGACATGTTGAACACGATGGTGAAAACCATTTTGTCCTCGGACTTCGCCCGGAATCCGGCCAAAACCGGAAAGTTTGTTGAAAGTAAAAGTTTTATTTGAAGTTGATTAGATGTTCGATTTAGGGGTAGGAAGACATGCTGAAGACGATGGTGAAAATTATTTTCTCGACGGACAAGTATTTCGCCCGGAATCCGGCCCAAACCGGAAAGTTTGTTGAAAGTAAAAGTTTTATTTGAAACTGATTAGATGTTTGATTTAGGAGTAGGAAGACATGCTGAAGACGATGGTGAAAATTATTTTCTCGACGGACAAGTATTTCGCCCGGAATCCGGCCCAAACCGGAAAGTTTGTTGAAAGTAAAAGTTTTATTTGAAATTGATTAGATGTTTGATTTAGGGGTAGGAAGACATGCTGAAGACGATGGTGAAAACTATTTTCTCGATGGACAAGTATTTCGCCCGGAATCCGGCCCAAATCGGAAAGTTTGTCAAAATTAAAAGTTTTATTTGGGGTTGATTAGATGTTCGATTTAGGGCAAGAAGACATGCTGAACACTTATGTGAAAACAAGTTTTTACCCGGACATGTAGTTCGTCCGGAATCCGGCCAAAACCGGAAAACTGTTGGAAGTCAAAGTTTTATTTCTAGTTGATTAGATAAGCGATTTAGGTGTAAGAAGAGATGCTGACTCCCTGTGTGACAATCGTATTTTACCCGGACATATAGTTCGATCGGAATCCGGCTGGAATCGGAAAATTTGTTATAAGCTAAATTTCTATTTGAAGTTGATTAGATGTTCATTACTGGGGAAAGAAGATACCCTGATTTCGTCTTTGAGCTTTCTTTTTTCGCCGGACAAGTAGTGGAGTTCGGCCGGAACCGGGAAATTGGCAGAAGTGGCAGGAAGTTTTCGTCAAAACAGATATGACTTATATGGGTAAACACACATGCTGAATCCAAATCTGAACTTGGTTTTCTCAGGTGATTAGCTATTTGGCCTTAATCTGTTTCTGAATTATAATTGTAAAAATGTTCAAGGAGTCTGGCGAAGACTGGGACAAGACCCAGTTGTCTGGATCAGATATTGAATTTTTGGGATCCCGTCGAAACCTTTGGTCTTGTTCCAAGTAGTTGCCACTAGGTTACTCAATCCTTTTCTAGGTTGTCGCCGCTAAGTTACTCTATCCTTCTCAGGTAGTCACTGCTAGGTAGAGTGGACGAGGTAAGACGAGGTCTTCCTTTAATCAAATTTCCTTTCCTTCCAGATTCCTTTGGACTGTTTGCCTTTTATTGTATTTCTTATGAGCCTAGTGAGTTTCGATAACAATCGTTAACATAGTCGAAACAAAAAATCACTCAAAATAAATGTTATAAAAGGCAAACAATCCAAAGGAAATATTTGCTCCAGTCCAGTGAACAGATTGAAAAGCTTGCCTCATCCATGCTAACCAACAGCAGCTTTCTGGAAAAGGATTGACTAAACCCACTTGAAAAGAAGTGGCCTCCAAAAAACTCTATGTATCTTGGAAGTACTGTAAGATTCTGAAAATTGGAAAATGAGGTTGGACAGAAAGTCAAATCAGATATCTTTTGGTCTATAACAGGAAGACAACCCTATTTAGGTACGCAACCGGTCTCAGTTTAAACAAATTTCACAGGGGTACCATGCCCATGCCCCAAAATAAAACTGAGGATTTGTGCATGGCTGAGCAAAGCGTCAAAGGTGGTCTAATCGAAGGTAGTCCAGCATTTAAAAGTGTTCAAAGAAGCAACCTCTATTGCAATAGCTGAACTCACTTTTTTGAGCATCAACCAACCATTCAGGCACCAGCATCTTCCACTTGGAATGCTGAGCCAGAATGCGAATTGATAACTTTAGACTTATCAACAACAAATTATAGAGCACAACTTAACGCAGCACAACAAAAATTATTTTTAGAAGGACTGACAGTATTTGAAACCTAGTACTTCTTTCCTTGAAACTACCAGGATAATATTTCAGGATCTCCCATCATAGCATTCAGACTTTCATGTAATTCTACTCTGTACCCACAGTATTCTCTTATTTCTTCCTTTCCACTTGACAATAATCTTTTGTAAAGCAATATGGTCAACTGTTGGAAGATGTAGGTTGCAATGGTAAAAAACAATTATCTTATCCTTTGAGTCCAGCCTCTCAAATGGAACATAAAAATAAACTTCTGGGTCAGAACCAGAACAATGTGCTTGATATAAAGGTTGAAGTTTCTGAATTCCAGCAATAATTTCACCAGAAGCCTTCTTGCTGACTGTGTGGAGATATTGAAGCTTACGGAAAGCTTCGCTTCTTCCCGCTCAACTGTCACATCAGGAAAATAGGAACAAACATTTTCTACAATATCAGTATCATCAACAAGAAAAATTGGGAATTGAGATGGTATGCGAGGCTGAGGGATAGGTAAAGGTTCAGGAAGGGATGCAGTGTCAGAAGATGAAGTAGGATTAAAAAACCCAAGACAAGATAATGGGGGATTCACAGTATCAGAAGGATGAACCAACTGAATTTGGACATCCAAACTCGACTTACAAAACTACTATACAAAATCTTTTCTGACAAAAAAAAAGGCAGAAAAGCGTATCTCGATCAATCTCCCCATGAACAAAACATATATCGCCTAATGTTTCTCAAGAAACAACTCACTGTAGAATTTATAACCACAGTCCTTACACCTCAACCTTTCAGGTGACATAGCATAGCATTCACCAGACCAGGTTAAGTCCTAATTCCTAATGCTGATTTGCTGGGTTTGGGCCAGTTTGGCCAGGTAAGTTAGTCAGGTGAAAGTAAAACTGATTGGTATTAGAAAGAGTTCAGAAAATATTCATAGAATTATGAAAAGAAATTAATTATAGGAATTAAGAAATCATTTTGTGTAACATGTAACAAATTTATTTGAAAAAACCACTATCATGGCAATGCCAAATTTGTGTATTACGTCAAGTATAATGCACATTTTATAGTCTATACACTTAATCATCAATTCGTCATCACAGACCTATTATAGTATATAAATAAAAACCAAAAACAGAACACAGACGTTGGGATAATATCACAGACAGCTACCACCATCATTATAAATTTTGTGTGAAACTCGGAACAAAGATTTTTTGGTACAGCGTATGTGTTGCAGGTACTGGCAGGTACGGGGGACAACTTTGGAACCTTTGAACTTGCGACCCTCTCCTGTCGGTTTCTTGTGTTTTCATAAGGAGGGGGAAGGATATCGAATAGAACAGGATGGTGGAGGAGCTTATGACCAACCGCTAAGCTCAGCCGCAGTCTCCGACTCTCAAGGGTTTCCATCTTAAACTTTTTTAAGAGAGCAGAATAGGGAACTTTGGGCTCACGACTTGTTATTAGGAGTGCACGTTTCTGTATTCTTTCTATTTGTTGTGACTGTTCGGCAGTAAGGGCAAAGTGCCAAACAGCAGCCGCGTATTCCAAAGTGGATCGAATGAAAGAAACGTAAATTCGGACAAGATGGGAATTAGGTACTTGGAACTTGGGTACTTGGATTTCTTCACTAAGCTTACAAAAATAGGATTGTAGCTTATGAGCATTCAGTTGGTCTAAGACAGGCTAACCAAGAAAAGCTTACGAGCATCCAGTTGGTCTGAGACAGGCTAACAAAGAAAACAAAAACAGAGATTAAATTATTTACTTACTCTGGCAGAACTTCAGAACATCTTTATCCTTTTCGACAAATAAATTTGATGATGTGTAATGATGTGACTCCTCCATGGTGATGAGTCACAATTAGCGCGCTTTTCAGTTTGAAAGATGGCGCGACAAAACAAGAAGAAAACGGAATTTTCTTTCATGGAAGGGAGCTAACAAAATGAGTTTAACAGCGGGAGGTAAAGGACTTTTGATTTAGATTCCCGAGTTAACAGATACTTATCGGCGTATGGTGACAATTATGAGTCTGTTAATGGTAGAAATGTTGCCAACTAGTTCAATAATATTTTTCCAACAGAGTTGTGAAAGTAAGACGTTAATGGCTTTTTTAGAGAAAAAATTAGTCTCGTTTACTATTCATTGGCTATGACGCTTTATGCAGAACCAACCAATAGAAAGCATAATTCGCTTTTGTAATAAGAGTTTGAAAACTTTAAGCTGTAAATCTTTTCAAACACCTATACGAAAAATGAAATCATACGATCAAAAAAGAGTTAGGATACCTTTTCCAGCCAATTGCAGGTTCACAAACGCCTTCACTTAAGGCGTATTCTGGCCGTTCTCTGAGGACTCCGCTTAAGGAGTAGCCGCGTTTTTGTTTGTCCCGGGGAATCACTCCCACTATTCTCCCGAGTCCCCACGGGCGGGAAATGCTCTGATTGTCATCACAATGATCAAAAAAGACTTCCTTTCATATTCGGAGGGGAATCAATTTTTGCCGGCGTTGGTGCAATGTAAAATTAATTAAAAAGAATCAGAATAAACAAAAGTGGATCCAGTAATTTCGTCAACTGCACATTCTTTTTTTCGAACAAAGTCCATTTTAAAAGCATTCTCCGTGTTCTCGTTGTTTTTTCTCGGCGGAGTCCGCGTGGAGTGACTCCCTCTATTCTCGCTGTTCCCTTCGATTCCCCGAGGAGTCCTGGGGGAACGGCGAGAATACACTTTTAGGAAGTCCCGTATCTCACAGTGTTAAGTTGTTTCGTTTATGCCCTTTTCTGTTTTCGGAAAAGTTTGATCACTTCGACCGTTTTTACGGTTTTTATGTTTCCCTAAATTATATACAAACTATTTCCTGTTGAATGACCTTGGTTGCCGACCAAGCTACGCTCTTTTTTTGGCTTTTACCTCATGACTATTATCTATTTACCCCAGAACCCAATAAAACATGGATATCAAAGTGATGTTGTAAAGGTGAAAAGCAAAGCGATAACAAGAACAAGAATCGAGGACCAGGGCACAACGAATGGGGGGGGGGGGGGGGGGTCCATTCAATTTTTGGAAATAGTCAAACGGATACAGTCAATTCAAAAACAAAGTTTTCAATCTTCAAAACAGTCGATAACAGTCGATTTTTCGTCAAAAAATGCATTATTCTTAAAAACTGTCGGTATCTCTGCTAAAAAAAAGTCGGTAAAACGACCAGCCAGTTGTTACCTTGCCCCCTTCCCCGAAATATTTTGGCTGGTAATGCCTCTGAACGAGACACATAATTTTCCGATTGTAGGGTTTTCTGAAACTGAATTGACGAATACATAGCCTCCGCAAAAAGTTCGAACTCAGGGTTCAAGGTTCATAAACGTTTATTGCAGAAACGGTTTTGCAACCTATACTTTGTTCAACGGATCTTAAAACAGTTCTCAAAACATTTTCATTTACAAAAACGTTTCACAGAAAATGTTACAAACTAGCCATCAAGCTGAAACTCTTTTTGTAAAAACGTTGAAGATGGCAGATTTTTTTTTGTTCAAGATATAGACCTTCGATTAAACCGAAAAAGAGTAATTTGAGCCTTCATGACCATATCGTAGCACAGGAGAGCCAATAGAATTCGGCGACGCAAGTTCGTGAGAGAAAAAAAACTAGGGTAACGTTTTTGTTTGAAGAGTTTTCTAGTTGCAAAATCGAACGAAAATAAATTTCCTTTTCTATCGTTACATGTGTTACGTTGCCTTTACTCTTACAAGTCCCACCACAGTCCACTATCTTTCTACCTGATCTGACGATGTATGCCTTTTCTAAAGCTCAGAAAGTAAAGCTGGGCAAACGGAATCCGTGTCATTTGCAACGTATTTCACAAAAAGAGGGGTATTTTATTTTACAGTGTACTGGACCAGGCAGTCAGGTGAACTGAACAGTGAGACAACAAAACATTTAACAGTGTCAAGCTGCGATTCCAACAAATCGCAGAGACAAACCAGAGTTTACATTTGTTTACCAAAACAATTTGTTCAGAGCAACCGAATATGACACTGGATAATCCAGTAAGAGTGAATCATATATATAGCCAGAGGCTTCAAGTGCCATACGAAGTGGTATAAAGAGTGATGTTTCCATCAGTTGTGTTTCGAATGATGGCTTGCCATCAACTGTGATTGAAGGTCTGAGACAATGGGCCATTTATGGCCTGAGTTTCGGCTTCAGGTTCTGGCCTATCCCATACGACAATAATTTACTGTTTTTATGGCACTTGAAGCCTCTGGCTCAAGTGCCATATACCGATCGCAATTCCGTCTGTCGTTCGGTCGGTCGGTCCGGATTTTTTGTCCCACATGTTCGAGTTAGGGTACTTCCAGATGTGCTAGGACGATGAAACTTGGCAGGCATCAGGGACCCGATTAAACTAACCTGGGAATAATCAGTTTCTCGATCCGACCATCTACGGGGGAGTGGAGGGCGGGAGAATCTAGAAAATTTAGTAGTGCGTAACTTTTGAAGGGGTGATCGGATTGTAATGAAACTTGATAACTGAATAAAGGACATATTTCTGATGTCCCATTTGAAGTCCGGACCGGATTCGGTAGTTATGGGGAGTTGTGGGGGGGGGGGGAGACCAGAAATCTCAAGAAACGGTTAGAATTAAGGGGTCGGAGTGAAACTTGCAGGAAATAACAAGCATCTGCCCCCGATAAATACTTTACACAATTGGAATGGATCCGGACCCTTGGTGGGTGGAGGGGGTATTCCCGGAATTCTGGTGGTGTCAGTTTTGGGGATTTTCGCGACGAAATTTGGGAGGCATATCAGGAAGGGACCAGACCAAGGTAACTTGGAAACAATCAGTTTCTCGATCCGACCATCTGGGGGGGGGGGAATCTGGAAAATTGAGTAGTGTGTAACTTTCGAACGGGTGATCAGATTGGAATGAAACTTGATGATTGAATCAAGGACATATCTCTGATGTCCTATTTGAAGTCCGGACCGGATTCGGTAGCTGTGGGGGAGTTGGGGGGGGGGACTGGAAATCTCGAGAAACAGTTAGAATGGAGTGATGGGATTGAAACTTACTGGGAAGAACAAGCATCTACACCAGATAAATCGTTTACCTAACTGGACTGGGTACGGACCCTGGGGGGGGGGGGTGGAGGGGAGTTTCCCTGAATGCCGGTAATGTAAATTTTGGTGATTTTCGCGAGGAAACTTGGGAGGCATATCTGGGATCCGATCAAACTGTCTTGTAAATATAAATTTACTCGATCCGATAGTCGTGAGGGGAGTGGAGGGAGGAGGAATCCGGATATTAAGTTATGCGTACCTTTGGAACGGGTGATCGGACTTGAGTGAAATTTAACAATTGAACAGAGGACATTTCTCTGGTGATCTTTTTCATGTCCGGACCTGGTCCAACAACATTTGGGGGGTAGGGGGTGGAGGAAGACCGGAAAATACTTGACTGGCTGATACTGGAGAGATTGGGATGGAACTTTGTGGGAATAACAAACAAATGCTCTGGACAAACCTTTTTCAGAGCTGGATTGGCTCCGGCGACTGTGGGGGAGTTTGAGGGGGGTGGTCTGGAATTCCGGTGATTGCGAGTTAAGGTACTTCTAGATGTGGTAGGACGATGCGACTTGGCTGGAATATTAGACATTCGACAAGATTGGCTTAGAAATCGCCACTTTCCAAATCCGACCATTCCTTAAAGTACCAATCTTGACCACAAAATTAAGACAAATAATTTTAAGCGAAATATACATTTTCATGACCCCCGTGAGCCCATTGTCATTTTTGCTTCAAGGGTTTTGCATACAGTGAAGTTAAAGCTCCCTTGAAGTGCGCATGTTAACTGCAGAGTCGAACAGTACTTTTTATCAAATGATTCATCTCAGCTTATGATAGCGGATTCAACAGCTATGGGGGAGTTCGGAGGGGGTGATCTGAAATCTCAAGAAACGGTTACAATGGAGGGATCACAGTTAAACTTGCTGGGAAGAATAAGCATTTATTCTAGATAAATTGTTCGCACAGTTGGACTAGATCCGGGCACTTGGAGGGGGGATGGAGGGGGTCCTTCCAGAATTCCTATGATGGCGTTTTTCCAGACGAAACTTGGCAGGCATACTAGGGACCCGATCAATCTGACAGAGCCCTTACCTACTACATACAGTTGCTAGTGTCACATGAGCTTACAGCTCTTGTTTGTTCTTTTTTTCAAACTGTCCAGGGGGGCGGGGGGAGGGGTAGAGGCTGGATCCGGGATTTCCGGTTATCCCGGGTTATGGTACTTCGAGATGTGCTAGGACGATGAAACTTGACAGGCATGTCAGGGACATGCCTGCCAAGTTTCGAACAGCCGCGATGAGCAGCCAGAAACAGCAGTGAGCTCCCTTCTTTAGTTTTTATGGCACTTGACTTCCGGCCAAGAGCCAGATACCGATCACTTTTCGACGGGCCGTCGGTCTGTCGGTCCGGTGATTGCGAGTTAGGGTACTTCCAGATGTGCTAGGACGATGAAACTTGGCAGGCTTATCAGAGATCCGACCAAAGTGAATTAAAAGTAGTAATTTCCCCGATTCGACTGTCGTGGAGGTGGGAAGTGGAGGAAGGGGGAATCCAAAATATTGGGGCATGTGTGACTTTTGGACGCGTGATCGGATCGGTATGATACGTGGAAAAAGCACACGCCTCAAATGTCCCATTTTAGGTCCGGAAACAAAATCTATATAGCTTTTAATACGGCCCAAAGCCCGAAATTTCAAGCCTAAATGAAATGACGCGACTTTCCAGTAAATAGAGTCTACTATGAAAGGCACCGCAGGCAAATGCTGTGGAATCCTGCATAATCAGACCGCCTTTTCGGATCCCAAATGAAGGTAAGGGCCACTTAGCAGGATCTGCCCGTCTGTTTTTGTTCACGACGGTTCCAGAAAAATGTGAGGCATTTAGCTAGAAGTTGGTTAATGTGCTTCAGTTCGAGCCTTTCCAAAAAAGAAGTACTGATCATCCAGAAAAAAAGAACTGAAATGGAGTTGACTTGTTCAGAATTTAGAATTCAAACACAAAATAAAAATAAAATGACGTGTTGCAATAATCAGACCCGTCATTTAATCTTCTCTCATTGCTCACGAAGCCGATTTATTTTTTGACGTCGGACTGGAGAAAAATTCTTATCATTAAATGCTTTTCTACTAAAATATGAAACTAACAAATTATTGGAAAGGTACGCCACAAGCAAAATCAGCCTGATTTTTACTTGAATATGAGAGATACTAGTAGAGAGCAGATCGGGGTAAAATTTAAGTTAAAACAAGTTAAAACTGTGTGCTGCAGGGCGAAATTCAAGATTTGTCTTCTGTCAGTCATGGAAGTTTAAATCTAACAGTCATACTTCCCATTCTGACAAATACCACGGTAAAAGCTTCAAAAGGAATTATTTTTTTGTTTCTGATCAGTTCAGAATTGTTTGCGTTAAAGTAATGAAGCAATGTCGTAGAAAATTGTGCCAACCCAGAAAGCAAAGCCAGGAGATCCGAATCTACCAGTTGACTTGCATCACGAAGGTAAGAATGATTCCTTGATTAACAAGAGCTGGGAGCTCATACGGCACTTGCAAGGCTGGGTCGTAGGATGAAAGTAGGAATTCGTCAATTCGTGTGTTGGTTTAATTGCGACCAATTGTAAGCAAAACCCTTGAGACAAGAATGATCATGGATCCTGAGAAACTATTTTATTTGTGCATTTGGCCGTGATGATGCGCACTTTAAGGGCGCTAGAGATTCATCTGTAATGAACACTCTTGAAGCACAAATGATGATAAGCTCATTGGAATCATGAAAATGTATATTTTGTTCAGATTATTATTTGTACAAAAATTCACTTGTTTCGTTTCCACCAAAAACCTGGAATCAACATGATAATGACGGACCTCGGACCACGAACGACGTTGAGGCCTGGCACCGAGTCCTCAACAGACGAATTGCAGCCCGACCACGTTCAGACCATCCAAGACGAGATGGAATCAGACCTCCTCCAGATCGGTGCTGGAGCCGACTTCAGACGAAGGAACCGAAGAATGGTCCGGAAAGACCAGCAAATTCAAGCGCTTAAAGTGAAGTTCCAAGGGGGCTCAGTATCAGTCAGAGGCTTCCTCAAGAAAGCACAGCACTTTTGCGGCATCTAACCACGACGCAATAGGTTACAAATGTTTCTTGTAAATAATAATAAACCAGCGTTATATTTATAATTGAGATTATACAAGTTCATCAAACGGTTATCGTCATTCTGATACTCGGTCTACTCCTCCCGTCACTCAATCACGCCTAATTACGGACTGAAAACCTCAAATTTATCCAATCGTGGGCATTTCGAGTCGTGGGAATTTTGAGTCGTGGGCATTTTGAATTGTTGGCATTTTTAGTGGGCATTTTGAGTGTTAGCCGACTTTTCCGGGCGCACTTCCAGCCCCCCATTTAGCTTTTCTGGGTGAGCGGTTAGATGAGCTGAATTTTCGTGGTCGGGAGCTCTGCGAGCGTCCGTTTTAGCTAAATTTGTGTGGTAGAGCGCCCGTTTTAACTTTTTTCTTTCTTCGAGGGGGGTGGTACCCCCCCCTCCCTAGCGACGCCCCTGCTTCTAGCCCACTTCAATTGCGCATTGTAACCGCAAAGTGCATGGCATATTTTTACTAAACCATACATTTTCATGAATCCGAAAGGTCAATAATCGTCTGTGCCTCAACACAGCAAGAATCTTAGCTGTTACCGTTACCCACTGCGTATGCTTGCAAGTGCCTTACAGCTCTTGTTTGTTATCAGGGCTTCCAGAATATCGGTTGAATGCTTCTTCAAACCCCATTGGGGACGTTCATCGATAGCCAAACTAATATGATGAAAAACGTGATTTTGAATTTCAAGAACTTAAAAGTCCATATTTTCAGAATTCAGCCCCAAGGCTCAGGCTCGACGTGAAGTATATGCATAAAATTAAATCGTTGTTTTACTCTAGATGAGAATAAATTTTCATAATTCTCGCGAGACGTAGACATGTTCTAGAACCGAGGGGTTATCCACTCCCTGGCACCGCTCGGCAGCGACGGAAACAGCAATTCCCGCTTCTAAACATGCTGATTTTGCCACGTGGCAATCGGAGCCGACTGTTGTCAGCCCGTTCTGGTACTGGCCGACCACCGAGTATTTGCTGTGTCCTAGAAGGGCAATCTCTTGGATTCGCTTTCGGAAAAGCAAAGCGAGAATCGGACGAGCGCAAGAACAAGCAAAAAGTCGCTTAGCCTCAGCCTTTACAACTTCTGGCTGACTTGCCGAAATCACTTTCCACTCGCGAAGTGCATTCGCTTTCCAAGTGCGGGCGGAAACTACCGGAGTGCGAGAACAGCTTTGGAAAGCGAAGCGACTTTTAGCCGAAGCCGCAAGAACAGCTGACGCATAACTCGCGGAGCTTTCCAGACCGCCAGAATCGCGCTAAATAAAAAATGGACAACCACTCGTCTAGAACTCCATTTGAGTTTCGGAAGACACTTGAACAAAGAAGACTACATATAAAATTTTCAATGCACCAGATTACAAGGAAGAACGGGACAGAGTACAAGCTTCAAGATGACAAAAAACTACAGCAATAAGTTTAACATGGTGGTTATACTTCTAATAAGTCTGACATGCACGAAAGAACTCAATATAATTGCGAGACTTTCACCTTTACATTTTTAACACAAGATTTCCTATACTGGAGTGACGTCAGATCCAGGCCAAACTGTAGAAAATTTCTACAATCCATTCGACTTTGACTTGAGATCCTATCAAGTGCCTAGGAAGCCTTGATGGACATTTTCCTAGAACACTGTATGGCTCGGAATTCTGAAGCGAGGTTCAGTTGCTTAAAATTAGTTTCGTCGAATTCTTGTCTGGGCGCTCGTGCACCTGCAGGAAGTTGATTTCTTTCATGAACACAGTCTTTTTTTTTCTGAAAATCAGTCGATTTTTCAAAATTGTCGTTTCATGTGTCGAAAATAGTCCGTAAAAATTACCAGCCAGTCGATAAATGCCTTGTCCCCCCCACCCCCAAATATTTTGGCTAGTAAGGTCTCTGGCAAGAACTTTTTCTATTTTATGTCCGATTCTTTCCTTCTAGCTATAGCCTGACGACTCTGATGAGGACCCTTGCCAAGAAAGGTCCTCCAAGAAGGGTTTCAGCAATATCGCTGAAAACAAAATCTCAGCTGACTTACCAGTTTAGCGCCGTTGTCTGTGGTTCGCAGTCAGCTTGGGGGTGGCGAATAATCACTTTCCCACTTTCGCTCCCTTGCGGAGACACTGGTGACACACTTTTTGCTGGAAACTTAACTTGAGTTAGTAAGTTTAGTAGTTGATACGTTTATACGGCCTTGCCTGACTTCCCCATAATCCAGTTCACTGATTACAAGCGGACAACTGTCTGAAAGTCCTCCATTGTCTAACTATCAACACTACCGGCTGATACAGTGAAATAGATCCAAAAGTTGATGAGTAGAAAATCTTAGTCTGCTTCCCAAGCAACAGAAGTTTTGCGCTGGCTTTGGAGTAGAAAACGAAATCTGTCCTCGCCGGTGATCTCAGGGAAGGACAAGAAAATCACCAAACTAATCCTCAAAATCGATTCAAATCCTATGTAAGCCAATCAACAACGTTTGCTATGGTGACGCTTATGTTCTTCTTTAGGCACACGGCGATTCTTCGTCAGCACGAAAAGCGAGTCATTAAGAGTATATATATACTCTTATATATTCCTCTCCATAATTTCATATCTCTGTTACAAATGTTGACAACGAGACAGTATAGAGGACTTTTCAAAACTAGTCCGCTAGGAGCGTTGAACTGGAGTACGGCTAATCAAAGAAACAAATGAATAAATTAACACATGTAGTATTTCCATCTGCCAAACGTACTGTGAGAGAATCCCTGCAACCTACAAACCTAGATTGACTCCCTCTTTGGTAATTAAAACAAAAATCTTTAGCTTAAGAAGCAAGAGGCCAAGAGCTAATTGCCACTTGCATAGGAACAACGTAGCAGCTGAATCTCCGGAATAAGAACGGAGCAGCAGTTCGAAATGATTGTTTTTCTAGGTGGGGGGGCGGGGGGGGGGGGGCAATGCAGTGGCGTCACTGTTTGTAGGCGATTGATGGCGCTACAGGGCTGAGATTTATTTCAGCGCTAATTCGTCCCTGCTTGGTAAGGCAGTATTTGCAAAATTAGAGTGCTATGTGGTACTTATTCGCATTTGGACAAATTCATGAATGTATTTTCCATTTAATGGGTGAATGTCAGGAGTTAAATGACCCAAGGAAGGAAATATTCGCAGAAATGGTGTGGGTGGAGGAATGGTTAAAAGCTTTAGTGACAGGAAAAGTTTCTTGTACGATGTTGATGAGGTTACGTTTGGGTTTTGTTCTTTGTTCCCACGGCCCTTTCAAGGAATAAATAAAAAAAACGCTAGTACCGAGGGAGAACAGTTTTGTAATTGTTATTCGCAGGTTTTGGCGAGTGACTAGTGTTTAATTTAGTTTTTTTTTTTTATTCTTCCAATTTTGGTTTTCAATTTCGGTTGTTTGTTGGTTCTCTGCTTTGTTTTGGTTTGTCTCGTTTGATTTCATCCACTTTTTCGTATTTTTTCTTGAAATTTTCCGTCTCCGCTGACGAAGGGAAGCGGTTATCCTCCCAAAATCTAAGCTTCGTTTTTCAGTATTTTCGTTGGCCTTTAAATAAGTGCTAGAAGCTCATATGCCACTTGCAAGGCTGGGTAAAAGGATGAAAGTAGGAATTTGCCATTTCTAGGGTTTGTTGTGATCATTTGTAAGCAAAACTCTTGAGATAGGATGATCATGGGCCCTTGGAGATCACGAGAACATATAGTTAGGCAAAAAGTACTTTTACACTTGGCTGTGATGATGCGGACTTCAAGGGCGCTAAAATTCATCTGTAATTAAACCCATTCAAGCAAAGATGACGATAGGGTCATCGAGATCATGAAAATGAATATTTTGCTCAAAAGTGTTGTTTGTGCTGTAAGGGATTCCATTGTAAGTAAAACCCTTGAGGCGAAAATGATGATGGGCTGGGCTCTTCGATCATGAATACATATCGTTTGGTAAAAAGTATTTTTTGACTTTTCGGTTAAGATGCGAAGCTTAAAGGGGCTAGAAACTAATTTCTATGCAAAACCCTTGAGGCGGAAATGACCATGGGGTCATGGGCACCATGAACATGTATATTTACCTTTTTTTGTACTTTGCGGTTAAGATGACTACTTTAAGGGATGGTCGGATCTGGGACGTGACAATTTCTAAGCCAGTCTTGCCAAGTCTCTAATGTTCAAGCTAAGTATCATCGTCCTAGCACATCTGGAAGTATCTTAACTCGCGATCACCCGAATTCCGGACTCCTCCTCCAACTCTCCGCACAGTACCGGAATCCGTTCCAGTTCTGTCACTGATGTATCTAGGGCTTGTGCTTATTCTTCCCACCAAGTTCCATCCCGGTCGCTCCACACTAAGCGTGTCACATGGTTTTCAATTCTCCCCTCCACATTCGTCAGATCCGGTCCTGACTTGAAATCGGACATTTGATCCGAGGTACGAGAACTTTGTAAATATCTAGTTTCATTAAGATCTAATTACAACTTTAAAAGTTATACCATACCTGACGAATCAGGATTCCTACTCCCCCACGATGGTCGGATCGGTAAACTGACTATTTCTAAGCCAATCTTGTCAATTCTCTAATGGGCAAGCAAAGTTTCATAGTCCTAGCCCATCCAGAAGTATATTAACTTGCGATCACCGGAATTCCGCCCCCCCCCCCTCTAGCTCGCAAAAGTGCCCGATCGCCCCCCCCCCTTAGCTCCCAAAAGTGCCCGAATCCGGTACGGTTCTGCCACTGATGTTATCTAGTGCTTGTTCTTCCCACCAGTTTCATTCCAATCGCTACACTCTAAATGTATCAGAAGATTTCCGGTTCTCCCCCCCCCCCCCCCCCCCCCCCCCCCACATTTATTGGACCTGGTCCGCACTTGAAATGGGACATCCAGGACACGAGATGTTTCCAAATATCAAGTTTTATTAAGACCCGGTCACCCGTTACAAAGTTATACATACCTCAACATTCCGCATTTCCGCGAAGCTGCAAGTGCCATAAAAAATCCATTTTCGTCTGATTTTGTTTTGATTTCTTGTGCTATTTCAGACCAATGTGGTTTATGAAATTATCTTTGCTGTGAAATCACAGTCGCATGTGGACTCGCAAATAGTTCACTCACCAGCCGACAAGAAGGGATTAAACAATAAATATTCCTTGAGCCCAAGCTGACTTTGAAATATATATTCAAATAAAGAATATGTATATTCAAAATACATATATTTATTTAAATATTCGAATATCCCGATGAAAAATTTGTAGCCTGCGGAGCTGCATGATAGTTGTACAAAAAGTTGCATGTAATACTATGTAATAGTAAAGAACACTACATTTAATGTCCTCCGACTCGTCCAATCTTAAGCAGTAGTATCTAGTAGCATCCTGTCTTGCCATAGTAGCATCCAGTCTTGCTAATAGTAGCATGTAGTAGAATGCAGTAACACGGTAGCCTTGAAGTAAAAGCATGTAGTAGCATCAGTTGGTGCTGCATGCTACTTTTTCGTACAACTTCATACTTTATTTTGAGATACATTTTTCATCGGGATATGATTAAACAGTATAGGCTTCAACACAGGCAATTGCAATTTGCATATAATTGAATGTTCTGTGACAAAGCTGCTCAATCATAAACCACATGTTAATTCACAAATGAGCTTCACTGGATCTGGGAACATAAACGGTAAACTATTTAATTCCTAAACGGCGTTCCGACATATTATTATAATCTGCACTTAATTCGGCCTTCCGTTACCGAGCTGTAGAATCACAACGAACATGTGAACTCACAGCTACACTCTCAAAAGTTCGGTCATATTTAGCAAATGTTCGCGCATTCTTGTTTTTTAAACGCTGTGAACGTACTTCTCTGTTACAACCAAAGGCCGTATCCAGGGGGGGGGGGGGGGTTAGGGGGTTGACCCCCCCCCCCGAAACATACAAAAATAATCATCTGTATAGGCTTTTCCTCGGATCTATGTGTTTTTTGTACTTTTTTATCCGACCAGCAGGCAACCCCCCCCCCCCCCCCCGAAATAAATTCCTGGATACGGGACTGGTTATAACCAATGTTGATTTTCGCTAAACGATAACGTTTAACACAAGAGTGCATACACATGTGCTATCTGTTTTCGAACTGTTATCCATAACAGATAACACAAGGGTGCACAGTTACAACAGACAACACTCAGGAAGTTGTCTGTTGTCATTTTGAAAACGTTATCCATCAAATCTTATGCATAACAAGCATTGCCAGGAATAGCCTTGGCGTGACATCAGATGCATTAGTTGCGTTTTTGCAGATACGATGGTATCTGATACCACGGTCTGAAGTTGTTTTCGCAGTTATCGTGGTGGTCAAAAGGCGTTTTTGCAATTGTCGTGGCATCTGGCCAGTTACCGTGGTATCTGATACCCAGTTACCACGGTCCGACCGTGGTATCTGGAAAGTCATCTCACTTTGATCAAATTTTGTCAAATTGGTGAGAAAGAAGTTTAGCACTTAGTGATGTAACTGGATATCAATTTTTATTTTGGGATGGCTTTTAAAAGTGCAATTTCGGCAATAGTCGTTTCTGCAGAACAACCGTGTATCAGATACCATGATAGATGCAAATCCCGACTAATTGCAGAACCAGTTAACGCGGTAAGAGATATCATGGTATCTGCAAAAACGCAACTAATATACATTATTGCATCTGCTGACTTTTCCAAAGTGAGGTTGTTTGTGATCGGAGATTGCTCTGTATATGGCTTAATATCTTTTAAATACAGATATATACATGTATATATATATATACATTATTGTATCTGCTGACTTTTCGGATATCATGACGACACACAAAAAAGTCAGCAGATGCGCGATCACAACGGATAACATCACTTGTCTGTTGAAACTGCGCATCCCTTTGCTATCTGTTATGACACTCCTGACAGTGTAGTAAATTAAATAATAAACTATTTTCCACTATCAATTCAAATGGGCAAACTTTTATGCGCGATTCCACTGTCAGAAGTTGGATGCCCGTCCTTATGTCAAATATTCTGATGGATGCCGATAACTATTATGACCCTTTTGTTATCTTTTCGTGAAACAAAACACATCAAAGGATCATGAACGTGTCCGAAAGCTTTTTGGTGCTGTAAAAGTTGCATTAATGCTGCATTTTCTTTTCTTTTTTTTGTCCGAAAGCTGTTACCTTTTTTCGTCTCTGACAATTCTAGAATACCAAAATTCAAGTCAGGAAGAAGAAGAAGAAAAAAGAATTAGCTGCATAAAGCTGATAAAATGGATCAGCTACTGATATCCAACCTTCTTATCTTTCCTTTCTACGTTGGAAAGGATAGCCAGTTGTCTTAGAATTTGGAATGTTTGCCCGAATCGTCAGTTGTCTTTTTTAATTTGTTATGTTTCCCGCCGAAATTACTGAGAGAATCGCCGTACTCCCCAGTTGCTTCTTCAAAATTCAGCATAAAATTTAGATTTCTTGCTGAATTTGTCGATGAATTTTATACTACATTAATTGAGCGAAAATTTAAGTCCGAAAGCGAAATGCTGCATAAAATGCTGAATTAATTCAGCATTTTTGTTCGTTTCGGAGCTTTCGGACACGTTACATATTCTCGGAATCTGTCGTTCATAGAGATGTGCAACCACTTGCCAAATATTTTCCAACTTCTCACAGTGTAGTTCTCCAACGCTTGCTTCGTTTTGTTTTTATCTTCTGTATTTACAACGCCGTTGAAACCTTACCGAACTTTACCTTTTTTTATACTCTTTTCTTTTTTATACTCTTCATCCATAGCGCAATTCTCTTATTGACTATCGCTCCTTGCCGATGAAAAATCTCCAGCCTCTCCGGGTACCTAGCGGAAGAAAAGCATAAGTGGTGTCACATCTGCTCCCAAAGTTTGCCGTGATTGACTGACACATGATTTGAGGCGTTGAGTTGGAGTCGTTACGGACACGCTTACTCCTTCTTCCTGAGGATCAGTGGCGTGTTTTGGACTTAGTCATATGGAGTATTGGAAGCTCAGCATATTTCTTAGCCTTACCATAGAAATCTTAGCGTGATAGTTTTCTTTCCTCTGTCCGATAACTGCACCCGTAATAAGAATGCACTCATTCACATGAGACTATTACACTAAGACTTTTTTTGACAACCATGCTCAAATGATAAGCCGTTACAAAAGTACGATTATTGATCATTTTTTAATCTTTATTATTTACATTTGTATATACTGACGATTTCGACAAATTGGGTTCTTACCATGATAGTTCGAGAAGAATAAAAGCGATATATCATGTAGATATAGGTTCCAAAGTCATACACAACCCTGGTGTGCCAGAATGTTGTACACTGGGTGACCTTCAAAGGAATCAGGAGTACACATAGGTATGAGCACCATGCACACTCTAAAAGCATGCCCCAGCATTTGAGCATGGATATCAAATACGGGCTTGGTGACTGCGAGTCATATTTTGACAATGCAAACCGAATACGTCAGATACATTTTATTAGTTATATTTTGGCCCTTCTTGGCAAGGGTCCTCTTCAGGCTCAAGCTGAGAAATGAACTAATGGAAAAACAACTAAAGATTTCAACAACAAACGCCTTAGTGGACAGTTACCCAGCATTCTGTTTCTGGGCTAAATTCTCCCCTCAAACATGTTTTTTTACAGATGATTGCACTGTCAGAAGTCTGATAACATATAACAAATAACAATAATAATGATATAATTGCAATAATAAGGCTTTCACCTCGATAATAATAATAATAATATAATAATAATAATACAAATGTTTGCACATCCGTGTGTTAAACTTTATGATAACATATCTTTTATGACCCTTCGAGTGTTTTGTTTCGCGAAAAGATAACATTTAAAACGGTCATAACATATATGGTATCATAAGGTTTAACACAGGGGCGCAAAAATGTGACATCTGTTATCAAACTATTGTATAGTCTGCACTTAATTTAGTCTTCTCGGATGGAGCTGTAAAATAAAGCAACTGACTGCGAATTCACAAATGAGCCTTACTGGAACTGCCAACACATAGATAGACACAGGGCCGTATCCAGGGAGGGAGGAGTGGGGGTTGAAACACCCCGCGAAACATACAAAAACAATCATTTTTATAGGCTTTTCCGTCTGACCTATGTCTTTTCAGTCCGACCGGCAGGGAAACACCCCCCCCCCCCCGAAAGGCCAAACTCCCCCGAAATAAATTCCTGGATACCGGCCTGGACACACATTCGTTAAACTCTTGGACGACCCTTCAACAAAAGTCTTAACCGACACCTTACATAGATATTCAATCAGCCGAAGCTGACTCCAACTCATATTTGACGGTACAAAACGATCATTTTCCAGCTTGAGCCTGAATTGCCAAGAAGGGCTATAGCTCTAATTAAAATGTAGCTGACTTATCTGTTTTGCACAGTCAAATACGACACCTTAAGTCTGAGGTTACGCCTTACGTTTAGATGTGCACCTTCATAATTGGATAGAAGCCGAGCTCCTGGTCCGCGATGATGCTTAGTTCTCTTTCCCCGTCGCTTTTTGGACGTCTTGATCTCAAAATGTGCACTGAACTTGGCTTTTAGTGAACTGAGAGGCGTTACATCCTAATCCGGGATATATATAATTTATTTTTTAGCGTGCTACCAAGTCACAAACCCCATGGAAACTCACAAACGGGCCTCATTAGCCCTACCAACGCTCAGTGCTTCCTCCCACAGACTCTGCACTCTCGACCTCTCAATATCTGTTTCCTCACAGAGATTATACTGCTTAAACATATTATCAACTTTCGAAGCTAAAAGCAGGCTATCATACTCGAGCTTAAATGTACCGGGGTCGGCTGGGCGGGGTAGCAACCGCTCAACCGCGGGTTCAACCTGCCGGTTATATTCCCCGAAGGCAAATGGCCCGAAACGTTCAGCCTCCGCTTCCAGACGGATGTAATCTCCCGTCGGCACATCAACGTGCCAAGCTTCTAGCTCGTTATTCCACACTTTCATGAAGAATAGTCCATCTTGGACGGTTCGCGAAACGTTTCTGTCAGTTAAGCCACTTCTGGAAGCCCAGCTTTCTGAAAGTTCTTCATTCCATTGTAAAAGTTTGCACTCCTGCTGCAGGCGCATTATGTGCATCGGATCCACGCTGAGCGACTAGAAAAGAAATTGAAAAAGTTGGCAACAGCTCTCGCGACGATTAGGGAGGACACAAACAGACTGACTGATGGACTACTGAGAAGGATTCGCTGAATACAGAATTAGCCACATAAAGAAGTTTTCCTACAGCATAGCCAAGAGGTCTGAAGCTCAGTTTGTCATTTGCCAACAACAGATGTGGTGACAGACGAGATTGTGACCCCCTTCCTCTAAAAACTCCGTGAACTAAGGGTGGGTTGCTACACAGATCAACTGGTGCGAGGACTGACTTGTCAGCAGTGTTCGTTCAGGTAGGCATTCCACGATTTCCAGGGACCTACTATCACTTACGATCGTTACAATGTTTTTACGTTCCGCAGATTGGAAAAGTAGCTCCTCCGTCTTATCAATTTAGTTAAGATCATTCTTATGATGGTCGGGAGTATCATTACTTATAATAACTACCAGTTCAGGACGAATCCTGTCAGGATGGCACAATCCGTATCATCTCTCAGCATATTATTATTTTCGTTCGAGGGAGGAGAATAACTTCACAGTGGATAGCTCCTCCTCCTTTTATAATCATAACTCACAAAAACTTCGGTGGAACACAACCTTAGACATACACAACCTTAGACATAGGTTCCTTTTGCTTTCAAGTTAAAAACTACACAGCCCTGTTTCTGTTTCCTCGAAGCCACGAAACTGAGCACAGAGTCCACACCTTCTTTCTGGAAGACGTATTTGTTTCACTGGGAAGCAACAGAAACCCCTTTCGAACGCGCACCATGATTATTCAGACACAACCCGGCAGTACTTCGGCTGCTTTAAGCCTCTTTCCACTTCCTTGCCTTGGATGAGAAACGTGGCAAAATTTGCATAACCGATCTGCTGGCCAATAGTTTTCTTGGAAACAATCATCGGGAGCCTTAGAAGTCACGTAAAGAGAACAAACGTGGCAAGCGCAATAATTAGTGTAATGCCAATAGAGGAGATAGGATTCACTTATAAAGTGCAGAACATCGGGAACGAGAAGGAATGGATATACTACTGGAGTAGAACGAATTAGTATCATAAGTACGACTGGTACCGATTTATGGTACGATTATATACTTATTAAAGTTCAACCGAAAAGGGCTGGGATAGGGCAATTTCGTTACCCATCACTTATTCACTAAAATAGGCTTGAATACCCGCTGAAAATGAGTTACTTCGTTGTTCCGCTATTCACGAGTAATCGATGTTCAAACAGTGGAATTTCCGTGTGATTTGTGGTACCTCTATGCGCTTGTATTTCTGGTGTATGCCTTACGAGAAAGATTTATGATTTTTTTTTTCAGGCACTAAGCGACCTTCACCAATCTCACCACTGCCCACTGAAAAGCCGCGTCTGTGTTTAGACTAAAATTTACCACGTCATAGTAGAATTTTCGTTGCGGGGACGGCCGCAGATATCCTGAACGTCATAACTAGAGTAGATAGTGGAAAATAAAAATAAATCCCTTTGCAAAATCCGAATAATTCAGTGTATCCCATTAAATGACACATAAATAAGTTGGCTTTTCAATTCAAGTTCAAGTACGATCTGAGAAGATTTGCACACTGGATTTACGATTTTTGAAACTTTTGCGTCATCTATGTCGGTTGTCAAGATATTATGCATGCAATTGCCTAACACTAGACTGCTGTAAAAAAAAAAAAAAAAAACCCGAGATAGAAAGAAAATTAGAAGGAAATATAAGAAGCTGACAAAGACATTGCAAGAAGAAACCCCAAGAAGTGAAATCGCAGAAAGCGGAATTTTCAATCTGCCTTCATCCAGTCATGTCTTATCGTCTCCTCCGCCTTGACTCATCAGTTATGCTGGACCTTCTATTATTTGTAGATTTTGTAGTGTATATAAGATGTGATGCCGTAGATTTTGTAGTGTATATAAGGTGGAATGCCGTAAACTCGGCTATCGGCACGCACCGTGTTCAAGATTTTTAATGAACGAATTAAAATGAAGAGTACTTAAATGAAAGTATTGGTTTGGATTATGCAAGCATATAAACAAATAATCTTTAATTTCCTTAATAGCTTATGCAAACTAGTCGCTAGCATTGGATGGTGATACAGTTAACATCTAGTAGGCCTACGTATAATACCAATATATAAAACATTTTGATAATAATAATAAGATCTACCATTTCCAGTTATATACAATTTACCTTAATAACTACAGCATGGAATTGAAGTGGTTTACGAGTAGGATACCATGGACTGGAGGTACCAGTCGCGGTTGAATGTTTGTATGAGCGAATAGGTTACATACAGTTCTCAATGGAAAATACCGGGACATGTTTTCACGTTAGATATCGGAAAATACTTTTCTGACCTCACCAAAGTCCCACATCCGGGGCACTGACCTATGCCAACCTCTCTTATCGATAAAATCGCTTTTCGGAAATGTGACAAAGATCTAGTCCATTGGGAGATGACCACGAGACAAATGAGACTAATCCTTTGTTCGAGAGAGAGATGAAGATGCTGGAGCGGCGGACAGTGTTAGGCTAGGGATTAGTGAGCGTAAGAATGAGAAAAGTTGTGATTGCTGTTGCGTCACGCTATGGAAGGCATATGCAGATTTCAGGAGCATTTTCCAATCCGTTCTCTACCACTTTTTGGGATCCCAAAACGTAAGTGGAGGGATACCTATGACAACGCAAAAGTTGTACGTCTGTCAGCACAATAACTCTCGAAGGGAATGAGTTTTTGACGAAACTTGGTGTGAGGACTCTTCAATTCAAGGTAAAGATCGAGTTCGTAGATGGGCACGATAGCTGCACATTCAGTGGACGGGGAGGAGTTTCAAATTAAGGGGTGACACAAATCTTTTGTAAAAGCAAATGAGATAGTCGATTACGAGGTAAGACGACATACTGAACACGAATATGAAAACCATTTTCTCGCCGGTTCAGTAGTTCAGCCGGTATCTGGCTAAAACCGGAAAGTTTGTTAAAAGTAACAGTTTTATCTGAAGTTGATTAGATATCCGATTTAGGGGTAAAGAGACATGCTGAATCCGAATATGGAAATGATTTTCTCGTCGGACAAGTAGATCGTCCGGAATTCGGCCGAAACCGGAAAGTTTGTCAAAACTAAAAGATTAATCTGAAGTTGATAAGAGGTTCGATATAAGGCTAGTGAAACATGCTGAATCCGAATATGAAATTTATTTTGTCGCTGGACAAGTAGATAGCCCGGAATCCGGCCATAACCGGAAAATCTGTTAAAAGTAAAAGTTAATATGAATTTCATAAGGTGTTCGATTTAAGTGTAAGAAGACATGCTGAATTCGTGTATGACAATCATTTTATACCTGGACACATAGTTCGCCACGAACCCTGCTGAAATCGGAAAATTTGTTAAAAGTTGAAGTTTTATCTGAAGTTGATTAGAGGGTCGACAAGGGGTATGGAGATATGCTGAATTTGTTTTTGAACTTCAATTTTTTGCAAGACAAGTAGTTCGCCCTGAATCCGGCTGAAACCGACAATTTGGCAGAAGTAAGGCAGGAACTTTCGTCAAAACAGACATAACGCAGGCTATAGGGGTAAACTCACATGCTGAATCCATATTTGAACTTCGTCTTCTCAGATGATTACCACTGGACCTCTAGAAGACCTGTCTGTAAGTATTAAATTTGTGGGATCCCATCGAAACCTCTGGTCTTGTTTTTTCTTGTGAAATCGGCGGCTAAGCGACTCGCTGACTTCTCTATCGGTAGCGGGGGGGGGGGGGGGGGGGGGGGTAAACGTTCATTCTAGCGTTGCTTCATACTCTTTCGGTTAATTAAAGTTTAGCTTAAGCGGGCTGATATCCGACAGTCTAGTTACACATCAATTATTCACTTAAACAGAACTGAAAACCCGATAAAAATGCGTAACTTCTGTTTGTCCGTTATTCCCAAAACCCAAAAGTGTTTTCTGATTTATTTAAAATGAACATGTTTAGCCGGACAACTTTTGCGAGGTCATAGTATCCATCAGACCACTTACGTGTTGGGATCACAAAAATAGAACACCGTAATCTCTTTGGCTACCTTTGTTGTCTCACTAAAGAAGGCATACTTCAAGAGCGGCGTTTGTAGAGGCCATGTGCCTTATTTTTGCATTATATTATTATTAAGAGCGGCGTTTTCAATAACACATGTAGGAGTAGCGATATGGAATGAATACCTCTGTGTATTAGGAATGCGACAACCCTTCACTCTTTTAAAAAACAACTAAAAGAGTAATTTTCAAGTGAAAGTAGTTGAGAGTTGGTATTTCTAAATGTATTCAAACAATAATGTTTCTTTTTACGTTTGTTCTAAAAAGGAGTATTATGAGCTCCTTATTTGTATGTTCGTTCCCATAGGCCGGAGGGCCTTTTTTTTAGGCAGACATGCAGTTTGTTTTAGGAAGTGTATTATTTTTTTGTGTTAATTAATAATCTGAATCTGAAATCCTTCTGGCCGTCGTCAGTAGCAAGAGCGATAAGAATCCTTGGTGACCGAATTTTATTCCTCTTCTAAAATAAGGGATAGAACTTGGGGGCACTAGCATAGGCTCATAGCCAATCAACTCTCGGTAGTAACAAGAAAGGCTGAATCGACAGCCAAATGAACGGAATGTTTATTTCCTAGGCATAAAAGCCCAGAGTGAAATAAACTACAAGATAAGCGAGCAAAAATAACTAAACCCTGTGTTTCGGAAGGGTTAACAACTTCAGTGTTCGAATGGTTGCAAAGAAACTAAATAATTGGACCCCTGGTTAATGGTGGACTGGAAAAGGATATCGAAGAGGAAGCTTCCACGCTACAGATAAAAGGATTGTTACCCAAACGTCTACTATCTCAAAATATCCCTTTGACGTTCCTCCCAAACATGTCCCCGTCTGAAAAAGCCCCAAACCAGAAACTTCTACGACAAACAAGTCCCACATCAATAAACTCTAAGCTCATACACAGAACTACGAAGTTTCAAGAACAGAAGACTGAGGTTGCGTTCCAAAGAAGTTATTACCAGTTGTGATGATGAGAGGAGTCAGCTATTTATTGTGGTGGTTACTACCCTCTCTAGAATAAAAATAAAAAAGAGCTCAGAGAGACGTCGCGTAACCATTCTGACAGGAAGTCGCCTCCACGAGTATCCCGTATGACGCTCCCAAACATCATCTGAATAAGAAAACTGTAACGATCGTAACTCGTGGGGAACGAAAATGATAAGAGGTGGGAGCCAAATCCCCCTGCTAATTCTTCCTGCTAGGATCCTACTAATTCTTCTGCCCGATGTTTACACAATTTCATCCCATCCTTTATTTCTGGTCATATCTTGTAAGTGTATTCGTTAATTTGTTTGGTTTTTGCGTATTTCGTAAATATTTTATTCCTCTTCTAGTTTAATAGTTTTAATAATTAATTTTATTCCTCTTTTATTTGGAAATAAATCTGATTGATTAACTGAAATTTCTTATCACACCGGAAAATAACAACAATGTAGTAACGATCGTAAGTGGTAATAACTCAGAGGATCGCTACCTGAGGCTGTCCAGACCTCGCATCTGCGCAAAATCGAACGCACTCAGCGGTACGAAAGAGTAAGCCACTCTGACAATCTACACAGCTGCACAACACCCCTCAAGACTCAAATTCGGCAAAAGCCCCTCCTCTATAGCCTTGCAGTCCTGACAGTAAGACTTACAGACTATACAGAACCCTTTTATGCATATACTAGAATGCTTACAGCCGTTGAAAGACCATCATCAGTGAAACCTCTCGGCGGTCTCAAGAATCTAAGGCAAACCCTATTCCAGAATATTCGATGACCAGCTTTAGGTATCGGAAACTTTCCGCTCCAAAGAACAAATATTCGATGCATCCAGTTCCAGATTGTTCACAAATTCAAAACAAACTCCGGAAATCCCTTGAGTCTTGCGTGATGCATTTCCCTTAGAAGGTCAGAGACGGAACTAATTTCAGCAAAATACGAACGGAGCGTGTCCTTCCCATCCCTCGAATTATGGACGCTCCATTTGCTGCACGAAAAATGCTGCGTTTTCCGAAGAAGCAGAACAAGACATTAGTTGGAAAGGAGATGCTATTTATTTGTCCTTTTTAACAAAGCCTCGAGTATGGAAATGTCACTGCTGCGGTCCCTGTAACCGGCTTTCGGTTCCAATTTTTGGGATCCCAAAACGTAAGTGGAGGGATACCTATGACATCTCCAAAGTTGTCCGTCTGTCCGTCCGTCTGTCAACACGATAACTCTCGAAGGGAATGAGATATTTTGATGAAACTTGGTGTGAAGATTCTTTGGGGGATTCAAATTAAGGGACACACAAAATATTTTAAACAGCTAATGTGATAGTCGATCATGGGGTAAGAAGACAAGCTGAACCCGAATATGCAAAACATTTTCTCGTCCAACAAGTAGTTCACCCGGAATCCGGCAAAAAACGGAAAGTTGGTTAAGAAGAAAAGTTTCATTTGAAGTTGATTAAATGTTAGATTTAGGGGTAAGGAGACATCCTAACGACTATGGTGAAAACCCTTTCCTCGCCCGACAAGTAGTTCGTCCGGAATCCGGCAAAAACCGGAAAGTTCTTTAAAAGTAAAAGTTTTATCTGAAGATGGTTAGATGACAGATTTAGGAGGAAGAAGGCATGCGGAAGACTTATATGAAAAGTATTTTCTATCCGGACAAATAGTTCGCGAATCCGGCCCAAACCGGAAAATTTGTTAAAACCAAAAGTTCTATCTGAAGTTGATTAGATCACAGATTTAGGGATAGGGCTAAGTCTGTATACGACAATCACTTTTAACACAGACATATAATTCGTCCGGAATCCGGTTGAAACCGGAATTTTTTTGTAAGTTACAGTTTTATTTGAAGTTGATTAGCTGTCCTTTCTAGGGATAAGGAGATACGCTGAATTCGTTTCTGAGTTTTCTTTTTGTGCTGGACAAGTAGTTCGCTCGGAATTCGGCCGAAACCGAAAATTTGGCAGAAGTAAAGCAGGAAGTTTCGGTCAGTATCGTCAAAATAGATATGCCTGATAGAGGTATATCTGAATTTAGTTTTCTCAGATGATTAGCCTGGCGAATACTGGATCTGGCAAAGACAAGACCCAGTTGTCTGGCGAATACTGGATCTGGCGAAGACAAGACCCAGTTGTCTGGATCAAATACTAGATTTGTGGGATCCCATCGAAACCTTAAGTCTTGTTTATGTGGAGTTAATAACTTTTGAACTGCGACTATTACCGACACGTCGGCGATGTCGACCGACAGTTTGATTCATGACTGACACATCGACATCGGCCGATCGTTTGGTTCATGACTGACACGTCGGAGACAGGTATCAAGTTCAAAGTTACTACATTATTGGGGTGTAGATGTGCCTTTTGGGGATCACTACTCCGATGCCCTCCCGGTTAAGGGGCAACTGGGCCAACATTGCCCAGCGACTTAAGTTAGATATTAATCTTCTCGACTGAATCGTATTCTCAACGAATCAGGAGACGGACAGACTACTACCACATACTGCTCAAGTCCTCTTGTACTTCTGAAGCTGTTTCCTTAATCAAACCATCCAAATAATTCGAAAAGCGTACGATAAGCTATGCAGGGCAAAGGCTAACTTTGACGGTTTGGATAGGTAGACAGATATCGCATTGATTCTTCTAGAAACTATTATGGTAAAATCCAAATTTGTCGAGGTCGACAATATATACAAAATATAAACACTAGCATACAAACTTTTCATACCACACATGGTCACATTTTCTATGTTGGGAGTTTTCGGATCGCCATTCCGACCGCTCTTACAGGAATCGTGTTTGGCAGTGCAGAACGGATACGTCAGCTGAATTTTATTAGAGCTATATTTCCGCCCTTCTTGGCAAGGGTCCTCTTTAGGCTCAAAGAAACTCAAGTTGGTTCTTCTTTTCCTTTTCTCCATTTGTAACGTTTGTTAATGGGTAAATAAAACCGTTTATACATTCGAGGAAACCTGATCAGCGACGCATCAACTAATTATCTAATTAACTAATATCTTATCTAATAAACTAATTATCCAGTGGTTGACCCCTTTCCTTTTCAAGGTTAAACTCGACAAGACCTGATTTTGAAGGAGTCAGGGCAAGACCCCCCCCCCCCCCCCCTACAGACCGAGGCTTCTGTACTTTTTAACCTGCCAAAGCAACGCGAATTTGTCGAGAAAGACATTTTCGTCTTTGAAATTTTTGATGTTTAGTGTTTAAATGGTGTTTTTTTTTCCTGTTTTGTGTACTACTGAATTGCTTGACTATGTAAGAGCGTGACTGTATAAAGCACACCTGACGAGAGAACAGATATTTTTTTTTGCAATAATGTACGAAACGTTTCTGAACAATAAAGACTGTTTACGAAGCCCGGAAAAGTGACGTAACACTAAGCCTCTCCCAACGGGATCGCTGACCCCTTTGCTATCCGAGACTGGTAAGTGGTCGGAACCTCATTTTGAGTCAGGTCAGGAGAGATGACAACCACGTAGACCCTTAGAGACTTAGTCCTCTTGTTAGGAATCGTTTAGTTCCGTCAGATAAGCTGAACCTAATCTTCAGCGCTTCATACATAGTATCATGCTATCTCGTGTTCTTGGGTAAATTGAAGTATTGGCGATTACCAATTGAAGCGCTGTCAGTTCAGTTGCCAACAAGATCAGCGGCATAACATATTTACGGGGTTTGCAAAGGAAATCGGCGGCAAATTATATCATTTATTATTAAAGTTTAAGGGAAAAGGGATGTGATAGGAAAATCTAATTACCCATGACTTATTCACTTAAAAGAGGCTTAAAGACCCGATGAAAATGCGTTACTTCGTTACCCAGCTATTCACGAACAATCGAATTTCATAGTGGAATTTCCCTGTCTGATTTGTGGTACCTCTATGCGCTTTTATCTGTGTTGTATGCTTGACGAAAAAGATTTACGAAAAAAACAAGTGTTTACGCAGTGAGCCACCTTCCTCCAGCTGATCACTGACCGCGTCATGGTAGAATTTTCAGCAAATAGTGATTTTTTTTTTTTAAATGCCTTAACACAATCAAAAATAATGCAGTGTAGTCGGTGTAAGTGTAGTCAGTTAATCGTACAAAATATAACTGGCTTTTCAGTTAAACTTTAACGTTACAATTCGTCTTGTTTTTAATTAACAATATTGGATTGTATGCTGGAACCACTACAATGAGTTGTATCTTTCCAAATATCATTAACGAATGTTAGAAAGCTTCATGCTGAAAGCTAGGTCATACTATCTGAAAAGCTGGAATCCGTACAGAACGCGCATTGAAGATTATGATGGGACCCGGCTATCAGTTATATGAGCAGGCACCAGAGCAAAATAACACTAGGGAGTAATCAAGGAGTGACACACATTCAAACAGCAGCGACACTAGCACCACTAGCGATAGAGAACGTCCCTACTGAAAATCAATCAGCTAGCGCTGCTCCAACAACTTCATATTGTGAACACAGCAAAAAAAAGATGCGCCCTCCCCTGTTTCCTCTATGCGTGCAGACCGCATCTTAGCTTTACTAGAAATTTCTAAACTCGCAAGTTTGTTCGCTTTAAATGCCACAAGCAGAATGGGCGACGTTACGAGTATAGCCCGTTTGCGAAGCATGGAAAGCATAGGTCTTGGCGCTACTCCATAGTCTTATTTTGCTCCGTCAGGCACTGTCAAGAGTTATGAACCCCAAGCCTCTTCAACCGAAGACAAGAACTGATACTGAAGTTTGGACGATGTTGGCAAATGATGAGTACCGATCCTTGACGCCACGAAAAGGGCAAGACAAATAAAATAAGCTAGTGCCTGGCAGAGGTCGAATCTCATTTTTGCGTCCAATTTTGCAGAGAATTTCGACAAAGTGAATGGTTAGTGTAAAATGTTTTATTTAATAATGTAATGACTAGCGTAGCCTACTTTAGCATCTTTTATGGAAGAAAGCTATTCGTAAGGACAACCTTCAAATTTTTTTTAACGGTTTGAACATCAACAGTCTCCACATACTTGAATACGTTCGTCAGAGTTGAGAAAATACTAACGAAAAGCTACAAGACTTGTACCATACCTAAAACATTCACGTTATGATCACGGGCTTCGTACATTAGTGTCACCAAGCCTTCACTTCAGACGTGGCAGAGCAGGCATTATTAATGCGTTTAACAGAAGCATTGATAACATCAGTGCTTCCCAGTTTAATTTTTTTTACAGATCACCAAATGAACCGTTTCCAACCATTACCCACCATGCCCAAAAGAGAGAACTGGCCAAAATTAATTCTACAGCCACGTTCGGAAACCCCGGAATGACCTCACACTGGAATCCCTAGAAACAGCAAGTATGAACACGGTTAAACTTCACTTACATCAAAATCAGGAGTTTGAAGACATATGAATTTTTACTGTAGTTAATTTTGGTAAGAGTCATTTACTTATCTTTTTATCAGTGTTGTCGTCATTATCTGTTACTATTTGTAACAGCGACAAGCTTTTAAGTTTTTTTTACAAGCGTTATTTGGAAATAGTAAATAAAATAGTAATAAAACGTTTCGATTACTAATGCTCACCACTTCTCTAGCATATTTCCTTCGTCAAGCCATGCAAAGACGTCCGAGAAGCGCCATCAGTGACTTATCACTGATCTACTACTGCTAATCTACGTCTTTCCAAAAAAAATCGCTGACCCTTCAACTTTTCGGGGCTGCTAACTCGGCGGAACATCATTTTTCCCGACGACTGCACAATGCAAAGCTATCTCTCTTTTTATAGGACTATCTGCTAGAAGCTATCTGGGGAGTAAGCAGAAACATTTCAATGGTAATACTACACGAGTGTCTCACCAATGAAAGAAGGTTTAAAAGAGACGTAGCACTTATGATACCAAGAACAAATAACCCAATAGAACGTCCGTCTTTGGTCCGATGCAGCGACTACGGATAGGCCGACAAAACTGAAGAGAGCTATAGGTTTTTTGCCGAGTTTTGAGTTGATGCCAGTCAAGTTCCATCTTCGCCGCTGCGCATATCACAGAAAAATATAGAAAACAAGCGTCCTGCATGACCCGCTCAGCAGCGAGTCACATGTGACGTGACAATGGTAGACAACCAATCGGCTGTCATCTCGACATTTCTTATCCAGGGCTACGGCGATATAGCTGTTTGTAGAAGTAAAGAATCGTGATGTTCCGCGTCGTTCCTGCCCTCCGCTCATTTGCATCGGGAGTGGTATCGGGAATCTAATCGACTCCGCATTGTCATATTACCGAGATGGAGAGACGGAGGTTCTTGTGCTTATTTGTTCTTTTGATACTAATCCATTCTACTTCGGCAGTATTTCTATCCATTCTCTTCCCGAACTTCTATACATCATAAGTGTTTATCGCCTCTATTGGCATTACACTGATAATCACACTTGTCAAATTTTTTCTTTTGCGTAACGTATCAGGCTCCCGATCTTACGTTATTCGAGAGAAGCTTATTGGTCAGCATACCGGATATGCAAGTTTTGCCACGTTTCGCGTCCAAAGCAAGGGACATGGAAAGAGGCTAAAAATAGGCGAAGCGCAGTGTTATTTGCTGTAAGCATAGATAAATTGTAAAGCAGTCAACTATTTTAGAACATCTTCAGCAAAAATACTAAGTAGTTCGAGTTGTCCTTTAAAGACAAGCTGATCATTTGGAGGGTAAGAAAACAAGAGCTAGAATCTCATATGGCACTTGCAAGGCTGGTTCAGAGTATGAAATATGAATTTGCCTTTTCGTGGGTCTGCTCTAATCAGTTGTAAGCAAAACCCTTGAGATAAGAATGATCATGGACCCTTGGAAATCCGGACAATGCATCGTCTGGTAAAAAATATTTTATTTTTGAAGTTGGCTGTAATGATATGCACTTTAGCGGCACTAGAAATTCATCTGTAAGCAAAATCCCTTAGGCTAAAATGATGATTCGTCCTTGGAGATCATTAATATATATAGTCTGGTCAAGTTTTTGTTTTGTTTACTTTTCGGTTAAGATGCGCACTTTAAAGGGGCTAGACATTTATTTTTAAGCAAAATCCTTGTGGCAAAAATGATCATGGTCCTAAATATATCGTTTGATCAAAAGTACTGTTTGGGATCCCAAAACGGAAGTGGAGGGATACACATGACATCGCAAAAGTTGTCCGTCTGTCAGCACGATAACTCTCGAAGGGAATGAGATATTTTCATGAAACTTGTTCTGACGATTCTTTAGATCAAGGGAAAGGTCGGGTTCGTAGATGGGCTCTGTAGCCCTAAATTTTGGGGTGGGGGTCCAAATTAAGGGGCAAACAAAACATTTTTAAACAGGTAATAAAACAGTCAATTAAGGGATAAGAAGACATGCTTAAGACGAATATGAAAACCATTTTCTCGCCAGACAAGTAATTAGCCCGAAATCCGGCCACAACCAGAAAGTTTGTGAAAAGTAAAAGTTTTATTTGGCTGATTAGATGATTTAGGGGTAAGAAGCCATGCTGAACACTTATGGGAAATAATTTCCTATCCGACAAGTAATTCACCCGGAATCCAGACAAGTAGTTCACCCACAATTCGGCCAAAACCGAAAAATTTGTTAAAAGCAAAAGTTTTATTTGATGTTGATTCAGGGGTAGAAGAGATGCTGAATTTGTATATGACAACCATTTTTTTACCATTTTTTTACCATTTTTTTAAAGCGTTTTACATGTGAGTTTATATAATGGCTCTCTCGAAGTGTTTAAAAATGTATGATTTTGTGTATGGCCTAACGGCTAAAATTAAAGTATCTATCTATCTATCTATAGTTCGCCCGGAATCCGGCTGAAACCGGAAAATTTGTTATAAGTAAAAGTTTTATTTTAAGTTGCTTAAATATTTGAAATAGGGTTAAGGAGATACGCTGAATTCGTTTTTGGGCTTTCTTTTTTTGCCGGACAAGCACTTCGCCCGGAATTCGGCAATTACCGAAAATTTGGCAAAAATGGCAGGAAGTTTCGATCAGTTTCGTTAAAATAGATATGACTTATAAGGGTAAGACATCATGCAGAATCCATATCTGAACTTCATTTTCTCAGATTATTAGCTATTTGCTCTTAACCTGTTTCTAAATTTTAATGGTAAAAATGTTTAAGGAGTCTGGCGAAGACTGGATCTGGCGAGGACAAGACCCAATTGTCTGTGTCAAATATAAAATATCTGGGATCCCATCGGAGCCTTAGGCCTTGTTTGACTTTGCGGTTAAGATGCACAATCTAATGGAGCTAGAGTTGATTTGTAAGCAAACTCTCAAGGCAATAATGATCATGGGCTCATGGGCATCTTGAAAATGTATAGTTTTCGTAAAAAGTATTTTTTTTTTACTTTTCGGTTAAGATTATCACTTTAAGGAAAGGTCAGATTTGGGAAGTGACGATTTCTAAGCCAATCTTGTTGAATCTCTAAGGTTCCCGTGAAGTTGCATCGTCCTAGCACATCTGGAAGTACCTTAAATTGCGAACACCGGAATTCCGGACCCCCCCCCCCAACTTCCCCCACAGTGACCAGATCCAATCCAGACCTGTAAATGATTTATCTAGAGCATTTGTTAGTTATTCACACCACGTTCCATCCCGATCACTCAAGTGTAAGCGGGTGACACATCCCCCCCCCACCCACCCAGCAGGTGTCGGATCCGGTCCGTACATGAAAAATAAATCAAAGACATGTCCTCTGTTTAATTATCAAATTTCACAGGAAAGCGATCACCGTTCCCAAGTTACGCACTCCCCCCACGATGATCGGATCGAAAATTATTTTTATTTCCAAGTCAGTTTGATCGGGTCCCTGATATGCCAAGTTTCGTCGTGAAAATCCCCAAAACAGCAATTACCGGAATTCCGGGACGAACCCCTCCACCTCCCCCCCCCCAAGTCTCCAGATTTAGTCCAACTGTGTACACGATTTATCTAGAGAAGATGCTTGTTATTTCCAGCAATTTTCACTCCGATCCCTCCATACTCGAGACTTCCAATCTTAACCCCCCCCCCCCCCAAACAAAAAATCCCCCATAGCTGTCGAATCCGGTCCGGGCTTTACATGGGACATCGGAGACATGTCTTCTATTCAGTTATTTTCAATCAGTTTCATTCGAATCGGACCCGATCACAAACACTATAAACGTGTCACGATATTTCCAGTAACCCCCCACCTCAAACTCCCCCACGGTTGTCGGATCCAGTCCTGACATAAAATGGGACATTTGAGGCATGTGTCCATTCCACGTATCAAGTTTCATTCAGATCCGATCACCCGTTCGAAAGTTACACATGCCCCAATATTCCCGATTCCCCCTTCATCACCCCCACGATAGCTGAATAGGGGAAGTGAGTATTTTCAAGTCAGTTTGGTCGGATCCCTGATAAGCCTGCCAAGTTCTATCATCCTTAAACCTGCCAAGTTTCATCGTCCTAGCACATCTGGAAGTACCCTAACTTGCAATCGTGGGACAGACCGCCCGCCCCCCAACCGACAGACGGAATTGCGATCGGTATATGGCAGCTGAGTCAGAGGCTGCAGGTTTAACAAGCCCGCATCGTTCTCCTGTTGCTATTTTCTTGGAATATGTAATTCAACTTGTTCTTCACTGAAGACAGTTACCGGAAGTGCCACGAAAATATCCGAAATTGCATTACCCCTCGCATAATATCTTAGAGGAATAATTAGCTGATCAACAAAACCCCGGAAAATCTCGTTTTCGTTCTTGTACGATAGAAGACCTTCAATTTACCTGACAACGCCATGTCTTTCGCCAGGTTCTCACGGATTCCGGTGCCTGCTCCTGATGGGATTAAGGCTATCATTTTCGCCTTACATCAATTGCCAATAAATCCGGAAAATCGTAAAATTTGGAAGCCAGAGCTTCAAATCTCAAACACTCGAATCAGAGGAATTATAACAATCAGATAAGAAAGAATAATTTAGCAGCCTGTCAAAACCAAATCAATAATTCGTTTTTCAGCAAAAATCGCGGATCGCCATTAGTGGTAACTTAACTACACAAGTTACCAACAATTCCTATCTGGAAGTTAGGTGGAGGTTCTTTTTACCAATACAAACTTTTTTTTTGCCGCAACCCAATACACTCGCTTCTAACAAACCCTTTCATACAGATGGCGACAAACTGGCGAGAGTACCTCCGACTGGAAATCCACAGGGATTGATTCAGCAGTAGGTGTGACGTAGGTTTCCTTTTACTCACCAACGTTTGCGCAATCGCCCACACCTGGAGTGTGGAAGTAAAATGTCAATCACATTTTATATACAAACAGCCTTGGAACCAAGACATTTCACATCCCCGATAACCAAACGAGTACTGAAATAACATAATTTGCAATCATTCCACTTTAAAAGCTTTAAATGCAAAAAAACACAAGTATAAATCCAAAGAAACGTTGAAGATCTTGCACGAACAGCCTGAGTTCCAACAATGGTCTGCCAGCCAGTCCTACCCTTTAAACCTCTTGTAAGCAAGGCGATAACAAGTGCAATAAACCAAATCGTAGCAGCCTAATACCCCCTTTGTCACAATTCATTAAGAAAACACTTGTCATTAAGAAATGACAAAACAGTCCAGTTTTCAACCGTTCATTCAAGATTAAAATACGTCGGGTCGTCTTATTTGTTGTCATAGACGAACTTCAACTCATGGGAAATCTGGGCCAAGTTGCCCATGAAGGGGAGGGAGGGGGGGGGGGGCATCAAAATGTGTATTTACACCTCTTTCTCCTCAAGTATACCAGCTTAGAGTTTGATTCACGTCACGGGTCAAAAACTTTTTTCATGGGAAATTTCAGCCCACTTGTCCATGACCGGGGAGGGTGGGTTCAACTCCACATATACATCACCAACCCCTACGAACCAAAAGCACAAAGCAATGTCATCGCTTACCTCCAGTTATTGCAAGTTAAAAACATTAAAAAATGGGCGATCTGGGCCCAATTGCCCCTGAACCAAGTGGAGGTGGGGTTTCGGTTGGGACCCGTAAAAAGTAAAGAGACAGCCCGCAATGCTCACAAATCTACCAAGTTTCAACTTAGATACCTGTTGATTCCTGTCGCGGGTAACGAACTTTACTCCCGGGGCATTCTGGGCACAGTTGCCAATGAACGGGGTAGGTGAGGGAGGTGCAACTTTAAAAGCAATTTCCCAGCTGTAGGATCTACATGTACAAGGAATTTCATCGTCCAATGCCCAGTTCTGGTCAAGCTATGAACATTATCCACTGGGCAATCTGGCCCATGTGACCCTGAACCGGGTTGGGGTGGAGGATGGGACCCCAAAGGCATAGCTAGACCCCAATACCCATTACTGTACCAAGTTTGAACTTGATACACTGGTTCGCGAGTTATGAGCTCATTGTTTCATTTTGTATCTACTACTTTTTAGCTTTTTTTTGGACGAGCCGAGTTTCACCAGTCACGCTTCGCCGAAAGCTCCCAAGGTCCGTCGAAAACTCTTTCCAGCTTTCCGTTTTCACCGTATTTTGCGGAGCTCCTAACTCGTGAACCAGTGCAAGTATCAAGTTCAAACTTGGTAAACTAGTGGGTATTGGGGTCTAATGGCGCCTTTTGGGGTCCAACCCCCCACCCTAACCCTGTTAAGGGGCAAATCGTCCCAGATTGCCCAGTGAATAATATTCATAACTTGACCAGAACTGGACACAGGACGATGAAATTCCTTGTAAATGTAGATCCTTTTAAAGTTGCATCTCCCCCACAAACCCCGTTCATGGTCAACAGGGCCCAGATTGCCCAGGAATAAAGTTCGTTACCTGTGACAGGAATCAACAGGTATCAGTTGAAACTTGGTAGGTTTGTGAGCATCGGGGTCTCTTTTTACTTTTTGCGGGTCCCAAACCCCACCCCCACTTGGTTCAGGGGCAACTGGGCCCAGATTGCCCATTTTTTTTTTTTTTTAACTTGATAATAACTGGATATAAGGCAAAGAAATTTCTTTGTGCTTTTGGACCATAGGGGTTGGGGATACATATGTATAGTTGAACCAACCGAACCCTCCCCGTTCATGGTCAAGTGGGCCCAAATTGCCCAGGAAAAAAGTTTTTGACCAGTGACTGGAATTAAACTCTAAGCTGGTATTCTTGAGGATAAAGAGGTGTAATTACGCTGATGGGTCCCGACCCCCCCTCCCTTCCCGTTCATGGGCAACTCTGTCGAGACTACCAATGAGTTAAGTTCGTCTATGACAGGTCTCAAGTCCAACTCTTGTATATTTGGAGAGATATATCAATGAGTGAGGATTTTCTTGTAACAGCAGCGTAGATTAATCTTTACTCAACAGTTAGAAACTGGACTGTTTTGTCCAGTTTCTAGTAGCAATTCGACGTTTCAAAAATTTTTTACCTCCGAGAATTTTATTGCTTTTATACCACGCTTTGATTCACCCATATATTTCGTATGGCTGCATGTTATGGGCAAGCAATTTTTATGTGAATTTTAATCGTGTTCAGATTCTTCAAAATAAAGCGATGCGTCTTATTGGTGGATATGTCGAAGGTGCGCACAACACTGCAGCCTGTTTAAAAAAAATTGCAAATGCTTAATGTAGGACAGCTGCGGGAGTACCAAGTCGGAATTTTTGCTTATCAATGTTGGAGTGATGCAAGTCCAGAGGTTTTTCGTGATTATTTTAGTGACAATAGATCTTTGCATCATTATGAAACACGTCATGCTAGTGACTTCGTTGTCCCGCATAGAAGTGGAACCAGGGCCGGCTTCCCTACTAGATTTTCAGGGCCTAATGTGTGGAACTCTGTTCCGGAGAGCATTCGGGCGGCTGAGCACCTGGGGCTATTTAAAAATAAATTGAAAAAGTATTTGTTAGGCCAAGGTTCATAGTTTTTTCTTCTTGTCTTTCTTATTATTTTTCTTTTTTCTCATTATTATTAATAAATGAGTTGATGAGAGATTGGTTATTATTTCTTGTTTTAGTGCTTTTTTCTGGTATGTTTTGTTTCTAGTTAATTATTAGTTAGGATATGAGTTTTATGTACCCGCCCAACCGCAAGTGCTTTTTTGTACCTTTCTTGGGGCGGGTACTGGCAACATAGTTAAATGTATTTGGGTCGTAAAATAAACTGAACTGAACTGAACTGACTGTTTTGTAATATGATCGATGATAGACCGTTCTTAATGAATTGTGACAAAGGGGATATTAGGCTGCTACAATTTGGTTTATTGCACTTGTTATCACCTTGCTAATGGAAAAGAGGTTTAAAGGGTCGGACTGGCTGGCAGACCATTGCTGGAGCTCAAGCTGTTCGTGCAAGATCTTCAACATTTCTTTGGACTTAAAGTTCAATGGGCACATCAAACTACCCCAATCCCACTCTGTAACAACCTAGGAACAATGCTTACCCCCTAGATCAGCAGCTTTTTCAACAGTTTCCTCTCTGTGATATTTCAAAGCGTAATTTTTAGGCCAGTACATGCTCAATTTACTAGCTTGGACAAAGATAAAAGTGATGTTTCTTGAAATACCTAGTAGATCTTTATTTTATGCATAAACCTGCTTGTATAATTCAGCTTTGAATAGGTTATTTGTTTTTGAACGATTTTTGTAACTATGTTATTTTTTATAAGCTTATTGCATATTCTGGTACATTTAAGAAAGCATGCTAATCAAGCTTCACAACACTATTCCACAAAGAAAAACTTTTAATAGGAACTTTAAGCCATGGAACTTCTGATGAAACACTAGAACAATCACTTAAACTGCATCTGCTGCGTGACATCTCAAATATATCCTTTTCTATCAAGCATTGCTGGGAGTTTTTGAATTTCCTGCCACGATATCCCAGCTCCTCAGATTTGGATCGCCGAAATGCCAGAGAGGTAAAGACAAGGGATAACAAGAAAACGGCCGATTTTCGTAGCGCCTTCTAAAGGAAGTCGGAAATGTTTAGTTGTGAAGCATTTAATACAAAGTAAAGCATTAGAGGTGTCCATTGTGCTTTAAACTTGCGGTTTGTTTATGCTTAAAGCTTTTAAAGTAGGATGATTACATATTAGGTTATTTCAATACTTGTTTGGTTACTGGAGATGTGAAATGTCTCGGTTCTAAAGCTGTTTGTATATACAAATGTGGTAAACAATTTACTTTCACACTCCGCGTCTGAGCGCTTGCACATTTGTTTCTCATTCGGCTACCATGCGACTCCAACAGGTATATCCTCTTTTGGCGCAAACCATGACGGGTTCAGTTTTCAAATATTTTGCGTCCAGCCGCGGTGGAGAGAGTGGAAGGCTGGATAGAATTGAGAAGCACTAACAATAAAATATCTAATTTCATGTGGAAAGTAATGGTATTTAAAAAAAATGATTTCTCTGAGCCACTTCATCGTGAAAAATAAATCATTTCTAGTCAAAAGTTTCATAACAGACCACAGAAGGATGCGCGGTTTCGTAACAGACAATACTTGGGATTTTATCTGTTGTTTTGTAAAACATTATACATGATATGTTATGCATAACAAGCATTGCCAGGAAGACCCAAAAAACAGCCAAAAAAGCATCTACTACCTTTTAGTGGAGTATTCCTTGGAACCCTTGCCAGGAATCGACAGGTATCAAGTTGAAACTTGGTAGGATTGTGAGCATTGGGGTCTCTTTTTACTTGTTGCGGGTCCCAAACCCCACCCCCACTTGGTTCAGGGGCAATTGCCCACCCAGATTGCCCATTTTTTAATGTTTGTGCTTTAGGATCATCGGGACCGGGGAGAGTTGAACCACCGCCCCCCCCCCCCCCCTCCCCGTGCATGGACAAGTGGGCCCAAAATTGCCCATGAAAAAAGTTTTTGACCCGTGACTGGAATCAAAGTCTAAGCCCGTATAAGCTACTTGAGGAAAAAAGGTGTAAATACGCATGTTGATGAGTCCCGACCCCCCCCCCCCCCCGTTCATGGGCAGCTGGGCCCAGATTTCCCATGAGTTAAGTTCGTCTATGACTCTTGTATATTTGGGGAGATATACCTATGGATGAGGATTTGGTGTAACAGCAACAAATAAGACGACGCGACGTAACACGTAACGACGTAACTTTAATGAACAGATGAAAACTGGACTGTTTTGTCATATGATCGATGATATGCCGTACTTAATGAATTGTGACAAAGGGGGCATTAGTCTGCTACGAATTGGTTTATTGCACTTGTTATTACCTTGCTAATGAACAAGAGGTTTAAAGGGTGGGATTGGCAGGCAGACCATTCAGTGTTCGAACAAATGCTATTCGTGCAAGATCTTCAACTTTTCTTTGGATTTATACTGGCGGCTTGTTTACATTTAAAGCTTTTTAAAGGGGAGTGATTACAAGGTTATTTCAATACTTATTTGGTTTTCGGGGAAGAGAAATGTCTTGGTTCTAAAGCTGTTTGTATATAAATGTGATAAACATTTTACTTTTACACTCCACGTCTGAGCGCTTCCGCACTTGTTGTTTGTGTCTGAAAATTCAGCAGATACTTTTTGGCGATTTTTAAGCTCTTCCAGTCTGCAACGCTTGTCATGCATAGCATTTTCAAACACAACAGACAACATCCGAAGAAGCTGTCTGTTGAAACCACGCATCCTTCTATTACGAAACTTCCGACAGTGTAGTCAGAACTGTGCTTTGAATGAACCGTGCAGGGGTGAACACTTGGGGAATTCCCACCAATTCCCGCTACCGCCCAGACAAGATTGCCGGTCTCTGGAGACTATGCCTATACGAGACACTTGACGGGGATTACTTCGCTCTGGCTGCAACAATTCTCACAGGTCTTATTTCATTTCACTTGGAATGGAAAGGATCCAAATCTGATGTAAAGCAGAATTAAACTCGACTAAAACTCCTTGCCGCTTCAGAGACTTCTTACTCCATTACTCAGCTTTACGACAGAGATGGGGAACTTCAAAGTAAACTAGCCTTTCAGTTAGCTCACCGCCAAACAAGGCCAAAGCCGTCACAGGGATCGCGAACAAGGATCGCAAAGATAGATAGTTTTACTCGTCCAACTAGCAGTGCCGAATTGACACTAAATGTGTCAACCATTACAATTAACGTGCTAGAACGGCTTGAATATATATATAATCATAAACAAAAATATCTCTCGGAATCCATATTTTTTGGTAACTTCGTCAGTATTTTCAGAATTTAAGAAAAAAGTGACGGAATAATATCAACACGGCAGTCTGAACCAGATCCCATGCCGTGGAGATCCAAACGTATTGGTGTTTTTGCGATAAACTGGAATTCGAAGTCCGTATTTGTGTTCTATACATTCACGCAGAGCTGGGGAACGGTCTATTCGGATGACCGACTCGATGGAAAGTCGAATCTCAGGAAATGTGTAGCATTCCTCCACCCTATTTCATTTTATATATTTTCTAACAACTAACTGGCTTACACAACATAATGACTTAGTTTTGTCCTTATTATTAGTGTTTTCTATAGTAGTATGATTCTGAAAAGCACGGATAGCTTTAGAGTATCAACTGCTGGGGTTTATAAGATTATACAGCAAGTTTCCAACCATCACGATCGAAGTGGATACAGTTCAAGTGGCTGCAAAGATAATGTATTTTTTAAATCCCTTCTTCCGATATTTCAATTTTTTTTGTTTTTATCAAGACTGAACGATATCACTTGAATGTGTGAATGTGTCGCCATTTTTTTTGTCAGAAAAAAAATCTTTGTTAAAAATACCATTTTAAAAGTTTGGAGGGGTTGACGGCTTCAGTGTTAAGACGGTAGCGAAGAAACTAAACCAGTGTTGCTCGACGAAGGCGACTAAAGGTTACAGCAACACTTCACGTTGCCCCGGCAACTGAATTATTAACCTCATCTAGTATTATTAACTTCATCTAGTAGGTCGTTAGAAGCAGGGGGGATCACAAGTATGTTTCCTTTCTCTCTTCATTAAAAGTAAATACCGGATCCATTCCACTGTACGCTGCATGCTTTTATTGAGCGTCTCATTAGAGATTGGTACAAGTATCAACTCCGGAACGGATTTAAAAGTTTTCTCTTCCAACCTTGCCTGCACTGCACTGAAGTTTGACTTGACATAAATCTGGAACCAAATTGACTGTGGAGAATACCCTTGTAGCGAGGGATCGACTAAAAAGAGGCACGACACGACATTGTGTAGGAGGCACGAGTACTAAAAAGAGGCACGAAAACTAAAAGAGCCCTTTGAGGCTTCAGAGTGAGGGGTAGGAACAATGTTCTACCGTGCCTTCTTTTAGGCTCTTGAGTTACAAACTCCCACTTGTCTACTTGTACTACTTTGCTAATCTCTTTTATTACTCGTGCCTAATGCGCCGTGGCCTGCAGTTCCGTGCCTCTTTTTAGTTAATTCCTTGTAGCGATGCCGAACATCTTATCGCAAGATAGAAAAGGTGAACCAAATTTTTCGCTCAATCAGGACGGCAAAGATATCCAACCGGTATTTTTTTTCTCTCTTCTTATAAATAACAATACTTTTATCTTTATTCCATCAAAAAGCGAAAGGCATAGACGGAGTAGGAAGAAAGAAGAAAACATTATGATAACAGGAAAAAAACAAAGACTACGACAATATTCCCTATCTACAGGACTAACTTATTGTAAAAAGTTCTTTCCATATAAGTTTCTGTTTGTTGTTGTTGAACACTACTTGCATATATTACCTATTTGTGTGTGTACTTTGGTTGATCGCAAAATAACCTGGAGTTCAAGGCGGGGCTGAAATTCACAAAAATGTTTTGTTTGTTTTTTGTGCTATAATTTAGCTTTTGCTATTGTGGCAGTTTTTCATTAAACCTTAATTGGAAAGTTGATACAGGGGCCAAAGGAGCAAAATTACTATTACTTCGCTCAGACTACTGCGTTATTTGCGAAGCGACTTTTTGTTTGGATTTACCGACGTAAGACACACTCGCGCGACTGTTCATATCGCAAGGCGGACGCATGAGATCTTTGGCATTAGGACAACGAAAGCCTCGGACGGACGGACGCTGACCTTTTAAGATTCAGAAGTTTTAAAGAGGGAATGAATATAATCTTGCCTTGAACGAATTTTGGCCGGATATCGGTCGGAGCTGTAACATTACAACCTAGGCTAATATTATTTAGATGCGAAATGCTTTTCTGTTGCATTATATTATAATAAAGTAAAATAGTCAAATAATTGTGATTTGGGGGATGAGAAGGGTAGGCCACAGCCTGCAGAGCTTTTTGTGTGTGTGTGTGTTTGACCAGGAACCGAGTAAGTGCATGATTTTGTTTCTTTTTTTCTTTTCTTTTTTTCTTTATAATAGTGTTATGTAGATTAATCTGTCAAAGGGGGTTTGTTAAACCTCTTAACAAGTGTAAACTTCTGGAGGGTGTTGTAGTGTTTTTTTTCAAATAAAAAACATATATAATCTAATCCATAATCTAATCAACTTTCATAAAAAACAAAAATTAAAGCCAGCTAAACATGTTGTAGCGATATTTCGGCCCTTCTTGGCAAGGGTCCTCGTCAGGCTGTCAAAGTTGGAAAAGAAATGAACCTGCAATCCATTTCTTCCCCAACGTTCGACCGCCTGAGGAGGACCCTTGCCAAGAAGGGCTAAGAGATCGCTACAAAGGCATCGTCGCTGACGTATGCGTTTTAAGCATTGTTTGAATACATGTTTCTCAGTCAAATTGGGCTCAAGGAGTATTTCGAACCCTCGCCTGTTTTTCTTCTTCTTTTCTTTCTTTCTCATTCCCTGTTTCCCTTTTTTTCTCTCTTTTCATTTAAAGTTAAAACCACTGGTCATTTTATTCAAACAATGTTTAAAACGTTTTTTTTTCTTTTCTTTTTCACTGGTCATTTTTTTTTGTCTCCTCCCTTTTTCTTTATGTATAGTACTCAGTTGGTTATTTCCCTGCCATAGCCAAGCACCCTTTTTGTGATAGATAGTCCTTCAGCCCAAGCTGACTGCGAATCAATTTGACGGTGCAAAACGGATAGGTCAGCTACATTTTATTAGAGCTATATTTCGGCCCTTCTTGGCAAGGGCCTCTTCAGGCTCAAGCTGGAAAATGAATCAATGGAACAAGAAAGGCCGAAACATAGCTCTAATAAAATGTAGCTGACTTATCCGTTTTGCACCTTCAAATATAATACTCCTTTTGTGCTTTCCTGGCAGGAATGTTAATTGTGTATTTTTTTCGTCTTAAAATATAGTCGAATGAAACTGAATTTAGCTAAAATATGTCAAAAACTGTATCTTACCGTCGACAGATCCCGCATGCGTTTCGTCGCTAGCTTCTGTGCAAAAACGCGTCCATGGCAATACAGCATCAAATGACGATCAAATTGGTCACGATTTCGTCGGCTGAATCGATAAGTGCCACACAAGGGACAGGTAATGCTGATGAAAGACAGACGAAATTAATGACATAACGAAGTATCCCACTCTCATCTAACTTGTGGTCTTTGATTGGAAAATTACCTGTCCACGATCCCATCAACGTGATTCTATATTAGTGAACCTTTATGGAAAATATTTGTTGAGTGTTTTACGATTATTTTATATTTCTTTATTATTTTTTACTGCATTTACGCCCTAGGGGGCAGTGCGTCATAAATTCATTCATTCACTCAGAAACCGGCATAAAAATGAACTGCCATAAAGTGATCAGCTACAGCGAAGATCGTAATCCAGTCGTATAAGCGCCTCACTAGGGATCTCGTCAATAAGTGCAGCGAGGATAGGCGGAGATAGAGTAATTAGAGACAGATCCGATCCCGCCACAGTAAAAACGAGCAGATAATTTTCGGATACATCTCCAAAACGGATCGGAAACGCGACTGAATAAACATTTTATTAGGCACTGGCCTGACTGATTTATTTATTGCTCTTCAGTATTCCAGCGACAAACAAACATTCATGAAAAAAACTAGTCGTTCCTCCTCAAAACTGAAGTGATCAGAGTACCAACTGAAGCGCTGTCAGTTCAGTAGCCTGACAGACAGAGCAAACTAGACCTACGTTGCCTGCGCAACGTGAAGTGTTGCGGCAACCTTTGTCCGGCTTCGCCGGCTAAAGTGTTGCGAGAGCAACACTTTGGTTTTGTTTCTTCGCTGTCGGTTAAATGCTGAAATTGTCAACTTATCGAAGCTTTTAAAACGGTATGTTCTAAAAAGAATAATCACATAATCAAAAGCTGTTCTTTAGCGTTGTAAAACCAACAACAAAACAATATCGGAAGAAGGCTATCCGTAACGTTTCAGGATTAAAGTACCATAGATGACACTATTTATTATTACAAAACTACCTTATTGTTTTACATTACCGTATCGTTTGTACCCGTTGCGTAAACAGTTAATCCTAGGTTATAGCGATAGACCATCGATACAAACTTTCTTACTGTCATATTTACAGAAATCGAATACAATGTGCACCAATTTTCAAAAATTTCTAGCCCCTCGTGAACCGATCTTACTTACAAGTCCGTCTCCCGTGATTGACATCAAATTCACCGGAAACAAATAATGGATACACCAGCTATCAAAAGTTGCAAACCCCTCATCGCTGAAGATGATTATAGCATAAAAGCCGATTATTACTTACAAGTCCCATGCATGTCTTACAATTGGGAACAAAATTGTTCTTACCATCGAATACACCTGAGACAAATAACAGGTATACCAACTAGCAAAAGCTGCAAACTCCTCGTTGCCGAAGATGATTATGAGCTAACAGTCGACTGTTGCTTACAAGTCCCTTACATGTCTCACAACTGGTATCGCCTATTTTTGGTTTCAGTGTGTACCTTACTCCTGAAGTTGTCAACCCCTTGAAACTTTCAAACTGGTTTATCTCATGAAGGATTTTTGTTCAAAAACATGGATGGTATATATTTTGATCAGCTCTTCAAGGGCTATCGATTGCCCTAACCACAACAAAACCATATCGGAAAAAGGGACTAAATTGACTTTGCAGTCAGTTGAACTTCATCCTTTTCAATCATAGACATCGTGACGGATGAAAACTTGGAATAATATCCTATATAATCTAGTTGGTATTATAAAGCTATCCGTAACTTTTTAGGATTAAAATACCATAGATGACACTATTAATTATTACGAAACTACCTTGTTTTACATTACAGTATCGTTTGTACCCGTTGCGTTAACAGTCAATCCTAGGTTACAGCGATAGACCAACGATACAAACTTTCTTACCGTCAGATTTATATAAATCGAATACAATGTGCAACAATTTGCACAAATTTCTAGCCCCTCGTGCACCGATTCTACTGACAAGTCCCTTTCCCGTGATAGACATCAAGTTCACCGGATAAAAATAATGGGTACACCGACTAGCAAAAGTTGCAAACCCCTCATCGCTGAAGATTTGTGTAGCATAACAGCCGATTATTACTTACAAGTCCCTTGCATGTTTTACATTTGGGAACCAAATTGTTCATCAAATGACAGGTACGCCAACTAGCGAGAGCATCAAACCCCTCATTGCCGAAGATGATTATGAGCTAATAGTCGCCTGTCGCGTACAAATTCCCTAAATGTCTCACAACTGGTATCGCCTATTTTTGGTTTCAGTGTGTACCTTACTACTGAAGTTGTCAACCCCTTGAAACTTTCAAACTGGTGTATCTCATAAAGGAGATTTTTTTTTACCAAAAAATGGATGTCATATACTTTGATCAGCTCATCAGCGGCTATCGATTGCCGTCGAAGTTGAACTTTCTCCTTTTCAATCGTAGATATCGTGACGGATGAAAACTTGGAACAATATCTTATATAATCTAGTTGATATTATAAAGCTATCCGTAACTTTTCAGGATTAAAATACCATAGATGACACTATTAATTATTACAAAATTACCTTATTGTTTTACATTACCGTATCGTTTGTACCCGTTGCGTAAACAGTTAATCCTAGGTTATAGCGATAGACCATCGATACAAACTTTCTTACTGTCATATTTACAGAAATCGAATAGAATGTGCACCAATTTTCAAAAATTTCTAGCCCCTCGTGAACCGATTCTTACTTACAAGTCCCTCTCCCGTGACTGACATCAAATTCACCGGAAACAAATAATGGATATACCAGCTATCAAAAGTTGCAAGCCCCTCATCGCTGAAGATGATTATAGGATAAGCTTTTTAAACGGGATGTTCTAAAAAAATTAATCATATGATCAAAAGGTATTCTTCAGCGTTGTAAAAACAACAACAAAATAATATAGGAAGAAGGGACTAAATTAACTTTGCAATCAGTTGTACTTTATCCTTTTCAATCGTAGACATCGTGACGGATGAAAACTTGAAACAATATCTTATATAATCTAGTTGGTAATAGAAAGCTATCCGTAACTTTTCAGGATTAAAATACCATAGATGACACTATTAATTATTATGAAACTACCTCATTGCTTTACATTTTCGTTTGTATCCGTTGTGTACACAGTTAATCCTCGGTTACATTGATAGACCATCGACACAAACTTTCTTACCGTCAGATTTATAGAAATCGAATACAATGTGCACCCATTTGCAAAAATTCCTAGCCCCTCGTGAACCGATTCCTACTTACAAGTCCCTCTCCCGTGATATACATTAAGTTAACTGGAAACAAATAATGGGTACACCAGCTAGCAAAAGCTGCAAACCCATCATCGCAGAAGATGATTGTAGCATAACAGCCGATTATTACTTACAAGCCCCTTGCATATCTTATCATTGGGAACCAAATTGTTCTTACCATCGAATACACCGGAAACAAATAACAGGTATACCAACTAGCAAAAGCTGCAAACCCCTCATTACCGAAGATGATTATGGGCTAACAGTCGACTGTTGCTTAAAAGTCCCCTATATGTATCATAACTGGTATCGCCTATTTTTGGTTTCAATGTACCTTACTATGAAGTTGTCAACCCCTTTGAAATTTTCAAACTGGTGTATCTCATGAAGGAATTTTTGTACCAAAAAATGGATGACATATACTTTGATCAGCTCATCAATGGCTATCGACTGCCGTCGAAAAAAAAATTCTACCTGTCTTAGTTCAAAAGTTGACTTTTTTGCCGTAGGCCAACTTTCTAACGTCACGACTTAGAAAGGAGCAAAGGATAAGCTCTAGTTTCTTTAGCAATGAGATAACTTTTAAAGTTTAAGAGGCACATCTGAAACCGTTACTCTACCACAAACCAAAGTGCAAAAAAAAAAAATTATAAACTCAGCTGAAATCGTCGCAGACATGGACAGAAACAATAGATGGCAGCACTTTCGGACCCGTGGGAAAAAGCCACTTTTTTGTCTCTGTAGATTTTTCTATTCATCACTCAAAGAAGATATGTTGGCTGTGGGGCCGGGTAATTGCCGCATATATTTAACACTTATAGATTTTAGTCCATCTTCAATTTGAAACTGGTGCCTGCCTGCTTGCGTGCTAGAACGGAGCTTTCCACTCGAAAGCAGAAACATCTTTTGATGAAACGAAAGGTTCGCTACACAACTTCAGATAGTCCTCTCTGACATAGGCTATACAACTCCACTTCACTTCGCAAACCGTAGGCTCTGGCTCGATGACAAGCAAAAACCATCCTTATTGGCCCCAGGCAAGAGTTCTACGGAGCTTTCCAAAATGTAATGTCATATTCATCAATCCGGCCTAAGGTCCACACTTTCCGTAAAAACCGCACAGGTTAGACCCTTCTCAGTTACCAGGAATAAAATGAAATCGGAGTCATAGGAAAAAAAAACAAAAAAAACGAGGACAAAACCAAAGTGTTGCTCTCGCAACACAAATAACTCGAGTACCGCGCAAACTTTGAAAAAGTGACACACAGTCAAATCGCAGCAACACTAGCTCCACTAGCGGACACGAACATCCCTATCGAAACTCAACCAATCGCAGAGCAGAATTATTTTGCTCTGACCAATCGTTAACGAGCGATGGCTAGAATCTACGTCCGCCACCGCACGCGAACAAAGGGACGGAGTTATTTTGCCCTGCTGATAGTTATCAACAAGATAAGTAGCATAATATTCTTTAAGCTGAACTGAAAAGGCAGCTTATTTGTACATCTGATATTCGAATATAGCCTACTGATTTATTTTGACTCGTCTAATGATTTTCTTTTTTTTTTCACCCCGGGGATCTAGTAATAAAGTTCAGAACGTGCGCTGCTTGCACGACAACCCAAAATTCACCCAGACGCGAAGAATTTGACAACAAAAGCCTGTATTTCCATGTGTAACGGACGGTGAGCTCGGAACATTGGATGAAGCAACTCCTATGAAGGGAATAGGAAAGTGATGATAAAATATATATTTTTGTTATATGTGTCATTTGTCGGCAATGGTTTACTTCTCTAAGCCATATAGAGGGACAAGCATATAAAGGTACCACAAATCCGAAAGGTTCAGTTGATGAAGGCGATTATCCGCGGGCAGAGGAGAAACTAAATAACGCATTTGTATCGGATTTTCAAGCCTATTTAAGTAAATAAGTGAAGTGTAACTAGACTGTCGAATCTCAGCCCTATTTGGTTAAACTTTATAGGACCTGTCTTACCTATAATACTAAGGCAACCTACTTCTATAATCACTCCAGATATTTCTAAACACGGAGACCCCAATTTGGTACGGTACACCCCTCTAACAAAACCACGCTGATTTTCTCACTTGCCGCGTTTGGCTACCTTCAATGTGTATCACGCCGTCGACGGTTGTCTGCGAGAAGTTTTTCCATCAGAAAATCGGTTATGTAAATTGTTTCCGTGATTTCGCTACAAGTCAACGGGTCTCAGAAAAGGCTTAAAATAGCAAAAACCGTGGTTTATTTGTTGAAAGCAATTCCTAGTGTTAAAGTATTCAAATATTTTAAAATACTGTAAGTTGAAGAGTAAATAGTGTTTTTTTTTAAATGGTTTCGAAGATAAACTATAGGAAGGTTTTCGCGATCTGCGTCGGAGTGACTTACCAATGATTTCGCGCTGCTCAAGTTACGGAACCTTCCGCACCGGTTTCCGGGCTTTGTAAACAGACGCAGCTTTCTCCGAAATTTGATTCCAGAAAGTTACTGGAAAGCTACGCGGAAGGTTGAATGCTTCAGCAGTAATTTTGAATGTGCGGAAGAAACAAGCCATCAAGGATCAAGGATGAATTATTTATTCCAAAAAGTTTGGAATTCGAAATTTTCTAGGTGATTTCAACTTTCCATGTGTTTTCGCGTTCAATCCAGCGCGATCCAGCGAGAAAGTGAAAGGTAACTCCAGGAATCTCTAATGATTTTCGTGATGTGCTCTGATCGCTGGAAAGTGATTCCGGAACAGACTCCTTCTTTCCTTTCTTATCAAAATTAGGCTACTTGCTTACTTGCTGCCACCGGTCACAGAATTTCGCGATTTGTCGCAAATTTTCGTTTCTTCAACAGAGGGAGCAAGAATTTTGCGACCGGTTCCTTACCAGTCAATACAAAATCAAGCATAAAAGTTGAGGCGTATAATTATGAAGACGATCAAGCAAGATATATCGTTAATCGTCGGTGAAAAGGACTATTATAATAAATATATATATATATATATCTGTATTTGAAAGCGATTAAGCCATATACCGGAAAACAAATACTATCCTAAAGGCGCCAGAATCTCACTATTTTTTCCGGCCAAAACTCACAGGTTCCGTCAGAAAAATTATATGCAGAAACCACGATGATTCAGCGTTGAACACTGAACTGTTCAAGGGTTCCTAATTTCAAAGAAGAGGTTCTCAGCATATTTTTATTTATTTATCACCCGTAATTTCAAACAGAAAAAGTACGGAGTACAAAAACGAAAAGAACAAGAGCTACGAGCTCATATGGCACTTGTTACGAGTAGGCACGGCTCGGTTATGTCAATGATATATCTAGTGTTTGCTAGGTGTCTTCCCACCAAGTTTCATCTCGATCCCTCCACTCATAGCGTTTTCCAATATTTCCGGTTCTCCCCTCCAGCTCCCCCCAAAAGTCACCGGATCCGGTCCGGATTTTAAGTGGGTCGTCTGAGGCATGAGGTCTTTCCAAATATCAAGTTTCATCGAGATCCGGTCACCCGTTCAAAAGTTATAAATACCTCAAGATTCCGGATTCCCCCTCCCTCCACTCCCCCGACAGTGCCCGAATCGGCTCGGTTATGTCAATGATGTATCTAGTGTTTGCTAGGTGTCTTCCCACCAAGTTTCATCTCGATCCCTCCACTCATAGCGTTTCCCAAGATTTCCGGTTGCCCCCTCCAGCTCCCCCCAAAAGTCACCGGATCCGGTCCAGATTTTAAGTGGGTCGTCTGAGGGATGAGGTCTTTCCAAATATCAAGTTCCATCGAGATCCGATCCCCCGTTCAAAAGTTATAAATACCTCAAGATTCCGGATTCCCCCTCCCTCTACTCCCCCCACAGTGCCCGAATCGGCTCGGTTATGTCAACGATATATCTAGTGTTTGCTAAGTGTCTTCCCACCAAGTTTCATCTCGATCCCTCCACTCATAGCGTTTCCCAAGATTTCCGGTTGCCCCCTCCAGCTCCCCCCAAAAGTCACCGGATCCGGTCCAGATTTTAAGTGGGTCGTCTGAGGGATGAGGTCTTTCCAAATATCTAGTTCCATCGAGATCCGATCACCCGTTCAAAAGTTATAAATACCTCAAGATTCCGGATTCCCCCTCCCTCTACTCCCCCCACAGTACCCGAATCGGCTCGGTTATGTCAATGATGTATCTAGTGTTTGCTAGGTGTCTTCCCATCAAGTTTCATCTCGATCCCTCCACTCATAGCGTTTCCCAAGATTTCCGGTTGCCCCCTCCAGCTCCCCCCAAAAGTCACCGGATCCGGTCCGGATTTTAAGTAGGTCGTCTGAGGCATGAGGTCTTTCCAAATATCAAGTTCCATCGAGATCCGATCACCCGTTCAAAAGTTATAAATACCTCAAGATTCCGGATTCCCCCTCCCTCTATTCCCCCCACAGTACCCGAATCGGCTCGGTTATGTCAATGATGTATCTAGTGTTTGCTAGGTGTCTTCCCACCAAGTTTCATCTCGATCCCTCCACTCATAGCGTTTCCCAAGATTTCCGGTTGCCCCCTCCAGCTCCCCCCAAAAGTCACCGGATCCGGTCCGGATTTTAAGTAAGTCGTCTGAGGCATGAGGTCTTTCCAAATATCAAGTTCCATCGAGATCCGATCACCCGTTCAAAAGTTATAAATACCTCAAGATTCCGGATTCCCCCTCCCTCCACTCCCCCCCCCCACAGTGCCCGAATCGGCTCGGTTATGTCAACGATGTATCTAGTGTTTGCTAAGTGTCTTCCCAACAAGTTTCATCTCGATCCCTCCACTCATAGCGTTTCCCAAGATTTCCGGTTGCCCCCTCCAGCTCCCCCCAAAAGTCACCGGATCCGGTCCGGATTTTAAGTGGGTCGTCTGAGGCATGAGGTCGTTCCAAATATCAAGTTTCATCGAGATCCGATCACCCGTTCAAAAGTTAAAAATACCTCAAGATTCCGGATTCCCCCTCCCTCCACTCCCCCCACGGTGCTCGGATCGGGGAAGTGACTATTTCCAACTTAATCATTTGGGGTCCCTGATATGCCTGCCAAGTTTTATCATCCTAGCTTATGTGGAAGTGCCCGAACTAGCAAAACCTGGACAGACCGACAGACCGACAGACCGACGGACGGACAGAAATTGCGATCGCTATATGGCACTTGGCCGAAGGGCAAGTGCCATAAAAACAAAACAAAAGCAAAACTTAACACGTCCATAGGAAACACACACAAAATCGCCAATTACAAACTGAGACTCTCTGAATGACTAAAAACTACACTTAAACTTAACACGAATTTTGCTCCACGGGTGGGACTGGATTTTTGAGTTGTACTTGCTAATCAAGTTAGAGGTCAGGATTTTATCATTTTAGTATTTTCTTGTCCAAGGTGGGAGCCGAAGTAAGTATTTGGAGAATCTGAAGAAAGTGGAATGGAGTTTATTTTTTGGGATCCCATACCTATGACATCGCAAAAATGTCCGTCTGTCCGTCTGTAAGCACGATAACTCTCGAAGGCGATGAAATATTTTGATGAAACTTGGTGTGAGGATTCATTGGGTCAAGGGTAAGGTCAAGTTTGTAGATGGGCTATGTAGCTCCATATTTAGGGGTGGGGGAGGGGGTTCACATTAAGGGACAAACAAAATATTTTTAAACAGCTAATGTGATAGTCGGTTATGGGGTAAGAAGGCATGCTGAGCACGATAGTGAAAACCATTCTTACGCCGGACAAGTAGTTCGTCCGGAATCCGGCGATAGCCTGAAAGTTGGTTAAAAGTAAAAGTTTAATTTGAAGTTGATTAAATGTTTGATTTATGGGTAAAAAGACATGCCGAACACGATGGTGAAAATTATTTTCTCGCGGGACAACTAGTTCGCCCGAAATCCGCCAAAACCGGAAAATGTGTTAAAAGCAAAAGTTCGATTAGATGACAGATTAAGGGGTAAGAAGAGAGGCTGAGTCGGTATATGACAATGTTTTTTTTTATCCGGACATATAATTATTCCGGAATCCGGTTGTAACCGGATTTTTTTTTAAGTCAAACTTTTATTCAAAGTTGATTAGATGTTCTTTACAGGGATAACACCTTTTTAACACGTTAGGAGATACGCTGGTTTTGTTTCTGAATTTTTTTTTTTTGCTGGACTACTAGTTCGGTCGGAAATCGGCAGGAAGTCTCGGTCAGTATCGTCAAAACAGATATGGCTTATAGAGGTAAATCTGAACTTGGTTTTCTCTGATGATTAGCCTTTCCAAGACTGGATCTGGCGAAGACAAGACCCGATTGTCTGAATCAAATATTAGATTTTTGGGATCCTATCGACACCTTTGGTCTTCTTTCACTAGCTGAGAATATTTGCGCTAGGTAAAGAAATTGGGGTATTGCAACGGAGTTATAAAGGGAAGCTAGGATTTTTCGGTTGAAACGGGTTACATTCTTTACAAGTAGAGCATAGGAAGAGCATATTTTTCTTTCAAAATGTTCAGATAGAAGCCGGCGGGTGTGTTTTAATGACGAACCAATGGGGAGACCAAGGTAAACAATGCTCTCAACGGGTTTTACATTGATATCACCAAGAGCAATGGAGGGCACGTGACCTTCAGCTTTCCAGTTAAATAATACGACGTCTGACTTGGCCGAATTAAATTCAAGACCTTGATGAACATATTCGTTTTGCATAGTTTTAAAATTTTCTTCTACCCATTTGATTGACGTGCTTAAATTAAAAATATCGTCGGCATAACATTCACTATTATTGAAGAGTGTTGGCGAGGAGCCCCCTGCCGAGTACCCTTACGAACTGGGACTGAACAACCACAATGGCAAGGGTGAGGTGACCGTGTTAAATTTTGAGGGAGCTTGAGGCTTACTCGGAGCCGCGAGTACATATTCCGCAAGGACATTATTACAGAGCGATTTACACCTAGCTTCGCCGCATGCAAAAGTATGGGAGCAAAGCTCGACGAACATCGTGACCATCTTAGGGTCAAGCGGACGCATATGTCCGTAGGGCGCAGTAAAAAATTAGCCAACGCTAGTCAATGGACATTAATGTTGCTCGCTTTCAGCTTTTGGTTTGTCTGCTGTGGTTCCCACACAGGCTTAATATTTATAGGTGTCCTGTAAACTCCGACAGGTTAAGAGATAATGGATACATGCATGAATTAAAATATTAAACTAGCTTAACGAGTTCCTTTCCAAACGTCTCAAAAGTGGGACGCAGTTGTTTGCAATCTGCCCCGGCCACAAATACCTTACCCCTAAATTCCAAAACCAAGCCTGATTTACAGTGGGTATACAAGCTTAGCCGGATGGGCACTCAAAGCACAACTCTTACTAGAAATGATCTTTCAAGATGAAAGGGCTCAGAAATAAATTGCTGTCAACAATAGACTGTTGACCTCTCAGGTTATTTTTGTCCCTTGTGTAAAGATATTGGCAAATAAAAATGATTCCGATTCTGGTAAAAAAAAAAAAGTCGGTTTAAAAATAAAATGACTTTTGCGGATATTGGTGATTTTCTTGTTAGCGCTTGTCGCGGCTTGTCGGCTCTATCCAGTCTTCCTCTCTCCGACGCGGCGGCTCGGTGCAAAATATTTGAAAATTTAACGCCATGGTTAAGGGCGATTCTTCCGGTCTGGCGAGCTCCGGCGAGCTTATGAATGAGTAGACGTAACGATTTGTCATTTTCGCGTAGGTCCTGCTCTCCACTCGTTTGCTACGGGCTGGTATCGGCTATCTATTCGACATTTTAGGTATCAAATCTCTGAATCACCCAATCCACACAAATATTTTGAAAGCTGACAAAAATGCTCCCTCGCAAGGTAGCTACTGCGGTTGAAAAGTTGCAGCCAATCAAATGTGCCAACCAGAGGTTTGATAAGAGTTTTGTCCCTTCTTTTTTAAAGTTGTGTAACCAAGCATAAGCTGAGCTGCTAGTTAAAAATTTATAATGCTATTTATGACCGTTGTAGCCCTACATGCATAGGCCTATTATATTTATAAACAAACAAAAATATACAAACAAATTATAAACAAATTTGTGCGTGAGCCACGATAAGTTTTTGGTGAATAAAAAGATTTATCTATCCATCTAACCCCGCCTGGTCGTATTACAAGATGGGGAGACGGACTTCTACTTATTTCTTCTTGCAGTGGTTTCTCGTAGGTGAACAGCGACTCGAGACTTTTTGCAAAACACCATCGATACGACAATTGGCAAACGGTCGTCACTTCTGTTTTTTGGTCTGTCTGCTATAGTTCCCACACAGGCGGCATCATTTGTCAGCATTTCGGGGGAGCGTCATTACTCAAAAGTTCGATTAGCGGCGGTGGTTTTGAAATCTCCGAGTATTCGGGTTTGTAGTCTTCGCATTTCTTTGTCGCGTCTTCCCCCGCTCCACTCCTTTGTATGAAATTTTCCTACAAAAATGTTTCCACGAAAAGGTCGTCCTATAACACCCCGAAATCCATCACGCTAAAAGGAATGCCAAACGATGATACATGTGTCGTTTCCTGACTTACTTATTGTTTTTTCCCACTCCTTGATTTTTTTTTACCTTGTTTTTTTTTCGAGAAAAAAAGGAGACGGGAGAAGATCATCACGGAAAAAAATATTGGAATTCAACACAGCTAATTCTTGTAGATTTAATTCTTTTCGTTTGCTGCATGGGTTTAGGTGGGAGCTGCATTACGTCATCACTGTTCGTTGGTGAATGCCTTCCCCCTTTTCTACAGTAGAGGTATGCTTACGTGAACGTTTGTTGACACTGGACTTTGCCATTTCATGCACTTGCTGTGTCCAAAGCTAGCTACCAGTTAGCCAAAGTAGGTAATTAAGGGCATCTGAAAACACCTGTATAGGTGTTTCGGATCATCATTTTACCATTTAGCTCAAAACTGCAGTGTTCACATTAAAGTAACTGTTCACATAAGCACAGCTCTACTGTAGAGTCTACAAATTCCTGGCTGGTTGTCCTGGCCGGGCCACATGTCGTAGGCCGGGTAGGCCAGGGCCGTATCCAGAGGCGGGGGGTCGACCCCCGCCCGAAACATAAAAAAAAATTATAATTTTGATATGCTTTTCCCTCTGATCTATGTCTTTTTTGTACTAATAAATTTGTAATAATAAATTCCTGGATACGGGCCTGGGGTAGGCTATTTACTTTTTTTACTTTTTGTTAGTTTGTAGGGCCCTTATTGGCTACCGATGGGCCGTTGCTCTCGAACTATCATCTTCGTAATTGCGCCTTAGCTCTGATGCTCCATTTTTGTATTTACTGGTAAGGAACCGGTCGCACAATTCTTGCTCGCTTTGTCGAAGGAACGACAAGGAAAAACTCTGAAACCAGTGGCAACACCGATCTCAGCTTGATTAATTCTGTCTCTCTAAGATCCCGCCGCTAGATGGCATCTGCTTCAAATCCAGATAAATCCCAAGTGCTTTTGTTTAATTGCAAAGATCCTATTAAAGCTCCGGTTAATTTGGGAGATACTGTTGCTACTCCAGTCGATCACTTCATGTACTTGGCTATCCCAATCGGTCGGACTATTGCTGCTACGCGGAAGCTTCTGGTACAGCACATTGAGAATAAAGTGCGAAATTCTTACGTTTTAGTAGTTGTATCCCAGCTATATTTGGATAGGAAACTACTTACTCGAATATTCAACAGCTCAGTCATGGGCCATTTTCTGTATATCGTTCCCTTCTGGGACATATTAAGTGACAGTGATAAAGCTGACCTCCGAAAAATTTATTTTAAATATGGAAAATACCTCCTTGGAATCCCGTCCTGGTCAAGAAATAGACCTCTAGTGCGAAAATACGGTCTGCGGGAACCGGTAACTGAAATGGCCGAACACTCCAAGCGGATGACTGCAGACAAGCCGTCTCACCACCCCTGGAGCGGCATTCTATTTTAGTATTTATCGAATTTGTTGTTGTTTTTGTATTTGGGTATGAGTTTATTAGTTCCTTCTTTTTTCTTTTCTTTGTTCTGTACTCCGTTTCATGCTTTTGTAGCTGTTGTAGATGGGTTATAAATAAATACATACATACATACATACATAAGGATAGCATTGTTATAAACAGAAATGCTAGGGTAACAACAGCAGTCATTTTCACATTTATACAATAGGATAGTTTCCATTTCACTAAACAACAAGAGCTACGAGCTCATATGGCACTTGTTACGAGTAGGCACACTCGGTTATGTCAATGATATATCTAGTGTTTGCTAGGTGTCTTCCCACCAAGTTTCATCTCGATCCCTCCACTCATAGCGTTTTCCAATATTTCCGGTTCTCCCCTCCAGCTCCCCCCAAAAGTCACCGGATCCGGTCCGGATTTTAAGTGGGTCGTCTGAGGCATGAGGTCTTTTCAAATATCAAGTTTCATCGAGATCCGGTCACCCGTTCAAAAGTTATAAATACCTCAAGATTCCGGATTCCCCCTCCCTCCACTCCCCCGACAGTGCCCGAATCGGCTCGGTCATGTCAATGATGTAGCGAGTGTTTGCTAGGTGTCTTCCCGCCAAGTTTCATCTCGATCCCTCCACTCATAGCGTTTCCCAAGATTTCCGGTTGCCCCCTCCAGCTCCCCCCAAAAGTCACCGGATCCGGTCCGGATTTTAAGTGGGTCGTCTGAGGCATGAGGCCTTTCCAAATATCAAGTTCCATCGAGATCCGATCACCCGTTCAAAAGTTATAAATACCTCAAGATTCCGGATTCCCCCTCCCTCCACTCCCCCCACAGTGCCCGAATTGGCTCGGTTATGTCAATGATGTATCTAGTGTTTGCTAGGTGTCTTCCCACCAAGTTTCATCTCGATCCCTCCACTCACAGCGTTTCCCAAGATTTCCGGTTGCCCCCTCCAGCTCCCCCCAAAAGTCACCGGATCCGGTCCGGATTTTAAGTGGGTCGTCTGAGGCATGAGGTCGTTCCAAATATCAAGTTTCATCGAGATCCGGTCACCCGTTCAAAAGTTATAAATACCTCAAGATTCCGGATTCCCCCTCCCTCCACTCCCCCGACAGGGCCCGAATCGGCTCGGTCATGTCAATTATGTATCTAGTGTTTGCTAGGTGTCTTCCCACCAAGTTTCATCTCGACCCCTCCACTCATAGCGTTTCCCAAGATTTCCGGTTGCCTCCTCCAGCTCCCCCCAAAAGTCACCGGATCCGGTCCGGATTTTAAGTGGGTCGTCTGAGGAATGAGGTCTTTCCAAATATCAAGTTCCATCGAGATCCGATCACCCGTTCAAAAGTTATAAATGCCTCAAGATTCCGGATTCCCCCTCCCTCCACTCCCCCCACAGTGCCCGAATCGGCTCGGTTATGTCAATGATGTATCTAGTGTTTGCTAGGTGTCTTCCCACCAAGTTTCATCTCGATCCCTCCACTCATAGCGTTTCCCAAGATTTCCGGTTGCCCCCTGCAGCTCCCCCCCAAAAGTCACCGGATCCGGTCCAGATTTTAAGTGGGTCGTCTGAGGTACGAGGTCTTTCCAAATATCAAGTTCCATCGAGATCCGATCACCCGTTCAAAAGTTATAAATACCTCAAGATTCCGGATTCCCCCTCCCTCCATTCCCCCCACAGTACCCGAATCGGCTCGGTTATGTCAATGATGTATCTAGTGTTTGCTAGGTCTCTTCCCACCAAGTTTCATCTCGATCCCTCCACTCATAGCGGTTCCCAAGATTTCCGGTTGCCCCTCTCCAGCTCCCCCCAAAAGTCACCGGATCCGGTCCGGATTTTAAGTGGGTCGTCTGAGGCATGAGGCCTTTCCAAATATCAAGTTCCATCGAGATCCGATCACCCGTTCAAAAGTTATAAATACCTCAAGATTCCGGATTCCCCCTCCCTCCACTCCCCCACAGTGCCCGAATCGGCTCGGTTATGTCAATGATGTATCTAGTGTTTGCTAGGTGTCTTCCCACCAAGTTTCATCTCGATCCCTCCACTCATAGCGTTTCCCAAGATTTCCGGTTGCCCCCTCCAGCTCCCCCCAAAAGTCACCGGATCCGGTCCGGATTTTAAGTGGGTCGTCTGAGGCATGAGGTCGTTCCAAATATCAAGTTTCATCGAGATCCGATCACCCGTTCAAAAGTTAAAAATACCTCAAGATTCCGGATTCCCCCTCCCTCCACTCCCCCCACGGTGCTCGGATCGGGGAAGTGACTATTTCCAACTTAATCATTTGGGGTCCCTGATACGCCTGCCAAGTTTTATCGTCCTAGCTTATGTGGAAGTGCCCGAACTAGCAAAACCTGGACAGACCGACAGACCGACAGACCGACTGACGGACAGAAATTGCGATCGCTATATGGCACTTGGCCGAAGGGCAAGTGCCATAAAAATTCTCTACAAAAGTAGCCAATAAGTACTACCAAAGAAGATTGAGTAGGTACTGACTAAACAAAAATTCTGTTCGAAAAATTTATAATAGTTAACATACCTCCATCTCATTTGATTTCGGAATAACAAGTTTGAAGGCCATTCAAAAAATATCGACCTCGCTGCGCTCGGCACATATTTTTCATAAACTGCATCGCCTTCGGCTCGGACAAGTTATTTTCAGTGGCCGTCTATATCAACCTTGATGTCGGAATTTAACCTTTAATATCACCATTTTATAAGTAGTGAACTGATAGACAAAAATGCTCCTCAGCCGGGATTTGAACCCAGGTCGTTCTGCTTACAACGCAGTCGCTCTACCATCTGAGCTACCGAGGGGCTTGTGAACAGAGTTCGCTAACCACTACAATAGTCCGGTAGAAGCCAGCCATAGAAACAGTGATCCCGCCCGAAGGCAAATTCATCTAACCAGTTCACATCCCCATGTCACGGAAATTAATAAATAGATGGCGCTTTACACAAGAGACTTGTACCTTGACCAATAAACCATAAACAGTTTTTCAAATATAATATAAATCACCATATTCAAAACAAGCTCGCGTCATTACCACAAAATAGTTGTTGTTCGACAAATCCACTGCGACTTCCAGCAACTTGTGGGACGTAAACGAAGCGAAATTTAATAAGCAAAAGGCAACGCCCAGATTTGCCTGAAACTCCTTGAAACGAGAGATCGTTTACTACTTTAGAAGACATGCCATATAGCAATTCCGCTGCCTGCAGAACCGTTAAAGATCATGAATGGGTTTATAAACTATAATTTTAACTTAATACCTTGCTATTTGCCCCACCCCTAGTAAACTTGAGTAAATAAAGACTAAATATATGGAACATCAAAATACATCCATCCTGACCAAATGATTTGATGACAAATGTCGTCCACTTACTTATATTCTTCTTTGAAGAATTGCCTGACGCCAAACAAAGTTGAAAAGGCGCAAATACATGCGACAGATAAACGCTGAAGCAAATAGCGATGCTCAAGCTATTTGAGTTAACCTGTTAGCGCAAAAAAAACACGAAAGGCGCAAACAAATTTGGAAACGGAAGCTGGCGCAAAAACAATTTGGCTATGGTCAGCAGGTGTTTAGAAAAAAAGGTATTTGGCAACGCTGCAACTTCGTCCAACGAAAACGTAAAGAATATTGGGTCATAGAGAATAATTAGAGCTTCTAATCAAGGTCCAATTCCACACATTTGGTAAGTATAGAGGCTGGAAAGAAACGGTGGGAATTGATTTCATTCAGGATGGTGGCGCAAATAAGCAAGGTATCCTGTACGGTGTAACTCGTGCTTTAATTTTGCCGAGATGCCGAGCCCACACGTTGAAGCCCATACACATCAACCTCAGTAAGTGTGCTAATTGCTAGGGTACTAAACACCTTGATTACAGCTTGCTCAAAAATAAAGAAAAGATTAATTAGCGTTGAAATGAAATTAAGCTCTTGTTTAAGTTAAGTTGAAGTAGTTTGCGGTAACCACCCAGTGACAGTGCATTTATGTCTTCTCATGGGCGGTTACCTATCATGATGGGTTATTATGTAATTTAGCTATGAAATAATCTAATCTAATCTAAGTTCTGGCGAAAAATGAATCAGCTTACGGAATGCCAACCTACCAATCCACACCCGGAATCCCATCAACTTGGGTTTTCTTGCAAATGGCTCAGGTCTATTTGCAAATTGTTATTTTTGGTGCACTGTGCAAAGCGCCTTTTCTTTTTTTCTCTTTTTAGTATTTCGTCTTTTGTCCCGGCATGTTGATGGGTAGCCTAATAATACTCTTGGAGCGTTTTCCACCCTACTTACCATAGTTACTACGCATGACGTCACGAGTTCTGGCTTTTTGCCGTCAAGGCTGGAACAATTTGTATATTTTCCAGCAGGATATCATGCCATGGGCAAAACTGACCAATCACGTTACAGAGATGCGTAGTTACTACGCTGAATACGCTCCCGAGCATGGTAAGCAAATAGTAACTATTAGTTACTATTTCGAGAAGATTAGAACGGTCAGCGTAGTAACTTTTCGTGAGGATGGAACGGAAATAGTAATTATTGTTAGAAGGGTGAAACACGCTCTTCTTGACTAACTGTTCGTGTTTACGAAGAATCGCCGTGTGCCTAGGCAAGATCCACAAAAAACACTGTTGATTGGTTTGCACAGGATTTGAGTCAGGTTTGAGGATTTGTTTGGTGACGTTTCTTGTTCTTCCCTAGGGCCACCGGCGTGTTTGAACTTAGTCATAGCTTAAGTAAGAACCACAGAATATGCCCTATAAAAAATTTACCTCAAAATCAGTAGTGTGAAGATGTATGAAAAAGTAGCATGCAGTACGAACTGATGCTAATACATGCTTCTATATCAAGGCTACCGTGTTACTGCATTCTACTGCATACTACTATTAGCAAGACTGGATGCTACTCGATACTATTGCTTAAGATTGGCCCAGGAGGAGGCACATCAAATGACAGTATTCTTTACTATTACATATGTCATATATGCAACTTTTCCTTACAACTATCAAACAACTACACAGGCTACACATTTTCCATCGGGTAGATGGCTTGGTTTATAGGGGAACACCAAACATTTCGAAAATGGGGAATCCAGAGGCAGATCGGTTGTAACAATAGTACTAATCCGGAAGAAAAATGGGGCCGAGGGGGACCTCTGAGAAGTAACGTATATTTTTTTTGGAGTAAGAGAGCTGAGCTGGTTTTGGGATCCCAAAACGTAAGTGGAGGGACACCTATCACATAGCAAAAGTTGTCCGTCTGACCGTCTGTCTGTGAGCAGGATAACTCTCGAAGGGAATGAGATATTATGATAAAGACTGGCGTGAGGATTCTTTGGGTCAAGGGTAAGGTAAAGTTCGTAGATGGGCTCTGTAGCCCTATATTTAGGGGTGGGAGTACCAAACTAAGGGGCAAATATTTTTGTTTTTGTTTAAGCTATTGAGATAGTTGATTTAGGGGTAGGGAGACATGCTGAATCCGGCGAAAACCGGACACAAAATTTGTCGACCAGTTTTCGGCTTTAGTAATCCCTACCCTTTTATTCATAAGCTAGTATAGCTCTGTGCTTGGATGCCGGCCTTCATTTGTTTATTCTGTGTGACGTCGGAGAGATATAGTGTAATCGAAGGTCGAAGCGCAGGGGTTGATATATAATGTTCAAACGAGGAAATATCAAGCGAGGATGTTGTTCAATGAGGATTCACTGGTAAAGTAAAGGTCAAGTTCGTATATGGGTCCTTTAGCCTTATCTTTAGAGGTAGAGAATGGGTTTGGAATTTACGGTAAAAACATTATGTTTTATAAGCTAATAAGACATTCATTGAGGGGGTAAGGAGGTCCGCTAAATCCATATGTGAGCTTAGATTTCTAGCTGGACAAAAGATTCATCACGAATTCTGCTGAAACGGGAAATTTGGTTAAAGCTCACAGTTGTTTCTGAAATAGATTAGAGATTCGGCATCGGGGAAAGGAGACATACTGAATCCGTTTTCGAACTTTATTTTAACAGTAAAAATATTCAAGGAATCTGACGAAAACTGAATGGCGAAGGCATAACCTAATTGTTTGAATCAAATGTTAGATTTTTGGGATCCCATCGAAACCCCTGGTCTTGTTTCTAAAGGACCCCTCGCACTATATACTCTTCAACTTAAAGTATTCAAACAATTTCATCGGGTGTAGACCGGGTATACATAGTCTTTGGTACGAACTTGCTTTATGATCGACCCAGCTCGGCAAAATAGGAACCCTTGTCTTACTTGTCATCCGCTGGCTCCGAGGCTACTCCGCCCCCTACCCCATGGACGTGGAGGGCGTGCTGAGTCAATTCATCCAGATTCTTGCAGGTCTCTCCGCAGAGATTACACTGGCGAAGAGAAGGTACAGCCCTGTGGGTAGGCACTGGTTCAGTGTGCGCCTGAAAATCGAAAGAATTTCATGACATCAAGCTAAAAACGACAGGACAAAAAATATTTTTGGGTTTTATTAGGTTTTAAACAGTATGAACAAAAATTGATTTGGTTAACGGTAATGAATCAAATGTATTCAATAGTTGTGAAGGTTAATAGGTTGAAGCTGGGTTGAAGTTTAGATTGTTCAAGTCCTTGGTTCATGTGGGACGAGAAGGTGCGAGACACCATCATTTTTCGAAAGATCATTACGAACACACTGTTACCTTTGTTTTCCCCAAAATCCTCACGGTAGTCAACGTTATCCACAAATTACTTGAACACAATTCACTCCTGAAAGCCAATCCGCCATTGCTAATTAACTATTCATTGATCTCCTAGCGCTCGTCAAAAAATTGCTAGAACCTTCGAAAAGATCGGGTGGCGTGTAAGAGGATTAAAACAAATAAGTATATCATCATGTGGACGTTCAGATATGTCGGAAGAAGAAATCATCGTCCAATTTGACATTCTTTGGTCTCGGAAGCTAAAGATTATTTAGCTCAGTTTCACAATCTTCAAGAAATCACTATAACGAATTTAGTATAATTTACGGCGTTTGTTTATTGTGATCTAGTTTGCATCCTTAATCCTTTGGCCTTACGGGAATTAACAAGGAAAAAGAGAAAACAAAATACTTAAAGAAATCGATAATCCAAATAATTAGTTTAATTTTTCTACAGATTCTCCATATGCCTGCTACATGAAAACATTTGTTATATCCATAGTCAAACTATGATTCAATTCCCCCATGTCGGGCACTTCCGACCCGCGACTTCCGACCCGCGGCGCTAGATGACCCAGCGGTCGGATCGAGTCATGACTTCATCTTTAGGTCTTGGGTGGGGGGGGGGGGGGTTCTAGACTTTTGATGCGCGGTTTCAACAGATACCATGTTAGGTAGCTGTATGTTAGCTGTTATGTTTTCAAACATTACGCACTAAAACATTAGCCTACGCATACAAGAATATGATCCGTAACACCGCCAAAAGAAACTCTGCTGACTTTTTTATTTGTGATCACGATATCGGAAAAGTCAGCAGATACTTGTTCGGCTGTTCCTGGCAATGTCTGTTATGCATAACGTAACATCCCAAGTGGTACTTGTTCAAACTGCGCATGCTTGTGTTGTCTGTTATGAAACTTCCGACAGCGTGGAGCTTTAACAGCAGCTAACTCGACGTAAAGGACCATAAAAAAGAGTATTACAGATTGAGCTACTTATTTCGTTCCCATAGGCCGCATGGCCTTTTTTTTGGGCGGACATGCACTTTGTTCCAAGAAGTATATTATTTTTCTGTGTTAGATTATTTTTCTGTTAGATTAATAAATAATCTAAAAAAAAAAAAAAATCTGAAATCTGAATCTCTTACTTATTCTGCCTTTTAAAACATACCTAGCTCCCTTATGGAATTATAAGCTTCTAAAATCCTCACCTTTCTCCGTTTTTTTTTTTTACCCGTCACAGAATGTAAAGTTAGCCGGAATCTTGAACGTCCACTGACAACTTTTTCACACTTTAAGGATATGAGAATCTTCTGTTTTTGGCTTTATTTATTTGCTTAGTTTCCTTCTTTTTAACCACGGCGTATTCAGTTCTAAATTGTTTTGAGCCCAGCCGCCGCGTCGCAGAGCAGGAAGGCCGGACAGAGTCGACAAGCGCTAACAAGAAAATGCTATATTTAGGTGGAAAGTAATGGTATTTTCGAAAAATATTTCTTCTGGTCAATTTCATAGTGAAAAGGCCATTTCTAGTAAGAGTTGTGCTTTAAGGCAATGTATACTAGTCATTAATTGCGTTCTCAATTAGAGGTAGTCCTTCGGCCAAATCTGTCTACGAATCATCTTTGGCGGAGCTGAACGGATTAGTCGGCTAAATTTTTGAGATATTCCGGCCCTTCTCGGTCTTTGAACTTAAAATAATCCAAAATTAAATCTCCTGCATTTAACAATTTCCGCTTGAACTCGTTAGAAAAACAGAAAGCAACCGAAGAAGAAACGCCATTCGGAAGTTCTCACGACTTGTTTACTTTTCCATCCGGATTACGACCCACGCAATTCTAATATTTTGTGCAAAGCCGAAACATCGTCGAGAACAAAGTATCTACTTAATTTACGAAGAATATAACGACTACATATAATTTTCTAGCACCGTCATAAAGCTACAGACTGACACTGGTGGGCTTAATTTACATTGGGGGGGGGGGGGTCATGACCCTTAGATTTCGGATGGGCCCAATATCTTTCATCTTAGTAGGGTACTATGTTTTGCTCCTAAATAGGTTTCACAGAGCAAAATGTGAAGCACTGATGTTACTTTAAAGGACCCTTGCCAAGAAGGGCCGAAATATCGCTGATGAAGAATCGTAGCAGACGTATACGCTATAAACATTGTTTGAATATATGTTTCAAAGTCAGCTTGGGCTCAAAGAATATTTACTTTAAAGGACCCCTCGCACTATTTACTCTTCAACTTCCAGTATTTTAAAATACGAACACTTTAAAACTAGGCTGTGCTTTCAAGAAATAACCCATGGTTTTGGCCGTTTAAGCCTTTTACGAGACCTGTCTACGTATAGCGAAAACAGGGAAACAGTTTATATAACCAGTTTTTCTGATGGAAAAACTTCTCGCAGACAACCTTTCAAAAATATAATTTTTATTGTTGAAAACAGTCGTTTTTTCTGCAGAAAAAGTCGGTAAAAATTATTAGCCAGTCGGTAAATGCCTCGTCCCCCCCCCCAAATATCTTGGCTAGTAACGCCTCTGCCCCCCCCCCCCCTAGTCGTGACGCCCCTAGTCGTAATACCTAGTCAAGATCTGCATGCGAGTTTTAGCCAGCTTTGGGTTATAGCTAGATATACGCGATACCCTCCATGAACAAGGCACATGAAAGATAATATCATTTTGCATTCCAATATCGTTACAAAATATTACAACATCTACATCAATGGTCCTCTACCCTTTATATTTTTCATTTCTGAAATATGTCCTTGCAAAGAATACAGACACTATCGCATGCTTTACGTTAATTTACAGTCCCGCTACGAAACACATCATTAAAAATAGAACCGATCCGAATTCGGGCGAGGATAAAGTTTACTTTGAAAGTGAGCTAAAAAGGGAGTTCTCCTAATAAGGATTTCGATGAAGCCCCCCCCCCCACCCACCCTCATTGTCACGGGGGCGTTTCCGGGAGAAATCACCTTGAGCTCGTGGCTAGGATCAGCTTTGTCGGAGATAAAGCTCTCTGGAATTATGAGGAAATATGGGGGGGGTGGAGGGGGTATGGTATTTGAAATCCTGCAGTCAGGGTTCTGGAAAATAGGTAGTGTCTAACCTGTAGCTGGAATTTTAATCCTCAAGACAAAACCGTACCCAGGATAACAACAGAGCAAGACCGATATTTTTCGGTGAAAGGCTTCTTCAGGCAGACAAATAGGTCTTGTGGGTGTCGAATCTGCGCCAGACTTCTTATACAATATTTGTCATGCTCTTTGACGACAATCTAACATAAGATCCAATAGGGGTCTTCCTTGCGATTGGAATGTCAGTACCAGTCGAAAACTATTACAATAAACTGATACAACGTGTTTGCCACTCTACACACAAGCTGATAAGTTTGATCGGATGATTTTGTTCTTTCCCAAAATTCCGGTATACGTCAGATTCAGTCCGTGCCATTTACGGGTAGGATAGCGAGACATACAGAAGGGTCGATTTTATTACCCTTACACTGACATGAACCACTGGACAACGAGGTTATTAGAACTAGGCTAATGAGTTCACAGTATTATTTCTCAAACCGAACAGGAAAAGAAAGCAAAAAAATTGGTTCAACACGTGCGATCATCCCAACAGGTTACTGGACCAAGAAGTTACAAGCACTACTAAAGTTCGGAATTACGGCAGCAGTATTGCCAAGACTACAGGAGGGTTATCTAACCTCAGACAAGATTTAAAAATTTCCAGAGAAGTCTTTCGTTCAGAATACTCTATCTGGCTTAAAAAGGAACCAACAAATCTGACAAACATATTAGATTGAAGCTAATTGAATGGTTTACATATTGGATAAATAATTTCTTCAATATTTCTGGATAAATATATTTTTCTTTTCAAACAAGATCACTTCATTTTAACCTTACCTCGATTGACTTACAAACTGATGGAAGTAGAGTTATCAAAGTCAATAGCCTGAAAATCCATTTTCAAAGCAGCTTCAAAACAAAGAAAAGGCACAGAATTCAAATATTCTTTTGAAATAAGACAGTTCAAAAAAAATCCATATTTTGCCTCTTGACTGTCAGGACAGCATGTACATTTCATTTTAACATTTTCGCAGCAAAAATCGAGGTAGTTTAAAAACGAGATCAGGTACCCCTCCTGTATTGCCTTTTAGCTTGCTGCTTTTACTGCTATTCTGGAGCTTTTTATACGAAATATTATTTAAGAATGTGACCCGCCCATCATCAGGCCTTATGGTGGGGCCACAAAGAGTTAATGGGGTTTTTAATTTTTTATGAATAAAAGTAAAAACTAACTTTACTTCCGAACTTTTACTTCCAAAGAATTTCTGCGGCCAGTGTGACGGAACACTCAAGAGACACTATCGGGCCCAGATCCTCCCCAACCCCCGTATACCCCGAGATTCTAACAAGAGGTTAAAATGAAACTTCACTCGAGATTCTTACCACAGAGTGACCGATGAAACTCTAGCTAAGAGTGTCATCTCCGGTGGAAAAAAGCCGGAACCACACAAGGACATAATTAGTCTTAGTAATCAAGGTAGTCCCATGGTGTAAAGCTACAGCGTTGCTTGTTAATGGGCTATTTTCCGAGGATCCTTTAATCATTACTGCAAGCAATTATATCCATAACAGTCTTCCACTGTGGAGACATCTTCTGTCAGTACACACGTTCCCAGTGAGGTGAACTGTGAAACTGAGTTGTTTACCTTTTGTGTTTTGTACAACAAATAACACACGATTTTTGCTGTTTTATCCTATTCCGGGACCCGTTTATTTATAGCGGAAACAGGGAAACAATTTACAGAACCGTTTTTTCTGATGGAAAAACTTCTCGCAGACAACCGTCGACAGCGTGCTACACACCGAAGGTTGCAAAACACGGCAAGTGAGAAAATCAGCGTGGCTTGCTTAGAGGGGTTAGAATGTACCGAACGAGATTGGGGTCTCCGTGTTTAGAAATATATGGAGTGATTATGGAAGTAGGTTGCGTTAGTATTATAGGTCAGACAGGTCCTTTAACGCTGAATTAAAAGAAATTGATTGATTGATAGGCTACGTCAAGGCTATTTTGATTAAGCTACGTTTCGATCATGAAACTCCGTGTCAGAAGAAAAGAACCTGCAAACCGAGAAGGACCAGAATATCATTGATGAAAATGTGTTGAAGTATGACGTGTTTATGCACAATATCATGGTCGTGTTCGGGTACTTTACATTGTACCGAGAAAGCAGCTTATTTTTAGCCTCATCTGATATTTGAATACACTGAAACATTTTGACCAATCAAAGGGAGTATTCATTTTTTCCCAAGGCCCACTGAGATTTTGAAATTGAAAACAAGCCTGCATTGGCAGGATCAAAGACGGTATCCGCCGGCTTATTTGTTTGCAATGGCTTACCTCTGTTTTTCGCAAATATTTCAAGCAGATAAGGACAGGCGCATAAAGGTACCACAAATCCGAAAGATGAAGTTCGATGAAATCATTGCCTGTGGACACCTGACAAACGGAGTAATATATTTTTAACGGGTTTTCATGCCTATCCAAGTGAATACGTGATGTGTAACTAGACTTTCAGGTCTTAGTCTTTTAGATTAAACTTTAAGGTAGAAGGATAGCCACAAAAGCCATGTCGAATAGCCTAGCGAAATAGCTGCCACGCTAGATTCCATAAAAAAAAATGCAGTAAAGGGGACCTTCACGTAAGCTATTAAAAGAACATTGCATTACGGTTGTTACAGTTTACTGCTTGGAAAAATTAAAAAAGACATTCCAAAGACGCGTGATCTTATCATAAAATACGAAACCTCTGTCAGATATTCCCTTCCACAAATATCAAGCCCCCCCCCCCCCCCCGTGGTAGGAAACTAGACTGGGTTCACACAATCCCTTCCCTGGAAATTCTGCCCCTTACTCTCAACTTCACAGTCCGAAATTTCATAAGATATAACACAAGGATGTGCAGTTTCTTATTACGCATTTTTTTTTATGCATGCGTACAGTTAAGATGGTATCTGATACCACGGTCAAAATTCGTTTTCGCAGTTATGGTGGTATATGATTCCACGTTCAAAGGGCGTTTTTACGGTTAGCGGGGTATTTGTCAAGGTACCGTGGTATTTAATATGGAGACACCACTGTAACTGCGAAAACGACTTTGGGCCGCGGTACCAGATACCATGGTAACTGCAAAAACGACTGATCGCAGATCCATTTAGCGTGGTAACAGATAACATGGTATCTGCCAAAACGCAACTATTGCTGAAGAGCTAAAAAAATGCCTAAAAGAGCATCCGCTGATTTTTTTTTTTCACGTCAAGGTATCGGAAAATTCAACAGATGCTTTTATGGTGTTCTTCGGCTCTTCCTGGCAATCCTTGTTATGCATAACATTTCACAACGTGTTCATACACAACAGATTACACCCCAAGTGTTGTCTGTTAAAACTGGGCATCTGGTACTGGTACTGATACTTTATTGCAAGACGAACCTACACAGCAATGGTTGCCGAACTTGCCGCTTTTGTCCGGTACATCATAAGTACATAAAATCTAATAAGGTGGTTGGTAAAAAAATGACCAATCAAAAACTTGGGTGGGAACGCAGATTGTTCCCGAAAATAGTGAGGGCCTTTCTTCTTTCGGGGAACTTTGGCGTAGGGCTATCTTTCCTCTCCAGACCCGAATTCTTTGCTCACAAAATCCCATGCTCGTGATTCTTTCGAGTCCCCATTGACGTTGCCTGTGTGGTTAGTGTAGCCAGATGAGCTTGTTTACCGCCCAGGGGCTTGTCACTGTGGACTGGGGCGGGCGATTTTTGTAATGGATTTGGGGCTTTGGGGCGTTTTCAGATCTTCACGAACGACTCAAAAACTAAAATGCCTTTACAAACCTTTATTACTGTCTAGGCTGACAACAATATGCTATTCACAGACGAAACTCAAAAATGAATTTTGGGTTCTCGTACAAGCAGCGCACATTCCGAACGTTAATACTGGAGCCCCGGGTGAAAAAATACACAACCCCTAAGATGAGTCCAAATAATTCACTGTATTCAAATATCATACGTAAAATTGGCTGCCTTTCAGTTGAGCTTTAAACGCTCCCCAAAAACATCTAAGAGCAGGTTTTGCGCTTTTATATAAACTGCGCTTTTCTAAATTAAGCAGCTGTTCAAAGATGCATACCGGTGCCTTGTCTTCTTCTTCTTCTATTTAGGGTCACTCTCGTTCACGGTAAGTCCCTTCCACAAATTTTCATCTTTACACAAATGTTACGACCATGTCAATTTCCTAAGTTTCCAACGTAGAACACTTTTCGCAGCCGTGCGTTACCTAGCGGAAGACGAGGAAACTAGAAACTGTCGAGAAATCATACCACTGAAGGCCTCCCTACGAACAACTGATCATGGACCCTTGGTAAAAGGAGGGGGGGGGGGGGCTAGTCTTACCTGCATCTTATGCTGGAATAAATCCCTCGAGTTTGCAAACGATTTGTTGCAGACAGTGCAGCTGAAAAACTTCGGAGCTTCGGTGGCGGCAGCAGAGTGCGCCACTAGCATATGCGCTTGATAATCGTAGCGACGAATATTCGCGTTACATAGCTACAAAGGTAAAATAAGTAAATCTATGTAACTCTTGTACTTTCTTTACTGTAGTATTTGATCCCAAGTGCTTAATACAAATTCATTCACATACTTTTGTCAGCGAAGCCGACCAATGATTACTACAAACTTTAAGTTGTCCCGGCAATGTAAATCTAGTTTGTATTAGAGAGGAACGACATATTTATTTTATCTGTTTATTGTTTTTTCTTTACCATGTAGTTGAAGGTTTTAATTACACCTCTATATAAAATGATAATAAATAGAGGGTCAAGCCAGAGACACACGGTCGATTGACAAAATCACAATACAGTATATAAAACATCTATTTGATATAATTATCTAAATACACCTTCCTCGATGTTATAGGAATTCCCGTATAACTGCAACTTCGTAGATAAATACGAGGAGGACGAGACCCTTGTCTAGACGAGGACCCTTGCCAAGAAGGGCCGAAATATCGCTGATGAAGAATCGTAGCTGACGTAGCCGTTGTAAACATTGTTTGAATAAACTGCAACTGTTGTGCAAAGTTATCTTCAATCGCCCAGGACCTTCACGATTCTGCCCTTGTCCATTTCTCCGCATTCCATCTAGGAAAAAGAATTTTTAGACCCGATTAATCCCTTTTCTTTCTTTTTTAAAGTTCTATTTTTTATCTTGTGCATTACTACATTATTTGAAAACTCAGTGTATTTTGTTTATTTAATTTGTCTATACTGTGCTATTAGAAGCTGTCTGCGAAACACGTTTGACGGTGTAAAACAGATAAGCGAACTACATTTTATTAGAACTATATTTCAAGCGCCCTCTTCAAGAGTACCCTTGCCAAGATGGCAGATGTGGAACACTTGGTTTGTTCTAATCTGTTCTATCTAAGGAGAGAAGTTTTTGGTACGGAGGTTCTGCAAGGGAGGTCTTTGAAAGATCTGATGGGTAGCAAAGTGTTCCAAGAGTTGCGTCGGTTGGGTAGATTCCTGAAGGTTGCCATAGAGCACCGTGAACGTTTTATTGTAGGTCGATGTTGTGGTATGGATAGGTATTAGTTTGTTTAATAGTCGTTTAGTTATTGGAAGTATGAGTTCGAGTGTTGAATACTTGGACTGGTACATTGCAGTTGGAATGCTTGTTTATTTTTATATTTTGCCCGCTATGGCCCATAGGTTTTTTGGGAATACATTCATTCACATTCATTCATTCATTGTAGTAATTCCATGACTCATCACTAGACGGGAACCCGCCCCGCAAACCCACTGACATTCGGCAAAATTAACCCGAAATCCAAGCTAACGTGCCAGGTAACACGCTTGTATTGTTAGTTAACACGCTATAACAGTGTTAACATTTACAGAATAACACGCTTGTAACCCTGACGGTCCCCAGTGATGGATCTACATTTCTGTTAAAGTGTGTTGCAAAATTAATGAATGTAAATCTTAACCATTAAAATTGTGAGACAGAAGCGATTCCGAGATGAGGAACATTAGACACTGCCGGAACGACACATTTATCTATATGCTTATTGTTTTTTTTTTCTACAATGTGACAAGATAACAAGCCTGTATCCTTGCCGGTCCCAGAGATTAATCTATATTTTTGGAATCCCAAACGTCAGTGGAGGGATACCTATGACATCGCAAAAATTGTCCGTCCGTCCGACCGTCTGTAAGCACGATAACTCTCGAAGGAATGAGATATTTTAATGAAACTTGGTGTGACGATTGTTTGGGTCAAGGGTAAGGTCAAGTTCGTAGATGGGCTATGTAGCCCTACATTAGCTACAAATTAAGGGACAAACAAAATATTTGTAAACAGCTAATGTGATAGTCGATTATGAGGTAGGAAGACATGCTGAGCACGATGGTGAAAACCATTTTCTCACCGGACAAGTAGTTCGTCCGGAATCCGGCAAAAACCGGAAAGTTGGATAAAAGTAAAAGTTTCATTTGAAGTTGATTAAACGTTCGATTTAGAAGTAAAAAAAAACATGCTGAGCATGATGGTGAAAACCGTTTTCTCGCCGGACAAGGGAGTTAGTCCGGAATCCGGCAAAAGCCGGAAAGTTGGTTAAAAGTGAAAGTTTCATTTTGAAGTTGATTAAATGTGCGATTTCAGGGTAAGAAAACATGCTGACCATGACGGTCAAAACCATTTTTTCGCCGGACAACTAGTTCACCTGGAATCCGGCCAAAACCGGAAAACATGTTAATAGCAAAAGTTGTATCAGAAGTATACAAGGTTTGAAGCCAAGCTGACCATTCATTAAGAAAGAAATAGAAAACCGTGATTTTCGTGAAACCGTGATTTTCTGTGGAAGGTTTTATTCAAAGTGGTCAAACGTATTATGGATTTTTGGAGTGGGCCGTTTTCTGGGTGAAAGCTTCTGCGCTTTCCCAGACGGATGGTAAATTGTAAATATACACAGAGCTCAGGATTGAAAATAATTACAGATTTGTACACATACACTTTTAACACGCACATTTTATCTTTCGTTATTTTATTTTTATCTGCATGTCGTTCAGTCAGCACAGTTTCTTCTGGTTTTTAGTTACATCTCGTCTTATTGTCTGTTGGTTCCGCATCGTTTTCCTGCTGTGATTGTGGTGGATTTTATGATTTAGTTTTGTTTTGTTTTTTCGCTGAGGACGGTTTGCCGGAAGTGCAACCGAAATATACGAATTTATATTTATACCTAGCACATCATCCTAGTGGGATAATTAGCTGATCAAGAAAAAACCCCGAAAATCACGGTTTTCTATTTCTTTCGTATCTGAAGTGGATTAGATGGCAGATTTAGTGGTAAGAAGAGGCACTGATGTAACGGTTGTAACCGGATTTTTTTAAAGTCAAAGTTTTATTTAAAGTTGATTGATTCTTTATAGGGATAAGGAGATACGCTCGATTCGTTTCTGAATTTTCTTTTTTTGCTGGACTAGTAGTTCGCTCGAAATTCTGGCGAAACCGCAAGTTTGGCAGAAGTAAAGCAGGAAGTTTCGGCCAGTATCGTCAAAACAGATATGGCTTATAGAGGTATATCTGAACTTCGTTTTCTCTGATGATTAGCCTGGCGAAGACAAGAACTAATTGTCTGATTTTTTTGGGATCCCATAGTCACCTTTGGTCTTGTTGTATCAGGTATGGCTTATAGAGGTACATCTGAACTTCGTTTTCTCTGATGATTAGCCTGGCGAAGACTGGATCTGGCGAAGACAAGACCCAATTGTCTGAATCAAATAGTAGATTTGTGGGGTCCCATCGACACCTTTGGTCTTGTTGTATAAGGTATTGCAAAATTAAAGAACGTAAGCCACTAAACTCGTGAGACAGAGTAGGTTACATCACCTAAGAGTAGCTGATCCCGCTCGAGGCCAGCTCGTCTAAACAATTCCATCACCCGTGGCACGTGACTTAGTAAGTTTTGACTGAACGCAAAACCTTGTCTCTGGTTTAACTACAATTCAATTAGTAATAAATCAATGAATGGCTCATTCTCAGAATACTCATTTTCTCGCCACCAATGAAACCTCTTACTTCAACGCAGGGCCGTATCCAGGGGGAGGGGCTCACCCCCCCCCCACCGAAACATACAAAAAGAATCGTTTTTTGGGATCCCAAAACATAAGTGGAGGGATACCTATGACATCGCAAAAATGTCAGTCTGTCTGTAAGCACGATAACCCTCGAAGGGAAATTTTTTGATGAAACTTGGTGTGAGGATTCATTGGATCAAGGGTAAGATCAAGTTCGTAGATGGGCTCTGTAGCCTTAGATTTAGGGGTGGGGGTTCAAATTAAGAGACAAACCAAATATTTTTAACAGCTAATGTGATAGTCCATTATGGGGTAAGAAGGCATTTTGAGCACGTTAGTGAAAACCATTTTCTCGCCGGACAAGTAGTTCGTCCGGAATCCGGCAAAAACCGGAAAGTTGGTTAAAAGGAAAAGTTTGATTATATGACAGATTAAGGGGTGAGAAGAGAGGCCGAGTCCAATCGTTTTTTACCCGGACATATAATTAGTCCAGAATCCGGTTGTAACTGGAAAATTTTTATGTCAAATTTTATTTAAAGTTGATTAGATGTTCTTTATAAGGAGATACGCTGGATTCGTTTCTGAATTTTCTGTTTTTGCTGGACTAGTAGTTCGCTCGGAATTCGGGCGAAACCGGAAACTTGGCAGAAGTAAAGCAGGAAGTCCTGGTCAGGATCATCAAAATAGATACGGCTTATAGTGGTATATCTGAACTTGTTTTTTTCTGATGATTAGCCTGGCGAAGACTGGATCTGGCGAAAGACAAGACCCAATTGTCTGAATCAAATATTAGATTTTTGGGATCCCATCGACACCCTTGGTCTTGTTGTATAGGCTTTAACCCCTGATCTGTCTTTTTGTACTTTTTGGTCCGACCCCCCCCCCCCCCCCCCGACATAAATTCCTGTATAGGGACCATCTACAACGTCTTCCTTTTCCAAGAAAAAATAAGCTGGCGCGGTAGCCTATTATCCGATAATTCCCGAAATCCCAACAGCATAAAGGAAGGAGCACTCCAGAAAATTCTTTCTTCTGCAGAATAAGAACAAGGCCTAAGGAGCCTCCTTGTACAATAAGGTATAATCCAGTCCCGGGAAGACTTAACTATATTAGATGGAAAGGTCCCGATTTCTATGCATTTCTATGCCCGATTTCCCTTGGCATTATAAGGGTACGTGATTTTGCATTATAGCTTGTCGTACTGAAAGCCATCCTACTACCTTTTGTACTCCTTACTCCTACTGCCTTTTGTCGGTAAATTGTTAGGCCCTGTTGGTAAAATCGGGGCTTGCCCCCCGCCCCCCCCCCCACGAAGATAGGCTAGTTTCGCCACTGATCACAACTGGAAAAAAGGGAGCAGTGGATGTTGGACCTCATGTTGGACCATGTTGGACCTGCAGTTATCGTGGTATCTGATATACGGTTGCTCTGCAAAAACGGCAATTGCCGAAAGCGCTTTTCACTAAAAAGCACATCACTAAATGCCAAACTTCTTTCCCACCAATTTGATAAAAATTGACGAAAGTGAGATGACTTTCCAGATACCACGATCAGTTACCTCGGTCGGACCGTGATATACTACGATAACTGGTCAGATACCACGATAACTGCAAAAACGCCTTCTTGCCGTGGTATCAGATACCACGATAACTGCAACAACGACTTTAGACCGTGAGTTTAAAACGCAACTAATGCCTCTCTAAATTTTCATCACTTTGCTTTCGTTTGTTTGCTCCTGAATGTCTTATGTAAAGAATAAATAAAGGACTAGACAGCTTACAGCCAACCCTTTTTCGATTCAGGTTTTTATACTTTTCATTTGCTTTTGGATATTATTTTTCTTCTGTAGGGATAGGCTAGTTTTGACAGCTGCGTTAACACATACATGAGACAGTGATTGACAGAGGACCCTGGGGCCAGCGATCGATGTGGCCAGTGCAGTGTTGCCACTTTTCCGTGACGGAACCTGTGACATTTGGCCGCAAAATCTGTGACATTCTAGCGAAATTCTTTGCTAGGTTCGATGATTATAGGCACCAGAAGTTCAATCTAGTCCCCGAAGCTGCGCCAAAAGTCAGCGGCGCGCCACCGAAGATAACTGAGCAGGCCGCCCCGCCGCCGAACGTGCCGCTGGTAAAATTCTGACGCCGAATCTTTTCAGGTGATATGTAATTCTCTTTCCATTGAGCTTTATCTTCCTTAGGCTTCAGGCTGTTGTTCTGTCTTTGCTCATCAGCAAGTGCACTAACAGAAAGGTCTTCGGTTGTGGCGGCAGTGCAGGAAAGAATCGTAGAACCAAACCGTGTAAACAAAGTGCCAAATACTCTCGTTTAAGCAACAGACTGGTGGAACTCAGTTTAGATGCAGCGCCTATGTGAATCCTTTTTAGTGTCTTTTCGTATTTTCGTTAGTTTATGTGTTTTATAGGGAGAGAAGCTTCTTTTCTATTCATAAATAAATAAATAAAAATAGCGTTCGTTCTGCCTGTCGGTTAGTCACACTGTCCAACGTTTGCTAGTCCAGACACTTCCGGACAAGCTAGGATGGCGAAACCTGTTATTCCTTCTGGACGATAGCGTAGTTTCTCTGAACGTTGGCAAATTTTGGATTCCCTTCAAAACCTCGATTGCTGGAGAATTCAAAATTCGCAAGAAATGCCCTCAATTAATGGAGATTCCTCCGTTGAACAAATCCTATTTATAGTACCACAGCAGGTATAGCTTAAATACCCAAGGCTTGTATGGCACTTGCAGCCTTCGACTGAAGCGCCATGTAGCGACCATGGGTCTCTCCGTCAGTTCGTCTATCCCTATCCAGTTTTACTAGTTCCCACATTTTCATATAAGCTAGGACTATGAAAGACTATAAAGGACCTGACTGATACTCAACGAAACCTTCTTAATATTTGACGGTGCGAAACGGATAAGTCAGCTACATTTTATTAGAGCTATATTTCGGCCCTTCTTGGCAAGGGTCCTCTTCAGGCTCAAGCCGCTCAAGCTGGAAAATTAACTAGTGGAAAAACAATTAAAGATGCTGCCCTAAACATCTGATTTTGTGAACTTCTCTGAAACCTTCTTTCCCGGATCCGACCATCCGTGTGTGGGTATAGGGAGGGGGAATCCTGCACCGTGTATCGCGGGGGAAACGGTCGTGGGTCCTAGACAGCCCGGATTTAAACCTAGGACCTTCGGCTTTCAAGGCCACTGCTCTACCATTGAAGTACGGAGGGGCCTTTGAAATTGTTTGCAAACCACTATAATGTTCACGAAGAAGCAGGCCAAAGGAACAGTGATCCCGCCGGAGAGAAATCTATCTAAGTGCTTCACATCCCCAAGTCACGGGATTAGATAGTAGATGGAATTTTACACGAGGGACTTGTCTTGTTACAAACAAACCAGCAGATTTTCCTCGATAAAGTCACAACAGTAGTATTCCATCAACATAGTATCAGGTCGCATCAGGTCCAGACTCCGACCGCAAATGGCATGTCCGGGACCATGACGTGTGTGCCTTCCAACTTTCTCACTCTTTTCTATTGCTTCCGTATGAGCTCAGAAAATATCCGGAACCTCCCTCAACCACGACCGTGTCCACGTGCGGTAGGGATACGTAAATATTTCGTATCTAGGGAATTTGCTTCTGTCGCCCACCCGGTCACCTGAATGGAAACTTTTCCGGACCTTGGACCCGTTACCTCTGAACAATCCAAGCGTCATCCCAGTCCCCCCATCCATCTGGTTCCTACGCATGCTACCGAGCCTCTCCGTCCATCCCACCACCGTAGTCGGATGCGATTCGGACACGCAAATGTTGCATCTACGGCACTTACTGCCGAACAATTCGCCCTTGAATCGGAGAACATCCCGAAAATTTTCGGTGACACCCAACTCCCCCCGACGAGACCGGATCCGATCTCGGCCTCAAAATAACATATCTAGGTTCCTTGAGCTTTGGAAGCTATGTATGTTAAACGATTTCCGGGCCTCCGCCTCCCCTCCTCCCACACGTCGGATGTGATTTGAAAAATGTATGTCGCATCTAGAGCAACCACAAGTTTGTCCCGAATCGAAGTACGCCCTTCAAGCTCCCCGCACCAAGGTCGTATTCGGTTCGGACTTCAAAATCACACATCTGACACACATAATCTGTGTACCGTCTAGTTTCATCTCAATACCTCTATTCCTTTACAACGAATGTTCCGAAATTGTGCACGTGTTCAAAACATGGACACCTTATTTTCCATCGCAACGTTCCAAAATTCCTGGAGTCCCCCCTCGCCCCATGGTCGGATGAGATTCGGCCTTGGTAAACGGAATATCACTCTGCTCCTGTCAATCGGGTCACACGGGTCACAAGTTTCCGTATTCCCCCTCCCCCTGCCGCCACACAAATTACAGGATTTAATCCGGGAAAACACGGTTTCGCTGAGCATGGATCACCATTACGATCGCTATATGACACTTAAACCTAAGAGTGCAAGTACCATAACAATGCTGACGATTTGTGGTAGAAAAATTGCAAATATCTGTAGGAAAATTAAAAAACAACCCCCACAATTCCTGAAATTAGGAAATTCATCGGCAAAGGCCGATGAATCAGCGTCGCGCCACCAATAAATTTCGGCGCGCCACCGCCGCCGGCCCAAATTCTCTCCCCCGCCGCCAAATTTAGATTCGGCGCGGCTTCGGGGACTAGTTCAAACACGACAACCACGAAGTGCCAGTTTTATTTTAATTGCAACAGAAGAACTATCGGTAGCATTTTTACAGCATATGAGTTTGTGACGCAACAGGGATCATAATAATTGTCGGTCTACTCAACTTTTGCTGGTTCGGGCACTCCCACACGAGCTAGGACGATAACTTCGACGCGTACGAAGGACTGGACTGAATACTGTAGAAGGCCTTCCTTTCTCGGATCTCACGGAGGTTCTCGAAATTCTGTGACGCGCCATGGGACCAAATGTGATGTAGCGATCAAAACCAAAGTTGGATGTCAAAAAGCCTACATTATAATGGTGCGGGAGCTCAAGGGAGGTCACGAAAACTTAGTTTGGCACGTGGAGCAAAATCAGGGAAGCGTCTCTGGGAATGTACCATAGCTACGCCGGTAACAATTGCCAGATCAGCTCGTAGCTCTTGTTCTTTCAACAACTAACTTATGATTACGAAACGTAAAACCTCGGTCTACTTACATGGCAATTGATTGTTCCAGAAGGGGCAGCGTTGCCGCTCGTTGAAGGACGATTTGACTGTGCCGCCATCTCTTGGTTGCCAGAACTTTCCGCTTGCTTCCGCTTCTCTCGGCCCATAATGAGGTCAACCATGGCCTGGAAATACATTACTGATGTATTTCCAGAAAATGGAAATAGGAAAGTAATTCCAGGAAGTAATATCTACTTCCGTAAAAGGAAAGCGTTAGGGAACTTGTCTCTGATTATACATGTGTATGTACTATGGGTAATACACCAATTGTTTGAGTGAATGAATCATATAGGGATAACAGGGCATGGCGAACGAATGGGAACACGGGACATGAACATATTTTTGCCTTCGGCTCTGGTACAGCTTACTGGGAAGATTACTTAAGTCTCAACTAGACTGTAACTGTGAGAAGACGCACTGTTTGTATTATTGCATGGTTTTCTCGTCGGACCAACACTCAGACTGGAATATTATTAGACAAGTAGTAGGCGATTTCAGAGAAAGTATCTGTCTCTGCAGTGCTTTTCTAATAAATGAGATGGTTTTCCGCCACGTTAATGAACGCTGAAATTAGTTGCGTTTTTGCAGATGCCATGGTATCTGATTCCACGGTCTAAAGTTGTTTTCGCAGTTTTCGTGGTACCTGATACCACGGTCGAAAAGGCATTTTTGTAGTTATCGTGGTATCTCGCCAGTTATCGTGGTATCAGAAAAGTCATCTCACTTTCATCAAATTTTGTCAAATTGGCGAGAGAGAAGTTTAGCACTTAGTGATATAGCTGGATATCAGTTTTACTTTTGGGATAGTTTCGAAAAGGGCAATGTCGGCAATAGTCGTTTTTGCAGAGCAACCGTGTATCAGATACCAAGGTAACTGCAAAAACGGCTAATTGCAGATTCCGTTACCGTGAATCTGTTATTCTGTTACCGTGAATCTTTCGAAAAGGGCAATGTCGGCAATAGTCGTTTTTGCCGAGCAACCGTGTATCAGATACCACGGTAACTGCAAAAACGGCTAATTGCAGCTTCCGTTACCGTGGTAACAGATACCATGGTATCTGGAAAAGCGCAACTTATCCAACGAAGAACGGATAAAGTAAGACATGTTCGGAATCACACTGGATCGAAAAGCAATTCAATTTTCACTTACTGGGCTGCGTCTGCCCTGAACATAAAGAGTCAGTATCGACCGTTTATTATCCTATAGCAGCGGTATACTTTTCTGAACTCTTGTCGGTTGTATTTCGCCCTTAAAACAGTCTAAGGGAAATGTAAGGGAGAAGTATTATCAGCTTAGAGTCAAGTGTTTCAGTTTTCCTTCGACACAAAGAATAAATCAAAGTCGATGTATTTCGTTTGATATTTTATTATTTTTCCTCTCTTTCGATATTACTGACGGTCATGCAAGTGGTGTAAACATGCTGCAGTCCTTTGGACGCAGTAACTTGCTGGGAAAAGGGTGCGAAAGCAAAAAAAAAAAAAAAAATATCAGTGTTTGCTATAATTTGATTTTTTTTGTTTCAATCATATTATTGTTTGCATTCAGTACAATACATAAATATTTGCTAATTTTGGACATCATATATTCAAATAATGCATACGACGGATATGTCAGCTACGATGCATTGGCAGCGATATTTCGGCCCTCCTTGGCAAGGGTCCTGGTCTGGCTGCCAATCTTCAGGTTTATCACTTGTCCTCTCCTTCCCGCCAAGTTGGATACTCTTGATGACGATCTCTCCTTGCCGATGCAAAATCTCCGGCCTCTCCGGGTACCTGGCGGAAGAAAGGCAGAAGTGGTGTCACAGCTGCTCCCAAAGAGCGCCGTGGTTGTTTGACACAGGATTGAGTCGTTACGGACATGCTTACTCCTTCTTCCTGAGGAGCAGTGGCGTGTTTTGGACTTAGTCATATAGAGTATTGTCGGAGTCTGGACTATGAAAGTTCCGTACTTCGTAGATACATATTTCTTGATGCCAAGCTGATCGATGAGACCTATCGCTGCCAAGGCATCGTAGCTGAATATCCTTTTTATGCATTATTTGAATATATGTTTCAAAGTCAGCTTGGACTCAAGGAATATTCGTTTGGATATCTTCCTATTCCCCGGCGCCGTTCAAAGTTATGCGACCTCCGAAGTAACATATTACTACTTTAATCGCCGTTCTATTCACCCTTTAGCTTCGGATCCCCCTGTTTGTATCCAGCAACTTGACATCCTAGCTTCTGCAGTATTTATAAATCGGAAACGTCAGCATAATTTTATTCTTCGTTCACGGATCAACAGAAACACAGGCGAATACTCAGTACCAGAAACATGGAGCGGCATTATCAGCGAAAGGAAGTTCAGACCCCAAGCTCTTCTCTACAACAAAACCAAAGTCAGCCCAAATGCAGAAAAAACTCCACCCGATCAACGACCCAATCGAGCAGCAAAAACGGCAGCCGAGTCCGATATGAAATCACAGCAACCTTATTAACTCCAAGCAACTCTCACAAAAAAATCCACGAAGTCAAATATTTAACGCTAAGTCGTTTGTTTTTCCACAAGTTCTTTTTTCCAACTTGAGCTGCTTTGAGCCTGAAAAGGACCCTCGCCAAAAAGGGGCGAAATATAGCCCTAATAAAATTCAGCTGACTTGTCAGTTTTGCACTATCGATATGATTCGCAGTCAGCGTGGGCTGAAGGAATATTTTTTAGTATTCATTCTCTGTTCTAGGGTCTCACCTGAAAGCTTGCCTCGTCGTTGACCTGGTCTGTGTTTTTCGACTCGGCTTCAAGTTGCTGGATGACCTCTTCGGACAGCTGGATATGGGGGTAGGCCTCCCTCACCCACTCCCAATAGGAAGGTGGTTTTGCACCCCCGGTGTAAGGTTTCGATTTGGGCAAAACGAAGGGGTTCGCTGGATCTGAAAAGAGCATGCCTTTCAAACAGAGATTTGGAGCGTTCCAACCTTCTAACATCAGTAACTATTAGTTACTATTTTTGTTCCAACCTCTCGAAAAGTTACTACGCTGACCGTTCCAACCTTCTCGAAATAGTAACTATTTGCATACCATGCTCGGGAGCGTAGTAAGCGTGGTAACTACGCATCTCTGTAACTTGACTGGTAGTATTCGCCCGTGGCATGATATTCTGCTGGAAAATGGAAAGAGACCAAAGGTGCCGATGGGATCCCAAAAATCTAAGATTTGATCCAGACAATTCGGTCTTGTCTTCGCCAGGCTAATCATCAGAGAAAACCGAGTTCAGATATTCTATCTACCTATCTACACCTCTTTAAGAGATATCTATTTTGACGATATTGACCGAAACTTCCTGCTTTGCTACTGCCAAATTTGTGGTTTCGCCCGAATTCGGAGCGAACTACTAGTCCAGCAAAAAAAATAAAAAAAATTCAGAAACGAAGCCGGCGTATCTCCTTATCCCTATAAAGAAATATAATCAACTTTAAATAAAATTTTGACTTAAAAAAAATGCGGGTACAACCGGATTCCGGACTAATTATATGTCCGGGTAAAAAATGATCATTATATACAGACTCAGCGTCTCTTCTTACCCCTCAATATATCATCTAATCAACTTCAGATAAAGCTTTTACTTTTAACATATTTTCCGGTTTTGGCCGGATTACAGGCGAACTAGTTGTCCGGCGAGAAAATGGTTTTCACCATCGGAGTCGCATGTCTTCTTTACCCATAAATCAAACATTTAATCAACTTCAAACGAAACTGTTACTTTTAACCAACTTTCCAGTTTTGGCCGGATTCCGGACGAACTGCTTGTCGGGCGACAAAATGATTTTCACCATCATGCTCAGCATGTCCTCTTACCCCTAAATCAAACATTTAATCAACTTCAAATGAAACTTTTACTTTGAACAAACTTTCCGGTTTTTGCCGGATTCCGGACGAACTACTTGTCCGGCGAGAAAATGATTGTCACCATCGTGCTCAGCATGTCTTCTTACCCCATAATCGACTATCACATTAGCTGTTTAAAAATATTTTGTTTGTCCCTTGAATTGAACCCCCTCCCCCACCCCCAAATATAGGGCTACAGAGCCCATCTACGAACTCGACCTTACCCTTGACCCAAAAAATCCTCGTACTAAGTTTCGTCAAAATATCTCATTCCCTTCGAGAGTTATCGTGCTTACAGACGGACAGACGGACGGACGGACAACTTTTGCGATGTCATAGGTATCCCTCCACTTACGTTTTGGGATCCCAAAAATCGTTCCAGCCGTGACGGCAAAAAGCAAGAATTCGTGACGTCATGCGTAGTAGCCACGATAAGTAGGGTGGAACACGCTCTTGAAAACTCGAGGCAACGAATTGCACCTAATTCGAAGTCGGCGACGACAGTATAGCAGTAGTCTAGTGGCTGAGACGGAATGGAGCTGATTCGAAATTTTTCGCCTGTTTCGCAAAGGAGAGACGTCATTTGAATGAATTTATTGCGATACTTTGCCTTAGCCTTGGCATTTCACAAGTAGAGGCCTCCTTTCTGAAGCTGAAGTCGTTCTTCAGCGATCACACAAAGAGTTTGTGATTTGAAAAGGGTGTTCTGCGGTCTTTTATGTGGCTTACAGGCAGAGCAAAATAACACTAGGGAGTACCGCCAAGACTTGAAAAGTGTCACAGGCTCGAATAGCAGCGACACCAGCACCACTAGCGATAGTGAACGTCGGTACTGAAACTCAATCCGTCGTGCATCAGCGCTGGCTCGAATAACTTCATTTCCTGAACATTGCAGAAAAAAGATACAACCTCCCCTGTTTAAATTCCTCGATGTGTGCAGACAGCATCTTAGCTTTACTAGAAATTTCTAAACCCGCAAGTTTATCTCGCTTTAAATGCCGCAAACGTAGTGGCAAAATAAAGGCTATACATTAAAATTAACTACTTTATCAGACATATTGCACACAACTGCGGATCCTTCTGGCACAAAATGGTAAGGACGTAAGCCTGTTTAGCTAATTTTATCTAGACTATATTTTTATTTTCAACACATTTGAAATTAACGCCAAAAAAACAGAAAAAAACGGTGTTTTCACCAGTTTCAACGTGTGGCTTGATTGTGTGGCACACAATCGTGTTTCCACGACCAACATTCAGAAGTGTATGGTTGCCTAATATGCCACTTAACTCCTTAAATAACTGCTTTTCGCAAGTTTTCAAGTATTATAATTGACAGGTCAATCAACTGCACGAACCATGGTTCTCCTTCTCTCCTATCTCACGTCCGGGTTTCTCAGCCACACTCTTTTCCGGTTCATGATTATGTTTTCCGACTGAACCGGAATACTCCTCATCACTCGTATGATATCGGGCCGGGCAGGCCAGCTTGTCGTATTTGACACACTTCCAATAGGTCTTACGCTGTGATGACCTCTCTTTTCGGTAGAGATATCCCTTGCTGTCAAGCACTTTCTTCCCTAATTGTTTAGTCTTCACGTAAGTGAACGACATGTTTAGGCACTGACGTAATACTGACCTAATTTTGCATGAAAGGAATTCAAGTAAGGTTTGGTTAACGCAACCCGGATTGGCCAGTTATCCGCGCTGTTATTAGCAGGTCAGTGGGGAATTCACGTGTCAGCTAAGAGTAGATGAGAACAATAGTTGCCTTCTTTGGCTTCTTTGTCACTTTTATATGGCGAGTTTGGATTGTCTGGTGGCTACGCTGCTCCCTAGTGCTGTAACTCGTTTTTGGAAGGCTACATCACTTGACAATTTCCAGCCGACAAGTCAAAACTTTCGCCAAATTCCCATTTGACAAGCTGATCATTCGGCAAGTTCAACAAGATACAGTAAGTAAGTCAGTAAAGTATTGTTCACTTAGAACAAAACGGAGTAAAAAAGAAAAGAATTTTAAGGCACAACACAGATACAGACACATGATATTCTACATAACAATTGCGCAATCACAAACTATAAAAGTGTTTAAGCCAGAAGTGGTTCCATTTCCCCTGGAAATATGAATTACCCGATTCACTGCGAGACTAGGGTCCGAAATCTGGTGTTTTTCAATCATGTAAGTGTTCCTCGTCCACAAGAGACAACGCAGCAGAAACCTAGCTCGAAAACAAGTTTTCGACTGACCTGTTACAAACAAAGAGGTCAAGTAAGAAATTATTCACACGTAATTAGTAGATAGGCTACACAAATAAGTATCCCTAAAACCCTGAAATTAAAGTTGTTGACAACCTTTGCAGGGTCGGGAATGTGGTTCCTTTGTCATATAGAAATTGTTTCATATTCATTACCTTGTGCAGAACAAGACGTTGTACTACATCTGTATAACGTAATGCCGCCAATCATTGTTGTCAAGAATATTTTAAAGCCGCCTTATCGGTAGTAGGATTGCCTAAAACTCGCTTGTCCCTTAGGGACTTGCCGTTCACTTAAGTTGCGGTTTTTGGTGTAGTGTTCCTTGGAACAATCCACTATTGGGAGCGATGTAGAAGCTTTCGATTTCCGTTTTCACCGTATTTTGTGGAGTTTTTTAGTCTCTTGTCTCCCGATGACTTCTCACTGGAAGCTGCCTTCCAACCAGGTTGTGGTTAGTCTGCACCGACGAGGAAAAACCAGAGGCCGGCGAGTCCAAAAGGGACACCGTCAGTCGGCAAGTTTTCATTCGACAAGTCGATTTCGGCAATTCCCAGTCGAACAGTCAGGCAGACGGCAATTTAAGTTGCGTTTTTACAGATCCCATGGTATCTGATACGACGGTCTAAAGTCGTTTTCACATTGCCGTGGTATCTGATACCACGGTCAAAAGGCGTTTTTGCAGTTACCGTGGTATCTGACCAGTCATCGGACCGTGGTAACTGATCGTAGCTGAAAAAGTCATCTCACTTTCATAGTCACCAACAATACAGCATAGGATTTTGTCATGTTGGTGGGAAAGAAGTTTGGTGTGACTGTGTGTGATGTGACTGAATATCAGTTTTTCTTTGGGATTACCTCGAAACGCACAATTTCGGTAACTGTCGTTTTTGCAGAACAACCGTGGTATGAGATACCACGGTAACTGCAAAAAGGACTTATTGCAGATCCATTTACCGTGGTAACAGATACCATGGTACCAGTACAAGTATCAAGTTCAACCTGTGTACACTGGTGGGTACTGGGGTCTAGTTGTGCCTTTTGCCCCCCCCCCCCCCCCCCAACCTGGTTCAGGGGCAAATGGGACCAGATTGCCCAGTGAATAATTTTCATAACTTGACCAGAACCGGGCATAGGACGATGAAATTCCTTGTATATATAGATCCTATGTCTGGGAAAATTGCTTTTAAAGTTGCACCTCCCCTACCAATCCCGTTCATGGGCAACTGGGCCCAGATTGCCCAGAACTTGGTAAGTTGTGAGCATTGGGGTCTCTCCTTACCTATATTTGAAGAAAAATAAGTGTAAATATGCATTTTGATGGGTCCCGACCCCCCCCCCCCCCCATCCTGTTCTGGGCTCTCAGATGGGCCCAGATTTCCCATGAGTTAAGTTCGTCTATGACAGGTCTCAAGTCCAACTCTTGCATATGAGGATTTTGGTGTAACAGCGACAAATAAGACGACGCGACGTACTTTAATCTTCAATGAACAGTTGGAAACCGGACTGTTTTGTCATATGATCGATGATATGCCGTTCTTAATGAATCGTGACAAAGGGGGTATCAGGCTGCTACGATTTGGTTTATTGCACTTGTTATTACCTTGCTAATGGAAAAGAGGCTTAAAGGGTTGGACTGGCTGGCAGACCATTATTAGAATTCAAGCTGCAAGATCTTCCAACTTTTCTTTGGACTTATACTTGCGGTTGTTTGCATTTAAAGATTTTAAAGTGGGATGACTACAAATTAGGTTATTTCAATACTTGTTTGGTTATTGGGGATGTGAAATGTCTTGGTTCTAAAGCTGATTGTATACAAAATCATTTTACTTTCACACTCCACGTCTGAGCGCTTGTGCACTTGTTGCAGATACCATTGTATCTGTTACCACGGTAAATGGATCTGCAATAAGTCCTTTTTGCAGTTACCGTGGTATCTCATACCACGGCTGTTCTGCAAAAACGACAGTTACCGAAATTGTGCGTTTCGAGGTCATCCCAAAAGAAAAACTGATATTCAGTCACATCACACACAGTCACACCAAACTTCTTTCACACCAACTTGACAAAATCCTATGCTGTATTGTTGGTGACTACGAAAGTGAGACGACTTTTTCAGCTACGATCAGTTACCAGTGTCGGATAACTGGTCAGATACCACGGTAGCTGCAAAAACGCCTTTTGACCGTGGTATCAGATACCACGGCAACTGTGAAAACGACTTTAGACCGCCCTTTTGATGATTCACTTTTAGCGCGTTAAGTTCTGTTGCCGGCGAAAATTCAGTGTGAACATCCAGGCGATATAAATCTTCTCTCGCTGCGGTTGAAAAAATCTCGTTCATCGCCGCGATTTTCTCTGTGTGAACCCCTGGGTATCGCCCTTTCGTACTTGCAATATCTAAGTTGCGTTTTTTTGGATGTAGTTTCGGCGTAGTTTCGCTTAAAAGCCGTTTTATTTGTCCATTCCATTTGCTGTAGTTTCGAACCTGAAACTACGGAGCTCAAACTACAAACTACCTCGCCGACGTAGTTTGGTGTAGTTTGACTTTTCGGAAACAAGAACTCAATAAAACGCAAGTAAGACAAAATAAGAGCCAAACTACAAACTTTGACGAAACAAAAGTGAAACCAAAAAAACGCAACTCTAGATCACCCCATCCTAGTCTGGTTTCACTTTCAAGAAGAAACAAAACTTTTCCGTATGGAAGTGATGTTGGTGCGGAAAAATCCTGGCAGGAACTAGGGTGCCCGGACGATTGACCTCCTCGTTTGTCCAAGGCACAACAAGAGACTATATATCAGATAGATTAGACAGACTACGTACAAAAGGGCAAGATAACACTAGGGAGTAGTGTCAGGACCTATGCTTTCCATGCATCGGAAACAGGCCCTACTCGTAGCCCCGCCGACTACGCTCGGGACATTAAAAGCGAGACAAGCTTGCAGGCTTAGAAAATATCTAGTACGGCTAAGATGCTACCTGCACACATCGAGGAAACAGGGGAGGTTGTAATTTTGTGTGTCGCGTGTTCGGAATACGGAGTTATCGAAGCCAGCGCTGATGAACGACTGATTGAGTTTCAGTAAGGAAGTTCTCTATCGCTAGTGCCGCTAGTGTCGCTGCTAAGCTTTGCGGTATACCCGATGAAAAATTTGTAGCCTGCATAGTAGTATGGTAGTAGTACGAAAAGTTGCATGGAATACTATGTAACAGCAAAGAATACTATCATTTCGTGTGCCTCAGACGGGTCCAATCTTATGTAGTAGTATCTAGTAGCATCCTGTCTTGCCATAGCAGCATAAAGTCTTGCTAATAGTAGCATATAGTAGTATGCAGTAATACGGTAGCCTTGAAGTAGAAGCATGTAGTAGCATCATTAGTACGGCATGCTACTTTTTCGTACTACTTCATGGTACTATTTTGAGATAAGTTTTTCATCGGGTAGATACCCGCTAAATAGCGATGGAAGACGCTAGCGGGTTTTAGTTCGGGCAGTGGCTGAGAGATGGGAGTTCGTATCATTATCCGTTCCTCGGTAGACTTACTTGGCGAGTCCCTGACGGTGTTCGGCTTATAGACTGAGAAGAAGGGTCTATTCCCTTGAACTGGTGAGGGAGAACGGCTTCCAAGTCCGCTTTCTAGGGGCATTCGCATGTGATTCGCTAAGGCATCTTTTGAAAAGAACTGTTCCCCACAGAAGGAGCATTTCATAGCATTCTGGAAAAAAAAAATGTTAGTCTAAATCAGCGGCCACTTTTTGCTTATTATTATTCTCGCGTAGCATTTTTTCACGTTTTTCAAATTAGACTCGACATTGCACCAGAGCCTCGTTTTTGTTGCATGCTCCAGGTCCACTTCTCGGCCGATTCCGGACTGATTCTTTCTACATCCGTTTTTGCACTGCAGCGCTTACGAGGAAGACGGCAGCGCTTCTCGAGAATCGCGGACTTGCTCACCGACTAAGTCCGTGCTTCCCTGCAAGAAGCTGCAGCGCTGCCGCTTCAACCAAGAAGAAAGTGAATCCAAAAACGCATATTGTGCAAAAGCAAAGAAGTGCTGCAGCAGCGATGCGGCAGCGCTATTGCAACAAAAACGAGGCTCAGCTTGATGGTACATCTCCTCCTCTCCCGATGACACAAAACCTTAACTTACCCTAGTCTTTTCTTATTAATGTCATCTGCGGCCACTTCTTTCAGGCACAAAGGATGCATGACATTATTTCAAACTCAGGGATCCATAACCGGTTTTACTTTCCTCCAAAGTTCTGAAGTCCCTTAGTGTATCCTTAGTAGCGTGTCCCCTTAGTAGTGTCCTTGCATTTACGAAGGAGCCGCTTTTCTCATCTACGTTCAAAGCACGTCCTGGCCAATACCTTAAATCCAAAACACGCCAGTGATCCTAGCGAAGAACGAGAAACGTCACCCAAACAAATCCTCAAAATCGTCTCAAATCCTATCTAAACCAATCAATAACATAAGTATTCCTTCAGCCCGAGCTGACCGCGAATCATATTTGATAGTGGAAAACCCTACGTCAGGTGAATCTTATTAGAACTATATTTGTTCAAACAATGTTCTCAACGGATACGTCAGCTACGATTCTTCATCAGCGATATTTCGGCCCTTCTTGGCAAGGGTCCTCGTCAGGCTGTCAATCCTCTGGTTCAACTTCTGGGAAGGGGCCGAAATATCGCTGATGAAGAATCGTGGCTGACGTATCCGTTGAAAACATTGTTTGAATAAATGTTTCAAAGTCAGCTTGGGCTCAAAGAATATTTAGAACTATATTTCGGCCCTTCTTGACAAGAGGCTCTTCAGGCTGAAAACCGTTACAGTTGGAAAAAACGACCCCCCCCCAAAAAAAAAAAAAAAAAAATAGCTCGAATAAAATTCAGCTGACGTATCCGTTTTGCACTATAAATACCAATCAACAACGTTTGATGTTTGACGTTTCTGGCTCTTCGCGGGGCGATTCTTCATCTGCAAGAATAGTTAGCAATCAAGAACAGACAGAGGCGTCACTGAATAGGTTCCCTGACGTCACTCATTTCGTCTGACACGCCGCTAACGGCATAACATAACTGGACGGACGTAAAAGCCAAATTTCAGTGCGACATCCAAAGATTCCAAAGCGTTGTCTTCTCTGTCGAAATTGCATAGCCTTGCGTTAAGGGAGTAGATTCGGGGGCATTCTCGACTTAGCAATATCCAGATCATCCACACTCGCTGGCCAATACCGGAGCTCGATTCGACCGTGGGATAATCTAGTGGTGCGATGCTCGAATATAGAAAAATGAAAATTCTTTAGAAGTAAAGTACAGCTTCCGTCCAGATTGAAGGTAATCAACAAGAAAATAAACAATCTTCTGGCCATCGAGCCTACCCTCTGCCCTGAAGTGATGTAAAATTCTTTGTTATGAAAATTATCTGATGCGAAGCACCTGCTTTATTTGCCTACAAATGCCCGGGCCACATTCAATCACATATGTGCCTAATTTTGTTCGTTAATTTGTTTATTGCCCACTCTTATGTTTCATCCTGGTCACACCTGGAACTGAAGAAATTCAAGACATATTACCACCTTCATCACTCAAAGGTAAACAAAACTGGCGAATGTCAGTGACTCTGGTCTGTGATTGGTCCAAACACTGACGGAGATGGATTTTTCCGACTAGACTATCTTACGTTTTCAGTGTCTTTTCTTCCCACTTTCGACCGTAAGACGGTCTTATTACCGGCGTTATTACCAGGTGTGACTATAGTGGAGACCGGGCATAAATTGTGCCATATCCGCATGCTAACGGCGCAGTTCCGAGTTAAAGTTTAACTGAACAGGCAACTTATTTTTACATCTTAGATTCAAACACATTGAATTATTACAACACCCATTAGGGATTTTCATTCTGTCCACAGTAGTCTTCAGTATGGACGTTGGGAATGTGGACGCTTTCCCATGGTGAATCCGTCCACAATTCGCCCGCGAAATTTTAAAATATCGACCAAACGTGATTTTTCAAGCTCATATTTTGGTCGAGGTCAGATATGGCAAATATCAGTTGTCGCTCAATCCCTGATTATAAAAACAGCTCAGAAGACTGCCTACTGACAAGGGTAACAACCAGAAGACTTGCGGTGTCAAGGAAATCTTCCAGTGTTCTTCAACGGAGTGGAGTCAATGGAGGAATTTTTATGAAGTTCACATGGTCCTCTTGGAACGACGGATCGACAGAATCTTTACAGGTTTGTAGAATACTCTTATACCAATTTTCCGTAAAGCACCTTCAAATAATACTGAAAAAGCAGGACAAACTAGTGATGGACCTAAACTGGCTAAAAATTAACTAGACTTTAGCGTAGCGAAGTCAAGTCATCTGCAAATAAGTCACTTTTAATCCAAGTAAATTGCGCACTCAAGGTTCCTCAAAGAGTTGCAAAGAAGAAAGCCTTTTTTACCCTTGTGCTTTTCAAAAAAATAAGGTAAAAAAATCAATAAATAGAACTAAAGCCGAGCAAATACACCACATATGTAGTACCACACACCTATTAATTCAAATTAGTCCTTTGGCTTCTCACAACCTAAAAAGACCAAGTTCATATCATGTCTCAATATACTACGACAAGAATGACATTCCGATTCTATATTTTCAAAGAAAAATTACTGGCTTTGTGAAAAAAAGCCATGGAGAACAGAAAGCCATACAGCCTGGAACATACTCAGCCTTAGGTCCTTGCAAATTGCTAGCCTACCAAGAAAATAGTCAATCCCAGAAGCAATCCTTGGACTTTTTGCCTTCGCAGTTCCTGTGATTTCTGGAAATAGCCTACATCTTGTTTACAATCTTGTCTGCATGCTTGTTGTTGTTGTTACCAGCTATAATCTTACACACTGCAACAGAGAAGTCTGTTGCTTTGCCTTCAAATATGAAACAAGCAAGCCTCAATGTACTTTGACGAGAATGTCAGTCCAATTCTGTATTTCTGAAGAAAATGGACTGGCATCGACCTGCCTGTACCATGTGAAAAGAGCCAAAAAGGGAATGGAATGCCAGACAGCCTGGAACATAGTCAGCCTTAGGTCCCTTGCAAAAAGCTAGCACACCAAGCAAATACTCGATCATCACAGCAATCCTTGCACTGTTTGCCTTTGCAGATACCTACTGTGGATTCTGTCCTACACAGTGCATATCCTATGTTCTTGTTTGCTTTATTTTCACAAATGAAATCAGTAAATGAACAGGATTACAAACAAAACTAACCAGTAAGCCCATAATGGCACCATCTGCACAGACAGTATACCAACATAGATCATGCAGAAGCAGAATGTCAACGTGCAGAATCGCAACTCATGGGTAACTATTGAATATTTTCTTGATAAAAAAAACCCAATAATAATCGCTTTGTAGTAGGCTAGGCCATCAAAATATACATTACATATGTCAGGTTTTTATGAGAAAAAAATTAGCAATGGTTGGTTTACTAGGAGGTAATCAAGACTCTTAACCATACAAACAACAGGGGTGACTTTGTTATGTATATCTGGTACCATGCTGATTCGCCGCTCCCTGTTTGAGACCAAACCAGTCTTACTGCTTGAGACTTTTGGGTAGCATATAAAAACATGGTCTGGCTCTTCAAGGAAACTATCTAGTCATACTTCTTGGTGAGGCCACAGATAAATGTTTGGAGGAACTGTGACAAGATAACTACACTGTAAAAGTCTCTCCTACATCGGACGTTGGTGGTTGCACATCATCGAATTCGGCAATTTTATTCCGAATTCGGAGAGTTAAAATCCGAATTTGGAGAGTTAAAATCCGAATTCGGAGAGTTAGATTCCGATACAGGATTAAAACGCTAGAATGCAAAATACTGCAGACTAGGATAACTTAATCTGCAGCATTTCGCATTTTAATCCTGTATCGGACTTTAACTCTCCGAATTCGGATTTTAATTCTCCGAATTCGGATTATAACTCTCCGAATTCGAAATAAAAATCACCGACTTGGTGATGTGCAGCCTCTAAAGACCGATGTAGGAGAGACTTTTTACAGTGTAATTGGCTAGAAATTCCATCCTTTGAAAACTGTTTCTATTTTAGGTTGAAGTGCAGTCGAGCCTTGAGAAATCCAGAATACCCTTCCAAGATCAACCCATAGTTACTACCACCGAGCAATCAGAGGACACAGGTGACTAAAGGCAATCACTTTTCTGCGCCGCATCTAGAAGCTTTGTTGGTAACAGCTGGTTTGAACCAACTTGATGAAGAAGAGTATCACATTAGGTAGGTTTCTAGCTTTTCAGTTGTAGATCTTGCATTGGGATTGTTACACAGGTATAAGAATCCTTTTTTTTTTAGGTATTCTGGGGGTGTTAGCAGGGGGACAAATAAAATGGGAGGATAGTCAAACAGGCCAATACTGTTGGCTCATTGGTGCGAAAACTGGTTATGCAAATTTTGCCGAGTTTGCCATCCAGGGTGAGGGGCTGTAAGGAGAGGCCAAGAAAAGCTACAGCCTTGTGTATTTCTGTAAGGAAAGCTAAGTTGTAAAGTAGTCATATATCCCAAAACAGCAGAAACACTCTGTAGTGCGAGGTGTCCTTTAAGACATAATAAGGGAATATATGCGAAGAATGCAAAATGAGTTTTAATTCTTTCTGTCAGTGGTTAAAAATGCAACCCCTGTTACAAATGAAACTTCAGTATTCGGAAATTCGCCATATTCCGGTTCACCGCTTCTAAGCGGACTAGTTTCTGTAAATATAGATCCACAGGTTCATGAGCAGAAAACCTGCAATCTGAGTCCCTAATGGACATGTCTCAGAAACTGAAAGTTACCCGCTACCTTATGGATCCGACTGCTTCGTGTGTCTATACGAGTACTGATTCCGAGACAACGGGGGATTGGCAGAACCAATCCACTTGGAGCGCTGAACTCGTGTAAGGCAATTGCGAGTTGAGTGTTCACACCTCAGAAGCTTACTTACAAGGGCTTGGATGTTCAAAAAGCCCTTATTCACCTACGTGTTTGCAGATGGTAACTATCATGCCAGTAGCTAATGGCAAGAATTTGTTAGCTAAGATTGAATCTTTGAAGCTTGCTAATTAGCATAGGCCCTCCCCCCTCCCAGGATGTTAGTTACGCCCCTGTCAAGGTGTAAGTCGAAACTAACTCCCCTTCATCCTCACGAAAATCATACATTTCTTCATACTACCTTTCTTGCCCAAAACTAGTATCTACTTTGAAAGCAAATATTTCATACCTGAAACGTTGTATTTTGGTTCAGGATGACCAGGTTTGCTTCGTCCTTACTAAAATTATGTAATACTTCTTTCACTTTTACTCCCTTTCTTGCTCTTCCTGGCAATGCTTATTATGCATAAAATTTCACCCATAACGAGCTTCAAACACAACAGATTCAAGGTGTTGTCTGTTGAGTGTTGTCCATTGAACCTGAGCATCCTTGCGTTATCTGTTATGAAACTATTGTTTTCAGTATTTTGAAAATAATATAATCTATATACCAATAAACAGGGTATTTTGGGGGGTAATTAACTATGTGAGGACTGCTCAGTGCTCAGACAGCTGTGTATTTGAAGAAGAAACCGGGGAAGCCATAGGGAAACAGTAGCATGAAGCCTTATATTCAAACATAAACTTGCATTCTAATTTTATGATTAGTTTCAGGATAATATGGACCTGGCGAGTTCAGCCTTGCAGGCTTGCTTGTGCCAGTTACATTGGAACAGCTGTGTTGGTCATCATCAGTCAAAACTGCACCTGATTTGATGAAATTTAGTGAAGCATAATAGGCTTTACAATAAAGAGATATACGGTTTTATTCTGAGTGTTTCATTGTGTTTTTGGCATAAAATAGTAAACAAAAATAGACTGGTCTTTATTCTGAGCAGCTGCATTTCAGTAGTTTGGCCTAAGAAATGGGCTACTTGTCTGGACAAACATAGTTTGTAGACTGATACAATTTTTTAGCATGTTGATGGTTGTCAGGGTTTGGACACAGTGGATGGAAGGCAAACTCAGCTGAAGGTGAAACCTGGAATGTGCTTAGAATGGTGGGTGCTAAAGGTGCTAAAACATTGTTCAGGTAAGGTGCGCTAAATATTGGTCCTTAACCACAAGGTTGAGAGACACCAGCGGTTCAAATCAAATATCAATACTGCACCCAACGTAACAAAGGTGCCAAAATGCTAGTATATGTACTAATTGCTAGGTTTCATACCCAGGTTTCATCCAAGACTTGAACAGTTTAGGCTCTGTTCCCCCTTGCTCTGTTTCTTCTTTCAAGGTTCCAAGCTTTCACAAAACAACACAACAGTCTGAAACTCGACATATTTTTGTCAGTAGGTAACAAGCGTGTACATAATTTATCAGATTTTTTTTGCCTTCACAGATACCTCAAGCACTCAAACTGACAGACAACTCATTCCATTTTTTTTCTTGTTTACCTCACTGTTGGTCGATTTGAACCAGGAAATTAAAAAAGGAAAAATTTAATTTCAAAGAATGTCGTAGAAACAACTTTTTATTTTGTGACAAGAAAATTGCTGCAAGAGACTCCTGTTTACTGATATGAAGTTTGATATTACACTATATTGTCAACTGTTTTGTGAACAGGGCCAAGGTATGGAAAATTTAGAGAGGTGTCCAAATAAGCATGCTGCTACTGTTCTATCTGCATTGTACAGGCAAATCCTAGGGATTACTGAATGGTGGGAAATAGAACAGAAAATTTATAGTATAGGGTCCGAATGGTTTTGACAAGGTTATGCAGTCCCACTGAATATTTTCGGCTCTGTTTTTTTTTCAAAGCTCCAAGCATTCACAAACAAACGTATAACAGTCTGGAAATTAACATATTTTTATGTAAAAAATCAGATTTTTTCCTTGACTGGTAGGTCAGACACCCAAACTAGCCGACAACTTCGTAAAAATTATTTTACGTTGCTGCTAGTTCATTTAAACCATCAAATGAAAGAAGGTAGAGTTTTGAATTTGCGTAAAAAAAACTTTTTCATAAGCAAGAAAGTGTGGAATACAGCAAAGTTAGGGGAAAAAATGTGGAAGGCTTTGAATCGCATAGCTCTGCATTAAAGGAGGGGTTGACAACCTCAGACAAGAACATTTATTCAAACAATGTTTACAACGGATGAGTCAGCTATGATTTTTCATCAGCGATATTTTGGCGCTTCTTGTCAAGGGTCCTCGTCAGGCTGTCAAGAGGTTAATTTTGAATTGTAAATAGTATTTTATGTTAATTTTAGGACGACCCCAGAGAGTGTAATTAATGAGTGATTTATGTAATTTTAGATTCATGACTGACCCTGGAAGTGGAAAATAGTGAGAAAAGGAAGAATATCAGTGAGGAACGCATATCCAGATTCAGACGACGTCATGAGAGAGACCCCCTAACCCCTTCACAGTATTGACGAAGCCTGTTTGGCTCAATATTTCTTTGACTTGTATATGTTTGAAGGACCAAAGTATTGTACAATACTTGCATAAGATCACGCATAACCAGTGGCACGAGCGTGTATGAGCTGAAGCTCTATAAACGTCAACCTACAAACAACAACAACAACAACAAGTCAGCTTGGGCTCAAAGAATATTTATCTCAGACAAGAATTCAATTTTCCAGAAAAGTCTTTCCTTCAGAATAATCTATCTGGCTTAAAACGGAACGAACAAATATGAAAAACATACTAGACTGAAGCTAATTGAATGGTTTACATAATGGACAGATAAATATTGCTTCAGTATTTCTAGTTAAACATTATTTTCTTTTCAGAAAAGATCAATTCAGTTACCAAAGCCAATGGCCCGAATATACCTTTACAGCGCAGCTTGAAAACAAAGAAAAGGCACAGAATTTGAGTATTTTGAACACATTAATAAGGGTTCGAGCCCAAGAGCCAGAAGTTTTTTTTTTATTAAAAAAAGTCATATTTTACCTCTTGCCTGTCAGACAGCATGTACATTTCATTTAAACATTTTCGCTACAAAAATTGAGTTAGTGTAAAATGAGGTCAGGTCCTTTCCCTGCATTGTACATTGATACAGCCAAATTCTAGTGATTACTGACTACTTTCCATATTTTAGAAAACAAATCTTATTATTAGAGTGGTTCCGACAATGTTAGGCCATACAGTCCCACTGAATCCTGACTGAATCGGCCATTCTTAGTGATTCAAAGGAATAAGGAAGGATTTACCTCAGACAAGTAATAGGTGGGAAATGTTTGTCGAATGTTGGTCCGTAACCACAAGGTTGAGAGAGACCAGTAATTTAATTAAACACTGTATCTCCCACCAACCCTGTAATAAAGGTGCCAAGACATTGCTGAGGGTGTTCCATCTGATGCAACAGTTGCTGATGATGAAAATCGGGCAGCCAATATCAATACACAAGACACCCCGCTAGCAGACACTATTTTGTTTATTTGGTACATGATCACGTTTGTATGGAATTCCGTCACAATTTAGTCGCCACCCGTTTATTTATTTGTTTGTTGCTGGTGTCGTTGCCAAATGTTCCAGGCACCATAGAGCTATCACAAAAACGGGAAGATCAGCAAGCACAGTGGTATAATCGCTTAATTGGAAATATCAGGAAAACAAACTAACGCTTTTTCATCGGGTTTTCAAGATTATTTAAGTGGACAAGTAATAGGTAACTAGATTGTCGTGTCCTAGCCCTTTTCGGTTAAACTTTAAAGATGCCAGCGTCACACTTTTGGAAATTTCGCTAGCTCTGCCAAAAAACATGGAAAACTGGGCCCAGCCAACGCGTGACATTCTACACTCTTTTCTGGGTATCTTGTATTTGTTGTGCTGTGTTATTTTTGTTTTCTTTATTCTATTTACATACTCCGCTTTTGAAAATGGCGGGTCAGAAATAAATTACTTACTTACTTCTCTATTTGAAAATTAAATGAACCTGAACCTGAACTAACGAATCTGCGAAATGGAAAGTAAGGCCGGAATATATTTCCGTATCTCGCCTTAGTGCGGGAAGTTGCCGAACTTTCCGCAGCGGCTTTTTATTCGCGCTCTAGAACCGAAGCAGCTTTCCCGGAAAGTATGTTTAGAAAGCTAGAAAAAAGCTCCGCGAAAATGCGAAACGCTGGGGCCAAAAAAAAAGTAAAAAAGAGTGGCTTTGCAGGAAGAGACTTGCTTAATTTTATTACTTGCTACAACTTGCTAAGCTTTATTCAAAACCAACTGCTGAAATCTCACTGCAGAAATTGGTTGTTTCTAGAGTCTGAACTTCCCATGTTTTCCAAAATGGCGCGCGGAATAGGATTGCCGGAATACTATGAGCGTGTTACACCCTTCTAACAATAGTAACTACTGTTTCCATTTCCGTTCCAACCTCACCAAAAGTTACTACGCTGACCGTTCCAACATTCTCGAAATAGTAACTATTTGCTTACCACGCTCGGGAGCGTAATAAGTGTAGTAACTACGGATCTCTGTAACGTGATTGGTCGGATTCATCCGTGGCATGATATTCTGCTGGAAAATAGAAAAATCGCTCGAGCCCTGACGGCAAAAAGCCAGAATTCGTGACGTGATGCGTAGTAACTATGGTAAGTAGGATGGAACACGCTCTATATATGAGTAAGTCCAAAACACGCCAGTGATTTTCAGGAAGAACGAGAGAACGTCTCAAATGCAAAAACTCAAATCCTGTGTCAACCAATCACGGCGATCGTTGGCGACAGCTGTGGAGCCGTGTCTGGCTCTTCCGCTAGGTACACAGCGATTCTGCATCGGCAAGGAGAGTTAGTCATCAAGAGTATAGAAGGTTTCGCGTTGAGGTTTGCTCACTAGGAAGTGCTTCCGAAATCTCGCGAAAAGACTCCTTATGATAGTTATACTGGGTTTAAACTTAGCATAAATCTGAGCTTATTTTTTATTATTATTTTATTTTATTTCAAATAAGGCCAACATGGGCCACAATATAACAAACTGAACAAACAAACAAATGTAAATACCAGGTCACTTACGTGACTCCTGTCAAAAGCCCCGCGTACAACTCACGAGTCCACGCAAGCCATACAGGCAGAGAAAGCTGCATCTGAGGCCCACAAAGGATCCTAAAAAGTGGGCTAGGGGATCGGAGGATCCTGGTTTGAAGGGAAAGAATTGACCGCCTCCGAAGTTCACCAAAAGATGGAAGCCCTTCACCAACAAACATTCCCGATGCACTGCAATTCCAATGAAGACCGTGAAGCCCCCGGATGAATTATTATACATTACCCGAAAAGAATTCTCACATTTCACACTAGCATTACAAGCAAGAGGAAGGCAGTAAAGTGGCGTGCAGTAAGCCCTGAAAAGAAAACTCTTTACCGGGGCCTCGCAACTACCAAACCTCCTTATCAGTATATTTGCTCTAATAGACACAGACCTCATTTGAAAGCCGAGAGTACTTTAGCCCGTTTTCCGCTTGAAAAAAAAAATCTACCAGCGAAAACTGAAAAATGCCACACTGCTATAACAACTTTTTATTTTGCTATTTATTGCTTAATAAATTCTGTATTAATCTTTTTACTTTATTTTTTTGAACTTTCTTCTATTACTCAAATATGAAAGCCTATTTCTTTTTCTTGTAAACTGGCTTTAATTAGATCTTTGCTTTCTATAGGAGGGCTACCACCTCTTTTAGGGTTTATAATTAAATGAATAGCTCTAGAATCCCAGATACCTGCTACTTTTTTAATTTTAACTATAAGGCCGTAAACTACAATCGAATATTCCACTGAGTGAAGACGAACCATTAAGATAGGTGCCCACAGAACGCGATTTTTTTTTTCGCCAACGAATTTTGTTATTTCGCGCCGCTCAGCGAATTCGTTTTGGTCGACCCCACTGGCAGCGATTACGTGAAAGAATTCGCCAGGACTAAATACGTATACGTTGATACGATACGTAGGACTACAATGAAAAAAGGGGGAAAGTCAACAATATGGTTATTCTATATCCGGTTATATACTCTACTTTGGCCAAGTGGGTTGTTGGTTTCTCGAGTTTCCTCAGGCGAACTGAGGCGACACGAAAATAATTCGCTTGGGATTGAAACGGCGCGACGCGAAATTTGTGCCTAGCGAAGCGAATTTTTTCAGCTAGCGGCGTCAAATTCGCCTAGGCGAACGCGAATTCGCGTTCTGCGGGCACCTATCCTCAGGCTCCCAAAGATGAGAGAGAGAGAGATAGGTTTATTTAGACAGCATCATAGCTAACAGCTAATTTGCGTTGCTTCACTATACTAAATAACAAACAAACACAAAAAACAAAAAAAGAGAAAATATCACTCCGCTTTGTTTAGCAAATTCGTAAAAAAGGTGCAAACGAATTTGCGTGGCGGTTCGTTCGCGAAGCTACCGGAACCAGTTTATTTTGGTGACGCGTACGGTTGGTGGGCGGTGCAGTGGGTAGTAAGATGTCTCGATGCTGGGGATTGGAGAGAAGAAACTTCCCAAACCTCCGGATAATCTGCTCGTATCTTTGGGCCAACGTGGGGAGATCGAGTTTAGCAAGCGCTTCACCATAAGATAGCTGTCGATCGCCAATAATAATGAACAAGGCCCGCTTTTGCACCGACTCAAGTTCTTGGATGAGGTGAGAAAGACGCGAAGAACAAAAGGAAAATAATACCTGCTCAAAATGAATCTTGGCATGCTTGCAGAAGGACTTCAGTCGAACGAATCCCTGGAAGCAGATCTTGCATGTTGGGTCCTGTGTCGCTTTCGATAGACAGCCTGGTGCTTCTTGGTGCCGCTGGATCCACCGTCGAAAATATGCAGCGACTAAGTAATAAACATTTTTTAGAGTTGTTAAAACTGAAATTACAGAAGGCTCTGTTGTTGCTAAACTATACAAATTGGGCAGGGAAACCATAATCTGGCCCTGGTCCACACAATAAAAAGTCAACGATTACTCTGTTAAGCAGGCACATACAAATGTTGGAACATTTTGTAGCCAAGGGTCAGAATAGGCTTTCTAGTGTTTCTAGTGTCTATGTAGATTTGTGTTGGAAAGTATTACCCTAGGTTCACACAGACGTCCACACTGAGGTGATATCGGCCATCGCGAGATTTTCGTCGCCAAAAACGGCGATTTCTGTTGCTTCGTCAGGCGATTTTCAATGTTGAAAAAATTCAACTTTAATCTGGCGACACTTTAATCTGTGCTGCGATTGAAAAATCTCGTTCATCGCCGCTATTTGCTCTGTGTAAACCTTGGGTTAAAGTAAAAGTTGACCTGTCGAGTTTAGTTTAGTTTATGTAGTGCGATATTAGAAGTTACTATGAAGTTGTTTTGTTTTATTGTCTGTATATGGCCCTAAGACTTAAATACAATATTATAATTATATAATGCTGGGTGAGCTCACAGATTCACATGGCCTAACCAAAAATCTAGGATTTGTGGTAGATGGAGCCCCAGTTGAGCAGCCCTAACACAAAGATAAAACTAATATTTTGCTTGGAAATCACGTTTGGTGCTGATGATAACACATGCTCATCTCAATATCATACTACTTAAAATACTAGTATAAAGAAACGAAAAAGGCTTTAGAATTGGCATCTATGGCTTACATTTTAATTTTTGGTATTTCCTTTATTTTGATCTTTAAGCCTTTTTGATAGGGTGCCTGCAATACAGATTGTAGCAGTATACCAGAAACGTGCAGACAAAAATTTAGCCTAGCATAACAAACTTGATCAGGCTTGACTGGCGCACACTCGGGCACACGTCCCATCTACCCTGGCAAATAGGCTAGTGCATGGTCTTGTCCATGATCCGACTAAAACTATTTGTATTGCATTCTTTGGTTGTTTTGTAGGAGCCGGGAAACACAGGCTTCAAAAGTCAGATTGTCTTGTAAGTTCAGGAATACAAAAGCCTTGGCTTGTATCAAATATTTTACAACACAAGGTGTTTCAAAACTACGGGTTGTTTTTCATTTTTTTTTTTTTTTTGTCAAGTTCAAGTTCTGTTTATTTTAAATTAAATTCGACATAAAGAGTCAATTTGGCAGAGAGAAGGCTCGAGGTGTTTCGTTAGCTTTATCATAAAATATGAGTATTCTCGAACCTATGAGACAACCTGGTCCTGAGAATTAACATGACATGTCACAATGCAGATATATGCTCCTTCGAACCTCTAAAACAGTCATAGCCTACAGAAATAACAATTTAATCAATAGCAGCTAACAGCTAAGTGTTCCAGCTTTCTTTTCACATATGGAATGAAATTAATCTGTTTTTGTGCGATTTACTACATGTTTTTTATTTGTGTTTTCTTCTGTTCGGATACTGGACGATCGTGACAGCAGAGGTGCCATTTCAGTAAACCTTTGGCGGGGGTGGCATAAGGTCAATTTTGGTTCCCATCCTAGGTTTATTACTCAGAATCAAAATTTGGTAAAGCTACTCTGGTTGGGGTATGCTAAATTTAAAGCAGTTTTTGAATTGTCACAGACAATTGGTCACACGGACAGTTAGTCACAGGGACAATTCGTGACATGACAACTGGTCACACGGACTATTCGTTACAGGACAATTCGTCACTACGACAATTCGTCACTAGGACAGTTCGTCATATTTTAGAAAATTTACCATTACAAAGGTAACTTGGATAAAATAAAAAATGCCACCCCGTCACAAAAGGTTGTTTGAATCAATATTTGAATCATTATTTGTAACCCTTGCTCTAATCTCCGATATTTAATCATCAGTCTTAGTGTTATATATTCTCGAAGAGAGTCAAGTTGTTATTAGTTAAATATGGAACTCGCAAAGACTGAGAGAGATCGTTAAAAACTATTATTAAAGATTCTCATATACAAAACACAAATTCAAGCAAACAGCGATGTTCTCGGGAAGTATTTGTCTTGCAGCGATTTGGCTCTCACCATGAGAATGCTGACAGCGTTGGCTTTTCTCCCAATGGTGGAAATACCCATCAGCGTCCGACCGCTATGTTCATATCTGTCCATCTGAAGTATATCCAATCCTCGACTACTTTGAAGACAATAGATATGAAGAAAATTACAGGCCATCTAGGCAAGCAGAAATGCTCTCTTTCCATCCCTGTCTAGAACGTCTTAGAGCGCATCGCAGAAGACCTTCCTAGGACTAACAACAATTTTAAGGATGGCATTCAGCATTCAACAAACATGTTGGAGCAGCTCATAAAACATTTGCAAATTCATTTCGTTTCTGCTGCCGGAGCAGAGTAAAACAAAAAGTATTGAGGGATTTGTTGCTGGGTGCCCGAACCCACCCAAGAAGTGGAAGCACGAAGACTAACCTGCGACTGAAAACCATAGTAGGGAGATATTGGTCTAGTCAAACTGACGTACTCGAATATATGCGAGAAATTGCTCCTAAATACATGTTTTAATGTATTATTTAATGTAACTGAGTATTGGATAATATATAGCTTAAAAACGAAATCCAAACTTGAAATCAGGCTTTCTGTGACGAAATGTCCGTATGACTAATTGTCCTAATGGGGAATTGTCCATATGACGAATAGTCCTTGTGACGAAATGTCCTTGTGACAAATTGTCCTGTGACGAATTGTCTGTGACGAATTATCCTATGACGAATTATCCTGTGACGAATAGACCGGACACCCATCTCAGCCACAGCTCGTTGTGGACGAACTCGTGTAGGTTGATGTTCTGGTGGGATGATATCTCGGTGGATGGGATTCGCTAGGATACTTTTACCAAATTTAAGGGACAACTTAAGACTTAAGTTGATAGGGTTTATAGTTCAAATTCTTGGAGGAGGCTTAGGTATGGGACTTTGGGGGATTTTGAAATTACAAGCAAGGCTCGATACTGGATTCTCTCAAGACGACCCAACTGCTCCTGCGTTAGTCTGAAATGCCACACGGCACAGCAGTACTCTAGGGAGCAATTGATGAAAACTAAATAAAAGCGTAACAGGTGGTGGGGAGGCGATCCATGACGGGATAGCAATTTTAGGGACGCAATTCCCATGTTAGCCCTCTTAAGCATTGTGTCAACTTGTTCTCCCCACTTCATGTCCGACGTGAAGTATACTGGCTGAAACGAAGGATTAAGATGGGGGACCGGAAATTTACCGAAAATCCTCAGATTCAAGTGAAACTTTATAAATGGTAAAAGAAGATGCCATAGATCATGCATTTTTGTGTCTGAACCAGATTCGGACACAGTGGTCACCAAAACCAGAAATCTTTTGGCAGCCCTAGTGATAAAATTTGTGGAGCGACTGGGATGAAACTCGATGGTGTAGAGCTCATATGCCCAGATAGCCTAACCCATTTTATAGTCCTAGCCAGATCGGATTGGTAGGGGGGGGGTGTATGGGGATAGGAAATTTCCTGGAAACTGAACGAAGTGAAATTTGACAGGCAGTATGAGAAGAGGCCCTAGCCTAGATAATCTGTCCGAACCGGATTTGGACACTGTGGGGGGGGGGAGGAGGGGGGTGCAAGAGCCACTAAAATTTTCGGGCATGCCTAGCTAGGGATCAAACGATGTGGTGACTGGGATAAAATTTGGAATGTTATTTTTTAGTTAATGTTGCTGAAAACACCACATTCTTGATTTCTTGACTCCTCGTGATTCAAATTTTTTAGTTTTTTTAATGAAAGTTTTTGAGTGAAATATAATGAAAAAATGCAGAAATTAAAGAATTGTCCTACTGAACCCAGGGTCTGTGATACTACCCTCTACCGGCGGGTAGTACAACACAGTGACCATGTCCAGAATTAAGCCTACTAGTAAAACTGTGAAGGTATCCAACCTCAGACAAGATTTCAAATTTCCAGAGAAGTCTTTCCTTGAGAATAATCTATCTGGCTCAAAAACGAACCAACAAATATGACAAACATACTGAAACTAACTGAATGGTTTACATTGAATAAATAAATATTGCTTCAATGTTTCTAGTTAAAAATGGTTTTCTTTTCAAACGAGATCCCATTGACTGCCTTACAAAATGATGAAAATGGCAGAGTTAGCAAAGTCAAAGCTGCAAAATTCCTTTTCAAACAGCTTCAAAACAAATGAAAGGCACAGAATTTGAAAATTTCTTGACACATGACTTAAAAAAAAGGATAATATTTTGCCTCTTGACTGTCAGGACAGTATGCACATTTCATTTTTAACATTTTCGCTGCAAAATCGAGGTAGTGTAAAAACGAGGCCAGGTATCACTCTTGTACAAGTCAAATCAATACAAAGCACAACAATTTAGACTGAATTACTAATTGAGCCTGAAAAATTCCTGAAAAACATCATGTAGGTGATAGGCTGAATGAATATATGTTTTTAGTAGAGACGACAAAATCCTCTCCGATGACTGAATAACATCTTGCACTGTTGTATGGCTATGCTTACTGTTTGTTTTCTTCTTAGGGGAGATACATGAAATATTTAGATCAATGTAGGACAGGTTTAAAACGTTATGCATTTTTTCCGCAGAATGTGGTGAACCTGAACCCAGACATACCAGAACAGTGCAGAATGTATGACATGCAAAATGCACTATAAATTCATTACAATCATAGTAAGTTATATCCCTTTCGGGAATTATGGATGCTGTTCCTAACATATCAAGAAAACAGTACCAGAGCAACTGATCAAAAATTTTACAAAATAACAGTGTATGACTCTAATACAAGAAGGGTATCCAACCTTGAACTTGGCCTAAAAATCAAACTTCTGTGCAGTTCAAAACAGGTCCTAGGTCAGTCAGGATTTCCTTCTTCACAAGTAGGACCTTGATAGAATTGCATAAGAATTTCCCTTTAAACCATTTTACGTAATGCCAGGTTCGAGCCCTCCTGTACAAATGAACCTTAACTGGGTTATTGTTTATTATGCTTGGTCTTTCCTAAATATTTGCTAGCTCAACAAATCAGGATCATTGTTTTAGCCTATTTGTCTCACATCATAGGCAGTCCGCTGAGCTGTGGACAACCAACTGACCAACCTAAGGCCTATGATTGTCCTAGCTAGGGTTTAGGCTAGATATTCTGTTATTACCAGACATACTTGGAGGACAGAGGCGTTACTAGCCAAAATGTTTTTTGGGGGACGAGGCATTTACAGACTGGCTGGTAATTTTTACCAAGTTTTTCTGCAGAAAAAATTACTTTTTTCAACAATAAAAATGACATTTTTGAAAAAAATGACTAATTTTCCAAAAAATCCACTGATTTTCAGAAAAAACGACTAGTTTGACGAAAAATAGAACAATTTTCAGAAAAAACTACTGTTTTTATGAAAAAAAATTAAAGCACAGAGGACAGTATTTACGATTTAATTCATGTAAATACTTCAAGAATAAAGAGTTTCCAAATAGTACGCGCCATCGCTTCCGATTTTATCGTTTCCGAGTTCTTGCAGAACCTCACTACCTCAGCGTACCATGGACATTTCATGACTGCGACAAACCACAAAATATTCGAAATTGCTTTGGTGCATGTGTTCTGAGAGATGAATTCCGAATCTTCAAGAAAGTGCGATTATTTGTGATTGTTGTAGCAGAGGTTACATCTTTCTTCAGTTTTACACCAATTACACCCTTTATTGAGTGGCTGTATTATGTCAGAGTTGTTTTTGATTCCTCTGGTGTTTTGCAACTGCATTATGATGGGTTAATTTTCGTCTCAAAGAGGCTATTGGCCACTGCATCCTGCAGTGTATATCACATCATGGAAATAACTCTAGCAAGGTATGGAATCTTACTGGGTTCATTGGTTCTACTTCTCATGATTTCACTTGAGATCTGATGGGGTTTTTTTTCAGTTTAATATTCTGTTCTTGATCTCACAATACTAGTCATACACAAATCCTCAATTTTTGGGCATGGTGCCCCAACGTATGGGCATGCCTGGACGTATGGGCATGGTGCCCATACGTTACGGCACCATGCTCTGGAGTATGGGCATGGTACTCCTGTGAAATTTGGTTAAACTGAGACTGGCTACATACCTAAATAGGGCCTTCTTCCTGTCCTAGATCAAAAGATACCTGATTTCACTGTCTATCCAACCTCATTTTCCAATTTCCAAAATGTTAGAGCACTTTCAAGATACAGAGAGTTTTGTGGAGGCCACTTCTTTCCCAGTGGGTTTACCCTATCCTTTTACAGGTAGTTGCCACTAGGTTACTCAGTCCTTTTCCATGTTGTCAAAAAGTCAAAAGTCAGAGTAAAAACAGGTAAAAAAAAATAACTCAAAACAAATACAATAAAAGGCAAACAATCTAAAGGAAATATTTGCTCCAGTGAACAGATTGAAAAGCTTGCCTCATCCATGCTACCTAGCAGCAATTTTCTGGAAACGGATAGGATAAGCCCACTGGAAGAGAAGTGGCCTCCAAAAAACTCTATGTATCTTGGAAGTGCTCTAACATTTTGTAAATTGGAAAATGAGGTTGAATAGAAAGTAAAATCAGGTATCTTTAGATCTAGGACAGGGAGAAGGCCCTATTTAGGTATGTAACCAGTCTCAGTTTATCCAAATTTCACAGGGGTACCATGCCCATGCTCCAGAGCATGGTGCTCCAACGTATGGGTACCATGCCCATACGTTCGGGCATGCCCAGACGTTGGGGCACCATGCCCAAAAATTGAGGATTTGTGCATGACTGCACAATACCACAGTAACCTCATTGTGAGACCTTCCTGTTGGGTTGGTAGTTGTAAGTTATTTCATAAGGCGGCATGATTTTGTGGGATCTAAAAACGGCACTTACAAGGGTACCACAAACTGCAAAAAATTTCTCTGAGAGGCCTTACTAGTAGTTTTAATTGGTGGAAAGGTGCATCACTTATGTTGGGCCTTAGGTTCAGCATTTTAGCCACACTAAAATCTAAAATTTGGGTGGGAGGAAGTTAAAGTTTGCCGAAAAATGCAAGTTGAAAAAAAATTAGTTGCCCGAGGCACTCGGGTTACATTTGTCTTGAGTGCAGTAGTATCAAGCTGCTTGGGTGTCACTGATGAGAAAGCTGAAATGAAGGACCTGCTTGGTGACATTGCTGTTGTGAACAACCTTTTGCTTAATCTCGGTAAAAATTGGCGGTAATGTGTCATCAAACCTGTGTAATCTTTCACCTGTAGCGCCATATTTCCCATCCAAAGCTCCCAAGTCAACAACCTCAACAAGGTATGCTATTAATGAGCTAACTTTGAAGATATCAAGCTTCCCGATGAAAAATTTATCCAAAATAGTAGTACGAAGTTGTACAGAAAAGTAGCATGCAGTACGAACTGATGCTACTACATATTTCTATGTCAAGGCTTGTCAGTTGTCACTGCATTCTACTCTATGCTACAACTAGCAAGACTGGATACTACTATAGTAAGAAAGGATGCTAGATACTACTGCTTAAGATTGGCCCAGTCTGAAATCATAGCATTATTTACTATTACATATAAATACATTCAACTTTTTCATAAAGCTATCATGTAACTTTGCAGTCTGTAAATTTTTCATTGGGTATATGTCAGCGCTGGGGTGGTCTATCTGCCACAGATGCATGATCATAGGCAAATTGGGGTATACCATCAGCTTCAAATAGCCTCTGCCTACTCCTTTAACCTGTGCTGGCTAGCACTATTGACTAAAATTAATTTTGAATGATTGTTCTGTGGATTTCAGTCAAATTGTCAATAAATTCTACAGTTAGAGTTTTAAGAAGCATATCTATAGTTTTTGGGGATGATGCGCCATGATATGAGCACTGGTATGGCGGAGCAAGGGCACAATAACCTACCAGTCTGCAAAAAAACTTGATTTTGTATGTCCCATATCATATACTGGGTATATCATTCATTTGGCATGCTCTTTTTCTAAGTCATTGTGCCCCAACCTTGAGCACCAGTGCTCATACCTTGGGGCGTATCCTAATTTAAGAGAAAGCATATCCTAAAATCATAGATTTGTGGCAGCACGCATATTCAGTTTCTGGAGCTTTGGGATCCTATCTTAGAAAAGAACCCCGAACTCAGATTCAAAACTAAAAAAATAAAAATAAATGCAATTTCTATACTTAGTCTGTGCTTGGACAGCTCCCAGAACTTGAATATTCCTGCAGATGTAACAGAAGTAGAAGTGCTTGAACAGCTCCCAGAACTTGAATATTTCTTCAGATGTAACAGAAGTAGAAGAAGAGGGCTGGAGTGCAGCAGAGAAATTGCTTGGTTTACTGTAATTTACCTTTTACCATACCGTATGCAGTTTTAAGTGCATCACTAAAATATAGGCTATATCTTTCTGTTCTATCAGTAGTGCAGGCCCTTTCCATACGTTGAAACCAGATGCGGGACATCTGTTGAAATGTCCGGGGGCTAGTTCGATCATAAAAAATATCACTGTTGGTACAAAATCACTATAATCCACAGCAAATCTTGGCCAGCATGGACTTAGCTCCTACATTTCGTTTTTGATTGTTTACTTCATTGTAATACTCAGAGGCGTTACTAGCCAAAATGTTTGGGGGGGGGGGGGACGAGGCATTTACCGACTGGCTGGTAGTTTTTACCGACTGTTTCTGCAGAAAAACGACCGTTTTCAACAACAAAAAATGACAGTTTTGACCCAGTCCTGACGCCCCTGGTAATACTAGATGAAGTGTATCGCAGCATGAATGGGCGTAACACTGTTCGAAGTGCCCAAGGCAGCTAATTGCTCCAGGGGTTGTTCTAAAGTTGAGGGTCCATACCATCCATATTTTCAAAGTCTCAATCTGATTTTTTTGGGATCCCAGAACGTAAGTGGAGGGATACCTAGGACATTGCCAAAGTTGTCCGTCTGTAAGCACGATACCTCGCGAAGGGAATGAGATATTTTGATGAAACTTGGTGTAGGGGTTCGTTGGGTCAAGGGTAAGTTCGAGTTTGTTGATAGGCTTTGCAGCCCTATATTTAGGGGTGGGGGAGGGGGTTTAAATTAAAGGTCAAGCAAAATATTTTTAAACAGCTAATGAGACAGTCGATTGTGAGGTAAGAAGACATGCTGAACATGATGGTGAAAACCATTTTCTCGCCGGACGAGTTTTTCGCCCGGAATCCGGCCAAACCAGAAAGTTTGTTAAAAGTAAAAGTTTTATTTGAAGTTGATTGGATGCTCGATTTAGGGGTAAGAAGACATGCTGAACACGATGGTGAACACGTTTCGCCGGACAAGTAGTTAGCCCGGAATCCGGCACAAACCGGAAAGTCTGTTAAAAGTAAACGTTTTATTTGAAGTTGATTAGATGTTCGGTTTAGGGGTGCTGAACACGATGGTGAAAACCATTTTCTCGCCGGGCAATTAGTTCGCTCGGAATCCGGCCAAAACCGGAAAATTGTTAAAAGTATTTGTAGTTGATTAGATATCCGATTTAGGGGTTAGAAGAGATGCTTAATCCGTGTATGACAATCATTTTTTACCCGGACATACAGTTCGCCCGGAATCCGGCTGGAACCGGAAAATTTGTTATAAGTTAAATTTTAATTTGAAGTTGATTAGATGTTGGGTTTAGGGGTAGGAAGACATGCTGAACACGATGGTGAAAACCATTTTCTCGCCGGGCAAGTATTTGGTCCGAAATCCGGCCAAAACCGGAAAAATTGTTACAAATGTCTGTAGTTGATTAGACATCCGATTTAGGGGTAAGAAGAGATGCTGAATCCGTGTATGACAATCGTTTTTTATTGGACATATAGCTCGCCCGGAATCCGGCTGGAACCGGAAAACTTTTTATAAGTTAAATTTTAATTTGAAGTTGATTAGATGTTCGATATAGGGGAAAGAAGATAAGCTGAGTTCGTTTTTTAGCTTTTTTTTTTGCCGGACAGGCGGTTCCGGAATTCGGCCGAAACCGGGAAATTGGCAGAAGTAAGGCAGGAAGTTTTTGTCAAAACAGATATGACTTACAGGGGTAAACACAAACATGCTGAATCCATATCTGAACTTGGTTTTCTCAGATGATCATCTTTTTGGCCTTAACCTGTTTCTGACTTCTAATAGTAAAAATGTTCAAGGAGTCTAGCGAAGAGAAGACCCAATTGTCTGGATCAAATATTGAATTTTTGGGATCCCATCGAAACCTTTGGTCTTGTTGTATGTTGCTTCTATGGTGTGGATGAAACAATGAGCTGTACACAGTAACTTCGATTATCACAGACAAAGTTTTTTCAGAGTAGTCTATATAAAAATAAACTTGTGTAATTCACAATCATTCGAAAATTTTTGACCTTTTAATCAATACAAAATGTCAAAACTATTCCTTTTCCCTGGGAGTGCTGAAGCTGGAAAAACTCGTGATGCCAATGTAGCTTTTGCCTAGAAAGAAAAAAAATATATGACGTGTCTATCTAAGTCACAATTCCACAGACAGAAAGTTGTGTATGCCTGTTCGTTTTCTTGTCCTCAGAGCGTTTGTTTCATGCTTGTCAACACCATCACCATTTGGTTAAAGGGGCTCTTCAGGGTGGCTGAAGTTTGCAACTATACAGACGAACTGAGTTTGGGATCCCGAAACGTAAGTGAGGGATGCCTATGGCATCGCAAAAATTGTCCGTCTCTTAGCATAATAGCTCTGGAAAGGGTTGAGATATTTTATTAAAATTTGACACGATGACTCTTTGGGTCAAAGTATAGTTCGAAGGTGGGCTCTGTAGTGCTATATTTATGGGTGGGGCAGGGGTTTCAAATTAAGGGAGGACAAAAAATATGTTTCAAGCGAGTTGATTCAGAGGTGAGGATACATGCTGAATCCAAATATGAAAATAGTTTCGCTGGACAAGGAGTTTACTTGGAATCAGGCAAAAAGCGGATATTTTGGGAAAAGTAAGAGTTGTATCTGAAGTTGATTAGATGTTTGATTCAGGGGTAGGAGCACATGCTGATTTCTGAATATGAAAATTATTTTCACGCCGGATATGTCGTTCGCGCTGAATCTGGGAATTTAGCATGAAGTTTTAAACTAAGCGATACATATTGTGGAGATATACTGTTGCAACTTTTGATCATACTAATGATAAACAAAAATGTGCATGCGACCAGTCTACTAATCTGCCAAACGGCATTTGCTGGTTCGAAAAGTCAGAATGCATCCGGCAAGGATCTGGTAACAGTTTAATACAAATTTGTTGACTGATTTTCGAGTCTCTACCCTGCCCTTTATCCATAAAAGCGAAAGCTCTGCGTCGATGACGTCATATCTTACACCTAGCGCTCTGGGTTTACATGGCGGTAGGCACTAGGCAGATAGGCAGTCTGTCGCAGAGTAAAAGTGCAATTCGGCAACCATGATATCAGTTACACTGGTATGAGTTACCAATGTATCAGTTACAATCGCGTCAGTTACCAAGGTATCAGTCATCACGGTACCAGCTACAATGATATCAGTTACAGTGGCATCAGTTACCATGGTGTATATTTATCAGTGTAAGAATCTCAGCAACAAGTAAACATTCAGTAGTACAAATTTACAAGGAGTCTGGCGAAGACCAGATATCTAGAAGATCCAGTTGTCTGGATCAAATATGAAATTTTGGGATCCAGTCGAAACCTTTGATTTTGTTCAAATTCACGATACTTGCAGCCAAAAGCAGCAGAGCAGCATGTAAATCACTGTAAAGTCTGTGTCAAACCTGGATAAACCTAGTCCTAATCTATCCTTCAACTCTTCCTTGAAATCTGGTTTCTACCCTTTGAATTGTAGGTAATCATCCATACCAGCCAAGATTAGGGGCATGAAACATCCTTGTGCTAAATAGCAACCAATTTGAACTTGAAAAAAGATAAAATGAGACACTGAAAATAGGATGAAATCATCGCAGTATGATATATAAACTGATGATTATTCAGTGATGGTTCATTATCTCTGTATCCCGGCGTAACCGAACCGCATCTAGGTGGTGAGCAGAGGGGCTAGACAGTTGCAAGTAAAATCCGAAGAAATGGAGAGTATCTGCAGTTTTTCAGTGTTAATGGTACTTTCGTGGTCTCAGTAAACCTATCACCTAGAATTAGTTGGTGAAAAATGTATTTCCAGGATAAACACTCACCTATTTACTAAAGCTCTCTGTGGAACCAGTCAGCGGGGTTTAGCAAACATGGCTGTAGCTGTGAGTCTACACATCTAGACACAATGCTGTGATGCACAGGTGTACTACAGGTCAGAATCCTGGGCTTTACTTGGTAAATACCATTGGAATTATGTGCATCTATTGGCCAGACGTCACGTTTTCTGAATTTGCACCTGTAAAAAATTAGAGCATTTCAAGCAGCGTAGAAGTATTTCGATGCGCTACACTATAGTCTTAGCTTTAGAGCACATAAAGAAACAGCCTGACTGAATTTCAAGGACAGTCGAACATGATTTCTAGATAGCTAAACCTTAGGCTGAAGAAATACTTATAAACTGAAAGTAGTTTCTTTTGTTTTCGTATGTTGTCGATTATTAATCCTGGTTTAATTCTGAGACAATCATAGGTTCTCAAATAAATGGTCTTACTGTCTGTCAGACTAAATCACCTTAGTCAACGCTTGAGAGTTGTATTGGGATCCTGAACAGCTAGAAAAAAAAGTTTGTTGTAAATGATTTTACTCAACCCTCCAATATTGTTTTGTATTGTAGTTTTTAAGCTTCTTCATTGCTATCCCACAATTCCCATTTATGCTATTCTCTAAACTATTCTCAAAACTTTACCCAAGTTGGAGTTAACCAGTCGGTTGTCTGTCTGTCAGGTTATGTCAGCAAGAATTTTCTGGTCAGAGAATGTCGTACAAATGTGATTCTAAAAGAAGGTTATAGTTTGTGACAAGTCTGGGGACCCTGACCTGATGCAAATATTTTTATTTACTCGAACAATCAATAATTTCTCATGTTACTCAAGCTTTTTGTGCAACGTACCTTACCATAATTGGTTTTGTTGTCTGTCTGTCAGACCTAATCAGCCTGAACTGGAGTCTCTTTTTTTACCTAGTTACCTAGACTACAGTAAGCTATCACGTACATACCAGTTTGAGGCATCTTCGTCATGTTTTAGTGGTTGACCTGCTGGCTCAACCCTTCTTGTACAGGAGGGATACCTGACCTCGTTTTTATACTACCTCGATTTTTGCCGCGAAAATGTTAAAATGAAATGTACATGCTGTCCTGACAGTCAAGAGACAAAATATGACTTTTTGAACAGTCATGTGTCCTCAAATATTCAAATTCTCTGCCTTTTCTTTGTTTTCAAGTTGTTTTGAAAAGGGATTTTCTAGCTATTGACTTTGCTACCTTTTTCATCATTTTCTAGTCAATCGAGGTAAGGTTAGAATGAAGGGATCATGTTTGAAAAGAAAATATTTGTAACAATAAGATTGCGCCAATATTTATTTATCCAATATGTAAACCATTCAGTTAGCTTCAGTCTAGTGTGTTTGTCATATTTATTGGTTCCTTTTTAAACCAGATAAATTATTCTGAAGGAAAGACGTGTCTGAGGTTGGATACCCCTCCTGTACCTCGAGAAGTTGAGGAATGCCTGGTATAATTGCAGTGCCCCCAGGCAGTGCTGGAGCATTGCATTTTCGATAGGGAGGATGCAGAGTCAAAATTTTCCCCAGCAATTTAATGACAATTTGACCCTTAGGCTAGATTGTTTTAAGTTTTTAAACCAGTTTTAAGTTACTTTAAAATGTTAAAATTCAAAAATAAGATTTTATAAGTACAACTAATCAAAAAGAGCAGCTCGGCAGCTGATTATGCAGCTACTAGGCGTCACTTTTGCGAAGAACACTTGGACAGTACATGCCTATTGCTGCGGCCGAACTACCAAACCCAAGACCAAATTCAACTGACCGCTGCAGGCGAAGTTCTGATATTTGCATTTTCTTTTTCTGCCGAACTCAACTGCTTCCCCTGCAAATCCTAGCTTTTAATGTGGACCAAACATTAAGACCCAAGAACTTTCAGAATTATCAAGAACGGAGAGGGTGAAACCCTAACAGCAGCTTCAAGCATTTTTCTGCCAATATTTAACCATTTCCACGACAGGTTCTTGAACAAATATTTCTCAAATCCTAGGCCTAAAACCAGATAAAAAGGCACCTTCTAATAGAGAATATTATGAAACCCGCAAACCCACAAAAAAAGCATCCCAAATGAAGCAAGGGCTAACCGTGAAATCATAGTGTTTTTCTTCACTTGTGCATCTACTCTGAATGCCAATAGTGACAAAGCCGATTTACGTCAAACCATGCCCTGCAGAATTTTTTTGAAAATCAACCTGCTTTTCAGCTATAATAGAGAGAACTGGAGACAAAAATAGAGCTTTTGAATAAAGATTAAATGTTGAGATAATAAGTAGTAGACCCAAAAAATAAGTAGTCTAGGTAAGTAAATACAAAATTTGGTAAGTAGAAAAGGCTGAAAATAAGTATCCTACTGCCAAAATAAGTAGAAGTGGAAGCACACTCAAAACACTCCGCCTTTTCAAAATGGCTGGTCATAAATAAATTACTTACTTACTTACAGAGCCAACTGTTGTTGTTGATTTACGTCGCCTCTCGTCTACAGAGCCAAACTAGATACAGCACTTCGATATTTTGAATATTGCCACGCACCAACGGCAAAGTTCTTTGAAACATACGTAGCGGCAACGTAGAAATTCGAGTAACAACTTGGAAACACTGGCAATCTCACGATCACCGTGAAAAATGGTCGAAGACCGCTAACTTCGAGATAAAGGATTTTTTATAATAAAAGGTTTCGGATGAAAGCAGATCTACTAGGGGGAGGGGTGGAGTCGAGAAATAGCTCATTAGGTCGCTGAAGCTTTAACTGTTTTGACAAAATCGCAGCGCTTCGCACAGACTCTGTATTTTTTACCTGGGGGGGCATCCCCCCCCTCCCCCCTTGTGATGCCTCTGCTTGAGGACCTAAGCCAGGCTTACCGTGTGATTCTGACTGGTCACTGTCGACATCCATTCTCACAGTAGGCTAAGACTCGCTCTCAGTTCTTCTCATCTGCTTCACTTGTCGGGCTTGCTCTGGCTCTGTGTGTTTTTCATCTGTTTCAAAATATTATGTATGTCAAAGTAAATTAGTACAAGATTGAACCCTTGACAAGAAGGGCCTTGTTGATAAGTCAATGGCTGTTTTCACTTGCACCTTCTCACCCAAACTGTGCTAGACTAAAGTTCAAGTTATGGCAACTTAATACCACTTAAGAAGAGTTCACTTTCCACTGTTACTCAGTTAATAATTCCCACAGGAATCACCCTTTTAGTTTTAGTTTCACTGGTATGCCTATCATGTAAACTGTCTCATTCAATCCAATTCCAAAAAGTTGAGGGTGTATGTGCTGTTTACGTCGACTATGCTGTAGTCCTTCTACGCTTTTGACGTCAAATAAGTTTTATACCCCACCATAGGAGACAAGTTTAAATTCTTGCAACAAAACTGGCTTGATCTTCTTCCAATGCCGACAAGTTAACTGTACCAACAAAGTCTCTTCCGCTGATTCCGTGATAAGACGCTAGGGTACACTAGTATATATCGGTCCTGACTCTTTTAAACGCTAGATGGCGAACAGAGTTTCCTTTGTTTCAGATATAAACAATTTGCCCCGTCAGAAATGAGCTCGAAACACCAACATGGAACAACCAAACAACAAGGAAAACACGTATGGACAATTTTATGATGAGGAACGGATTGAAATGAAAAGACTGTTTAACGCTAAATTCAGAAATAAAATAACTGAAGCCCGACCAAAGTTTACAAAATCTAACCTGATCCCGATTAACCGACGAGACTTCAGCTTTTCGGCCGTCGGCAAACTCTCATCTGCACTTAGCTTTTGCGATTCACCTCCTCCTCCCCCCCCCCCCTCTCCCCCTACTGGAAAACGACTGGCACAGAGACCATGGTCGCTGCAAAAACGCAGCTACAGATTTCTTAGCCCCACTAACGCACAGGTATAACCCCTGCTACGCCATCTTTTTGCTTTTATCAAGCCACGTAACTTCCGTCTAGCAGAAAGTGTCCAATTTTTTCTAACGGTATTTACAAGAATATAAAAAACCACACAGAAGCTAGTCGGAATCCGAGTGTTTCTTGGATTTCTTGCTCTTCTTATGTCTGGTAGGACTTCGACTTGAACTCTTCTCCCTTCGTCGGCGCTCTTTACGCTCTTTTCGCTCGCGCTCACGATCTCGATCTCGGTCCCTGTCGCGGTCCCTGCAACAGAAGCTCTCTATTAATTCAAAGGTTCACTAAAGGCTTCTAAAGGCAATGTATAAAGTCCCTAGTTATGCTTTTAACTCAATTCTACTGTCAATTCTATTATTTCGAGTTTTTTTTTTTTATCCCAAAACGTAAGTAGAGGGATACCTATGACATCGCAAAAGTTGTCGGTCTGTTTGACCGCACGATAACTCTCGAGGAGATTGAGATATTTTGATGAAACTTGGTGGGAGGATCCTTTGGGCCAAAGTACAGGTCAAGTTCGAAGATGGGCTCTGTAGCCCTATATTCGAGGATGGGGGAGGGGAGGGATTTCAAATTAAGGAGTTAAAGCTATTGAGATAGTCCATTTAGGAATAAGCAGACATGCCAAATTCAAATATGAAATTATTTTCTCGCCGGACAGATAGTTCACCCGGAATCCGGCGATAACCGGAAAAGTTGTGAAAAGTAAAAGTTTAATATGAAGGTGATTTAGTCTGGGATCCACTGAACCGAAAGTCTTCTCCTTCTAAAAGTGGACTGTGATAGCTGGGGCAGCACTTTTAGAGATCACCCGACCTCCCGTACGTTCTGTTACCCACGAAAGTTACCGGGATACAGCATTATGGAATTTCTATATGTGATTTTCTAACGTCTTCAACCGAACTATTTTGCGGTTGCGGTTTGTGCGGTTGCCATCCGCGATCGAACGTTCGACCAATCAAAAGCAAGGAGACGTAAACAAACATCAAACATTTCAGACTCAGCGTTGCCGCCTGTCGCAGAAATCTGCGGTTAATGACAGTTTTCACTTCTTCGACAGAGCAAGCCAAAATTCTACGATCGGTTCCTTGCAAGTAGATATAAAAAATAAGCAACAAATCTTTTGCGGCCAAAAGTCACATGTTACAGACAAGAAAAAGTGGCAATAGTGTTCACAAACCAAGAATTCCAAGATATTTCCACTGAGAATTTGAGGATATTAGGAAGAATAAACAGGTAAAAATCATTCAAGCAGAGCTGTAATGTGAGTGTTTTTTAGTGTGGGTTAAGGCTATTTAGGTAGTAGAAAGCTCCACTTGCTTATAGGCCCAGATTAAACAGCAAATAAGTTGGATTGTGGAGAGTTTAAGATTATTCATGGTATTGTTATTTTTTCTATGGCTGTTATAGAACTGTTAGTCAGTCCATTATAAAAGCCTCATTTTCTTTAGTCCGGAGGCTATGCTAAGTTACTGCCACTGTCAGAGGCGTTACTAGCCGAAATGTTTGTCGAGGGGGGGGGGGGGGACTGTTGTTGCAGAAAGAAGGACTGTTTTCAAGAAAAAAGAACTATTTTGACGAAAAATTGCAGCGCTTCACGCCAACTCAGTTGTTTTTTACAGGATAGCCGGACAAATTTCGAGGATATTTGATGGTGCAACGGATACGTCAGCTGAATTTTATTGGAGCTATATTTCGACCCTTCTTGGCAAGGGTCCTCTTCAGGCTCAATACCGCTCAAGTTGGAAAAATTAACTTGTGTTTATGATTTGCAGTCAGCTTGGGCTGAACGAATATTTACATTTGGAGGCCCCCCCCCCCTCCAAGTTGTGACGCCCCTGTTCACTGTACATACTGTACGGATGTCTGACGCTTGTCGGCCATGCCACATGACCATTTCCATTTTTTAATTAAATTATGATAATTTAACTAATTGGAACGGCTAAAAAGGCTGAGATGCTCAGTAGCAAAGTCAGGTTACATAAATCAGTAGCTTAGTGAATAACCTACATCTGCAAGTCTCCAACTAGTTAGCAGAGATATTTTCATATCCTGTGGTTTGATCATTAGTACAGGGAAAAATACAGAACCCTGAAATAAGCTGCTACGCACAGCTATGGTAGTCAGAATCAAGTTCTCCATTATTATAAAAAGGCTAACCATGCTGAGTCCCTAATATGTGTTTGTATTGTTTATTTTCTTTTTTTAAGAGAAATTTTATGGTCTTAGTTTGCCACCACCACTAGTTAGCAAAAACAAAACCAAAATTCAACCGAGTCCACACTATATGGTTTTCTTTTTTTCATTATACTTCCTAGACAGATATACTGATATTAGTGTTTTGATCCGATCTGTGAAAATTCATAATTTGACAGATATGATTATTTTTGTTTTTATAGAGCTTCATCTGTTGACTAAGTAAGTACGCTAATTGGCGTTGTGCCACGATTTAAGCTCAGGTTTTAAATAAATCAATCAACCAAATCAATCAAAAACGAGCCCATTCGGAGTCCTGTTTAATAAGCGACGAGACTGAGACGAGTTCGAGTCCGAGGAAAAGACGCCTCGAGTTGCGAACCCAATTCCAAACTGCAACCTGTCCAATGCACCCACGTAAGATACAGTAACAGCTTTGTTCCGGCATCTGTAAAACTCTTTAACGCTTCATCCACCATTAAAGAGCCCACATGATTTTAAGTTGTTTTTTAAGTAAATATGTTTGACCGTTTAGTAGAGTGTAATTAATTTTATATATTTGTTTATGTTGTTTCGATGCAACCCGAAATAGCAGTTGACTCGGCAGTTACGCTTGCATTTTCTTGTATGAAATGTATGAAACAAGGTTTCATACAACAAAGTTTGTGGTAAGGGTGGCTGGGAAGTTTTCAGGGATTATTTTTTCAGTTTAGGGAGTGAAACAAGGTTGTTGTCTGTCTCCGAGGCTGTTCTCTCTGTATATTAATGATTTCCATGAATACTTGGTGGATGCCGGTGCCCCGTTGTTGAGTTTAGATATTTGCCAACTATGTGCCCTTTTGTTTTCCGATGACATAGTATTGTGTGCTGAATCTCCAGAAAAATTGCAATTTTTGTTAGATAGCACCCAGGAGTACCTTAGAAATAAGGAATTGAGCCTTAACGTGAGTAAGTCGGTGATGATGGTATTCAGGAAAGGTGGGAAAGTGAGAGAGAGTGAAAAAGTAATGTGTAAAGGAGAAGTTTTGGAGATTAAGGAGGATTTAGTATATTTAGGTGTGAGATTATCAAGTATTGCTAAGTTTGGAAAACAAGTAGAGTTAAGTGAGAGGAAAGGTAAACATGGGGTGTATGCCATAGTCGGTAGTGATTTGGGGAAAACAAAGGACATAAGAATGCACAAGCAGTTGTTTTCAACGAAAGTAGTCACTGCTATGCATTACGGTTCCGAAATTTGGGGATTCCAGCAAGGACAAAAATTGGAAGGAATCCAGTTGCAGTATTTTAAGAGAGTGCTAGGAGTAAGTATAAGAACAAATAGTCTAGTTATTAAAGGAGATTTAGGGCTATTGTCGTTGCGTAGTAGAAGATTAGTTAATATGATTCGATATTGGGAGAGATTGTTAAGTTTGCCTACAGTGAGGCTCCTGAAAGCGGGATATTTAGAAGTATTGAAAGATTTGAAAAGTGATGCGTGGCCGCAACAAATAAAAAAAATAATTGAAGATTGTGGTCTAGGGGGAGTGTGGAATGAGGGAGCAGGGCCATCATATCCAATAGGGGAGATAGCCAAGTTAGTAAAAGATAGGCTAAAAGACCGGGAGATTCAATTGTGGAGTTGCAGTGTGCAGAGTTCGTATTCTTTGAAGTGGTATGTTTTGGCTAAAGAGGTTTGGGGGGAGGAACTGTTTTTTAAAGCGGGGCTTAGACCAGAGGAACTTAAATGGATGGTGAGTCTGAGGGCGGATTCTCTACCATTGGGGGAAAGAAGAAAGTTTATAGGTAAAGTTAAGCTATGTTCTGGTCCTTACTTCTGCCCTATGTGCGGTTCACTAGGGGAGGATATTTTGCATCTGGTGGGTAGATGCGTTGAGTTAAATGATCTGCGTAAAGAGGGAAGAAAATGGGGAAGAAAAATGTTGGGGACCTTCGTCGGCTTGGGAGGTTCCTCAAGCAGTCTATGGAGCATCGGGAGCGTTTTTTGGAGTAAGGGTTCCCTCCTTTCGGCGTAATCATTGTGTTTGTGAGTGCTATTTTGTGTTTATGTTACTTTCCTACCATGGCCCGACGGGCTTTTTGGAAATAAATTCATTCATTCATATTGATGTGTATTTGTATGCTGACGTTCGAATCAGTTAGTCAACACACGCCGTGAGTAAGATTCTTAATGAATAAACGATTTGATCATTTGAAACGAGTCCTCTTTAAGATTCCGCCAACTCTACCGATAACCATCGAAAGAAGAACTAACTTAAAGCATGCCTACCTTTCTTTTTCTTTCTCCCTTTCCTTTTCTCTTTCCTTTGCGCGATCCCGGTAGTCTTTCCGCTTTCGGTCAACGTCATCATCAGGTGTCCGAGATCGTCCCAGGTCACGAACCCTATAGAACAAATTAAATATTCTTTGAACCCAAGCTGACTTTGAAACATTATTCAAACAATGTTTACAACGGATACGTCAGCTATAATTCTTCATCAGCTGAGAGATCCGTCTTTCCTTAGGCTCTTCAGGGCTTGCAATTCTTCTTTCGGGAGGTTTGCTTCTGGAGGGATGTTGCTGATGAAGAACCATAGCTGACGTATCCGTTGTAAACATTGTTTGAATAGAACAAATTAACACATTAAAATATACATGGTACGATTTTTCCTTTTGAACTGCCCTATCGGCTGCTTGGGCAACAACAACTGCGAGTTAAATCCATTTCCCAGTTATCCATTTAGAAAGCTAAGACTAGGCTATAGTCTTAGTGTTTTTTGGTATAGTAAAAAAAAAATCTTGCAGTATTTGCTACTGGGATTAATTTTGTCTCTAGTGACATAAGATTATTTCTAATTCGGATTAATCTTATCCCTGTAGATACAAGATTAATCCCAGTAGCAAATACCGCAGTCAACTTTAATCCTTTCTCGGAGAATTTTTTACAACGAAATGCTGAATATTTTATGAAAGGTTTGAAGCCAGGCTTACCATTCATTTCAGAATAAAATAGATCAAGACCAAAGGTGTCGATGGAATCCTAAAAATCTAATATTTGATTCAGACAATCGAGTCTTGTCTTCGCCAAATCCAGTCTTGGACAGGCTAATCATCAGAGAAAACCAAGTTCAGATATACCTCTATAAGCCATATCTATTTTGACGATACTGACCGAGACTTCCTGCCGATTTCCGAGCGAACTACTAGTCCAGCAAAAAAAAAATGCAGAAACAAAACCAGCGTATCTCCTTATTCCTATAAAGAACATCTAATCAACTTTGAATAAAAGTTTGACTTACAAAAAAATCCGGTTACAACCGGATTCCGGAATAATTATATGTCCGGGTTAAAAAACCATTGTCATAAACCGACTCAGCCTCTCTTCTTACCCCTTTATCTGTCATCTAATCGAACTTTTGCTTTTAAAAAAATTTCCGGTTTTGGTCAGATTCCGGGCGAACTAGTTGTCCAGAGAGAAAATGATTTTCACCATCGTGTTCGGCATGTCTTTTTACCCATAAAACAAACATTTAATCAACTTCAGATAAAACTTTTACTTTTAACCAACTTTCCGGTTTTCGCCGGATTCCGGGCGAACTACATGTCCATCGAGAAAATGGTTTTCACCATCGTCTTCAGCATTTCTTCCTACCCCTAAATCGAACATCTAATCAACTTCAAATAAAACTTTTACTTTTAACAGACTTTCCGGTTTTGGCCGGATTCCGGGCTAACTACTCGTCCGATGACAAAATAGTTTTCACCATCGTGCTCAGCATGTCTTCTTACCCCATAATCGACTATCAGATTAGCTGTTTAAAAATATTTTGTTTGCCCCTTAATTTGAACCCCCTCCCCCACCCCTAAATGTAGGGCTACAAAGCCCATCTACGAACTCGACCGGTCCGGCGACCCAACGAATCCTCACACCAAGTTTCATCAAAATATCTCATTCCCTTCGAGAGTTATCGTGCTTACAGACGGACGGACAACTTTTGCTATGTCATTGGTATCCCTCCACTTACATTTTGGGATCCCAAAAATGAACTTTCCGGGTTTTGGGAGGCTTTTGGAGTGGGCCGTTTTCTGGGTGAAAGCTTCTGCGCTTTCCCAGACAGAAGGTAAATTGTAAATATACAGAGAATTCAGAAATGTAAATAATCCCAGATTTGCACATATACACTTTGAACACGCACATTTTATCTTTCGTTATTTTACTTTTATCTGCATGTCGTTCAGCCCGCATCGTCCTTCTGGTTTTTAGTTATATGTCGTCTTGTTGTTTTCTGGTTCCGTATCGTTTTCCTGTTGTTATTGTGGTGGATTTTATGATTTAGTTTTGTTTTCTTCGCTGAACACTTCCGACGGTTCACTTCCGGTGAACCGTCGGAAGTGCAACCGAAATATCCGAAATTGTATTTATCCCTCGCACATCATCTTGGAGGGGTAACTAGCTGATCAAGAAAAAAACCCGAAAATCTCGTTTTTTTTACTTTATTTTTATGCTGAATATTTTAACAAGTGTAGCCCACGAACGCGTCGCTGACCGCTACTTAGGTTGCAAGTAGCTGGTCAAAATATGGCAGTTATTATTTCCCAAACTAAAGTTTTGCTCGAAGATAGTTCTTGCCGTTTCCGAATTGTCCGATTATTTGTCGATTGTTTTCATGTTTTGCCGTTTCCGAATTGTCGGATTATTTGTCGATTGTTTTCATATTGCCACATTTTTCTTCTGGTAAAGCTAAGATTGCCGTCCATCTCCCTTCGAGGTATTTATTTGTTTATTTATTTATTTCCCTCAGAACTGAGGAGTACAAATAATGTATAAAAAGAACTATGCCTAAACCATCTGGTCCATTCATTAACACATAAATACTATAAAAAATACACACGATGTCGACAATTAAGTTACAATTATGTACGCACTATTTGTATGCAGCTCACTCCCATAAGACCCGCTCCGGTAAGATCATGCGCACAATCTTTTCTGCAGTTGTCAATAAAACTGCACCTTAGGCTACCTTAGAAATAGAAAACCGTGATTTTCGGTGTTTTTTATTGATCAGCTAATTATCCCTCTAGGAAGAAATTTCTTTCGTAATGAATGGTCAGCTTTGCTTCAAACCTTCTCAACAGTTTCCTCTCTGTGATATTTCAAAACGTAATTGTTCAGGCCAGAATATGCTCAATTTACTAGCTTGGACATAGATAAAAGTGATGTTTCTTATAATGCTTAATAGATCTTTATTTTATGCATAAATCAGCTTGTATAATTCAGATCTGAATAGGTTATTTGTTTTTTAATGATTTTTGTAGCTATGTTATTTTTTATAAGCTTATTGCACATTCTGGTACATTTTATAAAGCAAGCTAATCAAGCTTCACAACACTATTCCAAAAAGAAAAACTTTTAATAGGCACTTTAAGCCATAGATATTCTGATGAAACACTAGAAGAATCAGGTAAACTGCATCTCCGGCTTGACTTTGGTGACATCTCAAATATATCCTTTTCTATCAAGCATTGCTGGGAGTTTTTGAGTTTCCTGCCACGATCTGCCAGGTCCTAAGATTTGGATGGCCGAACTGCCGGATAGGTAAAGACAAGGGATAACAAGAAAACAGCCGATTTCGTAGCGCCGTCTAAAGGAAGTCGGAAATGTTTATTTGTGAAGCATTTAATACAAAGTAAAGCATTAGAAGTGTCAATTGTGCTTTAAGGTTTAAGCAGAATTTTGCCCAGTTATGAACGCAAATTTCGTCAATATTTGTTTTACTTTCTTATTATTATTTTTGCGGCGTCGCGAAAAAATAAACTGACAGGGATCGGAAGTTATGAGAACAAGAGCTGTATTCTCATATGGCACTTGCATGGGTTAAGATGATTTGACTGATCAAAAGTAAGTTTCGACTTTGCGGTTGAGATGCGCATTCTATGGGAGCTAGAACTTCATTTGCAAGCAAAACCCTTGAGGCAAAAATGATAATGGGCTGATGGGCATCATGAAAATGCATATATTGCTTGAAAGTATTTTTTTTCCTTAGCGGTCAAGACTGGTACTTTAAGGAATAATCGGATTTCGGAAGTAGCAATTTCTAAGCAAATGTTGTTGAATCTCTAACATTCCAGCGAAGTTTCATCGTCCTAGCACATCTGGAAGTACCTCAGCTCGCAATCACGGGAATCCCATACCCCCCCCCCCTCCAACTCTACCCACAATACCCGGAGCCAATCCGGTTCTGTAAATCATTAATCCAGACCATCTGTTTGTTATTCCCACGAAGTTCGATCCCGATCACACCAGTCTAAGCGGGTCAAGTATCCCCCCCCCCTCCCCAATAATTGTCCGATTCGGTCCGGAAATGAAAAAGATCACCAGAGAGAAATGTCCTCTGTTCAATTATTAAATTTCGCTCGAATCCGATCACCCGTTTCAAAGTTACGCATGACTCAGTGTTCCGGATTCCCCTCCCTCACCTCCCCACAAGATTATCATATCGAGGATTTTTTTTTTCCAAGTCAGTTTGACCGGGTCCCTGATATGCCTGCCAAGTTTCGTCGTGAAAATCCCAAAAAACGGAATTCCCGGAAACCCCCTGCCTCCCCTCTCAAGTGTCCGGAGCCAGTCAAATTGTGTAAAAGATTTACATGGAGCAGATGTTTTTTCTTCCCAGCAAGTTTCACTATGATCCCTCCATTCTAACCGTTTCTCGAGATTTCCGGTCCCACCCCCCAACTCCCCTATGGTGCCCGTAGCCAATCCGATTCAGTAAATGATTTACCTAGAGCATCTGTTTGTTATTCCCACAAAGTTCCATCCCGATCTCTCAGTCTAAGTGGGTCACGTATTTCCCCCCACCCCTCCCCCAATAGTTGTCGGATCCGGTCCGGATATGAAAAAGATCACCAGAGAAATGTCCTCTGTTCAATTCTTAAATTTCACTCAAATCCGATCACCCGTTCCAAAGTTACGCAAGACTGAATATTCCGGATTCCCCTCCCTCCACCTCCCACCATTATCAGATCGACAAAATTTTTATTTTGAAGTCAGTTTGATCGGGTCCCTGATATGCCTGCCAAGTTTCATCGTGAAAATCCCCAAAACCACCATCACCGGAATTCCGGGAAACCCCCTCCCCCCCCCCTAAGTGTCCAGATCCAGTACAAATGTCTAAACGATTTATCTAGAGCAGATGCTTGTTCTCCCAGCAAGTTTCAATCCGATCCCTCCACTCTAACCGTTTCTTGAAATTTCTGGTCTCTCCCCCCTGGCTACCGAATCCGGTCAAGACTTTAAACGGGACATCATAGATATATAGTATATTCAGTTATTAAGTTTCATTACAATCCGATGACCCGTTCGTACGTTACACACTTCTCAATTTCCCGGATTCCCCTGCCCTCCACCCCCCCCCCAAATAGTCGGATCGGAAAACTGATTATTTTTAAGTTTGTTTGGTCGGGTCTCTGATATGCCTGCCAAGTTTCATGGTCCTAGCACAACTGGGAGTACCCTAACTCGAAAAAGTGTGACAAAATGCCATAAATTTTCAAGTTTCCAGTGCCCTCCACTCCCCCGCGTATGGTCCGATCGGGAAACTGATTATTTCCTGGTTAGTTTGGTCGGTTCCCTGGTATGCCTGCCAAGTTTCATTCTCCTAGCTCATCTGGAAGTACCCTAACTCGAAAAAGTGTGACAAAACGCCCTAAATTTTCAAGCTTCCAGCGACCCCCACTCCCCCGCATATGGTTGGGTAGGGAAACTGATTATTTCCAGGTGATTTTGGTCGGGACTCTGATATGCCTTCCACGTTTCATTGTCCTAGCTCATCTGGAAGTACCCAAACTCGAAAAATGGTGACAAAATGCCCTAAATTTTCAAGTTTCCAGCGCCCCCACTCCCCCGCATATTGTCGGAAGGGGAAACTGATTATTTCCAGGTTAGTTTGGTTGGGTCCCTGACATGCCTGCCAAGTTTCATTTTCCTAGCATATCTGGAAGTACCCTAACTCGAAAAAGTGTGACAAAAAACTCGGACCGACCGAAAGACGGAATTGTGATTGGCATATGGCACTTGAGCCAGGGGGTGCAAGTGCCATAAAAAGTGTAGTGAAAAAAAAAAGAAAATTTGTGGTATGAGCTATATTTCCTTAAGAGCCAAAAACGGTTTGCAGCATTGATTTTAGCGATAAACTATTATTCAAAGGCGATAATCAAAACATTGTGTGGTACTTGCAGATTACATTGAAAAGGTTACTGGCGCTTTTGCAGATACTAGGGTCTCTGAAGATAGTGAAATATTATTAACGCACTAAATAAGACAAGAGAAATAGCGCAGTACTAATAATGAAAGGACAACTTACACTGGGAACAGGATAAAAACACACAAGAAAAATACAAAAAGGGACTAATCTTGTCTAAAAATTTTCTTCCCAGATGGAAAGTGGAAACAAGAGCTGAAAGCTCATTTGGCACTTGTCGGAACAGTTAGCATGTTTGTCAGTTTGTCTTCCTGCAGCTACCCCCCCCCCACCCCAGTACTCAGACCCACACCGGACTTGAAACTGAACATTTGAGACACTCGTTCTTGACACTCTTCAAATTTCATGCACGTCCGATCACCCGTTCCTAAGTTATGAATGCCACCTGATTCCAGATTTCCCATCCCTCTACTCCCCCCAGGATGGTCGGATCGGGGAAGGGACTACATTGGCCTGCCAAGTTTCATGGTCCTAGCACATCTGAAAGCACCCCAGCTCGAGATCACCGGAATTCCGGGAAACCCCCTCCACTTCCCCCACCGTGACATGATCCTGTCCTGTTTTGTCAGGATCTCATCTAGGGTTTAAGCTTGCTTTTCCAACCAAGTCCAACTCCGATGTCTCGACTTTAAGCGATTCACGGGATTTCCGGTGCCCCTCCAGCTCCCCCCTCCCAGTGATCAGATCCGGTCCAGACTTGAAACTGAACATCCAAGACACTTGTGCATAACACTTACCAAGTTTCATGCACATCAGACCACCTATTCCGAAGTTGCGAATGCCACTAGATTCCGGATTCCCCACCTCTCTACTCCCCCCACGATGATCGGATCGGGGAAGGGACTATTTTCAAGTTAATATGGTAGAATTCCTAAAATGCATGCCAAGTATCATGGACCTAGCACATCTGGAAGTACCCTAACTCGAGATCACCGGAACTCCGGTAAATCCACTCCAACTCCCCCCACCGTGACACGATACAGTCCTGTTTTGTCAGTAATGTATCTAGGGTTAGCTTGTTCTTCCCACCAAGTTCCAGCCCGATCCCTCGAATCTGAGCCTTTCAGAAAATTTCCGGTGTGCCCTTCCAGCCCCTCCCCCCAGGTATCGTATCCGGTCCGGATTTGAAAAGGAACATCTGAGGCACTTGTTCTTGACACGTCAAGTTTCATGTACGTCCGATTACCCCTTCCAAAGTTATGCATGTTACTAATCTCCGGATTCCCTATCCCTCCACTCCCCCTACGATGGTCGGATCGGGGAAACGCCTATTCTTAAGGAAGTCTGTTCGGGTCCATGATATGCCTACCAAATTTCATCGTCCTAGTACCGAACTTGCAGAATCACCGAATTCCCCCCCCCCCCCTCAACTCCCCCCGCAGTACCAGAATCCGGTTCGGTTATGTCAATGATGTATCTAGGACTTGTGCTTGTTCTTCCCACCAAGTTTCGTCCCGATCCCTCCACTCGAAGCGTTTCCCAAGATTTCCGGTTCCCCCCTCCAGCTCCCCCCAAAGTCACCGGATCCGGTCCGGATTTTAAGTGGGTCGTCTGAGGCACGAGATCTCTCCAAATATCAAATTTCATTGCTATCTGTTCACCCGTTCAAACGTTATAAATTCCTCAAGATTCCGGATTCCCCCCTCCCTCCACTCCCCCAACGATGGTCGGATCGGGGAAATGACTATTACCAACTTAATCATTTGGGGTCCCTGATACGCCTGCCAAGTTTTATCGTCTTTGCTTATGTATAGAAGTGCCCGAACTAGCAAAATCCGGACCGACCGACCGACGGACGGACAAAAATTGCGATCGCTATATGGCACTTGACCGAAGGGCAAGTGCCATAAAAAGGGTCAAGAGCAGAAAAGTTGAGGCCCAGAGCAATGGAGGATAGCTCTGCATGAGGGTTAGATGATACCACGGTCTAAATGTCAGACGATACTACGGTCTAAAGTCGTTTTCACAATTACCGTGGTATCTGATAAAACGGTTAGTTGTTTTTGCAGTTACTGAGTATCTGGACAGTTACCGTGGTATCTGAAAAAGTCATCTCACTTTCATCATCACCAACACATGAGATTTTCTGGGTGCGAAAGAATTTTGACACTGGTAATATCAATAGATTAGGAATTTCTTTTGATGTGACTTTTAAAAACGCGAACTCGGCAATCGTCGTATTTGCATAAAAAGAGTAGTATCAGATAACTGCAATAGCGACAAAATGCAGATTCTAGCTACCATGGTATCAGATACAATTATGTCTGCAAAAACGCTGTCTGTCGAAACAGCGCATCCTCGTTTTAAATGTTATCAAAATGTCTTGTACTCACAGTGGATCCCGCTCATCTGCACCCGGAGGAGGTGGAGTAATCGATTCAGTTAGCGGCTCAGTCTTTATCGGCGGCGGCACACCCGTTGGCGGCAGCCTAACTGGCGGCGGCAATCCAATAGGGGGAGGTTGCCACGGCTCTGATGGAGTCCACTGCGCGCTCTGCGTTGGTTCAACATAACCGTAGTATGAATATTCAGAGGCGGTGTAAGCTTCATACGCTGGTGGCTCAACGCCAACTGGCGGTGGCAGAGAGAAATTTGGGACTTGCCCAGGTGCCGCTGTGTCGCTGCCAACCCCAGGCGGCAGAAGGTCCATTTCTGAACGACGCGAGTTGCCGCTTATGCCTATCACGTCGATTTTGGTCGTGTTTATGGTGGGAATGGACTTAACGGGTAGGGAGCTCTGAATTGCTGAACGTTTGATGACGGTGACGGTGTTGTACTTAGAGTTTTCATTCACAATGGTGGAGGGTTGGAAGTGTCCGCCATATCCACTCTTTATGACGGTGAAGGTGCCAACACCAGATTCGGTGCGGAGACGTTTTTGACGGTCGCAGTAGGCGTTCCATGTGTCCTCGGTAAAACCGAAGTTGAAAAAGTCTAGAAATACGATCAGGTCAACTTATGTACTCGGTCGGTATACAAGACATACCCTTCCCCGGTATCCTAGTCACTATTTTTGCTTGTTTGACAAGGACACCGATGTCATGGAAAAAAAAATTATTGTTAAACTTCTTTATTAGTTATTTAGCTAAGATAAGTTCGTAAACCACACTGACCTGACATGTCACAAAAAAATCAACGAAGAAACCAACGAAAATGAAGTTTGTAAAGACCAACGAATATACTGAAATAAAAGGCGAATATTTCAGGAGGACAAACGCCTCCCTTCTTCGTTGATTGACACAGGATTTTAGTCATTGAGTTTGAGTCGTACGGACACACTTACTCCTTCTTCCTGAGGATCACTGGCGTGTTTTGCACTTAAGGTGCGTTTTTTCGGATGTAATTTCGGTGTAGTTTGACATACTTTTGTTTTAGTTATATAAGTACAGTATGTGGAATAAACACATAGAATGGTACACATACTGTACCTTCATAACTGAAACAAAAGGATGTCAAAATACAGTGAAAGTGCAACGAAACTACATGTCATATAGAGTATTCATCTGTCGCAGACCATTGGGCATTGTTTTTGGTCGTTGAGTTTATTCGTACTCATATATTCGTTGGCCTTTACAAACCCCATTTTCGTTGGTTTCTTCGTTGATTTTTTGTGAGTTATTTATCTCCAATAAAATTCAGCTGACATATCCGTTTGCACTGCCAAATCGGTCCAACAGCTGTAAGTGGGTCAGTCCCAGGGTTGGTCACCAAGAACCAGGGTGTACGAGTTACTTCAGGATACTTTGGGTTACTCAGGCTTACTTTGAGTTACTTTTGGTTGCATTGGGTTACATTGCATTGGGTTACATTGGGTCATATAAGGTTACACTGGGTTACTTTGAGATACTTTTCGGTTACTTTCCAGGGTGTACGAAGTTACTTTTGGTGACCAACCTTGGGGTCAGTCATATTGTAAGTAGTGGCTATTTTACTATTTCGGGTACAGGGAGGGTGGCGGAGGAGGTATTTATAGAAACAAAATAAATAGAAGGAATTTGTGTTCTATCGGTGTTAGTTAACATTCGCCAGAAAGGTCCGGTATTTAAAATTTAAGGCGGGGACACCGAGTCAAAAAACCGTGGCAAGAAGAAAGGCGGTTGAAATGAAACTTATTTGCCACAATGGCACCATGAGCCGCAGCAATCTTTTCGAATATGTTTGATCAACAGTTAAACTGGATTAAGATCATGGTTACAGCCGCAATGTCACTGTTAATCCAATTTTGAGCTTAAAAAATGGCCTTCACGGATACGACTTCAAGCCGTTGCTCCCAAAAACAACGCCCAATGGTCTGCAACAGATGAATATTCTATATGACGAAGTCCAAAACACGCCATTGATTCTCAGGAAGAAGGAGTTAGCGTGTCTGTATAACTCAAACTCAACGACTCAAATCCTGTGTCAACCAATCACCGCGATGTTTGGGAGCAGCTGTGACACCACTTCTGCCTTTCTTCCGCTAGGTACCCGGAGAGGCCAGAGATTTTGCATCGGCAACGAGAGATAGTCATCAAGAGTATTCCTAGGGCATGCGACAGATGAATTGCTGGACCATCCCGTCTGAAGTCTGCCTAGCAATTCTAATCTCTGCGCCGAAAGGACGGAGTGGGGTTCGGGTCCAGAAGAATGAATTCTTACCAGTCAGATCAGCTCCAGGCTTCCTCCATGGTTTGTCATCGATAGCTTCAAGATTGAAGTCAATAGCAGGTACGCCATTGATCGTCATAGAACCGTCAAACTCCTCAGGTGCAAACTAAAAGAAGTGGTAGCAGATAGGATAACCCCTTATCCAAAAATAGTGCAACGATTACGTAGCGATTTCAGACGCACAACAATACTAGGGATAGATGCTAACAGGGTTCTGACTTTCTGACATAAGCTTAGCCCCCCACAACAGTGGGAATTATGAACTAGTCGATGCTCTGATAGCAATCTTGTAAGGAAACACCCCCTAACCATCTACCCCCGAAAGGCCGAGAGTGTCTATACAGAGCGTGTTCAACGCTTCTAATTATAGTAACTATTTTCGTTCCAACCTCACGAAAAGTTACTACGCTGACCAAGGCTGTATCTAGGGGGGTGGGGTAGGGGGTTCGAAGCCCCCCCCCCCCCCCCCCCCCCCCCCCCCGACGAAATCCACAAAAGTAATCGTTTTTGTTTAGGCTTTAACATCCGATCCATGTCTATTTTGTATTTTCAGGTCCAACCCAAGCGCACCCCCCCCACCTCGAAATAAATTCCTGGATACAGGCCTGACGCTGACCGTTACAACCTTCCCGAAATAGTAAGTAATAGTTACTATTTGGGTATCACGCTCGGGACTGCAGTTAGCGTGATAACTACGAACCCTGTTACGTGACTGGCCCGATCAGCCCGCGGTCGGATATTTTGACGAAAATACAAAAATTCGGTCCAGCTCTGACGTCACGAAGCCAGGATTCGTGACGTCGTGCGTAGTAACTATGGTAAGTAAGGCGGAACACGCTCACAGATAGCGTTAGATAGGTTTTAATCAAAAGAGCTCCCTTGTTTATCTACACTGTAAAAAGTTTCTCCGAGTAACGATTAAAGTTAACTGCAGTATTTGCTACTGGGATTAATCTTATCTGTACTGGGATAAGATTAATCCGAATTAGGGATAAGATTGTCTTTAAATATTCTTTGAGCCCAAGCTGACTTTGAAACATTTATTCAAACAAAGTTACAACGGATACGTCGTTATTATCGTTAATACAGGTTTGGTTTACTGATTACAGGTTTGTTTCCTTCCCCGAAGTTGAACCAGAGGATTGACAGCCTGACGAGGACCCTTGCCAAGAAGGGCCGAAATATCGCTGATGAACAATCATAGTTGACGTATCCGTTGTAAACATTGTTTGAATAAGATTGCCTTTTTAGAGACAAGATTAATCCCAGTAGCAAATACTTTACAGTGTTACAGTTACAGTGTAGGCAGAAGATCGTCACTCAATAGGGTTCAAATTAGTAAGCAAAGAGGTCTACCTTTCCTTTTTCTTGGGGCGCTGCAGGTCCTTTCTTCATAAAAGCAGCTGCTCCTGAGTATGCCGTGGGAAGTGCTTTGATTGTTACTTGAACGTCATCTTCATCAGAATCTAGGTCACTGAGCGCATTCATGTCACCAACTAAAGAAACTAGAAGGTCAACCCAAACAATTACTGCACGATGGTTGAATGAGCGAATTTATTTCCAAAAAGCCCGTGGGGCCATCGTAGGGAAAACAAAATAAACACAAAATAACACTCAAAAACACAAAATTTACACCAAAAGGAGGGAACCCTTACTCCGAAAAAAAGCTCCCGATACTCCATAACCTGCTTAAGGAACCTCCAAAGCCGAAGTGTCACCAAAATTTGTCTTCCCCATAATCTTAACCAAATCCTCTTCCTCCATCCTATCATGCCCCAAACGTTTTTGCGCAAATCATTTGACTCAACGCATCTACCCATAAAATGCAAAAACCCTCTCCTAGTCAACCACAGTAAGGACCAGAACATAACTTAGCTTTACCTATAAACATTTCTTGTATGTATTTACGTTGTTAATATTTAATATCTGATCCATACAATTGTGTCTTGTAGATATCCAGGCAGACTCCTTGAACACTTTTACTATTAAAATTCGGTTACTATTAAAACAAACATTAAAACAAAACCGAGCTCAGATATGGATTCAGTGTGTGTGGTTACGCATACAGTCATATTTACTTTGACGAAACTGATCGAAACTTCCTGCCTTCGTTCTGCCAAATTTGGCAGAGGGCGCCAAAAGGCGCCGCACGCAAATTCTTTGGAATACTGTGTGATCAGAAAGCGTGTTCAGACCCCAAATGAAGGTAAGGGCCACTTAGCAGGATCTGCCCGTCTGTCTTTGTTGACGAAAAATCCAGAAAACTGTGAGACATTTAGCTGTAAGTTAGATAATGTGCTTCAGTTCGAGCCTTTCTAAAAAAGAAGTACTGATCATCCAGAAATACAAATTTAAATGGAGTTGACTTTTTCTGAATCTAGAGTTAAAACACAAAATAAAAATAAAATGACGTGTTGCATCTCTCATTGCTCACGAAGTCGATTTATTTTTAAACGTCGGACTTTAGAAAAATTCTTATCATTAAATGAATTTCTACTAAAATACAAAGGATCTTTGCATGAAACTAACAAATTGCTGGAAATGTACGCCACAAGCAAAATCAGCCTGATTTTTACTTGAATCGAGAGATATTAGTACGCAAGAGATCGTCTTAAAACTTGGGTTAAAACCGTGTGCTGCAGGGCGAAATTCATGATTTGACAACTGTCTTTTGTCGGTCATGAAAGCTTAGATCTAACAGTCATACTTCTCATTCTGACAAAATATGATTACCCCCCCCCCCCCCCACACACACACACACCACCCATACCGACACCCCTCTGCCTAACCCCAAACAATTTACTTTAAACTTTTCCACCAACCAACCTTCCCCAAAAATTCACTCCCAAAATATTTTAGCTCCCAAATCATTCAACTCGAAAGTAGGTGGATCCGATCTTTTTCTTTTTCTCCCGTACCCTAATAGTTTCCAGCATGGCGCCAAGACATAATATACAGTAGAAAAACAGAAGTAATAGTAGAGGCTGGACACTACCGTCTGCCATCCTTGACAATTTAATCTAGCCTAATCAATGAGACATGATTCTAAATGAATTCCTATCATCTATGGAGCTGAACCGATTGCAAACCTCTGGCATTTAAGTATGAAGAAACTAATATCAATAGCATCTAGGTGACTTGATACTCCGTCGTGTTATTTTTATTTTGTTTTACCTCGTCATGGTAGATGGAAACTTTGTACCAATGCAACTGGTCGAATCCCTAAACAATGGCCCAAATACACTTTTTGAAAGGCAACAACGAAATAGGCTATGTTTTTTTTTATAAGAATTCATTTGATTGGTGTATGCCCCCTCAATAAGGATTCTTAGAAATTATCACACAGATGGAAATAATAGTAGGCTAAAATAAAGAGAAATGATAATAAACAGATGTATTTGATCTCTTACCTTCCCCGGCAGCAGCTGTTCCATTTGTGGCTTCTGGCTAGAAATACAGAGAAAATAAGAAAAGTTGCAATAAATTAGCTAATTACGGCTGAAAGAACATGCATTTTTTTTTTGCTGATTATGACGTTTGGTGTGGAACTGTTTACGGCATGTCAGTACAAGCTAGATCAACCTGATTACAAAAGCTAGACAAAATATGGCAATGTTTAAAATAATAAAATCAGTATTTTCAACACTTACCACTTCCACTAGCATTGGGCCGTCCTCTCCTGGTGGTAGAAGATCCCCCATTTTGGTGTTGTCTTGATCTTAACGGAACAAATTACTATTAATATAGGTATCACTTGAAAACAAGGCTGGGAAAGCTAATAGAAACACTTCACCTAGGGACAGGCAAGTTTAAGTTTAAGTTCTTTTATTGTTTGAATATACATATTTAACACTATTTACATAAAGTCATTAGCCCCTAGCATTTGGATTCCCTGACCTCAACTCAACAAAGTCAATATGTGAATGTCGGGGAACATTAGCCCCTCACACTTTGATTCCGCGATGTCAAAATCGATTATTTGATTATGAGGGAACATTACTCTGGACACTTCGATTCCCCGACTTGGCGGGGAAGAATAGCCCTGATCAAGTAGCTTCCCAACCTGTCAGGAAACATTAGCTCCTGACACATGGTATCCCCGACAAACAGGGAACAATAGCGTGTGGAGGCCTATTCCCAGATAGGGGAACGATAGAGACTGCCGGCAGGGAAGATTAGCCCTGGGCAAGTAGCTTCCCCCACCTGTCAGGAAACATTAGCTCCTGACACATGGTATCCCTGACAAACAGGGAACGATAGCGTGTGGAGTGCCGATTCCCAGACAGGGGAACGATAAGACACTGCCGGCAGGGAAGATTAGCCCTGGGCAAGTAGCTTCCCGCACCTGTCAGGGAACATTAGCTTCTGGCACATGGAATCCCTGACAAACAGGGAACAATAGCATGTGGAGTACCAATTCCCAGATAGGGGAACGATAGACACTGCTGCAATGTTTATTCATCCAATATTTAAGCCATTCATTTAGTCCAATCTAGTATGTTTGTCATATTTGTTGGTTCCTCTTTTAGACAGACTATTATTATTCTAAAGGACAGACTTCTCTGGAAGTTTGAAATGTTGTTTCTCCCTCTTGTACAATAAAGATCCTGAATACCTATTCAGGTGTTTTCAGAGGCCCTTAATTACAGGAGGAGTACCTGACCTCAGTTTTATACTACCTGAATGTTGCCGTGAAAATGTTAAAATAAAATGTACATGCTGTCCTGACAGTCAAGAGGTAAAATATGACTTTTCTCAACAGTCATGTGTCCAAAAATATTCAAATTCTGTGCCTTTTCTTTGTTTTGAATCTGCTTTGAAAAGGGATTTTCTGGCTACTGTATTATATAGTATTATATAACTACTGTATTATATAAGTAAATATTGCTTCAATATTTCTAGTTAAACATTATTTTTCTTTTCAAACAATATGCCTTCATTCTAAACCTTACCTCGATTGATTAAACAATGATGAAAAAGGTAGAGTTACCAAAGTCAATAGCCAGAAAATCCCTTTTCGAAGTAGCTTCGAAAGGCACAGAATTTGGATATTTTTGGACACTTGACAATTAAAAAAGTCATATTTTGTCAGGACAGCATGGAAATTTAATTTTAACATTTTCACAGCAAAAATCGAGGAAGTGAAGAAACGAGGTCAGGTACCAGTCAACCACAAACCCCTGATTTTTGGATACCCTATGCCAAACGCCGGATATGTCTATCGTTTGGCATACCCTATGCCTAACGCTGAATACACTATGCCAGGTGCTGGATACTGTAACCCAGTAAAATATTGATGATTTGAGTGAAGCTAAAAAATCAACCAATCAGAACTCCTTTCTATTGAGGTAGGTCAGGGTTAGGTTACCAACAGGTATCCAGGGTTTGGGATAGGGTATCAAGCGTGAGGCATAGGCTATGCTAAATGCTAGATATACCCAGCGTTTGGCATAGAGTATCCAAAAATCAGGGATTTGTGGTAGACTGTCAGGTACCCCTCCTGTACAAAATGATGAAAAAGGTAGAGTTACTAAAGTCAATAATCAAAACAAAGGAAATGCACAGAATTCAATATTTTTGGACACATGACTGTTGGAAAAAGTCATATTTTGCCTCTTGACTTTTTTTATTTATTTGTTTATTTTTATAACCCGCTGAAAGACAGAATAGTGGAGTACAAACAATGAAAAAGAACACAAAACACTTTAAAAAACACTAAAGTTCACTATAGAAGAAGGGACATGCCCTCAGGCAGTCCTCAGGACAGCATGTACATTTCATTTTAACATTAGCTGCATTCTTTGTCACAGGAGTTCGCACCAGTGGTTTTTCTTATAATCCATTTTTGCATCCACTGTTGACTACTCACCAGTCTTATAACCCGTTTCTGAAGTAATCAATGTCTGGTTTCATCTCATCGGTGCGGACTAACCAGAACCTGCTGGGGAGCCTGGCTTCACTTTCAGGCAAGAACTTAGCATAGCAAGTTTTTCAAGTCAAATCCCGTTATAAGAGAAGAACCAGACACTGGCGACAAAAGTCAGAACACCAGAGACAGCCTATAGTGCAATAATCAGCGCTAAGGATGCGGCAATCAAGGAAGTGTAAAAACGATGTCAGGTAGGCCCAGGGGCGTCGCAAGGGGGGGGGTGCGGGGGGTGCAGCACCCCCCCACCTTTTTGAGATTCGGTAAAATGTCGGGCCGGAGGCCCAACATTTTACTAAAACTGTTCGGTATTTTTTCGGTTTACGGGGATTCGGTAGTTATACAGAATCCTAAATAGGCTATATTTACAAATCTCTTCGGTATAATGATCGCAATTGGGTATAATTGCCAGTATTCGATAGTTATCACGAACTTGTGAGAGAATTTACTGAAATCATTTGGTAATTTTTCGATGCCGGAACTATTCTGTATATTTATGGAGATTCGGTAGTTACACATGACTCCCGATTAAGCTATTGGTTCAAAATTATTCGGTATCATGATTGGGATTTGGTATTTTATTCAGTATAATTTGCAGGATTAGGAAGTTAACCACGAATCCTGACTTTCTTCCAGTTTCGACGAAAGTATACCAAATATATGAATATTTTTCGGTAGTCTTTCGATTCCAAAATAATTCGGTATAATAACCGGGATGCGGTTGTTATACAGAATCTCGAACACGCTATCGGTCTAAAAGTATCTGGTATAATAACTGGGATTCGGTAACTTATTTGTTGTAATTGCCAGGATTCGGAAGTTACCACGAACCTCGAAACTCAGAAGAGGTCGAATGAAGCACTGGTCGCAGACAAAAGGGATGATCTATGATATCATCGATAGTCCTTACTTTTATTTTGGATCCTAAAAAGAATATCTAATCATAAATATTTCGAAAATTCCGCCTGCAGCACTTTCGTAATATTCTCTATTTTCTGGAAGGGCGCGTCATTTGACGGGGGTTTTAAGCCAGTTTTAGGATTGGGATTTCGAAACATTAAAAGCTAGAATTTGGATGGAAATTAAATTTGGCAGGAAAATCAACAACAAAAATTTGCCTGCGGCTCTCACTTTGTGTGACCAGAGGTAGTATATTGACTAGACTACAGTTGCTGCTGCTGCCGGAACGTCGATCCATCTGGTTTCTGGGACTTCTTAAATTGTCGGTATCTAATCAACAGTAAATGATAGAATTTGTAAGAGAAGCAGTTAAATTTTAGCCGACAAAAAAAAAATAGATTTTGAAAATTTTCGCCTGCGGCGCTCGATTTAATTTTCTATTGGCTATAATAGATAATAGCTGTAACTGCATTCATGACCGGCAATATATTCTCCACGTGGGCTTCGCCAAAACGCCGCCTAATAGTTGGCTTATCGTTGTTCATTCCGCCTTTTATTGTACTCTTCCTATGTAATCGTTTCTGTTCCATAATTTAAAGCTCGAATTCTTAGTTCTAGGATTCGGTAAAATTTTGAAACCGAAAATGCACTTGCGACGCCCCTGGGTAGCCCTGCCTAGGGCCTGCCTAGGGCTACCCCTCCTGTTTATGTACTGTACATATATTCCATTAGTTTAATCGAATTCTCTACATGTTTCATGATGTCACAAAAACATCACGGGCCGCGCATAGCAGGCTGAGGTAAAGCTTACACCAACCTGGATCTTACAGATCCCAATTTGGCTCTTTCCTGAAACAAATAAACAAACCATGCAAAACTACGACACTGTTGCCAGTTAAGGGAGCTCATTGAAGGAACGTTTGAAATTTTGCTGCAAATATAATAGTCGCGTTTTTTACAGCTCGACTGGCGATTGGGACTTGTTCCCGGGTTCATCCAGTTGACCGTTTTTTGTCGCTTGATAGGGGAGCGAGAACAAGCCTTCAATAAACGGTCTAAAATCAGTCCATAAATCAGTCCATCCCCACAACTCTTCCCTCGGCAGTCTCTGAAACTGCTGCAGTACTGGCGCTTCCTGAGGTGTAAATGTACGTTTTTGGGTCCACATGTTTGAGTTTTCAAAATTTGGCACCAAGTTTGACTGGACCTCCAAGAGAAAGGTGCATCGGATTGACTGTTGACTTTGTTCCCAGTCGATCTCCAGTCAAGCGACAAAAAACGGATCGACTGGACCTCCAGTCGACAGTCGATCGCAAAAAACGGCAACTTTCGTTCCAAGCGATTGCAAAAAACGCGACTAATAATAGTAACTATTTCCGTTCCATCCTCACGAAAGGTTACTACGCTGACCGTTCCAACCTTGTCGGAATAGTAACTAATAGTTACTATTTGCTTACCATGCTCGAGAGCGTAGTAAGCGTAGTAACTACGAGTCTCTGAATCGTGATTGGTCGGATTCGCACGCGGTATGATATTCTGCGGGAAAATAGAAAAGTCGTTCCAGCCTTGACGGAAAAAGCCAGAATTCGTGACGTCATGCGTAGTAACTACGGTAAGTAGGATGGAACACGCTCTATATGACCAAGTCCAAAACATGCCAGTGATTCTCAGGAAGAAGAAGTAAACGTGTGCCTGCGCAGCTGCGACACCGTTTCTTCCGTTCTTCCGCAGGTACCCGGAGATTCTGCATCGGAAGGGAGAGATAGTCAACAAGTGTATTGGAAAGAAACTAAGACGGTACAAAGATTATGGGTGTCAGATCTTTGATTTTGAAGTCCGGACCGAATACGAGCTTGGTGCGGGGAGCTGGAAAGGGCGTACTTCGACTTGGAGAAACTTGGTGGTTTCTCCCAAAATTATGTCGCTCTAGATGCGACACAAATTTTTCGAGTCACATCGTACTTGGGGGGGGGGGGGCACGGAAATCGCTTAAAATACGTAGCGACCTAAGGTCAAGGAACTTAGATATGTTATTTTAAGGTCGAGACCGGATCCGGTCTCGTCGGGGGGAGTTGGGTGTCACCGAACATTTTCCGGATATTCTCGAATTCAAGGGTGAATTGTTCGGTAGTAAGTGCGTGTCCGAATCGCATCTGACCACAGTGGTGTGATGGACGGAGAGTCTCGGTATTATGACAAGGAACCAGGTGGATGGAGGTATTGGCATGAAGCTTGGATTGTGCAAAGGTATCAGGTCCAATTTCCGGAAGAGCTTCCATTCAAGTGACCCGGTGGGTGATGGGAGCAAATTTCCTAGATATTATGTTTACGTATCCGAAGCGCATGTGGAAACGGTGGTGGTTGATGGAGGTTCCGGAAATTTTCAGATGCGCATACGGACCTAAAGAAGAGAGTGAGAAACTCGGAAGGCACATATACCATGGACCAGGATGTGCCATCTGAGGTCTGGAGTCTGGACCGGATGCGACCTGATACTAAATAGATGGAATACTACTGAAGTGACTTTACCGTGACAAATCAACTGGTTTATTTGTCACAGGACAAGTCCCTCGTGTAAATCCCGTGACATGGGGATGTGAAGTACTTAGATAGATTTTTCTTCGGCGGGATCACTGTTCCTTTGGCCTGCTTCTCCGTGACCATTATAGCTGTTTGAGAACTAAGTTCAAAAGCCCCTCTGTACTTCAGAGGTAGAGCAGTGGCTTTGAAAACCGAAGGTCCTAAGTTAAAATCCTGTTTGTCTAGGACCCATGACCGTTTCCACGACTCACGCTGGTCACACGGTCCCGGATTCCCCCTCCGTCCACCCACACACGAATGTGTGTTTCCCACACCGGGATCTGGACCCAGGATCTCCGACTTTCAAGGCCGCTACTTCCACTGAGGTACAGCGGGGATTGTGAACATAGCCCGCAATCCATATATAGACATAGACATATAGACATATATATATAGACATATAGACATATATAGACATTTTTTTAATTTCATCAAAAACACATAAATTAAAGAAACAATTTACGATTAGCGGCCACTTTTAAGACAAAAAAATCCTGATTGTGGCCGTAATTCTAACCACCATGAATCCACTATAGTCTGGGGTCCACTGAACCGAAAGTCTTCTCCTTTTAAAAGTGGGCGGACTTACTCGGGCAACACCTCTAGAGATCACACGACCTCCCGTACGTTCTGTTACTCACGAAAGTTACCGGGATACAGCTTTTTGGTATATCGCACATGCTTTTCTAACCTCTTACACTCGAACTATTCTGCGGTTGCGGTTTGTGCGGTTACATCCGCGATCGAACTTTGGACCAATCAAAAGCAAGCAGATGTAAACAAACATTCAAACATTTCTGAAGCAGCGTTGCCGCCTGTCGCAGAAATCTGCGGTTAATGACAGTTTTCACTTCTTCGACAGAGCAAGCCAAAATTCTACGACCGGTTCCTTGCAAGTAAACATAAAAAGTAAGCAACAAATCTTTTACGGCCAAAAGTCACATGTTCCAGACAAGAAAAAGTGGCAATAGTGTTTACAAACCAAGAATTCCAAGATATTTCACCTGAGAATTGGAGGATATTAAGAAGAATAAACAGGTAAAAATCATTCAAGCAGTGCTGCAATGTGGTTGTTCTTGAGTGTGGGTTAAGGCCTTTTAGGTAGTAGAAAGCTCCACTTGCTTATAGGCCCAGATTAGACAGCAAATAAGTTGGACTGTTGAGAGTTTAAGATAATTCATGGTATGTATTGTTTTTTTTTGTGAATGTTACAGAACTGTTAGTCAGTCCATCATAAAAGCCTCATTTTTGGAGGCCGGAGGCTATGCTAAGTTACTGGCACTGTCAGAGGCGTTACTAGCTGAAATGTTTGTCGGGGGGGGGGGGGGGGGCAAGGTATTTACTGACTGTTGTTGCAGAAAGAAGAACTGTTTTCAAGAACAAAAATGACAGCTTTGAAAAATAGTTGACTGATTTAAAAAAATGACTGTTTTGAAAACAAATCAACTGATATTCAGGGAAAATAACTGTTTTCATGAAAAAAAAACTGTTTTGATGGAAAATTGCAGTGCTTCACTCCAACTCAGTTATTTTTTAAAGACTGGCCGGACATAGTTGGAGGATATTTGATTGTGCAAAACGGATACGTCAGCTGAATTTTATTGGAGCTATATTTCAGCCCTTCTTGGCAAGGGTCCTCTTCAGGCTCAAAACCGCTCAGGTTGGAAAATGAACTTGTGGGAAGGGTTCGTTTTTCCAACTTAGGCGGTTTTGAGCCTGAAGAGGACAAATATTCTTTGAGCCCAAGCTGACTTTGAAACATTTATTCAAACAATGCTTACAACGGATACGTCAGCTATGATTTTTCATCAGCGATATTTCGGCCCTTCTTGGCAAGGGTCCTCGTCAGACAGCCGAAGTATAGCTCCAAGAAAATTCAGCTGACGTATCCATTTTGCACCATCAAATATGATTCGCAGTCAGCTTGGGCTGAAGGAATATTTACATTTGGAAGGGTCGTCCCCCCCCCCCCCCTGCCACAGTTGTGACGCCCCTGTTCACTGTACATACTGTACGGATGTCTGACGCTTGTTGGCCATGCCACATGGCTATTTCCATTTTTTAATTAAATTATGATAACTTAACAGCTAAAAAGGCTGAGAAGCTCAGTAGCAAAGTCGGGCTACAGTAAATCAGTAGCTTAGTGAATAACCTAGATGCTGTGAGTCTCCGACTAGTCAGCAGAAATATTTTCATATCCTGTGGTTTGATCATTAGTACAGGGAAAAATACAGAACCCTGAAGCTGCTACTCACAACTATGGTAGTCAGAATAAAGTTTATATCTAAGTACCTATGGTGTTGTAACATTTTTTTTTCTTTACAGGAAATTGAATGGATCAACTGACCAAGAAGCAGGTCCGGATAGCCTAAAGAAAGAGGAGAAATCTGACTTCTTATTTTGTGCCAAACACGGATATTCTTCCTTTATCAGAGGCTTGAGTCCTCGACAAGCTCAGTGATACATTGAAGACAGTAAGAGACAGGCACTATAGGCCTCTTATGACTACAATGGCAGGTGCTGCCATTGGCAGCACCTAAATCTTTGGTGGCATCCAGTGAGAAGGCCAAATATCATGAAAAGTTTATCAAGGGGTTTCTCAATCTTTAATCAGTGTAAGAAGAGATTGTAGATGGTTACGGTTTGCCAAAAATGGATGCTGTTTGCCAACAGCCCATAAAAGAGAAAACTGATCGACTTTTCTATGTGTATTTGTGCCAAACAACTGACATCGCTCCTTTGTCACAGGCTAAAGTGTTAGACAAGCCAAGTGATTTGCTGCAAAAAAGCTCATGACTGCAATGTCAAAACCTGATTTTTGTGATTGTGTGTTGCATGAAACTTGTAGGAAAAAGTTTTTTCCACTTCTAAGTCCTCAGTCTTGTTAGCTGATGGGACTTCTGACACTGTGCAACTTGGACATCAACATCAACTCCTAGTCCCATGGTCCAACGGTTAAGGTCTCAAAGTGTTGACTTTTCATATACTGACACTTTCCTCTTTTACCTGAAAAAAGAATGTAAAGAGAGGCCAGAGTCTCAACTTCACAGAGTTTCTGAAGCGTCAAGTAGCGTTAACATAGTAATTGAACATGCTTTTGCACTAACTGAGCGAGATATTGTTCTTGCTTCTGGATGCAGGGGTCGTCATCTTGTTGCAGAGAAGGCCAGGTATCTCGATAAATGCTTGAGGAACTTGTGATGGAAATTGAACCAAAGTGTAAATGATGGTAGTGTGTACAAGACATCACAAATCAGAGAAAACTTTTCTGTCCTTTTAAAGCAGAGTGACAGCCATACTATGAAACGGCTGAAGAATTGCCCAAAAATGATCCCCGCATACATCTTTTGCCACGCAAAAAGGTGCTCGTGTGGCTGCCACCCACCGACAGATCATTTTTGTTTTCACTTGCTGCGTGCATTTTTGCAATTTCTGTGTAGACGCAAGCTCACGACCCAAGACCTGTCTCTTTGAACCCACTGGACTATGGATGGGCCGATGAGATAAGTGGGGGAGCAAAATCAGTGGCAACTGATGGGCCATATTTTTCCAGACAGTGTGGTCGGTGTTTTTTGTGCCTGCAAGAAACCTTGAAGCAAAAATGCTCATGTGCTGTAACCAAGAGATCTCGTGGTTTACTGTGCGCATCCGGGGGGAAATGTGTCAATGTCATTGTAATAGACGAGGAAGAAGAGGATTTCGAAGCCTAACTCATTTGTGATTAAATATGAAAGTTGACAGGACCAACTTTTGCAAATATGGTTTTAATAAATGTACTCTTTCACCGTAAACAAACATACCTAACTAAACTTTTCCATTGTTTCTGAAGGATAGTTATTAGTCAGAGTTGGAATCACCGTAGCTGGTTAGCTGATAATAGTTTTCCCCGCTTTAGAAAAATGAAATGGAACGCCAAGACATCCGAATTTGAGTGTTGGTGCGTAACATCTTTAGCACATGTCTGATCGCAGTATCCCGCCCAGATTCGAAATCAGCGTGGTCGATTTACCTAGAATCCATCGTCGTATCAGCTGCCCCCGACGGGAAAGCTACTTTTCACATATTGATACTTGGGCCCCAGACTACTATATCATTCCCTGATTACCTTGGGTTGGGGGGTATATTTTTTTTTTTTTTTTTTTTTTTAAATAAATACCCTTTCCTCCTATCACACTTCTTTCCCTCTGAACATTCTCTTGAATGATGCTAGACTTGCAGCCTCTCTGACCGATTCTGGAAGGTCATTCCAGACACTCACACCTATGTTCCTGAGAACAAATCCTGCCCTTGTTGTGTTTCTTCTCTCGTGAGCTAAATCCTCTGAATGTCGGGTAAAATAAGGGTGATAAAATGAGTTAGTGTTAAAAAAATCATAAAAGTACTCAGGGCTTACCTTATTTACACTTTGAAAAACAAAAATCGCTAGCTGGTAATCACGAAGCTCACCTACGTTCAAAATCGCATTCTTTCTAAAACACTCCAGAGTATTCTGAGAATTTTGAAATTCTCCTATGAGACGCAGCGCTTTGTTTTGTATTATTTGGGTTCTTTTATAATTGGCAAAGAAATTACTTGCCCAAACAGAACAACCGTACGTGATGTAAGGATGCACAATAGCACTGTATAAAGGTTTGACAACTGCTATCGGAAACACTTATAATAGTCACGAAGAAGCGGGCCTTCGGAACAGCGATCCTGCCGAAGACAAATCTATCTAAACACTTCACATCCCCATGTCACAGAACTAGAAAAACAAGCTGATTTGTCATTGTAACGTCACTTGAATTGTATTCCATTTCTATCTGCTTTGTATTTGGTCGTATCCGGCCCAGACCTCAAATGGCACATCCGGTCAACAACTTTTGTACCGCCCAAGTTTCATCACTTTCTCCTTTTGGTGCCTATGTGGACCAACACATTTCTGGAACCCCCCTCAACCGTGTCCACATGGAGATTCGGACGCATACATATCAAATCTGGCGCATTTGTTCCTATCAACCACCGTGCACTTCCGGATCTTGGATACATGACCAAGTTTCATCCCACTCCCTCCATCCGGTCCTTGTGCAAGATATCAAGCATCCCCCTCCATCCTCCATCGGATGTGATTTGAACCCACAAATTTTTCCTCTGCGGCACTTATATTGAACAAGTTTATCTTGAATCGGAGAACATCTGGAAAATTTCGGAGGCCTACCGAGGCCGAATCCGGTCTGAACCTCAAAACAAAATTTCTAGTACCCATGCTCTTTGCACGATGGAATTGGTACCTGCAAATTCCGGGCCTCCCCCTCCACTCGGAGAGTATTAGGAAAAATTAAATGTCTCATCTAGGGCATTTCTTTATGAAAGACACCAAGCTTTCCTCGAATCGGAGTACTTCCGGAAAAATTGAACGTACGCCCTTTCCTACTCCCCGTACCGAGGTCGGATCCGGTCTGTACTTCACACACCTGGGACCCATGATCTTTGTTTGTCCAAGTTTCATCCCAATCCCTATATTCCCCCCCCGTCGGGGCAATCCGCACGGGGGGGGGGGGTTAAAGCCAACCCCCCAACCTCCCCGTGGTCATCGTATCTTTTGGTGATTCGGACCCACAAATTTTTCCTCTGCGGCACTTATATTGAACAAGTTTCTCTTGAATCGGACAACATCTGGAAAATTTCCCTACATTCCCCCCCCCCCCCCCCCGTCGGGGCAATCCGCACGGGGGGGGGGGGGTTGAAGCCAACCCCCCAACCTCCCCATGGTCATCGTATCTTTTTGCTCCTACAACACATAAAGTTTTACTTCGGCTCTTGTCACGCAGGTCACAAGTTTTCGTGTTCACCCTCCCTCCACCCCTACACGCATGATCGGATTAATCCGCGAAAACATGGTTACGCTGGGCATTCAGCTCCTTCCGAAGCTTGTCAATTTTCATCGTCTTACCTTACATGGAAGTGCCCGAACTAGCAAAAGTGAGACGGAGGGACCACCAATGCGATCGCAATATGGTACTTTCCAATAGCTAATGCCACTATATGATAGTAACATAACAACGCTGACGATTTTGGGGGAAAAATTGAAAAAACTGTCTGGAAAATTGCAAAAAATACCGTGGAAATGCCAAAAATAGAGCAAACGCCGACAAATTTTAGGTGCGCCGCCGGGGACCCATATTCCTCCGGCGCCACCAAATTTAAATTCGGCGCGGCTTCGAGTGCTAACAGCGCGGACACACGATCATGATAGAGCTCCTGGACTGGAATTCCTGCCCGGATGTTTGCCACCCATCACTTCCATATGGAAAAGTTGAATTTTGTTCAATTTGATGATGAAAGTGCAGGAAATCCAGCCGGGAAATCCTGATCGTGTGTTCGCATTTTAAAGGAGACATGCTGAATTGAATTTTGAGCTTATTTTCTTGACAGATGAGCTGGCAAAATTTGCTACAACCCGGAAATTTGGATTGAAAGATTCTGCTCTGAATGTCGCTATGCTCTTTTGCTATGCACACAGTTGGCCAGGAATGCTTCTAAAAGACGAAGAATTTCATCAAAGTAAAGGATGTAAAAGATTAGGAGGAGATTCTAGAATAAACATCCTTGCTGAATCCATATCTGAGCTTGGTTTCCTCATCTGATTAGTTGTTTGGTCGTAAGTTGCCAAAAACGGTAACAGTACCATTATTTTTAGTACATATCCAAGCGGGTTATGGATAAAATAGCAAAATCTTTAAAGGACACCTTAATGAAGAGTACCAAGTATCATCCCTATATTAAATGTTTCGATCTTTCGACTTCAACGTTTAAAGGACACCTGAATGAAGAGTACCAAGTATCATCCCTATCTGTATGACGTCCCGAGTGACGTCCGTTAACATTGCCTGGAGGAAACCCAATCCAAATACGAAATACCGTTTCCAAGCTATGATTTTTGGTCCATTTTGCATCTGTCCTTATTTCAGTGCCGAGCAATTTTAGAAATGAACAAATGTCTCCCATCAACCCTTCTTCTGGAGTATTTTTAACCAGTTAAGCCCAAACGTATATCTAGAAGAAATTCTAACACGATCCGGCCAGCGCTGTACAAGATTTGAATGAATTGCCTTTTTTGTCTTGGAGTCTGCATGTGCAAACCTCCAGAAACGAACATCCCTATTTTGAAAACGTCACGCTCAGGAGAAGAATGCTCTCCGTGGCCATGTCTGTAAATGCATTCTCCATGGTGCGTTCAAGTATGGTTTTATTGTTCAGGTGTCCTTTAAGGAGTCTGGCGAAGACTCGGAAATCTACAAAAATTTTCTGCCTGGATCAAGAAGTCTAATAAATATTAAATTTTGGGGATCCCATCGAAACCTTTGGTCTTGTTTTTCTTTGATGAAAAAAATCTTCTTTGAACCTATCATTTTGAAAGTTTCGATGTTTCGACTTCAACGTTTAACTGTCAGCGACGAACCACTAGCGAACAAAAACTGCTGCAACACTTCGCGTCACCCAGACAACATAGATCTAAGGCGTACTCTCGCCGTTCCCCGCGGACTCCATTTGAGGAGTCCCCGCGTTTTTGTTTGTCCCGGGGACTCACTGCCAGTATTCTCGCGAGTCCCCCGCGGACGGGGAATGCTCTGATTATCATCACCATCATAAAAAAGGACTCCTTTTCAAATTCGGAGGGAATTAATTTTTGCTGGTGTTGGTGCAATGTAAAATTAATTAAAAATAATCAGAATAAACAAAACCAAAAATAAAGTGGCTCCAGACTAATTTCGTCAACTGCATATCTATTTTTAGAACAAAATCCATGCTGGAAGCATTCCCCGTGTTCTCGCTGTTTCTGTCCGCGGAGTCCGCGTGGAGTGACTCCCTCTATTCTCGCCGTTCCCTTTGATTCCCCGAGGAGTCCTCGGGGAACGGCGAGAAGATGCCTCTAGTTTGTTTGCTCAACTCTTTTCTGATAGCAATAATTTCACAACGGATTTTGGGATCCCAGAACGTAAGTGGAGGCCATCGCAAAAGTTGTCCGTCTGTGAGCACGGTAACTCTCTAAGAGAATGAAATATTTGGCGAAACTTGGTGTGAGAATTCTTTGGATCAAGGGGAAAGTCGATTTCGTAGATGAGCACTGTAGCCTTACATTTGGGGTGGAGGTGGGGGTTAAATTAAGGGGCAAACAAAATATTTTTAAACAGCCAATGAGATAGTCGATTAAAGGGTAAGAAGACATGCTGAACACGAATATGAACACCATTTTCTTACCCGACAAGTAGTTCACCCCAAATCCGGCGAAAACCGGAAAGTTTGTGAAAGTGTTTTGAAAAACTTTTGTTGATTAGATGTTTGATTTAGGGGTAAGGAGGCTTGCAGAACAATTGTATGAAAATCATTTTCTACCCGGTCAAGAAGTTCACCCGAAATCTGGCCAAAATCGAAAAATTTGTTAAAAACAAAAGTTTTAGGGGTTAGAAGAAATGCTGATCTGTATATGGCAATCGTCTTTATCCAGACATAGCCTATAGTTCGCCCGTAATCAGGCTGAAACAGTAAAATTCTTTATAAGTTTGTAGGTTATAGTTTTATCGGAAGTTGATTAGATGTGATTAATTAGATGTTTGATATAGGGGTAAGGAGATATTCTGAATTCGTTTATGAGCTTTACTCTTTGCTGGACTAGTAGTTACGAAATTTAGCCGAAACGGAAATTTGGAAGAATTAAGGCGGGAAGTTTCGTCAGTTTCGTCAGAATAGATATTACTTATAGGGGTAAATACACTATTTGGCCTTACCCTTTTTCGAAATTTTAATAGTAAAAATGTTCAAGGAAGCTGGCGAAGACAAGACCCAATTTACTGGATCAAATTTTGAATTTGTAGTATCAAATCGAAACCTTTGGTCTTGTTTTTGCGGGCTAACTGAATTCCGATCTATAGAGCACAGTATTCTGCATGTAACGACTTCCATGTACTACTGCTTAATGTTTTTTTTTTCGTTTTTTCACGGGTTTTGACGGAAAATCTTTCGAACTCTTGTTCGCAACTGTCGGAATTTTTACCAGAATGGAAGAATGCCATCACGAAAGGCATATTCTCGTTCCCCGAGGACTCTACTTGGGTAGTCCCCAAGTTTTGTTTGTCCCGGGGGGCACACTCCCCGTATTGTCGCGAGTCCCCACTGACGGGAAATGCTCCGATTATCATCATCATCATCAGAAAAGAATACCTTTCAGATTCGCAAGGGAATACACTTTTGCTGGTGTTGGTGCAATATAAAATTAATCAAAAATAATCAGAATAAACAAAACCTCAAATAAAGTGGATCCAGACTAATTTTGTCCACTGCATGTTTTTCTTCCCAACAAAATTCGTTTTGGAAAAATTTCCCGTGTTCTCGCTGTTTTCTGTAAGCGGAGCCCGCTAATCCCTCTATTCTCGCAGTTCCCGTCGATTCCCCGAGGATCTGTATTATTGCTATCAGAAAAAAGTTGAGCAAACAAACTAGATCTATGTTGTCTGGGTGACGTGAAATGTTGCAGCAGCCTTTGTTAGGTCATTGTAATAACTAGACGAAGATCCAACCTTAGAGTTAGCATTCCAATCACCCAATAAATCATGCGAAATTTTGGTTGAGACTATGGATAGCTTGTGGACGCCCTATCAGTGGAACCGTGTTTGACCTTAAAAAGAAGACAAAGCGGGAGTATAAATATTGTTTGAAATCCGCACGTTTAAATGGCGCTGATGCCCCTACAGACCGCAAGTCTTGGAATAAAGTTCTTCTTTCGGACAAGTGTTGTGCAGTGTCTCCGTCAAAATTGACCTCCTCTGACTGGATAAACCATTATCGCAACTTGTTCACTCAGTGCAATATGCGCGTGCAACAGTTTTTCGACTCTTTACTTTCAAGGTTTCTCCCTGTTAAAATTTCTCAGTCTTCTGTTTTTGCGGTTACTAGTAATGCTGTCGAAAAGGCTGTTTACAGACTAAAAAAGACTGGATCTGTCGATATCGATGGTATTTCTTCAGAGTTCTTCAAAACTGAATGTCCTGTTCTGATCCAACATCTACAACTACTGTTCCAAATGTTTCTTTCCCAATCTCAGGTCCCGAATAGCTTCCTTGTTGGAACCGTAACATCTGTCCTTAAGCGAGGCAAGGACCCTGAACTGTGCAATAGTTTCCGTCCGATTACAGTATCATGTACAGTCAGTAAAATTTTTGAGTATGTCCTTCTTCCCGAACTTCTTGAAAAAGGCAATTTTGGAAATATGCAATTGGGTTTCAGGGATGGTACGGGTTGTGCGCATGCTCACCACGTTCTAACCAAAATAATGCGACAGGCCACTCTAAACAGATCAACCATCCACATTTGTTCCATAGACATCTCTGGGGCTTTTGATAATGTTGTCCATTCTCAAGCTTTGTATTCGCTTGCTCGTTCTGGAGTCAATTCTTCTATTCTTTGCCTTTTAAAGTATTGGTACGCAAATTCCAGCATTCGGGTAAAATGGCAGGGTCAGTTATCGGAAAATATTTCAGTGAACCATGGAGTTCGCCAAGGTGGAGTTTTGTCACCGTATATATTTAAGTCTGCGATTTCTGATTGTTTGGATTCTCTTCTTCCTGCATATTTGTTCAAGGAGATTTCGATCAGCTACATTGCGTATGCTGATGATATCCTCCTAGTCAGCCGTACAAAATCCACTCTTTCTAAAAATATGAAAATTTTAGCAAACAAACTTTCAGACATCGGACTTGAGATAAATCTGTCAAAATGTGAATATCTTTGTTTCGGTCGCACAACAACCTCTGAGCGCTCTTCTGTTGCAATTGGTTCTTTTTCTATTTTTTCGTCCGAGTCGCTGAAATGGCTCGGGCTTACCTTCAAATCCACATTATCTTTAACGTGCTCCTCTATTTTAAAATCAGTATCAAATTCCATCAGATTTGGTTACGGGCGTTTGGTCCCAAATAGAGGAAAATATTCACGCAAGGCGCTCGGAAAGTTGTATAGTGCTTTTTGCGGCCCATATATCCACAATTGTTCCGGAGTTTACCATATCCTAAGGAAAAAAGATGTTAAAAATTTGAGAAGTTGTTTTTTCAAGTATTGTAAATTTCTGATGTATCTTCCAAAATCTTTTCGTAATCGTAAATTGGTTTCGAATTTTAATGTTCAGGATAGTGTTAATACACTTTTTCGTTCGCATTCAAATCTATTTTCCCTCCACAAACATCCTGCCCTCTCAGCCCATGAAATTATTAGCCAGTTTTTCATTCCTGAACCCGATTAATGTGCTTGTCACTGTGTACAAATTTTAAGTCTATTTAGTGTTTTTTTTTTTTTTTTTTAAATGAAAAGAATGTTGTCGTGTTTATTTGCATTGTTTTGTTTAAGTGTTTTAATATGTATATTTTACTTTTGTATTTTATACTCCGCTGTTACGCAAAAAGCGGGTCATAAATAAATAAATAAATAAATAAATAAAAATATAACTACATCTGTAAGATTGTAATCTGTAAGATTACAGGTTTGTTTCCTTCCCGGAAGTTGAACCAGAGGATTGACAGCCTGACGAGGACCCTTGCCAAGAAGGGCCGAAATATCGCTGATGAAGAATCATAGCTGACGTATCCGTTGTAAACATTGTTTGAAGAAATCCTCATCGTGTGTTCGCACTACAGCAAAACGCTCCCGTCGCGGGCTGCGGCACCCCTGTGTATTTGCTTGGTAAAAAACTTCTCGGAAGTGACACTTTTTGTGGCACTTTTCGAATTTGTAAATGACACCGAAAGACACTTTTTGGCTAAAAAAGTGACACTCTCGGCCGAAAATACTTGGCAACACTGCTAGTAGAAAAGCATAGATTTTGAAAAGCTGAAGTCGTGATCAAAGTTTTGGTAGGCACAGTAGCAAGTAGTTAACCATTGGCACTGGTTAACCTTCTGGCCTTCCAAGGGGGCCCGGAGTTACCCAAAAAAAATAGCCAGAAAAATCAGTTTCCCATATAATTGCAACATCAGAGGTTTCTACTAGCCAAAATGTTACCAACTGGCTGGTAATTTTTACCATTTTATTCTGCAGAAAAATGACTGTTTTCCACAATAACAATGACATTCTTGAAAAAAATCGACTGATTTGTAGAAAAATCGACTGATTTTCAGAAAAAAACACGATTTTGGTGACAAATTGACCTTCAGAAAAACAGACTGTTTTCATGAAAAAAAAAAACTGTTGCCAAAAAATCGTGGCGCTTTGCACCGACTCGTCTTTCTTTACTGACTGGCAGACAGCATGGGGGGGGGGGTATCCCCCCCTCTCCCCCAGTTGTGATGCCCCTTTGCAACTTGGATGCTTGAACCACCGTAACCAAGAAGGTCACCCATGAAAATTGAACCCTTTTTAACCTGAGATAATTAGCCATCGTCTGAGGATAGAGTGTCATAATGGAATATCACAAAACATCAGTTTTGTGATATTGTGGCCAGGGGTGTCACAGCTGAGGGGGGGATGCCCTCCCCCCCCCCAAATGCTGTCAGTCAAAATAATAGATTTGGTGCGAAGCCCCACAATTTCTCAGCAAAACAGTTGATTTTTTTCATGAAAATAGTCGTTTTTTCTGAAAATTGGTGGATTTTTCGTCAAAACAGTCGTTTTTTCTGGAAATCAGTGGATTTTTCCGAAAATCAGTGGATTTTTCTGAAAATCATGTGATTTTTCTGGAAATCAGTCAATTTTCCAGAAAATTAGTTGACTTTTTTCAAAAATGTCATTTTTGTTGTTGAAAACAGTGTTTTTTTTCTGCAGAAAAAGTCGGTAAAAATTACCAGACAGTTGGTAAACGCCTCACCCCCCCCTGATCCTGCTCTGATTGTGGCAGAATCACTTTATGATTTATTCCTGGATAGCTGAAGGGCCCCTTGCCCCAGCCCTGCCCTGCCCCTTGCCACATGGAATTTCAAGTGGGGCACCAACCAGTCTAGTACACTAGCCCCTTTTCAGGCACGGTGCTCAAACGTCTAGCACCATGCCTGGGTGCTAGACGTTGAAGCACTGTACCTTGGATTTCATGTATGGTGCATGGATTTCAGTATACAGTGCATACATCAAAAACACAGTTTCTGTCATAACAACTGAGCACCAGCTCGGACAGGGCTGAAATTACTACCATTACTGTACGTTCACACAGACGCGAATATTCGCAGAATAGCCCGATTATTCGTCGACCACAAATTTCGCGCCACAAAGCTACAAATTCGCTGCGATATCTCGGAGAATCGCTGTAGTTGGATAAATCCAACTACAGCTACAAAATCGCGCCACAAAAATCTTGGAAAGTGGATTTAATTTTTGGAAAAATGATGTTAGCTGTCAAATTTCAGCCAGTTATATATGGAAAGAGTAGTTAGAAACACAAGCAGAGGCATCTGGTCCTAAATTACCTGAAAGCACAGGAGAAAGTTGCTTCAGAGTTGAGGATGGAAGGAAGGTAAGATCACTTTGAGACCAACAGCTAGGCTAGAATGGCATACATACTGTATTACTAAATACTGAAAGTTGACTGTAAATCATTCATCTTTAGAGCTGGCTTATTATGTATTTTGTCATTTTGGAGCATCTTAGCTGGGGTATGGTTACAACAGGGATGCGTGTAGGACTGTAGACTGTAGGTATGAGCCATGTCGTGTGTGAGCTGCTGTGATAAAATCTATTCTTTGTGCGAGACTGATCCTGCAGAAGTTACCTGGTGCCTGGTCTCCTCTGTTCACCTTTTCCTTTTTTATTTCCCAGCCGCTGTGAAACTTGTAGCATAAGGATTTTTTTTTTAATTCACAACTTTCTATGCAAATTTCCTGGCTGAATTGTTTACCCTAACCTAAATCAAAGGGTCAACAGATCAACTAGATTCTAGGTCAACGTTACACTATTTAAATTTTTTTTAATTAGAAAAACTAATTGTAGGAGGGGTGTCCAACCTCGAATTTACACAACCTCGAACCTGGCCTAAAAAGGATGGAAGGAAATTTCAGTCAAGTACTAACTGTCAAGAAGGAAACCCTGACTGACCCAGGACCTGTTTTAGACTGTAGAGAAGTTTCCTTGTAAGGTTTTCATTCCAAGTTCGAGGTCATATAAATTCGAGGTTGGATACCCGATGAAAAATTTGTAGCCTGCGTAGTTATGGTAGTAGTACACAAAACTTGCATGCAATACTATGTAATAGCAAAGAGTACTATCATTTAATGTGCCTCAGACTGGTCCAGTCTTATGTAGTAGTATCTAGTAGCATCCTGTCTTGACACAGTAGCATCCAGTCTTGCTAATAGTAGCATTTAGTAGTATGCAGTAAGACGGTAGCCTTGAAGTAGAAGCATGTAGTAGCATCGTTAGTACTGCATGCTAGTTTTTCGTATTACTTCATAGTACTATTCTGAGATAAATTTTTCATCGGGTACCCCTCCTGCAGAAGAAAACCAAACAACGTTGACTATAGGCTGAATTTATACCTAAATAATAAACAGAGACCTTTGGTTGTGGTAACATTATTCTTGCTGCTATTTCTGTTTGTTTTAGTCTAACTGTTAATCAGTTTATTGATAAAGCCTTATTTTGTATACGCTAAATTACTGAAGATTGTATACAGACATGTCAGGCGTTTGTAGGCTATGCCACATAGCTCAGCAGCGATGTGTTTGCCAGCAAGGCAATTCATTCTCATAGGCTAACCTGGTTGCGTCCCCTTTGGTGTTCATTATTGTGTTTTTGTTGAAAGTTTCCACTGCATTTGTTTGCCACTGATTATACCAGTTAAAGTAAATATACATTAAACATCTGTTATAATTAATTTAAATTTTATTAAAAGTAAAATTCCTCTGTGCTTGCAAAGTTTTTTGATAATATCAACTAATAATGTGGTTGCTAGTGATTTAAATATTATTTTCATTACAGGATGTTGGACGGATCAACTAGCCAAGGAGCAGCTCTGGTTTGCAGACAGTCAGAAAGGAGAAGCCTTACTGAACATTTTGCAGTTTGCTCCAAACACTAGATATTCTTCCTTTATCAGAGGCTACAGTCCTGGACAAGCTCAGTGATGCTTCTTAGAAAAGAAGTGATTGGCACTAAAGGGAACTAGCCTATTTAATAACTACAACGACAACAGCAGGATTTTCTTTGGCGTGAGGAGGCTAAACATCATGATTTGTTTATCAAGAAGCTTCTCAAGCTGAAACCACTCGAAGAAGATATTAAAGATGTAAGAACAATCCATTTGAGGAACATTGAAACTGAACCAGATTGAAATTGTGGTAGAGTGTACCAAACTTCGAATAAATGAGAAGTTTTTTGTTCTGTTTAAGTAGAATGTGGTACCGTAGCAATCTAAAATTTGGTGAAGAGTCAGTTGATGGCCACTTGCTTCCAGTTTACAGAAAGTATTAATGGAATTAGTCTGCAGTTTGGAAATTATTTCTTGAGTTGTCATTGATGATATATGGCCATGCTCTAGGTTTCGAGAGTGAAATTACTGAGCAGACAGATAAGATAATGAACTCGGACCCTGAAGGTACAGACAACTTTAGTACTGATGGTCTGTTTCAATTAAGTGTATCTGATAAACAGCATTTACTGGATTCAGATCACAACGGTTAATAGAGTTTCAACCGCATTGTCTAGTAAAAGGCAACAGGAACAGCTAGTGTCAAATGTGTAAGTGTACTAATGAGTATACTAAATGGGAGCTGAAGTGACTGCAATTAGCTGACGCAGCTTTTGATTTGTCAGTGTTGCTTGCCTTTTACAGCTTTCAGTGTGGATGCAAGCTTAGGCCTCTTTCGTGAACCTACTGATGCACTAAGATGGGTATTGGAATACAGCTTGTGTAACATCGAATAGAAGACAGTCATATGTTCGACTACTGCAAGGGAGAGTCGTGGAATTAAGCATTCAAGTTATTATACTGTTTTTGTTCCAAGTTTATGAGTAAACCTGACCCTTTGCTTAGTTTTCGACACCCGGAAGGAGTGTACTTTTTTCTATTTCTACAAACATTATCTACTAGGCTGATTTTTCTGCATAAGTTCAAATCCTGTGCAATCATACCTATAGTGGTGTACACAAAATTACAAAAAGTATATTCGGAAGCAAAAAATTATGTACGTTTTTTTCAAGAATCACGGGCTTTTCCCTTTGTGTTTAGAAGGATATTTGCAAGTCAGAATCGGAATCAGCGTAGTAGGTTAGCTGGTCGTAGTAGGCTAACAATACAAACAGGAATTCCAAAGCCACGTTCAATTCATCAACAGTTATCTATTATTATCGACGACCAGCCGTAGATGTCGTTTTATTCAACTACGGTGTAGCGCTGTTGTTGTTTTATTTAAAGCTGTAGTCGTAGTTACTACTTTTTCGTTTTATGATGTCTGTCGAAGTTCTAGCCATGATGGAAATCGTTCGTCTGTTGTCGTTCGATTTGTTCGACGAAAAATTAAATTTCCGTTGAGAATGGCGTCATTTTCCGGGAAGAATACTATTGACAATTTTAGGATAACATAGGTGGATGACAGTTGGTGAATCTAACACGGCTCAAGAGTTCAAGATGACATTTGTAGATGGTCAACTTCATGACTTCTTTGGCCCTCGCATGATTCAACTATCCACCCTTGACTCAGGTAGAGTGGTGGATAGACCCGCAATCCATCGTCAGAACCGTAACCCGAGATTGAGAATTTAGTTTTCATATTTTTATTATCATACTGTCTTCGGTCCCAGACGAATGAGTAAAACCCGCATTTTGTTATTTTGAATTATTTGCCACCTTTTGTAGCTGAACCCAATCGTCGTGTGGGAACCCTGTTGCGATTTTGTAGCTGCTACAAAACTACAGCGAAAATGTAGTTCCGCACCCGACTCCTCTGTGTGAACGTAGAGTTAATTAGAGAAATCAAAGACAATCCTTTATATATTTTTCACAACAAAAACAAAAGGGCTCGGCTGATGACAGATGTGAAAAACCTCATTTCCTTTTCTACATAGTCAAGGGTTTTGCATGCAAAGTGTCCTGTGCCTCAGCTTTTTCTAGCTAGCAGCCAACCAGAATATTGGCTCTTGGGGAATAGATAGGGAAAATACATGGAAAATAGATAGGGTGCTGTTAGGTTTTTCATCTCCATCATCATTAGAGCCCTTTTGTTTTTGTTGTGAAAAATATAGAAAGAATAGTCTTTGATTTCTCTAATTCATAGTAGTAATTTCAGCCCTGTCCGAGCCGATGCTCAGTTGTGATGACAGAAACTGTGTTTTTCCTGTATGCACTGTATACTGAAATCCATGCACCATACATGAAATCCAAGGTACAGTGCTTGAACGTCTAGCACCCAGGCATGGTGCTAGACGTTTGAGCACTGTGCCTGAAATGGGGCTAGTGTACTAGACTGGCACCAACCGGAAGTAGCACAAAAATGCAAAACAAAAGCGTACAATGTGGGGACGGTCGGGAGGGTCAGCAAAGACTCAGTGCAAGCTTGATTATTTTGTAAAACAGTAGAGGTTACCAGAGCCTCGTTTTTGTTGCATGCTGCAGGTCCACTTCTCGGCCGATTCCGGACTGATTCTTTCTACATCCGTTTTTGCACTGCAGCGCTTCCGAGGAAGACGGCAGCGCTTCTTAAGAATCACGGACTTGCTCACCGACATCCGTGCTTCCCTGAAGATGCTGCACCGCTGCCGCTTCAACCTAGAAGAAAGTGAATCCAAAATCGCATATTGTGCAAAAGCAAAGAAGTGCTGCAGCAGCGATGCGGCAGCACTATTACAACAAAAACGAGGCTCAGATTACTGTCATTGAGTATATATCTGAATTTATATATACAGAGCCAAGCAGCCAGCGAGGCGCCGGATACATTTACATATGTAAACCAATCTAGGGACAATCAGATCTGATGTTAGCTCCTGAATCACATGATGCTACAATGATTTATATGACACTCTTTAAAGTTTAACTGAACAGGCAACTTATTTTTACATCTTAGATTCAAATACATTGAATTATTACAACACCTATTGGGGATTTTCATTCTGTCCACAGTAGTCTTCAGTAGGGACGTTGGGAATGTGGACGCTTTCCCATGGTGAATCCGTCCACAATTCGCCCGCGAAAATCACTGCACTATCACTATCACTAGCTAGCACTAGTTTTTGGCACTGCAGACTCCAGACACTTCTTTGTTTATTTGATACACAATTTATTTACTCGTTTGCTGCTGGTATTGTTGCCAAATGTTCCAGGCACCATAGAGATATCACAAAAACGGGAAGAGCGGCAAGCACAATGGGATAATCGATTATTTGGAAATATCAGAAAAAAAACTCACGCTTTTTCATCGGGTTTTCAAGATTATTTAAGCGAACAAGTGATGGGTAACTAGACTGTCGTATCCTAGCCCTTTTCAGTTAAACTTTAAACAAATTTCCAGCCAAATTGGAACCGTCCCTTGCTTAACATTTTTAATTCTTGTTCGCGTTCAAAAGCATGCCTAGCAAAGCACAGATGCCTAGAAACGTGCTCAGGCGTAACCAGGCACAGAGTTCTAGAGCAACTCCGTGCCTGGCCTAAAATCTGTGCCTAGGCATGGATGGGAACGGTGATGCTAGGCACGTGCCTAGAAATTTATGCTTGGCTAGACATGCTTGTGAACGTGGCTGAACCATTCTGTAAAATATCAGTCTCAGTTTTATTCATAAAAATAATAAACATCATTAACTCTTTATGGCCCCACCATAAGGCATAGTATAAGGCCACCTCTCTTTCTTCTTTACTTCGTTTTCTCCTGAGTGAAAAATACGGGCAATAAATACTTACTTACTTACTTACAGGTACATCAGCTGAGTTTTATTCTTGTGATATTTCCCCTCAAGGTTCAGTTCAGTTGGGCCCAAATTGCCAGGTGGCTTAGATTTGCAACTTGACCATAGTAAATTTATGATGACGAAATTCCATGTAGCCCACTCACAGTCCTATGGTCTGAAAGTACCTGTTCGACTTGCACCGCCTTGTTTATGGGCAACTGAGCCCAGAAGGCTCAATGAGTTAAGTTTTTGATTTGACAGTAGGTATCACCAAGAACAAAAAAGTATCATGTTGAATTTTGGTATAGCCTACTAGTTGATCTTGAGATCTAGATGTACCCCTCCCACCCTTCTAGCTGAAAGCAACCGGGTCAGGATTGCCAATGAAATATGTTTAAATTGTAACTTAACGCCTTTCGGAGTTGAGCCTCTTCCATTTTCCTCGTTCGTGGGGGCTTGAGAACATTTGGGTGGTTAAATTCATGTTGATGGTTGACACTTGACCCCCATAAATGTTGAGGTACCAGCATCTACGAACTTGACCTTACTCGTGCCGTCAGGAGGTTCTGCGTCCACTTATCGTGGTCACAGAAAGACGGTCAGGTCTATGATATACTGAATGTACCTTAACCCTTACTTACGTTTGTGATTTTGGGTTTGAGCCATATGGAAGGCTAGAATTTGGATGGGATGTAGCTGAATTTTGCCAGAAAAACGAAAGGATTTCTGGCGACGGGGCAGGACTCTTACGAATGACCTTTCTGACTATAAGAATCAGTGTTAAAATTGTCTTGAGCGTTTTGCCTGTGATGTACTTCTTGTCCATTCTTTTTGTTCATGTGGCCAGGGGCGTCACGTCTGGGAGGGGAGGGTGGGGGGTCAATTCTCTTCAAAACAGTCGTTTTTTTTTTTAAATAGTCGAATTTTGCTTGAAAACAGTCAGTTTGTCTGAAAATCAGTCGTTTTTATGCAAAAAACAGTCGGTAAAATTGACCTGCCAGTTGGTAAATACCTTGCCCCCCCCCCCTCCGAACATTTTGGCTAGTAACGACGTGTGGCACAAATTCAGGTCGACCAAAAGAAATTGCTAATATATGCGGAGATAAAGAAAAACACTTACTTCGCATTCTGAGTACTAAATTATTGACCGTCAAGAACAAAAAAGTCTATTTGACGATGCAGAACAGATAAGTCAGCTACATTTTATTCGAGCTATATTTCACAAGTTCATTTTCCAGCTTGAGCGGCTTGAGCCTGAAGAGGACCCTTGCCAAGAAGGGCCGAAATATAGCTCGAATAAAATGTAAGCTGACTTATCTGTTTTGCATCGTCAGATATGATTCGCAGTCAGCTTGGGCTGAAGGACTATCTATAAAAAAGTGTAGGTCACTATGCAATGAACAGGTATGATGATAAGAAGATGGATGCTGTGATGTTGTAGCGCGCGAGCATGATCAGACAGTAAATGGCCTTGTCGTAGGCGATACTAAATTCATTGGTCATCATTTCAGAAATTCTCTCATGATTAAATTATCCCCCAACGCGGTTATTCTTTTATTTTTTTACCAATTTCTTTCTTTCAGAGAGCCTACCTTGAAAGGATGCTTTCAACAAAAATTTTACAACGCCAGAGACTTCACAAATTTCTTAGATGTTACTCTCAGCCTTTGACAAACTCAGCAGAAATAGAAGAAGCTCTACAGCAGAAACCTGACAAAGAAGGATTTGAGTTGATAATTGACGGACGAGGCAACCGCACAGTGTCTAGAAGTGAAATGGCTAGGGCAAACAAACCTTCAGTTACAGGCAGACCCATTGAAAAGAAAATTATATACAGTAGTTTCATCGAAAAGAATTCTGAAAGAGTGGGATACATTAAAATGCTGGTAAGAGAACAAGAGAAGATAATCGGCGAGAGGCAAAAGTTGCTCGAGAGTCAGGTTACTTCAGTTGTTGCTCAGATGTTTTACAAACCTGAAGAAGAAGCTGAAGATAAAGTTGCTGAAGCCGAGTCGGGTACACCCGTGGAGCTTATTTTTCCTTATAAGTCATTTACTCCTCTGAAAGAAAGTAAAACAAAGAGCAGAAGAAGACAGCAAGAGAGAGATTTTTATGTGAAAGCAGGAGAAAAAACAAATCTGCCAGATGAGTGGATGAGCGACTATGGTTCAGCAGATCCAGACTTCCCAGTTAGTGATGTAGCATGTAACGGGTGTGGGGCCCACTTACATTGCAAGGATACCGGAATGCCAGGTAATTACATTGAATTGCCCCACTTAAACTTCACCTGACTGTACTTCAGACTTAGCTAGCGTTCCAGTGAAGTTATTACAAGTTACAATGACATGAGGAGGGGCAAGCGCCGTTAGTTATGATCACTTATGATGCTCGAGACCATCATAAGTAAATTGTAACGATCGCAACAGTCGTGAAACAAAAAAAATAAGTGGGAGGAGCCAATTTACTTATTACGGCGGGCTTTGGAACGACATTCTTAACAAGAATAGTAACGATCGTAACTAATAATAAGTCGCTGGCACGCTACCTTAGATCGACAACCATCCTATGGGATAGTTTCGCGTGAGTGACTGTTGAGCTCGACAGAAGATGCCATCCACACGGCAATGTGTTGAGACACGGTAAGATGCCATCTTCCTTTTCCCGTCACTGGTCTTGCTTTTCACGAAAACTTGAGCTAGATGGCACCGACCCCAAAAATTACCCTGCATGATGAATATTCTTGATGACTATGAGCGTGTTCCATCCTACTTACCCTAGTTACTGCGCAATGCGCATGACGTCACGAATTCTGGCTTTTTGCCGTCAAGACTGGAACGATTTTTCTGTTTTCCCGTACGATATCATGCCACGGGCGAATCCGACCAATCACGTTACAGAGATCCGTAGTTACTACGCTTACTAGGCTCCCGAGCGTGGTATTCAAATAGTTACTACTAGTTACTATTACCAATGTGACAACTTTTTTGGAATGCTTCTTGAGACCACTACCTTGACCGGGGTCTCAATGGTTTCTCCATCCTTTGGCCTCAAAGTAACATTGACTACCGCTGGTGGGTAGTTATGCGTGTCTCCATGAACGCACTTCAGCTTCCAGAAGTCGTCCCAGTACCAGAGCTCCTCTGGTACCAAATCCGTGTGCATCACTGTGATGTCCGCACCTCTATCCCGAAGCATCTCCATCTTTTCTTCGTCGACGTAGCCCTGGACTAAAACTGCCTGCTCACTCGTCGTTTCCTCCTTCTCAATCCTCTCAGGACTTTCCGCGAGGAACCGCTGGCTCCGAGCCGAGAACTGGAACCCCAACAGAGAAGGTTGGAAGGGTCAGCGTAGTAACTTTTGACGAGGTTGGAACGGAAATAGTAACCAGCAGTTACTATTTGTAGAAGGGTGGAACACGTTCTATCTCTCCTTGCCGATGCAAAATCTCCGGCCTCTCGGGGTAGCTAGCGGAAGAAAGGTAGAAGTGGTGTCACAGCTGCTGCCCAAGATCACGGTGATTGATTGACACATGATTTGAGTCGTTGAGTTTGAGTCGTACGGACACGCTTACTCCTTCTTCCTGAGGATCGCCTCTCCGGGTAGCTAGCGGAAGAAAGGTAGAAGTGGTGTCACAGCTGCTGCCCAAGATCACGGTGATTGATTGACACATGATTTGAGTCGTTGAGTTTGAGTCGTACGGACACGCTTACTCCTTCTTCCTGAGGATCGCTGGCGTGTTTTGGACTTAGTCATATAGAGTATTGATGATTGGACGGAACATCCAGCGGAGCCATCCACGCAAAGATGTTCCCTTACTAATTAGAACACTAGTTGTGTTTTTGGTCTGAGTTCTCAGTTCTCAGTTTTGGATTCTCGTCCAAGTTTAAGTTCAAGTTCTTTTTATTAATACGTACGACACACAACATAATACTAACATAGACAAAAAACAAAAATTCCTTCAGCCCAAGCTGACTGCGAATCATATTTGAAGATGCAAAACGGATAAGTCGGCTACATTTTATTAGAGCTATATTTCGGCCCTTCTTGGCAAGGGTCCTCTTCAGGCTCAAGCCGCTCAAGTGGGCTTGAAACAAAATCTATTCCATTTAAACAAAATCTCAACGGCTCTGTGGCCCGTTGGTTGGGAAACAGCTATCTTTATAATAAAATAAAATAGTTCACCGAGTGTTCTCGCGAATACAACCGACCTCGACCTCACCACACAACACAACAAATAAATAAACAAAATCTCATTTTTTTTAAACTATTAAAATAAACAACCATATTTAAACCTTGTTTATCTAATAAATACAAGAACAACAATCCAAATTACCGTTTTCGCTTCTCCATTCTCGCTTTTGACAAAAACACTGATTTTGCCACCCATTAAAACATGCATATACCGGTTGGAGGTTCGCCCTCCGTTGACCAATCAAAAAGGAGGACGGAGAAGGACAATCGATAATCGACTATCAAAGCAACTTGTCGATTCTGCAGAATGCTCTTGATGACGAAAGGGCGATTGGCGGTCTGGAAAGTTCCGCGAGCTTATGCGCCGGCTGTTTCTGCGACTTCGGCTAAAACTCACTTCGCTTTCCAGAACTGTTCTCGCTCTCCGCTAGCTTCCGCCAGCACTTGGAAAGCGAATCCACTTTGCGAGTGGAAAGGTGTTTCGGGATGTCAGCGAGAAGTTGTAAGGTGCAACTCAGGCGCAACGACTATCCGTTTGTTCTTGCGCTCGGCGGATTCTTGCTTTGCTTTTTGGAAAGTGAAAAATCGCCCTTAAATATTCGGGCAGATCATGAATCGCCGTATGCTTAGCGAAGAGCCGGAAGCGTCACCGCAGCTGTCCCCAACGAATGCTGTTGATTTGTTGGCATAGGATTTGGGTCATCGTTCGGGCGACGTTTCTCGTTCTTCCCTAGGTTCACTGGCGTGTTTTGGACTTAAGGCGTATTCTCGCCGTTCCCCGAGGACTCCTCGGGGAATCGAAGGGAACGCCGAGAATAGAGGGAGTCACTCCACGCGGACTCCGCGTACAGAAACAGCGAGAACAGGGGAAATGCATCCAAAATGAATTTTTTTTCGAGAGAAAAATATGCAGTTGACGAAATTAGTCTGGATCCATTTCATTTTTGGTTTCGTTTATTCTGATTGTTTTTAATTAATTTTACATTTCACCAACACCAGTAAAAATTTAATCCCCTCCAAATCTGAAAGGGAGTCCTTTTCGATGATGGTGATGATAATCGGAGCATTCCCCGTCCTTGGGGATTCGCGAGAATACGGGGAGTAATTTATTTATTTATCACCCGTCATTTCAAAAAGAACGAAAAGGAAAAGAAAAGCAAAACCAAAGAAAACATATCCCTTTCAGGGGAAAAAAATCAACAAATACAACTGGAAAACTTTCTGATTGACAACTGAACACGATTACATGACACACATAGACTCTGAGAATTTTGCTGCAGGGGTGGGATTGGATTTTTTTAGTTGTACTTGTTAATCAGGTTAGCAATAGCAAGCTCGGGGTCTCTTATGTTATATAATTTCATAATTTGGTATTTCTTGTCCAAGAGGGGAGACGAAGTAGGTATTTAGAGAATCTGAAGAAGGTGGAACTGAGTTTATATTGTTCACTAGCTGAGAATATTTGCCAGAAAGGAGCTAGGTAAAGAAATTGGGAAATTTTGACTACACTATAGTATACCAAGATATGACGACTACGACCACTTCACTCTATTATCCACTTCATTACTATTTCCACTTCACACTATTTCTTATTTTAGGATTCATTCCATCTGAAAGATTTAAACTCCTATCGAGACGGGAACTCTTCCGCAACACATGTCAGAGGTGTTTCTTTTTGAAAGAGCACAACATGGCCTTGAAAGTGTCTGTGAGCCCAGAGGATTACGTCAAGGTGATAGGAGAGGTGAAGCACAAACATGCACTCGTTCTGCTCGTTGTGGATCTCCTGGATTTTCCATCATCCATCTGGCCTGGGATCATGGACATAATTGGTAAGTTTAGACTACAGACCTCGTTTTCACACTACCTCGATTTTTGCCTCAAAAAATGTTAAAATGAAATTTACATGCTGTCCTGACAGTCAGAGGCAAAATATGACGTTTTCCAACGTCATGTGTCAACAAACATTCAAATTCTGTGCCTTTTGTTTGTTTTGAAGCTGCTTTGAAAAGGGATTTGCTGGCTATTGACTTTGCGCTCTACCTTTTTCATTTTGTAAGGCAATTGAGGTAAGGTTAGAATGATGGGATCTTGTTTGAAAAGAAAAATTTGATTTACCGCAAAGTACAAAAAATACTTTTCAGCAAAATATACATTTTCAGGATCCCCATAAGCCCGTGATAATCTTGCCTCAAGGGTTTTGCTTATATGCGAATTTCTTAAAGTAGGCCTACAAAAATGCTTTGGAGCAAAATATACGTTTTCATGACTCCCACAAGCCCGTCGTCATTTTTGCCTTAAGGGTTTTGCTTACAGATGAATTCTAGAATTTCTGAATTTCTTAAAGTGCGTATCATCACAGCCAAGTGCAAATATAAAATGTGTTTTCCACACTATCTATTCTCATGACTTCAAACTTTATCATTCGTATCGCAAATGTTTTGCTTACAAATTACCACAAACAAACACGAATTGGCAAATTCTTACTTTCGTCCTGTGATCCAGCCTTGCAAGTGCCATATTAGCTTCTAGCTCTTGTTTGTATAACGTTTCTAGAAAGATAATCAACATTGCGACAAACTGGATCCCACTTCTGTCTCGATAATTTTTTCCCTTTTTTTTCTCTTTTTCGTTTGAAGTTGAGACATACATTTTTTTCTCTATTCAGTTAGTTGATTCTTTTTTTTTTAATTAATATCGATTGTTTACCACCTTTTGTAATTTCTGGCAGGAATATGATGTTAATTGTGTATAGATTATTTTGTTTCTTTTCACTTTATAGGTTATTTAGCTAGTTGATTCTGTTTTTTGTTTTTATGGCACTTGCCCTTCGGCCAAGTACCATATAGCGATCGCAATTTCTGTCCGTCCGTCGGTCTGTCTAGGTTTTGCTAGTTCGGGCACTTCCACATAAGCTAGGACGATAAAACTTGACAGGCGTATCAGCGACCCCAAATGATGAAGTTGGAAATAGTCACTTCCCCGATCCGAGCACCGTGGGGGGAGTGGAGGGAGGGGGAATCCGGAATCTTGAGGTATTTATAACTTTTGAACGGGTGATCGGGTCTCGATGGAACTTGAAATTTGGAAAGACCTCATGCCTCAGACGACCCACTTAAAATCTGGACCGGATCCGGTGACTTTTGGGGGGAGCTGCAGGGGGCAACCGGAAAATCTTGGGAAACGCTATGAGTGGAGGGATCGAGATGAAACTTGGTGGGAAGACACCTAGCAAACACTAGATACATCATTGACATAACCGAGCCGATTGGGGCACTGTTGGGGGAGTGGAGGGAGGGGGAATCCGGAATCTTGAGGTATTTATAACTTTTGAACGGGTGATCGGATCTCGATGGAACTTGAAATTTGGAAAGACCTCATGCCTCAGACGACCCACTTAAAATCCGGACCGGATCCGGTGACTTTTGGGGGGAGCTGGAGGAGGCAACCGGAAATCTTGGGAAATGCTATGAGTGGAGGGGTCGAGATGAAGCTTGGTGGGAAGACACCTAGCAAACACTAGATACATCATTGACATGACCGAGCCGATTCGGGCACTGTCGGGGGAGTGGAGGGAGGGGGAATCCGGAATCTTGAGGTATTTATAACTTTTGAACGGGTGATCGGATCTCGATGGAACTTGATATTTGGAAAGGCTTCATGCCTCAGACGACCCACTTAAAATCCGGACCGGATCCGGTGACTTTTGGGGGAGCTGGAGGGGGCAACCGGAAATCTTGGGAAACGCTAAGAGTGGAGGGATCGAGATGAAACTTGGTGGGAAGACACCTAGCAAACACTAGATATATCATTGACATAACCGAGCCGTGCCTACTCGTAACAAGTGCCATATGAGCTCGTAGCTCTTGTTAAATAATATCAGTTGTTTGTTGCGTTTTTTTTTGTATGTATTTTCGGCGTAGTTTCACTTAAAAGCCGTTTTATTTGTCCATTCGTTTGCTGTAGTTTCGAAACTGAAACTACGGAGCTCAAACTACAAACTACCTTGCAGACAAAGTTTGGAGTAGTTTGACTTTTCGGAAACAAGAACACAATAAAACGCAAGTAAGACAAAACAAGAGCCAAACTACAAACTTTCTATTAAAAACAAACTTTCAAAAAACAAACTTTACAAAAAGAAACTTTACAATAACAAACTTTACAAGCTTTCTATTCTATTATAACGATCTATGTTCGTTTCTTATTTATTGTTTGTTAGTTTGCGTCTTACTTGTATTGTGGTGAGTGTTTATTTTTCCGGACCATGTTAGCCTAGTGCTATTAGGGTTCAAAATAAAATTGATTGATTGACTTTGACGAAACATATGTGAATCCAAAAAAAAATGCAAAACAAGAACTCAATAAAACGCAAGTAAGACAAAACAAGAGCCAAACTACAAACTTCGACGAAACAGAAGTGAATCCAAAAAAAATGCAAAACAAGAACTCAATAAAACGCAAGTAAGACAAAACAAGAGCCAGACTACAAACTTTGACGAAACAGAAGTGAATCCAAAAAAACGCAACGGGTCAGTGGAACGTTAATCCTCTGTTATTACCTTAGGGAGCAGGCGTCCCGTAATCCTCATTGGTAACAAGGTTGACCTAGTTCCCCTAGATGGCAGTGGAAGCATCGAGCGGATGAAAACGTGTTTGGTTGAATCAGCCACCAGGGCTGGTCTGGATGAAGCAAATTTGAAACACGTCGCCCTGGTCAGTGCGAAGACGGGATTTGGAATAGAGGAGTTAATTACGAAGTTGTGGAATTCCTGGAAAAATAAAGGTGAGGTCCTACATCGTTTCTTTCTAGGTTACAGGTCCGGATTTATTCAGGTCTACACCCTAGAGCAGCGGTTCCCAACCGGTAGTACGCGTACCTCAGGGGGTACGCGAGACCCTTGCAAGGGGTACGCGAAGGAACCAAAATTGATTTAGTCTGTAGCTTCAAAATCTTGCCTCACTCATTTTTGTTTGCCGAAAGCCGAATATTACCAGTAGAGGCATCACCAGACAAAATGTATCTTCAGGGGTAAAGTTTTTTACTTGGCCGACAGGTCTTTTTTACCGACTCGGTTTTGCCGACTTTTTCACGTTCTGAAAAGGGGGTACGCAATCTTTTCGAACCTTGATTAGGGGTACGAAGTATGGAAAAGGTTGGGAACCGCTGCCCTAGAGCGTGTTTCACCCTTCTACAAATAGTAACTATTAGTTACTATTTCCGTTCCAACCTCACCAAAAGTTACTACGTTGACCGTTTTAACCTTCTCGGAATAGTAACTATTTGCTTACCACGCTCGGGAGCGTAGTAACTACGGATTCCTGTATCGTGATTGGTCGGATTCGGCCCTGGCATGATCTTCTGCTGGAAAATAGTAATATCGTTCCAGCCTTGACGTCAAAAAGCAGGAATTCGTGACGGCATGCGTAGTAACTACGGTAAGTAGGATGGAAGACCTAATCTAAAGAGCATAATTGTACTGTGTTCTTCAAAACTGTGCTAACTACATTTTCATAATTTTTCGGCCGAGTTTTGCATATGCCATCTGCAAGAAGAAAGTAGGAACTCAGAAAGTTAAAACTAATCTACCTGTTAGATGGTGCTCATGTCGTCATCTAACCCTTCGCACAATTCAACAGAATGACAAATCGGCTTAATGGTATAGTCAACTCTGTTTTTAAAAAAATTTCAGGTAGCACAGTTTTGAAGAACACTGTACAATTGTACTGTGTTCTTCAAAACTGTGCTAACTACATTTTCATAATTTTCGGCCCAGTTTTGTGTATGTCATCTGCATGAAGAGAGTAGGAACTCAGAAAGTTAAAACTAATCTACCTGTTAGTGGCTGCTAGATGGTGCCCATGTCGTCATCTGACACTTAGCACAATTTAACAGAATAGCAAATCAGCTATGTTATTTCCAATGGTATAGTTAACTCAGTTTTCAGAAAATGTTCAGTTAGTATAGTTTTGAAGAACACGGTATGATTATAAGCCCCTCCCCCCCCCCCTTTTCAAGGTAGAAATCTCTACTTTCTCTACGCAACACGCGTTTTCCTACTCATGACTCATGACCCTCTCAGAAGTAGAAAAGTCAAGAAAAATCCCGGAAAAGTTCCAAAATTAACACCGTATAGCAAATTGCACGCATAAAAGTTACAGGAACTGCTTCACTTTCGTGACACTTCCCGGTGAAAAATTCTTTGACTGTGTAGTTGTATGGTAGTTGTACGAAAAAGTGGCATGTATTGATATGTAGTAGGAATACTTTGATTTAACATGCCTTCGACTGGGAGTAGTAGTATCCGATAGCATCCAATCTTGCTGTAGTCGCATCCAGTTTGCTAGTAGTAGCATGCATTGGCAACAGTACAACTCCGTACGACTAATTCTCGAAAATTTTTCATCGGGTTTTAATCCTCAAGAGTAAAAAAAAATTGTTTTCACATTTGAATTCTTTTAACCTTGGCTGTGTTCAGATTGATAACATCGGTTGTGTTCAAAGTTTAAATACATATGTGTAGGCTACATATGTTTTACTGTTGTAAACGTTGAATTGGCGATGCCTTTTAATGATTTTGTTGCCGTGAAATTCAAATTCGGCATCATTGCGGTGAAAGCCGTTTTTAAATTAAATTCTACTCTACTCTACAAGCGGATGTTGCAAATACAAGGAAGTCTTTTTTTTGCTTTTTTCTAAGTAAAAAAGTTTTCTTTCTGTCCAAAATGGAGCATGTAGACATTGTCAACTCTCGTAGCCGCGCATCATCTAGCGGGAACAGAAGAAACTGCCACGAAAAAAGATCAAGAAAAAAGAAAGATAGCCAAGGCCATGGAGCTTTGTAAGAGTCCACACTTATTTTTGTATGTAATAAAACTGAACTGAACTGATATGAATGAATGTGAAAAACACAAAATACGGAGTATTTTGAAAAAAAAGAGATAAATATCGTGTCATCGGAAAGTCATTGTCAGTAAGAACATTATCTGGGTGGTATGGCAACTGGCTTAGCAAAATATTTATTGCCATTCATGCAACCTCACCTGATTTGGACAAGACGACTGAAGCTGCATTCATCCCCCAAAGATCCTGTAAGTTCTACTAGTAATGGTGAGGCAGAAGAAAAAAATGCCCGCGTTTACCTTCCGTACGTCCGCGGAGTAACCGAAAAATTCTCCAAAAGTTTGAAAAAATACAACATCCAAGTCTTTCACAGAACCCAAAATACTTTTCTGTCCTACCTAAACTCCGGAAAAGATAAAGTCCCAAATCAGTACCAAAGAGGCATTTATTCAATACCTTGTGATTGCGGAAAGCGTTACGTAGGAAGGACAGAGAGAACTTTCGGAAAACGACTTGCAGAGCATGAAAAAGAAATTGACCACGCCCTCTCCAACGAACACCGTCATAACTATACTTTCAAATCTGCACTTGCAGAACATATTTTCGAAAACCCATTCCATTCAGTATATTTTGAAAACACCCAAATTCTTGCAACGTGCACCGGACTCCATCAAACCATTCGAGAAGCCGTTGAGATAAAGAAAAACCGAGCAGGCATTAACCGAGATACAGGCGAGTACTCCCTACCGGAAACGTGGAACGGGGTTATTAAGGGAAGAAAATTTAAGCCTCAGTCCCTTATTAACAACAAAACCGAAGTCGATCAAAATGCAGAAAAAAATGTTTCCTGTCGTCGCCCCAATCAGCAGCCGTGTCAAAAATTAAATCTCAGCACTAGTTTTTCCGTGCAGTAGTTATTCAAAGTAATAGATACAGGCGAGTATTCATAATAGAAACGTAGAACGAGGTCATTAATAAAATAATATTTAAGTTTTCAGCCCCTTCTTAATAAAAAAAAACCGAAGTTGACCAAAATACAGAAAAAAGCCTTTCCTGTCATCGCCCCAATCGTGCAGCAAAAACAGCGTCCGTGTCAAAAATTAAATCTCAGGACTAGTTTTTTCATTATAGTGGTATTTGAAGGTAATTTACTTTAATAAGATATTTATAGTCGGTAGAAGCTTCAGTTATTTATTACAGGTTTTTTTCCTTCCCCGAAGTTGAACCAGAGGATTGACAGCCTGACGAGGAACCTTGCCAAGAAGGGCCGAAATATCTCTGATGAAGAATCATAGCTGACGTATCCATTGTAAACATTGTTTGAATTAATGTTTCAAAGTTAGCTTGGGCTCAAAGAATATTTACCCTAGGAAGTAGTAGAGCAAATACGCGACAAAGGCAAAGAGACGGTACTATCCAGAGACTAGTAAGACCACCCATAAACTCAACTGTTCGTTATCTAAAATCTTTTTTTTAGCCTACCCTCTTTCACCCAACTATTTTAATTCTTTCTATTCAGTGTTACCTATAAGTTGCACGTACAGATTAAATATATACTTGTAAAATTGTGTCATGTGTTTTTTGCGTGAAGGACGTTCCCGTGCTAGAATGTAGAATAGAAGCCATTAAGGAAATACAGTGCATTATTTATTTACTCATGGGTCACCTGTCGTGATGGCTAGTGTCGGTTTGGGGGGTCACTTAAGATTGACAAATTCGTGTTCTTTCCGTTGGTCCCGGTCACGTGGGAACTTAATTAGCCCCCCCCCCGCCCTTCGGTAATGAGAAGCTAATCTGATTTCCTGACTAGGTGACATCTACATACTTGGTTGTACGAATGTTGGCAAGTCCTCACTCTTCAATGCCCTTCTTCAGTCTGACCTGTGCAAGTCTGACGCTTCTGATCTCGTGGAAAGAGCAACAACCTCTGTGTGGCCCGGAACTACTCTCAACCTCTTGAAGGTTGGTCCAACCTTGTTTATGCATTGTTCAGATAGATGTTCTAAGGCAGTGGTTCCCAACCTTTTCCGTACCGTGTACCCCTAATCAAGGTTCGAAAAGATTGCGCACCCACTTTTTCAGAATGTGAAAAAGACGATAGTTATTATCATAAGTGATAAGGCATACATGTGTAAAAATATTTAGAAAATCAATCAGGCAATCACTAGAGGCTGCTCTGTACTAAAAATGCGTCAAATCTCGGCTCGACGTCGTTGGCGGCATATTTTTACAGTCAGCCTGTTTCTGTGTTTGGTTTTGATATTTTCCGTGCTTCCATCAATCTGCATCGCAAAATTTTTGTTAGCTTAATTCGCTACCTGAATGACAATATCTTCGATTATGACGAAGACATGTCTTCGATTCTTCTTGAAACAATTCTATTTGACACAGGAACAGATTTTACGGCAGTAGGCTAGCTGTTTTTCTATCAACATTATTTTACATGTCATTAGGGCTTGTAATCAGAAGCGTCACGCACGTGTTTACAACACCCATCCCCCCAAAATGGTCGGCCAGACGATTAAAAAGAAAAAGTCGGCCCTTCGCGCCCCGATTTTTCGTAAAAGCAGTTACTCAAAAAAAAAATGTCGAGAAAAAATTACCTGTCGGCCAGTAAAAACACCTTGCCCTTTAAGATACTATTTAGCTGGTGAAATTAGGCTTTAGGCAATCAAAAATGAGTGAGGCGGGATTTTGAAGCTATAGATTTATCAATTTGGTTCCTTCGCGTACCCCTTGGGGCAGGCGAGACCACCGGTTGGGAACCACTATTCTAAGGTGTATTACGGTGTATAAGGTGTGTTACAGATTCTTCTTTTCCTCGGGGTGCGCTGTAATTCTTATTACTACTTTATTTCAGTCCATAAGGCCATAACAACAACGAACAAACATACACTAAAACAGACAGTGAACAAAAATACAAAAGAAATCTACCCCATGCAAAAGATATCCAGGAGCGTTGCCACATCAAAAATATTTAGAGAGTGAATTTTGGCCCAAAACAGAGAGTGAACTAGACCTACGGTGCCTGGGCAATGTGAAGTGTTGCGGCAGCCTTTGTCCGGCTTCGCCGACTAAAGTGTTGCGAGAGAAACACTTTGGTCTTGTTTCTTTGCTGTCAGTTAAATGCTGAAGTTGTCAACTTATCGAAGCTTATAAAACGGTATTTTCTAAGAAGATCACAATCCGTAATCACATGCTCAAAGGCTGTTGTGAATTATGACACTATTCATTCTCAGCGTTGTAAAAACAACAACAAAAGAGTATAGGAAGTAGGGACTAAACTGGTATCGCCTATTTTTGGTTTCAGTGTGTACCTCACTACTGAAGTTGTCAACCCCGTGAAACTTTCAAGCTGGTGTATCTCTTGAAGTAATTTTTGTACCGAAAAATCGATGACATATACTTTGATGACCTCATCAAGAGCTATCGATTACCCTAACAACAACAAAAGAATATCGTAAGAATGGACTAATTGACTTTGCATTCAGTTGAAGTTTATCCTTTTCAGTCGTAGACATCGTGACGGATGAAAACTTGGAAGAATATCTTACATAATCTAGTTGGTATTATAAAGTTATCCGTAACTTTTCAGGATTAAAGGACACCTGAACAATGAAACCATACTTTAACATACCATTGAGAATGTATTTACAGACATGGCCACGGAGAGCATTCTTCTCCTGAGCGTGAAAATAGGGATGTTCATTTCTGGAGGTTTGGACGTGCAGACTCCAAGACAAAAATCGCAATTCAAATCTTGTACTGCGCTGGCCGAATCGTATTGGAATTTCTTCCAGATATACGTTTGGGCTTAACTGGTTAAAAAAATATTCCAGAAGAAGGGTTGATTGGAGAATTTGTTCATTTCTAAAATTGTTCGGTACTGAAATAAGGATAGATACAAAATGGAGCAAAATCATAGCTTGGAAACACTATTTCGTATTTGGATTGGGTTTTCTGCAGGCGATGTTAACGGAAGTCATACAGATAGGGATGATACTTGATACTCTTCATTCAGGTGTCCTTTAAATAACGAAACTACCTCATGCTTTACAATATAGTTTGTACCCGTTCTGCAAACAGTTAATCTAGGTTACAGCGATAGACCATAGATAGAAACTTTCTTACCGTCAGATTAGAAAAATCAAATACAATGTGCACCAATTTGCAGAAATTTCTAGCCCCTCCTGAACCGATTCTTACTTACAAGTCCCTCCCCCGTGATAGACATCAAGTTCACCGGAAACAAATAATGGGTACACCAGCTAGCAAAAGTTAGAAACCCTCATCGCTGAAAATGATAACAGCCAGCGTTGTAAAAACAACAACAAAAGAATATCGGAAGAAGGGACTAAATTAGTTGCGTTTTTGACCGAAGTTTGAAGTTACCTTCAACCTCAAAGGTCTCTGCTTAAATACCGTTTTTGGTCGCCGGTCACAGTTCCTTCGTCCTTCAAACTCTGACCGTCGAACTTCGTGCGCTAGGAAGTTCAGAGTTTGCATGAATCGTCGAAGAAACGTCGACCGTTGCTTACAAGTCCCCTACATGTCCCACAACTGGTATCGCCTATTTTTGGTTTCAGTGTGTACCTGACTACTGAAGTTGTTAACCCCTAAGGAATTTTTTTACCAAAAAATGGATGACATATTCTTTGATCAGCTTATCAACGGCTATCGATTGCCGTCAAAAAAAAATCTACCTGTCTTAGTTCAAAAGTTGACTTTTTTGCCGTAGGCCAACTTTCTAACGTCACCACTTAGAAAGGAACAAAGGGTAAGCTCTAGTTTCTTTAGCAATGAGAGAACTTTAAAAGTTTAAGAGGCACACCTGATACCATTTCTCTGCCGCAAACCCAAGTGCAAAAAAACGAATGATAAACTCAGTCGAAATCGCGAATAGAAATGGATAGAAATAATAGATGGCAGCAATTTCGGACCCGTGGGAAAAAGCCACTTTTTGCTTCTGTAGATTTTTCTATTTATCACTCAAAGAAGATATGTTGGCTGTGGGTGGGGCCGGGTAACTGCCGCATATATCTAACACTTATTGATTTAGTCCATTTTCAATTTGAAACTGGTGCCTGCCTGCTTGCGTGCTAGAACGGAGTTTTCCAGTTGAAAGCAGAAACATGGTTTGATAAAACGAAAGGTTGGCTGCACAACTTCAGATAGTCCTCTCTGACGTGGGCTATATAACTCCACTTCATTTCGCACACCGTAGGCTCTGGCTCGAGGACAAGCAAAAACCATCCTTTTTGGCCCCAGGCAAGAGTTATACGGGGCTTTCCAAAACGTAATGTCATATTCATCAATCCGGCCTAAGGTCCACACTTTTCGTAAAAACCGCACAGGTTAGACCCTTACCAGTTACCAGGAATAAAATGAAATCGGTGGCCTAGGAAAAAAAAAAAAAAAAAACAAAAAAACGAGGACAAAAACAAAGTGTTGCTGTCGCAACACAATTGGGAGGGAAATTTATTTTCATGAAATGTTCACTTTCGGTCGGAATCGCCTCTGTAAAAATGACACATCTTAATTTTACTTTCATGAAAAAGACTTGAAATAGTCATTTATGGTCAGAATCCCTGCTGCAAAAATGACACATTTGGTCATTTTCTGAAATAGAGTGATTTTTGACAATTCGCACTACCGTGCGACATGTGGCAACCCAGCCTTCCATATGGGTAGCACATAGAAAATGGGTAGGTAATAAGGTGAATAAGGAGAATTGATCCGCGTTCTATTCTCGCTTATGCAGAGCCAATCAGATCGGTTGGTTGGTTTCGCCAGCGGGCCGAGGAAAGGAGCAGCATCGTCAGGGTTGCCACGGGAAGCACTAAATTTCTACTTGATGGAAGCTGAAGAAACAAATTTTCTTCAAATGAACACGTTTTGCTCTTCTACGACTGCTCATTGTTAGTTCGAGGACCAAGCTGTCCACCCCTAATTTAGTAGCTTCTATAATATAATGGGCGTCAAATTGTATTCGTGTACTTCGAGTAGTACTAAGAACAGTTTTTTCTGATCTTTAAAAGCTCGAAAAACTGTATCAGCGTGACAACATCGAATGCTGCATTGATAAGAACCTTTTCACTTTGAATTTGAACAAGGGTGAATTGATGTACTTTGAATTTGACGTAAACATCGCGTATAGCACTATTCAGTTTATTATAACTATTTTAACAATGCTTTAGGTAGTGAATGTTGCTGCAGCTAGCTGCGTTCTTTTCTGCCGAAGTACTCGCTAGTGTTTTCTGGTCGCTGGATTCACTGTCACACTGGTGATTGTTCCCTAGTGTTATAAAACCTTTTCCTGACTCACCAATGTCTGGTGTTACCTCGCCAGTGCAGACTGGTCAACATCCTGGTTGGGAGCAAAGTTTCATAAGAGATAACACAAGGATGCGCGGTCTGAAGAGAAAATACTTAGGGTGTTAAGCTGTTACATTTTTCAAACGTGCGCGAAGACGTGATGCATATAGGAGCCGAAACAACGCCGAAAAAACATGTGCTGACTTTTTTGTTTGTCATCATGATATCGGGAAAGTCAACAGATGATTTGGGCGGTTTTGGCAGTACTTATTCTACATAATGTTTAATGCACAACGTTTGCACAATCATAACAGATAACATCCCTGAGTGTCATCTGTTGAAACTGCGCATCCTTGTGGAATCTGTTATGAAACTTTTGACAGTGTAGTGGTGAGTCACGGTTGGACCAGTTCAGATTTAATTCAAGGCGAAAACGGAACAAGGTAAAGTTTGTCTGAAGAAACTTATTTTCGTATAATTTAACTAATGCACTGCATTATCTAGATTATGTCGAGGGATTTTTATTTTCACCATTCGCCCAAGTATGACGTTCAGAACATATACGGCCGTCCCAGCAGCGCAGAATTCTACTTTGACGCGGAAAATTTGAGTCTCAATAAAAACGCGGCATATCTTCCGCGAGAACAGTAATTTTTTGTAAATCGTTTACACCAAGCATACAAGACAGGTACAAGCGGATAGAGGCACCACAAATGCGACAGGTAAACCCCACTATAATAATAATAATAATAATTTATTAAACCAACAAAGGGCCATACAACAGTATTTATTCTCGCACTTAACTAACAAAATTGACCTTCAAAATTACATACAATAAGATCACTTCTTTTTACCCTTCTACTATTCGCCAAATTACCCCCGATCTAAACTTCCAGTATACACTTAAAATATTTACATACCGACCAAATTACCTGACGATTCGTCGACTTCATAATACCAGGAAATAGTATGGGCACCCCACCAATAAAACTATCTCTAATTTCCTTCACCCCCGGACAATGTGTCAGCAGATGGCATAGATTCTCTTCTACCTCACCACAAAATCGGCAAGCTGTTTAATCGTGAATATCGCAGCAACGAAGTAACGCATTTTCATCGGATCTTCAACTCAGTTTAAAGTTTAACTGAAAAGGGCAGAGATTGGACAGTCTTGTTACGCCTCACCTATTCAACTAATTAGGCTTGAAGACCCGATGAAGTTGTATTACATCGTTGCTCCGCTACTCACGAATAATCAACTTTGATATAGTGGAATTTCCCTGTAATATTTGCGGTACTATCTGTGCCGTATGCTTGAAGAAAAAGATTTATGATTTTTTTTTTGTTCAGGCACTAAGCAGTCTTCACCAAGCTTATTATCGCCCACCGAAAAGCCGCGTTTGTGCTCAGATTCAAATATTCCGCGTCATAGTAGAATTTGCGCTGTGGGGACAGCCGTATACATTCTGAACCTCACTACTAGAACAGATAGTGAAAAATAAAAAAATCTCTTAGCAGAATCTGCATAACTTTGTGTATTCAACTAAATGATACAAAAATAAGTTTGCTTTTCAGTTAAACTTTAAGTTAATAGGTAATGGGTAATAAGATTGTCCTGTCTCAGCCCTTCTCGTTTAGACTTTAAAGGAATTTAGTAACGAGGAAAGGGCTTTATAATACAACGATAATATTTATTACCCACTTACATCAAAAAGATTAATAGTGGAGTATAAACTTGAAGAAGGAAAAAGAAAAAACGGGAAAAGACGTAAAACAACAACTAAAGTCAACAAAACATTAATCAAACAAACTGATCAAACCGTGGTGAGACGACAAACGCCGATACGCTGTTTCTGAGAGCTTTTTGTGTAGATCAGTCAGCTTCTCAGTAATATTCGGAAGATAAAACTTTTTCACTATCTTTCGATTCTTGTACCACAGAGGAAGATAGAGAAGAAATTTACAGAATCGGAAGTAAAAAGATCGAATATCGCTAATGTCTTTTTTCTTAAATATAGGGTAAAGCCCAGAAAGGTAAAGAACGAAATGATCGGAGAAAGTAGAGTAAAGCTTACCAAGGGCGACACGCTTTGATATAACTAATGCTACAGATTGCATTTTAAATGGTCGTTTCTCGTATTAACCTTATTTGTTTCTTAGTTTCCGGTCACTTCCCCGTCGTCCATTCGAATCTTAGAAAGGACAAAACGCCTGATCGCGGAAAGAGAAGAAACCCGGGCAGAGTTACAACTTCAGAAGGACCAGTTGAAAAACACTCAGGACCCCATCTATGCATCCCTCATGGGTAAGTAAAGTTGACTATCAAGCACCAGCGTCGGCATTCTCTGACGTTAAAGTAGATCTGAAGGCCCTTGTTGCACTATTGTTCCAGTATTAGTTGCGATTTTGCAGATACCATGGTAGCTGATACCAAGGTGGCTTTGCAAAAACTACAATTGCCGACTTTGCGCTTTTAGAAGTCACCCGAAAAAGAAATACTAATTGTGTTTTTGCAGATACCATGGTATCTGTTATCACGGTCTAAAGTCGTTTTTGCAGTTACCGTGGTGTCTGATCCCGATGAATAATTTATCTCAGAATAGTACTATGAAGTAGTACGAAAAAGTTGCATGCAGTACTAACGATGCTACTACATGTTTCTACTTCAAGGCTAATGTGTTACTGCATACTACTATATGCCACTATTAGCAAGACCGGATGCTACTATGGCAAGACAGGATGCTACTGGATACTACTACATAAGATTGGACCAGTCTGAGGCACATTAAATGATAGTATTCTTTGCTATTACATAGTATTACATGCAACGTTTTCGTACTACTACCATACTACTACGCGGACTACATACACATTTTTGGGATCCCAAAACGTAAGTGGAGGGATACCTATGACATCGCAAAAGTTGTCCGTCTGTCCGTCCGTCCGTCCATCTGTAAGCACGATAACTCTCGAAGGGAATGAGATATTTTGATGAAACTTGGTGAGAAGGTTCGTTGGGTCGTCGGACCAGTCAAGTTCGTAGATGGGCTTTGTAGCTCTACATTTAGGGGTGGGGGAGGGGATTGAAATTAAGGGACAAACAAAATATTTTGAAACAGCTAATGTGATAGTCGATTATGGGGTAAGAAGACATGCTGAACACGATGGTGAAAACCATTTTGTCATCGGACAAGTAGTTCGCCCGGAATCCGGCCAAAACCGGAAAGTTTGTTGAAAGTAAAAGTTTTATTTGAAGTTGATTAGATGTTCGGTTTAGGGGTAGGAAGACATGCTGAAGACGATGGTGAAAATTATTTTCTCGACGGACAAGTATTTCGCCCGGAATCCGGCCCAAACCGGAAAGTTTGTTGAAAGTAAAAGTTTTATTTGAAATTGATTAGATGTTCGATTTAGGGGTAGGAAGACATGCTGAAGACGATGGTGAAAACTATTTTCTCGATGGACAAGTATTTCGCCCGGAATCCGGCCCAAACCGGAAAGTTTGTCAAAATTAAAAGTTTAATTTGGAGTTGATTGGATGTTCGATTTAGGGCAAGAAGACATGCTGAACACTCATGTGAAAACAAGTTTCTACCCGGACATGTAGTTCGTCCGGAATCCGGCCAAAACCGGAAAACTGTTGGAAGTCAAAGTTTTATTTCTAGTTGATTAGATAAGCGATTTAGGGGTAAGAAGAGATGCTGAGGCCCTGTGTGACAATCGTATTTTACCCGGACATATAGTTCGACCGGAATCCGGCTGGAATCGGAAAATTTGTTATAAGCTAAATTTCTATTTGAAGTTGATTAGATGTTCATTACTGGGGAAAGAAGATACCCTGATTTCGTCTTTGAGCTTTCTTTTTTCGCCGGACAAGTAGTTCTGGAGTTCGGCCGGAGTCTGGCGAAGACTGGATCTGGCTAAGACAAGACCCAGTTGTCTGGATCAGATATTGAATTTTTGGGATCCCATCGAAACCTTTGGTCTTGTTGTCATTCGATGCCAGTCAAACCCGCAATGTGGGAGGGAATAGGGTGGCAATGCGCAAAGTGGGTGGGTTACGCTGATACAACAGTGAATACACGGCGGAAATTGACGTGTCCATTTAACAGGTGGGCCGTGGGAAGTAAATAGTGATTATTGCAATTGGAGAGCAGGGAAGGCAACGTTTGAAGGGGAAGATAACAGAGCTGTTTAATGGAAATAGAAGACTCGAAAGAAGACTTTCGTTATCTCAGATCCTATCATCTGTTGCTATAATACTTTGGTGAGCTAATATTTTGGCCACGGGAAAGGAAATGATACGGAGAGAAGCAGGGGGATAGTGTAGAATACACCACGGAACTGGAACCTCGATTAAAACTTTAAATTAGATTGGCGGGCTCTAATTCCCGAGGGGTTGCCCACTCCCCGGCACCGGCTGTGCACCCCGACTCGGGCACCGGCTGTGCACCCCGACTCGGGCACCGGCTGGCACCGGCAGGCACCGGCTTTTTGAACCTGTTTAAAACAAAATGTTTTCACTGATAAGGATTCGTTCATCATGGGTAGCCTATTCAGGATTTTAGTTTTCGAAATAGCGACCGAAGCTATTTGTTTCAGAAGAAAAAGAAGAAATGTGAACCTTGAAACAACAAGGAGTCCCGAGGAACTCCGATACTCCCCCTCAATCTATAGCAACTCCCCCTCCATTGACAACTAGTCTATATGATCTGAAGGACTAAGTATTGTAAGATAATAAGTGTCATTTCGTCATCTTAACCCTTTCAAACCTGAATTGTTTCCTTCGTGATAAAACTATGATTTTGCTATTTTTCACGAGGATTATGGCCCAGAAATGTCCGAAACTTGTAGAAACTTGTTTCGGTCACTCCTTCTTAGAAAATCAGAGGTCTGTCAAATGACGGGTACGGGTAGTAAATGTAGAAATGTCGCTTCGGTCATTTGACACACTGCGGACCGACAGCACCAATATACTCCAGTTGAACGATTGTACTCTTCATTACAAAAATGAGGAAAAAGCAAATACAACGCTAACGACGGTTAAATCTATTGAAGCAGTTTCGGTCCTTGTGGATAGTGGTGCGTGAAATGGCAAAGTAGTAACGTAGCTGTTAAAAAATGTACTGAGAAAAGCATGTTTGCCCACGGTTCCCTACAGTCGCACCCAGGGGCGTCACGATACCTTCCTGATAAGGGGGGGGGGGGGGTGTAGCTTCGGAATTTTACCAAAATTTTCTGAAGTTTTACCGGAATTTTTAATGTTGTGCTCTGACTTCTATTGAATGAATGAATGAATTTATGACGCACTGCCCAAGGGCGTAAGTGCAGCAAAAAAAAGATAAAGAAATATAAAATAATCGCAAAACACCCAACAAATATTTTCCATAAAGGTTCACTAATTTAGAATCACTAATTATGTGTTATAAACAACACAAAATAGGCTCAGTAACGTTTTACTGAAAAGGCGGCTTATTTTTGGGATCCTAAAACGTAAGTAATGGGATACCTACGACATCGCAAAAGTTGTCCGTCTGTAAGCACGATAACTGTCGAGTGGAATGAGATATTTGGATGAAACATTCTTTGGGTTAATGGTAAGGTCAAGTTCGTAGCTGGGCTCTGTAGCCTATGTTTAGGAGTCGGGGAGGGGGTTTCAAATTAAGGGTAAAAAAAAAATATTTTTTAAAAGCTATTTAGATAGTTGATTTAGGGGTAAGGAGACATGCTGAATCCGAATACGAAAGTTATTTTCTTGCCTGACGAGTAGTTCACCGACATGAAATTTGTCGACCAATTTTCTGTAGCAGTACCTACCCCTTTATTTTCAAACCTGCATAGCTCTGCGCGTTGGATGAGGACATTCATTTTTTATTCTATTCTATGGACGTCGGAGAGATCTAGTGTAATCGAAGGTCGAAGGGGTTGATATATAATGTTCGAACGAGGAAATATGTTGTTCAATGAGGATTTACTGGTTAAGTACAGCTCAAGTTCGTAGATGGGTCCTTTAGTCCTATCTTTAGAGGCAGAGGAGGGTATCTAATTACGGTAAAAACATGTATGTTTTATAAGCTAATAAGATATTCATTGGGAGTAAGGAATCCATATTTAAACTTAGTTTTCTTGCTGGACAAATGGTTCATCACGAATTCGGCCGAAGCTGGAAATTTGGTTTAAGCTCAAAGTTGTTTCTGAAATCGATAAGAGATTCGGTATCGGGGCAAGGAGACACGCTGAATCCATTTTTGAACTTTATTTTAACAGTAAAAATATTCAAGGAATCTGACGAAGACTGAACGGCGAAGACATGACCCAATTGTTGAATCAAATGTTAGATTTTCGGGATCCCATCGAAACCTTTGATCTTGTTCATCGGGATACCATGTTCTAAGGGAGTTTTTTCGGTTATTGTGGTATCTTGCCAGCTACCTTGCTATGTGATATTCAGTTACCACGGTCTCGACCATGGTAACTGGTCGTGGTATCTGAAAACATCATGTCACTTTTATCATCACAGACGCGATTTTTTGTCAAATCGGTGGGAAAGAAGTTTGGCACTTGTTCTGTGAGTGGATATTTAATTATTTAAAAATATGCATTATTTATTAATATGTAGATATAATTTTCTGTTTTGGAATACTTCTAAAAGCGCAAATTCAGCAATTGTCGTTTTTACAAAGCAATCGCAGTATCAGATGCCACGGTAACTGCAAAAACGACAAAATGCAGATCCAGGTACCGTGGTATCGGATACCATGGCATATGCATAACGCAACACCTGATATTCACTCATGTCAGAAGTACCAAATTTCTTTCCCACCAATGAGACAGAAATCTAGACCCTTTTGTTCCTGATGATGAAAGTGAGACGATTTTTTCATATGATTATTTCAGATGATTTTTTCCACAAACAGTTATCTGAATATCAAATACTACGGCAATTGTCAAGATACCATGATAACTGCAAGAACGCCTTTTGACCGTGGTATCAGTTACCACGGTAACTGCGAAAATGACTTCAGGCCGTGCTATCAGATATCATGGTATCCGCAAAATTGCAACTGTTGTATATGCCAATAATTTGACCTAATCTTCAGCTTATTTTCGGTTATGGCCGTGTGACTGAGCCGTCTTTTATTTAATGAATACAGTAGTTGTGTTTTTCTAGATACCACGGTAACTGGATCTGCAAGTTGTTTTTGCAGTTACCTTGGTATCTGATGTTGCTCTGCAAAAACGACAGTTGCCGAAATTGCGCTTTTCGAAGTCTTTTCTCAAAAGAAAACTAAGTGACAAACTTCTTTCCCACTAATTTGACAAAAATTGATGAAAGTAAGATGACTTTTTCAGACACCACGATCAGTTACCAACCGTGGTATCTGAATATCAGATACCACGATAACTGCACAAGTGCGCAAGCGTTCAGACGTGGGGTGTAAAAGTAAAATGTTTATCACATTTATATACAAACAGCTTTAGAACCAGGACATTTCTCTTCCCCAATAACCATACAAGTATTGAAATAACCTTGTAATCACCCCCCTTTAAAAGCTTTAAATGTAAAGAAATCGCCATTATATATCCAAAGAAATGTTGAAGATCTTGCACGAATAGCATTTGTTCGAACACTGAATGGTCTGCCTGCAATCCCACCCTTTAAACCTCTTGTTCATTAGCAAGGTAATAACAAGTGCAGTAACACAGTTCGTAGCAGACTAATGCCCCCTTCGTCATAATTCATTAAGTACGGCATATCATCGATCATATGACAGAACAGTCCAGTTTCCATCTGTTCATTAAAGGTTAAAGTACGTCGCGTCGTCTTATTTGTTGATGTTACACCAAATCTTCATCCATAGATATATCTCCCCAAATATACAAGAGTCAGAGACGAACTTAACTCATGGGAAATCTGGGCCCAGCTGCCCATGAACGGGAGGGGGGGGGGGGGGGTCGGGACCCATCAAAATACGTATTTACACCTTTTTCCTCAAGTATACGAGCTTAGAGTTTGATTCCAGTCACGGGTCAAAAAATACCCACAAGTGTACCAAGTTTGAACTTGATACTTGCACTCGTTCACGAGTTATGAGCTCCACAAAATATGGTGAAAACCGAAAACCGAAAGCTGCAGCGCTCGCAATAGTGGAATGTTCCATTGAACACTACTAAAAACACCTTTTGACCGGGGTATCAGTTCCACGATAACTGCAAAAACGACTTTAGACCGTGCTATCAAATACCATGGTATCTGCAAAAACGCAACTAATGGTTGTTGAAGATTGTTGCGCTACCGAGTTCACTAAAGACCCAGTTCAGTACAAGTTTGAAGACCAACACATCCAACCAAGCACAGAGGATGGACCTAGGCATCGTCGTGGCCTCGGAACTCACTTCTCCGATTATAAAGGTGCACTTCCTGAATCACAGACAGTAGTTGCGTTTTTGTTCGGCTTTTGCCTTTCCCTTTTCAGCTTTGGCTTTTTATCGTTTTCAGGCCTTTTTTGACATTCTCGCGTTTTCGCAAGTTGCCGTTACTACTAAGGACTTTTCACTTTTCTTGGATGAAAACACTATTTTGACAAATCCCATTTTATTTGTATTTTACTTGCAGTTCAAATTTTTCATCTTTAAAATCCGAGACAGTCTCGAAATATTGATTTTCACTTTGAATCAAATTCCTCTTATATTGGATTTTGTGATAAACTGGCTAAAGTAGCGAGGCAAAAAGCCAAAAGAAGAGCGTAACTTGGTCACCTTCAAAGTTTGCCCTTTTGCAAAAAGCCGAGGGATAAGGCGAAAGTCGGCGTTTGCCTTTTTGACAAAAACGGAAAATTGTCAAACAGTGCTTAGGACCATTTTACAAAAACGCAAAAAAAGTAAAAAGCCGTCGAAAAGGCGAGTGAAAAGTCGAACAAAAACGCAACTAGTAGCTGGCATCATTTGAAGATCGTTCAAACTTAGGGATCTATTGGTTCTAGCAACAGTTCTCAGATTCCTTGTGCACCCGATCCCTGTCCCGTCCCAGTTCTTAGAATCCTGATTTCTAATAAGAGTACTAAAAAAAAGTATTAAGAGTTGGTGTAGGGTATCCAGCGTTAGCGCTGTCTGAAGTTTCATAACAGATAGCACAAGGATGCGCAGTTTCAACAGACAGCACTTGGAATGTAATCCGTTGTGATTTTGAAAACAATGTACATCCCGATGAAAAATGTGTAGCCTGCGTAGTAGTATGGTCGTAGTACGAAAACGTTGCATGTAATACTATGTAATAGCAAAGAATACTATCATTTAATGTGCCTCAGACGGGTTCAATCTTACGTAGTGCCAGGAAGGGCCAAAAAACCGCCGAAAAAGTATCTGCCCACTTTTTTATTCGTCATCATGAAAACGGAAAAAGTCAGCCGATGTTTTTTTCGGCTCTTCCTGTCTTGCATAACATGTAATGCATAAGGTTTCGAAAATCGCAACAGATTACATCACAAGTGTTGTCTGTTAACTGCGCATCCTTGTGTTATCTGTTATGACACTTTAAGGTAGGACCTGAAGTAAGTAGTTAAACGCAACACAGTTCAGTTCAGTTCAGTTTTATTAAAAAAAAAAAAGGAACAAAAAAAATTTCGACCTCTACAAAGGTCCACGGCCCGTTACATAGGGGTTAATACCACAATAATTAACAAATGAACGAGTCTCTTAACCATTACAATACAATAACTACAATAACCTACTCGAATACGTGGATCAGATGAACCTTCCCTGCTTGATCTGTTGCTTGTAACAGATACCGATGTCATAAAGTCGCTCGAGGTAGGATCTCTAGTTGGGAAATCAGATCACGCGACGATCATGTTTGAAGTTGACGTCACCGTGAAAAATGAAAAATATTATCGAAATCGGAAAAACTACGCCAAGGGGGATTAGAGCGCGATGCGAAATGCTGCCGCAAATATCGATTGGTCAGATAAGTTCGCAAATCCTGAATCAAGTGAACATATGTATGGAAGTTTCACGGTAGCTCTTCAGGATCTAGTGGAGAAGTATATTCCAGTTACCAAAAATACAAACGTCCGACCTTACCTAGAACGACCGTAAACTTGATAAAAGCGAAACAAGAAGCGTGGAAGAATTCAAGGATATCTGGACGCCAAGAAGACAGAAAGAAATTTGTCAGACTGAGAAACAAGGTCCGTAAAGAAACGAGAAACCAACAGACTTTAAGGGAGCAACGTGTCGCGGAGCAGTTCAAAACAAATCCTAAAGCCTTCTGGAAATTTGTAAACTCCAAGCGTAAGCTTAACCACGGAGTGTCGGAACTTCGAGACCCAGACTCAGGGAAAACAACAAGTAATGCGGAGGAAAAAGCCAACCTTCTTAACCGACAATTTGAATCAGCTTTCACAAGGGAACCTGAAACAACTGAGGAGTTTTCGTCTGACAATGAAAAAGCACCAATTCCAGACCTTGATTTTTCGGTAAATGACGTTTATATCAAACTAAATTTAGACCCTCATAAATCCCCAGGACCCGACAACATTCATCCTAGGGTCTTGCGTGAACTGGCATCTGAAATCCAACTGCCGCTTTACGAGATCTTCAAAAAATCATACGCAAGCGGAAAGCTACCTTCACTTTGGAAAAAAGCCATCGTTTCTCCCATATTCAAAAACGGTTCCAGGCAAATCCCATCAAACTATAGACCAGTAAGTTTGACAAGCATCCCTTGCAAAATTTTTGAGTCCCTCCTTGCGGATCACCTCAGCCGACATGTGACATTTCCAAAAGCCAGTTTGGATTCATGCGTAGGAGATCTGCAGAAGCTCAGCTTCTACTGGCCAGTGAAGCCTGGAGAGCAATGATCGACGCGAGGATACAGGTGGATGTTCTCTATATTGACTTACGAAAAGCCTTTGCTAAAGTACCGCACAAAAGGCTCCTTTTGAAACTGAAACGCTTGGGTGTGATCGGACAAAATTTAGCTTGGATAGAGGATTTCTTAACCTCCAGAACACAGCGAGTACGAGTGGATGGCCAGCTTAGCACCACGGAGGTGAATGTTCTTAGCGGCGTACCACAAGGAAGTGTTCTCGGTCCCCTTCTCTTCAACATTTATATAAATGACTTAACTGAAGATATCAGCTCTTCCGTTATGCTATACGCTGATGACACTAAGCTATACAGAGGTATAAAGGGATTGCACGATGCCGAGTCTCTTCAAAAAGACCTTGACAAGATTTGCCAGTGGATGACTCAGTGGGCCATGGAGGTCAATACCGATAATTGTCACCACCTTCGTCTTGGCCCTACTACCCTTGACCATCGTTACACCTTGGACGGAAGGACGATTTCGATAACCACCTCTGAGCGTGACCTCGGGGTAGTTTGGATACAGATCTAAAATTTTCAACACATTACGAAACTATCATCAAGAAAACTACCAGAATTGTAAATCTTATGAGAAGGACATTTACATTCAAGGACAATTCCCTGTTTCCTACTTTATTTAAGGCTCTAGCTTGTCCACTAATTGAATATGGCCACGTAACAACGAGGCCTTTCTATAACAAGGACATCATCGCCATTGAGCAAGTTCAGAGACGAGCAACAAAAACAGTGCCAGCCATTCGCCATCTGCCTTATGAACATCGACAAAAAATTACGATTACCCAGTTTATCTTATAGATTCCTCCGAGGTGATTTGATTGAAACTTTTAAGATTTGTCATAGTTACTATGATAGCATAAGGCCTGATGATGTCCTCACTTTCAGTCATAACGGTCTCAGAGGACACAGCTTGAAAATTCGTGGTGAGAAATTCCGAAAAGACATTGGAAAATGGAGCTTCAAAAACCGGATAGTGGAATACTGGAATAATCTCCCCGAAAATATCGTAAATGCCGAAAATATCAATCAGTTTAAAGCAGGCGTGGATCGACACCTGGCTGAAATTGAATTTAGTGTACACAGTGTCCCGAGAAATTAACAGAGGGGAAAGCCTTTTTTTACTGCAATTATATTATTAATAAAAAGAGAACAATTGAAACAATTGAAGTTCACCTCCAGGTCTACGCCGATCTCCCACAAACACTTATTTTCTACAAAAATAGTAAAAAAAAATAAATAAAAAAATACTCAAGCCGAGCATCCAGGGATGTCGCACTACCCTCATTATTGATCTTATCTATTTCAAAACACAAAATATATATTCCCGAATGTATTTATTCTTTATCAACCAAAAATGTTTTTAGCTGGGTCTTAAAGGTGCCAAACAACTGAATGCTACGGACATTATCGGGGAGACTGTTCCATACTTTGCTACATGCAATAAGTGTAGGCACATGTACACATGTAGGGCAAAATAAATACGACAGTATAGGCTTTATAATACCGTAATGGTGCACAGGTCTCCTTTCTTCTTTCCCTTCTCCGTGTCGGTCACTAAATCTGTAGTAGTACTTTAGTATGTTGATCATTCTGGATTTGCAGTTATGTTGTCTACAAATCCGTAGTGAACTTGGTCTCTTCTAATATAATATATATGATAACATTATTTCAGCCAAGGTCCATGTATCGTAACAACATAAAGTAGTAGATTCAGCAGCGTCCAAATGTTTAAGCGTGGTATTGTCGACACCCCATTTTACTCAGTTTCTTTTGTAGTCTGAAAAATTGTTTACTTCCTTAACGCAAAATGTCATAATAAATAGTTAAATAAACACGATGAAAAAATTATCTAGAATAGGAGTATGAAGTTGTACGAAAAAGTAGCATTGAGTACTAACTGATGCTACTAAATGCCTCTACTTCAAGGCTATCGTGTTACTGCATGCTACTGTTAGCAAGACTGGATGCTCCTAGAGCAAGACAGGATGCTAGTGGATACTACTACTTAAGATTGGACCAATTTGAGGCACATTTAATGAAAGTACTCTTTACTATTACATGTCACTAGATGCAACTTTTTCGTACAACTTTCATACAACTACGCAGGCTACACATTTTTCTTCACGGGGTTTGACTATATTTTTGGGGGCGCACATATTGTTCGAGGAGTTCTTTGAAAGCGTTGATGGAGTCGATCAATACTACTTGACATAGTAGGGTGCTTCAAAAGTCCACCCCTTACTTTTGGAAAGACCATCTACCAGAGCAAAATAGAGTAATGCGAAGATCTATCTTTCCCATGCATCAAAAATGGTCCTCCATCGCAGCGCCGCCATCGAGAGAGAAGCTTGAGCAAACTGTTCGTGTGTACAGTGGCGGACATAGAAAATTCTAGCAAAGCTAAGATGCGGTGCAAACGTGCAGGATCAGGTCAGAGCAGCGCTCGTTAACGACTGGTTGAGTTTCAGTAGGGATGTTCGTCGCTGCGATTTGATTGTGCGTCACTTTTCCAAAGTTCGCGCATTACTCTCTGGAGTTATTTTGCTCTGCCATCTACCGGTATCCTTAAAAAGCGTCCAACCCCTCAGCGGGCAGTCCTTTCCGCGTGTCGGAAGAGACGTTACCGTGATTTCCTTGACACATCTTGTAACATTATATATATATATTTATATTTTATTTGTAACCCGACAAATACACAAGGTGGTAGCGGATTAAAGAGAATAACGAAAAACAACACAAGATAAATAACAGTATAAGCGCACAAAATTTAGACATAGTTTCTAACTGAAAAATTCATGAAAAACATCATGCACTCGATGACCAGATGTACGTAGTAGTGACGCTGACGTTTTCTCGAGTGAACGAATCACATCTTGGACGCCGAAGTTCTGAACTAATTTGTGTTTGCGGCAGGAACCAAGATATGAGAAAGACCAGGAGAGGAGGACTATTCAGTCGTTTGAAAACATGTGCCTCCGGAGACTTCTTGGCATCCACTGGACCCAGAAGGTAACTAACGAGCACATAAGAACCATCACAGGCCAACCGTCCCTCATTGAGACCATACGAAGGCGTAGATGGAGTTACCTCGGACATGTGCTGCGCATCGACGATTCCAGAATCCCCAAGTCTACGTTTTTCTGGCTACCCGAAGGCACCCGCCGCAGAGGAAGACACCAAAACACACTCCGTCGCACCTACAACAACAACCTGCGGCAATTTCATGCCTCATTACAGCCGAAGTGGGACGACATCGTCGCAGCCGCAAGTTTCGGAGACGACTGGAGACTATTCATGGACGCCCTGGGCGCCTCTTGGAGGCACAGGAGGATCTAAGGTCTAAGGTAAGGTAAGGCAGGAACGAGGAAGGTACATAAAAAATGTACAATGATTATAATAACACGTCTTCAAAGCTTAAATAAATTAAGGGCTTATAGTCCTTGCGGATAAGTTAAGTCACGAAGGGCAGGGTAAAACGACAGTTCGTCTTTTTTCTAGGTAAGATTGGGCGAACTTTCATGTCCAAACGTAAAATTGCCGAACTCGAACAGGACGTTGCCGACCCCTTCGCAGTTCAGTCCCGCTCCGTACCGCAGGATGTTGACGACCGTCCTGTTTTTGACCCGAATCGCAAAAATCCCCTAGACCCGACTCCCAAATTCTGCCTCGACACCCCTGGAACAGTCCATGAAGATCAGATTTTGACCTTGCTCACCATGGAGGAGTTGGATCTAGTCGTTCCTCGTCAGCTTATCAGCCCTAGGAGTTTCCTGCTGAGGCCTGGGAATACCTTTTTCCTCGGTGGTCTGGGAAGGATAGACGTTCTTGAAGCAGATGACAGGATAATGTAAGTACGGTGAAAAGTGCGAACGGGATGCGAGATCCATCAGCTCAAGCCAAGAAAAGCTTAAAGTTTAACTGAACAGCCAACTTATTTTTACATCTTAGATTCAAATACACTGAATTATTACAACACCCATTGGGGATTTTCATTCTGTCCACAGTAGTCTTCAGTAGGGACGTTGGGAATGTGGACGCTTTCCCATGGTGAATCCGTCCACAATTCGCCCGCGAAAATCACTACACAAGACACCTCACTAGCAGACACGACGTCCTGCCATATCTAGTTTGTTTTTGGCACTGCAGGCTGCAGACACTTCTTTGTTTATTGGATACACAATTTATTTACTCGTTTGCTGCTGAAGTTGTTGCCAAATGTTCCAGGCACCATAGAGCTATCACAAAAACGGGAAGAGCGGCAAGCACAATGGGATAATCGATTATTTGGAAATATCAGAAAAGCAAACTAACGTTTTTTCATCGGGTTTTCAAGATTATTTAAGCGAACAAGTGATGGGTAACTAGATTGTCGTATCCTAACCCTTTTCGGTTAAACTTTAAAGTTCGACTGAAAAAGCCAACTTATTTTTGTATCATTTAAAGGACACCTGAACAATGAAACCATACTTAAACACACCATGGAGAATGCATTTACAGACATGGCCACGGAGAGCATTCTTCTCCTGAGCGTGACGTTTTAAAATACCGATGTTCGTTTCTGGAGGTTTGCACATGCAGACTCCAAAACAAAAAGCGCAATTCATTCAAATCTTGTACAGCGCTGGCCAGATCGTATTGGAATTTCTTCTAGATATATGTTTGAGCTTAACTGGTTAACAAATATTCTAGAAGAAGGGGTGATTAGAGACATTTGTTCATTTCTAAAATTGTTCGCTACTGCAATAAGGACAGATGCAAAAGTGAGCAAAAATCATAGCTTGGAAACACTATTTCGTATTTGGATTGGGTTTTCTAGGCAATGTTAACGGTAGTCATAAAGATAGGGATGATACTTGGTACTCTTCATTCAGGTGTCCTTTAACTGAATACCCTGAATTTTTTGGATTTTGCCAAGGTTTTTTCTTATTTTCCACCATCTGCTCTAGTAGTGATGTTCAGAATATCTACGGCCGTCCCCACAATGCAAACTCTACTACGACGCATGAAATTTGAATATCAACACTAAAGCGGCTTTTCAGTGGGCAGTGGTGACTTGGTGAAGACTGCTTACTGTCTGGACACACATTTTCCCTAAATCTTTTTCGTCAAGTAAACAACACAGGTATAAGTGCATAGAGATACCACAAATCAGACATGGAAATTCCACTATTGGAAAATCGATTGTTCGTGAATAGTGAATAGCGGAGCAACGAAGGAACGCATTTTCATCGGGCCTTCAACCCTATTTAAGTGAATAATTGATGGGTAACTAGATTGCCCTATCTCAGCCCTTTTCGGTTCAACTTTAACCTGGTACGGGAACCCGCGGGTTTCACTTAGAATCAGATATGCTTGCCCTATCTTGTCCTAGCAGTCAAGTATTCAGGTCAATTACAGGAGTGTTGCATGAAGCTGCCCTTACTATGGCACCGCCCACCCCCCAATTGGCCATGGTACATGATCCTGCCACCTTGGATCATGAAGCTGCCACCCCCAAAAAAATCATGCAAATTCCAAGAAAACAGCAAATTTTGTTATTTGCAAAAGGTCAAGGAACCTCTCTGACCAAACAGCTGGCTTCTAACTTCACCATGTAGCAAAATACCATTTTTAGCAAAGTGGGCGACTTCATGATCACTTGGGTGCCTATATTCTTTTGTGTTCTCCAGCTTAGTCTTGAACAATTACAAGTAAACTATGGTACCAGCAGAAAGCGAAGGTTCTAAGCTTCCTTTCAGGATACGCCACTGAATTTTAATTCAACCTTTACTCTTTTTCCCTAAGTCATTTCCCCAAAATAGGGGTTTAGGGTGGCAGCTTCATGCAACACTCCTGTACAAATGTGTGTTTTTATTGTCGGTACGACAGTTGATATACATTGGCGCTTTTTTTACTTCAAGCTTTAAAGTTTAATGAAAAGGGCTAAGACCAGAGAGGCTACACATCATGTGTTCCCTTAAATAGGCGTGAAAATCCGATAAAAAATGCATTACTCAGATAGATAGATAGATAGATATTTATTAACATTGAAAGCCCTATAGGGCCCAGGGTTGGTCACCAAGAACCAGGGTGTTTGAGTTACTTCAGGATACTTTGGGTTACTCATGGTTACTTTGGGTTACTTTTGGTTACATTGGGTTACTTTGGGTTACATTGATTGAGTTACATTAGGTTAAATTGGGTTACTTTGAGATACTTTTGGGTTACTTTCCACGGTGTACGAAGTTACTTTTCGTGACCAACCCTGGTATAGGGCCATGGTTAATACAAATAATGGATTCCATATAATGAACTTTGTAAATAACCTTTAAAAATAAGCTGCCTTTTCAGTTAAACTTTACCTAGCACATTGTCGCCCTTAGTACCCAAGCTTAGCCCTTAGTACCCACGCTGGGGATAGGAACAGCTTTTACAGGCATTGACATTGAGAATCTGAAACCCTTATCGGAGCCATCTTAATATTTAAGAGTTTGGCCAGAAAACCGAAAAATTAATTAAGGTTTTGCTCAGCGAAAGGTGTTTGTCAAGACGATTGTACCCACAGGCTCTTGCAAAGAGCTACCAGCTACTGTTTTGTAAAAGATATACCACTGCTGTCGAGTGATATTCAGTTGCCAATCGTTGCGAATGAGGGTAGCTTGGCGCAGCCAGTTGTGACAGCTAAACAAACACAACACGACCTTGGAATAATGATTCGGAGAGTTGGTTCTTTTAGTTGCGATTTTGCAGATACCATGGTATTTGATACTAAGGCCGTTTTCGCAGTTACCGTGGATCTGATAACACGGTCAAAAGGGGTTTTGCAGTTATCGTGGTATCATTCACATACCACGGTCCCGACCTTGTAGCTTGTAGTGGTAGCCTATCTGAAAAGTTCACCTCAGTTTCATCAGCACTAGCACAAGAGTCTAGTTTTTTGCCAGGTTGGTGGAAAATTAGTTATGTCACCGTAGATGTCAATGGATACCAGTATTTCTTTTTGGATGATTTCTAAAAGCGCAGATCCGGCAATTCTCGTTTTTGCAGAGCAACCGTAGTAAGAGATACCACGGTGAATGCAAAAATGGCTAATTATTATCATTATTAATTTATTACCCATTATAATGTATAAATTCACAAAAAATTAAGTAGGAACAATAAGGAAAAGCTAAACAATACAACACGGTCAAAAGGGGTTTTGCAGTTATCGTGGTATCTGATATTCAGATACCACGGTCCCGACCGTGTAGCTTGTAGTGGTAGCCTATCTGAAAAGTTCACCTCGCTTTCATCAGCACTAACACAAGAGTCTAGTTTTTTGTCAGGTTGGTGGAAAAGTAGTTATGTCACTCTAGATGTCAATGGATACCAGTATTTCTTTTTGGATGATTTCTAAAAGAACAGATCCGGCAATTCTCGTTTTTGCATAGCAAGAGACGACCATGCATAGCAAGAGAAGAAGCACAGACGACCAGATAAAGCGAGGGAATGCCGGAGTTCAGATGCTTAAGCTCATGTCTAGGCATGGGGCCCCCACTAAACACTTGTTCCGAATTTACATTTCATTTATCCAACCAAATTGTTTGGCATTTTGGCCTTACGGTCGAACAGACCGCCAGAATTGAGAAGATTAAAAAAAGAGCTCTAATCATAGCGTCAAAGTTGGTCGAGAGGTCCTACGAAGAGTCACTACGTAAATTCGAAATCACCTCCTTACATGAACGAAGGCTGTGTCAAATCGCTGAATCACCCAATCCACACAAATATTTTCCCTTCTGAAAAGCTGTCAAAAAGGCTCCCTCGCAAGGTAGCTTCTACGGTTGAAAAGTTGCAGCCAATTAAATATGCCCACCAGAGGTTTGCAAAGAATTTTGTCACTTCATTTGTAAAGTTGTACAACAAAGCATAAGCTGAGCTGCTAGTTTAAATTTATCATGTTATTTATGACCGTTGTAGCCGTACATGCGTAGGCCTGTTATGTGTGTTCATTTATATCCATGACTATACCGGACAAATCAGTTTCTGGCGAATAAAAGATTTATCTATCTATCATAACCGTAGTAAGAGATACCACGGTGAATGCAAAAACGACTAATTATTATCATTATTAATTTATTACCCATCATAATGTATAAATTCACAAAAAATTAAGTAGGAAAAATAAGGAAAAGCTAAACAATACACAACACTACATAATCAACAAGAAATTATCAACTATTTCAGGAGTCTCTATATATATTGCTTGTCCAGTCAAGATCTTGGCTATACCGCAGTAAACGTTTCTGCATGGCAATTACGGGCTGGGTTACTCCATACTTCCTTGATATGCTGCTGTTGCTTGACCAAGGCGGAAGTTACAACAGATATTTTGCAAACTTATACAAAATTGCAGATCCAGTTACCGTCGTAACAGATATCAAGGTATCTGTACCATGGTACCTGCAAAAACGCAACTATTGATGCTAGGGAATGCGAATGAATTTGCTACTACAACTAATTATTTATTAATGAACAACATTTGACGGGGTGACTCGGTCACATATCTTCTGCCAATCCAGATTCTTCTATAGGCGTATTCTCGCCGTTCCCTGAGGACTCCTCGGGGAATCGAAGGGAACGGCAAGAATAGAGGGAGTCACTCCATGCGGACTCCGCGTACAGACACAGCGAGAACACGAGGTTTGCTTCCAAAATGGATTTTGTTCGAAAAAAAAATATGCAGTTGACGAAATTAGTCTAGATCCACTTTATTGTAGACACCAAAACCAGCAAATGTTGATTCCCCTCCAAATCTGAAAGGGAGTCCTTTTTGATGATGGTGATGATAATCGGAGCATTCCCCGTCCGTGGCGACTGGCGAGAATACCGGGATCGAGTCCTCAAGTGGAGTCCTCGGATAACGGCGAGAATACGCCTTATCTTCTGTGAGTTGCTCGGCCTGCACAGTCAGTTGTAGCTCTTACAGTACCTGTCCGCTCTTTCAGAAAATGTTAGCCCAAAGAGCACAGGCTAGTGAGAAAAAGTGCGAACTCGTGACTGAGTTGGTTGAAGACAAGGGTCCCCTCTTACTTCTTTACTGAACCTCCGAAGACGTGACCAGTTCGTTCTTGTATATTTTTACTCACAGTCACACCTGGCTTGGCATCATCAGTGAAAGAAGATTCAGACCCCAATCTCTCCTCTACAACAAAACCAAGGTCAACCCAAATGCGGAAAAATCTCTGACGTATCAACGACCCATTCCAAAAACAGCAGCCGTGTCCAAAATAAAATCACAGCACCAAGTTTAACTCCAAGCAACTTCTATTAAAGAATTCACCAAACCAGATACTTAAGGCTAAGCTAGAATCTTTAATTTGTTCTTCCACAAGTTCATTTTGGAATATTATATTAGACATCACATCAGAATATCATATTAGAGCAAACAGCGAAAAATTTAAAAATCCCTTTAAAGGACTCCTCGAACTATTTACCCTTCAACTTACAGTATTTTAAAATATTTGAATACTAGGCTGTGCTTATAACAAATAACCCACTGTTTTGGCTGTTTTAAGCCTTTTCCGAGCACAATTTACATAATCGTTTTTTCTGATGGTAAAACTTCTCGCGGACAACGTCGACAGCGTGACACACATCGAAGGTAGCAAAACACGGCAAGTGAGAAAATCAGCGTGCTTTTGCTAGAGCGGTTAGTATGTACCGTACAAAATCGGCTTCTCCGGGTTTAGAAGTATATGGAGGGTATTTGACAGAGCAAAACGGATAAGTCAGCTACATTTTATTAGAGCTATATTTTGAAGTTCATTTTCCAGCTTGAGCCTGAAGAGGACCCTTGCCAAGAAGGGCCGAAAAATAGCTCTAATAAAATGTAGCTGACTTATCCGTTTTGCTCCGTCAAATATGATTCGCAGCCAAGTTTGGGCTGAAGGAATATTTATGTGGAGGGATTACGGAAGTATAGGTTGCATTGGTATTATAGGTAAGACAGGTCCTTTAAGACAATCCAAATAATGCAGTGTATTCAGTTAAAAGATCCAAAAATAAGTTGGCTTTTCAGTTAATCTTTAAAATTAGCTAGCTTTTCAGTTAAGCTTTAAGTTTGACCGTCCGTGTGTTTATTTTATTTGCATTTTTTTTTTTAAGCTTCACTGTCTACTCCTCGGACAAACTACCCGTAACTATTCTGAAAACGGAGGACGCAGAGTCATTCTTGGAGGAATGTCGAAACAGTCCTCTGGTTGCTGTTCCATCTGGAGGCGAGGAAAGGATGAAGCTTTGGCCACAAATGCAGTATAGGGAATTCGATCTGAGTGGCATCTGGTGGGAAGAAAGTGTGGCGGATATAACGCTATCTAGTGCTGGTAAGTGGTAATGTCTTTAAAGGTTAACCCAAAAGGGCTGGGATAGGACAGTCTAGTTACCCATCACTTATTCACTTAAATTTGCTTGTAAGACCTACTGAAAATGCGTTACTTTGTTGTTCCAAAAATCGATTTTCAAATAGTGGAATTTCCGTGTGATTTGTGGTACCTCTATGCGCTTGTATCTGTGTTGTGTGCATTCCGAAAAAAATTAGACGTAGCCACTTGCATTAGTTCGATCTAAGGCAAGAACGAATGGAAAAGAAAAATAAGCTACGCGGGAATAAACAAAACAAAAAAGCCGTCTCACTAAGACCTGCCTACCGACCAGTATTTGATTATTCCGCACCGATACAAACATTCGTAACATACACAGGCGAGTCCGGAAACGGGTAATAACTTATTTGACGTTGCAAAACGGATAAGTCAGCTACATCTTATTCGAGCTATATTTCGGCCCTTCTTGGCAAGGGTCCTCTTCAGGTTTTTTCCACAAGTTTATTTTCCAGCTTGAGCGGCATGAGCCTGAAGAGGACCCCTGCCAAGAAGGGCCGACATATAGCTCGAATAAAATGTAGCTGACTTATCCGTTTTGCAACTTCAAATATGATACGCAGTCAGCTTGGGCCGTAGGAACATCTATGGGTAATAACTTATAATACTAAAGTGACCAGTGAATTGGAAAACGCCTTTTAAGAAAATAAATAGACCAATCAAAACGTGTCCTATGCCAAATCTTCGCAATGAAAACTGTAAGTCGAAAGGTTCAAGGGTTTTTTTTCAACAGTTTTTTTTTCATATGTTTTCAGTCTGTTATTTTCTTTGCTAGACTGAAATGTGTCACATGGTGCCTGTCCGATGTAGATACCTACTTTAAAGCAGAACTGAAAACTCCATTAGTATATTGTCATTAATTTATTTATTAATTTCTTTATTATTTTCAAAAAATCGGTAAGCTAGGTTGCCAATATTAGAAATAGTAACAATTAGTAATCACGCCAGCACGGGCAAAAGATAAGTAAATGGCACGGAAACAACAAGGCTAACACAAAAGATACATAAAATTAGTTCGGGTCTAACCCGTTCTAGCATTAGCCACCCACGTTCTTCCTGTGTTATGTGCAGGGTATTTAGCTAGTGACGCCAATTCTGGTGGGAGATTGACTGGAAATCCGGATCTTGATTTTTTTGCTTCCGACCACGTTGACTTTGATAGCCTGACAAGCTGTATTTTCAAGTGCAGCAGTCATCGCTATAATGCCATTCTTCATCAATCAGTCAATCAACTATCAACAACTTTAGTCCCAATCTGCTTATAGCTAGAAAAGGTAGGCTAAACAGCAACATATTTGCAAAGTATACTTTAACAGACAACAGATTAATGAACATACTTTACTGTAAATGACCAGAAATAACTTTGGAACGAAGCTGTCTAAGAATTGGGCTGACGAATTGGCAGGATATACGGTTAAAACCGATTGCCAGTTTTCCTCCCGGATCGACGCACAGACGAAGGAGGGGGGGGGGGGGGGAAATAAACATCTCATCTGGGCGCAACACTTCATCTTGGCTCCAGTTTTTTTTTGAAGGGTAGTTCTGCGGTCGTGAGTGGGGGAGGGGGGGGGGGTACGGACTGTAGGCCTTATTTGAGTGTCTCGTTTTTCTTTCAGGATGGGTTTCCGTTACATTAGGAAGTCGGAAATTCGCAAAGCTCCGCGTTGGTACCCCGGAGGCCCGTGGGATATATTTGAGAAAACCCCCTCTGCTACCTCGCGCTGTTCAGCTGAAGGGAACAAAGATAAGAGCTAGCCCAGCATACAGGCCTCATAAATTAGTACTTTGATTTATTTTTGTACCGAAATTATGAAGTTCTAATGCAAACAGAAACCAAAATTCCGCTTGTTAGCCTGCAGGAGTGTCTTCTTCGTGATGGATTAACGTCGAGTGAACCAGAAGAAATATGTAATGCGCTTTCGGAACATTTTGCAACTGTTGGGGCTCGATTGTCTCGTACTGCAGTAGCTTCTGACACTGATCCTCCGCTGGAGTCCTTCATTGAGACGCCCGTTGATGTTTTAATGCATTTGAGACCTGTCACTCAAGATGAAATACGTAAGATCATTTATGAGATGAAAAGTAATTTGGCTGGTAGTGACTTTGTCAATCTTCCTGTTTTGAAAACTGCAATTCCGAATATTTCAAATGTATTTACTTCCCTTATTAATGCTTGTCTGAAACAGGGAAGGTTTCCTGATTGTCTAAAATGTGCAAAAATAACTCCTATATTTAAGGGTGGTAACAAGAATGATCTGGGGAATTATCGGCCAATTTCATTATTACCTTTTATTTCACGTGTTTTAGAAAAATGTATTAATATTAGAATTAATGACCATTTGGAACGACATAAACTTTTACATCCAAATCAGTTTGGTTTCAGGAGGGGTAGAACAACAGAAATGGCAATTTCCTTTATCACTTCACTAATTAATGAAGCTCTTGATAAGAAGCTTAGGGTAGCTGGTATTTTTGGATTTGGCTAAGGCGTTCGACACTGTTGACCATCGAATACTAATACAAAAATATGAACTGTATGGAAGACGTGGCCCTATGTTGGATTCGATTCGTTGTTTTTTTCAAAATTGAGAGCAGTATGTTCGTTTACAAGCATTTTCTTCTAGAAAACATTTTGTTAATTGCGGGTTCCCCAAGGTTCCGTTTTGGGTCCTACTCTTCTTTTTATTTTTATTAATGATTTGCCCACTTCCGGACTGATTCTTTCTATATCCGTTTTTGCACTGCAGTGCTTCCGAGGAATCGGAATTCTCGCTTCTCGAGAATCGCGGACTTGCTCACCGACCAAGTCCGTGCTTCCCTGCAAGATGCTGCAGCGCTGCCGCTTCAACCAAGAATAAAGTGAATCCAAAAACGCATATTGTGCAAAAGCAAAGAAGTGCTGCAGCAGCGATGCGGAAGCGCTACTGCAACAAAAAACGAGGCTGAGATTGAAAGAGTCTAACCTCTGCTGTTTTTAACCGAAAGTGTGGACCTCATTCAGAAAATAATATGCTTTTCGCCGACGCAGCTCTTTAAAGAGCGACAAAACGACAATTGTCGCTTTGCCAGAACTCTGTTAGAAGATGGATAACATCTTAACACATGGATCGCATCCTTGTTGTTCATTTTTAATGATTAACCCTTTTAAGTGTTAAGCTTTTCGCGAAACATAATACTTAAAAGGATTATAGCATAAATAGTGGTGTTCCACCCTGCTTACCGTAGTTGCTACGCATGATGACACGGTTCCTGGCTTATTGGCGTCAAGGCTGACCCACTTTTCTATTTTCGCCCAAATATCGTGTCACGGGCTAATTCGGCCAACTCCTTAGCGGGGTAAGCCAATAGTTACTATTAGTGTATTAGTATTACTATTTGAGAAGGTTGGAACGGTCAGCGTAGTAACTCTTTACGAGGTTGGGACGAAAAGAATAACTAATAGTCACTATTGTCAAAAGGGTGGGACGCGCTAGTTGCAGGAAAGGGTTAGCATGATGGCGACACTCGGATTAACCTACGGGTTTGAATAATCCGAGTTTCTTCGAGATAGGCAAAAGTCCTTTTGGACGCCGTATTTTATTTTAATTATTGCAAATATCCTTTATTGTATCCTTGCTGCTATAAGCGCGACTTGTTATTCAGCTTTCGGGACAGACTCTCACTTTTTGATGAAAAGACTTGGGAAATCAGAACGTCATCGATTAAGACGGCTCAAATGGTACTGGAATTAACGGCATTTGACAAGAACAAATAAGGTGCAACTTGGTACACTGGGGAAGTTCGATAATTCCATAAAATCGTTAAAAGACCTGTCTTACCTATAATACTAATGCAACCTGCTTCCATAATCACTCGATATATTTCTAAACCCGGAGACCCCAATTTCGTACGGTACATTCTAACCCCTCTAACAAAACCACGCTGATTTTCTCACTTGCCGTGTTTTGCTACCTTCGACGTGTATCACGCTGTCAATGGATGTCTGCGGAAGTTGTTCCATCAGACAAACCGGTTATGTAAATTGTTTCCCTGTTTTTGCTACAAGTCAACGAGTCTCGGAAAAGGGTTACAACAGCCAAAACCGAGGCTTATTTGTTGAAAGCACAGCATAGTTTTAAAGTTTTCAAATATTTTAAAATACTGTAAGTTGAAGAGAAAATAGTGCGAGGGGTCCTTTAAGTTGTTTTGCCCGTAGATCTATTAGCTCATAGTTCAGTGTGAACTAGACAAATTAGTTTGGCTGGAGCTACAGTCTAATAGGTTTTGCGTCGTCATCACGGTCAGTATTAATTAACGCAACAATCAGACAGGAAATATCGAACATTGCGGATATTGATTTGCTACGGTAGCATCGGGAAGTTTCCAAGTATAGAGTGGCTTGTTAAATAGTAGCTTTTTTGGTGACGATGTTACTGTTTATTTGTATGTGTTTCTTCTCTTTTTTAAAGGCACAGGAGGTGGAGCAGGGAGAAGTTAGAGCGAGGGAGACAGTAAGTCAGAAATTTGTTTATCGAGTGAGCGTCGATTCAGGTCTTTGATGTCCTGCTTTCTTTTCCCGTATTCACGCATTCCTTTGTATGAAGGGGCTCTAATATGTCACTGACATTTCTGGAGTTCAGAGATGTCAAATTTCAATATTTTCATGTGATGAAGTAGTTACTTTCAGTCGGTAAAATCTGCAAATTTCTTCCTTGTTTTACGGTTAACTGAAAAGGACTGAGCTGTGACAATCTAATTGCACTTTACTTAGTCACTTAAATAGGCTTGAAAACCCAATAAAATACGATACTGTGTTTTTTTTTTTTTTTTTTTTTTAGTTTAATACTCTTTATTATACAAACCAACTTTTACATGCTAAACCACATGAACACACATTTTGTAACCCTCTTAACATCCTTTATACACGTAGCTGACACTTCTGACTGCAGGAAAGCCCGAATGTAATGTGGGGGCAGTAAAAAACAACAACTTCACTTTACATTAATTGTCACATATTTTTTTTAAAAAAAGAGCAGACAACTGAAAGAGGAAGAACAGAAAGAAATGAACGCGATTCACTATCGTCGATTTTCATTTTGTAAATATTCTCTTGCGGATTTTTGGTACCTCTATGTGATTATACCTCTATCCTTACATGTTTAGCAACTACACGGGCAAATTTTTCCAGAAAATTTAAATTCAATTCAGTTCATCAGCAATTCATTTTAATTTCAACATTCTTTAAACAAAAACAAACGTAACACTCCCAAGAAGGGCACAAGCGTGTCCTGTGCGGTAGTGCACAGCTTTTAGTCGCCTATTACAAAGGATTACAAATATAAGTTTAAATAAGAAGATTGTTAAATATGTCAGATTGCTCGGCAGATTGTCAGTCTGATATTTGAGTTTTTAGCCATGAAACTCGACCTCGATTAGAGGAGAGGTCAGAAAAATCACGTTTGGTCTTTTCTTTAAATTTTGCAGTTCAGTCATAGAGCTAGTCTTCTTGGGAGGCCGCCCGCATTCTCAATTTCCCTACTAGATCATCTTGTGGAGAAATTGAATCGCCGGACTCCCTTGAGTCCCTCGCGGGACTCAGAATATGGCATGCATTTTGGGTCAAATATGGCAGAAATGTTGCCGACAATGCACGAAATGTCGCCGAGAATGCTGCTTTTGCCGCCAAGATTTTGTCTGTGTATCCGAGACTGCAATGTTTGTTGCCGATAATGACAACGTTGTAGCCGAGATTGCCACTGAAAACGTGTCACCGAGAAATACAGATATGTGTTCGAAACCAAAAATCTAGTTCCTTAGACGGAACAAAGTGTCGCCGAGATTTCACGTAATGTCGCCGAGAACGCATGAAATTTAGCCACGCTTTTCAGTGGCAATCTCGTCTACAAAGTTGTCATTCTCGGCAACAAACATTGAAGTCTCGGATACACAGACAAAATTTCGGCGACAAAAACAGCATTCTCGGCTACATTTCATGCATTTTCGGTGACATTTCATGTATTCTCGGCAATATTTTTACCAATTTTGACCCAAAATGCATGCCATAGTCCGAATGTTTTAATATCTTTAAAAAGTGTAGTCTATACAAAAATAATTTGGCTTTACAGTTAGACTTATTAAGGTCACCCGCTCCATCCCATCTCCTACATTGGACTTTAGTGGTTGCACATCACCGACTTCGGTAATTTTTATTCCGAATTCGGAGAGTTAAAATCCGAATTTTAGTTGAAATGCGATACAGGATTAAAACGTTATAATGCAAAATACTGCAGGTTAGGTTATCTTAATCTGCAGTATTTTGCATTCTGTATCGGATTTGAACTCTCCGAATTCTTATTTTAATTATCCGAATTCGGAATTAAAGTCGCCAAATTCGGTGATGTGCAACCACTATAGTCCGATTTAGGATAGACTTTTTACAGTGTAGTTCTCAGCGCTGGGGAAAGCCGAGCATATCGGAAGGCTGTGCCCAACATTGGGATAGGGATCTCCAAAACTCACCCGTAGGCCTACTTACCTGTTTCTTAGAAAAGGAAACTTGACCCACCAAAGTTGGTAAGAAAAACAATAAAAAAAACAGTAATCAATATATATATAAATAATGCATATAACGGATATGTCAGCTACGATGCTTCAGCAGCGATATTTCGGCCCTTCTTGGCAAGGGTCCTCGTCAGGGTGTCAATCTTCAGGAAATTATATTTTCGGTGCGTAAAAGGATGCACCTGCGTTTGGGAACTCTGTCCCATGCTTCCTGGACCCAGGAATTCTGGCCCGCCTATGGTCATACGAACTAGATACACATACGAACTATCTATACACAAACACGTCCCTCCCCTTCTATCAATGATTGGTGTAGACTGAGGTAACCATCTACCTAGTCGAAAGGCGCTCTATAGTATTATTGATAATAATTATTATTACTGTTATTGTTAATCTTTATATTAATAATGATAATAATAATTCTTTTTGAAGAAAGTCCGAGGGACATAAATACGTACAAATTAGTAGTACACAAACACGTAAATATCCATAAAACCAATCAACAAGTGCTTTTTGACTCCTAACGCTCTATTTTTAAATCTCTCTGTTCATAAAATAAATTATTGTATTATGTTCGTCTAATGAAAGCCCAGGGGAATATCGTGCGTAATTGAACAGTAACTCAAGTACAAATCAATTATATCAGAATAAAGAAAAAGAGGCATAAATCCCAGTCGCAAATGAACGAACACGTAGATTCTTTAATTGCAAATATATTGCCCGTCTATGGGTGTGTTCCAACCTCTATTAAAAGCCACCGTTGTCGTCTCAACGTCTGTGGAGGAATTTACAGGTTGGAACAACGGTGTTAGCTCTTAGAATCTGGTGGTGGGTACACACCCAAATCTTATCTGGACAAGACGTGGGTAAAAACCCATTAGAAGTTCAATGATATTGGTTAAACTACTCTTCTAAATCAATAATAAAAGTGAAGTGAGCATTCGAAGACCATCCTACAAGGACCTCATTTTATTCGAAGTGCGAACTAAGGTAGTGTTAAACATATGTAAGTAGTATAGAGCGACTGCTCTATACCAGCTGAGCTACCCAGGGGCTCGTGAGCATATTTCGCAATTCTTGGTAGCTGAGTTGATAGAACATCGCCTGATAAGTGGGGGTCATGGGTTCAAATCCTGGCTGAGGAGCATTTTTGTCTTCAGTTCACTGTTTCTAATGTTTCAATTAAATGTCTTCCCCATCAGATTGAATCTTTGATTTTGCTTGGTTTTCACCACGAGGCCTCGTGGGGAGGGGGGGGGGGGGTCACCACGAGGCCCAATATCCATGTGCGGGTATTGGGTCCTGGTTTGTTCCCGAGTTTCCGACATAGGAGTCCTAGAGTTCTAAATTCGGTTCTAAATTTGTTTCTGGTTTATTGGTCACGGTTCAAGTCCCTTGTATCTAAAGTAGTTGTATCTAAAGTATTTAATTAACCCGAAATTCACAAGGAATTGCTATGGAGTACAACATAATAATCAAAAGAAAGAAGAAAAAGAAGGGCGATAGACGTTCAGCACACTATTTACAGCAAACCGATGAAAAATTCTTTGAATGTTTAGTTGTACGAAAAAGTTGCATGTATGTACGAAAAAGTTGCATATGGAGTAGTATGGAATACTTTGATTTAACATGCCTCCGACTGAGCTAATCTTAAGTAGTAGTAAATCCGATAGCATCCAATCTTGCTGTAGTAGCATCCAGTTTGCTAGTAGCAGCATGCAGTGGCAACCAGAGGCGTTACTAGCCAAAATGTTTGGGGGGGGGGGGGGGACGAGGCATTTACCGATTGGGTGGTAATTTTTACCGACATTTTCTGCAGAAAAAAAAAACTGTTTTCAACAACAAAAATGACATTTTTGAAAAAAATCGACTGATTTTCAGAAACATCCACTGATTTTCAGAAAAACCGACTATTTTGACGAAAAACCGACAAATTTTCAGAAAAACCGACTGTTTTCATGAAAAAAATCAACCGCTTTGAAGAAAAATCGCGGCGCTTCGCGCCGGCTCGGTTATTTTTTACCGAAAGCTTTTGGGGGGGGGGGGCGTCCCCCTCTCCCCCCCAGACGTGATGCCCCTGGTGGCAACAGCTACTGCATGCTACTTATGCGTACGCTCCATACGACTAATTTTTCGAAAATGTTTCGTTGGGATCCACGTATACTACTATAAACATATGGTAGACAGCCATTGGTTGTCATTTTTACGGACCTTGTGAAGGAAGTTACCTATAATAATAATAATAATAATTGATTTGTAACCACTGCACAAAAACAATGTGAAGATAGCGGAGTAAAGAAGAGAAAGAAACAAATAAACAACTGAAGGTAGGTAGGTAGGTAGGTTTTTATTTTTAACCAAAACATTGAAAGTAAAATAAAATAACATTACTTATATCCTATAGCAGCAAAAAGAAAGTCCTAAGGACTTGTGCGGCAATTTGTTAATACTATTGTATCTAATAAATAGAAAACATTAATACAACAAAATAAACACAAAAAAATCAGCAGAACCAACGGATGAGCCCTGTGATATTGAGTAAGCCGTTCATATGCTTGTCCAGATAAATTACTATCAATTTATCTCAAAATAGTACTATGAAATAGAACGAAAAAGTAGCATGCAGTACTAACTGAGCTACTACATGGTTCTACTCAAGGCTACCGTGTTACTGCATACTACTATATGCTACTATTAGCAAGACCAGATGCTACTATGGCAAGACAGGATGCTACTAGTTACTATTACTAAAGATTGGACCAGTCTGAGGCACATTAAATGAGAGTATTCTTTGCTATTACATAGTATTACGTGCAACTTTTTCGCACTACTACTATACTACTACGCGGTCTACAAATTTTTCATCGGGATGGTAGTTAAAGTAAACTATAGTTGCGTTTATGATCGAAGTTTTGTTCGCCGTTCGCTTAGCCGGTTGCTTAATTTCCACTTTTGAACGCCGTCGAAGTTCACCGTTTGCTTAATTAGTGTTTTTACGACTCCGGCGATCCTTGCCAAGTCGACGTTTCTTCCACGATTCAAGCAAATTCCGAACTTGCTAGCGCACGAAGTTCGACGGTCAGAGTTGAAGGACGAAGGAACTCTGACCGGCGACCAAAAACGGTCTTTAAGCAGAGACCTTTGAGGTTGAAGGTAACTTCAAACTTCGACCAAATCGCAACTTATGTGAGAACTACACTCGATTTCTGATACTAATCCTTTTCCCAGCTTTTCCAGACTCAGCTAGAGGCTGGAGAGGGTAATCTCGCCTTAAGATGTGACTTCGGAAAAGCAAGCCAGAGTTCGTTCTGCCAGTGGTTGGGCCAGAATAGTTCGGAAGGGGGTTCCCCGCGTGTTTGGAGGATAGGAAGCGGCAAAACGGCGTTCCTGATTGGTGGACCGACTCTCGATACTGAAGGTGATCCGGAAGGTACTTATGACTGTCTTGTAACAACCCTCAGTTGTATTTAAAACTCAGAGCAAAATAACGCTAGAGCAAAGTAACGCGCGAACTTTGAAAAGTGACACACAGAGCGTGTTCCACCCTCGTACCAATAGTAACAATTAGTTACTATTTCGGTTCCAACTTCACCAAAAGTTACTACGCTGACCGTTCCAACCTTCTCGAAATAGTAACTAATAGTAACTATTTGCTTACCACGCTCGGGAGCGTAGTAAGCGTAGTAACTACGGTCTCTGAATCGTGATTGGTCGGATTCGCCCGTGGTATGATATTCTGCAGGAAAATAGAAAAGTCGTTCCAGCCTTGACGGAAAAAGCCAGAATTCGTGACGTCATGCGTAGTAACTACGGTAAGTAGGATGGAACACGCTCACAGTGAAATTGCAGCAACACTAGCTCCACTACCGGATACAAGCATCCCTTCCGAAACTCAACCAATCGTAGAGCAGAATTATCAATCGTTAATGAGCGCTGGCTAGAATTTCTACGTCCGCCACTGCACGCAGCGAACAAAGCAAGCTGGGCGGTGCCGCGACAGAGGCCCATTTTTGATGCATGGGAAGGATAAGTCTTCGCATTACTCTCTAGAGTTTTTTTTCTCCGTTAAAACTCTACGTCTTACAAAACAGACTCGACATCGGATGGTTACTGGTATCATTGCTAGACTGGCTGTTACACACACTTCCACAGGTTCAGGTTCTTTGTAACAATAGCTGCGTTCGTTGCACTCCGGACTGTCTCTGGTGTTTAGTCACCAGTGTCCGGTTCTTTCCTTAAAACGCGTTCTTTTGGTTCACCTGTGAGTTGACGAAAACCGGCTAATTCCTCGCTGCAGCAGGGCTCACGATCAGGTTCTGGTTAGTCCGCACTGGTGAGATAAAGAGCGTGTTCCACCCTTCTAACAATAGTAGTTACTATTTCCGTTCCATCCTCACGAAAAGTTACTACGCTGACCGTCCAACCTTGTCGGAATAGTAACTAATAGTTACTATTTGCTTACCATGCTCGGGAGCGTAGTAAGCGTAGTAACTACGTATCTCTGTAACGTGATTGGTCGGCTTCGCCCTTGGCGTGAGATCCTGCTGGAAAATAGAAAAATCGTTCCAGCCTTGACGGCAAAAAAACAGAATTCGTGACGTCATGCGTAGTAACTACGGTAAGTAGGATGGAACACGCTCAAAACCGGACACTGGTTAGTTCAAAAACGGGTTATAAGACTGGTGAGAAGTCACCAGTGGATGCAAAAACGGCTTGTAAGAAAAACCGGAGACCACCGGTGAGAACTCCCGTGACAAAGAACGCAGCTAATATATGTCGATCATTGGGGCCGGCAGGGATACCAGCTCGTTAGCTAGGCCCCATTTTAAACACTGACTATATGTAGATAATATAAATGAGTTGTTCCTCTATAATACGCACACAAAAGAAAGAAAGAATTGTTCCACAATCACGGATATGGTTCTCATGAATATTACTTGGGCTAGGGGTACCTAACTCTTCGTTAGTACGTTTATTATTATTATTATTTATTTGAATCTTTCAAGACTGAAGAGTAATGTATAAAAAGGAACAACAATGTGTCAGTCAAACTCACACATACTTACATACTAATAAACAGCTGACCGTTAAAGACAAATTAGCCTACTAAATATACAACGAAGTACATGGAGAAAAACGAAGTTCAAAATAAACAAACTCATCAGGGCGCTTTTTTGTGAAAAAAGGAAAAAGGTAGTGATGAAGAAGAATGTTGTCAGCCTTTTTATGAAAGTTCTGGATTTTACCATTTAAAGTTTCCAAAGGATTCTTCCTTTAAAATTCGAAGTTAGGAAAGAGTTACTCGCAGAAATCGGGAAGCCAAGAAGGAATTTAGAGAATTTATAATAAGTAACTTTTAGCGCAGAAAGTTCAGAAGGACGGAAAGAAGAAAAGAAAGCAGACGGAAAAAGAATGTGAGGAAGTGCAACAGTCGTATAAATAGAACCAAGAACATCTCTGCGATACATCCCTCGGAAACGAATAACAGCACCGAATGCTCTTCTTATTTTATCTTGCACATGTTGAATAAGGATAAGTTTCCAATCCCTGGTATTAGATGAGTAAGGGTTCCAAGATACATAACTTTCTCAACAGGGCTGAAAACAATCCCCCCACCACAATCCAGAGGGGAATTCAGTGTCGGCAAACTACTAATCACAAAATAATTACACTTTTCAGAACTAATTATTAGACTTCATCCCCAGTTTAGACGCTAGAATGTTAAAGTTTTCTATTAATTTTTCCTTTGACCGACTTAAAATAATAATATCATCTGCATATGCTAAAAACCTTACATCACGTGCAAAATGTATTAAAGAAGTCTTAAGCGACCGAAGACCAAACATGCATTAAAAATATATGGTGATAAAATTCCACCTTGTCTAACGCCTTTTCCCACTGAAATTAAATTAGACAGAATTTTTGGGGAACAAATTGCCACTTGAACGTTCAGTCCATTGTACCAGGACCTTAAAGCACCCACAACAGAACGGGGAATACCATTATACATAAGGGATAGAAGAGCAGCCGCATGAGAAATATTGTCGAAAGCACCTTTTATGTTAATCAGAAGCGTATAAAGCGGTTGTCCGCTCACTCGCGCATCATTGATTAAAGTGGAAAAAGTAGCGTGCGCGTGATCACAAGCAATACCCATTTTAAATCCAACCTGGTTTAACCCGACATCAAGGCCTTCAAACATATTTTTAAAACACATTTCAAAAACTTTACTAATAATACAACCCTTGGTTATTGGTCGATAAGAACTGCAAGATTTTAACTCCTTCTTTCCATTTTTTAGAATAGGGGAAATCAAACCAGTTTTAAAACTTGAAGGAACACGACCTACCGATAAAATTAAATTTAAAAAGCAAGAAGAGTTAAAAGGAACGTTGGGGATACAAACTTGAGATGGTTTGAAAAAAGCCCATCATGGTCAGGCGATAATTGGAACTTCAGTTTCTTTTGAGCCAAAAGTAAATCTTGATGTACAATTACGTGGTCAGAAGGAAAGTCACTTAAAATGGAGTCTAGCTCAGCTACGTCAGAAGGAAAATCGTTAGAAGAATACAGGGTGGACTTAAAATGTGTTTCCCAATCAGCAACAGGCGGGAAAGAATCAGGTGGTGGTTCACTTAGATGCTTAGACCTACGTAGCGCTTTCCAAATTTTAAGCTTATCAAGATCAGCATCACGAGACGCCTCCTCCATAAGGCAGTTATTGTGTCGCCTAAGTTCGGCCTGAAAAATAGCCTTCTTCTCTTTCATCCACCGGAAGGAAAGTCCATCACGGGGTTTACCGAGTGCCTTCCATCTGACGTAAGCTAACTTAGCCTCATAATTAGTCTCTACCAGCGAAGAATTAAGCGACCAAAAAGGTTTTTCTGTCCCAACAACAACAGTTTTGGATTGAAAAACCTTTTTTGCCGAAACCCTTAAACAATGAACTAGCTGAAAATATATACAATTTAACTCAAGCTCTATATTGGACGTAAGAGGAAATTCTGTAAGGATTTGAATTTTTGCCGCAATAAGATCAACTTCTCTTTGATAATTAAGCTTCAACGACTCATCCCAAATAATACGGGAAAACTTAGCTTTTGCTGTTTTACGATTCTTTGAAATCTGGGGTACTGTAATAATACGTAGTGAAACAGAGAATGAAATAGGCATATGGTCGCTTATAGGAAAATCATCTGCTACAAGCACGGTTGTTGGGAAATCACGGTTACTTAGAACGTGGTCAAGATTACTCGTGCTTCCCGACCAATGAGTGTACGTGAAATCTTGGGATTTAGATAATAATTTAAATCGTGGGAAACATGAATTAAAGATAGTACTACTTCGTCATGGATTACAGTTTACATCACCCAAGATAAAAATATTTTTAGTGAATTAACGCAAGAAATGAGTCGATCAAGTCTGAAAAAGCATGCATTAAAATCTTCAAGCGATATATCATCATTATAATTTGTGGGGAAATAACAGTTGATTAAAACACAATCGTGAAAACTTACAGCAATGAAACAACAATCAGAAAATAAAACTGACGCACTCAGATGTTTAGGGATAAAAGTTGAAATACCACCCGAAGGACGACCACCGATTGGTCTAGCCGGGACCGAAAGAACGTCATGAGAATTACTTATAGAATCTAACAGCGGGAGTGAATGACCAAGCAGGTGGTGTTCCTGCAAACAAAGTACGGACTGACTATCACAAAGAAACTGGCAAGGACGGGGAGTCTTCCGGAAACTCCATTCGAATTAAAAGAAACGACATTTAAATAAGTAGCCATAATACTATTTCAGGCGAGATTTCAGGTTTTTACGCACAACTGGGCAAGAAAAACTGAATGAAGGATGGCTGCTCGACTGGCAATGGGCAGAGGCAACCGGGTTAGAACAAGGGCTCTCCCTGGAGCTTGAGTGAGGCCCGACCCGGTACAACGAGCACAGACCGGAACGGGTGCCATGTATTGTTTTTCCACATGATCAAAACCCTGCCATTTAAAGCAGCGCCTTGGGAGCTTTCTGTCCTTATTCAAACGAAACAGTTCATACCCAATCTTTAAACCATGAACAATATAAGACTTCAGGAATGCTTCAGACTTGAAACAAGCTTTGGTAGTTCGGAGACTTTCCGTTTAACCAAGAACATTTAATCAGATGAACCTCCGCTTTAGTCCCATGCAGCGACTATGAATACCTCGAGGAAACTGAGCGGACCTAGAGGTATTTACTCTAGCTTTGAGCTCATGTAGATACCTGTTTACTCATCTTCCGTCTTCGCTGTTGCTCATCGCATAGGTGCAAATGCACGAGGTTTGTACTCTGCGCGCTGACCCGTTCTGGAGCGCGTCCTTAAAAAAAAAATTCCATATCATAACAGACCTGCCACGTGAAAATCTCTACAGATTATTTTGTGGCAGGAAAATTATGAAAATGTAGTTAGCACAGTTTTGAAGAACACGGTACAATTATGTAGGGGAGCTTGGGGCAGTGTAGATGGCAGTAAAGCTGTGTTTGATTTGACTCCTCCTTGTCTCGGTCTTGTATTCTTGTGACTGCCTTGTCACGGTGAATGACTCAACGGACAAGCGTCACAAATAAAACGCAGTTGAGAAATCTACCCGAGACGGGACCGGAACTTGCTCCAAGATCATATTATTCACGGCATCCTGTCTCACAGCAGGGTTGCCAAATCAAAAGCATTTAGAGAGTGTCTTTTGGCCCAAAACAGAGAATGAATTGGGAGTGAATTTTTTTTTTTTACGAAAAACGTGAAATGGTAACTTTTGGTCGGAATTGTCTCTGCAGGAATTTTTTTATTTTATTTTCACGAACAAACGAGAAATAGTCACTTTTTTCAGAATCACTGCTGCAAAAAGGACACATTTGGACGTAATCTCAAATAGAGCGATTTTTATGTCCTACGTAGGAAAAGAGTGACAAACCAAATAGAGTGACAATTCCCAATATGGTGCGACATTTGGCAACCCTGTCTGACAGGGGCACTGACAATACTCTTGATGACTATCTCTCCTTGCCGATGCAGAATGTCCGGGTATCTAGCGGAAGAAAGGCAGAAGTGGTGTCGCAGCTGCTCCCAAAGATCGCGTTGATTGATTGACAAAGGATTTGAGTCATTGAGTTTGAGTCGTACGGACACGCTTACTCCTTCTTCCTGAAGATCGCTGGCATGTTTTGGACTTAGTTATATAGAGTATTGTCAGCTGACGGGACAAGCAAAACGGCACTTAAGCGGGCGAGGTAGTTAAATAAAACGGCATTTCGCTGACAGGACCGAGACAAGGGTAAATCGAACGCGGCTGATGTGCGAGGGGTACTTTAAGCGCGTAAATGTATTAGTCAAAGTGAAGATTGTTCTTTTAGGTTTCTACGCTTTTATCGACACGTCTTACACCGGATCCCGACCACCCGTTAGACCGGTGCTGGGAACGACGACGAAAGTAAACCTAGGCGCTCGGCTTCCCAGTCCCATTCTTGGATCAACCGGCCCGGACGGACGGTGCATATCGCTAAGGTAAGCCACAATCTTCCCCGTAATTTTCCGCGCCTGTCCCAGTGAGCAACTGAGATTTAGCCGTCGCGACTGAAAAAATTTCGAGAATAAAACCGCGTTCGATTCAGCAACAGCTATCTATTATTGTCGACGACCAGCCCTTTATTCCGTTTCATTCAACTATGGCGTAGCGCTATTGTTGTTTTCTTTAAAAGGTGTAGTTTTAGTTCTACAGACCGTCTGATAATATCCGAAATTGTTGTCGTTCGAGTCGCTCGACGAAAAATGAAATTTTCGTTGAGAATGACGTCATTATCCGCGAAGAAAACGACTACAGACAATTTTAGGATAATGTAGGTGGATGACTGTTGGTGAATCGAACGCGGCTTTAGTCGTATGGAGTTGTACGAAAAGTAGCACGCACTAGTAACTGTTGCCACTGCATGCTACTACTAGCAAACTGGATGCTACTACAGCCAGATTGGATGCTATCGGATACTGCTACTTAAGATTAACCCAGTCGGAAGCATGCTAAATCAAAATATTCCATACTACTACATATCAATACATGCGATTTTTTTCGTAGAACTATCATACAACTACGTATCAACCTCCACAATTTTTGTTTGTCATGATATGACTGCCTGTGGACATTGGAAGATATACATTACATACCTGTTCGAGAAAAGCCATAGTCCGAAAACCTGTTTTTTTTGCATTATATCAAAATGCTAGTTTTGACTCAAGCATTATGACTATCATTATATAAATATTACAATAGTAATGACACTTATCACGAATTAATTTTGTAATTGTTTTCAAGACTTGTCATTTTAATTCGCCTTCGTGTTTTGATAAATTGTATTTTAAACCGTGAATTGTATGTATAAATCGTGGGTTACAATTGTAAGTATACCCTTGGTTCATCTTTTTAACTGTATTGACATGTCCATCACTTTTTTTGTTTGTAAAAGATATTTATGGATAAATAAACCGAATTATAACTTGCTTGACGGTGCAAAACGGATAAGTCAGCTACATATCGGTTTCGCACCGTCAAACATGATTCGTAGTTAGCTTGGGCTGAAGGACTATCTATCAGCACAGCACGGAATTGTAACTGTATTTGTATTTGTAATCGGCTCTCAACTTGGCAAAATCCGCAGCTTCAAAACTACTTAGTGAAATCTGTTACGTTGTGAAATAAGGTCTCTATCCGGCAATAAAACACACAATAAAACCAATGTATTTTTTAAGAATTTTCTCTTCCTTGAATATTGAAAATAAAATTGTCTACTAAGACTTGTGCTTTAAGTTAGTTTGTCAGCACAGGTCCATTCCGGCTTTCCTGCAGTCAGAGGTATGAGCTACATGTCTAAAGGATGTAAGAGGGTTACAAAAGGTGTGTTCATGTAGTTTAGCATGTAAGTGTATAATAAAGAGTATTAAACTAAAAAAAAAAATAAACTAAACTGGCATTTGGGAGCTTACGACACCGGTCAATTTGCTTGTATGTTTTTTAAGGTACAACATCCACGGGCTGAGCGCTTCCAAACTTCAAATTCTTCTTCGAAATGTGGAACGGACATCTGGCGACAATTCTACGAACGCTCAAGTTATATCTCCGCCAAAAGATGGAGCCAACCACATTCGTCCTTTCGGAGTTGGAGGGTTTGGGACTGCGGCCGGGCCTGACCACTCGAAGGGAAAAAGAGACAAGGAAATCGTTCTTTGGGACAGCTGGGACCAAACTGAGGACCAATGGAGGTCTGCCGCAGTTATTTACTCTAAAGACAGCCTGCATCAGGTTAGCGTTTTTAGTTTTATTGTGTGGCGAAGATAGCCGGTCAATACCGCATCAACGATTACCGTTATAGCCGAGACCGTGAAAGACCATTCAAAAAGCGATTGACCGAAAGATATCGAACAAGCACTCGAAATGCAGGATTTTCACTCGAGTTGTCAAAAGGACACAGCATAATAGAAACGTTCAAATTTCAGTAATAGAGCGGTGGGTGATATGACCTTCCACCCTTACGTCATCAGATTTTTTGAACGTTTACGTTGGATTCGGAAGATTAACTTGTAAAAACGCTCCCGAAGGGTTTACATCACAGATAGGGGTTTTTGGATGACGTTCCGAGTGCGTACGAAGAATTCAGCTTGGAAATTCGGCGAAAAGCAGCAGAATGTGTATATTTCTAATTTTTCTAGCGAAACTGCCAATCGCTTGTCTTTTTTCACTACTCCATCGACTTGCATGTTCATTTTATCTCTCAAATGTGTTGCCTCTTTGACACTAGTCAGAATCTAGAGTTTGTGGGTCCAATATCCCAGACTTATTGACGGTGTTGTGATCTCAAGAGCCCGGGCATGACTCAAGAGCTTGTGATATTGGATAAAGAATGTTATGTCTCATGTCCTCTGTTGTTTAAAGTACGGCTGAATGAGTGAGAAATTCCTATTCTTCGTCTTTTTACAACTTTGACTGTTTAGGAAGTGGACTGAAAAATAAAAATGCTCCTTAGCCTTGATTTTGAACCAGGACATTCGCTTTTTAGGTCCCTGATTTACCACTGAGCTACCGAGAGACTTTTTAACATAGTTCACAAACTATAAGAAAAGCATTGAACCGGGCGGCAGGAACAGTGATCACACCGAAAACAAATTCATCTAAACAGTTTACATCCCCATGTCACAGGATAATATACAAATTACGGGGTGGAATTTTATACAAGTACCGTGACAAATAAACTAGAAGTAAATTTTCAATTGAATGTATAATTCGATCATTACGAGCATTCGGTTACCTCAGTAACAACAAGTTTTTCGTCATTACTTACCTCTGTCTTGTGTACCATTCCCAGTACCTAGAAAACATGTATGTTCAACAAAAGAGTCAAGTATGAACGTCTGCTCTGGTTATTGTGGCCGATTGGGTGGGATACATGATAACTTAAGTAAGTAAGTAAGTAAGTTATTTGTAACCCGCCATTTTTTAAAAGCGGAGTAAATGAAAGAAAATAAATAAAACACATGAAAGACACTAATTTTAAGTTATGTTTTCAAGCTCGCGATTCTGAATCCATGTTCGTCACAAGTTGTTCCTAAGGTGCGCATCCTAACACGATTTCCATCTTCTGTTATAAAGATAGCTGTTTCCCAACCAACGGGCCACAGAGCCCTTGGGAATTTGCTCAATAAATAGATTTTGTTTTTTGTCTATGTTAGTATTATGTTAGTTGTGTATATATAAGTTTGTCAATAAAAAGAACTTGAACTTGACCTATGGCTTCAAGCATTTTTAGCTACCGTTTTTCTTTCGAGTTCAACACCGAATCCAAACACAAACGGATTCGAGAGAGTAGCGACTCTTGATGACTAACTCTTCGTGTCAATGAAGAATCGCCGTGCGCCCAGCAAAGACCCGGAAACGTCACGATGCTGATTGGCTTAAACAGGATTTGAATCAATTTTGAGGGTTCGTTTGGATGACGTTTCTTGTTCTTCCTGAGGTTCATTGGCGTGTTCCAGACTGGGTCATATATAGAGTATGGTGTTCCAGGTTCTCTAAGAATAACACGGGTACTAAAACAGAGGACAGCGCATGGTATTTGGGATCCGAGTCAATACGCTCATAGCCGAAAACGCAACTTTCAGTGCGGCTAAACAACAGCTTCCTATCATCGCGATACGGAGTTACCAGTCCAGTGTCTGCAGTGCAGAAAAGAAACGAGAGACATCGGAAGCAGCTTACTGGTGTAAGCACCTTCGAAATGGTCCTTCGTTGACCGTGGTCCTGTCCCTGTATGAGATTGTCCGTACTTGTATTTTTTCTCGTTTTGTTCTGTTTGTTTTTGTCAGAAGTTATTTGTTTCTTTTCCTTTTCCATTTCTTTCTTTATTACTACAGCAGCGTTGTGTTCTTACATTTATGATGGGCAATAAATATATACATACATACATGCATCGCGGCTTCACCTCCCGGTTCCACCTCGACGAAAACAAAAGTCTGGGATGCGGAGGGTGGAGCCTCGAGTTTAGTGACTAATGGTGGGTTTACACACTGCGTAAAATCCGAGCGTATTTTGAAATCCGAGCGTATTTTATGCAGGTTTTGAGCTTAAAAACATTTCTAGCAATACGGACGTATTTGAGAAATCGGTCCGTTTGTATATTCAAAATACGCTCGGATTTTACGCAGTGTGTAAATGGACCATAAAATACCCGATTCAGGTTTCCATTTACGTCGAAGGGGTCTGGAAGGTGAAGCTTGGCCTTTAACGAGAACAGCTTTTTATGCTGATTTTAACATTTTAATATTCCAGCTCATTATTGAGGGTGTATCAGAAGACATCTCGCAAGATCTGCAAAGGCACCGAGGCTTTATTGCCATTGACAACTTGGAATTTACTTCAGCAATGGAACCAGCATCGGCATGTAGAGGCTATTGCACGTTTGAGAATGGTTTCTGCAGTTGGACTAACGACAATTCTGATGATTTTGATTGGATCATGGTGCGTCAGTATATTTAACCTATTTGGTAGATAGTTATTTTATTGACTGAAGTCGTAGTGACAAATTGACACTAAATCTGTTAATTATTATTGTACCTTAAGCAGTATACCCTATAACGGATTAGAGCGGTACCATAGGAAAATCTGTCTGTCTGTCTGTAACAAAAGTATTGATTGGAGCAGTACCATATGAAATCCGTCTGTCCGTCTGTGTATACCGCTTATGTTAGCCTACCGTAACCTACCCTAGCCTAACTTGCCCTAAGTTTAAGCTCCCTCTCCCTCCCAACCTAGCTTAACCTAACGTGACCTAAGTTTAAGCTCCCCCCTCCCAACTTAAACTTAGCCTAATTTGGTAGATAGATATTTTATTGGTTCCACTCGTATGGCCAAATTGACACTAAATATGTTAATTATTATTGTACATTTATTTCACACCTTTATTTCACAGCCAAGGGCCTTAATTGTAGGGATCAATTAAAAAGAGGCACGGTACGGCGCAGGAGGAACGAGTAATGAAAAGAGATTAGCAAGTCGTAGAAGTAGACAAGTAAGTCATAGTTTGAAACTCCACTGCCTAAAAGAAGGCACGTTGCAACGCTGTTCATGCTCCTCAATCCTAAGCCTGAAAAGGCCCTTTTAGTTTTCGTGCCTCTTTTTAGTGCTCGTGCCTCCTACACTATGCCGTGCCGTGCCTTGCCGTGCCTCTATTTAGTCGATCCCGTAGTTATACAGTAGAGGTATGTTTATGTGAACAGTTACTTTAATGTGAACAGTGCAGTTCTGGTCTAGATGGTAGAATGAAGATTCAAAATACATATTCATGTGTTTTCCGGTGCACTTAATTACCTATTTTGGCAACTGGTAGTTAGCTTTAGACACAGCAAGTGCATGAAAATGGCAAAATCCAATGTCAACAATCGTTCACATAAGCATACCTCTACTGTACGAACTAAAACACACGAAACATCACATCTCACTCACAACCCTGCCCTTAGGTTCCCTGCCCTAGCCAAGCACTACATTTGTGCTTTCCTGGCAGGAATGTAAATTGTGTATTTTTTTTTGTCTTTAAATATAGTCCAATGAAACTGAAACCAGAACATTAGGGGAACACTCTGTTCATCGCGACAATCCTGGCAGCGAGACAGGCTCAGCTGGAAAATGCCAACATCGAACTTGGATAAGGCTGTTTTCAGACCTTATTTGCTGACATTTCAGTGAATAATCAGATTTTCGCTTAATTTCGTAATTTCGTCCATTGTGCTTTAAAGCACAATGTTATCCATTGTCTTTACCTCTCTGGAATTTCGGCAATTCAAATCTTAGGAGCTGGGATATCGTGGCAGGAAATTCAAAAACTCCCAGCAATGCTTGATGGAAAAGGATATATTTGAGATATCACCAAAGTCAAGCCGCAGATGCAGTTTACCTGATGTTTCATCAGACGTTCCATGGCATAGAGGGCCTATTAAAAGTTTTTCTTTGTGGAATTGTGTTGTGAAGCTTGATTAACTCGCTTTATAAAATGTACCAGAATATGCAATAAGCTAATAAAGAATAACATAGCTACAAAAATCATTCAAACACAAATAACCTATTCAAATCTGAATTATGCAAGCTGATTTATGCATAAAATAAAGGTATATAAAGTATTATAAGAAATATCACTTTTAGTTTTGTCCAAGCTAGTAAGCTGAGCATGTACTGGCCCAAAAAATTACGCTTTGAAATATCACAGAGAGGAAACTGTTGAAAAAGCTGCTGATCTGGGGGGTAAGCATTGTTCCTAGGTTGTTACAGAGTGGGATTGGGGTAGTTTGATGTGCCCATTGAACTTTAAGAATTTTTAATCAACTCAAAGTTAAACACGACGAATTAGTTTCCACTTCCCAAAACTTCCCAAAACACGGACTTGCATGGAACTGTAGTGCGTCTGGCATGTTTGTGGGTGAGGGCCTTCCTTCTTTCGGGGAACTTCGGCGTCGGGCTCCAGACCCAAATTCTTCGCTCTCGAAACCCCATGCTCGTGGTTCTTTCGAGTCCCAATATGAGACTAACGTTGCCTGTGTGGTTAGTCTGGAACCGCGAACTTTACGCGTGTTGCGTAGAAGGGTCGCAATCTTAAACGTATTTTGTTGTTGTTTATGTGTGTTGTATGTGTAATGGCTCTAGAAGCCGTAGTCGAAGTTAAATAAATAAAAATAAATAAATAAAACTAAAAACTACATACTTCTGATTATCCTTCTGATATGATCTACATATGCACCAATCTTGCATATAAATTTAGGGTTCGAACTAACACAAATAGAAAAACGAGATTTTCGCGATTTTTTCTTGATCAGCTAGTTATCCCTCTAAGAAGATGTGCTAGGGATAAATAAAATTTCGAATATTTCTGTTGCACTTCCGGCAAGCTGTCCTCAGCGAAAAACGAAACTAAGTAAAAAAAAATCCACCACAATAACAAAAGGAAAACGATGCGGAACCAACAAAAAATAAAACGACATGTAACTAAAAACCAGATGAACGATGCGAATTGAAAGACATGCAGATAAAAATAAAATTAACGAAAGATAAAATGTGCGGGCTCAAAGCGTATATGTACAAATCTGTGATTATTTACAATTATGAATTCTGTGTATATGTATAATTTACTGCTTGTATGCTTTTATGTATACATCTCGAATTTCTATTTTTGTTTGCAAAGTATAGTCAGCTTGGCTTCAAACCTTATATGGGTTCGAACTAATAACTACTAATAAGTAAAATATTCTTTGAGCCCAAGCTGACTTTGAAACATTTATTCAAACAATGTTTACAACGGATACGTCAGCTGTGATTTTTCATCAGCGATATTTCGGCCCATCTTGGCAAGGGTCCTCGTCAGGCTGATCTACTAATAAGATCTACTAATAAGTAGATCTGTTGCGTCCGTTATCTGACCCATTCTTAAAATTCTTACGCCGGACAGAAAATGGCCTAGGTTCCACACATCAATTTTTGTAAAATTGGCGTCTCAAACATGTGCATGCCAAGTTCCATCATTTCTAGCTTATTTGGAACTGCCCGAACAAGCAGACCCGGGATAGAAAGACCGATAGATTGACAGACATTACGGTCGTATATGGCACTTGATCAGAGGGCTGCAAGTAGGCCTACAATACAAATCCGCAGCTTTTTCAAATTGGAGTTGAGATAAAAAGATAGTTTTCTGTACCGTAACGAACGCTAAGGGATCAAGTTCGTAAGTTTCCTAGTCAAAATCCCATAATGGCAAATCTAGGGCATATGTTCCTTCTTCCTGCGGTTTGTCGTCCATTTTCCTTTTCGGTACATGGCCCCCAATATTTCCTCAAGGTTATAATTTTTTTTTCGTGAAGGATTGTTTCGGTGCTTGGAAAAATTAACATAATCCCAGAATATGGCTCGCTTATGGAGCCGTGATTCTCTAGCTGGAACAGTGATCCGGGACCACTTCCAGGGTTGCCACATAAAAAATATTTAGAAGGTGACTTTTGGGCTAAAACACAGAGTGAACTGGGAGTGAAATTTATTTTCATGAAATGTGCGCTTTCGGTCGGAATCGTTTCTGTAAAAATGACAAATCTTAATTTTACTTTCATGACAAAAAATTTCCAATAGTCACTTCTGGTCGGAATCCCAGCTGCAAAAATTACAGATTTGGTCCTACGTAGGACAAGAGTTACAAAAAAAAATAGAGTGACAATTCACGTGCGACATGTGGCAACCCTGACCACTTCAACTCACGATAAACTTCTCCCGCTCTAGTCAATCGGCAGCGGCAATCCAGCAACGGGCGCAATTACCGACCACTCAAGCTCCCTGTTTGGGGGTGGACTGATTGGCGGATTCGCCTCCCTGAGCTCCGCCTACCCACGAAAACCAGGTGATGTCGCCCGGCTCATATCGACCGATATGACTTCTACGGATATCGATACGCCAAAATGTTTGAGATTTTGGACGCATATGTATGGAAGCGGCGTTGGAAGTCTTACGATCATAGTGAGAGTTAGTGGACGACCAGATAGGAAGGTTTGGTCCCTAAGTGGCAACGCTGGAGTACATTGGCACCAAGGCCAGGTGCCAATAGCATCGGAACAGAGTTTCAAGGTTTGTATTTTATTTATACCAAGAATAGAAAAAAGGGGATTATTTGATCTGTACCCTGCGCCTCAACTTTTGACAGTTTCAGACAATGATATATGGCCTGATTGCTGCATAAGCGATTCGGATACCAAGGATATAGATCGGACCCTTGCCGATAGCTGTCGTCCCTTTAGCTGTCTAGCACCGCCAGGCTTGATTCGCAGACAGCTTGAGCTAAAAGGAAGGCTTATTCCGTTGGAGTTACAACCAAGTTTATGGTTCCCCGAGCCTAACGTGAGAAATTGTCAGAGCATTCTTTGTAACTACAGTCCCAAAACGTAGACTTACCTTGCCCCTGTTTTTCATGTCAAGTCCAGTGCTCTGCAGTAGCCTACTGATGGTCCAGAGCAAAATAACACTAGGGATCAGCGGCAAAACCTGTGCTTTCCATGCTTTGCAAACGTGACATACTCGTAGCGCCTCCCACTATGCTTGTGGCATCTAAAGCGAGACAAACTTGCGGGCTTAGACATTTCTAGTAAAGCAGTGTGGTCTGCACACACCAAGGGAACAATGCAGGCCGTATTTTATATGTTCAGAATATGAAGTTATCGGAGCCATCGCTGGTGAACGACTGAATGAGTATCAGTAGGGACGTTCTCTATCGCTAGTGGTGCTAGTATCGCTGCTATTCGAGTGTGTGTCAATTTCGTCAAGTCTTGGCGTTATTCCCTAGTGTTATTTTGTTCTGCGATGGTCTGTGGTGCAGCTATTTGGTCCGTTGGTTAAGAACAGCGCAACAAGCGAGGTGTTATTTAGTTCATAATGCCAAGAATCGAGACTACTCATTGAGCGTGTTCCACCCTTGTAACAATAGTTACTATTAGTTACTATTTCCGTTCCATCCTCACAAAAAGTTACTACGCTGACCGTTCCAACCTTGTCGGAATAGTAACTAATAGTTACTATTTGCTTACCATGCCCGGTAGCGTAGTAAGCGTAGTAACTACGCATCTCTGCAATGTGATTGGTCGGATTCGCCCCTGGCGTGAGATCCTGCTGGAAAATAGAAAAATCGTTCCAGCCTTGACGGCAAAAAGCCAGAATTCGTGACGTCATGCGTAGTAACTACGGTAAGTAGGATGGAACACGCTCATTGTAACGAAATGGGGTGAGCGGGAACTTTGAAATAAAATGCCAAAATATTCAGAAGTATCTTTCTATACATGATAGTAACAATTATCTTTTTAAATTTGTTGAGAGAAAATTGGCTTAGAAAATCACCGGTCGCAGAAACGATTAATGGTGATTGTGTGCTGGCACTTGCGGTTGATAACTGAATATCAATTAGTTTTAAAAGTAGGGATTGTGTAGCAAGAGAAAGTGAAGTTCGGAGTCTCAATGAACGTTTTCCATCCTTATAATAATAGTAACTAATAGTTACTATTTCTGTTCCAACCTCACCAAAGCTACTACGCTGACCGTTCCAACCTTCTCGAAATAGTACGTATTTGCTTACCATGCTCGGGAGCGTAGTAAGCGTGGTAACTAGGGATCTCTGTAACGTGATCGGCTGGATTATCCCATGTAGTGATATATTGTCGAAAATAGAAAATACGCTCAAGCCTTGAAGCCAAAATTCGTGACGTCATGCGTAGTGACTACGGCAAGTAGGTTGGAACACGCTGAATGTTTATTCATTTAGTTTTTTTTTTTTTTTAATTTGAAGTATAAATGAGGGTCTAGGTCTCGGACTTCGAAATGCATGCTTTGTCATACTGCACATTTTTTTTTCCGTTTGATTTAATGCTTATATCTCCCTGTGCCCGGTGTAAGATAAGCTTCTGATAAATATGGTAATAGGTATGTATTTTGTAATAGATCTGCTTGTAGTCATAAGGCGACAACGAAACCTTTTTTTTTTCGATTCCGATTCGCTTAAACCGCATTCAGAACGAGTAATTACCTAGCATGCCACCTTGGTCAGTTCAAAAACTACTCTTTTGCCAAAGAGATCGAAGGCCTCTCTCCCAAGTCCTCTGTCCTTTCTGCGAATACTCTTGATGATTATCTCACCTTGCCGATGCAAAATCGCCGATTGAAAGTAGACAACTTTTTCTTCAACTTTCAACACAAAGTAGACAAACTTTAAGATAGGAAGATAGATGGGATAGAAAGTTTATTGTAAAATCGACTGTTGTGGTTATAAACCATGATTTTGCGATTATTGTCAAACAAACAGAATAAATTACAATATACCATCACGTATCTAATGTCAACTTTTCCGTAAGGAACTGACGATGGTGCTGAAATTCCTGGCAGGAATTCCGGTCGGCGAGGAACAAGCTATGATCGTCTGTCCAAAACTATAGGCCAGTCTCTACTGAAATCCAAACCTGGTAGTAAATTATAAACTATTTCCAGAACTTAATAAGAGCAGGGGCTGAATTTCGTTGTTAGAGCGAATTCTTAGATTGCGCCGTTACATTCCATCATGAAAACGCGACAATCCTCTGACAACATTTGGCTACATTTACCGAATACCTCATAGATAGAGCGATGGGTGATAAGGAGCTGTCCGGCGATCATTACCTTAAATCGTATTGCCTTCGACAAAGGTGGATGATGCTCCTGTGGTTGTCGCTGGTTTGAGTGCTGTTAGTTGGATGGATTAATTCAGCATGTAATACATCTTTTCCATTTCCACAGCTACATATACACCACAGATGTAAGGCACTGGAGGTCCCAGAAGACCTCGTGCTTCTAGGGTACATCCCACTAGAAACAAGAACTACACGTAACAACTACTTCATCTATCAGTTCACACCATAGTTATCTTACGTTTCTATTTAGATAAAGCCCGAACCTTCCAACTCGGCTGCGATAATGGTCCAGTATACGTCATAACACATTTGAAGAACCGAGCGTGATTTTGGTTTACTATTAACGGGATGATCGGTCATCAAGATGTCTAGATGCGGTTTTTTGTCAATCGACCTTGTGTCCCCGGCTTGACCCTATTTATTTTGATTTTATACAGAAGTGTAAATTAAACCTTGAACCTTGAACCTATATTATTTTGAATGAGCACTTTATTTGAAACTGCCATATAAGCAAGGAATACAAATCTTCGACAAAAAGAAAAAATACAGACTATTGTTGCTGCAAAGATATTGCCGAAAAGCAATGGAAGATTGGCTTGGTTGCTAATTTTACAAGCCCGTCTACGAAGCAGAGGTTCCGCTTGTAGTTTAAAGGACCTATCTTACCCATAATACTAACGCAACCTACTTCCATAATCCCTCCGTATATTTCTAAACCCGGAGACCCCAGTTTCGTACAGTACATTCTAACCCCTCTAACAAAACCAAGCTGATGATCTCACCAGCCGCGTTTTCCTACCTGCGATGTGTATCACGCTGTCGCTGTTTGTCTGCGAGAAACTTTTCCATCAGAAAAACGGTTATGTAAATTGTTTCCCTGTTTTCCCTAAAAGGGTCTCGGAAAAGGCTTAAAACCGTGGGTTATCTGTTTATAAGACTATTAAAATATTGTAAGTCGAAGAGTAAATAGTGCGAGGGGTCCTTTAAGCGAACTTGTCTATCACAACTGACTACCGCCCTTTCCTATCATTTCTAGTGCCTTCCTCATATTTCGATTTCGTACTCAGTGCCACTTTCAAATTTCTCAAGTGACTCTCTATCGCTTTTGCAGATTATATTCCAAGGAGAAGTCGGCAAGAATCACTTTGGCGATATCGGATTGGATGACATCACAATTATGCCAGGAGCTTGTCCCAGTAAGTGGCACATAATGAAACCATGTACCCGACAGGTTAAAGGACTAAAGGGAATTTGAAGTGTTATGAAGTAGAGGATCCGTTGGCAGCTTTGTCTAAGTATAATGAATTTGGAAGGGGGCCGGATTGCCTGGGGTCTGGCCGGATTTGAGTACCACCAGTGCAAAATGTCATCTATGCATATCGAAACAATACAGCGAAAGACTGTGAGGAAAACAGGTGTTCGAGCAAGGCCGTATCCAGGGGGGGGGGGGGGCTGAAACATATACAAATAAAAAATTTTATAGGCTTTTCCCTCTAATCTATGTGTTTTTTGTACTGTTTTCTCCGACCAGCAGGCAACCCCCCCCCCCCCTCCGAAATAAATTCCTGGATACGGGCCTGTGTTCGAGGTAGAGCACTGGTTAACAGCTTGTTTAAGGAAAATGAATTTGGAAGGAGGCCGGGTTGGAGTACCAGTACCAGCAGTGTGAAATGTCAACAAGTAAAAAAAAAAAATTCGCTGACTTTGAAACATATATTCAAATAATTTATACAACGGATACGTCAGCTACGATGCTTCATCAGCGATATTTCGGCCCTTCTTCTTGGCAAGGGCTGGTCAGGCTGTCAGTCTTCAGGGTCAACGTCGGGAAGGGAACAAACCTGTAATAATTAACTGAAGCTTCTACCGACTACAAATATCTTATTTGGGCAAATACTTTCTAATACCACCGTAGAGAAAAAAATAGTCCTGAGATTTGATTTTTGACACTGCCGGTGTTTTTGCTGCACGATTGGGGCGATGACAGGAAAAGTTTTCTTCTGTATTTTGAACAATTTCGGTTTTGTTATTAATAAGGGACTGAAAGATTAAATTTCATTCCATTAAGAACCTCGTTCCACGTTTCTGTTAGGGAGTACTCGCCTGTATCTATTACTTTTAATAATCGCTGCACGGAAAAACTAGTGATTTGATTTTTGACATGGCTGCTTTTTTGGCTGGACGAATTGTTTGAGCAGAGCAAAATAACACTAAGGAGTTTAGTGCTAAGACGTATGCATTCCATGCTTTGCAAACGGGCCATATTCGTTGCTCCGCCCACTACACTTGCGGCATTTAAAGCGAGACAAACTTGCGGGCTTAGAAATTTCTAGTAAACCAAAGGTGCAGTCTGCAAACACCAAGGAAACCATGGAGGCTGCACAATTTTTTTGCTATGTTCAGGATATGAAGTTAACGGAGCAAGCGCTAGTGAACAGCTGTACGAGTTTAAGTAGGAACGTTCTCTATCGCCAGTTTTGCTAGTGTCGCTGCTATTCGACTGTGTGTCAATTTTTTAAAGTCTTCACTGTAAAATGTTTTTCCGCATAAAGATTAAAATTAACTGCAATATTTGCTACTCGGATTATTCTTATCTCTACGCACATAAGATTAATACCAAATAGAGATAAGATGAATCGGAGCAGCAAATACTGCAGATAACTTTAATCTTTATACGGAGGAACTTTTTACAGTGTTGGCGCTACTCTCTATTGTTATTTTGCTCTCAGTTTGATGGAGTCCGGTGCATGTTGCAAGAATTTGGGCTTTTTCCAAACATACTGAATGGGATGGGTTAACTATACACAGCGAAACGATACGGCCAAGACTATGGGGATATCAAGGTGTTATGAAGTACCAGAGCAAAATAACACTAGGGAGTAGCTCCAAGACCTATGCTTTCCATGCTTTGCAAACGGGACATACTCGTAGCGTCACCCATACGCATGCGGAAGTTGCGGCATTTAAAGTGAGACAAACTTGCGTCTGCACACACTCGCCTGTATCTATTACTTTTAATAACAATGGAGGCTGTAGGCTATCATTTGTTTGCTGTCTTCAGAGTATGAAGTTATCGGAGCCAGCGCTGGTGAACGACTGACTGAGTTTCAGTAGGGACGTTCTCTATCGCTAGTGGTGCTAGTATCGCTGCTGGTTGAGTGTGTGTCAATTTCGTCAAGTCTTGGTGCTACTCCATCGTGTTATTTTACTCTGGGAAGTACAGAATCGGTTAAATACTGCTGTAAACGGCGAAAGATAATGGGGAGATCACGGCGTTATGCAGTAGAGAATCGGTTAACAGCTTCTCTAAGGTTAATAAACTCAGAAGGGGGGATACCACCACTGCAAAACTTCAACTATACATAGCGAAACAATACAGCGAAAGACTATGGGGAGATCAAGGTGTTAAGAAGAATATAACCGGTTAACAGCTTGTCTAAGGATACTGAATTTGGAAGGAGGGGGGGAGTACCACCGCTGCAAAATGTCACCTATACACACGAAACAATACAGCGAAAGACTATGGGGAGATCAAGGTGTTAAGAAGAAGAGAACCGGTCAACAGCTTGTCTAAGGATACCGAATTTGGAAGGGGGGGGGGGGAGTACCACCGCTGCAAAATGTCAACTATACACAGCGAAAGGATGTGGGGGAGAATGAGGTGTTGTGAAGTAGAGAATTGGTTGACAGCTTGTTTAAAGTTTAACTGAAAAGCTAACTTATGTTTGTGTCATTTAATTGAGTACACTGGATTATTTGGATTCTGCAAAGGGATTTTTTTTTATTTTCCACTGTCTACTCTAATTATGACGTTCAGAATACAAGACAAACCCGGCTTTTCTGTGGGCAGTGGTGAGATTGGTGAAGATTGCTTAGTGCCTGAACAAAAAAATACAAACTGGAGATCTTTCTCGTTTGGGCATACAACAAAAATATAAGCGCATAGAGGTACATCAAATCACACTGAAATTCCTCTTTTTGAAAATCGATTATTTCTGAATTGCTGAACAATCCCAGCCCCTTTTCGGTTAAACTTTAAAGATAATGCATTTTGCTGTAGGGGGGGGGGGGGGGGTCAAACACTACAAGAGGTCATCTGTGCACAGCGAAACAACAAAGCGAAAGAGGATGGGGAGATCCTATTTGACGATGCAAAACGGATAAGTCAGCTACATTTTATTAGAGCTAAATTTCGGCCCTCCTTCTTGTCGTCAACCGTGCGATAACGTGTTTCCTTTGATGACCGACCGCTTCTTATTTTGAAGCCGAGCCACAGACTGCTTCTGTCGCCTCTATGGACTGCAGCTATGAGGAAAACGAGTGCAGATGGTCTAACCTGGGACCGAGGGATGGACTTGATGAGCTTGATTGGCAGCGAGTAAGTGGGGATCCGACGAAAAATCCAGCTAAGTAAGTTGAAAGTTTGGTTTGTTTAAGACTATGTATGTCTCTGGTTTGTCCTAGTATCTTTGAGTGCCCCTATCTATAGGCCTACACTGTAAAAAGTTTCTCCGTATAAACATTAAAGTTAACTGCAGTATTTGCTACTCGGATTTATCTTATCTCTGTTTGGTATTAATCTTATCTCCGTAGAGATAAGAATAATCCGAGTAGCAAGTACTGCAGTTAACTTTAATCTTTATACGGAGAAACTTTTTACAGTGTACGCAACTATCTATTGTGCTACAATAAGAATTTGAACTTGAGACTCGGGGGATGTCGAACAAGGGGAACACTTTCGATAGTCTTGCCTGGTTTCTTGCTTCTTTGCGTAATGTTTAAACTTAGCTCCGTTTTTGGAAGTCTTTTTTTACCATTTTCCATGGGCAGCCAAAGCTTTTGTGTAAAATAGCTTTTATACTTGACCGTACGGTCCCCAGTTCTACGGCACCCCACAGCGCCGTGTCAGTCGGGCGACATGTTAGGCGCTCCCAACTGGAACACCATTCCGCCACAGTGAGGCCACGACTTGAGGATATCCCCTTAAGGATAGTGAGTGGGCGGCCTACGACAGCCAGGGCTGCACAGAAGGCCTCGTTAGGAGGGTACAGGCAACCCTAGAGGACACGTCGTATTTATGATAGTAATGGGTTCTAATTCAGTAGCATTAACATCCATTCTCCTTCGAGATATTTTACACTTCAGAACTGTATCCTGTATCCTATCTCCTCTATTAGCATTACACTGATTATAACACTTGCCACGATTTTTCTCCTTATGTGAGGTTTCAGGCTCCCAGGGCCCAGAAACTGGGGTGGTTCCAGGGTCCAAGAAATGTATCCGAACTCAGCTTATCAAGTCATAGTGCTCCTAGCGGAAACGGAGTTCCACAGGGCGTGGTCATCTCGGAAACGGATTTCCTAGGCATGGTCGTTCTTTTGATCTCTCTTGGCATGAAAAACATTGACAAAATTTGGAGTGCCGAAAGAAAAACTCAAACTTATCTATTGCACGTTCATTCGGTCAATAACAGAATATGCCTATCCAGTTTGGCACTTCGGACTTGCAAAAGAAGAAGAAGATCAGATCGAGAGAGCTCATAAGAGATGTCTTCAGATAATTTATGGTGGACCAAGCTTCCATATTCTTACTACCTGAAAGAATTTAATCTTCAAACTTTGGGTAAAAGAAGGCAAAACCGTTCCCTAAATTTTGGTCAACAGCTTCTAAAACACCCTCTCCACAGCCGTCTCTTGCCTCCCCCATATGCTCCCAAACGAGTACGCCTCCCGAGAGAAGCGGCTGTGAAGGTTCCAAAGCTGACACCAGTTTTAGCTAAAAACAGACCGCTATGAAAAGAACTTCGTGCCTAGTTTTGTGGCCCTTTTTAACTCAACTTGACTTATAGTGTGTTTTCTTTTTGCTGATTGTGTAGTGTATTTATTTGCTAACAAAGTATTACCTGACGGAAAAATATCGAATTGGCAGTTTGCTATGATAAGCCATATTTTTGAATTGAAGTTTTATTTTATTCTACAAGCTTTAAGGACAAGTCGTACTTATGATAGTAATTCATATTCTACTTCAGTAATATTTCCGTCCATTCTTTTTCCAGAAACGGTATTTAAATAGAGACCTTTGAGTTTGAAGGTAACTTGAAACTTCGATCAAAAACGCAACTATTGTTCCCAGCTTTGGCCGACGACCGGTTATGCAAATTTTGCTAAGAAACTGTCATTCAGGGCAAGGGACATGGAAAGAGGCTAAAAACAGCCTAAGGCTAAGTGTAATTTTCTTTAAGCATAGCCAAGTTTTAAAGTGCTCAACTATCTTGGAACATCTTAACAGAGACACTATGCAGTGCAAGATGTCCTTTAATCGGATTCCTCATGAATAATTTTATTTTACAGGAGAGCTTAAATTTGTGAGAATTTACAAATTTAGACTTTCTTGATTTTTTTTATGGATTTTTATTTTTACCCATCTACAGTTGCTGCAAAAGCATAAGACGAAGTATAGAAAAGAAATTACAAAATGAGAGAAGAAAAGAACCAAAGGCGATCACAACCGATTACAAGCAAACAAAAATCACAATAAATTCCTGTAGGCTCTATAAGTAAGTAAGTAAGTAAGTAATTTATTTATGACCCGCCATTTTGTAAAGGCGGAGTAAATTAACAAAATAAAAAAATAAAAAAAAACCCACATAAACGCGCAGAAAAAGACGCTTAATTTTCAATCTTCGGTCAGGAAGCAGTGGACGACGTAGTGCGTTGGCTGGGCCCTGTTGTCCATGATTTTGGAAAGCGATGAGGAGTATATGATGGTGCGAAGTATATGATGGTGCTAGATCAAGTCTCAGCTGACGTCTCTGTTTAGCGCAATCAAGTCTGATTCACAATTATCTTTGTCTGAAAGAGAACACGAGTTTTCGTCTTTGGGGAAATAAGGATCTCAGTTGGAAATGTCAACAGGGAAAGACTCCGAAACTTGGTTTGTGTTTGACAAATCTATTGCATTTGATGATTAGTTCAGTTTCAGTAGGATTAATTCGACTTGCACTCATGTAATGAGATATTTAGAATACCAGGAGTTTGAAAATCTGTTCCCATGGCCTTCGGGCTTTTTTGGTAATACATCGATTAGTTCAGTTTCAGTAGGATTAATTCGACTTGCACTCATGTAATGAGATTTTTAGAAGACGAGGAGTTTGAAAATCTGTTCCCATGACCTTCTCGGGCTTTTTTGGTAATATATCATGTTCTGTTCCAGAGATCATAGTACGGGCAAAGGTGGATTTTTCATGAGTCTTGACAGAAACGGCGCCCAGCGCCCTGGAGACCGGGCAATCCTGGTTTCGAAAGATATTAATGGAACGGAATCTCAGATGTGCCTTTCATTTTGGTAAGTCTCGGTAAGCCTCTTCTTTTGGTTAGTCTCTGTGGGACTATCCTTTTGGCTAGTCTCTCACAGGAGCGACTTCTCAGGATTCAAATCTTAGATTGCGCGGAAGTGAAATTTAAGGTAATATGACTAAGTCCAAAACACGACGTTGATAAATATTCTTTGAGCCCAAGCTGACTTTGAAACATTTATTCCAGCAATGTTTTCAACGGATACGTCAGCTAAGATTCTTCATAAGCGATATTTCGGCCCTTCTTGGCAAGGGTCCTCGTCAGGCTTTCAGTCCTCTTGTTCAACTTCGGGGACAGAAACAAACCTGTAATCAATAAAAACAAAATAATACAGGTTTGTTTCTTTCCCCGAAGTTGAACAAGAGGACTGAAAGCCTGACGAGGACCCTTGCCAAGAAGGGCCGAAATATCGCTTATGAAGAATCTTAGCTGACGTATCCGTTGAAAACATTGCTGGAATAAATACGACGGTGAACCTCGAGAAGAACGAGAAAACGTCGCCCCAACGACTCAAACTCAACAGCTCCTGTATCAACCAATCATGGCGTTCTGGGGAAAGCTGTGGTGACGCTTACTGTTCTTCCGCGAGGTACACGGCGATTCTTCATCGGCATGGAGAGTTAGTCACCAAGAGTATTCAAGGTTAGATGAGACTGCGTCACGGTGTCGTTTTCGTCTTTTCTCGTTCTTAATTTATCAAATAAATAGAAAACCGTGATTTTTCGGGTTTATTCTTGATCAGCTAATTATCCATCTAGGATGATGTGCGAGGGATAAATATAAATTCGGATCTTTCGGTTGCACTTCCGGCAAACGGACCTCAGCAAAAAACAAAACAAAACTAAATCATAAAATCCACCACAATCACAACAGGAGAACGATGACCATCTCCGGGATGTTTTGTTTGGAAACGGTTATCCGATAAAAGTTATTGACGCAACCATTGAAGAACGCAAAGAAAAGTTTCGTCACCCCCCCCCCCTCACCCTCAACCACTGAACCTGAGAAAAAGGTCTATGTGCCACTTCCCTATGTCCATGGAAAGTGGTACTCACAGACAAAATCAAGAAAATTCTGAGCCCTCATAACATTTCCGCATATTTCAAAAGCTCAAACACGATATCTTCCTATCGTCACTCTGGTAAAGATCCAATTTCCGAGACAAACTGCCAAGGGGTTTATAAGATTCCATGTTCTTGCGATAAATGATATATTGGCAGGACACACCAGCACCTGTCTGATCGCCTCCACGAACACAGAACCAGCATAGACCCAACTCTTCGGTGCCAAAACAGACCAGAGAACTTCTCTATTGCTCTGGCTGAACACATTTATGACAACCCTGATCACAACATCCGTTTTGATGAAAGTAAAATAATAGGCAGAGAGACAGGTCTGGGGCAGTTCATCAGGGAAGCTTTTGAGATAAAAAAAATACGAAATAAGGGGCCTAGCTCTAAACAGAGATACTGGAGAGTTCCGCATAAACCCAGTGTACGACAGATTTCTTGAAAAGGATGCCGCATTTTTAAGACCCCCTCAAACCCTACTTCATGTTCCCGTTATCCTACCAATAGCTTCAAATATCCCTTCCACTAAAACGCGACCGACTAGACACGCAGCCAGAGTGGCGAACATTCGAATTCGTGAGGCGCTGAATAAATAACAAAGCTGTAAAACGCCCTCGGGGCATACAGAGAAGAGCAAAGAGGCTATTTCGCGAGTCGCGCATGAATCTTGTTAGCAGTGGCCAGTTTTGGGGAAGATTTTATCGAAAGTGGTCAAACGTATAATGGATATTTCGAGTGGGCCGTTTGCTGGGTGAAAGCTTCTGAGCTTTTCCAGACGGATGGTAAATTGTAAATATACACAGAGCTCAGAATTGTAAATAATCATAGATTTGTACATATACATTTTTAACACGCACATTTTATCTTTCGTTATTTTATTTTTATCTGCATCCGCACCGTTTTCTTCTGGTTTTTAGTTACATCTTGTCTTATTGTCTGTTGGTTCCGCATCGTTCTCCTGTTGTGATTGTGGTGGATTTTATGATTTAGTTTTGTTTTGTTTTTCGCTGAGGACGGTTTGCCGGAAGTGCAACCGAAATATCCGAATTTATATTTATCCGTCGCACATCATCCTAGAGGGATAATTAGCTGATCAAGAAAAAAACCCGGAAATCACGGTTTTCTATTTCTTTCGTAATGAATGGTCAGCTTGGCTTCAAACCTTATATTCTTAATTTATCTGTTTTTATGGCACTTGCAGCTTTGCGCTAGTGCCAAATACCGGTCACTTTTCAGTCGGTCTGTCAAGGCCACTTTTCTCGAGTTAGGGTTTCCAAAAGGGCTAGGACGATGAAACTTGCCAGGCATATCACGGACCCGACCAAATTAACTTCGAAATAGTTACTTCCCCGACACGACCACCGTGGGGGGGGGGGGGAGGGAAGGGAAATCCAAAATCTTGAGGAATGTATAGCTTTGGTTCGGGTGATCAGATCTTAACGAAACTTGATATTTGTAAAGGCCTTTTGTCTCGGATGTCCCGTTTCAAGTCCGGACCGGATCCGATGATGTGGAAGGGAGTCGGATGGGGGAACCGGAAATCTTGTGACTCGCTTAGAGTGGAGCGATTGGGATGATGCTTGGTGGGAAGAACTAGATACGGAATTCTAATGATCGCGAATTAAAGTACTTCCAGATGTGCTAGGACGATGGAACTTGGCTTGGACATTAGAGACTTGACGAAGTTGGATTAGAAATTGTCACTTCTCAGATCGTACCATCCCTTAAAGTACTAATCCTAACCACTAAGTACAAAACATACTTTTAAGCAAAATATACATTTTCATCATCTCCATGAGCCTATGATTATTTTTGCCTCAAGGGTTTTGCTCAGTATTTAATCTTATAGTACCCTTAAAATGCGTATCTTAAAACGAAAAGTAAAAAAAAATACTTTTGACCAAACGATATATATCATGATCTCCAAGTGCCCATGATCATTTTTGCTTCATGGGTTTTGCTTACAAGTATTCCTTAAAGTACAATCAATAATTTTTAGCAAAATATACATTTTCATGATGCCGATCAGCTTGTCATCGTTTGTACTTCAAGAATGTTCATTACAGATGAACCTCTAGTCCCCTTAAAGTGCGCATCATCACAGCCAAACGTAGAAAATAAAAGATACAAATTGTCGAAAGATAGATACATTATCGTGATTTCCAAGGACCCATGATCATTCTTATCACAAGGGTTTGCTTACAAATGATCACAACCAACCCACAAATTGACGAATTCCTACTTTCATCCTCTGACCCATCCTTGCAAGTGCCATACGAGCTTCCAGCTCTTGTTTGGATTGCTTCTTCTGCTTTTTTCTCGTCTTTTTCTTATGTACTTTTTTTGGTTTGCTTCGTTGAAGTTTTGGTAAAGGTAAGCTAACTCATCGCCAGACGGTAGTCCTACTATGGGGATAGAAGTCAAATACAAATCCTCAGTTTTTGGGCAAAGTGCCCATGAAGACATCTTTATAGGGATTTGCAGATTATCAGAGTACTTTGTCTTTAAAGGACACCCGACTGAAGAGTACCAAGTATCATCCCTATCTGTATGACTTCCATTAACATTGCCGGCAGAAAACCCAATCCAAATACGAAATAGTGTTTCCAAGCTATGATTTTTGCTCCATTTTGCATCTGTCCTTATTTCAGTACCGAAAAATTTTAGAAATTAACTAATGTCTCCAATCAACCCTTCTTCTGGAATATTTTTAAACCAGTTAAGCCCGAACGTATATCTAGAAGAAATTCCAATACGATCCGGCCAGCGCTGTACAAGATTTGAATGAATTGCGCTTTTTGGCTTGGAGTCTGCATGTGCAAACCTCCAGAATCGAACATCCCTATTTTGAAAACGTCACGCTCAGGAGAAGAATGCTCTCCGTGGCCATGTCTGTAAATGCATTCTCCATGGTGTGTTCAAGTATGGTTTCATTGTTCAGGTGTCCTTTAATCGCTCCTGGGTACTGGGCAAACAAATTGAGGATCTTTGTATTGCTAGGCTAGGAGTAATTTTTGTGTGTGAGAAAATTAAACCAGGATTATTCTATTCTTAAATTTTCCTTTTTTGACTTTTGAATTTTCGATGTTTGACTGCGTTAAACGGCTGCCACAGCTGAGTTTCATGCTAGTGATATTTCCGCCCTTCTTGGCAAGGGTCCTGTTCAGGACCAAGCAAGGACACATTGCGATGTGGAGCACTTGCGATGCTCCGGAGATTTGGAATACCAACGAAAGTCATGAGATCCTTATAATGCACGTATGTACGCCCTGCAACGGAATACTCGTGTCCAGTTTGGCATCCGGGCCTTACCAAAAGTCAGACGGAGAAACTAGAGGGGATACAGAAGCGGACTTGCAAGATTATCCTTCGGCAAGATTATTCCACATATGAAGATAGCCTCACAAAACTTAGTCTTCCCACTTTGGCGTGCCGTAGACACAAGCTCACCATGGATTTTGGGCTGAAGTGTATATCTTAAGATAATCACAGATCCATTCTACCTGATTACCAATCGCCCAACCCCAATCGGCCAATGACTAGACTAAGAACTGAAAATAAAAATCGGCTTCAAATTACCCCGCCCCTAGTAAATTCGTCTGACCGATATTTATCATCATTCGTACCTTATTTTATTTCTCATTTAACTCTTGATATTTTATTTTATTATTTCCCATTTTAATTCTTGTCGTGTGACGTGTATTATGTTATGTAGGCCTATTCATTATTATCATATACTGTATGTATTGTACATCACTGCTTTGGCATGTGTTACGTCATGACGATCCTCTGCTAGCCATATTATGTTGTGCTATTATGGAAATAAAGAATATATTTATTTATTTATATTTATATTAGAAGTTCGTTTGCCGCTCACCTCCTATTTTGCTGGTCCATGAAGTGGGTACTAAAAACTAGGTTCGAATTGGGTCGGGCAGCAGTAATTCTTGTACGAACTAATTAAAATATAAAATGACACAAAATAAAATAAATAGTAATACAAAAATATATGTAATAAACACACTTCATCTTTAGATTAACCTAACTTTGAAACAAAATATACTACTTAGAATTTGTATGATTTATTTATTTATTATTACATTTGGCGTTAAGCTCTTGTCGATGCATTGTAGATTGAGATTAATTTTTCTTGAAAATTAACTTTGCCGTGCTGATCATAAATTATAGATATATTAATCACTGTAATGGCCAAATATCTTATTGAAGACTGAACGAACATTCAGCTTGTCTTCTACGGTTTCGAAAATAAATTGAAGTAAATAGATTGCGCAAGTTGAGAATAAAACATGAAACAAAATTTTCACGCTCAGGAGAAGAACACTCTCCGTGACCATTTCTCTAAATGCATTCTCCATGGTGTGTTCAAGTATGGTTTCATTGTCCAGGTGTCCTTTAAGCATTTTTTCTTTTAGGTATTTTATGCACGAGTCTGTTGTCGACCCCGCCGGTCCGATGTTGGGGATCATTCGTATCCATATTAGAAAATTCGGTAGTGCCAACAAAACTCTCAAGACCGTCTGGAGTTTGCCTGGACCAACTGGGCCATCATGGGTTAGGGGGCAGGTTCCTCTAACAGAAATAGGCTTGTTCAAGGTAAGTTATTAGTGAAGTGTTCCTTGGAACAATCCACTATTGCGAGGGCTGTAGCAGCTATCGGCTTTCGGTTTTCGGTTTTCACGTATTTTGTGGAGCTCATAACTCGTGAACCAGTGCAAGTATCAAGCTCAGACTTGGTACACTGGTGGATATTGGGGTGTAGTTGTGCCTTTGGGGGTCCCACCCCCCACCCCAACAAGGTTCAGGGGCAAATGAGCCCAGATTGCCCAGTGGATAATGTTCGCAACTTGTGAACCAGAAACAAGTAAGACGACGCGACATACTTTAATCTAAGTTGGAAACTGGACTGTTTTGTCAGATGATCGATGATATACCGTGACAAAGAATTGTGACAAAGCGGGTATTAGGCTGCTACGACTTCGTTTATTGCACTTGTTATTACCTTGCTAATGGAAAAGAGGTTTAAAGGGTCGGACTGGCTGGCAGGCCATTGTTGGAACTAAACCTATTCGTGCAAGATCTTCAATACTTTTTTGGATTTATACTTGCGGTTTGTTTACATTTAAAGCGTTTAAAGTGGGATGATTACAAATCAGGTTATTTCATGACTTGTTTGGTTCTTCCGGATGTCAAATGTCTTGGTTCTGAAGCTGTTTGTATAAAAAAATGTGATAAACATTTTACTTTCACACTCCACGTCTGAGCGCTTGCACACTTGTTAGTATCAGGAACAGAACAGATAATGATAAGAACCTCTGTCTTTCAACCTCAGCGTGGAGCGAAAATCCGCGATCATGTTCCGTAAATATTTAGCGGATGCGTATACCCGAAACCTTATATACCATATTTTTGGCATGCTGCCATAGGGTTAGCGCATTGACCGCTGCAGAGACGTGAGAATGCAGAGATACTCTATATGACTAAGTCCAAAACACGCGAGTGAACTTGGAGGAATAAGAAACGTTGCCCGAATGATGATTCAAGTCCTGTGTTAACCAATAAACGGCGTTCGCTAGGGACAGCTGTGGTGACGCATCCGGCTCTTCCGCTAGGTATACGGCGATTCTTCATTGGTACGTAGAGTTAGTCATCAAGAGTATTTCTGGTACAGCATGTATAGCGCTCATTTGGGTCGGAAAATAAGAAGTCCGAGTAACGCTTCATCGCGACAAAGGCGAGGTGGATCTTTTGCTACACAGCAGGCAAAATCACATTTCAGATTAAAAAATTCAGATTCAAATTTATTTTTGTCAATCAAGTTTAGCACAATCGGCAAAAAAAGATAACACAGTTATCTTAATAAGCCTCAAGAGTGTTTTTTTTGTACTTAGGCTACGTAAATAAATTATGAACAACGTTCGGGCCTAACATTATTTACCCGCTCCCTCACGGAGTTCATCCCCATCTACACTCTTCTCCTTCCAACAGGTGCCTTTTTGATTTACTCTTAAAAATAAACAGGTTTTCAGCCTCCCTAATGCTGACCGGAAGCTAATTCCAGACTGATGCTGCACTGTTTGTAATCATAAATATGATCTAGGCCTATAGGTAGGCCTATTTGATTGTAGGCTAATATTCGAACTAAAAGGAAAAAAAGAATCGTTAAAACAAAACAGGAGCTAAGTTATTAATCACTTTATATTATCACAGACTTCTCGTGCTCTGCTCTCTGTCCGTGTTTGTTTAAATTTTTATTTTGCAGAAGTAATTATATGAATAAAAACAAGAGCTGGAAGCTCATATGGCTCTTGTAAGGCTTGGTAAAAGGATGAAAGTAGGAATTTGGCAATTCGTGGGTTTGTTGTGATCAAATGATAAAATAAACCCCTGAGATAAGAATAATGGTGGACCCTTGGAAATCACGAGAATGTATTGTTTGGTAGAAAAGTATTCTTTTCTTGCACTTGGCTGTGATGATGCGCACGTTAAGGGCGCTAGAAATTCATCTGTAATGAAAACCCTTGAGGCAAAAATTATCCTGGGCCGTTTAGGATCATGACTATATATGGTTTGCTCAAAAGTATTTTTTTACTTTTCGGTTAAGATGCGCACTTTAAGGGTGCTGGAAAGTCATTTCTAAGCGAAAGCCTTGAGGCAAAAATTATCATGGACTTATGGCATCATGAAAATGTAGATTTTGCCTAAAAGTATTTTTTGTACTTTGCGGTGAAGATGAGTACTTTAAGGGATGGTTGGATCTGGGAGGTGACACTTTCTAAGCCAATCTTGTCAAGTCTCTAATGTTCAAGCCAAGTTTCATCGTCCTAGCACATCTGGAAGTACCTTAAATTGCGATCACCGGAATTCCGGACCACCCTCGAGCTTCCCCCAGAGTGCCCGAATCCAGTCCGTTTCTGTCACTGATGTATCAGGGCTTACGCTCGTTCTTCCCACCAAGTGTCATCCCAATCGCTAAACTCTATCCGTGTCACAAGGTTCCCATCCCCCCCCCCCCCCCCCCCCCGACTTCCCAACATTGATTGGATCCTCTCCGCATTTGAAGTGTGCCATCTGAGGCAGGAGTTCTTTCCGAATATCAAGTTTCATTAAGACCCAATCACCCGTTCATAAGTTGGACATTTCTCAAGATTCTGGATTCCACCTCCCTCCGCTCCCCCCACGATGGTCAAATCGGACAAACGACTATTCTTAAGTTTAAGCTGGCGAGTCCCTGGGTTGCCTGCTAAGTTTCATCGTCCTAACACATGTGTAAGCATCTTATCTCGGGATGACCAGAATTCCACAACTCTCCCTCGAACTCCCCCCACAGTGCTCGGATCCGGTCCAGTCTTGTCAACTGTGTATCTGAGGCTTGTGCTTGTTCTTCGCACCAAGTTTCGTCCCGATCCGTTCCCTGTCCAAATGTTAAAAATACGTCAATATTCCGGATTCTCCCTCCCTCCACTCCCCTCACGGTAGTCGGATGGTGGAAGTGGCTATTTCCAAGTTATTTCGGTCGGGTCCCTAATACGCCTGCCAAGTTTCATCGTCCTGCCACTTCTGGAAGTACCCTAACTCGAGAACAGTGGCCTGCCAGACCGATAGACCGACCGAAAAGTGATCGGTAAATGGCACTTGAGCGAAGCTGCAAGTGCCATAAAAACGTGAACTTGATGTACGAACACTGCCATTGTATGATCTCGTACTTGCTGAATTTTTAAATACCAAACTTAATATAAAAAGTACGTGTATCTGTACAGTTACGTACTTCGTACAAAACTTGAACCGCTTTATTTTGTACTAATAATAATTTTATTTAAACCCTCCATACAAATACAAAGTAAATGGTCAGAGGAGTTGGTAAAGAAACAAAAGAAAAAGAAGAAAAAGAAATCACACAACACTACGAGACTAAATTAGGCTGCGATAACTAAAAATAACCAAAACAAGAACAAACTTGAGTCACATGATTACACCAGGCTAGCCAGTAGAAAATCGCGCAGTTTTCTACTTCGATTGATGAAACGACTGGTTTGCTCATCATTTTTTCGGGTCTTACGAATCCTGGAACCCCGGAACTCCGGACCCTCCGCCACCGGACCGAGTGGCTAAACGAAAACTGGACCCTCACACACGAAAACTGGACCGAAAACTGGAAACTGGACTGAAAAAAATAATGACGTATCACACGAATCCTGGAACCTCACTATATTCGTATTAAAGCGCTCCATAATTTCCCGGACCTTCCTTACGAGGCGGGCCATTTTAGGTACAACTCGGATTAGTATTACCATGGTATCATTTAGGAAGTGCATTATTCCAAGAAGTAAGTTCGTAATCTGCCAGAGCGTACCACTGAACAAGTGTTACCGCAGTTTTAGTTCACACGAATCCTGGACCCTGTTTCTAGCGACATTCTCGATGTAGCTAGTGCGTTATATTGGTGCTATGATAGTGCTGAAAGTCCATTTTTTTAAGTCAGCTCGTAATCTTAGACGGCCTACCATTCACGAAACTGCTACCGCAGTTTTACTTTAGGCGAATCCTGGACCGCTATATTAGTGCTATGGTAGTTTTTGGGATCCCAAAACGTAAGTGGAGGGATACCTATGACATCGCAAAAGTTGTCCGTCTGTCCGTCTGTGCGCTCTATAACTCTCGAAGAGAATAAGATATTTTTGATGAAACTTGGTGTGAGGATTCATTGGGTCAAGGGTAAGGTCAAGTTCGTAGATGGGCTCTGTAGCTCTACATTTAGGGGTGGGGAAGGGGGTTCACATTAAGGGACAAACAAAATATTTTTAAACAGCTAATGCGATAGTCGATTGTGGCGTAAGAAGGCATGCTGAGCACGTTAGTGAAAACCATTATCTCGCCGGACGATTAGTTCGTCCGGAATCCAGCAAAAACCGGAAAGTTGGTTAAAAGTAAAAGTTTCATTTGAAGTCGATTAGATGTTCGATTTAGAGGTAAAAGGACATGCTGAACACGATGGTGAAAACCAGGTATATCTGAACTTGGTTTTCTCTGTGGTTCATTTAGGGGGTAAGAAAACTTGCTGAACACGATGGTGAAAACTATTTTCTCGCCGAACAAGTAGTTCGTCTGGAATCCGGCAAAAACCGGAAAGTTGGTTAAAAGTAAAAGTTTCATTTGAAGTTGATTAAATGTTCGATTTAGAGGTAAAAAGACATGCTGCACACGACGGTGAAAACCAGGTATATCTGAACTTGGTTTTCTCTGATGATTAGCTTGGCGAAGACTGGATCTGGCGAAGACAAGACCCTATTGTCTGAATCAAATATTAGATTTTGGGATCCCATCAACACCTTTGTTCTTGTTCAGTTCGTAATCTGCTAGAGCGTACCACTGAACAAGTGTAACCGCAGTATTAGTTCACACGAATCCTGGACCCTGTTGCTTGCGACATTCTAGATGTTTTAAATACGCAGCGTTGTGTTATTGCCACGATAGTGCTGAAGGACTGATATTCTGATCATTTTGGTGAACAACCGACTGAAACCTGATCGACTTTTGCCGGAACAGTTTCACCATGTTTTTGCCAATAGCTTTACTTCACACGAATCGTGGACCCTGTGACGTGCGACATTCAATATATTGTTCTAATTAGCCGTCTTGCGATAAGGTGCCGAACTAAGACAACATGGCGTGAGATAGGAAAACCGTTGATTTTGCGGAGCAGCCAGTCTGATAGTTTGTATAGTCTTTGGGTCGTCCAGGACCCTGTAACTTGGGACATTCTGACATTTGTATAACTACCATTGCATGAATTCTGTACCCTGCAGTTCCTACATGACGGTCAGCAAAGCGACTCGGATTGTGTAGTACGCAGAAATACTTGATCGGGAAAATCGTCGAGATTTTTCAACTTTTACTTAGGAATGTATAGAACGTGTAGTCGTGCGAAAATAAAAAACGGTTGCGCACATGATAATCAGGCTACCCCACTTAAGACCTGGCCATAAATGGTCACACTTCTTGTAAAATAAATTGTTTTTTAAACGTCACGAATGGCCAGCCAAGGATGCCTATTCCAATTTTTATATGGACGGTGCCCATATTGAGCGGTCCTAGAGAATCGGTGCGTATTCTGCATTGCACTTTTTTCGGATCCCAAAAGTGACTGATACCTATGACTTGGCAAAATTTGACCGTCTGTCCGTCTGTTAGCACGATAACTCTCGAAATGGTTGAGATATTCTGTTCAAACTTGGTGTAGGATCATTCTGGTCAAAGTACAGGTCAAGTTCGTAGATGAGCCCCCTAGCTCTATGTTTAGGGGCGAAGGAGGGGATTTCAAATTAAGGGACGAAAAAAATATTTTTTTTAATGCCAATAAGATAGTCAATTTAGGTGTAGTTAGACATGCTGAATCCAAATAAGAAATTTCTTTTGATGCCGGACAATTATTTCGCTCAGAATCCGACCAAATCCGAAAATTTGGAGGAAACTAAGTTGTTCCTGAAGCTGACTAGAGCAGTGGTTCCCAACCGGTGGTACGCGTAGCCCAAGGGGGTACGCGAGACCCTTGCAAGGGGTACGCGAAGGAACCAAAATTGATTTAGTCTGCAGCTTCAAAATCTCGCCTCACATATTTTTGATTGCCGAAAGCCTAATATTACCAGCAGAGGCATCACCAGCCAAAATGTATCTCAAGGGGCGAGGTATTTTTACTGACCGACAGGCCATTTTTACCGACTGTTTTTTTTTTAAATAACTGCTTTAACGAGAAATCGCGTCGCTTCGCGCAGAAACCGTCTTGACAACCTTTTTGGGGTAATGGGTATGAACCAGTGCGTGACTTCTCTGATTACACGCCCTAGTGAAAGTCAGTGAGATAATGTTGATTAAAACAGCTAGCCTACTGCTGTAAAATCTGTTTCTATGTCAAATAATATTGTTTCAAGAAGAATCGAAGACATTGCAAGTGATATTGTCATTCAGGTTGCGAATTAGCCTAACAAAAAAGTTTGCGATGCAGCTTGATGAAATGACGGAGAAATCAGAACTAAACGCTGTAAGAGGCTGACTGTAAAAAATGTGCCGCTAATGACGTCGAACCGAGATTTGACAAAATTTTTGCTACTAAGCAGCCTCTAGTGATTGCCTCATTGATTTTGTAGATACTTTTACACATGCATGCCCTATCATTTATGATAGTAACTATCGTCTTTTTCACGTTCCGAAAAACGGGGTACGCAATCTTTTTGTACCTTGATTAGGGGTACGCGGTACGGAAAAGGTTGGGAACCACTGGACAAGAGGGTCGATATAAGGGTAAGCAGACATGCTATATCCAAATATGAAATTTATTTTGACGCAGGACAATTAGTTCGCTTGGATTCTGGCCAAAACCGGAAATTCACAGGACGGTAAAAGTTGTTCCTGAAGCTGATTACAGGGTCCACAAAAGGGTAAGTAGACATGCTGAATCCAAATCTGAAATTTGTTTTGACGCCGGACAATTAGTTCGCTCGAAATCCGGCTAAAACCGGAAATTTCCAGGAAGGCAAAAGTTGTCCTTGAGGCTGATTATAGGCCCGATATAGGGGTAAGGAAACATGTTGAATCCATTTTTCAGCTTCAATTTCTTACCGGAAAAGTAGTTCGCTCAGAATCTGGCCAAAAAGGGTAATTCGGCGAAAGACAAAAGTTGTTTCTGAAGCTTATTACAGGGTCGAAATAGAGGTAAGGAGACATGCTGAATCCAAATCTGAAATTTCTTTTTACGCCGGACAACTAGTTCGCCCGGAATCCGGCCAAAACTGGAAATTTCTACATTATATTTATATACATGTACATGTAAATACATAACATTACCCTATGATCTCTATCAGGAAGTCTATTAAATATTCACTGTTGGGATCTCATCGAAACATCTGGTCTTGTTGTGTCATGCACCAATACAAAGCCTGTAGGTTATCTTACTATCTAACAGAAATACCTTTTCGTGTTTTTGTCTAGTACAGGTTCGGATTCATAGATCAGGTTATTATCAGCTAAGGGTTTGCAGGAAAACAAAGCTTATTCAAAGCTCTTAAAGCGCCTTCAATTCAATTCAGTTTTATTTCAACACCAATTACGGACTAGCCGAATAGCAGGTGGTAGAAGTCAAACATACATTAAAAACTAACCAAAACTATCAACATATACTAGAAAGTGGTCATATTACATATAAAATACTGAGAAAGAACAATATAAAAAATAAACGATTCGAGAAATAGACAACGGGGGGTAAAATAATAACCTACTAATTTCTGTTACGTAGGGAAACAAAGGAGGGGACAAAACTATTATTGTATCTCACGTGTCGGCAAAACACTGGTTGAAGCGCAAGGACTGGTTCGGAAGCTTGTCTTTGAGGCCTTTCCCTTTCTGTTGCAAAGCTGTGGGGGGGGGGGGGGGGGGCAGGATATCACGAAGGACCGGGTTCAGTAGAATCTGCACTCCAAACTTTAAGCAGTAAATTTTCACGACGGTGAGACAGGGTTGTCAAGTTAAGATTTTTCAGAAAATACATATAAGGAACTTTCAGAGATTTATCCGTTATTAGGGGTCGGTATTATATCCTCTCTAGAACATCCGATTGCTCGCGAGTCACACCAAAATGCCATACAGGACAACAGTAGTTAACAGGACTGACCGCCGGTGGACTTGACACTCAGGGGCTGGGTTAATTTCCTATGGTTTCCTATCCTTATTTGCGGCGTTCACTACTGCGTCATCTGCTAAGACTGTTGTCCCTTTTAACAAGTTCAACTTTTGACTTCCACGCGAATTCGGGGTTTCTCTCCTCTTCCGAGACATGCAACTTCTGCATCGCCTAGCGTCGATCCAGAATTCTCTCTTCTTTCACTGTGACGTTTCTTTCACTGATCGTAGAGAGGAAGTCACATTTTCCATCCTTGTTAGACGGCTTCAAGTCTAAAAATAAACATACTTAAGGTTAACGTTCGAGACCAAGGGCGATATCGCCCGAGGTCGAGGGCCGTGAACTGTTATAAGTATATTGCACCAGGACTACGCAACATCGTGACATGGTTCATACGTGAGTGTCCGTCCACGTCCAGTGTGGTTTACTGCGTTTCGCTTCTCTTATGATTGGTTGAAGGACAATGAACAGAGAGATACATTTTATTTAGTGGTCACATTTCTTTTATTGCGCCTCGCAGTCTGCTATAGTAAAATATCAGACCGCGCAAGTTAGGATGGCACGCATGGTCAGTGGCGAAACTAGCCCATTTTCGGGGGGGGGGGGGGGGGGCAAGCCCAGATTTTACCGTCAAGATTTAATGATTTACCGACAAAAAGCGCCGTTGCGGCTTACAACCGTTGCAATAATAAGTTGTAACATGGAATTCATTCGAAAACCATCTCATCATCAATGAGATGGTTTTCGAATGAAAGTTAATGAATTCGCCATTCACTTCCTGGCACCAATGGTTATCACATGGAGCGAGGTCATAATATGCAGTCAATAGTCTTGCAAACCAGAAAAGAAGTGATAAGACACTGCAACAGATTACTTCACTGCTTGAAAATTTACGCGGCTGTCTTTTTCGCTTGTAAACTAAGCGACTGTGTGGGTTCCAAAACGTTAGCACATACGTGTTCGTAAAGTTTGTCTGTCCGTCTTTTACCATGATAACTCTCACAGGGGTTTAGATATTTTGTTAAAATTTCGTATGGCTGCGTTGGACCAAAACTGCAGGTGGAGTGAACAGGCAATCCAGTTTTCTGGAAACTTGATGGCTGACGGTAGCAGATCTGCTTCTTCTGTGTCCGAACGAAACCCGACAACTGAGTGGAACGTAGGAGTCAGAGTAACTTTGTGATACTCCTCAGAAACCAAACGGGTTCATGGGCCCTAGAAAATACCTCAAGATTCCGGATTTCCCCTCCCCCACGATGCTAAGATCGGGGAAATGACTATTTCCAGCTTAATCATTTAAGGTCCCTGATATGACTGCCAAGTTTCAATGTCCTAGCACATCCAGAAGTACAAACTAGCGGGATCACCGGAATTCCGCCACCCCCTCAACCCTCCACAGTGCCCGAATAGAGTCCGGTTATGTCAACGATGTATCTAGGACTTGTGCTTGTTCTTCCCACCAAGTTTCATCCCGATCCCTCCCCTCTAAAGGCGTTTTCCGTGCTCCCATAAACAGTTTGTGGGTCGATTGTGACTCGAAAAGAGTGTTACCGCGGTGTTTTGTGCGGCCCACAACTGTGTTTCCGCGACCAACAAGACTTTCATGGCTCGCTTTGTGGCTCAAATTCGACAAAGAACTGGCGAGGTGATTGTCGATTTTGTGGCTCGATTCTGGCGGGAACTCCAAATGAAGCAGCAAAATAGTCTCTCATACTCTCAGGTGGCGAGAAACAGCGGGTACTACAAGCCCCCTTCAGCTAAACCGGACCAGAGAACAACCCCACAATACCCAGCCTCCAGACCAGCAAACCAGCAGCAACCCACAAGACCAGTCCCAGCCCAACAAGCCGAAGACCCGTCAGAATTCACAAAAATTGCCAAATACTTGGCAGTCATGCACCTCATCAACACCCAAGCTCATTCCGAGCAGGCGAAAGCCGTCTTAACCAGAAAAGCCATCACAACACTACTTGGACAAGACATCTGGAAACTAGCATACGATGAGATGCAAACGATATCAAAAGACGTGATCTTCCCACCCACATCACCCACCAGCAAAAGCTCTAACACAAGGAAAACAGCCATACCCAACATATCAAACACTAACGAAAACCAAAAGCATATGGAACGGAGCTTCCATTCCCCAGATGAGAAAAAACAGGATGACTAGCACAACCAACCTACCCAGAACCCTCGCATCAAACAGAAAAATAAAATTCAATATCCTACAGTGGAATATAGTGTCGTTTAGTAAGCTAAGACAAGCAGAACTAACAACATACGCAGCCAAGGAAGCCGTGGACATAATATGCCTACAAGAAACCAACCTGCACGACCTGAAAAAGGTGAAAATCAGTGGATTCAAAATATATAGAAAATACAGATCCAGTGGGAAAAAAGGTGGAGGAGTAGCAATCCTAGTACGCAGCTCTATTGTGCACTCTCCAATCAAACCAAACGAATACCCAAACGATATCGATGTGATATCGGTAAAAGTCAGTCTGACAACGGGTAAAGAGGTCAAAATCTGTTGCATAACCCAAAAGGAGAAAACGAGATATATGCGACAATTGAAGAAGTCATGGACAAAGACACGTTCATGTTCGGTGATTTCAACGCCCACAATCCAATTTGGGAACCAGTCACCCAAACAAATAAGGCAGGAAGAGACATAGAGCGTTTCCTCACAGAATCTCACTTTTCCACCCTGCTGAAACCTTACAACCTCCAAACCCACTGCGATCTTCATCGGCAGCAGTGCTCAACCATTGATCTCAAACTTGGCTCATCATCTCTACAGCATTTGTGCACTGTCTCAAACGTAAAACAACTTCAGACAGATCACACTGCCATCCTCACATCCATATCCAATGTGCAGACTTCAACACAACAGATCCCAAGTTACTTTAATGAACGTAAAGCAAACTGGTCAGAATTTGAAAAACGACTAGAGAAATCAGACTACAAGGACATACGAGATAATGCTGACGCCAACATTAAAGCCGCCAGAATCACAGAAATCCTACTACGTGCCGCCCACCACACGATCCCTAGGACATCTGATAAGCCTAGACCCTTCAACATGAAGACTCAAAAGCCATGGTGGAATCCCAGCTGCGCCGAGGCAGTCACCGCAAAACAAAAAGCCAGACAAGTATTCCAGAAGACTCCGTCCCCGTCATCATTCATCGAATTAATGAGAGCAGAAGCCAAGGTAAAGAAGACGACACAAGCGGCAAAAAAAAGCATCATGGCTCCGATACTCAAAAGATGTCGACTACAAAACCGCAATGTCGAAAATCCACCGACAGATAAACAAAATGTCAGGGAAGGATCCAACTATCGACGACATGAGACACGACATGTGTGTGAATGGAAGAGTAATCAAAGAAGACAGCCAGAAAGCCGAGATATTCGCAACGACATACCATAGGTCGAACCCACCACAACCACCCCCATTACCACCACACTGCGTCCTACCATCCAAAGCGAAACACAAGGACCCTACTTACCGCTTTCACAAGCATAGAACTAGAAGAAGCCATTTCCAGCATGAACCAGCAGTCAGCCCCAGGCATGGACGAAATCCGCATACCATGGATAGTGAATTCCGGCAAGTCTTTCAAATCCCACCTCTTAAACACATACAATGCGGCATGGATCCAGAAAATCTTCCCCAGAGTATGGAAAACAGCCCAAGCCCATACTCAAACCAGGGAAAAATCCAGAAGAACCCAAATCATATAGACCAATCTACCTTCTCCCAGTCTTGGGAAAGGTCTTCGAAAAAATTATCTACTGACGTCTAGAATGGTTCATGGAGACCAACAACATCATCCCTTCGTGTCAGACCGGGTTTAGAAAAGGCCACAGTACAATTGACAACATTGTCATTCTGGAACAAACGGTGAAAGAGGCTTTCGAAAACGGGGAAATTGTAGTCGCCGCGCTCCTCGACTACGAAGGAGCCTACGAAAAGAAACTCAAGGAAGTAATGGACAACAAAGACTTTCCGAAAGAGGTCACCAGCTTCATCGAAGACTATCTCAACGGAACTCACCACAACCAGAGATAACCTCCGCCTGGCAAAGATTCATCTCAAGGGTCCCCAACTGGAGAGACTCCAAAATCACAGTATATCCATTCCCAAACACACCACCATGGGAATTCAGGAGCCCATCAGTCGAGCTTCAACTACTCCCATTCAGAAAAGACAAATACTCTGACTTAGAGGTTCAACAGATGTTTCTCGACAAGATGCAAACTGACTTCCCAAACCACACCCAGGTATACACAGACGGCTCTGTGAAAGATGACAATGCCGGCGCAGCAGCATCCATCCCTGCATTCAACATGATTGCCACCAGAAGAATAAGCAACCACTCCTGCACAATGTCAGCAGAACTAGAAGCTATCCTAATGACAGCAGAAGTCCTATCCCGAAGACCCCCTCCAACACGGAAAGTGATCTTTCTCACAGATTCGAAGTCCGCGCTCCAGGCCATTAAACAAATTCACCGATGTCGACCTGACCAAAATCCGAAACCTACTGTTGACATTACAGTCAAACGGTATAGAGTGCACCTTCCAACACATCCCAAGCCACAAAGGCATATGTCAAAATGAAGTGGTCGACAAACACGCTGGCAAAGCCCCAACTAGCAACCGGTTCTCTCAACAACCAACAACAGCGAGAGACACATCCAGAGCAAGAACCTCAACACCCAACCTCCGACCATACTGCTCACCATTCAAAGATAGACTGAGATCATGCATCTTCTACAGGCTGAAATTTCAAACCATCATTCTGAATAAAACCCTTTTCGATTGGGGCACAACCCACTCCCCAAACTGCCGTATGTGCCAGGCTGAAGATGAAACACCCCAACACTTCTTTTTTGAATGCCGCATCCCCCAACGAAGAAGCCGTCAACTGAAAAGCTTGTGCGACGAGCTAAAACTCCCGAACCAATTTCAAGTCATCACCAGTGCCAAACTCCCGGCCCAACCAGAATTCAAAATTTTCAAGATTTTGATTGAGATGCTAGTGGAGAACGGAGTCTACTAAGCAAAAATTCTGACCGAAAACAACCACCATCGATCAACCGAGAAGGCAGAAAGAGATCTACACGAAGTGGAACTCAACACCATTCAAACCTTATGATGATGATCTAAACAATAAAGTTAACTACTTTTTCAAGCATATAGACTTAAAACTGAGGATCCCTTTTGCACATAATGGAAAGGAAATAAGTCTGGAGTTCTATTTATTGAGATTTTACATGAATTTTATTTTTATTTGCAGATATTTGAAATTTCCGCCAAAAAAATAGACGAAACGTCGTTTCCGCGAGTTTCAACTCGTGGCTCGACTGTGTGGCACACAATCGTTTTTCCGCGACAAACACCCAGAAGTGTGCGGCCCACAATTGTGTCGCAGAAAAAGGCCTTAAAGGTTTTCCAAGATTTCCGGTTTCCCCCCTCCAGCTAAACCCAAAGTCGACGGGTCCGGTCCGAATTTTAAACGGATCGTCTGAAACTTTCCAAATATCAAGTTTCATTAAGATCCGATTACCCGTTCAAAAGTTATAAATACCTCTAGGGTCCCTCCCTCTACTCCCCCCACGATGCGCAAGTCGGTGAAGTGACTATTTCCAACTTAATCTTTTGGGGTCACTGATATGCCTGCCAAGTATCGTCGTCCTAGCTTATGTGAAAGTGCCCGAACTAGCAAAACCTGGAAGAGACGGACGGACAGAAAATGCGAGCAAAAATGCATTGCTGTAATTTGCACACTTGCACACCCTGCCACACTAAACTGAGCGCAGCCACAAGAGTTGCAGAACAGTCAAGCATCTAACACCAGAAAGACGATTGCATATAACTTGTAACTGATGGGTATGTTCGGGGATAGCCCTGTTGATGACTTACCAGGTACAGCAGACTCGACGTATTGGCTCCAACCAGTATCTTCGTCGATTGGGATCTCACATGCACTTGACATAATTTCTCTCTCGTTTGCAGCTGCTGCGTCGTCCGCAGGGTGATAATCAATTCTCCCTTTTATAGACATAGGACCTTTCGCCCCAGCTCTGACATATTTTCTGGGTCTTTTTTTTCTTTGAGGCGTTTTACAACAAGCTATGCTTGAAGGATGGTATTATAAGCTTCAATTTTATTCCTTCGTACAAAAGCACGGCCAGTTTGCAGACACAGACATTGCTCTCCGAGAGGCAGCTGCATGTGAATTTCAAAAGCAGGGACTTCTTCGAAGAAGCGTCAGCTCTGATCGAGTTTATGTACACCGTCATGGCTTCTTGTTCCTTTCTTACCAGAGATACACTTGTGCCAGAGATATTTTCACTAAGTACACACGATCATTATGGTCCCAGCCAACACCTCCTTATCGCAAGATAGCATTTGCCAAATGGATAAAAGAGAAACAGGACAGATCTTCCACGGCCTTGCCCTGATCCAAATTTTCTGTTTCCAAAAGCAAACGCTGGTATGCTTCTTACGGACTTTCTTTTGGATTTGGTACTTCGCGCATTACAGCTGGTTCTTTCTTGCAGTGGTCGATCAATAATTTAAGGTCACCAATTCCTTGGTAGCCGCGACACACCAAAGCATAGCAGTACTAGTCCATCGAAAGAAGCCCCATGATACAAACATCCATGGCGACCCCACTTGGCTTCTGGATAATCCTTTGGGTCACCACATTCAAAGACTCAGCCGTGTTGTTGACAATCCCTAAAATAAAAAAAGGAATACGAACAGACAAAGGGTATCTCCGGGTGCATCCCTCTAGATCTAACTGCAACCGAACTATCATTATCATGGTAATGGAAGAGGGAAAAACAAAAGAAATAACAACCTTAATAGAGATGATTAAGATTCAAATATTAAGATACAAATTTATACTATAATAGTAAAAAATTATTCATAATATAAAATAATTAGTATTGAAGATTGCACAAACAGTGAAATTAAACACCGTCAGTGGAGATTGAAAGCCAAATAAAAGCTGCTTATGTAACGAACCACTTACTTTCAGCAAAATATTGTATTAAACTTGCAATTTTTATATGCTCAAGGGCTATGTGAAAATAAGAGAGGAATATTCCACAGAGTGGGTAAACTAAAACCAAAACATGGCAAATCGGTTGTCTTTGTTGAATATCTCTGGACACTCATTCCATTCATCAAGAAGGGACACTGCTGTTAATTATCTACTACAGTTTTAGGTAACCAGTTAAATCTGACCATAATTTTGATGATGAGTGTGTCGGTTACACCGTGTAGTTAACCGGTCCCGCTGTACGCTGCAGAGAACGATCAACATATGTTCAACATCAATTTTCAAGGATTGATGGTAAACAAATGTACATGACACCTTGCAAGCTGGAATCCATCTGACTAATCTCCATTCTGGTAGAATCGAAATTAAACTCAAGATCAAAGCCAGGTTGCAAGCTGACCATACCAAGTGCATAGGAATGGTATGCCCCTGTTTGTACAGCGATTGGCTACACCCTATGTTCAACATGTCTCGCTGTACGCTGCAGAATACGATCAACATAAGTTCAATATCAATTTTCAAGGATTGATGCTTAAACAGATGTACATGACACCTTGCAAGCTGGAATCCATCTGACTAATCTCCATTCTGGTAGAATTGAAATTAAACTCAGATCAAAGCCAGGTTGCAAGCTGACCATACCAAGTGCATAGAAATGGTATGCCCCTGTTTGTACAGCGATTGGCTACACCCTATGTTCAACATGTCTCGCTGTACGCTGCAGAATACGATCAACATAAGTTCAATATCAATTTTCAAGGATTGATGCTTAAACAGATGTACATGACACCTTGCAAGCTGGAATCCATCTGATTCATCTCAATTGTGGTAGAATCGAAATAAAACTCAGATCAAAGCCAGGTTGCAAGCTGACCATACCAAGTGCATGGTATGCTCCTGATTGTACAGCGAATGCAAGAGAAATAAAGCTGCTTATGGTGTAACAAACCACTTACTTTCAGCAAAATATTGTATTATACTACCACTTTTTATGTGTTCAAGGGCTATGTGAAAATAAGAGAGGAATATTCCATTCATCAAGAAGGGACACTGCTGTTAATTATCTACTACAGTTTTAGGTCACCAGTTAAATCTGAGAATAATTTTGATGATGAGTGTGTGGGTTACACCGTGTAGTTAACCGGTCCCGCTGTACGCTGCAGAGAACGATCAACATATGTTCAATATCAATTTTCAAGGATTGATGGTAAACAAATGTACATGACACCTTGCAAGCTGGAATAGATCTGACTAATTTCCACTCTGGTAGAATCGAAATTAAACTCAGATCAAAGCCAGGTTGCAAGCTGACCATACCAAGTGCATAGAAATGGTATGCCCCTGTTTGTACAGCGATTGGCTACACCCTATGTTCAACATGTCTCGCTGTACGCTGCAGAATACGATCAACATAAGTTCAATATCAATTTTCAAGGATTGATGCTTAAACAGATGTACATGACACCTTGCAAGCTGGAATCCATCTGATTCATCTCAATTGTGGTAGAATCGAAATTAAACTCAGATCAAAGCCAGGTTGCAAGCTGACCATACCAAGTGCATGGTATGCTCCTGATTGTACAGCGAATGCAAGAGAAATAAAGCTGCTTATGGTGTAACAAACCACTTACTTTGAGAAAAATATTGTATTATACTACCAATTTTTATGTGTTCAAGGGCTATGTGAAAATAAGAGAGGAATATTCCATTCATCAAGAAGGGACACTGCTGTTAATTATCTACTATAGTTTTAGGTCACCAGTTAAATCTGACAATAATTTTGATGATGAGTGTGTTGGTTACACCGTGTAGTTAACCGGTTCCGCTGTACGCTGCAGAGAACGATCAACATATGTTCAATATCAATTTTCAAGGATTGATGGTAAACAAATGTACATGACACCTTGCAAGCTGGAATCCATCTGACTAATCTCCATTCTGGTAGAATTGAAATTAAACTCAGATCAAAGCCAGGTTGCAAGCTGACCATACCAAGTGCATAGAAATGGTATGCCCCTGTTTGTACAGCGATTGGCTACACCCTATGTTCAACATGTCTCGCTGTACGCTGCAGAATACGATCAACATAAGTTCAATATCAATTTTCAAGGATTGATGCTTAAACAGATGTACATGACACCTTGCAAGCTGGAATCCATCTGATTCATCTCAATTGTGGTAGAATCGAAATAAAACTCAGATCAAAGCCAGGTTGCAAGCTGACCATACCAAGTGCATGGTATGCTCCTGATTGTACAGCGAATGCAAGAGAAATAAAGCTGCTTATGGTGTAACAAACCACTTACTTTCAGCAAAATATTGTATTATACTACCAATTTTTATGTGTTCAAGGGCTATGTGAAAATAAGAGAGGAATATTCCATTCATCAAGAAGGGACACTGCTGTTAATTATCTACTACAGTTTTAGGTCACCAGTTAAATCTGAGAATAATTTTGATGATGAGTGTGTGGGTTACACCGTGTAGTTAACCGGTCCCGCTGTACGCTGCAGAGAACGATCAACATATGTTCAATATCAATTTTCAAGGATTGATGGTAAACAAATGTACATGACACCTTGCAAGCTGGAATAGATCTGACTAATTTCCATTCTGGTAGAATCGAAATTAAACTCAGATCAAAGCCAGGTTGCAAGCTGACCATACCAAGTGCATAGAAATGGTATGCCCCTGTTTGTACAGCGATTGGCTACACCCTATGTTCAACATGTCTCGCTGTACGCTGCAGAATACGATCAACATAAGTTCAATATCAATTTTCAAGGATTGATACTTAAACAGATGTACATGACACCTTGCAAGCTGGAATCCATCTGATTCATCTCAATTGTGGTAGAATCGAAATTAAACTCAGATCAAAGCCAGGTTGCAAGCTGACCATACCAAGTGCATGGTATGCTCCTGATTGTACAGCGAATGCAAGAGAAATAAAGCTGCTTATGGTGTAACAAACCACTTACTTTGAGAAAAATATTGTATTATACTACCAATTTTTATGTGTTCAAGGGCTATGTGAAAATAAGAGAGGAATATTCCATTCATCAAGAAGGGACACTGCTGTTAATTATCTACTACAGTTTTAGGTCACCAGTTAAATCTGACAATAATTTTGATGATGAGTGTGTTGGTTACACCGTGTAGTTAACCGGTCCCGCTGTACGCTGCAGAGAACGATCAACATATGTTCAATATCAATTTTCAAGGATTGATGGTAAACAAATGTACATGACACCTTGCAAGCTGGAATCCATCTAACTAATCTCCATTCTGGTAGAATTGAAATTAAACTCAGATCAAAGCCAGGTTGCAAGCTGACCATACCAAATGCATAGAAATGGTATGCCCCTGTTTGTACAGCGATTGGCTACACCCTATGTTCAACATGTCTCGCTGTACGCTGCAGAATACGATCAACATAAGTTCAATATCAATTTTCAAGGATTGATGCTTAAACAGATGTGCATGACACCTTGCAAGCTGGAATCCATCTGATTCATCTCAATTGTGGTAGAATCGAAATAAAACTCAGATCAAAGCCAGGTTGCAAGCTGACCATACCAAGTGCATGGTATGCTCCTGATTGTACAGCGAATGCAAGAGAAATAAAGCTGCTTATGGTGTAACAAACCACTTACTTTGAGAAAAATATTGTATTATACTACCAATTTTTATGTGTTCAAGGGCTATGTGAAAATAAGAGAGGAATATTCCATTCATCAAGAAGGGACACTGCTGTTAATTATCTACTACAGTTTTAGGTCACCAGTTAAATCTGAGAATAATTTTGATGATGAGTGTGTGGGTTACACCGTATAGTTAACCGGTCCCGCTGTACACTGCAGAGAACGATCAACATATGTTCAATATCAATTTTCAAGGATTGATGGTAAACAAATGTACATGACACCTTGCAAGCTGGAATCCATCTGACTAATCTCCATTCTGGTAGAATCGAAATTAAACTCAGATCAAAGCCAGGTTGCAAGCTGACCATACCAAGTGCATAGAAATGGTATGCCCCTGTTTGTACAGCGATTGGCTACACCCTATGTTCAACATGTCTCGCTGTACGCTGCAGAATACGATCAACATAAGTTCAATATCAATTTTCAAGGATTGATGTTTAAACAGATGTACATGACACCTTGTAAGCTGGAATCCATCTGATTCATCTCAATTGTGGTAGAATGGAAATTAAACTCAGATCAAAGCCAGGTTGCAAGCTGACCATACCAAGTGCGTGGACATGGTATGCTCCTGATTGTACAGCGAATGCAAGAGAAATAAAGCTGCTTATGGTGTAACAAACCACTTACTTTGATAAAAAAATTGTATTATACTACCAATTTTTCAAGGACTATGTGACAATAAGAGAGGAATATTCCACATGGTGGGTAACTTGGTAAACTAAAAATGTTGTTGTTGTTGGAAGTTGGGGAATGCAAAAGAAAGAAAAATGTTGCATGATTTTGTCAGGCGTTGGTCGACTTATAGGCACATCGGGTTCTCTTAATACGCAAGAAATGAAATCCTGCAAACATTTGTCAGGCAAAAGACTGAAGAAATTGAATTTTGCATGCTCTTGTTGTGCATCGATAGTCTTGTCGGCATATCGGGTTCTTTTTATACATAAGGAATCCAGAAGAAATAAACTTAGTATGCTTTTGTCTGGAGTCGGTCAACTCCTTGGCACATCTGTTTCTGCTTATACTTAAGAAATCAAATTTTGCAAACCCTGTCGGGCGCACTCGGAAAGTTCAAGTCTCATCAGCAAAAGGGATTTTTACAAGTAAGAAATTAAGTTCTGTAGGCTACAGTCTAGTAGAGGAAAACACAGAAAAAAATCAAATGCTCGATGGTTTAGCTGGTGGTTGGTATTCTCATCCTGTTCTCAACGGCAGATAAAGTTCTTTTAACACATGTCTCATTGGTACATCAGCTTCTTTTAACACATAAAACTATAATTCTTTACAGTCTTATTGGGCAAAACATCATAGGCTATTCCTTTCATCATCATATTTTTTTTACAAATCATAACTATGTGATGAACAACTTCTGGAACTGGGAAAATATCACAATGGTGAAGAAACTTGATGCCATTGGTATAATACAATATTAAATACACTATTACAATAAGCATGGCCAGTCCTAATTCTAAAAATACGAACAGCTATTGCCCAATCTGGGTGAGTCATCGGGGGCTGGGGGAGAATTAGATTTAGCTTTAGGCTAATCAGTTTAATGAGCTACCAGTCTGGTCCACTCCAAACATAGAATAATCACTGAGAAAACCATCATCACCACTACCATTAATACAAAAATGGACAAAACTAGCTATACAATTAAAAACATGCTCCAAACTACTCTACAACTTATCTGGGGTGGGAAATGTAAACTAAGAATCTAAGTAGTAGTAGTAATAGATTCCAAGAATACACCAAAGGCCATTGCCCACGCTTACAGACTTTTTCGTATCTTCTTCTCCTTCTTCTGTCTACAAACGGCGTAAAAGTAAATACGTCAGAGTAAAAGCGCTCGATTCGCTGTGTTTTTAATTTTAAGTGTGCTCACTTTTAACCGGGAAGCTCCTTGGGTTCCAATTCCGCTGCGTGAAATTTCCTATTTACAGGCTTCATTTCTTTTGGACCCAGTCACAAATGTACAGCACTTTTCTTCTCTCGCATTGAAAGTAAAAATCTCTTTGGGGAACCATCAAGAGCCTGAATATTCCAAAGAGGTTTTTTGGGATCCCAAAACGTAAGTGGAGGGATACCTATGACATCGCAAAAGTTGTCCGTCTGTCCGTCCGTCCGTCCGTCCGTCCGTCCGTCCGTCCGTCCGTCCGTCCGTCCGTCCGTCTGTCCGTCCGTCTGTAAGCACGATAACTCTCGAAGGGAATGAGATATTTTGATGAAACTTGGTGTGAGGGTTCGTTGGGTCGTCGGACCAGTCAAGTTCGTAGATGGGCTTTGTAGCTCTACATTTAGGGGTGGGGGAGGGGATTCAAATTAAGGGACAAACAAAATATTTTGAAACAGCTAATGTGATAGTTGATTATGGGGTAAGAAGACATGCTGAACACGATGGTGAAAACCATTTTGTCATCGGACAAGTAGTTCGCCCGGAATCCGGCCAAAACCGGAAAGTTTGTTGAAAGTAAAAGTTTTATTTGAAGTTGATTAGATGTTCGATTTAGGGGTAGGAAGACATGCTGAAGACGATGGTGAAAATTATTTTCTCGACGGACAAGTATTTCGCCCGGAATCCGGCCCAAACCGGAAAGTTTGTTGAAAGTAAAAGTTTTATTTGAAGTTGATTAAATGTTCGATTTAGAGGTAGGAAGACATGCTGAAGACGATGGTGAAAACTATTTTCTCGACGGACAAGTATTTCAACCGGAATCCGGCCCAAACCGGAAAGTTTGTCAAAATTAAAAGTTTTATTTGGAGTTGATTAGATGTTCGATTTAGGGCAAGAAGACATGCTGAACACTTATGTGAAAACAAGTTTCTACCCGGACATGTAGTTCGTCCGGAATCCGGCCAAAACTGGAAAACTGTTGGAAGTCAAAGTTTTATTTCTAGTTGATTAGGTAAGCGATTTAGGGGTAAGAAGAGATGCTGAGTCCCTGTATGACAATCGTATTTTACCCGGACATATAGTTCGACCGGAATCCGGCTGGAATCGGAAAATTTGTTATAAGCTAAATTTCTATTTGAAGTTGATTAGATGTTCATTACTGGGGAAAGAAGATACCCTGATTTCGTGTTTGAGCTTTCTTTTTTCGCCGGACAAGTAGTTCTGGAGTTCGGCCGGAACCGGGAAATTGGCAGAAGTGGCAGGAAGTTTTCGTCAAAACAGATATGACTTATAGGGGTAAACACACATGCTGAATCCAAATCCGAACTTGGTTTTCTCAGGTGATTAGCTATTTGGCCTTAATCTGTTTCTGAATTTTAATTGTAAAAATGTTCAAGGAGTCTGGCGAAGACTGGATCTGGCTAAGACAAGACCCAGTTGTCTGGATCAGATATTGAATTTTTGGGATCCCATCGAAACCTTTGGTCTTGTTTACTTTCGGATAGGTTTATCCCGCTACACGGGTTAGTGTGTCTAAACAATGTCTCTGGAAGAAGCGTATCCTTTGTGTAGGAATAAGCGTCAGGATTCACCAGACGCCTCGGAATCTGGGGTCAAGATTATGTGAAGACAGCTATTTGCAGTTTGAGGAAAATTGAAAATCTTGTATATCTTTCTTTCATCTACCACTATCGAAAACGGACTGGAAGAAGATGGGAACCCAGAATCCGGGAGAAAAATCTGAGCAGTAGTGCCCACTTTATATAGAAAAATCCTGCTTGGAACAAAAAAAAACAATCAAGAAAAGTGAAAACTTAGGGGGAAAACTCTGGGCCGCACATGCAGCTATCTCTTCCCATTTGTCTGAAATGGGGAGAGTTGGTATTTTGTTGGTTCGACTCAACTTAGTGTGTAAAGTGTTTTTGTTATGCATATAGCCCTAGTTGGCCGGTGTCTGAATGAAATAAATAAATAAATTAAATATTTCATTTGAATATTATTTAATTAAAACGAAAATTATGGAGAGCCTGTACGAACAAAGCGAGGGTCCAGGATTCGTGTGTTACACACGCAGCCACAAATTTGCTTCACATGGATCCTGGATGCTGGACCCCCGAATTAGTATCCAAAATTCTCGAAATATAGAGACGTTGGAATTTGCAGGTTCCAGGATTCGTGTGACATATATGAGACCGCAACAAAGGGGTGAATAACAACGCGCCAGGGAGAACCTATAAGCAATCCAGGATTTTAGGTTGTTGCCCACCAAAATTATCTAAGAAAACGGACTTTCGGTGAATAACAACACGCCAAGGGGAGAACTTATGAGCGATCCGGGATTTAGGCTGTTGCTCACCAAAATGATCTGAGAAAATTGACTTTCATCACTATCATAGTTCTAATGTAACGCATCTGGGATGTCGCAAGTGACAGGGTCCAGGATTCGTGTGAACTAAAACTGCGGTAACACTTGTTCAGTGGTACGCCCTGGCAGATTAGGAACTGACTTCTTGGAATAATGCACTTATTAAATGAGACCATTATGATCGTCTTAATCTGAGCTGTACCTAAAAGAGCCCGCCTAGTAAGGAAGGTCCGGAAAATTATGGAGCGCTTTAATACGAATATAGTAAGGTTCCAGGATTCGTGTGATACGTCATTATTTTGTTCCCTGAGCCGCTCGGTCCAGTTTTCGTGTGTGAGGGTCCAGTTTTCGTCTAGCCACTCGGTCCGGTGGCGGAGGGTCCGGAGTTCCGGGGTTCCAGGATTCGTAAGACCCCCCTTGAACTAGCTTTGTCCTTGACCGGAAAGAACACCCTTGCCAAGAAGGGTCTTTATAACTAGGTCATTAATCAGGAAAAGAGTAAATTGCATTAAATTGCACCCAACTATTTTATTTCGTGATACCAACCCACTAAAAATCCACGTTGTAAAGAAGACATCTTGCTTTTTCAGCTTCATAATCATATACTTTTTTTTTTAGTTCAATCTTGGGTACACCGGTAAGTTTCTAAAACAAGAGCCACGAGCACATATGGCACTTCTTATGAGTAGCTGGGATAAGTATCTGAATGATTTTGTCGCCAAATAACGCCTTCAAACTCCCACGCCGTTGAAAGATATAGTTCAGGAATGGTATATCTAGGCATCTGCGCGTACAAGCCACTGAAATGCACCCGAGTTTGAGCAGTTCTTAGGAGTTTCTGACACCCCCTCCAACACTCCCCACCGAGACAAAGTCCGGCCACTTACCCAATATGGATCTGATGCATATAACCTTCCATTCTGAATGGCTATACTCGTTTGATCCCTGAGCATGCCACAAATGTTCTGCATTCCGGAATTCCCTATCTAACTCCTTCTCACCCTGCTCGGTATGTTAGGATACCCTCCCCCACCGTGGTCGGATCCGTTCTGGACCCCAAAATGGATCGTCGAGGACAAATCCAATCGCTCCACTCACCTGACCCCTATAGCGGATCCGCACAACTTCCGGGAGCCCTCCGCGAACTCGGCGGTTTGGACACATGAATAGGCATGGCATCTTTTCTTACCCCTCATCAAGTTTTACTCCAATCGGCTCACCCTTTCTCAACTTACGCATACCACAAGGTTCAAGATTCCCAATCCCTCCGACCCCGCCGATGGTTGAATCCGAGAGAGAAAAGGTTCGTAGAGCATTTTGTTGGGTTCTTAGTAAGTCAAATTTAGTTTCTGTGGCCAAACGGCAATACTCTTGATGACTATCTCTTTTTGCCGATGGAAAATCTCCGAGCGTCTCCGGGTATCTAGTGGAAGAAAATCAGAAGTAGTGTCACACCTGCTCCCAAAGATCGAGGTGACTGATGCCCGGGCCCCACTATAAGGCGTATTCTCGCCGTTCCCCGAGGACTCCTCGGGGAATCAAAGGGAACGGCGAGAATAGAGGGAGTCACTCCACGCGGACTCCGCGGACAGAAACAGCGAGAACACGGGGAATGCTTCCAGCATGGATTTTGTTCGAAACATAGATATGCAGTTGACGAAATTAGTCTGGAGCCACTTTATTTTTGGTTTTGTTTATTCTTATTATTTTTAATTAATTTTACATTGCACCACCACCAGCAAAAATTGATTCCCCTCCGAATCTGAAAGGGAGTCCTTTTTGATGATGGTGATGATAATCAGAGCATTCCCCGTCCGTGGGGACTCGCGAGATTACAGGGAGTGAGTCCCCGGGACAAACAAAAACGCGGGGACTCCTCAAGTGGAGTCCGCGGGGAACGGCGAGAGTACGCCTATAGTCACACCTAGTAATAACGCCGGTAATCAAAATTGGGAAGAAAAGACGCTGAAAACGCAAGGTTGTCGAGATGAATACCATCTCCGCCATTTCGAAACGTATCTTTCGAGTGTTTGGACCAATCACAGACCAGAGTCGCTGATTTTAGCCAGTTTTGTTTACGTTTGAGTGATGATGATGGTAATATATCTTGAATTTCTTCGTTCCAGGTGTGACCAGGATGAAACGTAAGAGTGGGTAATAACCAAATTAACGAACCAAATTACGTACAGGTGTGACTGAATTTGGCCCGGGCATGATTGACACAGGATTTGTGTCGAGTTTTTGGGATCCCAAAACGTAAGTGGAGGGATACCTATGAGATCGCAAAAGTTGTCCGTCTGTCCGTCCGTCCGTCCGTCTGTCCGTCCGTCCGTCCGTCTGTCCGTCCGTCTGTAAGCACGATAACTCTCGAAGAGAATGAGATATTTTGATGAAACTTGGTGTGAGGGTTCGTTGGGTCGTCGGACCAGTCAAGTTCGTAGATGGGCTTTGTAGCTCTACATTTAGGGGTGGGGGAGGGGATTCAAATTAAGGGACAAACAAAATATTTTGAAACAGCTAATGTGATAGTCGATTATGGGATAAGAAGACATGCTGAACACGATGGTGAAAACCATTTTGTCATCGGACAAGTAGTTCGTCCGGAATCCGGCCAAAACCGGAAAGTTTGTTGAAAGTGAAAGTTTTATTTGAAGTTGATTAGATGTTCGATTTAGGGGTAGGAAGACATGCTGAAGACGATGGTGAAAATTATTTTTTCGACGGACAAGTATTTCGACCGGAATCCGGCCCAAACCGGAAAGTTTGTTGAAAGTAAAAGTTTTATTTGAAATTGATTAGATGTTCGATTTAGGGGTAGGAAGACATGCTGAAGATGACGGTGAAAACTATTTTCTCGACGGACAAGTATTTCGCCCAGAATCCGGCCCAAACCGGAAAGTTTGTTGAAAGTAAAACTTTTATTTGAAGTTGATTAAATGTTCGATTTAGAGGTAGGAAGACATGCTGAAGACGATGGTGAAAACTATTTTCTCGACGGACAAGTATTTCGACCGGAATCCGGCCCAAACCGGAAAGCTTGTCAAAATTAAAAGTTTTATTTGGATTTGATTAGATGTTCGATTTAGGGCAAGAAGACATGCTGAACACTTATGTGAAAACAAGTTTCTACCCGGACATGTAGTTCGTCCGGAATCCGGCCAAAACCGGAAAACTGTTGGAAGTCAAAGTTTTATTTCTAGTTGATTAGATAAGCGATTTAGGGGTAAGAAGAGATGCTGAGTCCCTGTATGACAATCGTATTTTACCCGGACATATAGTTCGACCGGAATCCGGCTGGAATCGGAAAATTTGTTATAAGCTAAATTTCTATTTGAAGTTGATTAGATGTTCATTACTGGGGAAAGAAGATACCCTGATTTCGTCTTTGAGCTTTCTTTTTTCGCCGGACAAGTAGTTCTGGAGTTCGGCCGGAACCGGGAAAGTGCCAGGAAGTTTACGTCAAAACAGATATGACTTATAGGGTTAAACACACATGCTGAATCCAAATCTGAACTTGGTTTTCTCAGGTGATTAGCTATTTGGCCTTAATCTGTTTCTGAATTTTAATTGTAAAAATGTTCAAGGAGTCTGGCGAAAAATGGATCTGGCTAAGACAAGACCCAGTTGTCTGGATCAGATATTGAATTTTTGGGATCCCATCGAAACCTTTGGTCTTGTTTTAGTCGTAAGGACGACTCATAGAATAGAATAGAAAACACATAAGGTTTATATCGGCTTGAATAAACATACACTATACTAACAACATACAAATAAAAAGATTTCAACTATTGGATGAACAAAGTCGCGGTGGCGCAAACCAATCCGGAGGAATTTCCCCAACAATCTCACGTCACCAAATTCTTTTCTTTTTAATATTTTAGACGTCCACTCTTTACCAAACACTCTTTCACCAAATACCTCAAATCTTGAATCATTTAGCTCTCTACACTCACGCATAAAGTGGTTGAAATCATCATTCGCCATCCCACACATTGGGCAGAAGAAAGGAGGAGCAGTCTTTCTACGACCTTTACCAATATAACTTCTCTTATCACCAAACGGTAAACAATTTCCCCGAAAACTTAACAACAACCTTATTTCCTCCATTTTTAGCCCCGCTTTGAAATAAACCTCCTCCCCCCAACTCTCTTTGACAGTCGCATATAAACTCAGGGACCCGGAAGCCACCAAATCAAAGTGCCACCTCTGAATTTCCTGATCCCGGAGGACCGCTTGAACTTCCATACGAATCGAACCAACCTTAGCCTCGTTTTTGTTGCAATAGCGCTGCCGCATCGCTGCTGCAGCACTTCTTTGCTTTTGCACAATATGCGTTTTAGGATTCACTTTCTTCTTGGTTGAAGCGGCAGCGCTGCAGCACCTAGCAGGGAAGTACGGACTTGGTCTGGGTGCAAGTCCGTGATTCTCGAGAAGCGCTGCCGTCTTCCTCGGAAGCACTGCAGTGCAAAAACGGATGTAGAAAGAATCAGTCCGGAATCGGACGAGAAGTGGACCTGCAGCATGCAACAAAAACGAGGCTCTTAATAGATGGATACCCTTTTCCTTCATTCTAGTAACCTCCTATGCCACATTGATCCAAGATGCCCTTCACGCGCTCCGGCCAAGAATTCGACTTACCACCCCTCAAAGCCTCTAGGTACGCCGCTTTGACCAACCGCGTACGAGGCAGGGCAATCAATTTTTCCTAGTACCTGACCATCTGGACCAATCTTAACAACTTTAACGTAAAAAGACCTAAATCACCCTTGAGAACCTTATTATTCATAGAACTATGTAATCCTAATACTCTCGGCGTAAGTTTTTCGCAAAGTATGCTCCGTAAAACGGACACGCTAAACTCCTTTTTCCTGAGGATCGCTGGCGTGTTTTGGACTTAAGGCGTATTCTCGCCGTTCACCGAGGACTCCTGGGGGAATCGAAGGGAACGGCAAGAATAGAGGGAGTCACTCCACGTGGACTCCCCGTACAGAAACAGCGAGAACACAGGGAATGCTTCCAAAATGGATTTTGTTCGAAAAAAAATATGCAGTTGACGAAGTTAGTCTGGATCCACTTTATTTTTGGTTTTGTTTATTCTGATTGTTTTTAATTAATTTTACACTGCACCTACACAAGCAAAAATTGATGATGGTGAACATAGTCGGAGCATTTCCCGTCCGTGGAGACTCGCGAGAATACGGCGAGTGAGTCCCCGGGATAAACAAAAACGCGGGGAATCCTCAAGTAGAGTCCTCGCTGAACGGCGAGAATACGCTTTTAGTCATATAGAGTATTGCCATAAAACACGAAAGTGGCGAGATACAAAGTATAGAGCGTGTTCCATCCTACTTACCGTATTTACTACGAAGGACATCACAAATTCCGGTCTTTTGCCGTCGAGGCTGGAACGAATTTTCTATTTTCCAGCAGATTATCATGCCAGGGGCGAATCCGACCAATCACGTCACAGAGATCCTTAGTTACTACGTTTACTATGCTCCCGAGCGTGGTAAGCAAATACTTACTATTACTTACTATTTCGAGAAGGTTGGAACGGTCAGCGTAGTAACTTTTGGTGAGGTTGGAACGGAAATAGTAACTAATAGTTACTATTTGTAGAAGGGTGGAACACGCTCATAGTGTTTCTTGTCTCACCAATCATAGAATTCTGGCTCACTTTAGGCGTATTCTCGACGTTCCCCGAGGACTCCACTTGAGAAGTACCCGCGTTTTTGTTTGTCCCGCGAGTCCCTACGGACGGGGAATGCTCCGATTATCATCACCATCATCGAAAAGGACTCCCTTTCATATTTCAGAGGGGAATAAATTTTTGCTGGTGTCTTGCAATGTAAAATTAATTAAAAACAATCAGAATCAACAAAACCAAAAATAAAGCGGGTCCAGACTAATTTCGTCAACTGCATTATTATTTTTAGAAGAAAATTCACTTTGAAAGCATTCCCCGTGTTCTTGTTGTTTTTCAGACGCGGAGTCCGCGTGGAGTGACTCCCTCTATTCTCGCCGTTCCCTTTGACTCCCCGAGGAGCCCTCGGGGAACGGTGAGAAGACGCCTTTTGTCACATAATTGTGCGACATTGTTGGCAAAAGTGCGATTTCCTGTGACAAATTCAAAGCTGTGAATCTGGGGAGAAGTCGAAAACCTGTGACAAATCGCAGAATTCTGTGACCGTGGCAACACTGCGTATGGCGTAGAAAATTTAAAGTCACTACCTCGCATGGTTCCCACCCACTATAATCAATTAAGTTACGGCTAGGTTGAGAACCATAGGCGACTTTTAGCAAGCCTCAAGGGGATCAAAAGAATGAAAGCAACACCATCTCAATCACCCTCTATACATGGAGCCCAGATGCTTTTAAGAAATGCTCTGGATGCAGATGAACATGGAAATCACAGTGAAGCAATACACTGGTACTCAAAAGCAGTGGAAATGTGCTTAGAACTGGTAATAAAGTGTTTCTTTTTGAAAGTTCAGTAGGGTTCAGGTAGTGGTAGTCAGTATTGAAGCTAAGATTATGGCCACTAACTTGGGAGTAGCCTAGCTAGTCATACATAGATAGTTGTAGCAACTAAAAAAAATAACTCAAATTCTGATCTTTTCATAATAAGACTGTGATACTCCTGAACTTTAGCATTGGTTTGAGTTCAATAATACCTCTCTAACTTGCTGCTAAGTATCCCAATTCTCAATTAGAAAAACACTCATTCCTATGGGAGCCTGCCGGCAGTATGCTGGCTGGTTGCTGTCATGTATTCTTCTTCTTCTTCTTAAGTAGCGGGAGTACTGAAACTCATCTGTAGCTTCTTTCACTCCTTATCCTTTTGTTGTGTGGTTCTTCCACTAGTTGACTTCGGTGGCACTCAGGACGTAATTTAATATTCTGAGAATGATGATGTAACACAGCGAATATCGGCCGCCATCTTGTCTTGTAATATTTATTGAAACTGGATGTTAGTTGTTATCATTGGGAGAAGCCGGTAGCCGGCAGCCGGACATGGATTATAAGAGAAACTGGGGATATGATGCTCAAATTTGAAGAACAAGCTATTTACTAGTGTAAAAGTCCTTTGTATCAATACATTCTTTCTAGGAATTTTCTGATACTTTTTTTGTACCTGAATTTCCATGCAATTATTAATATGATAATAAAAGTTAGCTAGGACATGTTACCACCGGCTTTATTCAATCAAGTTTTTTTTCTGAAAAAAATAGAAAAAAATATGATAAATTCCCAGCAGTTAATTTTTCATTTTGAAAAATCAGCAAATCAGCTGATTTGCTGACAACGTAGTGTCATAGTTTCATAGTCATGGTGTCACAGTCATTACATTATATTGTTCATTTTGTCATACAGTGATATAGTGGTCATAGTGTCACAGTCAGGCTGCAGTCAGGTCACAGTCACAGCTTCACACTGACTTTTGTTATTACTTTATCTGTTTACTGCCCTCTGCCTCTGGCTCTGTGCTACACCAGAGGCATGCGTATGTGAACGTCTGCTAACTGTGGGTGATGCCGAAGAAAAAACTAAAAACTTAACCAGGCAACTTTTACTGCAAAATACTTGCCAAAAACGTTCAATACACATGCCATGGCATTCACATATCAGCCATGTTCACAGTATTTTGAAAGTTTTGCTGTCTGTTTAGCCAGCTGTATGTTAACTGCCACCTGGTTCCTTTCACAATTTGAATCTCGTATAAAAAAGAAGATGGTGGTCCAAATTAACAGATACCTCAGATAGAAAAATAACCACACTTGTAAATTCTAAATAAATTAATTTCTTCAAACTTCAAACTTATATTTTGCCAGGACAGCCCTGAAGTATTTGGCTATTACCTGATATCAAATTTGTTATTTTTTCTTGCCATTTGATAATTTATAAGCCTGTGGTACTGAAACAGTTAGAGAAGTGTTCAAATAAGCATACCTCTAGGCTACTGTGGATCTACTGATCAGCATAAGTTATTTTATATGGTTAACTAGCTAGGGGACACCACCATTCCGCTATTTAAAATTGACCAGTTTATATCTATAAAAAATGAATGTAGCTTATCACCTTATATTACCAAACGTTTGTAGCCAGTTAGTTGACTACGCTTGTCCATGTAGAAACACTCTTTATAGCCAGTTAGTTGGCTACACTTATCCCCATAGAAACAATATTTGTAGCCACCTAGTTGGCTACACTTGTCCCCGTAGAAACAATATTTGTAGCCACCTAGTTGGCTATCTAGTTAGCTACACTTGTCTCCATAGAAACAATCTGTTACCACTTAGTTGGCTCCACTTGTCCCCATAGAGATAGTCTTCTTGGCCAGTTAGTTGGATACACTGTCCCAGTTGTCCCCACAGAAACAGTTTATGGTTGCTTTTTGGAGCCAACTAACTGGCTACAAAGATTGTTTCTTAGGGCACACGGAGGGTAGCCAACTAACTGTCTGCAAATATTTATGTATTTCTTAAATATCTGCTATTTTTTACTTTACCTGAATAGTAATAGTGGATATCCCCTAGCTAGGCTCCAGAATAGTAAGATTATAAAGTTCCTTTGAAACTGGTTAAAAGAAAGTAAGAACACCTCCACCACGCCTATGTTTCAGAAAGATCGGCCACAGAAATCTATGTCCCACCCAAATATTCAAAACCTGATTCGAATGACTCATAAGACATCTTGAGGCTCTGAAGGAGTCCTTGTTTGGTGCTTAGTTTTTGGCTTTATCGTGTCAGTTGGATACAAAGTTTCATGTTCGAATTTGATATCCTTCCAAGGAAATATACCTGTCAGTTTTGTTGTTCCGTAAGGGGTATGATAAAGAGAAAAAAGTGTGTAGGAGGGGTTTAGTTATGATATTAGCGTGTGGCGTGCGAGCATGGTAATATTGGCGACTGGTTTGTGGTGCGAATACACCGTTATACCCCGAGTCTTTTCGAAGGCGATACTCAGTTCGTAGGTCAATAACTAAAACACATTTATTAAGGTTCGTACTTACATTGAAGATAGGTTGGTTAACACTTGTCACTTAATTTGCTCGGAGGTCAACTGAACTGAGAACAGAGCCCAGGTCGAACTCCCAAGTCGAACTGAGATCCGAACTGCGAAGTTGGTCCTTTTAAGCCCTTGGAAATATCAACAGAGTGCTATAACGAATAGTGTTACTGTTCGTACGTCCTAGCAAATCTTTATACAGTATGAAAGGGTTGGTGACCAATGGAGTGAGTTTGTCTAGGTTCTTGATGGGGAAAAGAGTTTTTTGATTGGAGAAAAGGAAATAAACTCTCTCCGTCGGAGAAAAGCGTGGGCGTTAGAGCTAGTCGGAAATAGAGAGAGTCGAGGATAGAGCTTGTTGAATAAGCTTTGATCAAGATATATTTGTATACTAGATGTATCCTCACATTACGCCCTCCCTCTGAAAAAATTCGAGCTCCCGCGAGACAAAAAAATACTAAGGTTTTCAGTTCAACTTTAAGCTTTAAAGTATGAAAAACAAATCATTTATGATAGCTTGCACTCGGGTTTTTAGTATTTACAGGGATTTAAACTTATTATTAACAATAATTTCTCTATTACTACTGACATGTGAAACTATTTTTTTTTTCTTCTATTTTTATGTTAGTTAAATTTTTTTCTTGATTTTTTTTGTTTTTGATACACTCACGTTGAATACAACTATCACGTAGATTAATATGAATAACACACAATGAAACATCAGTAGACGACTTCACTGTACAATGTTCCAATCATATTTCACAAATTGTCTTTCTGAACAACTTTATAGCAGTTGCTCGGTAATGCTTCACTAAAATAAGTGTTTACGGGAATGACCGCTTACCATTTCTCCGGGTCGTAAGTCTGTCACTGTTAGCAATCCCGCAGTATAACTTCACTGAATAGTGTTCATGTTATTCCTGCTTACACTGCTTGCACTGTTCATGTTAGGGATCACTTCATATCATGCCTGCTTGCACTTCACTGAAATAAGTGTTTCTGTTATGCCTGATTGTACTTCTTAAGATCAGAAGTAACCACTGTTAGCTATAGTGCTAGGCACAGAGCTGTCACACTCGGTTATATCCGTCCATTAACCGTAATGCACAAAGTTTCAGCCACTGTTCAAAGTTTCAATCACTGTTGTCATATCATCACTATCATCACTCCATGTAGATGGGACTCGTCGAGTTTCTTCATGGTTCTTTGGCTAAAGTCGAACCGACGTCTTCTTCTTTAATAGGTCGATCAAACGAAGTAATAGTCTGCTGGCTGCTAGTAGGTCAGTGGGTTCTCGACCTCATGTCAGCACATAGACGTGACTGGCGTTCTATGCTCGTTTCCATAAGAAAAGAGTCATTTTGTTTTCTTCTCGTTTTAGGGTTTATTATGTTTTTTTTTCGGTATTTACCCTGTTTCTCGTTTCGTTGTTTAGCAGTTTTATTCTGCCGAGAAGAAATTAGTCGCCTTCATTATTCATTTATTATCATTCTTTTCTCAGAATAAAATTATTCTTTAGGGGATGGCTTGCGCTTTATTTGCCCTAGCAAGTCATTTTTGCAGAAGAATATACCGGGTACTGAGCTCCTATTCTTATTATTTTCTGGCTTCCGTGCAAAATTTGGCCAGCCTGGTCTTCTCGTTAGCATTGATTTATTTTGCCCCGTCTCTTCGCGTCTGTGCTCCCCTCAGAAGATTTGATATTATTACGAGTTTTATGTCCCTTTGGCTGACGAGGGGTACGATTCTTCGGCAGTCTCTCGTAGTCATTTTTGGGAGTTGATTCGTCTCGTTGCTTATCCGATTTGGAGCTGGATACTTTTCGTATTGGATTTTTACCTGCATGCTAATATTAGTATTACAGAGTCGTAAGTAAGCTGGAGTACGTAGCCTATACTCATATGTAAATTGTGGTCTTTCCACCTATTATTTGTTTCGTCACAGCGCCCATTAGCACTTATTTCCTGATATAGTGTTGCCTCTGGCGCCTTTTGGAACTTTTGAAACTTCGTTGTGCTCCCCCCTTTTGTTTCTTTGCCATCTTTGTTGTTCCCCTGTTTAGAAGCAATATCTTGGTAGCCGACGGTATTTGGTTTGTTGGGCCGTAGAGCGGTAGATTTCCCTGAAGGTTAGTTTAACCTGGATTTTTTTTTTTTTTTTTTTCTCTTATATTATTCATCCTAGTACAAAATCAAATTTTGTTTTGAATCGTGCAGTTAGTCAAGGGGACCAACATTGACCGAGCTCACTCGAGGTTTACCGGTGCATGACGTCACTGTACGATATGACTTTGATCCGTAGGTTACACTGAAGATTCGCTTCTCATACGACCAAGAGAGCGACAGTTCGCGACGCTGCCTCTCACTGGGTACGCAGAAATTATGAAAATTTTAGTGTTTTCTTTCCAGGATTTTTAATGAATGTTAAAAATTTAGATCATTCCTTCTTTTTAATATTTTCGTTGTTGCCATTTCTTAAACTTTCTTTGTCGCGCCGCTGAATTTATTAAATCGTTTAGAAGATTATCGTTATTATTGTCTCTATTTTCTATTCTTTTCGGTGGCAAAATTAGGTGGTATTAGTAATCGCTAATCGGCAGAATTCATATTTTACGACACTCGGGTTAGAGTTCTATATTGATCTTTTATTTCCTTCATTTTGGACCTCTTGTTATAAGATAATTTCATCGTCCGTCGTTTATCTTCCAGCCCCTCGTTTAATTATACAGTGTATCAGGATTGCTACTCATCTAATTCGGCGGGCTATGGCTTTATTACGTCTCTTTGGCCGAACAAATTTGGGGCTGATTTTCCGGTCCATTTGACACAGCTTGGATATCTGTCTTTGCTGCATTCACAGATTTAGTCTTTTTGGCGGTTTTGATATTCGTCCAGAACGAGTTCGAACTTCCTCAGTCTTTTTACAGGTTACTTTATCCGTAGTTTGACCATGGTATTGATTAGGATTCTTGACGACCGGTTCCGAAGGGCCTGGTATGGGTTCGTCGTATTGTTTTTTTGGAGCTTTCTCGCTTTTTTCAAAACTGTCCGTTACGAGCCGTTTCTTTGGTTTTCCTAGATCAGGATCTCTAGAAGAGGATGGGGTCAAAACGTCCCAAGCACGTGACTGACGTTGCTTTATTTTCTTAGCCTTTTCAGACAATTTTCGCGCTTGTTCCGCAGCTGAGGTTGGAGGGTTTGTATATTGGTACGTTTCGAGCGAAAAGTTTTGTGAGGGCAGTCCACTGGGCCCTGGCTCATCTGGGTTAAATACGTATTCGGTCGGTATTTGGGGTTCAGGCTCTCTAATCATTTCTGGGGCTTGGTAATTTGGGGCAAATGGATTTATGGCCTGCCACTGAATCGGTTCTTCAGCTATTGCTGGGGCCCTATTGGCTGATTCCGGTACTTTATATTCCGGAGCAAATGGGTTTAAACTTTGTTGTTTATCTCTTCGGTATTCCTGCAACAGTTCGGTTGGGGAAATTAACATGTATTTTCGAGAACCTGCTATTTCTGGTTTCATCTTCCAATGATCATAATTTGCAGGAGTGTCAAAACTTTGCCATTTTTGGTCGAAAGGTAAGGTTGTGGGCCAAATAGCTTGGTCTAAGGTTTTGCTCTCTTCTTCGTCCTCACTCAATGGATACACATCAGTGGGTGAAATGCGGTAAAAATGCCTTGACGAATTTAGTTTTGGTTTTACTTCCTCAGGTATTTCATAATCAGTTTCCGGAGAAGGGGTTCGAAAGTAGGGAATTCCTATGTCCGTCGGGTGGTTGAGATGGATTGGCGAAACATTTTCTTCTACCATTAAATCCGGTTGATTTCTTCCGCGTTTTGGGCTAGAAATGCGCGAAGGGAAGAATTGCATCTGATTTTGTTGTGGGTGTAAGAAACTTGGGATTTCAATATCTGAATCAAACTGCAAGCTAGGGTAACCGTCGGGGTCTGCTGGAGAGCTTGCGCGTGATTGGGAAATCTGTGATTGGTTATTCAGCATTACTGCGACATTGGTCCCAGTTAAAGGTGCTCCTGAACTGGCATAATCATTGAACTCATCATCGTCAAAAATGGTAGGCAGAAACAGGTGATGCGGTTTCATATTCTTTAATCGGTTTGCCAATATTGGACCTTTCTCGAATAGCGATGAGGTTTCTTTTGTTTCCGGTAGGGGTTCGGTTGTCCATGGGCTCTTTTGATACGCTCTTTTTAGACGATTGTGGTGAGCGACGTAAGGTTTGCCTGTTTCCGTGTGTCTCAGTTGGTAAGTTAGGTCGTTTTTCTCTCTTTTTTCAACACGATAAGGGCCTTTGTATCTGTCAGCTAGCTTCCCATCTTTTTGAATTTCAAGAAATACTAGGTCACCAGGTTGGTACGTATGGAAATTACGGGCTTTCCTGTTGTAGTACTCGGTATGATTAATTTTGGCCTTTTCGAGATTTTTCCTTACAGTCTCATAGCAGTAGCGCATTCGTGCTATTATCTCAGATTTAAAATTTGTATCTACATTGTAGAATTTTCGGCATCCGAGTATTTCATTTATTGCTGTTTTGGGTTCCCGTAGGAAGAAAACGTAATGACTTGAGTCACCTAGCGATTCCCTGTAGCTGGTATTTATAGCAAAAACTACCATTTGGAGGTATTTATCCCAGCTTGTTGGATCGTCCCGGCAAATTATGGCCAAACTATCTCCGAGTGTTGAATGAAATCTTTCTATCGGATTTGCTTTCGGATTTGCCGCGCTTGTCAGTAAACGGGTGACACCGAGGATCTTAAATAGCTCCGCGTTCAGTGAATGTAGGAAGTTGGTTCCTCTGTCTGATAGGATTGCCGAAGGAAAACCATATTTACAGAACAACTGTTCTACTAGAGCCTCCGCAATATCTGATGCTTTTTCTCCGTAAAGTGGTAAGGCGAACAAGAATTTTGAAAACATATCGGTTACAGTGAGCACCGCCTTGTACCCACGTTCCGAGGGGGTCCCAGCTTTCCATATATCCATACTTAGTGTTTCGTAGGGTCTATTTGGGGTTGGGGCATTACCGAGAATTTGGATTGGTCTGGTGGGAGTCAACTTTCGTAGGTTACAGCCTGTGCAAGCTAGAATGTATTCTTTTACTTTGCTGTAGGCTCCAGGTCGGTAAAATTCTTCCTTGAATTTATGATAGGTTTTTGCCAATCCCAAGTGAGCTAAATCTTTGTCATGGATTTGCTTGATTGCTTCCGCGAGTAGTATTAGCGGTAAGACCGGTATTATTTTGATTTCCGCTGATTTGTAGGGTTGCGGTGGCGTATAATACTTACAAAGTACACCACTTTCATCAACAATAAATTGGTCCACGTCTTTTTCGAAGGATTTCAAGTCGAGCCGTAAGGTAATTGAGGACTCAACACGATCTATTAGGTTTTTGCAGAAGTAATCGGTCTGCTGGAATTTTCGCAGGTTTTCTATGCGCAAGGGCGACCTTTTTTCTAGCACGGAAACGTCAAGTGAATCATCATTTAAATCTGTGGTAAAGCTTTCGTATTGATCGATTGGATCCGGAAAAGGGTTTCTAGAAGAAGTTTTCTTTTTTGCCTGTATTTGGTTTTTAGTCGTTTTTTCACCTTTCTTCGCCGACATTTTTGGTCTAGCCGCATTAATGGCTGCTACTGCTTCAGTTCTTTTTTCGGAGTCCAGGATATCAAGCATGTTTTGCAATTCTGTTAGGGAAAAAGTCTGAAGTTTCTCTTTTGGTGTTTCATGATCACAAGATAGTCGCGAAAGAAAGTCTGGAATTCGGTTGAATTTTCCTGGCAAATAAATGATTTCGTAATCGTACTGGCTGAGCGTTAAGACCCATCGCGTTATTCTGGAGTTCTTTGGTTCGCGCAAACATTGGAGATATTGAAGTGGTTTGTGATCCGAGTAGATTTTTATCTTTTTCCCCAGAATGTAGTGCTTCCAGGTTTCGATGAACGTAATAATCGCCAAAAACTCTTTTTCAAGAACTGAATAATTGGTCTGAGCCGTATTCAATGTTCGGGATCCGTACTCAATGATTCGCTGACCTTTCCCATCAGGATGATAAAGTATTGCTCCTATACAATCTTTAGATGCGTCCGTCGCCATTTCGATTTCTAGTTCCGGTTGATAGAGGGTTAGAACTGGTTCCGAGGTTATAGCAATTTTCAGAGCTTCGATAGCCTGTATTTGGTCCGGTCCCATGTGGATTTCTGCTCCCTTTTTCAGCATATTGGTAAGAGGTAAGGCAAGTTTAGAATAATTACGGATGAATTTCCGCAGGTATGACGTCATTCCTAGGAAGGCTCGCAGTTTGGTTATGTCCGTGATGGATTTTGGGTCAAAATTTGTTATCGCGCTGATTTTTGCGGGATCTGGCGAAATTTTGCCCTCGCTGATTACATGTCCTAGGTAGGATATTTTCCTTTTCAAAAAAAAGCATTTTGAAGCTTTCAGTTTCAGTCCAGCATCATGGATTTTGGTCAGAGTTTGTTTAATGACTTCCTTGTGGCTTTCGAAGTCTTTGGAGAAAGCACAAATATCATCCATGAATAAGCAGATATTTTTGTTCAGTAATCCGCGGAAGATTTTTAGCATAAGCTGAACAAAAATTCCTGGCGAAGTTTTCAATCCGAATGGTAATCTTTTGTACTGGAAAAGTCCCATGAATGGTACAGCAAATGCTAATTTTGGCCTGTCTTGTTTTCTCACTTTTATTTGGTAGAAGGCTTGGAACAGATCTAAAGTGCTGAAAATGCAAGCACCTCCCATTGCTTGAAGATTATCTACCGTCAGTGGATTTGGGTTGCTGTTGCCCTTTAAAACAGTATTTAGGCGTCGGAAATCTGTACACATGCGTAGCGAGCCATCTTTCTTTGATACGAGTACCACCGGAAAAGACCAAGGTGAGGCTGATTCCTCAATCAAATCAAGATCCATCATTTCATTTATTTTGCTTTCGACCCAAAATTTATGTTGGTGTGGTAACTTATATGGTCTTATGGATATGGGGTCAGCATCGCCAGTATCAATCGTGGCTTCTAGCAAATTTGTGCAACCAATATCTTTTTCATCCCTGGCGAAGCTCCATCTGTGATCCCAAAGTAAAGATCCAAATTCTTCTTTTTCCTTTTCATTTTTTGCTTCGTTTAGGTCAAATTGTGACAAAAATGCTTCTTTTGACATTCCGTAGTCTCCGTCTGAATTTTCGGTTTCGATTTGTTCATTATTCTGGATAGATGCTATCACGTCCGGAATTAAAATTTCGTCCTGTCCGTCGGTAAAAATAGTAGCTGTGCCAATAGGTCCTGCCGGCAGTTTCATTGGATGGTTTTGGCCGTTTAGGATTTGTATTTTCCCTCGTCCATTTACTGCCGAAATCAATTGGTCGTCAATGACAATTTTAGTGTACCCCTCAAGTGGGTAACCTTCGATTATAAAGTCGCCGGAAATACAACTGTCTGTACCTGAGACTTCGCGTACTAACTTTATGCTTACAGTTGCATTTGTACCCGCAGAGATTGTGGTTCGCTTTTCGAGTATTACAAGCAATCTGTTTAGGGATTTGTCACTGTCTTTTTCTATTTCTTTTGGAGCTTCTGCGACGTTCAGTACTAAGCTCGGTTCCGGACTGGTACTTTTATCGGAAGGGGCGGACTTTGGTCCTAGGCTTATTATTTCAGTTCCCGATTCGTGGTTAGATTTGGGGTTTGGCCGGTTAATACTATTCAGTGCTTCAATTACTGATTGTATCTGCGTGTCTCTATCTGGAATTTTGGAACGCGTGGTCGTCGAAAAGGGTGCAAGATTTTTATGGCCGTCCACTAGCGCTCGCCTTGTGATTGCGTTTGCCGTCTGGCGAGTATTGATCCCTATTTGCCAATTCCTTCGCTGGCTGTTTCCGTAACGACCGTAGTCTGTTCGCGGAAAAACTTTCTGCAGACCGAAGCGCGCCTGATAATTTGTCCGCTGGAAGTTTCGGTTATTTGGTCGGTCGTGGTTTGCTTGTTCGAAGTTTCTTCGGTTTTGCTGATTTTCCCGGTAAACATTATTCACGAAGACTAAGGTTTTTTGGTAATCTTTCGGTCTGTTTGAGGTTTTTGGTTTGTCTCGTCTCATATACACGCTACTGATTCTGGCAGTCTGCGCATGATCTCGAAATTCCCTTGAAAAGTCTGATTTGAAGTGCACGGTTTTATTCTCCGCATCTAGGAAAATACTGTTTTCTCTCAGAAACGGGAATCCTAGGACAACTTCGTAGGGTATATCAGAACATATCAAAAACTCAGTAGGCATAGTTCTCCCTCGAAATTTAACGTTCACATACGCTAATTCTCGAGCTTTGAGAGAGTGGCCTGTAATTGAGCTAAGTTGCCGAGTTACTGGTCGGACTTTTCGTCTTTCGTCAGGTTTGAATTTTTCAAAAACATCTGATCTCATTAAACAACATGATGCACCGGAATCTACTAATGTTTTGGCTCTTATATCATTAAACGTGAAGCTATTTACAATTGGCAAGTCACAATATTCATCAAACACTTCATTCAAATAATACGCTCTATGATTAGCATTATGCTGTCTACCTCGCTGCTGTCCTATGCTATTTGTCCAGCAGCGAAAATCTCGTTTTTTGGAAAACGGTCATAACCGGTTCGGAATTCAGGATTACTATTTTCCGCAAAGTGGCTGCGTCCGGAGAAAGCTCTGGCTCCCGGGAAGTATTGATCGCAGTTTGGCCTCCGGAAAACCTGAGATTTCTGCTGGGAACGGATAATCGAAGGGAAGAATTCGTTTGGTCGGGAGCGGTTCAGGGAATGAGGGTATTTAGTTACCGGTGCTGGGTAAGCGACGTCCCGTTCGCGTTTAAAGCAATTGCGCTGGATATGTCCCTCCTTATTGCAGTAATAGCAGATTATTGCCCTTCTTTTTGAAAAATTGGGTTCGTTTTGGGGGTTCTGTTTCGTTGTCGACTGGTTATTTTCGTAGTTTACCGCGAAAGATACTCTACGTGGCCGGACATTGGTTGGTCTTTTGGGGGTTTCAGGTGACCGATCTCTGGTTGGGGTTTCGCAGACTGAAGGTGATGAGGATCTGGATCTATTATTATCTGGAGCCACTATTGATCCCGCTGCGTTGATTGATAATTTTCGGTGGGCTCTTACCAGATTTTCTATCGAAATCTCATTTTCAACTGTTTCAATTGCTGTTTCAAGGTTCTGAATTTGTCTGCTCACACAGATTTTAAACAGTCGTTCTGGTAAGCCGATCTTGAAGTTCTCGAATACTGCCCTTGTGAATGTTTCGTTAACAGTGTCGCCCAAGGTTATTGCTGTTTTGCGTCGGACTAAATCTGCGTAGTCTCTGACTGACATGTGGGGAAGCAAAGTTGGGATATCATATTTCAGTTTCTCGGAATCGGTTGTTTCTTTAAACCTCTGCCTGAACAGGTCAGCGAACTGTCCGTAGGTCAGGGTATCTGTCATTATCGTGGCTACATATTGTAGTGCGTTCCCTTTTAATCTCAGTGGTAATATGTTTTTGAGGTTTGCCCATTCTGCGTCTCCACCCGTGTAGTTTATGATGTAGTCAAGGATCTGCAAAAATTCGGATACGTCGGTGGCACCATCAAATTCCGGGATGTTTTTAAGTAGGTTTGTTTTTTGAGCTTTTTCGGATGCTCCGTAAAAACGTTCTTCGGCTGTTGCCATTTTTTCAGATTTTATATCAGGGGAAAAAAGGAATTAGAATATTAAACATGTTCAAACTTCATGAGGAATGCCTATCTGTTACGAGTTTTATGCCTAAAACTTGTGATGGGTTCATTTATGGGTTTAGTTGTAATCGATGAAAAAATGGGTTTGTTTTGGGGTTTGCATCATGTCTTTAAACATCGTCGTTAAACATGAGTGATTGATTCATGGTTAAAAATCAAATGGGCATTAAATATCATCGTACCAATATTTCGGATGTCCGTTTTTTTTTTAGTTATTGACCGCGCATGTCACCAAATATGATAAAGAGAAAAAAGTGTGTAGGAGGGGTTTAGTTATGATATTAGCGTGTGGCGTGCGAGCATGGTAATATTGGCGACTGGTTTGTGGTGCGAATACACCGTTATACCCCGAGTCTTTTCGAAGGCGATACTCAGTTCGTAGGTCAATAACTAAAACACATTTATTAAGGTTCGTACTTACATTGAAGATAGGTTGGTTAACACTTGTTACTTAATTTGCTCGGAGGTCAACTGAACTGAGAACAGAGCCCAGGTCGAACTCCCAAGTCGAACTGAGATCCGAACTGCGAAGTTGGTCCTTTTAAGCCCTTGGAAATATCAACAGAGTGCTATAACGAATAGTGTTACTGTTCGTACGTCCTAGCAAATCTTTATACAGTATGAAAGGGTTGGTGACCAATGGAGTGAGTTTGTCTAGGTTCTTGATGGGGAAAAGAGTTTTTTGATTGGAGAAAAGGAAATAAACTCTCTCCGTCGGAGAAAAGCGTGGGCGTTAGAGCTAGTCGGAAATAGAGAGAGTCGAGGATAGAGCTTGTTGAATAAGCTTTGATCAAGATATATTTGTATACTAGATGTATCCTCACAGGGGTTCGGATATAAATAAGCAAAGCCTTGACTCGTATCTGCTACTTAAGACATAGTGTGTCAAAGTCAAGACTGAAGAGCATAAAAGTTATGCTTCAGTGAAGAAATAGTTAATTTCCATAATAAATAATCGACGTCAATGTCAGGTTGATATTATTGTTATACTCTATATGACTAAGTCCAAAACACGCCAGCGATCCTCAGGAAGAAGGAGTAAGCCTGTCCTTGTGACTCAAAGTCAATCACTCAAATCGTGTGTCAATCAATCACTGCGATCTTTAGGAGTAGCTGTGACACCACTTCAAAGCAGCTGTGACACCACAAGCTATCATAGTCAAGAAGAGAACTCAACTAAATGGCGCTTAGGCTTACAAATTAAAAGAGGACACAAATAAGAACAGAAACTTCAGCACTTATTAAACGCTGATGTGTAATACGGAACGAACGTGTTTAAAAACCGATTTGTTCGTGTGGTAGGCGGTACGGTACCAGTTTTTCTTTGTTTTTAAACCTAGTGGCAACTCGATTCGACATGACCGGCGGTAGTATAGCCCTATGTTTGTCATTTCGTAGAAGGAATTGGCTAAATTTGCATATCGAATTGAACCGACGGTCGTAAAGGGACGGTAGTTGTAAGGTTGATAATGCTGATTCATAATCAGTAAATGCTTCACACAATATTACTTTACCGGCTCTTTTCTGTATTGACTCAAGTTGATCACTTAAGTATCCTGTGTTATTGACTTGAGGCCCCCAAACAGGGCAAGCGTACTCTACGATTGGTCGGATATATGTAAGGTACGCCAGCCTTAGTTGCGACACTGAAAAATCGAATCGACGCATTCAGATAAGGGTACGCATAGCACAGTTGGCTTTTCTTACTATAGTATCAACGTGAAGACTAAAGGAGCAATCAACGCTAAACGTGACGCCGAGAATAACAGCCGAAGGTACACTAGGATACGGTGGAGGAGGGCTCACAAAATCCCTTTTCAGGGGATTAAAGCGGAGAATTTTGGTTTTTCCTTCGTTGATTTGTAGGCTGTTAGTAGCACATTGGTCTTCAGAATTGCTGAATATTTTGTCACTGAACTGAGGAACTGCCTCGGATTTCTCGATAATGCACTTGAGAGGAACTGACAAGTCGTCAACATACTTGAATCTCTCATCGAACCCACTATTTGCTGAGCAGGTGAAATTTTATTTGTGATCTTAGGCTTCATAACATCAGTTTTTCAGATGAAAGAAGAATCAGGAAATCACAATCACGAAAAGCTGTCAAAGTTGGTTAACCAGGCTTTATCAAGAGCAGAAGAGCTGAAATCTCATGCTGCGATTACAGGAAATTCTACTACTCATCAGAAGCAGTCAGATTCCACTGCTGTAAATATCGGTCGCGGCTTGCAGAACATGAACTTAAAGGAAGAAAATGAGGGTAGGTTATCTTTTTTATTTTTCCCCATCTTCTTGAACCCCTAAGCTGAAGACGAATTTGCTAATACAATGGTTTATTTTACAGTATCTTCAAACATAACATACGTTGGTCCTTATATAGCTGGTTTTTGGGATCCTATGAGGGATACCTATGACATCGCAAAAGTTGTCCGTCTGTGCGCACTATAACTCTCGAAGGGAATGAGATATTTTGATGAAACTTGATGTGAGGATTCTTTGGGTCAAGAGTAAGGTCAAGTTCGTAGATGGGCTCTGTAGCCCTACATTTAGGGGTGGGGGTTTAAATCAAGGGGCAAATGAAATATTTTTAAACATATAGTGTGATAGTCGATTATGGGGTAAGAAGACATGCTGAACACGATGATGAAAACCATTTTGTCATCAGACAAGTAGCCCGAAGCCGGCCAAAACCGGAAAGGCTGTTAAAAGTAAAAGTTTTATTTGAAGTTGATTAGATGTTCAATTTAGGGGTAAGAAAACATGCTGAACACTTCTGTGAAAACAATTTTCTACCCGGACAAGTAGTTCGCCCGGAATCCTGGCAAAACCGGAAAATTATTAAAAGTTAAAGTTTTATTTGTAGTTGATTAGATATCCAATTTAGGGGTAAGAGGAGAGGCTGAATCCGTGTATGAAAATCATTTTCTACCCGGACAAGTAGTTCGCCCGGAATCCGGCCAAAACCGGAAAATTATTAAAAGTTAAAGTTTTATTTGTAGTTGATTAGATATCCGATTTAGGGGTAAGAAGAGAGGCTGAATCCGTGTATGACAATCATTTTTTACCCGGGCACGGCTAGAGCCGGAAAATTTGTTATAAGTTAAATTTTTATTTGAACTTGATTAGATGTTCAATATTGGGGAAAGAAGATATGCAAAGTTCGTTTTTGAGCTTTCTTTTTTCGCCGGACAGGTATTTCAAAACATATATGACATAAAGGGGTAAACACACGAGCTGAATCCATATCTGAACTTGGTTTTCTCAGATGATTAGCTATTTGGCCTTAATCTGTTTCTGAATTTTAATAGTAAAAATGTTCAAGGAGTCTGGCGAAGACTGGATCTGGCGAAGACAAGACCCAATTGTCTGGATCAAATATTGAATTTTTGGGATCCCATCGAAATCTTTGGTCTTGTTCACTTGCTTAATCGTTTCACTTTTGAAAGCCTAAAACAGTTGTGAGGAAATGAGTGAGGAAATGCAACTTCGAACTTTTTTTTTTCTAGTGTATGACAATGAATCTACGAAACAACTGAAAGCCGTCGGCCCAGACATGTACACCCCTGAAGAGCAGATGGTTTTATGTCAGACTTCTGTCATCAACACACGTGAATACTTGCCATTCATTGCTGCAGATATAAAAGAGAAATTTATTTTCTCAGTCCCATTTACAGATAAGCATGGTATGCTTGCACTTTCCCCGAAACAGCGAAAGAACTTCTCTAGGTGGGCTAGACCCAGCGAGATCATTCAGGATCCCAAAATCATTGACAAAATTGACTGTTTCAGTATCAAGCAGACCATTGTATCAGACTGTTCTTTCGTTGCCTCTCTAGCCGTCTGTGCTCAGTATGAACGAAGATTCAAAAAGAGGATTGTTACTTCAGTTATATTTCCGAAAAATCATAGTGGTGATCCAGTGTATAATTCCTGTGGGAAGTATATGGTGAAGCTGAACGTAAATGGAATACCGAGAAAGGTTGTGATTGATGACTACCTGCCATTAGGGAAACATGGAGAGCTGCTATGCTCGTTTTCGTCCAATAGGAAAGAGCTGTGGGTCTCGCTTCTGGAGAAGGCATACATGAAAGTGATGGGTGGATACGACTTTCCTGGCTCAAATAGTGTAAGCATAAATAGTAGTTGCGTTTTTGATCCGAATTCTCCTCGCGATTGTCCTCCGAATTCTCCTATTTCGCGTTTTTGGACTATTCAGATGAAGTGAATTCTCCTTTTCTTGCGTTTTTGTCAGAATCGAGAACGGGGAAAGCCTCGCGATTCTGCAGAATCGAGAATTTTGCTCCGATGGTGAATTGTCGATTCTCCTCTCTCTGTTCTCCTCCCTGATTGGTCAACAGAGTTCGGGTGTTCCATATGCATACACACGTATACCAGGTTGCGACGAGCTGCAAAATTAGTGTTTTTGTCAAAAACGAGAATGGAGAGGAGCAAAAACGGTAATTTGTACGAGAATGGAGGATTGAGAAGCGAGAATTCGGAACGGAGAATTCGGATCAAAAACGCAACTAGTATGGGATTTTGTTGTTGTTCGAATCCACCAAGACTGAGTCCAGCGGAGGCATCTTCACGAGATAATCCCTATAAACTATGGACACTCGAAACTTCGTGCCGCAAGCAGGAAAACACGCGCACAACCGAACGATCGACGAGTCGTCGGCTAGAGAAACAAAACCAAAGGTTTCGATGGGATCCCAAAAATTTAATATTTGATCTAGACAGTTTGGTCTTGTAAATATCTGGTCTTCGCCAGACTGCTTGAACATTTTTACTTATAAGGATTTAGAAACAGAAGAAGGTCAATGGTTAATTATCTGAGAGAACCAAGTTCACATATGGATTCACCATGTATGTATTTACCCCTAGCCTATACTTCATATCTACTTTGACGAAAGGGATCAAATCTTCCTGCCTTACTTCTGTCAAATCTCCAGTTTCGACCGGATTCCGGATTTTTGTACTAAATTTCAAAAACGAATTCAGCGTATCACCTTACCCTTATATAGAACGCTCTAATCAATATTCAGATAAAACTTGAACTTTTAACAAATTTTCCAGTCTCACCCAGATTCCGGGCGAACTATATGTCCGGGTAGGACATGATTGTCAAAAGCGGATTCAGCAAGTCTTCTTCCCCTGAATCGAACATCTAATCAACTTTTTATAAAACTTTTACTTTTAACAAACTTTCGGGTTTTGGCTGGATTCCGGGTGAACTACTTGTCCGGCGAGAAAATGGTTTTCATATTCATGTTCAGCATGTCTCTTTACCCCTAAATCGGTTATCCCATTGCCTATTTAAAAAAGATTTGTTCGCCCCTTAATTTGAAACCACTCCCCACTGAGCTACATAGCCCATCCGCGAACTCGACCTTTCCCTCGACCCAAAGAGTCCTCACACTAAGTTTCATCAAAATATCTCGTTCCCTTCGAGAGTTATTGTGCTTATAGACGGACAACTTTTGCGATGTCGTAGGTATCCCTCCACTTACGTTTTGGCATCCCAAAAATTATCGCGGCTTGTGTTTACAATCAACCAAACCACTGCTTGTTTTCTTGCAGTCCCCATAACAGCGTTAGTGACTTCCAGTTTGGCGTGAAAACGCTGTTATCCCATTTTGGCGCCGACTGCAAACCACGTGAAAATGCCTCTGCTCATGGGCGACAAGCCATCCGCCAGAGCACAAGCCGTGTTGGCGAATATTCTTGATGACCAACTTTACGAGGCGATGAAGAATTGCCGTGTATCTAGCGGAAGAGCCAGAAGCGTCATCACAGCTGTCCCCAACGAACGCCTATTATTGGCTAATAGAGGACTTGAGTCATCGTTCGGGCGACGTTTCTCGTTCTTTCCGAGGTTCACTGGCGTGTGAGAATCGGTGATCACAGTAAAATTGTAACTAACTATGCTTTATTGAAAGCAGTTTGTCCGCTTTGTTAGTCGGTGTGAAGGTGCTAATTTCTGTGCGTCGGGGCTCCTAATGATTTCCTTGTGATGCTGTCTTCTATTTGCTAGTCCTATTTAAATCCCCGTCATGTGGTCTGCTGTACCTACCTACGGTTTGGAGAAGAATTTTGAAAGAAAACAGTCGGTTTAAGACCAAGCATCTATTTCTTTTTCCAGAATATCGATCTTCACAGTTTGACAAACTGGATCCCTGAACGGGTGGCAATACGTCCTGGTGATCCAGAATTCGACAAGGACGCCGTTTTCCGGAAGCTTGTGGAGCGGTTCCACAAGGGGGATGTTTTGGCTACCTTAGCCACTGGAGAGTTTCCAGAGGCAGAAGCAGATCGGGCCGGGCTAGTCACATCGCATGCATATGCTATGCTGGATGTGAGGGAGGTGAAGGTATGGTACCCGTCAAATTATTCATTCTGCCAAACATTCAGATCTGTTCTGCTTCTGCTTAAAGCACAACTGATACTAGAAGTAATCTTTTCGCGATGAATTCCTCAGAAACCTTGTTTTTTGAAATACTATTACTTTCCATGTGGAGTTAGCGATTTTCTTGTTAGCGCTTGTCGACTGAATCCAACCTTCTCGCTCTCCGACGCGGCGGCTGGACGCAAAATATTTGAAAACTTAACGTGCCGTGATTAAAAAATGGGAAAACCAAGCTAAACAACAGAAATCCAAAGCAGAAGATAGACATGTCGTCCGAAATGAAAAACAACATTTGAAGCGTTTGGCGCAACTTTGGACCTTTCTTCGAATTAAGTTTACGTTGCGTGACTAGGAAAACTCGGCCAGGCCGAACAAATTTTAAAAAGTCGTATGTACAGTGGCGAAAGTGGAGATTTCGGAAGCTTGTAATTCCATAAGGGAGTACGGATAGTTCAAAAGGCATAATAAGCAAGAGGGGTCCTTTAAGAGGGAAAGAGACAAAGGGTTCCGGATATACAACCTCGCACGCGAAGACAAGACCCAGTTGTCTGGATCGAAATACTAGATTTTTGGGATCCCATCGAAACCTTAGGTCTTGCTATGATATGATTTTTATTTATAGATGTTTCGATTAGTTGACATGTTACGTATGATTAAAGTTTTTACTTAGATTTGTATTGTGAGATACATGGTAGCCCTTCCGGATTTTGGACCCGTTACTTTTGCACAATCCAAGTTTCATCCCAGTCCCTCTATTCAGCTGGTTCCTACGCATGTTTCAATTCAATTCAGTTCAATTTATTTTCAAAAATTCGCTCACGGACGAAGCCGCACATTGAATTTCTTCCGTCATGTATAACTTAACGATTAAACAACTATAACTAATGTTATTCAAATGGTCAATGTATTGGTTTTGATCACTGAAATATTTTAAATTTATCTTGTACCTTTCTCCACGTTACAAGAATTCCCGTATATCTACATCTTTTTTGCCCTCTGACCCTTGTGCAAAGTTATCTTCAATTGCCCAGGACCTTCACGTTTCTACCCTTGGCCATTTCTGCACATTCCATCTAGGAAGAAGATTTTTTAGACCCGATTAGTCCCTTATCTTTTTTTTATGTTAATTTTTGTATCTTGGGCATTTACTACATTATTGAAAGCTCCGTGTATGTTTTTCCCCTTTCTTTCTCTTGTACTGCGCTATTTCCCTCTTCTTAAGTGCGTAAATAAAATTTCATCTTCGATTTAGCGATCAGCCACGAGATGACCACCCTAGTTATATACTTTAACTCATTAGTGTTACCGGGATACCCAACTTAGCTTTCATGTCAATTCCCTCTCTTGCTTATCGTAGACTGGTCGCTGGTATTCTCTCCGAAACTATTTTACATTTCGGTATGTTCGTGCATACCTCGCGAGTTAAGAACTCGAGTTTTCAAAGGACATTATCAGAACAAATTTCGCGGAAAGGAGGTGGCTACAGAACCGTACGTGTTTGTGTGGGTAATCTTGGATTCGTACAGTGAAATCTTGAATGAGAAGGCCGTTTGCTTATCTTTGAAGCGGCAAACAGGAAAAAAGTTTGAATTGCACCATTATGTGCAGCATGAGAATCACATATGGTACGTTGCATTTCGAGTTGCGCATGCTTACCAGATATCCCCCACGCAGGGGTGGGAGTGAGACCTATATATCCTATATTTTAAAACTTGACCTATAATATACTATATTGAGTCAGAAACCCTACATTCTCCTGTATTTCAGCTTTTGCTCTTTCTTTTCATAAATTTCGAAGTTAATTTTGCCAAAACCGGGCAAAGGTCGAAGTAATTAATATTTCTGCAAATATGTTTTGCTATTTCGTCTGTATTGTGAATTTTCGTTTCCATAGGTTGTGACTTCTATTTCGTCTGTATATTTCCCTTGCGAATTTTTTTTCCATCAGTTAGAAGCTTTCTTCATTTAAAAGGCGCTGTTGACACTCAGTTTGACGCGTTGTGTGGTTTTCTGGTCCTTTTCTGAAGTTTTCACGAAGTCAATCATTCGTGTGTTGGTAGTTCTTTAATTTTGTATTAAAGCTCATGGATAAAATTTACCCATCAAAGTCTCTCGTCTTGGATACTATGTTTTTTATTTTAAGGTGAGATCTTAAGTTGTCCCACCAGAATCGTCCTTTGTTTTTTGTTTGCAGAAGATGAGGTCATGAGATTTTTTCATCAAAATCAGCTGTTTTCTTATCCTATATTGTCCTATATTTTGATGTGAAAAATCCTATATCCTATATATATTTTAGCCTTAGGTCACTCTAAGGCCTGCCCCTACGTTTACTTACTAAGAAAATCCTACACTTAAATTTGGAAAGTAAATGTAGTTTGTTTTGTTTTTAGTTATAAATTGAGCCACCGCAGTAGCCTAATAATAATAATAATAATAATTTGTTTTTAATCCACAAATCGTACAAGACGAAAACAGTGGATACAAAAAAAATAAATAAGAAGACATAATTAGGGAAAACACAACACATACAAACAAAATCTACGCAAGAGTCAAACAGACGAAAAAGCCCGTGAGAGGCGACAGACGCGCGTACGCCGTTTCTGACAGTTTTCTGTGAAGAACAGACAATTTCTCCTTGATATCCTGTAGCGAATACTTACTAATAATTTTCGAATTTCTTTGCCAAGGAGGGAGAAAAAGAAGAAATTTACAAAACCGAAAGCAAGAGGATCGCATAGCTTTAATATCCTTTTTCTTTAAAACTGGATAAATACTAGATAGAAAAAGAATAGAATGGTCACAGAAGGAAGAGTGTAGCTTGCCAAGAGCTTTCCGATTGTATTATCCCCTGTTATCAACAATCTTCGAATACCCCAGTTGAGTTTTCAGTCTACAATCGGAAACCGTCCGGGATCGGAAAGAACGAATATTTTTAGTAACGGTAATACCCAACCACCGAATATAATCAACGCTTGGACTAGAAAACTTCAAGGAATTTAGGGACGCGGATGGCCCAGAGTTAAAAGACAGATATTTGCCTTTTTTTATATTTAAAGAGAGTCCAGTATTAGAAAAAGAAGAGGAAACCTTCTGCACCAAACGAAATATCGCAAGAAGAAATCTCAGCTGACCTATCCGTTCAGTGCCATCCGATGAAAATTTTGTAGCCTGCATAATCGTATGATAGTTGTACGAAAAAGTTACACGTATTGATATGTAGTAGTAAAGAATACTATTATTTAATGTGCCTCAGACTGGGCCAATCTTAAGCAGTAGCATTTATTCAAACAATGTTTACAACGGATACGTCAGCTACGATTCTTCATCAACGATATTTCGGCCCTTCTTGGCAAGGGTCCTCGTCAGGCTGTCAATCCTCTGGTTCAACTTCGGGGAAGGGAACAAACCTGTGTTAAGCAGTAGGATCCCGAGGGGTCGACGACTCTAATTTTTTATGTACACCATTCCGGAATACCCTAATAATCCTGACCATTCCGGATTATTCCTAACCATTCCGGATTATTCTTAGCTATTCCGGATCATTCCTAACCCTGTGTATGGGATTTAATTTCAGTTGAAATTAGAAATTCGAGTCATCTGGCATCCTTCATGGCTATAGTGAAGAGATTTTTCCTTGCAAAAGGATAGTAATGATGCGTGAGTGTTTTTTGTAAGCAGAATGTTTGTTGTATATGTATGAACCGTGTATGAGCGGCATGTAGAATAATATAAAAATAGTGTTACCACATTATGTAGAATAGAGAAGACTAGCACCTAATAAAATTTAATCTAATCTAGTATAATCTATTCCGGATTATTCTTGACCATTCCAGGTTATTCCTGACTATTCCGGATTATTCCTTCGGGACGTGTACACCATTCCGAGAGAGTCGTCGACCCCTCGTAGGATACTCTCTTGCTGTAGTAGCTTCCAGTTTTGCTAATAGTAGCATGCAGTAGAATGCAGTTACATGGTAGTCTTGTCATAGAAGCATGTAGTAGCATCAGTTCGTACTGCAGGTTACATATTCGTACAACTTCTTACTACTATTTTGAGATAAATTTTTCGGATCAAGGTTCGCAGTCAGCTTGGGCTCAAGGAGTGCTTACGGAATAATTGTGTATGCCAGTGTTACAGTGATGAAGTCAGAGCAAAAGAACGCTAGTGAGTAGTGCCAAGACAGTGACACACTCGAACACCAGCGATACCAGCACCACTAGTGATAGCGAACGTCCCTACTGAAATTCAACCAGTCGTGCACCAGTGCTGGATCCAATAACTTCATATTCTGAACAAAGCAAAAAAAAGATAAAACCTCTACTGTTTCCGTGATGTGTGCAGATCGCGTCTTTACTAGCTTTAATACTAGATATATGTCAAGAGGCAAAGGTGGACAGAATGACTGTCAACTGCGACAAATCTGTAATTTTAACCATTTCTTTTTTAAAATCCACGCCAGTTTTTAACCCAATTATTCCCAGCGCTAGTCACGTGACCGAAATCAAACTACTTGGTGTCCATATAAATTCAGATCTGAAGTGGAACAAACACGTCGATGGCATGTTAATGAAAACCAATTTGGCCATCAGATCTCTAAAGTTGCTGGCTCACCATGGAATCCCTGCCCCACACCTCCTACGCATTTATTTTTCTTTTATTCGTTCGACACTCGAGTACTGCTGCCCTGTATGGCATTTTGGACTGACGAGGGAACAGTCTGACCGGGTTGAGAGGGTGCAATACCGTGCCCTCCTAGTAATTTCAAAAGCCCCGAAAGTACCATACATATCCCTCCTTAATCAGTTTCAACTTCAAACCCTTCACTCCCGTCGTTTAAAACTCTCCCTATCTTTTGGACATAAAATCCTGTCGAGCCCCATTCACCGAAATATCCTCCCGCCCCAACATGAACCGGCTCGGTTAAGGCCAAGCAGGTCCATTGCAGAGCCTGTACCGAAACTTCAACCTGTGACTGCTTCACATGCTCGTTATGAGCTTAGTTTTGTGCCCTCGTTTGTTAAGTTGTTCAATGCCGGGTCGATTTTTTAGTCTGTAAAATAGTTATCAATTGTATATATTGTATTTTTGTGCATGTTATTTTTGGCTCATCGATTGACATACATGTTGACAACAAAAACTAATAATCGGCTCTGTCCGTCGCATGTTTTTCGAATAAAGTGAATTGAATTTATGAATTAGAATTAAATGTCGCAACCGTAGTGGGCAGCGCTATGAGTACGGCCTTTTTGCGAAGTATGGAAAGCACAGGTCTTGGCGCTACTGCCCAGTGTCATTTTGCTCTGGGTGAAGTTGTCCTCCCTCTTGGATGGCACGCCTATGCTGAAAATATGCGTGCTTCCAGGGCATTCGCCTGTTAATGCTGAAAAATCCATGGTCGCATTTGCGCTGGCGCGGGCGATACTCGGAGCTCGACACTTCACGATGGACCGATGAGATGCGGAAACTCCTGAACTACGATCCGGAGAATGCAGCGAACTTCGATAACGGTGTCTTCTGGATAGACTATGAGAGTATATGCAAGTTCTTTGATGTCATTTATATGAACTGGAATCCACAGCTATTCAGCTTTACATACTGCCTTCACTCGTAAGTGGTCGGTGGTTTTCTTTCTCTTGAGTTACTGCAACTCGTGTCACGAGGTACACTCCGGGGAGGCACACGTGCCTGAAGTTAAAGTGTCCGCGATCCTAACCTCTTGTTCCTGCTAATTTCTACGTGCCTAGTGTAGCCCATTCTTTTATTGTTTTTTTTCGCCAATTCGTCCCAACTGATGGTGTACACAAACTTGTGCGATGGCGGGAAAACGCTCCTTTGCTCGTCCTTCATCGAACTTCTGAAAGTATAAAGGGGTATTCTCGCCGTTCCCCGAGGACTCCTCGGGGAATCGAAGGGAACGGCGAGAATAGAGGGAGTCACTCTGTGCGGACTCCGCGTACAGAAACAGCGAGAACACTGGGAATGTTTCGAAATTGGATTTTGTTCTAACAAAAAATATGTAGTTGACGAAATTAGTCTGGATCCACTTTCTTTTTGGTTTTGTTTATTGTGATTGTTTTTAGTTAGTTTTACATTGCACCAACACCAGCAAAAATTGAAAATTTCCTTCTCGATGATGCTGATGATAATCGGAGCACTCCCCGTTGGTGAGGACTCGCGAGAATACGGGGAGTGAGTCCCCTAGATAAACAAAAACGCGGGGACTCCTCAAGTGGAGTCCTCGGGGAACGGCGAGAATACGCCTTAAGAGACGCGATTCGTACTGGAATTCTTCTTCTAGTCCGCTAAATCCCTTGGGTAGTTGTTGAGTAATTTATGCCTATCACTTTAGAAGTTGGAATGCGGGCGTTGGCCCAGCAAAGGACCAGTACAACTTGGGGGAAAACCCGCAGTACAGCCTGGAACTTACCACCAACGGACCAGCTGCTGTATGGGTACTTCTTAGCCGTCACATCACTGACATTGCTGACTTCCGTGAGAACAAGGAATATATCACCCTGTTGGTGTACAACAAAACAGATGGCAAGAAAGTCTACTACCCAAGTAAGTAAGTGGATAATTGTGTAGATGGGTAGTCACATTTTCCGGCAGGGTTTCCTCCATTTTCCCACCGGTTCCAGTCCAAAAGTAGAACAAATATGTACAGAAAATAATCAACCAATTTTGACAATGCAAAACGAATTGTCAAATATGATTCGCAATCACCTTGGGCTGAAGGAATATCTCTCAATAACTAACCCCATCCAGTCTACCCCCCGATTTTGGGAAAGCCTGTGCCAAACGCTGGGTAATCTAACGTTTAGTATACCCTATGCCTAACGCTGGATATTGGGACCCAATAAAATATTGGTGATTTGAGTGAAGCTCAGAAATGAACCAATCAGGATTCATCTGTAGTGAGATAGGTCAGGGATAGGGTACAAACAGCTATCCATCAGGGGTTTATGGTTGACTGACCCCATCGCCCCCTCCCCCCCCCCCCCCCCCATAGTTGCTCGTTCCGTTCTTTCCATGAAGCTTTAGGTTTCACACGCTGTATCCAATCCATTCTTACTACACTTGACTGTTTTTTTCTTGTACGCGATTTTTCCGAGGCCCCCTTATCCCTAGGGGTTCATACCACATACCACAAGATGTGCATCCCTGTGTTAAGTGTTGTCAAACTTTGTTATATTTCCGGAAGAAATAACACATAAAATTGATTGGAGTGTGTATGTTCCAGAGAATTTTACACTGAAAAGGCTAGAACATAGTTTTTGTGCTCATTTCTGATGACATTTATATTCCATTTTCACCTACCTCGAAAACCCAAGGAAAAGTGAAGATTTGTAAGTAAGAACTTTCAGCTAACGGATTAGGTTACACCAGTTGAATTAAATGGAAATTCTTGTAGTCTATTCTGTTCCCACAGAGCCATAGTGTTCCCACAACGCTTTTTAACCTGTTGGGTTTATCTTATAATGGCTTGGGTATAACCAGGGGCGCTATTTTACGAAAACCTGGGGGGGGGGGGGGGGCAGTGGCGTCCCCGATGAAAAATGTGTAGCCTCCGTAGTTGTATGATAGTTGTACGAAAAAGTTGCATGTATTGATATGTAATAGTAAAGAATACTATCATTTAATGTGCCTCAAACTGGGCCAGTCTTAAGCAGTAGTATTCAGTAGCATCATATCTTGCTATAGTAGCATCCAGTAGATTGCGTAACACGGTAGCCTTGACATAAAGCATGTAGTAGCATCAGTTCGTACTGCATGCTACCTTTTTGTACAACTTCATACTACTATTTTGAGATAAATCGGGTCGTTCCAGTTCATTATAGCTCAGCTTAAAAAGGTCAAAATTTTCTGATAGACCTTATTAAGGTCCGCTGCCTGTCAAGATTTTAGGCGTATTCTCGCCGTTCCCCGAGGACTCCTCGAGGAATCGAAGGGAACGGCGAGAATAGAGGGAGTCACTCCACGCGGACTCCGCGGACAGAAACAGCGAGAACACGGGGAATGCTTCCAGCATGGATTTTGTTAGATAAATAGATATGCAGTTGACGAAATTAGTCCGGAGACACTTTGTTTTGGTTTTGTTTATTCTGATTTCTTTTTTTATTAATTTTACATTGCACCAACACCAGCAAAAATTGATTCCCCTCCGAATTTGAAAGGGAGTCCTTTTTGATGATGGTGATGATAATCAGAGCATTCCCCGTCCGTGGGGACTCGCGAGAATACGGGGAGTGAGTCCCCGGGACAAACAAAAACGCGGGGACTCCTCAAGTGGAGTCCGAGGGGAACGGCGAGAGTACGCCTTTTGTCAAATCACTTTGCTTCTCGCGAAAAGCGTTTTTTTGCGAAATTTTGTCTCCCTTGTAAATCCAGGGGAGGCAGCTGCCCTCCCTGCTCCTACCCGCAAATAAGGCCTCTGGGTAATACTCCAGCTTGCTCCCCTTTCTGGGCCTCACAGGATGCACGATCTTCTAGATGACCCAGCACCATTCATCGATGGAGTCCGGATCAACAGCCCTCACTACCTATGCAAGATTTTGGTAAATACCGCCGGAAGCCATAAGTTCACACTTGTCGTTTCTCAGTACGAGAAAACCAAAACAATTTTCTACACACTGCGTGCCTACTCTACCGTATCGTTTCAAATGAGCAAGCTGACGAATCCCTACAAATACAAAGTCGAGGTATGTAACGACTTCTTTCCCTTTTTTGCACTGGTGTTACCGATAGTCGGATATCACCAAGAACAAATAATTATTAGAATCTCTGTCTCCCTGTTTTTGTAATATGACCATCCGGAGTCGAATAGGTCCCCATACCTTGCCCGATGTGGAAGAGCGCAGGGTAGGAGCTACACGGAACATCACAATTCGTTGCTCTACAAACAGTTGTGTCGCAGTGAAGCCTCGGAGAAGATATATTCAAAGGAAAAGCCGATCGGTTGTTATCATTGGTACGTTACCTGTGACGCGCTACAGAGCGGGTCAGAACGCCTACTGCACTGTTTCCTCTAATATGCGCAGCGGCGAAGAGGGAAGTAGACGGGCATTATGTCAAAGCTCAGCAAGTAGCTTAGCTCAGCTCAGTTTTTTGGGGGTATCCACAGTCGCTGCGTGGGACCAAAGACAGAGGTTCTGTTAGCTTATTTATCACTCGACAGGGCTCATATGGCTCTGTCGATGGCAGCAGTCCTAAGCCGAGGACTCCACTTGAGGATTCCCCGCGTTTTTGTTTGTCCCCGGGACTCACTCCCCGTATTCTCGTGAGTCCCCACAGATGGGGAACACTCCGATTATCATCACCATCATAAAAAAAACTCCCGTTCAGATTCGGAGGGAAATCGATTTTTGCTGGTGTTGGTGCAATGTAAAATTAATTAAAGACAATCAGAATAAACAAAACCAAAAGTAAAGCGGATCTAGACTAATTTCGCCAATTGAATAATTGTTTTTTGAACAAAATCCATTTTGGAAGGAATCCCCCGTGTTCTCGCTGTTTCTGTACTGGGAGTCCTCGTTGAGTGACTTCCTCTATTCTCGCCGTTCCCTTCGATTCCCCGAGGAATCCTCGGGGAAGGGCGATCTAGCCGTTGAGTTCATAGGTGGAAAGTGTTTTTTTCTGACCGTAAGTCGCGTTTTGCGTTGATTTAATGATTTCACGTCACCTTTGGATTCGATAGGCTATCTTTGTATGAAGAAATATCGTAGAGCTAAGGTAACCCCTCCGATCTTGGGCTCAGCAGCGAAGTCCATGCGTTTTGTTTGTTCCAGGTTCTCGTTCCGGATTCTCGCGAGTTTCCCTGGACAGTGAATGCGAGGGGTTGCTCAATCTAACAAAGGATGTACACCAAGTGGCGCGTGCCGTGCCGGTGCCGCGCCGAGGTATACACCGGTGGCGGAGAGAGAGCAACCCCTCGAGTGAATGCTCCGATGTATTCAATGGAGACTTACTGCTGTAGTTGTTTATTTTTAGAGAACAGATGGTATAAGTGTTCGTTACATCAATTCGTTTATCAGTTGTAAGATTTAATCATCGGAAAAGGAAGATGTTGAGAAAAAGACATCTGTTCTATTTTGATTTATTGTTGTTGTAAGTAATGGAATTGTAAATTTAGATTGTTAGAAGTTAGAAGTTTAGAAGTTAAAATGAACGAAAAGGAACACGAAATAGGCCTTCACTGGCTACTATGCTCAAGGAATATTTATTTGACTACTTACGTCATGTAAATAATTAAAGGACCCGTCTTGTCAATAATGCCAATGGAACCTACTTCCGTAAGTGCGTTCATTAATTGTTAACCCGGGCACACAAAGTTCGTATGTTACATTCTAAGACCGCTAACGATACCTCATTAATCTTTGCACTTCCACGGTTCATTATTTTCCATGCGCACTGTGCTCTCACCTATGTGTTGATGTGTAAAACGAGTAATCTGAATTTTGCCGAGTCTTTGCGGGAAGTCAGTGGACCTGAGAAAAGGCTTAAAACAGCCAAAGCCGTGGATAATTTGTTAAAAGCAGAGCCTAGGTTTACAGTATTCAAATAGTTTTGAATATTACAACTTTAAACAGTTAATAGTGCGAGGTGTGCTTTAATTTTTTCTAGGAACGTACAGATGGGGATTTTCGAACATAATCCCGGCCGGAGGGATTCCTCGAGTTCTCGTGATTCCCTTGGACACCTAGAAGTCCTGGGGAACGGCGAGAGAACGCCCTAGGTTTTATTTTTCTTATTTTTGATCCAGACTGTCAAACGTAGCACTATCATCAATGTGTGCTTTCTTTCTGGGTCTATTACGGAGAAAACTTGGTCTCGATTGGAAATGCCAGGCTAATAGTGCGAGGACACGATCAGGACTTTCTAGACGGATTTCCTGCACTTTCATGATCAGGTTGAAAAAAGTTCAACTTTTCTATATGAAAGTGATGATGGTGCCGGAAATCCGGGCAGGAATTCCAGACCGGGAGCACCCAACCCTGATCGTGTGTTCAAGGCATAAGTCTATAATGATGATTATCGTCTGACAAGTTTGACCGCCTCCCTTATCAGTTTCTGTCTCCATTCTCTCAGTTTCTCATCGAATTGCTATCATGTCGACTTCTGATCTACTCAGGAGTGGTTTAACGGTAACAAAGTTCGAATAGACGGCTTAGCCGAATAAAGAGACGGAATATATGAGCGTGTTCCATCCTACTTACCGTAGTTACTACTCATGACGTCACGAATCCTTGTTTTTTGCCGTCAAGGCTGGAACGATTTTTCTATTTGCCAGCAGAATATCATGCCACGGGCGAATCCGACCAGTCACGTTACAGAGATGCGTAGTTACCACGCTTACTACGCTCCCGAGCATGGTAATGAAATAGTTACTGTTGGTTACTATTTCGAGAAGGTTGGAACGGTCAGCGTAGTAACTTCTCACGAGGGTGGAACGAAAATAGTAACTAATAGTTACTATTGTTAGAAGGGTGGAACACGCTCTATGTGTAAGTAGGTTGTCAGCGTTTACAAGTAGAGGAAAACTTGAACGGAATCCGGTCTGGGTGACGAGATTATGTTTAGACGCAGAAGGAAAAAATATTTCTTCAAGCCAGAAAATCTGACAAAAATAAATTCACTAGCCAACAAAAAATCCTTTTATAGCATGTATGACATCAGTACGGACGACTGCTACTCTCAAAAACCAGATAAACTTTTATTTAGTCTTTTCACCAGCGCCGTCGACGAGATTATTTTCAAGTAGACCGGAATTCCTTTCATTTTGAAGGGAATTCACGAACGGAACCCTTTCAGGTTGACAGGAATTAGTAGTAGTAGTAGAATTCCTTTCTACCCGACGAGATTCCTTGTCCGTGTAAACGCTACATTACATTAGAATCCGCTCAGAAACACAAAGAGAACTAAAGAGCAGCACATTCCATAATATACACGTTTAGCTATTATGTAACGTTTCAGGTGGTTGGTGCATGGAAAGGTCAAAAGGCGGGTGGCTGTGGAAACCATCCGACTTATATCTACAACCCAAAGTTCTCCCTAGTGCTTGATGACGCCGTCTCGGGTCAGAAGCTGTTGGTTGAACTGAAAGGATCGAGAAAATATGCCGTAGGGTTCGAAGTCACTGCCGACTCGCCTGGAAATGGTTTCGGGAGAAAGTCGTCAGGCGCTTTTCGGTAAGCTTTTACTATTAGTGTCGTTCTAAACAAAACAAAAACAGATGTATTCTTGAGACCTGCAGGACCTCTAAAATTTTTTCGTAAAACGCAGCTATGAGCATGTTCCACCCTTCTAACAATAGTGACTATTAGTTACTATTTCCGTTCCAACCTCACGAAAAGTTACCAAGCTAACTGTTCCAACCTTCTGGAAATAGTAACTAATACTAACTATTTGCTTACGCATGCTCGGGAGCGTAGTAAGCGTAAATTTCCCGACGTCTGCCCCTCTGGGGTAGTCCTGTTTCAGTACTTGGATCATTTTGGGGGAGATTTAGGATGGCCAGAGCACGTTTTGTTAACTGTCGAACTTGAACTGGCGGGTTCAAATACCCTTCCAAACTCGAACTAGATGTTCTTGACATAAGCAAAAATCAAGAACCGGTAAGGGTAACGTAAGGTAAGGTAGAATTCTATTAAAAAGGAAATAAGAAATAAAGCGCCAGACATGCCAAAGGGATACAAAAACTCCGTTTAGAATATGATTTTTATAAACAGATAAAAAAAATAGCCGAAGGCATTAACAATGGAACAAAAATAAATAAATAACGAGAAATTTAGGCAAGGACAAGAAAGTGTACTTGTATTCTAATTTATCAACCATTGTTAAACGAACACAAGTAAAATTAAAAAGTGGAATAATTGTTGGTAATCATGGACTTTTTGAGAGCCTTCTTAAAACAAGACCAAAGGTGTCGATGGGATCCCAAAAATCTAAGATTTGATCCGGACAATTGGCTCTTGTCTTCGCCAGGTCCAGTCTTCGCCAGGCTAATCATCAAAGAAAACCGAGTTCAGATATTCCATCTATCTATCGATCTATATCGCTATAGGCCATATCTATTTTGACGATACTGACCGAAACTTCCTGTTTTACTTCTGCCAAATTTGCGGTTTCGCCCGAATTCCGAGAGAACTACTAGTCCAGCAAAAAAAGAAAATTCAGAAACGAATCCAGCGTATCTCCTTATCCCTATAAGAACATCTAATCAACATTAAATAAAACTTTGACTTATAAAAATGCGGGTACAACCGTATTCCGGACTAATTATATGTCCGGGTAAATAATGATTGTCATATACAGACTCAGCGTATCTTCTTACCCCTCATCTAATCAACTTCAGATAAAACTTGTGCTTTTGACATATTTTCCGGTTTGGCCGGATTTCAGGCGAATTAGTTGTCGGGCGAGAAAATGGTTTCCACCATCGCGTCAGCATGTCTTCTTACCTCTAAATCAAACATTTAATCAACTCCAAATGAAACTTTACTTCTAACCAACTTTCCGGTTTTTGCCGGATTCCGGACGAACTGCTTGTCCAGCGAAAAAATGGTTTTCACCATCGTGTTCAGCATGTCTTCTTACCCCTAAATCAAACATTTAATCAACTTCAGATGAAACTTTTACTTTTAACCAACTTTCCGGTTCTTACCGGATTCCTGACGAACTACTTGCCCGGCTAGAAAATGATTTTCAACATCGTGCTCAGCATGTCTTTTTACCTCATAATCGACTATCACATTAGCTGTTTAAAAATATTGTGTTTGTCCCTTAATTTGAACCCCCTCCCCCACCCCCAAATATAGGGCTACAGAGCCCATCTACGAACTCGACCTTACCCTTGACCCAAACAATCCTCACACCAAGTTTCATCAAAATATCTCATTCCCTTCGAGAGTTATCGTGCTTACAGATGGACGGACGGACGGACAACTTTTGCGATGTCATAGGTATCCCTCCACTTACGTTTTGGGATCCCAAAAACATTATTTCATCTGACAATCTCGTATTTTCAGGTAACGATTTACACATTATTGTGCCAGTGGGACGAATTGAAAAGCTAGATCTAGTAGAAGGACGTCAATAAGCAGAAATATTGGACCGTCTTCTTGTGTTATACTTATGAAATTAACTGTTCATCCAAAAAACATTTTTAAGAACAGTGAGTAAAGAGTCTTCTAAATTTTAACAGGTAACGATAAACAAAGGTTGCAATATTGCAATCGCGAATCTGACAGAGATAGTGCAAAAAAATACGGGGCAATATATCTGAAACTGAAGCAGAAAAGGGAAGACCACATATAGCTCTGATTGATTTATTTTGTAAGATTTTAATGCGTCTAATATTTGTAAAAGGTAAACTCGTTTGTTTGTTTTGCATCGGATGGTTGATTCCCAGGGCCTCAAGGAGTCCCATCTTTTCAGAGGCTCCATATCGGAAGCTTTCATGTCATCTTATTCCCAATAAGATTTTGCCGTTGCGTGGTTGCGTCATGAGGATCTCGAGTTTTGGTTTTTGATAATTAATCTGATGTGTGCCACAATATACCGTGATTTGGCCATTTGATTATTGGACAGGCTCTATAAATGAGACCAGTCCCTGCTAGGCCGAGGCCCGTTGCATTGTTCCTTGAATGACGACGGACTGCTGCAAAATAGTAAAACTTGTGCAATTACGAGAAGTTGAAACTATCAGAAGTTTCATAACAGATAACACGAGGATGCGCGTTTTCGACAGATAATGCGTAACAGATAACACTTCGGATGTTATCTGTTGTGTTTCAAAATGTTATGTATAATAAGCGTTACCATCAGGAAGAACCAAAAACCGCCAAAAAGTATCTGCTGAGTTTTCGGACATAATGACGATAAGGAATAAAGTCAGTAGATCCTTTTTTGGCTGTTCCTAACAAAGCTTGTTAAGCATAACATTTCATGCGTAACGTTTTCATACACAACAGATAACACTTCGGATGTTATCTGTTGTGTGCATTATCTGTTGAAATTGCGCATCCTCGTGTTGTCTGTTATGAAAGTTCTGACAGTGTAATAACGTATACTCTGTGAATTGGCTTTGTGCGTGGCCACTCTTTCAGTTGCTACGGACATACAAGTACTCGGGAGCGATAGGTAAAGTACAACCTGCTTTAGGTGCTCCATAATATAATTTTGTATGAATGAATAAATCAACTTTATTACCCGTAAAGTGTAAAACACTACATACTTTGTATTATGAAAAAACAAGACGATAAATAACGAAAAAAGCAACAACAAACTAACAAAACAGCATGAACAATAAGAAAGAAGGTCCGCAGGGGGTCGTAAGTGTGAATCAACTTAATGGCATTTTTAGATAGGTCATCACTCGAAGTCTGAATCCGAGAGGGCACGTCTATTAGTCCAAATCGAGCTATGACCTTTCTGTTTCGGTGCCATCTTGGGAGCCGGAGGAGGAATTTACAGTATTTGAAATATGCCACTCGCAGAGTCTGGCCATCTTTTTTACGAAACAGATGATACAAAAGTGTATTCGATAGTTGACGTAGTAGCAAGGGCAAGTTAGCGGTTCGACAAATCTGGTTGGTCTTTTCTAGAACTGGATTCTGCGTTCTGGCCGTGGACGGAGAACAATCAGGAAACCATACGATATAATTTTGTATATCTACAAAAGTGTATTAGAAGGGCAAGTTAGCGATTTGACAAACCTGGTTGGTCTTTTCTAGATCTGGATTCTGCGTTCTGGCCCTGGAGGGATTGCAACCTGGAAACTATACGATAATCCCGTCCACTTTTCTGCCTTTTCAAGAAGGAAATTTCTTTTTAACGGTATATTCGAATGGCCCATTCAAGCTGTCGCCACAGTAATTGTTACTTCTGCATGTTTTTTTTTTCTCCCATTTTTCTTATATCGTACGACCGGCCTTGTTGTGTTTTTGGTGAATAGAAAATTTTATTTAACTTGCGACGGTTATTTCACTCATTGAGAGAAACGCCGATGCTGCAAATCTAGCTGCGTTCGTTGCACTCCAGGCTGTCACTGGTGTTTAGTCACCAGTGTCCGGTTCTTCCCTTAAAACGCGTTCTTTTGTTTAACCGGTGAGTTGATGAAAACCGGCTAACTCCTCGCTGAAGCCGGGCTCACGAGCAGGTTCTGGTTAGTCCGCACTGGTGAGATAAAACCGGACATTGGTTAGTTCAAAAACGGGTTAATTGACTGGTGAGAAGTCACCGGTGGATGCAAAAACGGCTTATAAGAAAAACCGGAGACCACCAGTGAGAACTCCCGTGACAAAGAACGCAGCTACTCTATGTAAAACACGCCAGTCATCCTCAAGAAGAATGAGATAAGGTCTCACTAGCGACTCAAACTCAGCAACTCAAATGCTGTGTCAAACAATCACGTGGATCTTCGGGAGCAGCTGTGCTACTCGAGGTGATACCACTTCTGGCTCTTCCGCTTGGTACCCGGCGATTTTGCATCGGCAATGAGAGTTAGTCATCAAGAGTATTTCTTTAGTAGTATACTTGTCTTCTTGACCGCTGGCGCTGCTTCTAGTTGTGGGTCTAAGAAGTAAAGAAGCCAGCTTTTCGACCAGAAGAAGTTGTACTTATTCTTTTTACTCCAGTTCAGCGAACCAGGTATGCTAGTTTCTGAAAATCTCCCATTGTCTCATAATGAGCAGTTGTGACATAAGTTGCGTTTTTGTAGATACCATGGCATCTGATAGCACGGTCTAAAGTCGTTTTTGCAGTTATCGTGGTATCTGGCCAGTTACCCGATGAAGAATTTGTAGCCTGCGTAGTGGTATGGTAGTACTACGAAAACGTTGCAACGAAAACTCTGCAATAACAAAGAACACTATCACTTAATGTGCCTAAGACTGGTCCAATCTTATGTACTAGTATCCAATAGCATCCTGTCTTGCCATAGTAGCATCCAGTCTTGCTAATAGTAGCATATCGTAGTATGCAGTAACACGGTAGCCTTGAAGTTTGTAGTAGCATTGTTAGTACTACATGCAACTTTTTCGTACTACTTCATAGTACTATTTTGAGATAAATTTTTCATCGGGTATCGTGGTATGCGATATTCAGATACCACGGTCCGACCGTGGTATCTGAAAAAGTCATCTCACTTTCATCAGTTTTTGTCAAATTGGTGGGAAAGAAGTTTGGCGCTTAGTATGTGACTGAATATCAGTTTTTCTTTTGGGATGACTTCGAAAAGCGCAATTTGGGTAAATGGTAAATGCAAAAACGACTAATTGCAGATCCAGTTACCGTGGTGACAGATACCATGGTATCTGCAAAAACGCAACTATAGATATTTAAGACATGGATCCGTAAGATATTGAACATGGTAGTTTACCTTTCTACTTGAGAGACACTGCGAAACCTTGATTGCCTGGGACACAGAGGGCAGATGCGCAGTTTTTCTACTTATCAACCCGTGGATCTATTTTACAATGTTTGTCACAGGTATTGGCAATGGGGCATTGAGGATTCCCAGAAGCTGGTACCTTAGTTGCTGTTTTGCAGATACCATGGTATTTGATACCACGGTCTAAAGTCGTTTTCGGTCCGACCGCGGTAACTGATCGTGGTATCTGAAAAGTCATCACCAACAATAGAGCCTAGGATTCTGTCAAATTGGTAAGAAAGAAGTTTGGAACTTAGTTATGTAACTGGATATCACTTTTTCTTTAGGGATGAAAAAGGCGCGATTGTCCTTTTTGCAGAGCAACCGTGGTATCAGATACTACGGTAACTGCAAAAACGACTAATTGTAGATCCAGTTACCATGGTAACAGACACCACAGTATCTGCAAAGACGCAACTCCTGTTTAGGCTGTTTCTTGATTGTTTCAGTCACGCAAGCATGTGTTGCGACTGGAATTCCTGCCAGGAATTCCAGCACTACAAAAGCAATCCCAAACGGAAAAGTCTAGACTATTCGACTTCAAAATGGAAGTGAGTCAGTCAGCACGCGCCATCCGATACGTTTCAAAAATATGCATGCAAAGCTCGGTTACCACGTGGCAGGTGTGCGACAGATGGCGACCTCTTGGATTCGCTCTCCGAAAAGCAAAGCCAAAATCCGCCGAGCGCAAGAAAAACGGAAAGTAGTTGCACCTTTATAACCTCCCGCTGACTTGCCGGAAATCACTTTCCACTCGCGAAGTGGATTCGCTTCCCAAATGCTGGCGGAAACTAGCGGAGCGCGAGAAAAGCTTTGAAAAGCGAAGCGAGTTTTAGCGGAAAGGCGTATTACAGCGTATTCTCGCCGTTCCCAGAGGACTCCTCGGGGAATCGAAGGGAACGGCAAGAATAGAGGGAGTCACTCCACGCGGACTCCGCGTACGGAAAACCACGAGAACGGGAGAATACTTCTAAATTTGATTTTGTTCTTAAAAGAAATATCTAGTTGACTAAATTAGTCTCGATCCACTTTATTTTTTTGTTTTGTTTATTCTGATTGTTTTTAATATTGATTTTGCATTGCACCAACACCAGAAAAAATCGATTCCCCTCTGAATCTGAAAGGTAGTCCTCCTTGAAGATGGGGATGATAATTGGAGCATTCTTTGTATTACCATGTCTGTGAGAACTCGAGAATACGGGAACTGAGTTCCCAGGGACAAACAAAACGCCGGGACTTCTGAAGTAGTCAAGTGGAGTCCTCAGGGAATGGCGAGAATGTGCCTGAAGTCGCAAAAGCAGCCGGCGCATAAGCACGCGAAGCTTTGAGACCGTTAGAATCGCCCGAAGGTTTGAATGGCGTTGATTTGCAGATTTGTTTCTCCCTTCTCGATAGATTGTTGGTGGTTACATTCGGTCACATGTTATTTTGCATATGGTTTGCAAAATTCGTAGGGAAGGAGGAAATTTGCATTCGACTGCGAAAATCGGAAAATATCGCACGACGCACACTCGCTTTTGCTCTATGACTGCCGTTTTTGGCACGGGAATTCGTATCTGCATCGCGTGATTCATGTACTTAAACTGTTAAAGCATTGTTCAAATATGTGTAATAAGCTGTGTTATTCTTCCATCTGGGGTTTACATTGCACACATGCACTCGCCAACAGGAGCCTCAGTTCCTTCCAATGGTGTGTGTACTAGAGCCCATACTATCTCCGACGTCACCTATGGAATTAGTTTTCTAGCTTAGATATGCCCTAGATGCACCACAACCTGTTGAAACTAGTTAAATCTGGAATTCACACAGTACAAAAGAGCCAACGTTGATGTCTAAAAGCCAAAAAGACAAAAGTTGAGTTTCTTGTCTCTGTTCTGTTTGCTGTTTTCTAATTGTTTATATTTTTCCCATTTTTGTCAACACAGAACAAACTGTTACTCATTTTGCATTTTTGTACACTGTTTCATGTTCCATGTTCTGTGTTTTGGTGTCTGTTTTGCAAAACACGGAACTTGCTCTCCTAGGCTAGCATGTTTTATCACCGTTCAGATAGAAAATTGCAGAGAGATTCACAGATAGAAAAGAAAGAATTGCAGAAGTTCAGAGGATAAGTTGGTCCCTAAAGTAGATATGGTTGTTTTGGAATTTAATTTGCAATTTAAAAGATTTCCTGCCTAAGACAGGCTCGGGAACCTAAATTTGTGTTTTCGTCAGAACAGGGACGAAACACGGAACTTCATAAGCAAAACTACTGTTTTTTTATCCAAACCAGACAACTGTGAACGCAGAACACAGAACAGGAACCAGAGACAAAAAATGCAACTAAAGCTCTTCTCTGTTTAAAGCACTAAATATTTTCCTTATACTAAATTCATGTTTGTTTCTAACAATTATGCAATTTGCTTTCATATTTTTCCAAGTACAGTACCTACGGTTAAACAATAATTAAGTGATGGAAACAAAATTCGGGTGACCAGCTGTAACGGTAACAAAGTCTCCAGAGAATTTGTGGGTCATTGCAGAAATTTATGTACTGGCAATGCAGTTTGCATGCTATTATCTTGGAAAAAAACTACAATGAATGAGAAGAAGCTGGCTTTCTTTTGAGATACTGTTTACACTTTCTACGGTGAGATAATGACAACCAAAGCTTGGCAATGGAAAAAGCCAGTTAAATTCTGAAGGAAAGGGTATAGGCTCCAGTACACCCTTATTCAAACTGAAACTAAAAGGTTCATATTCGTTTGATGTTCAGTGTTGCTACACTGGTACAGTTTTTCGACCTTCTAAAGATCATAAAAAGGGTTCTTAGTAGCTTACTATATTTAAAGTGCACAAGTACAGTTTGATGACCATTGTATTGTAAAAAACTACTAAATAAACCTATCTATTGACAAAAGTGTTAACATGCCTCTAACCAACAAATAGCAGTTGTAGCCTACCACAACAGAACAAAACATGCTCTTCAGAGTAAAATTATTACTTCGATTTCAAGTATAGTAGGACTTTCATGGTCCCTGTGGCCACCCTGGCAAAGATCCTGTTTCCTCGGTCCTCTGGCAGAGTGCAACCAAGCAAAAACAGAAATAGTTTCTATATGCCGTATTACACCTATTTGAACAATGCATAAGAAACCAAACGCTCAGCTACTTGCTATTGAGGTCCTAGAACTTGCTAAGAAAAAGCATATCGGCGCATTTGATAACCTGTGCTGTTCACTCAGTTGTATCAGGAGAGGAATACAGAATGAAGTTATTCATGTGAACCAAGTGTATACAAAAACAAGGAAGTGCTCTCAATTATTTATTTGCTTCTGAGATCCTGGGACTTCCTAAGATAGGCCAAAGCTAACTTGTCGTATTTGATGTCTATTCTTTTAAAAGATAGTGATGCTTACTTTTTATGTCATAGGACCTGGTCTAGAACGTTGAGCAATGGATTGGACATTTTCTATAAGAAAGTGCTGTTTGACATAACATGTCCATTTTTGTTTGATGCTCAGGCATTGAAAATAGCCAAGAGTTGGGATGAAACGAGGGAAAACAGTTTATCCTGTGATAGTTTACTGGAGATGGTTGGTGATGGAGAAGTCTTTAGAGTTCTGTCTACTGCCTTGCACATCATCAGGTCAGCAAAAGATTTGGGACTTCTGCTTGATGTATATGCATCCGATTATTCACATAATAACAGAGATGCTAGAAGTTTTGTAAGGTCATTTCTAGAAAATCATCAAACTCTACCACTGGGTCACCACCTTAGTTCCATTGCACATGATCTAACTGTTGGGAACCATAGTTATATGTTCCCAGAAAATAGTGATTGTTACATATCGGATGTTGCTATGCTAAACACAGATCTGTGTGGAAGAAGGTTTGATCTGATAATTCTTGATCCACCTTGGAGAAACAAGATGGTCAGAAGGAAGAGGAAGCGAAATTCAACTTTAGGGTAAGTAAGTCTGTTTCATGCTGAGTTCATTTGATTAGGTGCAACTGAGAGTAGTTAGTAATAGCGTTAGTAAAGAGAACCAACATTTTGTCCCAAAAATAAGGGCAGGATAGTGCCTAGTCGTGACGTCCCTATGTGCCTTTTCCCACCTGGAGAAGCTTACCCATGCATGAGTTGAAGAATTAGGATGCGGAAACGCGTATATATTATTGCAAAACCTAGCAGATCTTTGCTATTCCTCAGAACGTGCAGCCAAGTACTAGAACAGTCTCAAATTAAAACCTGGACAATACAATTTTAGTAGAAAAGTTCCATCTAAAAATCACTTGAAGAGTTTGCAAACAATCACTCAGTGACAAATATTTACTGTGTAATTCTTTGATTCAAAGAAATGGCTGCTTATCTGGCTTCGATGGAGGCCGAAGAGCCAGTAGCAGACCAGTAGCCTAACATTAGATTTCCATTCGAGGTACTCAATGATGGATGAATACGAATTGCGTAATCTGTTGATTGGAAAGCTGCTTCAGACAGATGGTATAGTTGCAGTATGGTGCACCAACAGTGAAAATTTGAAAACCTTCGTAATAGAAAATTTATTCCCTGCTTGGGGTATAAATTACTCCGCTACATGGTACTGGGTTAAGGTGAGCTTTATGTGATTTGAAAGTATAATGAATTTGATTTTTGTTTCGTTGGCTCAAAACTCTTTTCAGAGCCATTCGGAAATTTGTCAAATCCCAGTAATGCACGGACAGTAAAGTCTCCTTCGCTGCTTCGCAGACAGAGTAACGTCACCACCAGTTCGTTCCCAGGGGCGTCTCTAGCATTCTACCTTGGGGGGAGGGGGGGGGTCCAGTTTGTGCCGACGGATTAAAAAATTTGCCGAAAAAACATGCCGTTGCTGCGAAGTGACAACGGCTTACAGTTCCCGCAAGCACAGAACAGAACCAGTGTAAAACTAATTGTAACGCATCAGTTGAGATTATTCCTTTAATGTAAATTAGATTATTTAAATTCACATGTTTGGCTTTTCGTTTCACTCTCGTTAAAAACCGAAGCTTCCAACGACTGTATCCAGGACAAGTACAAGTGTAGCCTACAACTAAGCGCCGGAGGCGAATTAAAAAAAAAATGTGTTTTTTTTCCGGAAACATTTAGCTATACCAACTCCTAAATAATCTAGCTTTTAATGTGCTTCAGAACCACAAGAATTTCAATCCTAAAACGCCAACTAAATGAAACAACGTTCTTCCAAATAGAAAACTCTATAACTCTATAACTTATAACTTTATTCTGCCTTTTAGGGAAAACTCTATACATACCATACAAACTCTAGCTTTTAATGAGTTTCAGACTCCAAGAATTTCAAGTCTAGAACGCCAACTAAATGAAACATCGTTCTTCCAAATAAAAGAATACTACGAAATGCGCTGCAGGCGAAATGTTGTTGAAACGCTGATGATGGAGCGCCTTTTTGCGATCCTAAATAAAATTAAGGCTACCTGTGAAATGACAGATCTGTTCGTCCAAAAAAGTAGTTGCCATCCACAATAAAGTAGGCACAAACTGTATTTGTTCTAAATTTACAGCCAAAGAAGTAGTTTTTACGTTAAAAAGACATGCTTGCACTGCGTCCCCTAATTTAACTCTTCGAGATTATGACCACACCGAGAATCGACCTAAAGAAGGAAAAAGAATCCCGATTTGCCGATAAGCCTTTTTTCGACCATCAGTGTGCAGCCAAATCAACTAAAAAGGGCAGTTTATGGGTACAAACAGGCAAACGACCCACACACAAAAAGGAGGTTCTTTGAATCTAAAAATAAATACTTGCGGAGGCAGGAGATTCGAACCGGAAGCATGTTAAGAAAGATACACAGAGTTTCCGTTTCGTATTTCTAAGGAATTATATTCTAGTTCAAAGCTTCCAAGCGGGTCAGTTTCTGTTCCTGCTATGCCTCACCGTCAGCAATGGGGGAGCCTCCGTGTTCGTTCCAGCTAGTTACGTCGTAGTAACTTCATGTGACGTCACTTATTAACTACTTCCTGGAACGGCGGAAGTTAACGGGAGGACATAACGCGTGTTGCAAGAAGAGATGGGGAAGGATGAAGAGACAAATTTTTTTAATTTTTGCCAAAGATCGTTGCAAAGAACGGCTTAATAATTTTTTTGAAACAGATTCTTCAAGTAAAGGAGAAGATGAGCTAATGTTTCAGGCTTGTTAGTGGAGCCTTGCCATTGGCTATCTTTGTCTCTATTCCCGTTGTGTCTTTTTGGTCCTTATTTTCACATATCTTACTTTCATCTAAAAAAAAAAAAAAAACACTATGAAAATAAATGACCACAAACTGGCTTAAGTAACAGGATATGAATTTATAGCTTTATTTCAGCCAAAGGTCATGAATCATATATGTTAGGAAATGTCTCTTTCTTTTGAACAGACCTGGGGCGGTCAAGAACCAGACATCAAACGGAGATCTGCGTACTTTCAGGAGAGACAGGTGATCACTTGACCCCAGTATTTCTAAGCGTACATTTCCAGACATCAGAGTATTTACCAAATTTTAGTTTGATCATCGGGTTGTGTCCAAATCTTTATTATGTAGCGGAAAAACGGTGCGTAGTACTCAACGTCGTTTCGTTTGAGGCGGAATCTGAACAGTCTTTCCTATTCCAAGTGCTTTAAGCATTGTTCTAATAGGTGTAATAAGGTGAATAGCGCTATACGCGATGTCTACGTCTTAACACACACGCCTGTTCAAATACAACCCAAGAGGTTCTTATCAATGCGGCTTCCGGTGTTGCCAAGGTAATACAATTTTTCGAGCTCTAAAAATATCCGAAAAGGTTCTTGGTACTACTTGAAGTACACGAGTACAATATAACGCAAACTATACTGTAAAAAAGCTATTAAAATAACGGATGGACAGCATTGATCCTCGAACTGACGAAAAGCCGTCGTAATAGAACAAAAACATGTTTTTGTTAAGAAAAGTTGTTTCTTTAGCTTCCAACAAAGTATAACTGTTGTGCTTTCTTTGGCAACGCTGACGACGCTGCGCCTCTCCTCGGCCCGCTGGCGGAACCAACCAAGCGATCTGATTGGCCCTGCATAAGCCAGAATAGAACGCTAGTCTATTCTCCTTATTCCCCTTATTACAGCGCGCTCCGAGGAAAAGAGGAATCTGTAATAAGTCTTATACGCGGTAATACGCCTTATTACACCTATTAGGACAATGCTTTAGCACCTCGTTTAGCACTATGTTTAGTCGTGATCGGAGCCTCGTTTGTGTTACAATAGTGATGCCGCTTCGCTGCTGCAGCACTTCTTTGCTTCTGCACAAGATGCGTTTTGGATTCTGAGAAATTCAGTATATAGTATTTATTAAATTTAGTTTGAAATTCAGTATTACATAGTATTACATAACGCTCAAGATTCTAGAAGCCACTGATGTCAAAGATGGTTTCAAAGATTCATTAAATGAGTTTTCAGCTTATTATCCTCAATGTATATATCATAACTAATGGTAGTACAAACCAACAGAAAAGGCTTTCGCTTCTAAATAGCTCTGAGAAATTCAGTATATAATGTTTATTAAATTTAATTTGAAATTCAGTATTACATAGTGTAAAAATTCGTCATCTTAATTACAGGTTTTGAAATTCATCTCCTGCCACATTCCCAGTCAAGTCACCAGACTGACCAGTAAAGTTGAATTAAAAAAAAAAATTGTTAATCAGCGAATTTTGTTAGAAGAGAAGGTAAAAGGCCAACACACAACGATATCCTGTTTACTTTAGCAATTACACCTTGTCAGGTGTAAAAGAATCTTCAAACTTGGTTTGAGGATTCTTTGGGTCAAGGGTAAGGTCAGGTTCGCAGATGGGCTCTGTAGCCCTACATTTAGGGGTTGTGGAGGGGGTTTCAGATTAAGGGAAACAAAAAAAATAAGGGAAACAAATTATTTTTTAAAAGCTATTGTGATAGTTGATTTAGGGATAAGAAGGCATGTTGAATCCGAATATGAAAGTTATTTTCTTGCCGGACAAGTAGTTCACCCGGAATCCGTCGAAAACCGTACACAAATTTTGTCGACCAATTTTCGGCTACAGCAGTTCCTACCCCTTTATTCTCAAACCAGTATAGCTCTGCGCATGGATGATGACATTCATTTGTTTATTCTATGGACGTCGGAGAGATCTAGTGTAATCGAAGGTCGAAGGGGTTGATATATAATGTTCAAACGAGGAAAGATGTTGTTCAAGCGCTGATGTTGTTCAATGATGATTCACTGGTAAAGTACAGGTCAAGTTCGTAGATGGGTCCTTTAGTCCTATCTTTAGAGGCAGACGAGGGGTTTCGAATTTACGGTAAAAACATGTATGTTTATAAGCTAATAAGATATTCATTGAGGGGGTAAGGAGGTGACCGTGACCTGTGCGTTTTTTACGGAAAGTGTGGACCTTAGGCCGGATGGATGAACATGACATTACATTTCGGAAAGCTCCGTAGAACTCTTGCCTGAGACCGAAAAGGATGGTTTTTTGCTTGTCCTCGAGCCAGAGCCCACGGTGTGCGAAGTGAAGTGGAGTTATATAGCCCATGTCAGAGGGGACTATCTGAAGTTGTGCAGCCAACCTTTCGTTTCATCAAACCATGTTTCTGCTTTCGAGTGGAAAGCTCCGTTCTAGCACCTAAGCAGGCAGGCACCAGTTTAAATTGAAGATGGACTAGAATCTATGAGTGTTAAATATATGCGGCAGTTACCTGGCCCCACAGCCAACATATCTTCTTTGAGTGATAAATACAAAAATTTGCAGAAACAAAAAAGTTTCATTTTCCCACGGGTCCGGAGGTGCTGCCATCTATTGTGTCTACCCATTTCTTTTCGCGATTTCAGCTGAGTTTATCATTCTTTTTTTTGCCTGAGGGATTGCGGTAGAGAAATGGTATCACGTACGCCTCTTAAACTTTAAAACTTCTCTCATTGCTAAAGAAATTAGAGTTTATCCTTAGCTCCTTTCTAGGCGGTGGACGTTAGAAAGTTGGCATGCGCAAAAAAAGTCAACTTTTGTACTAAGACAGGTAGAATTTTTTTTTCGACGGCAATCGATAGCCGTTGACGAGCTGATCAAAGTATATGTCATCCATTTTTGGTAAACAAATTCCTATATCAGATACACCAGTTTGATAGTTTCAAGGGGTTGACAACTTCAGTAGTAAGGTACACAATGAAACCAAAAATAGGCGATACCAGTTGCGACACATTTAGGGGACTTGTAAACAACAGTCGATTGTTAGCTCATAATCATCTTCGGCGATGAGGGGTTTGCAGCTTTTGCTAGTTGGTGTACCTGTTATTTGTTTCCGGTGTATTCGATGGTAAGAACGATTTGGTTCCAAAATGTAAGATAGGCAAGGGACTTGTAAGTAATAATCACCTGTTATCATCTTCAGCGATGAGGGGTTTGCAACTTTTGCTAGCTGGTGTACCCACTATTTGTTTCCGGTGAACTTGATGTCTATCACGGAGAAGGCCTTCTAAGTAGGAATCGTTTCACGAGGGGCTAGAAATTTGTGCAAATTGGTGCACATTGTATTCGATTTCCAAAAATCTAACGGTAAGAAAGTTTGTATCGATGGTCTACCGCTGTAAACTAGGATGAACTGTTTACGCAACGGGTACAAGCAATAATGTAAAACAATGAGGTAGTTTCGTAATAATTAATAGTGTCATCTAAAGTATTTTAATCCTGAAAAGTTGCGCATAGCTTTATAATACCAACTAGATTGTATAAGATATCGTCCCAAGTTTTCATCCGTCACGATGTCTAACGATTGAAAACGATAAAGTTCGACTGACTGCAAAGTCAGCTTAGTCCCTTCTTCCGATATTCTGTTGTTGTTGTTTTTACAACGCTGAGGAATAGCCTTTGATCATGTGATTACGGATTGTGTTCTTCTTAGAACATACTGTTTCATAAGCTTCGACAAGTTCACAACTTCAGCATTTAACCGACAGCGAAGAAAAAAAGCCAAAGTGCTGCTCTCACAACACTTTAGTTGGCGAAGCCGGACAAAGGTTGCCGAAACACTTCACGTTGCCCAGACAACATAGGTCTAGTTTAAAACCCCCTCACCAACCCCTAAATGTAGGGCTACAGAGCCCATCTACGAACCTGACCCAAAGAATCCTCAAACCATGTTTCATCAAAATATTTCATTCCCTTCGAGAGTTATCGTGCTCACAGACAGACGGGCAGACGGACAACTTTTGCGATGTCATAGGTATGCGATCATATAGGTATAGGTATACTCCACTTATGTTTTGTGACCCCAAAAAGTCGGATTCATCAGGTAGTTTGGTAACTTTCACATTCGAACCTCCATTATGTTTATGTGGTTTACTTTCTTCATTTACTCCGCTTTCTGAAACGGCGGGTTATAAATAAATTACTTAATTACTTATTACCTGGAAGCAGATTGCAGATGTTCCAATCATCAACCTGTGGTTCTATATTTACTACGCGTTCGTTCCATATCGGTCCGAAAGTTACTAAATAGGTACTTTTCAGTCACTTTCACCCGTTCCAGATTGTCAAAAAGTTACAGGGAGCACATGGAAGACCGTTACTTCGAAGTAACTTTTTGGAAAGATTGTAGCCGACCATCTTTAGGTAGCTTTCACTTTCGAAGAGTCGTCTCGAGAACTGAACTCGGAGCAGCACAAGTGAGACAAGGTGTAATTGCTAAAGTAAACTGGATATCGTCGCGTGTTGGCCTAATTCTCTTCTAATAAATTCGCTGATTAACAACATTTTCATTTTTTAATTTAACTTTACTGGGGAGTCTGGTGACTTGACTGGGAATGTGGCAGGAATGAATTTCAAAACCTGTAATTAAGATGACGAATTTTTGCACTATTTAATACTGAGTTTCGAATTAAATTTAATAAATATTATATACGAAAGCCGAAAGCCTTTTCTGTTGGTTTGTACTATCATTATTTCTGTTATATATATTGAGGAGAAGAAGCTGAAAAACTCATTTAATGAACCTTTGAAACCATCTTTGACATTGGTGGCTTCTAGAATCTTGAGCGTTACAATCCTGAGCCACGTTTTTGGTTCACGGTGCAGGTCCACTTCTCGGCCTCTTCCGGGCTGATTCTTTCTACATTCGTTTCTTGCACTGCAGTGCTTCCGAGGAAGATGGCAGTGCTCTTCAGAACCGCGGACTTCCTCACCGACCGAGTCCGTGCTTCCCTGCAGTTGCTGCATCCAGAGGCGTTACTAGCCAAAATGTTTGGGGGGGGGGGACGAGGCGTTTACCGACTGGCTGATATTTTTAATGACTGTTTCTGCAGAAAAAAACAACTGTTTTTAACTACAAAAAACGAAAGTTTTGAAAAAAATCGACTGATTTTCAGAAAAACCGACTATTTTGACGAAAAATCGACAGATTTTCAGAAAAACCGACTGTTTTCATGAAAAAAATCAACTGTTTTGACGAAAAATTGGGGCGCTTCGCGAATACTCGTTATTTTTTTACCGACTGCTCGACAGCATTGGGGGACGCCCGCCCTCCCCCTCAGTCGTGACGCCCCTGGCTGCATCAACCAAGAAGAAATCGTACAGGAAGTGAATCCAAAACGCATCTTGTGCAGAAGCAAAGAAGTGCTGCAGCAGCGAAGCGACAGCACTATTGTAACAAAAACAAGGCTCTGATCACGACTAAACATAGTGCTAAACGAGGCGCTAAAGCACTTGGAATAAGAAAGACTGTTGAGATTCCGCCTAGGAAGCAATCATATGTGAACATAAGGACCAAAAAGACAAAGCGGGAATAGAGACAAAGAACTAACGGAGATAGCTAGTGGCAAGGGTCCACTAACAAGCCCTGAAGCATTAGCTCCTCTTCTCCTTTACTTGAAGAATCTGTTTAAAAAAAATTGTTAAGCCGTTCTTTGCAAAGATCTTTGGCAAAAATTAACAAAATTTGTCTGTTCATTCTTCCCCATCTCTTCTTGCAACACGCGTTATCTCGTCCTGTAGTAACTTCCGCCGTTCCAGGTAGTAGTTAATTTGTGACGTCACATGTAGTTACTCCGAAGTAACTAAGGGTTCGTTCCAGCTCCTCTCAAGGGGTAGGGACTGCTGTAGCCGAAAATCGGTCGACAAATTTTGTGTCCGAATTTCGCCGGATTCAGGGTGAACTACTTGTCCGGCAGGAAAATAACTTTCGTATTCGGATTCAGCATTTCTCCTACCCCTAAATCAACTATCTCAATAGCTTTAAAAAAATAATTTGTTTTTCCGCTTAATTTGAAACCCCCTCCCCCATCCCTAAATGTAGGGCTACAGAGCCCATTTATGAACTTGATCTTACCCTTAACTCAAAGAATCCCCAAACCAGTTTTCATCAAAATATCTCATTCCCTTCGAGAGTTATCGTGCTCACATACAGACGGACAACTTTTGCGATGTCATGGGTATCCCTCCACTTACGTTTTGGAATTCCAAAAGGTCGGCTTGATCAGGTAGTGTGGTAACTTTCACATTCGAAACCTCCATTACCTGGGAAGTAGATTTGAGATGTTCTACTCACAGTTGTTGGAAGCTTCGATTCCTGGAATAACTCTCCACTTTCCGCTGGGCTGATAGCGTAAACGCATGGAAAGCTGATATCTTCGGGAAAATGTTGAATCACGAACTTTTTAGAATAAATACGGTTCACTTAACGGTTCTTTGATTCTTGTTTATTCCATCGAAGTCACCTTAATAACGCTTGTAATTTTTTTATTTATTTCTTAGTGAAATACCCTACACCTTTGAAATTCCCGCGGAAACACCCAACTTTCCGCGGAGCTTTCCACTAACCTCGTGGAATTACCTTTCGGGAAGTAGCTTTCCGAAGTAGCGCGGAACCCATTGGAAAGTGATTCCGACTTGGCTTTCCAGCTCGCGAAAACCCTCCTTAAAACGAAAAGCTGAAGGTGTGAATTTGAACATCAACATTTTCGTTACTGGAAAAATTTCGTACAGGCTCTATTTTGTGTTGGCGGGAATTGTATGGCTTTCTGTCCCTACATCCTTTCATCACCAATCGGACTCCCCTCCCAAGGCTAGTGGCGCCCCTGTTCGTGGCACATCTTTCTAGTATACTAGCTTTCTCCCATCACTCCTCCGCCGGAGTTTTTCGCAACTTTGGGTGTGCTACAGCAGAGCTTCATATAACTCTAGCCTAGAAGACCCAAAACCTCATACTGCGAACGCATGGGCCGGATTTCCTGCACTTTCATCATTAAGTTAAAAGTCAACTAGCAGTGACGATGATGCACAAGATCCTGGCAGGAATCCTGTCCCCGACCTCCTGACCGTAATCGTCTTTCCAAGGCATCAGTTGGGCGAGAGATGCGACGATCGGCCGCGGACGCGTGTTCCGGTTGAAAGAGTAGCTGCTTGCTTGCGGACTTCACGCAGTCAGTTTAATAAAAAGAAGAAATAAGCCATCAGAACAAAAAATCAATGAATAAACCAACGAAAATGGGTTTGTAAAGGCCCAACGAACATACTGAGATAAAAGACGAATATTTCGCCTTTTTTTTTTTGAAAAACTTCTGTCTGCGCTGAAGAAGGGAGGTGGTTGTCCTCCCGAAATATTCGCCTTAAGCATTGTCCTAATAGATGTAATAAGGTGAATAGCGCTATACGCGATGTCTACGTCTTAACACACACGCCTGTTCAAATACAACCCAAGGGGTTCTTATCAATGCGGCTTCCGGTGTTGCCAAGGTAATACAATTTTTCGAGCTCTAAAAATATCCGAAAAGGTTCTTGGTACTACTTGAAGTACACGAGTACAATATAACGCAAATTATACTGTAAAAAAGCTATTAAAATAACGGATGGACAGCATTGATCCTCGAACTGACGAAAAGCCGTCGTAATAGAACAAAAACCTGTTTTTGTTAAGAAAGTTGTTTTCTTTAGCTTCCAACAAAGTAGAACTGTTGTGCTTTCCTTGGCAACCCTGACGCCGCTGCGCCTCTCCTCGGCCCGCTGGTGAACCAACCAAGCGATCTGATTGGCCCTGCATAAGCCAGAATAGAACGCTAGTCTATTCTCCTTATTCGGCTTATTACAGCGCGCTCCGAGGAAAAGAGGAATCTGTAATAAGTCTTATACGCGGTAATACACCTTAATACACCAATTAGGACAATGCTTTATATTCGTTGGCCTTTACAAACCCCATTTTCGTTGGTTTCTTCGTTGTTTTTTTTGTGATATGTCAGGCCAATGTGGTTCACGAAATTATCTTAAGCCAACAGAACCTCCGTCTTTGGTCCCATGCAAGGACTACGGATACTGCGACAAAACTCAGCAGAGCTAAAGGTACTTGCTGAGGTTTGAGTCTACTTAGCCACTGAACACTGAGAGGACCGTGGCATGCGTGTATGACCCGCCTCTGTAGTAATATCACAGTGTTGAAGTCGCTTACTCTCGACCTTTCCTCTCCGGGGCTCTACTGCGATGAGGTGTTTGTAGAGGTAACGAACTGCGGTGTTCCGCATAGGTCCTAACCACCGCTCGTTTGTAAGGGCAGGGCATCGGGAATATATTTGACTGCGCGTGGTCATATTACAGAGTAGTGTTAGGCGATATGTGGATTTTGCGATGTATCGATGTTTTTTTTCGATATTTCTTTACCATGTGTCGCTACGTACGCCTCGTTTCGCCAAAATTTAAGAGCAAGATTGTCGTTAAATAGCATCTTGCACCATCTAACTCCAAAGAAATGAATTACGGAAAACATATTGCCCCAATTTCAGATATATAAAAGTAGGTTATGTTTGATTATTTACAATAATTATGAATGAACATACATTGTTTTCGATATCGATACTTACGTTTCGATATCGATGTTTGGTCTGATAAATCGTTATCGATATCGGATATATCGTTATCGATATCGGATATCGCCCGATACTATTGCAGAGGCCGGGTAACTTTTTGTTTGCTTATTTGTTCTTGTTTCATGGCCCTGGGACTCGCGCCAAGGCCAAGGGAATTTCATGAGAGGAGATACAGTCACATGCTTTTAACTTTTCCAGGTTACCCAGCGGGGAGAGTTTACCACCCCCCTAGGAAAGGAGAAGAAACCGTACGAGCTCATAATCTTCGGGAAAAGTTCAGCCTGTGGAGGAAGCTCCAGTACAGAAATTCCTGACAAGAAAGTCATACTCA